>CM059599.1:383314425-384564425 GCA_030412105.1 Cyclura pinguis
TAAGTCTTGGTTTCCAGAACATCTTGTTCTTCATCCACTGGACACATTTCAGCTTCTCAATATGCTTCTTAAACTGTAGTGCCCAGAATTAGTTTCAATATTGCATCTCATCAAGATCCTACATCTCACTGGCCAAGATCCTATATCTCACCGGCCAAGACCCTATATCAAGGTGCTGTAATGTTCAGAATGATGCATTGATTGTGTTACTCAAACCTTGTCATGAATGGCAAGGTGTGCAATGGAACACACAACCAGATGCTCAACTGAATGTCCCTTGAGTCCTGCGCAAGGAGGAAGGTGGGATTAAAAACAAAACAAAACAGAGAAAGAGAGAAGGAAGGAAGGAAGGAAGGAAGGAAGGAAGGAAGGAAGGAAGGAAGGAAGGAAGGAAGGAAGGAAGGAAGGCTCATCAACACCTACTTCTGTGTCCTGTGAACTGATATTTGCATGGGACAAAATAATCTGAACCACTTCTGGAGGGGAATATCCACGTGCTTTAGATACCAACAGGATTCCAGTCAATGTCTCCCTTCACCCTCAGTTTTTGACGGTAGGCCAGTGTTTCCCAAACTTTGGTCTTCCAGGTGTTTGGATTTCAACTCCTGGAAGCACCCGCCAGCTTGGCCCACAGTCAGGAATTCTGGGAGCTGAAATCCAAAACCTGAAAGATCAAAGTCTGGGAATGGCTGCTGTAGGGTACATAGCGATGAGAAGGAAGACATAGAAAGGTTAATCAAGGAGCACGTTTGACACACATGTGCGGTCAAATAGGTAGGTGAGCCTCAGTGAACGAAAAACAGGCTAATTAATGAAAGCATTTCCCACAACTCTCTTTGCCTCAGACTTCAAAAAAATCAAGCTAATTCTCAGTCCATAACATCACAGGCAGTTGCTTCACGATTAGGACCTTGAGTACATTTCAGCCAGTCATCTTCTCTGCTCACCCCCAATTCCGTTCCATTAATATGTAAAAGCTTTAAGCTTGCTAAAGGGATTACTTCACATCCTATCTGATTGTAAACTGCCATTTCAATGATTACATGTATCTTTTTGTCATTTTTGCGTAAAACATCTCACTCTTGAACAGCATAATTGGCCTCTCCCAAATGTTTAACGAACGATTAAATCAGCGGCCTCGCAACATCGCCGCTTTCTTCGTGGCAAAGCTTGCTCACAACCTCCAGGGCCACAGGGATGGATATGACTGTGGCAGGATCAGAGTTTTCGTCTTCTTTCAAATCCATCTTATTTTTATGAACTGTTTGGTTTGGGGGGGTATCTTCCGCTAAACTCTAGCCAGCTCTCCTGATTAAGCTTAAGAAGCCCGTTAGATAGCATAAAGTTCTATTTTGAATGCCTGAACAGCCTCTTCTGCGAAGTGCTTTGGAGAGGTGGCTCATGTACATCTATCTTCAAAGGCGGCTTTATTCCATCTTCAGAGACTCTGAGGGACTTAAAACAGGAACCTCGGGGGCTTCTGCTCCTTATTCCAGGCACTGCTGTGAAAGCTGATCAGAGGCTGGAGCTGCATGTTCGTCAGGTCAAGCTTCTCAATTCATACTTCAAGAGGCCAGTGTGTCTACTGCCACAAGGGTAGCAAATCCCTACTGGACAGATCCATTCTGCCTTGGCCCAGTGGCTGGTGAGAGGCCCGGTCTCCATATTCCAACTGCCTTTGCTCTGTCCTCTGAGGGAGAGAAGAGCAGCTAGGCATAGGATCCAATTTTCCCTTGGCCCAGTGGATGGTGAGAGGCCTGCTTTCCATATTCCAACTGCTCCTGCTCTGTCCTCTGAGGGAGCAAAGAGTGGCCAGGCACAGCTTCCATTTTGCCTTGGCCCAGTGGACGGTGAGAGGCCCTCTCTCCATATTCCAACTGCCTTTGCTCTGTCCTCTGAAAGAGAGAAGAGCAGCCAGGCACCAGAGGTGCATCTAGGGTGGAGCAAGTAGGGTACATGCCCCAGATACCAATGCCAGGGGGGCACAAAAAAGCCCTGCTGGAGGATTTACTGGTGGTGGCAGAGGAGGAAGCAGCCCTGGAGGTAGGGGTGCAACTTCCAAGCTTGCCCTAGGCACTAGTTAAGCTAGATACACCTCTACCAGGCACAGGCTCCATTTTGCCTTGTCCCAGTGGCTGGTGAGAGGCCCGGTCTCCATATTCCAACTGCCACTGCTCTGTCCTCTGAGGGAGAGAGGAGCAGAGACAGGCACCAGAGGCATATCTAGGGTGGGATGAGTAGGGCATGTGCCCTAGACACCAATGCCGGGGGCTGCAAAAAAGCCCTGCCAGAGGATTTACTGGCTGTGGCGAAGGAGGAAGCAGCCCCGGAGGTAGGGTGCAACTTCCACACTTGCCCTAGGCACTGTTTAAGCTAGATATGCCACTGCCAGGCACAGGTTCCATTTGGCCTTGGCCCACTGGCTGGTGTGAAACCCTCTCTTCATATTCCAGCTGCCGTTGTTCTAACCTCTGAAGGAGCGAAGATCATCCAGGCGCAGGCTGAATCATGCCTTGGCCGAGCAGTTGGTGAGAGGCCCTCCCTTCACGTTTGAACTGCCTTTGCTCTAGCCTCAGAGGGAGAGAAGAACAGCCAACATCTGCTGAAATTAATCCCCTCTCCCACTGCAACCCCCTTTTGCTTATCTGTCATGTCTTCTTCACATTGTAAGCCTGAGGGCAGGGAACTATCAAATTAATGATTTGCAAGATGCCCTGGGATCCTTTTTGGCTGAAGGGCAGCCTATTAAAAAAAACTCTAAACAAACAATACTGTTTCTTCCCCCACAGTTGCTCCAAACTGAACAGGAGCCCTACCACTGCTAAACTTGCAGAGTTTGTCTTCAGCCAGAGCAGTGCTGGAGGAGCAGTGGTAAAATCCAGATTGGTTCATCAATCCCTTGACCAACCCTCCAGCCACCTCTGGACCTTAGGGATGGATGGATGGATGGACGGATTGATTGATTTACAAACCTGCCAGAGTCTTAAGATCCTCAGGGTAGGGCTTTTTCTCAGTCCTGCCACCTTCTCAAGCTCATTTGGTAAGGAAACAGGAGAAGGCCTTCTCAGTGTCTGCTCCCAGCCTTTGGAATTTGCCTCCATGGGAGACAAAGGCCATTTCCGACCTATGCTATTATAGTGCTATTATTCCACTTCCAACCTCCTGTGGAATCCTGGGGTTTGCAGTGTAGGGAGTGGCTTTTAGAATTCTCAGCCAGAGAGTTCTTTGGCCTCAGGAAACTACAAATCCCAGAATTTCACAGGCTGTTGAAAGTACCACTCTGCATTGGTTAGGCCTCATTTGGAATCCTGCGTCCAGTTCTGGGCACCTCACTTCAAGAAGGATGTCGACAAGCCAGGACGTGTCCAGAGGAGGGCAACCAAAATGGTGAAGGGTCTGGAAGCCATGAGGCCCTGTGAGGAGCAGTTCAGGGAGCTGGGTATGTTTAGTCTGCAGAAGAGAAGGTGAAGAGCGGACATGAGAGCCATGTTGAAATCTTTGAAGGGATGTCACGTTGAGGAGGGAGCAGGCTTGTTCTCTACCGCTCCAGAGACTAGGACAAGGAGCAATGGATTTAAGCCGCAGGAAAGGAGATTCCACTTGAACCTCAGGAAGAACTTCCTGACGGTCAGAGCTGTCCAGCAGTGGAATATGCTGCCTCAGTGGAGTGTGGTGGAGTCTCCTTCTTTGGAGGTTTTTAAGCAGAGGCTGGAGGACCATCTGTCAGGAGTGCTTTGATGGGTGTTCCTGCATAGCAGGAGGTGGGACTCGATGGCCCCCGGGGTCTCTTCCAACTCTATGATTCTATGATTCTAAGTGGGATAATAGCATTATAACAGTGTACTGCAGAAATGACCTTTGTCCCTTCTTGCAAAGAGAATTCCATCTCCCTAAAACAAAAACCTAGGAAAATGAGACAAATAGTCACAATGAATCTATTTATTAAATGTACATACCTTCTTGTCTCCATGTGGTTCCCATCTAGTCTCCCAACCAGCTTGCTTGGACAAGTTATTATGGAGGTGGTAGTCTATTCACTATTGAACAGATCTCAGGAAGTTTTTCCTAATGTTTAGTTGGAATACCCTTCCCTGTAATTTGGATCCAAGGTGATGGACTATCTTTTGTTGGAGGCTTTTAAACAGAAGGTGGATGTCTACCACGCAAGGGTACTTTATTAGTAGATTCCTTCACTGGCAAGGGTTGAACAAGATGGTCATTGAGTTCCCTTCCAGTTCATTCGCCAGCGTCCTGTTAGACATTTACATCATTGTAAACTGGTTTATGCTCACATAAAGGAGGGAAACAAATATGTAGCTAGTAGGACAGAAGTGTGGCCCTTTTCACAATGGTCCCAATGCACAATATGTCCTGTTGCATGTTGGGACATTTAGCACAACATGCGCCCACATTGTACAACAAGATATCTTGGGCATGCCCCACTGCGGTTCACTAGCATGACTGCATATCATGTTAGCCACTTATATTACAAAATTACACACCATAGTCTCTGATGCAGGATTTCAACCTATAATTCTATGAAAGGAAGATTTTCATCATACCAGAATCTGATCCCTTTCCTTGCTTTTCCACCCTTGCTTCCTCCCTCTTTTTTATTTCCAAATGGGGACGCAGCAAATTCACAAATACTCTGAATGCAGAGTTGGAAAGTTATGGATCAGGCAGTTAATGAAGTCAAATGTTTCCTTATTTTTTTTAAATAATAACTACCCCCCCCCCCGAAAAGGTGGGAAAAGAGTAACAGCATGTTGCCGCTGTTGTTAGCAGTGTGTCTTGCATTCCTTTTTGGGAAGTTTACCGTAACCAAGCAAAGGGGCTTGACACTAGACTGATGCCTACCGACAACGAAGCACTTGGCTTTCTAGCATCATTCAAACGATTCCCATGTCAATTACTCCATTCCATTCAAAGTACATTGAGTCAGCATCAAATTACAGAACAGCTCATACAGAAATTCTGGTTCATTTCAAGGTTAACTTTGTCAAAAGGAGTTGTCAGCGCTTGACATCTTGTTTAGCTGTAACACTGTGGGAAGATTGCTCTTACAAACAGGATCTTCTAGCCAGGTCTCTTCTCTCCCCCTGCCTCACTCCCTCTCTCCTTCGGTACATCTAAAACAGACACCGGCCTTTTGAGTTGTCAAACATGTATCTGTGTCTACCATCAAAGCTGGGACCGACGTTTGTGTGTGGTCAGGGTGAGATAATAGCTGGTATCCTGTTAGAGACTTACACCTGTGTAAATTCCCCTTCGGACACGGTTGGACATTTTTCTCCAGCGTAAAGATTGGTATTCATTTTGACAGTTGGAGAAGCAGAATTGTGCATGGGGTATCACTGTGCATCACAGATGCAGAAGCATTTGTGTGTATCGCAGATGCGGAAGCACATGTGTACATTGCAATTATGCATTTCACATTTGTTTGCACATTCAGTTGAGCAGTATTGCAATTCACCAATGCACAACTGTCACACACAACTCCATGCTGCAATCCAGCATCCCTTCAGTGTAGCAGAGGGGCTGTTGCAGAGATATGCAATTCCAGCATTGCTGTTGTTGTGTGCCTTCAAGTTGTTTCTGACATAAGGAGACCTGAAAGCAAACCTATCAAGGGTTTGTCTGAAGCTGAGAGTATGTGATGCACCCAAGACCACCCAGTGATGGCCCAGCGGGAAATTGAAGCCTAGTCTCCAGGGTCATACTTCAGCGCTCAAACCATTACACCAGGCTGCCTCTCATGCCAACATTACAAATATGCTATGCCAACATTATACAACCTCCATACAGTATCAGTAGCGTGCAACACCTTTCAATGACTCGGTTCCCTTGTGTCTCTGTATGCCCAACTCTGCTTCCACTGCTAACAGCAGAATATATCTGTAGCGTAGCGGCAAATAATTTGTCTTGCAGGCAGAGTGCAACTTACACAAGCACATGTAATTAACAGAACGCAGACGGATAGCGTCAGGCACGCTGTTCTTCCTTCCACAGTACAGCATCAATGGTAAGTCCTTTTCCCCTTCTCCGCTCCGCAACCCATGGTTGGCCAGTTCCTGTGCTGTACTGTGGACGGAAGTGCTATCAAGCACTTCAGCCCTTACCACATACAGGGGCCATTACCAGATTTTTTCTAGTAATGAAAACAGGTGCGTTTCCCATGGATGGGGAAGCACCAGTAGCAGGTGAGCGATGACATCACGCAATGGCACTCGTCCTGGGCTGGGAGCAACATGTTGCTCCGCCAAGATGACCACTTCGTGAGGTAAGAGTCTAAGTTTGTTCAACTCTTCCCCTGTCCACACAATATTGCGGGCTGTTCTGGCTTTGTCAGTTGTGCAGGGACGTGGGGGCAGGGGGAGGGCGATTCGCCCCAGGCAGCAATGTTTTGGGGGCGTCCAGGCCCATAGCCACGCCCCCACACACTACAGCCATGCCACGCGCACAGTGGCCACGCCCCTCATGCCGTAGCCCCGCCCCCCCACACACTCCAAGCTCTGCCACTGGGCTTTGTTGTGGTTTGTTGTTGTTTTTCTGTTAAGTCCACTTCAACTTATGGCAGCCCTTTTTAACGCATCGTGAAAGAGAAGCCAATTGTTACTGTTTTATTATGTCATTACTATATTTTCACTGTTGTTGCTAGTTGCTGAAAAGTCAACTTCCAACTTACGGTGACCCTTTGGATGAGAGATCTCCAGTTTGCCCTGTTATCAACAGCCCTGCTCAGGTCTTTGCAGACTCACGGCTGTGGCTTCTTTGAGCGAATCAATCCACCCGCCATGCGGTCTTCCTCTTTTCCTACTGTCTTGCAATTTAGCAAGCATTATTGTCTTTTCCAAGAAGCTGTGTCATCTCATGGTATGTCCAAAGTATGACAGCCGCAGTTTAGTCATCTTGGCTTCTACAGAGAGTTCAGGCTCGATTTGTCCTTGGACCGATTTACTGGGTTTTTTGATGGTCCACGGTATCCGTAGAACTCTCCTCCAGCATGTGATAACGGAAGCCCCTGTCAGAGCCGCCGATGCCGAGCAGCAGCCGTTGGTCCCTGTGGCTCTGGCCGGAGAGGAGTCCTGCAGCTCAAGGGCTCCCCCTGCTGCCGCGGACCAAGCAGGCGCGGGCGTCCCTCTGCCTGCTCCTTTAGGGCAACAGGGATCCGATTCTGAAGATGGTTTGGAGCCTGCGCCAATCAGCCCGCAAACAAGGCGGAGACTTGGGAGAGCTGAGCAAAGGGAGGCTTCCTTGATGAAGTTCAAGAAGCCATGTCTGGCCATACCTGTGCCTTGGGCTATATGACTGCCTGCCTGGAAGCTTTCCTTTGCTTGTGGTAAACTTCTTTCAAGCCCTCCTCTTGCCTGTTCCTTGCTCCCAGCACCCGGTTCCCGCTGCCTTGGATTGATCTCTGGACTCGTGACCCTCGGCTTTTGGAACTCTGGCCATTGCTTTCACTTGATGCTCTGGTAAATGAACTCCCTCGTGTAAAGTGCTTGCTTGTCTCCTCCCAGCTGGACTTTGCTGGCTCTCACACTCCCTTCTCTGGGCTGGCTCGCCCAGGTCTCTGACCTTGACAAGTATCACATTTCAATCACATTGATTCTCTTCGTAGAATCAGAGTTGGAAGAGACCATAAGAGCCGTCAAGTCGATTCCCATTCTGCCATGCAGGAGTACTCCATCAAAGCACTCTTGACAGATGGCCATCCAACCCCCATTTAAAAACCTGCAAAGAAGGAGACTCCACCAAAGGCAGCATATTCCACTGTCAAATTGCTCTTACCATCAGCAAGTTCTTCTTAATGTTTAGATGGAATCTCTTTTCCTGAAGCTTAAAGCCACTGATCCATGTCCTAGTCTCTAGAGCAGCAGAAAACAAGCTTGCTCCATATGACATCCCTCCAAATATTTAAACATGGTTGTCATGTCACCTCTTAACCTTCTCTTCTCCAAAGCTAAACATACCCAGCTCCCTAAGCCTCTCCTCATAGGTCTTCATGCTTCTAGGCCTTCTAACATATTTGTCACCCTTCCTGTCAGTTTTCTTCCTTGCCCAGCCGTTAACTGCTCTCAGATTCCCTCAGTCAGGGAAACGTCTTGGGTTATGTCTGCTTGGAGAGAAGAAAAGGAGTCCATATTCCTCAGCTATTGGTTCTTGGAAACCAAGGTTGGGGATCATGCTATCCTCCGGATGTTTTTGGATGACAGCATTGTCAATGGTGAGGAATTCTGGAAGTTCCAAGTCAACAACATAGGAAAGGCTTCATGATTTCCACCCCAGTGTAAACATTACCAAAGAAGAACCTATCCCTTATGTTTAATATCATATCAAGCACATTCTCTGTCAGGAGGTCAAGTTTCTGTAGGCAGCATAAAGTATACAACTGCAGAAAAAGTACTGAAATCAAGCTAAAACAGGTTGTCTCAAAATGGGTAACGTACTTTTTCACTACTGGTGCCTCACTGTCCAAGCATGGAGCTTAGGCCACAGTGACCAAATGAGACACTGTCTTTTCCTCTTAGACCACACGCCATTAGGAGGGAAATAAGAACCGTCTGTTTTTCTTGTCTGGCAACTACCAAACTGTCACCAAGGACACAAATCCCCATCAGTTCTGTTTGAGGGCACTCCGTGAACCTTAACAATAACCACAAAGAGGCAGTGTTTACATTCTGCACCGCACTAGCACAGCTTAGTCAACAGAGATACCTGGAAGCCGGATACTTCAAACACTGCGGTCTGAGGAGATGCCCACAAGATGGGGAGGGGAACAGAGAGAGCAAAACAGCACAGACAAAAGACACACAAATGAGGAATGAGGACAGATCTGCACTCCTTTTTACACACATCGGTGGGGATCCTACCTAGATCTACAGGTATACAGTTTCTCCTGCCACGACCATGGGTGGGGTCCCTTAATGGTGGGGAGGGAAGCAGGGAGACATTTGAGTCCATAGAGAGGCAGGTGATCTCAGCTCGGTGGAGGAAAAAAATAAGGATGGGGGATCTGCTTTTTCCTTCCCTTAGGAGCCCTTGATAGCTGCCAAGCAATGGGAGGATGCGGAACTGTCTATGCGCTGCTATGCACTGATGTAGGGTCTCAGCCCCGAAGTACCTCCCCAAACCACAAAATTCAGGATTCCTTAGGATGGGAGGTAAAGTGGTATTAAAGCAACATAACTGTGCACTGTACGTACATTCTATAAGAACCAGAGAAGATAGGGGAAATCATTGGTGCCAAGACATGTGTGGCCACTGAATCAGTGCGATAGATCCCCAGGCTGACCCTCCCATTAGGCAGAGTGAAAGCAGCAGTGTTCACACATCATGAGAAGGAAGCCAATTATTGCTGGTTCATTTTGTGAATCCTAGAAAATTTTTTACTGCATTATTATTCTATCATTATGCTATAAATTACTTTAGAAAAGTATTGCATATTTATGACACTCTTGTATTTTTGCACTACGAGAAAAGAGCTGTTTGTGGGTTTTTCTGTCCCTGTGCCACAATGATGAATCTGGCTCAGGCACACCTGACATATGTGACATCAACCTAGAGCCTCATTCCATCTCCCTCCCTTCTTTCCCTGGAGCCCTGTGCTGTGAGCAGAGCAAGAAGTGTGTGTGTGTGTGTGTGTGTGTGTGTGTGTGTGTGTGTGTGTAGGGGGTGTTACAGAGAGAGGAGAGAGAAAATATTTGAGCTCTCTGACTTTCAATAAAGGCTAACATTCTTACTTCTTAGCTAATTTCTGAAAAGTTGCACAGTCCTCAACAAAAGACTTCAAGATAGTGATGACTCCACACCAAAGCATGTGCCCCTTGCTGCGCTGCTTGCTAAGAATCTTTGTTGGCTTCCTAAGCATCGCAAGGGCAGCAGCAGCAGCTGGTGGGGCCCCATCGATGAGCTAGCCAATCCAGTCCACATTTTAGTAAAAACTTTAAAGCAACTATCCATGGTACTGAACCTGTTCTGGGCATCTTGGATAGCTCCCATGAGCTGCTGTGGTGCAATCGTCCAAGGGCTGCACAAGATATCCAGGAAACCAGGGTTTGAATCCCTATTCAGCCATAGAAACCTGTTGGGTGACCTAGGGCAAGTCACATACTTTCAGCCTCAGAGGAAGGCAGTGGCAAATCTCACTCTGAAGAAATCTTACCAAGAAAACTCCACCATAGGGCTGCCAGAAGTCAGAAAAGACTTGAAAGAATACAACAACAGCAGCTCCCTTCAGTTTCCAACTAAAATCTCACCCCATTGACTTGGACTCCACCACTAGAACTGACAAGCTCCAGCTTTGATCATTCTCTTAGCACAGTATCTTTTGGTATGGGGATCCGTGATGTTCTTGGGGCCCATTGGGATTATCAGTAATGGTGACAGAAGTGATGCTCTGTTCCATGATTCCACCATTTAAATTTCCCCTAATGCCCCAGAGTAATACTCAGGTTTTGTGGGCAATGTGAATGACCGAGACTGCCTGGAACTTATGACAGCACCCAAAGAATTGGTTTGGAGCCTAGAATAGGTGTCATGCCCCAGGACTCAAGTGCAAACACAGACAGGACCTTCCCCAACAAGCTGCAACACAGAACAGGACAATTCTTATTGCAGCCAGTGTAGATGGAAAAGGGAGAGGCCACAAGGCTCAGAGCATTTACATAGAGAAGGTGCATTAATTAGGCAAACATCTGGGGAAGGCGGCCGGCCATAAATACAGGGGAGGGGATGGGGAGAAATTTGTTGCACACAACTGGTATCGCCAGTGGAAGCAACACATCCCTCATTTGGGTCTCTGACTTATGTTCCTGGAAACCTTGACCCTCGCCTTGTGTGCTGACTTCGCTACTGGATGCTCCTTTGGACTGTCACTCAGAATTTATTATTGACTTGGACTGCTGAAACCACATATGGCAACTGGCTGACAAGCCGCTGTAAAGTTTGTCTGTGGCTGCTGATAAAGACTCTAATTGGAGAGCTATGAACCTTGTCTGGCTGCCAACATAGAACAATAGGTATCACAGGAGGGTGCTGTGAAGGAACTACCTGGAAGAGTGAAGGAGCCAGGCAGGGAATATAAACGTCCAGCTACTCCCTGGGTGGAAGGTGCTGATGCAACAACCTCCAAAGACCTGCTCCTAGTGCAGCTATCTCCTGGTCACAGGTGGCTCATGACTGGAGTAGAGAAGGCACCAGCCCCCCTTGAAGTTTTGGACCGAGGAGATGTGCTGATTTCAAGTCACCCTTGCTTCTAAACTGCCTCTCTCTTGCTCAAGACAAGCCTTCCTTGGCTTGGGAAGCCAAGACAGGAAAGCTGATAATGGCTGGAACTTCTTGGTACCCTGTGCTAGCATCTGCACTTTTTTTTCCAGGATCACAAAGTGGGAGCCAATGAAGGCAAGCAAAATCTATCTCTTCTCCAGTGTCTTCCCTCATTCCTAGCCCCTATGGCTGCAGACTTCTTCTTGCTGTCATAACCTAAAGCAGCATAATTCCCTTGGCGTAGTGCACTGTCAAGATTCCAGGCAATAATTCCTCTTGGCAGCAGCCTCATGGGTGATTCTCAGAGGGTCACCAGTCTTGAAGAAGGCTTTCAGAGAGATGAGGTGGTGTTTCTGAAAGAGAAACCTAAACCTCATTCCCAAGGATGAGTGCAAAACTACCTGTGATATTGGGGATCCCACTTGTTTCTTTCTTAAGCGGTATCAGTAAAAGCAGCATATCATTTGAGGATGCATTTCAGGAGCTTTTGCAACATCACAAACAATGCTGGCGCATTCATCTTGGAACAACCCACAATCTGCCTACACGCAATCAGGGGGTTTTGAGTATGCCACAGCTGGACTCTCACACTCTGAAAGTCAAATTAGACATTAAGAGGAAAGTGTTTACCCTGCAACAAATCCATTTTCCCTCTCACAGATGGATTTCCTCAGAAATGCATACCATAGCAATTGGACTAGTGGGTTATACCTCTGTTTAGCGTCCAATGGCCAAATACAAACAAACCATGCTAAATGCAAGATATGTAAGTGAGGAAAAGTAAGTACTATGGCAAACAGATGTCTTTTACCATGTGTCTTTTATGTGCTTAATGTATTATTTAGTTTGACTCTTGGAGGCAATACATGACCAACTATCAACCTGGAAGCCATCAAGGCAGAGTTCATGTCACTCATGTGTTCAATTCATCATCTCACACAACAGGTGTGGTAACATCTTCAGACAGCTTTTGGAGCCCAAAGCTTTCGCAGAGCCCCACCTCTGACTCCTGCCTTGAGTCCTCCTTTGAACATCACTCCAGGATGCCGTAGGAAGTTGAAGTGAAGCTGCAGAGCAGCCCTTCACTGATGCCATCTCTAGTTTTACCCACGAGGCATCCCATGGGCATAGAAGCAATGTCTACTAGAGGGTATTTTGCCAAGGGCAAAATCTCAGACTTGCTTAGTTCTATGTAACGCACAGTTGACGCTAACCAGGAGTTGTAGCTGTAGCAGCAGAAGACTTCTCTGGCCAGGGTACAGCAGCTGTCAAAAAGAGCTGGATTCTTACAAACATTTGCAGATGGACCACCACAAAGCACAGCTGGTCTTTCAGCTTGCATTGATGCAATTAACCAGCCTGCCAAGCAGTGATTTTTCTGGACTCAAGCCTTCCCCAAATGTGACAAACACACACAGAATGCTGTTACCCACAGCTGCTAAAGCGACACGATGGCTGCAAAGCTAGTCTCCAGCCTGGGCCAGAAATGACATCTTTCTCAAACAAGGTCACAAACAGCCCCCAAGACCTCGCTTTAGGTGTGTGCATTTGGTTTTAGGGGGGAATAAATGGAAATGGAAGCTAATTGTGCTGTGTACAGTGGGAGGCTGTGACTGCTTCTAAGGTGCCACCATTTTTGTGAAGGACATCAAGTTTGTCCCCAAAATTATCTGGAATAACACCATGGCTGTTCTCTTGTTGGAAAGTTATAGTATCTATAAACCAAATTATGATTGCATAGAGTTGAATTTCACCATTGCTCAGTGTTTGTATTCTCAGAAGAGGAGCAAAGACATAACTACACCATTGGGGCTATTATATAAGAGAAGCCAGCAGTGTGGCCATTGCTCAATGGTCTGGATGAGCAACGGTCCAAAATGCACAATGTGTCCCATTACACAATGGCCCGAATGAATAATATCTCCTGATGCATAGTGTGTCTTGTTGTGCAGTGGTCACACTGCACAATACGTCTTGTGCAAGTGTTCCATTGTGCATTGTCACAATTAATTACCATGATTGTGTATTGCATCACTGATGTGGCTTCTTCATCATCAACATCATCATCGTCATCATCCTAAAAGTTACACATTGTAGCCTCCAATGCAGGATCTCTGGAATTCTGGGTAAATAAAATGGCAGTCATGAGGAGCACCTACCCAAATGAAAGACGGGGCAAGCTTGTTTCCTACTGCTCCAGAGCCTAGGACACAGAGCAATGGATTCAAACTACAGGGAAAGAGATTCCACCTAAATATCAGGAAGACCCTTCTGATGATAAGAGCAGTTTGACAGTTGAATATGCTGCCTGGGAGTGTGGTGGAGTCACCTTCTTTTGAGATTTTTAAAGAGAGGCTGGATGGTCATTTGTCAGGAGTGCTCCAATTGTGTATCCCTGCATGGCAAAATGGGTTTGGACTGGATGGTCTTTGGGGTCACTTCCAACTCTATGATTCTATGGTTCTATGAAATCTTTCCGACAAAAGACCTTGATAGGTCCAGCTTAGGGTC
Organism: Cyclura pinguis; assembly: GCA_030412105.1. Classification (NCBI taxonomy): domain Eukaryota; kingdom Metazoa; phylum Chordata; class Lepidosauria; order Squamata; family Iguanidae; genus Cyclura; species Cyclura pinguis. The sequence continues at coordinate 383,328,205 of CM059599.1, forward strand.
ACCATAAGTCCTAAGGACATGAAGGCATGTTAACAACCAGACTCCATTTTTCTCATGATTTCCATTGTGGTGACCAGACTGGAGCCTGGAAAAAAGAAGGTTAAGAGGTGACACAAGAGCCTTCTTTAAATATTTGAAGAATACCATATAGAAGATGGGGCAAGCTTGTTTTCTGCTGCTCCAGAGATTAGGACATGGAGCAGTGGATTCAAACTACAGAAAAAGAGATTCCACCTAAATATTAGTAAGACTTTTCTGATGGTAAAAGCAGTTTAATAGTGGAACATGCTGCCTCAGAATGTGGTGGAGTCTCCTTCTTTGGAGGTTTTTAAACAGAGGTTGGATGGCCATCTGTTGAGAGTGCTTTGATTTTGTATATTCCTGCACGGCAGAAGAGGGTTGGACTGGAAGGCCCTTGGGGTCTTTTCCAACTCTGTGATTATATCATTGTATAAGCGCACAGCGTTGCAGCTTGAGAGAGTGTCACTGGCAAATAGACACCTGGATTAGTTCTGATTTACTATATAATGATGGCAGGACCATTGTCGTTGCAGAGTTATTGAGCAGCAAAAATGAAATCAAACCCAAAATCCAACATCATGCTTACAGAGGTGAAAGCTAGATTCATGTCATTAAGGGGTGATTGCAGGACACAATGCTTCTTCTAAATGCAAACATCATGCAACCAATTGCATATCTGCAAATGTGCTCACTCTTCACACAGCCCTGTTGCATTGAGTGGTACACAGAAGGCACGGATAGTTACACACCGTCCAAGAAGGCGTATCTTCAAGTTACACTTGTGGAACGCTTCTTATTCGAATGTGAACAGAATGCAGGTGTAGAGTCGAAGGCTTTCACGGCCAGAGGCATTCCTCTGAAGATGCCAGCCACAGATGCAGGCGAAACGTCAGGAGAAAATACAACCAGAACACGGTCTCAAAGCACGAAAAACCCACAAGAACCAAAGAATACAGGTGGTTACGCCATGGCCAAAAAAAGACAACAGCAATAATAAAGGAACGTGTGTGTGTGTGTCGACACCTCCAAGATGCCAACCTGAGGCTGAACATTAGCGACTGCAACTACAGCTTGCACAGAAGGCGAGGAAGAGGAGAGTTTTTTCACCCCCTTTGCAAAGCAGGTGGGATGAGGGAGAGAAGAAGGGACAGAGCATGTGTGGAGGAGCAGCAGCAAGGGTTGTGTGTGTGTGTGCGCGTGTGTGTCTGTGAGTGTGTGTTTCAAGGCCTTTTGTGGGGGGGGGGGAGAAAAGAAAAGGAGGGGGAGGGAGAAAGAGAGAAATCCGGTGCAGGAGCTTTTCAATTAACAAAGTAGGATTGGTTTACCTGATAAAACGCTCCCCGTGTGAGTGTAATTGCATATTTATGCCCCACAGAGATTTTTTAATTTCTGTTCGGTTTGTTTGCCTTGAAAGTATTTGTCACTGGAAAAGGTTCTTGATGTGTAATTTTTAAGGCAGCGTTAGCCGACTGTGTGGCTTGTTTTCATTTTAGATTAGTTTCACCGCAGACGGGGATTTTTTTTGGAGATGATGCCTTTTGCAGCCCCGGATAGACAATATAATCTTTCCCAAGAAGAGAGGCACTATTTCAAAAAGCAAGCAGAGAGAAAGCGTCTTTGAATGGATCCTGTCAAGGACCTGTTGTTCGAGTTTCCCGTCTCTGTAATTTTTTATTAATATTTTGTTTTCCTCTTGTGGCTTGGAACAACTTTTATTTCCCTTCCAATATTTTATGCTTTCGTCGCTTGCCAAAGAGAGTCATCTCCCCATATCATTAACAAAACAACGCAAAGTTAACATGTCCTTTTGCTTATTGTTAGCATGGAGCTCATGGAGTGCAGTAGCAAAGAAAACACATTTTGTTTTGTTTTTTGATTGTGCTGGCTGCCTTTCGTCTTTCTTCCTTCCCCCAGAAGGCTCTGGTATAATACATCATGTTCCAGGCAGTTGGGTAGAGAGAAAAGTAGCTTAAAAACTGTACTGTTGCCACCACTACTTTTTTTTTTTTTTCTACAGGGACTGAAGTGTTCACACACAGCAGCTAAGATCTGACATCAGAATTACATAATGCAAATCTTTGCATGTGGAATTACACGATGGTTCTGCTGCACAAGTCTCGTGTTGAATGTTACCGCTGCACAACTGAATGCACCTCCAAATAGGCCATCCAATGCGTGTGCATGGACACGTGTGCACTGGCTTCACAGCACTTGCACATGCATGTGCACCACATCCACAGCTCATGTGTGTCACCTTACAGCATATGCGCATTGGTATATGTGGGCATGCACATTGCATGTGCATTGCACATGCTTCGACATATGCTTGCATGTGCACCACATTTTCAGCATCTGTGCAGGGTGCGTGCATCAATATGCAATATGTGTATGCATGTGCATCATCATCATCATCATTCATTTATATAGCACCATCCCTGTACATGGTAAAAGAACAGCAAAACAGTTCCCTGCCCTCAGGCTTACAATCTAATTAAGACAGGATACAAAATGAAAAGGGGGTGGTAGTGTGGGATAAGATTAAATCCAGCAGGTACAGCCTCTTCTTCTCTCCCTCTCAGGCCAGGGCGATGGAAGTTGGGATGGAGAGAGGGCCCTTTCCTCTGCTGCTGGGCTTCAGAAACATTACACGCACAACGGCATTATATGCACAATTTCATTTCTGCAATCTTGACCTGAATATGGATGATCCACAGAAGACAAAAATGAGTGAATTCTTTCCCGGGGGTGGGAGGGATTCTACAGCTATACATCACTGATAGGATTCCAGCCACTAAGACCCTAGGACCTCTTCAGAAACCTCATCGTACTGATTTTCCTCCTGCTTAGCCCTCATATATTCAAGCTAGACGTTCATTTGTGAGAATGTTCAGCTCCCTTTTAGCATAAAAGGAATCATACCCAGTGACTGTATAAATGGAAGACAGGCTACACAACCCGTATTTCTCTTTTTTTCTTCCCCTATTCATATCTCACCTCCAAAACCGTTTGTAGAGATGGTGATGTTCTCTTGAGCAGGGTGGGCTGTTCTTATTCGAATAATTTGAATAATTTTCTCATGTTGCTCTTAGATATGCATTGATAATAATGCAGTATTCCGTATCACCTACTTAATTAAGCATACTTAAGTATACATAAGTTAAGTATACATAATTAAGTACAGTCAGCCTTCCACATTTGCACATTTGATTTTCATGGATATGATTTTCTGTGCATTTCTCCACCCTCTCCCCCATCTCAAGTGCTTCTTTTCTGAGGAACCTCCCATCTTAGCAGCTCCGATCAGACTATGCAGTCCTTTGAAAACCTGTTGGAATTGACAAGACTTACAACTTTAGTCATTATGGGGTTAATTGGTCTATTCGTGTTACAGAGGACCTTCACCTGCTACTGTTATTGGAAGCAGTTGTAAAGGCTCTATAAGAGTAGCATTCTCTTAGTGAACATTCACTTCCTGATTTGCTGTTGCTGCAGTTTGTATCCTATCCTGCTTCATTGTGATATTATATTTTGATATATTTTGTATTTTATGTTTTAACTTGCCAAACTGGCTCATGTTCTTTTTTAACTTTTTGTATATTAAGAACCCATATGCTATGTTTATCTTTTAACTAGAATATGTAAAAGACTATTTCTCTTTCCCTATTTTGTCTCCTGAATTTCCTTTCTATTTGCAACAAAACCTGCCTCTGGTCCTCCTCCACCAGCTGCTGCCTAACCAGCTAAGGATGGCTTGCGGCCTGATTTCTCAGCACCGCAAACTCTCTCCTGATCCCCCACCAGCCAAGGAAGGAGATGGGTGAGAGAGAAGAAGGACAGGGCTACCATGCTGACCTACCCCCTTTCCCTCTCCTTTTTCTTTACCTGGGTTGGATCCCGGGTGCTCGCTCTCCCCACCACGCCTCACCCTTTTCCCGCAGACACACACACGATTCAATATTTGCAATTTTTCCACTTTTGCATGGGTCCTGTGCTCCTAACACTAGAAAGTGTGGAGGGCCAACCGTATGCCAACCGAATGGTTATTCGGTTGGCATACGGTTGGCCCTCCACACTTTCTAGTGTTAGGAGCACAGGACCCATGCAAAAGTGGAAAAATTGCAAATATTGAATCGTGTGTGTGAATCTCCTGTCCCAGCCTCCACCAAACTCACAAGAAATGCGATTCACCCATGCTCTGATCACTTGCAGAAGGGACCTCCTTCTCCCCCGCAGTTGGTGCCAAATAAAGTAGGTTGGAGGGAGAGTTACGATTGTCACAATAGTGTCACAATCATGACTAAATAGCAATTATGAATACTGAACAGTTACAGATGAGAGAATCTAGGTAACTGTTCCGTATTCATGACGGCAACTTAGTCACAACTCATAGAATCAAGACTGTGGAATGACCTGTCGGAAGAGATTCAACAGCAAAATACACTGTCCAAATTCAAAAAAGTACCTCTTCCTACCTCTTCTAGCAGGCCTACCCAGTCTATTTGTAATTATACTTTTAACTGTACTTGTACTTTTAATTGTGATATATTTTAATTATGGTACATTTGTATTTTAAATGGTTTGTGTTTTAGTGTATATTAACCATGATTTGTTTTTAGCTGTATCTATGCTGTACCCCAACTTGAGCCTTGGGGATTATTATTATATTGCCAACAGGATGCCAATCTGTGCCTCCTTGGTGCAGGATCTCAGATTCAAAAGCTCTCTGAAAGAGCAGTGTTCCTTTTGCATCTAAATACCAGCAAGGAGAAGAGGTCATGGACATCCTCCAGGAAGGAATTTCCAAATTTTGGTGCCAGTGTTGAAAAAGGCCTAACATGAGTGGTATCTTATTTCAAAAAGTAAAAGAACTAGGGTTAAGTAAAGCAAGAGACCTATTATCCATTGGTAGTCCTGTCTAGAATAGAGTCCTTGAATCCATGAAATTTACCTATATGTTGCCACACCATTCAACCATTAATCCAAAGGGTTTACTACACTTGGGGCCAAACAACAGGATTCTGGACAGAATCATGGGTTATATTGGAAGAAGTAGTGGTTCTTTACGTATTCTGTTTAGGGTGTTCAAGATTAAACATCAACACTTTGAATTGTTGCAAGATTGTTATAATGTTTACAAGACCACTTGCCTAAAGTCTTATGAGTTCTTTGAAGTCCTATGTACGTTATGGAGGCAAAGCCAATGAATTATGTTTGCTTCTGTTCCAGTTTAGGTACATCTGTTTAGATGAAGAATCAGTGAAGTAAAGTTTAAAGGGGAAGACAAGGACAAGACTTAGTAAATGACTACAGAACTGTGGTTGCAATTCCCTATATATTTCAATATTTAATAAACCTAGGTAAAACAAGAAGTAACAGCCCTAGGAGGTTCAAAATGTTTTTCATCACCCAGGAAGCCCAGAAGTGGAGTATCTTCTCCCGTGTGTCTTTATTGTACACAATATGCTCCATAGCACCTAGACTAAGGCCATCTTCTAGTTTCCTAGGGCTCAGAGAACCTGCTCGTTCAGTTCTTTGATGCTCAAGTTTTGGACTGAGAAGATGGCAGGTAGCTGCTCAGGTAGAAGATCAACTCAACTGAAACATGATGTTGGAGAAAGTTTCTACAGATACTAGAAAGACAAGCAAAGGGATTTTAGATCAAATCTAGCCTGAACTGTCACTAGAGGCAAAGATGACTAAAATGAGGCTCTTGTAATATGGACATATCATGCTCCAACACGACTTATTGGAAAAGACAATAATGCTTGGTTAAGTGGAAGGCAGTAAGAATAAAGGAAAACCACATTACAGGTGGAAAGACTTGATCAAGGAAGACATGGCCCTGAGTCTCTAAGCCTGAGCAGCGCAGTCAGTGACATAGTTCTTGGATGTCTCTCATTGCTAGGGTCACTATTAAGTCAAAACTACCTTGAGGGCGAATAACAACAAGTCTAAGGTGATGGGCCATTTGTGTGTGGGGGGAGGGGCATGGTCCTACATTTTGGATAACTCTTTCAAAATTTAGACTAAGAACCAGATCAGACACTGAAGCCACTAAGAGCCACTACTAATGGTGACAGCTAGCTACCACCTCCAGGCATATCAAATCCATCCTGCAGCAGAATAGAACATGGAGTCAGCCCATTGGTCCATCTAACCCAATATTGTTAAGTCTGACTGGTAGTAATAGATCTCCAGGGCTTCGGACTGGATTCTTTCGTAGGCCTTTCTGGAGATCCCTGGTATTGCTTTCTGGTGGTATCTCATCCATTGAACTCATTTGTGATAGACAATGATGTTTTGTTAGAATCATAGAGCTGGAAGAAACCACAAAGGTCATTGGGTCCAACTCCCTGCTCTGCAGAAATAAACCATCAAAACATTTCTAAGAGACGGCCCTCCAGCCTCTATTTAAAAACATCCAAAGAAGAAGACTCCGCCATACTCCCAGGCAGTGTTATTCCACTGTCATACTGCTCTTACAGTCAGGAAGTTCTTCCTAATGTTTAGGTGGAATCTCTTTTCTTGACGTTTGAAGCCATTGTTCCATGTCCTGGTCTTGAGCAGGAAAAAACAGGCTCACTGCATTCTCCATATGACATCCCTTCAAATATTTAAACATAGCTATCATGCCATCTCTTAACCTTCAGACTAAACATACCCAGCTCCACAAGCCGCTCCTCATAGGGCTTCATGGTTTCCAGGCCTTCTACCATTTTGGTTGCCTTCCTCAAAGTTCCTGACGCACATTCCAGCTCGTCAATAGCCTTCCTGAACTGTGGTGCCCAGAACTGGAAACAGTATTTCAGGTGGGATCTACACAGTATTTCAGGTGAATAGAGTGGTACTGTCACTTCCCTTTACCTAAACACTATACTCCTATAGACGCAGTCCAGAATCATATTGGATAAGTGGAAGGCAACAGAAAAAGAGGAAGATCCCATTACAGGTGGAAAGATTCAACCAAGGAAGTCATAGTTGGCCTGAGTCTGCAAGACCTGGGCAGGGCAGTTGATGATAGGGACTCTTAGAGGTCTCTATTCAGAGCAAAATTCCAAAAGGTGCAGATTTCAGTGCAGAAGCACAGTCCATTTCACTCACAGGTCCATCAGGTCCAAATGGACTAAGTTTATGCCACAACTGGGATCAGACAGATTTTCCCCACATCCGTGATTGGAGATCACCATAAATTAGAGTTGGAAAGAATATTCACCACTATAAAATTCTTGGCCAAAAACATGGGATGGAGGGAGGTTCCTGGCACTTTCCTGACAGTTGGGAAGAATAATACAATGGCAAGAATTCTGCGCAGTTTTCATTCAGTATTCACACATTCCTGAAGTATTTTGAAAAATTCTGTGCAGAAATACATGTAATTTTTTACATGAGAATTATTGGGAGAATTGTGGAGTTGTGCAAAAGGAGCAGTCTTGTGCAACAAAAATCTCACACCCAAAAAAAAAAATTGCACAAAATCTTTCCCCCTGAAATAGGCCTTTTTTCCCCCCCTATGCAAGACTTTTGATTTCTGCACAAGATCTTGGTAAAGGGAACAAGCAAGGTGTTATAGCAAGCTGAAGTAACCCATAGGTGTGACATCAACCAGTCTGTCCTTTCAGACACCCACATGGAAAAGACAACACACAATGTTCAGCAAAGGACCTTTTCAATTCTCCTCCCCTGCCATCTGAATTTAAAACCCACAAACATCTGTGTTTATAAAACCAGCAGAGGGGAAATTTGAAGAGAAGAGAGACGGGAGACAAGCATTACAATCTCTCGAAGTTCCTGACGCACTTTTAGCTTATTTAATACTTATCCACATACACTAATACTTTAGCAGACTTCCACATTTGTAAAAGTAAGGATATTACAGAACCTCTACATCAATAGCAAGCTCTTAGGTTGTGTAATGATACAATGACTTCCAACAATTTTTTTTAAAAAAAAACAGATTTGGTTCTATCCTTAAATGAGATTATGTACCAGGTGGAACATCCTTGCCTCCTCAAATTGTAACACTCCCTTGAACAGACAAGTTCTAAAAGTGGAGACTGGGCATCCTAGCATCTTCTTTCACACTTTAGCAACAAGTGCAGGGTGGAATGAGTGTACAGAAGTGTACAGTTGTGTTGTGTACTTGTTTCCAATTTATGGCAATTCTAAGGTGACTCTGTCATGAGGTTTTCTGGACAAGATTTCTTCAGTGGGCATCTGAAGCGGCAGAAAACAAGCTTGCTCCATCTTCAGCATGACAACCCTTCAAATATTTAAACATGGCTATCACATCACCTTTTAATCTTCTTTTTATCAGTCTAAATGTACCGAGCAACTCAAGCTGCTCCTCATAGGGCTTCATGGTTTCCAGGCCTTTTACCATTTTGGTTATCCTCCTCTGGACACGTTCCAGGTTGTCAATATCCTTCTTGAACTGTGGTGCCCAGAACTGGACACAATATTCCAGGTAAGGTCTAAGTAAAGCAGAATAGAATGGTACTATTACTTTCCTTGATCATAGAATCATAGAAATGTAGAGTTGGAAGGGACCACACAGGCCATCCAGTCCACCTAATTCAGCCATACAGGAAGACAGCATCAAAGCACTCCCGACAGATGGCCATACAGCCTCTGCTTAAAAACCTCCAAGGAAGGAGACTCCACCACACTCCATGGAGGCAGCATCTTCCACTGCCGGACAGCCCTGACTGTCAGGAAGTTCTTCCTGAGGTTCAGGTGGAATCTCCTTTCCTGCAGCTTGAATCCATTGCTCCTTGTCCTGGTCTCTGGAGCAGCAGAAAACAAGCCTGCTCCCTCCTCTGCATGGCATCCCTTCATATATTTAAACATGGCTATCAAGTCCCCTCTTCACCTTCTCTTCTGCAGACTGAACATACCCAGCTCTCTAAGTCTATCCTCATAGGGCATGTCTTCCAGGCCCTTCACCATTTTGGTCGCCCTCCTCTGGACCTGCTCCAGCTTGACCATGTCCTTCTTGAATTGGGGTGCCCAGAACTGGACACAGTATTCAAGATGAGGTCTAACCAAAGCAGAGTAGAGTGGTACCAGTACCTCCCTCGATCCAGACACCATACTCCTATTGATGCGGCCAAGAATTGCATTGGCTTTCTTGGCTGCCACATCACACTGCTGACTCATGTTCAGCTTGTGGTCTATTAAGACTCCTAGATCCCTTTCACACGTACTGCCGAGAATTGCATTGGGGGTTTTTTCCAACCATTTCCCCCCCCCCAGTCAAGCTGTCTCACAGAATCCTAGGATTCCAAGGAACCCTGGTTGAGGAATCCTGCTTCTACTGTATTCTGGTGTTGCTGCAGTGGAAGCAATAGAACCTTTGTTCTACCAGTCCGGGGCCATTTTGTATGACACCCAGTGACTCGGATGTCATATCATTCCAGGGCATTGGGGAAGGGAAATGGTTGGGAAGCTACAGAGGAAATGTCCCACTTTCTGAACGGAGAGTGGGACAAAAAAAAGAAATCTCTCAGAAATTTTCTGCCAGACTCTTCTGAAAATTCCCACTCAGCTCTCATTAGAAATTTCAAGTGTAATCAAATAAAAACCTCCTTCATGATTGGGACTGCAGTCGGTGTGCAGAGGGTTAAAGTCCTAAAACAAATCTTCTTTGTGTCCAAAGTATCATTTGGATTTGGAAGGGCATTTTTAACGTATACCTGATAGTACAAAAGCAAACATTTACCCATATTAACACTTTGCCCTGAATTGCAAATGAAATTAATTTGCTTCCAAAAAAATTTTTTTTTGTCTGCTGTCTTTGACACTGAATATTGACCTGACAAATCTGTAGACACTCATATGTTTCCCAGATATTCAATGAATCCATTATAGATATATTTGATACATAAAGCACTGTTGGCATTTGATTTCGATATGTGATATCTCATTTTGGTGTCTTATTTCAATAGTTCACATACGATAATTAACAATACCATTTCATGTGTGGCTGCATTCAATAATTTGACTTAACAATTATAATTATAACTCAATCCTGTTATTAATCCCAACTAGTGTAGACGCATTGAATCAATGAGATGATGATGATGATGATGATGATGATGATGATGATGATGATGGTGATTTGTTACTATCTTTATTTACATCCTGCTTTTTTCCTGGTAGGGACTCAAAGTGACTTACAGTAACTTAAGAGAAATAGTTAAAAATCATGAAATATAAAAGTTAGAACACAAATTAAACAATCAGATCATAATTTTTATAAACTTAAAATACATCATTAAAACATAAACATTCACAAATGCTATATAGTTAAGAACAGCCAGCACCTTTCATCAGCCAGGCAATGATCACATATTGGATATGGATTTGAGAGAAAAGAGAATGAGTTAGATTTAGTGACGAAATGAAATCAAAAGGAAAGAATCTCTAAACTTTATACGTTATTGTTGAAAAGAGAAATGGAATCAGAAGTATTTAAAGATACAATGGTTAGATGGGCACAGAACTTGGGACATTCAATCTAATTAGAAACGTGGGAAAGAGTCTGGAAAACAGATATAAAATTTACACCAAATTTAAATATAAGAGAAATTTTTTTATAAAATGTATTATAGATGGTATATGACCCCAGAAAGATTACAAAAAAATAATGAAAAATGGGAATTCAAATTTATGAAAAGACAGGATCTTTTTGTCATATGTAAGATAGCAAAAAAAAAATTGGAAGGGGGTACATGATGAAATTCAGAGAATTTGTAAGTTGAATTTTGAAATGAAAGCAGAACTTTACCTGTTAAATATACTAGGCCAACAAAAGGAAATAAGTCATCAGGAGATATTATTGTATTTAATAACTGCGGAAAGGTTAACGTATGCGCAACACTGGAAAGAAAAGAAATATATTGATATTGAAGAGTGGAAGTTAAAAGTTCTGAATATGATAGAGATGGAAAAATTAGCATTTTCTTTGAAGAATAAATCTATCCAGAATTTTGAAAAATAATGGAAAGAGATATTAGATTGGGCAAAGATATAAATGTATCAGAAATTAAGAAGAAATAATGTGACCGTTCTCTTCTCTGTAGAATGGAAACTGTGTTTGTATGTAATGGAAATAAGCAATTGCAACTGGAAGATTTAAGCTTGGAAGTGTGTGGGGGGTTTATTTTCAAGATCAAATCTTAATAAAAATTACTTAAAAAAAAAAAAAAGGTCACCACCAGCACCTTGAATTGTGCCCAGAAACAACAGACCAGCAGCCGGCAGAGCTGTTTAATAGGGTCGTTGTGTGATCCCTATTAACCAAATGATTCAATGAATATGCTTTAGCTGGGTAGGATCCAGGTTTCAGGTCTTCATATTTTTCAGTCAAAACCTTGTGAAGTATCATGCTTCCTGTCCAGTCGAGACACACCAGGAAAGCACTGCTGTTGTGTACCTTCAAGTCATTTCCAACTCATGGCAACCCTCAAGTGAACCTATCCTAGGATTATCTGGGGCTGAGTGTGTGTGACACGCCCAAAGTCACCTAGTAGGTTTCCATGGCCAAGCAGGGAATCCAACCCTGATCCCTTGAGTTGTAGTCCAACAGGTTCTCAGGAAAACATATTAGTAGCCATTTCTGTGAGAAATGTAGCTTTTGGCACTCAAGTATGCATTTCCAGAAGAAGAAAAAAACACACTCCCATTTTAAATAGAGACACTGGACTATTCTTAATATTTGTAGATTTGCAATATTCCTAGTCTTCATTCTAGCTCAGGCCTCTATTTTGGACAAAATGGCGTGTTCTCATACCAGCATTGCCCAGCATTAATGCCAACAGCCATATTGCTAATAGGCCATACACTCCCACACTTTGATATGGTTCAACTGGCAATTATTAATTGTTTAGTTTTAGTTTTATTAATGCTTGGGCCATAGGCCATTCGCATACGTGATAAAAATATTAATTGGCATAAATATAAATTATACCCTGCTATGGCTGCATGGCCGTGCTGGCTAAGAGGAAAAAGCTGGCCACACACATGCATAGCAAAATAAGGTCAGGAAAGATCTCCAAGCTTAGCCAGGTCATGGTCAGGAAATCACCAGAAAACTCCAGTGATAATGGACTTATAGCTAGCCTCTGATCAGTCAGTCTTTAAAAGACAATAGAGTCCAGGGTGTTCCCACAGGATATCTGATTGTTTTAACTCCTCTCCCTCTGACCAAGCAAGTTTCTCTTTTGTCACCACACCTGTCTGACAATTATAGAGCTATCAAGGCTAAGGCCCTTTTCACACCCTACCTGGTGTTGCTGGTGTCACGTGGGAGATTGTGCAAAAAGCCTCTTGCAAGAGGGAATCAAGCCCCCTGCACTTCCCTCTGCACCAGCTCAGTGCTGGATGGAAGAAAGTACAATAGCTCCCCCCCTTCCTTCCACAGCGCAGCCGAGTACTTTCCCAGGCTGCGCTGGGGGAGGAAGCATGGCCATCACGCTTCCTGAGGTTCCGCACACCAAGTAAGTGTGGGAGGGATGCAGGAGGAATGCACAATCGAGCATCATTTTCAGGAAAACCCCGAAAGTGATATAATGGATTATTGCCATGGGATTGCTATGGGAGCGACATGCAATCATGAGAACGTCATGCGGAACCATCCTCGTGATTCTGCATCACTCCTGTGGCCATTTCGCATTCAAAGTCACGTGTGAAAAGGGCCTAACATTAGCCCTTTGTCACTAGTGCTAAGGCCATTAGCTCATTTTGGACCTCACGGTGCACTTATGAACTCCATTGTTTAATCTACCAGACAGCCATTAACACCTTCACCCTCCAGGCAGAAAAAGAGTATTTAAACCCCAGTTTTTGGTCAGTCAACTCAAAGTACACTGGTTGCTAGTTGCCACTCTGGTACTCTGATTCCCATTTGTATACTGTCCATACACTCTGCATCTAAGCCACATTGCTTTTTCCTCACTGCTCTACAGATTGGGAAATATCACCCACTTCGCCCTGAAAATCTCACTATCCAAAACTTTCCCCTCTTTTTCTTCTATTAACCTTGTGTGATTGCATGATTGCTTGGATATTGTGCGTGGGTGATTACAATTCCCCAATAAAAGAAATAAGCTTATTTTTAAATCTCCAACTGATGCTTCTCTGCACTAATAAAGGTAGACATTAGTGTAAAAGATCTCGTAAGCTTACCCTCCCCCTTTCACAGGCCTCTTCTAATATTCTCCACCTTCTCACTGAGGCATTGCTATTGTGGCTGTACCCCCTGAGTCACCCACATTTTGGGGTAGCGAGGTCACTGAATAGAAATGTCAGAATCATCCACGCTTCAGTATCTGCAGTTTCCATGTAGGGTTGTAAAAGCTGAACAGTGAAGAATGCTGACAGGAAGGTCAACTCATCTGAAATATGGTGCCTCACAAATATGTTGTCAAAAAAGACAAATGAATCAGGTTAGAGAATAAATCAAGCCTAAACTCTCACTGGGAGCCAAAAGGACAAAAACTGAGACTGTCATACTTTGGACACACCATGAGATGACACGAATCATTGGAAAAGACAGTAATGGTTGGTAAAATAGAATATACAGAATCATAGAACTGGAAAAAACCAGAGGGGCCATCCAGTCCAGCATCCTGTTATGCAGGAACACCCATCAAAGCATTCCCAACAGATGGCCATCCAGCCTCTGCTTAAAAATCTCCAAAGAAGGAGACTCCACCACACTCCGAGGCAACATGTTCCACTGCCGGACAGCCCTGACCATCAGGAAGTTCTTCCTGAGGTTCAACTGAAATCTCTTTTCCTGTAGCTTGAATCCATTGTTCCTTATCTTAGTCTCTGGAGCAGTGCAAAACAAGCCCATTCCCTCTTTGATATGACATCCTTTCAAATATTTAAACATGGTTATCATGTCCGCTCTTCACCTTCTTTTCTGCAGACTAAGCTTCCCCAGCTCCCTAAGCCACTTCCCATAGGGCTTCATGGCTTCCAAACCCTTCACCATTTTGGTTGCCCTCCTCCGGATATGTTCCAGCTTGTCCTTCCTTCTTGAAATGAGGTGCCCAGAACTGGACACGGTATTCCAGATGAGGTCTGATCAAAGTAGAATAGAGTGGTACTATTACTTTCCTTGATCTAGACACCATAGTCCTATTGATGCAACCAAGAATTCCATTGGCTTTCTTGACTGCCACGTCGCATTTCTGACTCATGTTCGGCTTGTGGTGCACTAAGACTCCTAGATCCCTTTCCAGTTTCCAACGTGGTTGGAAAAGAGGAAGACCACATCGCAGATGGAAGGATTCAACCCAGGAAGCCACCATCACCTTGAGTTTGCAAGCCCTGAACAGGGCTTGCAGATGACCAGGCCTCTTGGAGGTCTTTCTGCATAGAGCAGCTACATGTTGTCACTGACTTGACAGCAAATAACAACAAAGCGCTCAAAGAAGTAGCATTCTAATAAGGATACCTTATCTCAGAGATTGTCATTCAAACAGATGGACGTCCAGGCGAATGCTTGCTGTGAACGGTTCTCATGATCCATTTCTTCAACGCGACCTGTCACGCAAACCTGCAAAGCGCACAACGCGGTGGAAAACAATTGGTGGCTGTGGAATAAATACCTTTTTTACAGTCTATCAAGGTCAACCTTTTTGCTTGATGTACTTAACTAACCATGTAAAATATTACATCAGCAAGCCTACAGGGCACTTAGAGATAGATTCCTATTTGCATAATGTCCTCTGTTCGGTGCTCTGTGGTCCTTAAGGGTGTTTAGAATAACGGGCTTGCGAGAACATACTTAATCCAATCTCATTTTAGCTTTTTGCTCTTTTAAGATTTCAAAAATTAATAAATCCCCCAGATATTCCAAATTACCATGCGCTTTTATAAGCATAACTTTGTAACTTTAACCCATTTATGAACATAGCCTCCAGCCATATGTACTAATGAATAAGAAATAACATTAGAAGTTTAAAAAGATGGCTCTCTTTATGAAGTAATGTAGGAAAATCCTGTTAGCTGGATCAAGTACAAAAGTGTGATTTCTTAAAAATAGAAAATCCTTCACAAAATTACTTGTAATTACAATAACCAAAGGATAAAAAGTAAGAATAGTTGAAGTATTGTCATTCTTTTCTTCAGTTTGTGGGGTGTTTTGATGTGTATAGGATGAAAGACGTCACCAAAACGTGAGGTAAATGATTATCGCAAGAACGGCTGGCCTCCGTGCCTGAGGTGGAAAAACTGAAATGGTTCCTCTTCTTCTAACACTTGACAGGGACCCTATTTTGGGGGGAACTTCCCCTGCTCATTTAGTAAGCATTACCCAGGAAATTATGATATCTGCCCTATGAGTCAAGTGTGTGTGATATTTTGTGTGTGTGTGTGTGTCCCACCGCTTCCACTCTCCTGCCATTAATGGGATCCTGAATCTCTCACGTAAGATGGGGGACCCAACGTTCTCGAGATGGAACCTCTCTTTGCTCTCAAGTCTACAGGACCCCTCGGTCCTCACCTTTGTTCTTTATAAAATACTAGCGTATCTACCCGGCGTTGTCCGGGATTTTGTTTTCTCGTAGGTAAGACTCGTTAGAAAGATTTGAGATCCTGTGTCTCTAATTCCCCAAACTGTCTTGTCCAGCTCCTGTAACTTTTCCCCATATTCCCCGACCAATCTGTGTTCGGAATTATTAACGTACAGAGGTTGGGTTCTTGAGGGAAATACGCTGCCCTTCTCTTTGCTGCTAGGCCTCATCTCCATAGCAACCGGCCTATTCAGAGTTCTCTGGCTGAGAATTCTAAAGGCCCCTCCCTAAACTGCAAACCCCAGGATTCCGTAGAATCTTCTTAGGGAGCCAATCATATGAGGTCTTTGCCTGACACAGCCAATCATATGAGGTCTTTGCCTGACACAGCCAATCATATGAGGTCTTCGCCTGACACAGACACTGACACTGACACAACTTTGACTTTTATGTATTAGACAGATTGGTTGAAATGTCTCAAGGTTTTGGGATCATAGTGGCTTAAATCCTAAAAATCTGAGTAACCGACCCTGTCAAGGGTTCCCGATGTGTTTTTTTTTAGAAATCACTACTACAGATTGACCTGACTTTCTCTTGGTTGTTGTTGCTGTGTGCATCCAAGTCAAGTGAACCTATCATGGGGTTTTCTGGGGCTGAGAGTGTGTGACACACCCAAGATCACCCAGCATGTTTCCATGGCCGAGTGGGGAATCAAACCCTGGTCTCCAGGATATAGTCCAACACTCAAGCGACTACATCACCCTGACTCTAGTCTATCAGTAGTCCTAACTGACAATTCTCGGCTGCATCAATAGGAGTGTGGTGTCTAGATCGAGGGAGGTACTGGTACCACTCTACTCTGCTTTGGTTAGACCTCATCTTGAATCCTGTGTCCAGTTCTGGGCACCCCAAATCAAGAAGGACGTGGTCAAGCTGGAGCAGGTCCAGAGGAGGGCGACCAAAATGGTGAAGGGCCTGGAAGCCATGAAGCCCTACGAGGATAGACTTAGAGAGCTGGGTATGTTCAGTCTGCAGAAGAGGAGGTGAAGAGGGGACATGATAGCCATGTTTAAATATTTGAAGGGATGCCAGGTAGAGCAAGGAGAGGGCTTGTTTTCTGCTGCTCCAGAGACCAGGGCAAGGAGCAATGGATTCAAGCTGCAAGAAAGGAGATTCCACTTGAACCTCAGGAAGAACTTCCTGACGGTCAGGGCTGTCCGGCAGTGGAACATGTTGCCTCGGAGTGTGGTGGAGTCTCCTTCTTTGGAGATTTTTAAGCAGAGGCTGGATGGTCATCTGCCGGGAGTGCTTTGAGGGTGTTCCTGCATGGCAGGGGGTTGGACTGGATGGCCCATGTGGTCTCTTCCAACTCTACATTTCTATGATTCTATGACTCTGTGATTCTAATTAAACTAGACCTATTGAATCAAAACATAGGCAAATGGCAGTGGTTCAGTAAGTCTATCCAGTTAGTAGGCTGCAGATATCCAAGCAAGTGCATTAAGGTTTCACAAGACACTGCTCCTCCTCTGTACTGATGCTAAACACGTACTAATACGTTAATGATCCTGCACAGGTTCTAAAACTGGTGCTACAGATAACTATCACATTGACCCCATAGTGATTCTATTATATTGATCTCAGTCTATTTCCTCACTACACTGTTATAGTGCTATTATGCCTCTTTTAACATCCTGTGGAATTCTGGGATTTGTAGTTTCTTGAAGCCAAAGGGCTCTCTGGCTGAGCATTGTAAATGACCCTTCTGTGTATTTTTAAAAACAAGCTGGAAGCCATCTTGAGTCCCTTTCTGGGGAGAAAGGCATAAATGGAATGATGGTGATGATGATGATCACTGGAATCTTGCTGAGGACTTAATGTCACTGTAAGTAGATGTCAGTCTATGGGAATTGGAACTTGGCAGATTTGTAACTATCCTATCCAGTAAAGGGCTGCAGTTATGTAACTACATAGCGGAACCAGTAAAGAGACCAATGGACATTGGGACCAGCGCACAATGAGACTGATGTGCTTCATGGCATTGTTCTGTTACCCTACCCTACACCCCGATCCTACAGGATGTTTGTTTTTTTTTCACATGGCTGGAAATACATGAATCGAAGGCACATTGACTGGGGCCATTTTTGCACTGCACTATTATTCCCCAGATCCTAGGACTTCAAAGTACAGGAAAAGAGATTCCAGCTAAACATTAAGAAGAAGTTCCTGACAGTGAGAGCAGTTTGACAGTGGAACACACTGCCTTGGAGTGTGGTGAAGTCTCCTTCTTTGGAGGTTTTAAAATAGAGGTTGAATGGCCATCTGTCAGGAATGCTTTGATGGTGTCTTCCTGTATGGCTGAATTAGGTGGACAGGATGGCCCTTGCGGTCTCTTCCAACTCCATGATTCTATGATTCCACATGTAAAGTTGCATAATGTACCCTGTGATAGAGGATTCTGTCTGATGAGGATGGTGATAGCCAGAACCCCATCTTACATCTTCATAAGTAGAGTCATGTCCACTTGAGGTCTTATGTCTTCATAAGTGGAGTTATGTCTGTGGGAATTAGAGATGGGCAGTAACGTCCATATCCAGTAGAAGGCTTCTGTTGCATTACTATGTAGCAAAGCTGGCAAAGTGGCCAATGCTCAATGGACCAATGCACAAAGGGATGGATGCTCAACAGGATGAGCACTGCATCAGTCTCCATGCACATCAGAAACCGATGCCCACTGGGCAGTCTTGCCGGCCACCTGTTACGCATCTTCACAATTCAGTAAAGAGGTTTCTTAGAGCCTCTGCTACGTAGCTAAAATTGCATATGTAACAGGTCATGTAGGATTCCAGCAATTAATAACAGCAGCAATGTAACTCCAGTGCAGGATCGTAGCTGCAGTTTGTAGTGGGTCTAATCCAGACCAGTCCACACTCCTATCCACAGACGCTGGCCTCCCAGGAGGGCAGGCAGAGTTGTGTCTGGATTGCATCGCCTCCTCTACTCTCCTTTGCATTTGGGGGATTTAGTGCTGTGGTTCCACAGATATCAAATTAGACCGACAAAAGTCTGGATTCTGGCTCCAGCCTCCCCGCCGCTAAACTTGTCGAGTGCTGGAAGCCAAAAGTTTTTGGAACTGTTGCTTCGCTCCAGATGCTGCCATTCATTTCTGTGGGAACAAGACCACTTACATCTAATTACAGTTTCTGCTCAAATTAACAGGACAGAAATGACAGCAACGAGGGAGGTGGGGTGGGGGAGGAATCTCGGGATGAACTGGACGACCTTGGCCCAACATGGGATTAGGGACGTCAAAGTTGGCTTTCAAGAACAACCAACTCGCAGGCAGGGCCTCATGTGCACCACAATTAACAAAATGCTTAATTTTGTGTCAAAACAAAGGGCTTATCCAAGTAATCCTGTGAAGCAAGCACCAAAAGTGGACCCTCTAATGTGCTGTCCTTTTCTCCTAATGTTTTTTAATCTGCGTGTGTGTCTGTGCCTTCAAGTCCCCTGTCGACTTACCGCAACCTCATGGGTTTCATAGGGTTTTCTTACAAAGAATATCCAGAGGTGGTTTTGCTAGTTTCTTCCTCTGAAATATAGCCTACAAGCACCTGGTATTTGTTGGCAATCTCCCATCCAAGTATTATAACCAGGGCTGACCCTGCTTAGCTTCCAAGATCAGATGGGATCTGGTGTCTTTTGAGACTTTCCTCACTAGACTGTTATAGTGCTATTATTCCTCTTGCAACCTCTTATGGAATCCTGAAACTTGCAGTTTAGGGAAGGGCCTTTATAATTCTCAGCCAGAGACCTCTTTGGCCTCAGTAAACTACAAACCCCAGAATTCCCCAAGAGGCTGAAAGTGGAATAATAGCACTGAAACAGCATAGTGTAGAAAGGTCCTTTAGACTATGTAGGTGGCCCTTGAGATTTTCACTAGCACCAAAAGTGGCCCTCAGCATCACTGTTGTTCTCCCCATTTTACATAATTCTCCCACAAATCCTGTTTTACCCACTTCAGAGCACTATATATACTTGTGTGTTTGTGTGCATGTGCAGACCAAGTACACCGTAGTGGCTTAAGTGTTTGACTAGCACTCCAGGAGACCAAATCCCTGCTTGGCCATGTGAACTCACTGGGTGACTTTGGCAAGTCACACTCTCTCATCCTCAGAAGAAGGCACTCAGGAAATCTTGGCACAAAAGCCATAGATTCAGCATGGTGAAGTGATATGAATGTTGAGCTAGGGACTCTGAGAAACCAGAGCTCAAATTCTGGCTCAGCCATGGAAACCCACTGGGTGACCTTGGGCATGTCACACTCTCTCTCATTCAGAGGGAGGCAGTGGCAAACCTCCACTCAAGGAATCTTGGCAAGAAAACCCTAGTAGAGTCAGCCTAGTGAAGTCATTTGAGTGTTGGCTGAGGGACTCTGAGAAACCATGGTTCAAATCCCAGCTCAGCCATGGAAATCCACTAGGTGACCTTGGGTGAGTCAGTTTCTTTCAGCCTCAGGGAAAGGAAATGGCAAACCTCCACTGAAGAAATCTTGCCAAGAAAACCCTATATCTTATCTCAATCCAGACAGCAAGCCAGAGCTTGCACCTGCACAGCTGATAGCAAAGTAGTAAACAATGAAACAGACCAGCTTAAAATAATCACTTACATTTACTCACTAAACAGAAGGTCAAAGGCACGAACAGGGTCCAACAGAATCCAAAGGCAGAAAAAATAAGTCCAGAGTCTACACAATCCAAGAAATACAATTGGCAGTCAGGAAGGTCAGATAAGCCCTGACAACTCCCAGAGGGGAAGTGCCTGTATAGGTCAGCAACTTAACACAGCTGCTGCCTAACTAATTGCTGTCTCCAATAAATCCTTTGCAACCTGAGCGAGTTCTCCCTTTACTGTCTACCCACAGCAAAGATAGGTATGGGTAAGTTGTCTTCTGTATCTGAAGGGGGAGGACTCTCTGCTGGAGCTGGCAGTGCACTCTGTTCTGTCTCAGAGATTTGTGGCTCTGTAACCTTCGCCTGTTCAGCAGGTCCTGGCATGTCCACTGTTTCAGTCTCTGACTAAGAGTCCATTTCCATGTTCTGGAAGCATCTCATGACACCCAGGAAAGTCAGCACGGTATAGCATTTTGAGTGTTGGACAACAGACTGATAGACCAGGGTTCAAATTCCTGCTCAGCCCTGCTCAGTGAGTGAACTTTGAGCAAGGCAAACCTCTTTGAACAAATCTAGCCAAGGAAACGCCATGAGAGGGTCACCATAAGTTGGACATGATTGAAGGAACACAACATAGCATGTGTGTGTGTCTGTGTCTGTGTCCATACACATATATGCATGCATATACATACCATATGTTGGCTGGAATCCTGTTAACATCATACAGACATGTATGTTCCCTTAGGGATGCAGTTGTACTTTTTTGGATGTTCTGTCATGGATGTATTCAGTTCATGGTTATATAAATATGGCAGAATAGGGTAGGACTGGATGGCCCTTGTGGTCTCTTCCAACTCTATGGTTCCATGATTCTATAAACGGAGTTCCACAAGTGTAACCGTTTCACATACAGTATTTACAGTGATGCATTCTCGGATAATGTGTTAATTTTTCATCATTGCCTTCAATGTAACAAATGCTTCACTGGGATTGCAGGAACAGCCTGTCCTGTTTAGAAAGCCAGTCATGGTTCCCAGTCTTTAAACAGAGTCTATAGTAGCAGCCATAGTCAAGGTCTACAGACACTTTTCAGTCACAGTTCTTGTTTCAGCAGTCGAAGTCAGCGATAAATTCAGAGTGTCAGTTCAAGGAAATATTCAGCAGCGTAGTCAGCACACAAAGCAAGAGTCAAGGTTTTTCAGGAACACAAGCCAAGGATCGAAAGAAGAACGCATTGCTTTCACAACAAATAACAGTTGTCTGCAACAGAGTTCTCCCTATCTGTGGTATTTATGGGCCAGCAGCCTTCCTCAGCTGTTTGCTTGCAGTAAATATTGTCCCGTTTATGTCTCTGTGTCTTGGGTATTGGGGAGGATCCTGTCTGTGTTTGCACCTGGGACTGGGGCATGACACAGCCATTGTATATTCTCTGTTGCAGAGTGGGACAAAAAAAGAGGCATGTTGACAGAGGTGCAATCAATTGGGTTGTGTTGGTATTCACCAACACAATGTGTATTCACTATGCACAATGGTCTCAAGCAACCTCCTCATAAATACATGTGTGTAGACGCACAATACACAAGCCTGATATAGGATCTGGACTATTGTTGTCGTGATGCAGGATTGCTTTGCTGCCTGAAAAGTCAACTTCAACGTAAGCCTAGTCTTTTCATTTCAGGCCATTTCCACACTACACTGTTATAGTGCTATTATTTCACTTTCGTGCTTTCAACATCCTGTGGAATTCCGGGGTTTGTCGTTTCCTGAGGCCAAGGAGCTCTCTGGCTGAGAATTCTAAATACCCTTCCCTAAACTGCAAACCCCAGGATTCCATAGAAGGTTGAAAGTGGAATAATAGCACTATAACAGTGTAGTGCGGAAATGGCCTCAGTCACTTAAAGATAGCATGTGTTGAAAGTAAGGATTCATGGCTGAATGGGTGAGTAGAAGGAGAGAGGATAATTCCCTGAAAACTGGCTTGTAAGGAAGGGATACTCAATTGCTATGGTTCCAAGGACTAAAAAGAACAGCTCTCCACCATTGTTTGTCCCTGCTTCCAATAGCCCAAGATATGCTGCATCTGATGTGGAAGCCAAATGGGTGTAATAATTTAAGTGTTGGACTACAACTCTGGAGACGTTCCAGATGTTGTTGAACTCTAGCTCCCAGAATTCTTCATCACGCTGGCTAGGGCTGCTGGAAACTGTAGTCTGACGACATTTGGAGAACCTCGTGGTTTCGCCTTCCCCTGGGCTGAAGAAAGACTGTCCGTTTTAGTGGGCTAATCACTAATCATTAAAACTCTGCTGGGAAGCTAGGTGTTCTGGAAGTTAACATTCTAGGGTGAAAGCCAGTGGGGTTTAGTGTTTTGAGTGTTGGACTATGACTTTGGATACCAGAGTTCAAATCCATACTTGGCCATGAAGACCCCTTGGGTGACCTAGGGCAAGTCACACTCTCTCAGCCTCAGAGGAGGGCGAGGGCAAACCTCCTCTGAGCGAATTCTGCAAAGGAGACTCAACAATAGGCTCATCTTGGGGTCTCCCTAAGTCAGAAATGACTTCAAGGCACACAACAACAACTGCATTTGGGCATTGAGGTTCCATCTGTTTATCACACTTAATTGCTGTTAGTCCTCCATTAAGAGATAAGTGTGTGTTAGGGATGTAAATCTTCATTTATATCATTTTCATATGCATGAATGAATAATTTCAAATGCTTTCTCCTCACTAGATGAGAGGTTTTTGCACATTTCTTTAGCTGATTGAACTTTGGATGCTTATTTCTATTTTTGCAGAAAAATGGGGGGGAAACTTGCTTGGCGCAAAATGCAAACACATTTTGCACAAAAAAACCTATTTTGAACAAAAGGCACTGTTTTCTGCAAAAATAAAAGTTGTGTTTCTTCAGAAATCAAGATTTTTGGTGCAAAAAGGAGGGTTGTATAGACAGTTTTTTAAAATATTGATTGGTTGATTGATTGATTGATTGACAGCAAAGCAGTCCCAAAGTGTGAAATACCTCATGGGTCTGAACCATTTTCTTGAAAGAGTTCTCAATGTATCAATGCATCCTTTGTCCCTGAGGATGCAAAGAATTGTGATTATTCTTTACATCAGTGTTTGTAAAACTCTGGTACAAGGGACCAGCATCTGATGCATAGTGAACTAGCATTGGCTGATGGACCACCACTTTAGTAGCACTGCTTTATATCAATAGATCCTAAATATGTGAAGGTCATTATTCTATATAGAATCATAGAATTATACAATTGGAAGAAACCACAAGAGCCATGCAGGAATGCATCATCAAAGCATTCTCAGCAAATGGCCACCCAGTCTCTGTTTAAAAACCTCCAAAGAAGGAGACTCCAACACACTCCCAGGCAGCTGATTCCAGTGTCAAACTGCTTTTACAATCAGGAAGTTCTTCCTAATGTTTAGGTAGAACCTCTTTTCCTGAAGTTTAAAGCCATTGCTGTGTCCTAATCTCTCAAGCAGCAGAAAACAGGCTTGCTCCATCCTCCATATGACACCCCTTTAACTATTTAAACACAGCTATCACGTCATCTTTTAACCTTCTCTTCTCTGGGCTAAACATAGCCAGCTCCCTAAGCCTCTCCTCATAGGGCTTCATGATTTCTTGACCTCCTCACCATTTTGCTTGCCCTCCTCTGGACACATTCCAGCTTTTCAGTATCCTTCTTGAATTGTGGTACCCAGAAATAGGGACAGTATTCCAGATGAGGTCTGACCAAATAGAGTGGCACTACTAGTTCCCTTGACCTAGACATCATACTGTATTGATACTGGTCTATGTTGCACAGCTTTAGATCATAGAATCATAGAATCATAGAAATGTAGAGTTGGAAGAGACCACACGGGCCATCCAGTCCAACCCCCTGCCATGCAGGAACACTCTCAAAGCACTCCCGACAGATGGCCATCCAGCCTCTGCTTAAAAACCTCCAAAGAAGGAGACTCCACCACACTCCGAGGCAGCAGATTCCACTGCCGGACAGCCCTGACTGTCAGGAAGTTCTTCCTGAGGTTCAGGTGGAATCTCCTTTCCTGCAGCTTGAATCCATTGCTCCTTGTCCTGGTCTCTGGGGCGGCAGAAAACAAGCCCTCTCCCTCCTCTACATGGCATCCCTTCAAATATTTAAACAGAGCTATCATGTCCCCTCTTAACCTTCTCTTCTGCAGACTGAACATACCCAGCTCTCTAAGTCTATCCTCATAGGGCTTGGCTTCCAGATATACTTAGCTGCATAGCACAGGCATGAAGGAACCCTTCTAGTGAATTGCAAACATGCTATCCAGGAATAAGCAAGAGTGGGCTCTGACAATCAGCATCAGCACCCCCTAGCTGGTATCTCAGTGTGCATTAGTCTCGTTGTGCATTGGTCCCATTGTACATTGGTCTTAATGTGTGCCAGTCCCAATGTGCATCAGTCTGGTTGTGCATTGGAACACATTGGTCTTGTGCATCAAGACCAATATGCATTGGTCCCAATGCACATCAATCATTTCAGTGGCTCCCCTACATAGGAAAGTCAGAACAGCCCCTCGGTGAACATGGATGTTACAGAACTGCCCAACTCTAATTCCCAAATCATATGTCTACTTACATAGACCTAATTCCCTTACTAAATTCCAGCCAATGTTTTTTTCTCTGATGGGAAAACCTTGAAAACTCTGATCTGTGAGAACAAAGCCAACGACCAGTTGGTGTGACCACCAGCCTGCCTTGGCCCTTGTTCTGACTCCCCGGCAGAGACCTCTCTCCTCCAGCCAACTAGAAGTGTTGCTGCTGCAACTCGGTTCCAGGGACGGGGGGAATTCCTGGCACAGCTCTGGCTTGAGTTGACAGGATCAGTTTATCTGGAGGGATTGTATCAGGGAATGTGCTTCAGAACAGATTTTTCCTTTCAGGTCCTTTCCAAGTGCAACTAGAAACAACTGCAAGGAACACAGATACCCAAATGTAGGACAATCGCCTTTAAGGTGGCTCTGACCTTTCCAAGTATGCGAAGGAATCACATTCTTCTGGCCTGCCCCCAACACTCTCTGAAAGCATTCCCATGTTCTCCAACATTTCACAGTGGAAAACCAGGACGTGTATGGCCGAGCAATATCAGAGTGTAGTTTTCATGTCCTGGATAACTTGCACATCACAAGCTTTAGAGTAAAACCAAGAGTATTTATTTGTAGCAAGGCAAGCAACAAAGCAACCTTCCTGGGTAGTTGCTGAGACTATAGCACATTGGGTGGTTACAGGTTTCACACCTCGGCATACAAATGTCGGCATGCATTGCAACGTTTGGTGAAAGTCATAAATCTCACATCATCCCACCAGTAGGGCATTTTCCCAGACTGTCTGTTGTTTACATATCTTTTATCCTGGAGGCAGGAACAAACTCCTCTCTCCTTATCTTGAGTGTTGCCAGTTCCCGTAACACCCTTCTGTTACTTTCAGATTCTCCCTCTGACCTCTTCCCCTGCCCTGGCCCGGTTACATTGTCACAATGAACAATAAAGCAGTTAACCATTTGGTGCCCTGGAATATCTCAGTGAGTTTTGACCAGATACACATTGTTACAATCAGCAAGTGGCAACAGGTACTTGGCAGCGCTTCAGCAGGGAACAGCAATATCTAACCTAGCCGATCTATTCACTACCTATTTTAATACATAGTCAGCATACACATATGACAAGAGCACACTGCACACTGCACACTGACATCAGTCAAGATGGCAAACATTGTCAGTAACGGAGAACAGGCAAGTTAGGAGAGGCTGGAGCAGTTTGCTTCCTGGGAAGGGCATGATCCTGCCCCCCTTCCTCCAGAGTAAATTGAGCACAAACACCTCTTGAATTTTGGACTCACTTTGCAGCAATTGAGGTAACCCAAAGGAAGAAACTGGAGCATTTTAAAAGTAGCTGAAAAACAGCAGAGGATTATTTGGACTCTCCTTGCCAGACTAGGACACTTGGAACATATGTACTCTTGACAAGTTCACAATATCTAGAACTTGCTATTAGTAGGCTGTACACCCCCACACTTTGACAATGTTTAATTGGCAAATATTAATTGGCATAAATATAAATTATACCCTGCTATGGCCTCATGGCCATGCTGACTAAGGCCGTTTCTGCACTAACCTGTTACAGCGTGATGATTCCACTTTCAACATCCTCTGGAATCCTGGGGTTTGCAGTTTCGGGAGGGGCTGGCTGGCCCCTCCCGAAACTGCAAACCCCAGGATTCCAGAGGATGTTGAAAGTGGAATCATCACGCTATAACAGGCTAGTGTGGAAATGGCCTAAGAGGAGAAGCAGGCCACACGTGTGCTTGGCAAAATCAGGTCAGGAAAGATCTCAAGGGATAGGCAGGTCATGAAATCTCCAGGAAACTCTAGCAGTAATGGACAGCTAGCCTCCGATGACTCCACCTTTAAGAGACAATAGTGTCCAAAATGTTCCGACAGGACAGCTGATTGTCTTAACTCCTCTTCCTCTGACTAAGCAAACTTTCCTTTTGTCCCCACGCATGCCCAACAATTAAAGAGCTATCAAGGCTACCATTTGCCCTTTGTCTCCTAACACTAAGGCCATTAACTCATTGTGGATCCCACTGTCCACTCTACGAACTCCATTGTTTAATCTATCAGAACACCATTAACACCTTCACCCGCCAGGCAGAAAAGGGGTATTTAAATCCCAGTTTTTGGTCAGTCAACTCTCAGTACACCAATTGCTTATCGCCACTCTGCTGCTCCAATTCATGATTGTGTACTGTCCTTAGACTCATGTCTAAGCCACATCGCCTCTTCCTTGCTGCACTACAGATTAATAAATATTACCCACTTCACCTTGAAAATCTCGCTATCCAAAATTTTCCTCCCTTTACCTTCAGTCAGCCTTGTGTGATTGCATGACTGATTGGATCTTGTTTATGTGATTGCAATTCCCCAATAAAACAAATAAGCTTACTTTTGAATCTCCAGCTGATTCTTCCCTGCACTAGTACTGATAAACATAGGTATAAAAAATCTCATAAGGTTACCCCTCTCTTGCTGGCCTCCTCTCTGAGCTAATATTCCCCACCCTTTCATGGAGGTACTGGCATCGCAGGTGGACCCCTGAGTCACCCACAGTTTGGAGTAATGTTGCAACAAAATGTTACAGTGCTCCTGTTCAGTAATTCCAGGATGCAAGGCAGACTCATTTCCAGATACTCTATTCCATTCTACCTCTTGCCTCAGTTTCCCACTCCCTGCTTCCTTAGCATTCTGTGGCCACTGAGTCTTCTTGGGTTGTTTCATGGCTCCATCTCACAATTACAGGGGGGAATTTTTTTAAAAAATCTTACATTTCCCCCAAGCCTGTTAATTCCTACATCTCCTGTATGAATGGTGCCATTTTGGCTAGCAAAACATCAATACTTTCAGCCTGAATATCAGAACTTTTAAAATAAGTACAGTATAGCTAAAATAAACAAAAGGCAAACATTAAGATGGAATCAAACTATCAGTTATATTAAAAGCAATGAAAAGCATACCATTAATAAGAACAAAAAGCAGATCAGAACCACCAGAATTAAAAACAATGCAACACCTCAAAGCCAATGTGGTATAATGGTCTGAGCACTAAACTATGGATTTAGAGAACAGGGTTCAAATCGCTGCTTGGCCGTGGAAACTCACCAGATAACCCTTAGATAAGTCATATTTTCTCAGCCTCCAAGGAAGGCAAAAGTAACCCCCTCTAAACAAATCTTGCCAAGAAAACTCCATGACATCTTTGCCTTAGGGTCTCCACAGGTAAGAGTCAACCTGAAGGCACAAAACAACAACACAGTACCCTATGAAAAGCCCCTTCTTCAATAAGCTGTCAGCTCTCAAAAGCTCATTGAAGTTAAAACAGTCTCTCCTTTGCAGAACAGCCAGGGGGAGGCCATTCTAGCTTCCCTGGGAAAGGTTGTTCTAGAGCAGAGGGGCAGACACTGAGAAGGCCCTGTCTTCAAATGTGAATCTGATTTTATCCTGGCAGCTTCAGTGACCCTGATGCCATATATTTTAGTCCCCATCCCAGTTTTTCCATTGCTGGTGAAGAATTGCAGGTTAAGATTGGAGAAGCATCCATCTATGGCCATTTCTATACTACACTGTTATAGTGCTATTGTTCCACTTTCAACCTCCTATGGAATCCTGGGAGTTACAGCTGAGGGAGGGGCATTTAGAATGCTCAGCCAGAGGGCTTTTGGCCTCAGTAAACTACAAACCTCAGTAATCCACAGGATGTTGAAAGTGGAATAATAACTTTATAACAGTGTAGTGCAAAAATGGCCTATGTCCCTTTAGCCAGGTGCAGGCTGAGGACATCTGGTGAGATCTGCTTGGGTTCTCTGGAGGTCTCATTGGACTATTTCATTGGTCTTCTCCGATCCCCTCTGCTCTACGACAGCAGAAGTATGGCCCAGAGGAGGTGTTATCACACCAAAATGGTGAATCTTGGGAGTCCTTGGTTGCTGCAGAGGGAAGAAAAGCAATGTGCCCCACTACCAGAAAATGGCTGGAAGTATCATCACTCTCAGCCCCACTCTTTAGAACTTCAGAAATTCCTCTGTTGGGGAGCTACATGGTGTCATGTCTCCATCCCAGGACCCAGACAGAACAGCCACAACACAAAGACATGAGGGGGACAATACTTACAATAGGCAGTGTAGGTGGAAAAGAGAGATCCCAGGTGTTTCAGAGCATTTATATAGTAAGGACGCATTAATTAGGCAACAGCTGGGGAAGGCTCCCAGCCTATATAAAGAGGGACTAGAATGGGACAAAGCTGTTGTGTTCAACTGTTCCTGTCAGTGGAAGCAGCCCTGCTTATGTTCAGAAACCTTGACCTTTGCCTTGTGTACAGACTTTGCCACTGGACAGTCACTTTGGGTTTACTGTGAACTCAGACTTGCTAACAAACTATTACAAACTTTGTTCATGGTTGCTGATAAGAAGCTCTAATTAGAGAGCTGTAAGCCTTGGCTAGCTGCGAGCATGGAACCTGTGGTTTAAAAGGCAAGTTTAGGGGCCATTTGAAGTTGTTGTGCAACAGCCATAAAAGTTAATCAGTAGCCAGCCTTAGAATCATCGAGCTGGAAGGAACCATAAAAGCCGACTAATCCAACCTTCTGCCATGCAAGAATATACAGCTAAAGGACTCCTGAAAAATTCCCATCCTAACTCTGTTTAAAGACCTCCAAACAGTCCATTCCACTCTCAGACCTTCCTGTCAAGAAGTTCTTCTGAGTGTTTAGATGGAACCTTTTTCCGTGTGGTCTGAAATCACTGCTTTGTGTTCTAGTCTCCAGAGCAGCAGAAAACAAGCAGCTCCATCTCGTATGTGACATCCCTCTTCCAATATCTAAAGATGGCTCTCATGTCGCCCTTCAGTCTTCCCTTTGCCAGGCTGAACTTGCCTAGCTCCCTCAACCTTTTCTCATATGTTTCATTCTCCATATCTCTTATCATCCTTGCTGCTTGTCAGGTTGCATGGCTCCAATCATAAGGTACGTGCTGGATGTGTATTAGAATAGATCAGGTCACCAGCTTAGGCACTGCTAGAGTCGGACAGAGTTCTACAAGGTTTTGAATGGCAATTGTTGATTGCAACGTTGTACCTGTTTGACGCTTGCTTGTGTATTCCAGTGTATCAATTGGCTAATTGCTTAATTGCCCACTGCTACAGTGTATCTGGTAGAAGAGGAGAAGATTAGAGTGGGAGAAAGAAAGAGCCAAAGGTGTTGTTAGAACTTAAAGTGTTCAGAGATAAGGGGCAAGAAACACGTTCCAGCCTCAAAGATGAAAGACAGGTAGACAACCACGAGTCTGGGAAACATCTATAGGTATGGAGTGGTGTTAAATTTATGATCCCCTCCAATCACAGTTTTGCATGCCTGAGTTTGTATGGAAAGGTATAAAGCTCATAACCACCATGTATCCCTTAGTCTCAGGAAGTTCAGACGAAATGTGCTATGATGCTTTGCTACAAATAAATATTACTGTCTAGCCCTGAGTGAATTTGTAGATTGCGAGTTATCCAGGGCATAACGCTGCCCTTGTCTGAATCGACTCCAGCTTGCTTCTGCAGCTGCAGCTACTCTTGAGAAGGTTTTTTAAAAACAAATGAACGAAGCTCATCTCTTGTCCTTGACTTTTAATTGGAAACACCATTATCATTTTATCATCCCATTATTATTATTATTGTTGTTGTTGTTGTTGTTGTTGTTGTTGTTGATAGTAGTAGTAGTAGTATTTGTCATCTTTATTTATACCCTGCTTTTTTCTCAGGTTGGGGTTCAAAGTGGCTTACAAGTAAAAAGACATAGGCTGAAAGGGCCTCTGGAGCGTTGTGCAATTGCGAGGAGCATTTCAAATGACATCCTCGCGATTGTGTGACTCTGCCAGGGCCGGCAGGCACTGATCGTGCACTATTCATTTTTGGCTTGTAGCTGAAAATGGTGCATGATCACACATCGCTCTGGGGCCCCACGCGCACTTACCGTCAGTGCGGAGCTCCGGAGCCACGGCCCTCGTGCTTCCTCCCCCAGCGCAGCCTGGGAAAATACCTGGCTGTGCTGCGGAAAGAAGGAAGAAGCGGAGCCCTCATGTCGCCGGCCGGCCGGCAGGTAACTTCTGCAGAGCTGAAGCAACCGGGACACAAGAGCCTCTTGCAAGAGGCTGCTCGCGTGATCCCTGCGCCCCCATGCCAGATGAAGGTAAGTTGCGGAAGTGGCCATAGTTAAAACCCATAGAATGCAAACATTAAAACTAATTAAACAATCAAAAATATTTAAAACAATGTTAAAATACATAATTAAACATAATATTCAGCATATTTTATCAGACAGGACACATATAATCACACTTCAAATGCCTGTCTTAATAGAAATGTCTTTATTTGATTGTGGAAGGATAGTAGGGAGGGTGCCAGTCTGACTTCTCTGAGAAGAGAAGTCACTCATCCTGCATCTGAGCACTTCATTTTTCCTGCCTTGAGTTATAAGTTCACAATAAAACAAAACAGGTGATATAGCCATGCACTCTCTTGTTGCACATCAATTAAGGCCATTTCTACATTTGACTGTTATAGCGCTAATATTCCACTTTTAACATCCTATGGATGTAGTTTAGGGAGGGGCCTCAAAGGATTCCCCGCAGGGATTCCATAGGATGTGGAAAGTGGAGTAATAGCACTATAACTGTCTAGTGTGGAAATGGCCCAAGCCAACTCCTCACCAACTGATAAAGATCACAATTACAGGATCTTCTAGACCATGCAGTGGGTGGCACAATGCTTTCTGTCAGCGTAACAGAATTTGCACAACTCTGAGCAGGATATCACCCTCCTACAAGTACAAGGACTTGGCTAATGACACACCACCTTAAGGCTGCAAGGGGATTCCTGCCCTGGTACAGATTGTGATACCAGATATACGGGATGCTTTCCAAATACCCAATTTATTTCAGAAACACTTTGGTGGTAGTGTTTAAACAGTTCATCTCCTGGTGACATTTAATTACCCAACGAAGGCTTTTGTGACACTTTGTTTTCAAACAATGCCACTCACACACACTGTGTGAACTACACAAAGAGACCAGCAGATCAATGCCAGCACATTACAGGCAGCAAATTATGGAAGATCTTATTCCAAGAGCATCATGTTTTCTCCCATCAGTGGTTCCAACATGCTGAGGTCTGACTAGAGTTGCAGATAGAGGGAACTCAGGCACAAGGAGGTTGCATCAGCTGTAATCCGCAATGAGTTGCTTGCAGGGGGCAATAAAAGACAATGGGCCTTTCCGTCCTACTCTGTTATAGAGCCATTATTCCACTTTCAACCTCCTGTGGAATTCTGGGGTTTGTAGTTTCCTGAGGCCAAAGAGCTCTCTGGCTGAGAATTCTAAAGACCCCTCCCTAAACTGCAAACCCCAGGATTCCATAAGAGGTTGAAAGTGGAATAATAGCACTATGGCAGCGTAATGTGGAAATGGCCTTAGTTAAGGCTGTGTACAGTATATGACATCATTCAAATTCCTGCTCTTGGTTTCCTTTTTCTCATTTCTCTTGATAGGAATGAGAGCTTTATGTCTGCCTAGTACCATGAAGAAATAGGTTGGACAACTTAATTTTCTTTGTTTTATTAGTCTTGATGGTTTTTTCTGTTCTTACCGGGGGAGGGGTTGGTTTCGTCTGGCGTTGTTTTGCTTGATTCTCATAAAGTGGCAAAACCAGAGGTTTGTTCCAGTTCAAGACCTTGTGGCTACATCTGTAACAAAATAAACCAAATTACATTTTAGGAAGCAAATTCGACTTGTAACTGTTTTCTAAATAAATAGTGGCTGGGATGCTGTATCAGAGACTATGGTACATAACTTTATGACAAGGTAGCTACGTCCCTGATAAACATGATGCTCTACCTTCTAGTGAAGTATGGACCCTTTTCGCACCTTACCTTTTTGCGGTGCTGGGCTCGCGCGAGCAGCCTCCAGCAAGAGGCTCTCGCGTCCCGGTTCTTTCAGCTCCACAGCTGCCATCCGCTTGTGCGAGAGCTTTGCCTCTTCCTTTCGCAGTGCAGCCTGGGACTTTCCCAGGCTGCACTGGACAGGAAGCACGACCGGCCTGGCTCCCGAGGCTCCACATGCAAAGGTAAGCGCGCACAGGGCCCCAGAGCGATGCGCAACCGTGCACCACTTTCGGCTTCAAGCCGAAAACGAAAAATGCATGTGCGGTCCCCGCCAGGCCCTGGAGCATCACGCAAATGTGAGTGTGTCATGTGGACCGCTCCTCACATGTGCGCAACGCTCAAGGGGCCCTTTCACATCGAAAATGCCATGCAAAAAGGGACATGGTGAGGCACAAGAGGACATCTTGTTCAGTGTCCCCTTGGGCAATGAGGACCCATAGCCCTACGATGCCCTCTGCGTAATGGGTATGCAGGTAATTCCTTTTCTGCAATGGTACCAGGCATGTAGCTATGTCCCTGCTCTCCTCTGGAGAACACAAGCTTTGCACAACACTGTTATATGATTGCAAATCAGTTTCTGATGACATGAATACCTAACAGGATGTTGGATACTATTTTTAATATAACAGACATGATGGTCTTATGCCAAATGTACACACACACACACACACACACGAGCGCGCGCGTACGTGTGTGTGTTATAACTCTGAAGGTAGTATTCAATGTATAAAGAGAGCTAATAAGCATTCTTAAAAAATTTTCTGGAAATTTACTTTTCTTCCTGGGAAAAAACTGACAAACAGTCCCCACTTCCACCACCTTCAAAATTTCTGGAAATGTTACATCTCTAGATTTGCATGGCACTAGTGAATTATGATGGCATATGTTAGACTTAGGCTATGTCAGCTCACTTTTTGGGATGTTGCTGTTCCAGCCATGCAATGAGAAAAAACCCTCCACATCTGCCTTTGAAGCAACACGGTCCCCACCAACACGTGCATTTTAATGTTCTTGGAGGGCAGAAGCCATGTTGTTGGTTTTTATTAAGAGATCGGGCCTGATGTGCTCTTGATTCATGTATTTTTATTTTCGGTTTTATGTGGTATCTGAGACAGGACAATCCCCAGCACCACATTACAGGCCCTTTCTGCACCTTACCGTTTTCCACTGTTATCCCGTCACAATTCCAGCAGTCCCACTGCCGGGATGGAACCGCAACCCAAACATTTCCGTCTGCGCCCAGACGGCCGCCTGCAGAAGAGTAGCATGAGCAATATGCGCCTTCCTTCCGCAGTGCAGCTGGGCGCTTCCCATGCTGCATTGGAGAAGGAAGTGCCTAGATCACACTTCCTCCCTTTCCGCACAGACGCCAGCAACAGGAGTGCTGTGCAGTCAGGGGCCATGACCAGATTTTGTTCTGGTAATGGAATATCCCATGATTGCAACGGCTGGGGACGCGTGGGCAGCAGGATCACACCGACATCATGCAAAAGCATAACTGGTCTACAACGCATCCTTATCCCAGGACTGTGACATCCTGCGGAAATGGCCTCAAATAAGTTTATTCTTTTCCTCAGCTTTCTTCAGTGTCCAGCTTTCACATCCATATATAGACTTGCTATGGCATGGATGATCCTGTCGGTATTGGCACCACATTTCATGGAAGTTTTTTTCCTCACCTGTACCACTGAAATAGTAGCATCAAGCATCATTCTCCTGGTTTGGCTGCTTTCTGTTTAAAACAGAACACAACAACAATGACAACCAACATGCCCTCCAACTTTTCACATGGGACACATGAGGCCATGTGAAACTGTGGCCAAGATGGCAAAATTTACTGATGAGCAAAAACACAGAAACTAGGACCCATTCCGCACTGGACTGCTATAGCGCTATTATTCCATTGGCAACATCCTATGGAATCCTGGGGTTTGCAGTTTTGGGAGGGGCCACCCGGCCCCTCCCAAAACTGCAAACCCCAGGATTCCATAGGATGTTGCCAGTGGAATAATAGCGCTATAGCAGTCTAGTGCGGAAATGGCCTAGGAGAGGCTGCAGAAGTTTGCTTTTGCCCGAGACTACAGGGAAGGGCAAGATTCCACCGCCTTCCCTCCTCTCCTCTCCGCAGAATTAACTGATTGCAAACTACTTTTCCACTTTGAATTCAGTTTGCAGCGTCTGAAGTAAACTGAAGACAAAAGGGGGCAAACGGGGAAGATGAAAGAGACTGCTGGGAGATTTTTGAAGCAGCCAAAAAAGTGGGACAGCAGAGGATTAATAAGACTGTTCCAGCCACTTTGGGAGAGTTGAAGGGTATGTGGCAGTAGCAGTAATTATTTATTTACTTATTATATTTAAATACAGCCATTCCCCAAGGTGGGATCTAAGGTGGCTTCCAAAAAGCTGAAAACATTAAAAAGCATTTAAAACAATTAAAAAGCATTAAAAGACATATAAAATTATAAAAAACCTACACTTTTTTCCAAAAAAATCTTGATAAATTAAAACCCCATCACTCTTTCAGG
The DNA here is from genome assembly GCA_030412105.1 of Cyclura pinguis. NCBI lineage: Eukaryota > Metazoa > Chordata > Lepidosauria > Squamata > Iguanidae > Cyclura > Cyclura pinguis. The sequence goes on from CM059599.1 coordinate 383,363,473, forward strand.
CACGGTGTGTAGTTAGCAATGGGCTCGGTATTACTTATAACAATAATAGAAAATGATCTTTTTTGTGGGAAATGAAATCAAACCTGTTGCTATTGTAGAAGTACCACAAAGTCAATAAAGAACAGTAGTTTTAATTGCCAGCAGATACAAACACCTGCAGATAGTGCTTACACACACACACACACACACACACTATTGTATCATTACTACATTTAACAAAGTACAAGGGCAATTACTTTGTCAGTATAAATGTTGTTAAATTCTATACAACCAGCTTTGTAGAAGTAATCATAAATAACTGCTCTCTGGTGAGTTGGAAGTCATGCGTTTGTCCCTTTTATCCTTTCGGCATTTTGTTTTCTTAGTTTATATAGATAGTTTGTTTGCTGTCTAGATAGTAGCTGTGCATTTTTCTCTTTAAATGTTGTTTTATGTAGTTTTTAAACTGTTTTTAATAAACATATTAGTTTTATTTGCAAAAAGAAACAGATTTGCACATCCTAATGTACATGTATAGATGCACCTTTGTATTCTAAAGAAAGAATTACTAAAACTGAAAGAGAAATATAGCATCTATCACAAATGTGAGAAAGGCAGTGTCCAGGTAACCCGAGCGTCTCTTCAATCTGCTACCCAGATGCGCTAATGTTGTTGTTCTGGCATGCCTTGAAATCATTTCCAAATTATGGCAACCCCAAGGTGAATTTATCACAGGATTTTCTGCAGCTGAGAGTGTGTGAATCACCCAAGGTCGCTCAGTGGGTTTCCATGGCTGGCCCAGGGAATCAAACTGTGGGCCACTTCCGCACTAGACTGTTATAGCGCTATTATTCCACTTTCAACATCCTATGAAATCTTGGGGTTTGCAGTTTAGGGAGCGGCCTCAAGGGCCCCCCCCCTAAACTGCAAATCCCAGGATTCCATAGGATGTTGAAAGTGGAATAATAGCGCTATAACAGTCTAGTGCGGAAGTGGCCCTGGTTTTCAAGGCTGTAAGCCAATGCTCAAACCACTACAACCGTGCTGGTTCTTATATAAATGTATACGCATAATCAGGATTAAGATATTGCCTCTCTCCTCAGTGATGGAAATTTGTCAAAATGTCTTCCTTCCTTTCCCATTCCCAGACTGGCATTCTTTGCGTCCTGCGTGGAACCTTTTAACCGTAAGTGGAAGGGGAGTTGTCTAAAGGGGGGGGAATCTTTAAATAACTCCCTCCTTCCCGCCACCTGATCAGTTTGGTTTTTCCCTTTCCTCAGCGGCTCTGCTGGATGGATACTGTTGTTGTTCGTAGACTAATCGGTAAATAAATTCCCGGTCCAGAAAGAACGTATCTCGGCGACCTGGCATCAATGGCACCAGCTCCGCATTTAGCTGGGAGTTGAATAAAATTACACAAGAGGGAGGCATATATATATATATATATATATATATATATATATGCACGCAACATCAAACTTGCTGGATTAGAGCAGGGAAAACCTTGTGCTCTCTAAATCATGATTGTCAATCATTGCCCAGGATTAAGGGATATAGTTTTTGAAAACCTAAAAAAGAGAGAGAGAGAGAGAGAGAGCTCTTGCTTTTAACTTCTGCCTACTGTGCATTTTGGATTATGTGCATCTATGGCCCCGAAACCCTCTTGCTTGAGTCAAGGCTGCCTCCTTTCTACCACACGAAGGAAGTGCAGCCATTTTCCCCATCTGTCTTCCTGGCTTTCGGCTGGAACCGAAGCTCAGAAGGGATGGAAAGAGGGAGGCCGTCTCCATCTTCCCAGCCTTGAAAGGGTGGCTGCTTAATGGCACCGTCTCCCTCCTCTTCCTCACAGCAGGTCTAGGCTGGTCTCCAAATCCTGTTCTCCACGTTCGTCCGAGCTGTGGGTCATCCCTCTGAGATGCGCTGCTCTCTCATACAATGATTTGGGGAGAACACGGATGGGGTGCGCTACGCTTTTTGTCCTTTCTACTATGGCCATTTCCGCACTAGACTGTCATAGTGCTTTTGTTCCGCTTTCAACGTCCCACGGAATCCTGGGGTTTGCAGTTTAGGGGGAGCGTTCAGAATCCTCCGCCAGAGAACTCTTTGGCCTCTGTGAACTACAAGCCCCAGAATTCCGCAGGATGTTGAAAGTGGAATCACAGCACTATGACAGTCTAGTGCGGAAACGGCCCATGTTTTAAGATCTTTGAAACTGTTTCAGTTTAGTGCAGTGGTTCTCAAACAACGGTATTTTGGACTTCAGCTCCCAGAATTCCTAGCCGGCATGGCCCATGATTAGGAACTTTGAGGGCTGGAGGTTTGGAAAGGTTTGGAAACCATTGGTTTAGTGTTTTGCATGTGGTTGTTGTGTGTGACTCTGAGGCCATTTCCGCACGACACGCTTATAGCGCGATGATTCCACTTTCAACCTCCTATGGAATCCTGGGGTTTGCAGTTCCGGGAGGGGCCGGCCGGCCCCTCCCGGAACTGCAAACCCCAGGATTCCATAGGAGGTTGAAAGTGGAATCATCGCGCTATAAGAGTGCCGTGCGGAAATGTTCTGTCATTTCCAACTTATGGTGACCCTAAAGTAAACCTATCACGGGGTTTTCTGGGGCTGAGAGGGTGTGACGTACCCAGGGTCACCCAGTGAGGTTTCACGGCCAAGTAAAGAATCGAACTCTGGCCTCCAGGGTCGTAGCCCAATGCTCAAACCACTACACAACACTGACTCAGTGTTTATAATAGCACTGTCTTATTTAATTTTTTTTACAAAAAGAAATTGTATTGAATGGGTTTCAGCTGTACTTTGAATTTGTGGTAAACTGCCATGGGTCCCAAGTCAGGAGAAAGGCAAGATATAAATTAAACAAATAAATGAAATGTATTGGGTTTCTCACAGCTGTCATCAAAACAGAGAGCAAGGGAACAAGGCTGGTGGATGGAAAATGATGCCTTGGCCGTTAGGTCCGAGTGAATCCACTCTAGATTTTAGTCTGAACTTTAAAGTAGCCAACCAAGGCCATTTCTGCATTAGACGGTTATAGCACTATTACTCCACTTTCAAAATCCTACGGAATTCTGGGGTTTGCAGTTTGGAAGGCCCCTCCCGAAACTGCAAACCCCAGGATTCCATAGGATGTTGAAAGTGGAATCATAGCGCTATAACAGGCCAGTGCAGAAATGGCCCAAGAAGTCCTTCTCCCATGTCATAGAATCATAGAATGATAGAGTTTGAAGAGACTACAGGGTCCATCCAGTTTAACGCTTACCCTGCAAGAATACACAACCAAAGCGTTCCTGACAGATGGCCATCCAGCCTCTCTTTAAAAACCTCTAAAGGAGGAGACTCCACTACACTCTGGGGCAGCCTATTCCACAGTCAGACTGCTCTTACCATCAATAACTTCTTCCTAATGTTTAGATGGAATCTCTTTCCTGAATTTTGGAGTCACTGCTCCACATCCTAGTCTCTGGAGTAGCTGAAAACAGGCTTGCCCCGTCCTCCATATGGCATCCCTTTAAATATCCGAGTGTACCTATCATGTCACCTCTTAACCCTCTCTTCTCCAGGCTAAGCATACTCAGCTCCCTGAGTCACTCTCATAGGGCTTCACGGTTTCCAGTTCTTCTACCATTTTGGTCACTCTCCTCTGGACACATTCCATTCCAATATCCTTCCTGAACTGTAGTGACCAGAATCCAACACAGTATTGCAGGTGGGGTCTGACCAAAGCAGAATGGAGTGGTGCTATCACTTCCCTCAACCTAGACATGATACACCTGTTGATGCAGACCAGAATCACATTGGCTTTCTTAGCTGCAGCATTACGCTGCTGACTCATGTTCATATTGTGGTCTGCTAAGACTCCTAGATCCTTTTCACATGTACTGTGGTCAAGCCAGGCGTCACCCATCTTACAGGTGTCACCATCTTCTATTATTTTGGTTGAGCTCTTCTGGACACCTTCCACCTTGTCAATCTCCTCTTTGAATTGTGGTGCCCAGAATTGTCTTCACCAGCTGAGTCTAGGAGGTTGGTAGAATGGAGAGAAAGCTTTTCCTCAAAGATCATAAGACTAAGGCTGTCCCATACAGGGTGATACAGGCTTTCGGATAACCTAGAACTTACAGTGCTGTGTGGTGCGGTTTTAAAGGTTTGCAGACAGACTGTTCCATTTCTTTTTTTTAAATAACTCCTAGATTTATGCTTTTAGGGACAATTTTGCACAGTTTTTTCTTTTAATCTGTGTTGTTTTAAAATACATCATTAGTGACCAAGGTCCCATTAATGGGAGACAGGTAGGATATACAGGAAATAAATAAATAAATAAATAAATAAATAAATAAATAAATAAATAAATAAATTTGTGGATCAAATCCAGCACTCTGAATTGTGCCTGGAGGTGGATCAACAGCCAGTGAAGGTATTTCAGCAAGAGAGTTTTATGCTCCCTGAAAACCAGCCCCAATCTTCAGTCTAACTGCAGCATTCTGCACATGCTGAAGTTTCCAGGCAGTTTCCAAAGGCTGGATTCTACAGACGGTATGGTTCTATAAATCACATGGACTTCCAGAAAGTAATTTGTTTCTTTTGTTCTGTTTGAATGTATTTGGAAAGAAATAGAATGGGGAGTGAGGAGCGAGTTATCTGCAGTTTTCCCACTTTTGTAAGGATTCTGCACCCCAAACCCTCATCAAAGTAGAGGGGCCACTGTATTAAAATAACTACATTTAGGGTGAGTGAGCGAAAGCAGACAAGAATGGGACATTTTGAATCCGATAATTGCACCATGTTCTACCCAGGAAATGAAAATCTGAGAAGAAGTTGGGTGGAGAGATATAGCAAAAGCATTCAGAAGACACAGTGCAAAGTCTAACCAAATAAGACTTCAGGGAAAACCCTCGATATAACCGTAATCCAAGTTTATGCTCCAACTACAGAGGTCAAAAGAAGAAGTTACTGAAATACTCTACGCATGAGTTGAGGAGGAAATTGGTCACACACCAAACAGGACTTCTTGTTAATCGTAGGTGAGTAGAATGCAAAAGTAAGAAACAGAGCCGAATCAAAGACTGTAGGAAAATTTGGCCTAAGAGCAAGAAATGAAGCAAGAGACTGACGGACTGAATTTTGTGAGGCCAACAGTTTGTTCATCGCAAACACATTTTTCGAGCAGCCCAAGAAGATGGACATGACCTGATGGCCAATATAGAAATCAAATAGACTACATAATTGGAAGCAGAAGATGGAGAAGTTCCGTTCTCTCTACAAAAACAAGACCAGGAGCAATTGTGGCACAGACCATGGACTGCTAATATCAAAAATTAGGGTAAAGCTAAAGAAGAACACTAAACCAAGCACCGTGCCCAAATATAACCCGAAGAACATCCCTACAGAATTTAAAGATAATGTAAAAATAGACTTGCACTATTAAGCCTAATTGACCGGGATCCAGAAGAACTCTAGACCGAGGCTGGGGACATTGTCGGGGAGGAATTCAAAAAGACACTATCCGTAACCAAAAAGAAAGAGAAGCCTCAACGGCCGACAGACGAAAACACTTCGAGTAGTTGGAGACAGACAAAAAGGAAAAGCAAAAAGTGAGCAGAAATAGAGTTAGCACCTTCAATGCAGCTGTTCAATGACTTGTGAGCAGGGATAAAGTGAACTATGATGACAATCAATGCAGAGAAATAGAACCTAGACCTAAAATTTTAGAAAGTGAAACGGAAGCTGCACTCAGAACACTTGGGAGATGTAAATCATCAGGAACAGATGGCATACCAATAGAACTGCTTCAGTCTACAAAGACAGAATCTACTCTAGTTCTAGCTAAAACCTGTCAACTAATATGAAGACCAAAAAAAAAAATGGCCCACAGATTGGAAACACTCAATATATATATTCCAATCCCCAAGACAGGGGACACCAGGGATTGTAGTAACCACATGACCATTACATTAATTTCCCATGCAAGCAAAGTCATGCTCAAAATTCTGCAACAAAGACTTTCACCATATACGAAGTGAGAAATACCAGATATCCAAGCTGGGTTCAGAAAAGAAAGAGGCACTAGGGACCATACTGCAAACATATGTTGGATAATGGACCACACCAAAGAATTTCTGAAGAAAATCAGCCTGTGCTTTATAGATTATAAAAAAAGCCTTTGATTGTATAGATTATGAAAAACTATGGATTGCTCATAAAGAAATGGATGTGACACAACATTTGATTGTCCTGATGCACAACCTATACTCATGACAAGAGGCTACCGTCAGTACAGAATACAGGGAAACAGAATGGTTTCCAATTGGCAAGAGGGTCAGGCAAGGCTGCATTTTATCGCCGTGTCTGTTCAAATTGTATGCTGAACATATCATATGTAAAGCAGGATACCTTCGTAAAGCAGGAGCTGTTTCAACAAAAGAGAAAATGATCTAGAAGTTAGAGGAGATGTGAACTTGGAGAAGCTACCAGTGGGCATTGCGTATGGAGAGCATAGAATCATAGAATCCTAGAGTTGGAAGAGACCCCAGGGGCCATCCAGTCCAACCCCCTGCAGGAACACCCATCAAAGCATTCCCGACAGATGGTCATCCAGCCTCTGCTTAAAAACCTCCAAAGAAGGAGGCTCCACCACACTCCATGGAGGCAGCAGATTCCACTGCTGGACAGCTCTGATTGTCAGGAAGTTCTTCCTGAGGTTCAGGTGGAATCTCCTTTTCTGCAGCTTGAATCCATTGCTCCTTATCCCGGTCGCTGGAGCAGCAGAAAACAAGCCCACTCCCTCCTCAACATGACATCTCCTCAAATATTTGAACATCACTATCATGTCCCCTATTAACCTCCTCTTCTGCAGACTAAACATACCCGGCTCCCTAAGACTCTCCTCATAGGCCTTCATGGCTTCCAGACCTTTCACCATTTTGGTCGCCCTCCTCTGGACACGTTCCAGCTTGTCAATATCCTCCTTGAATTGAGGTGCCTAGAACTGGACACAGGATTCCAAGTGAGGTCTAACCAAAGCTGAACAGAGTGATACCATTTACCTCCCTTGATCTAGTCAACATACTTCTATTGATGCAACCAAGAATCGTGTTGGCTTTCTTGGCTGCTGCATCACACTGCTGACTCATGTTCAGCTTGTGATCTACCAAGACTCCTAGATCCTTTTCACACGTACTGCTATCCAGCCATGCATCCCAGGGCAATGAACTTTTGTGTTTTACTATATAACCAGATGAGTGATATAGATGATTGACTCTAGCAACAGTTGTTAACTGGTCTCTTCTGTTCCAAAAAAACATCATGAAAAGTATACTTGTGTTTTCTTTAGATACACAGAGTAGCAGGATACGACCAGTCTGTCATCCATAGGGTTGCCTGAAGCAGACCTGAGAGCAGTTAACAACAACAATACATACACATACATATAAATAATTCAACTTCAAAATCAAGCTAATCCATCCCAATATTTCTGCTTTCTGTGTAGGGTTTGTGAAAGCTGGACAATAGAGAAAACTGACAGGAAGTAAATCAACTGATTTTAAAAGTGGTGCTGGAAGAGAGTTGTCCAAGTAGGATGGGCTGCCAAAAAGATCACTAGATACATCCTAGATGACCAAGACAATCAATAAATTTCCTGATGGTCAGGGCTGTCCGGCAGTGGAATATGCTGCCTCCGAGTGTAGTGGGGTCTCCTTCTTTGGAGGTTTTTAAGCAGAGGCTGGACAGCCATCTGTCCAAGGGAGTGCTTTGAGGGTGTTCCTGCATGGCAGGGGGTTGGACTAGATGGCCCCTGGGGTCTCTTCCAACTCTACATTTCTATGATTCTATGATTCCATAAATCAGACCTGAACTTTCCCTAGAAGCCAAAATGAGTGAAGTGAGGCTATCATACTTTGGACATGTCAGAAGATGGCATGGCTCTTTAGAAAAGGCTGCAAAGTTGAAGGTGGTAGGAAAGGAGGAAGACCACCTTACAGATGGAGAGACTCACTCAAGGAGGCCATGGTTGCCCTGAGTTTGAAAGATCCAAGCTGGACAGTGGCGACCTGGACGTTTCTCATTCCTAAGGGCCATTTCCTGCAAACCCCAGGATTCCATGGGATGTTGAAAGTGGAATAATAGCATCATGACAGTCTAGTGCAGAAATGGCCAAGGTCTCCATAAGCCAAAGTCAACTTGATGGCAGCTAACAACAATAACTACAACAACAACAACAAATCTACTCTGGTTGTTCAAGGGAAGGGGACAAGAGGGTTGGAGAGAAGTGGGGAAAAAATCTAATCTTATCAACACCTCACCTTTTAATCTGATTATTTCAACAACATGTTAATTTATGGGGGGAAAAGTTTGGCACTCGGTTAAATTGCTGACTCCATTGTGAATGGCAGTCTCAACAGGTCGCTTCATTGAATTCAGGCTGCCACTCGTGGCCAAGAAATTCCAAATTTGGAGTTAATTAATATTCCTAGTCCTGGTTTCCATAGTTTCTTTTTAAACACGAGTACCAGCAGAACCTTGGCAGCAGCTTTGCCCATATTCTCAATAATAACCCCCCTCTGGCTGTCAATATATATGAAAAGAGAAAACATTTTTTGCATACCTAGAACAGCCAGGCTTTGCTCAGCCTTTTGTCCACCCCTCTCAAAAAAAATGTCAGCAATCATTTTTTTTTTTTCGCTCTTCCATTAATATTATTATTTTTAAATGAATCTTTAATTAATACAGGCATTTTTTGCTTTGCTCAGCTGAACAGACTTAACCCTCTCTTGACTTGCGTTCTGCAAATGCGTGCAAAATGGAGGCGGCGGTGGCATGATGGCTTGAATATAGCAAGGCAGATGGCTGTGGGAGCCCCTTTTAAAAACTGTTTTGAGCCTGAAAATTGTCATTTAAGTTCCCCATAATGCCTCTGGTGTAGCCTTGTTCCGAGGCATTCTGGGAAATATTGGAGTTTTTTTTTTCTTTCAGCTAGGCCTAAATACCCTAAGAGAGCCAGCATGGTATAATGGTTTGAGTGGTGAACTACATGGAAACCCACTGGGGGAACTTGTGTGTATCACACGCTCTCATCCCACAGAAAGCCCTGTGATGCGGTTGCCTTACTTGAAGGCACACAACAACAAATGCCCTAAAGGCATCAGATCCCTTCTGATCTTGGAAGCTAAGCAGGGCCAGCTCTGGTTAGCCCTTGGATGGGAGGCCAGCAATGAATGCTAGGTGCTATTAGCAATATTTCAGAAGAAGGATATGGCAAAACCACCTCTGGCCCGAGAAAACCCTAAGAAATCCATGGTGGTCGCCATAAGTCAACAGGCAACTTGAAGGCAGACACACATACACCTTGTGACAGGTCCTTTCTTCTCCCAAATTGATGTGGCAGTTCCCAATCCGATAAGGCGTCCTGTCTTTACCACCCAGCTCTGCCTCCCCCCTTAAAATAACACCTTTGTGTAAAAGGACGAGGGTTTTCAATGTTTATTTAGAACCAATTAATAATTTTGTGGTAGCGTTTTTTCTGTGTTGCTTTATATACAGTATACAACTCAGCCAAGTCAGTATTTATAAAAATAAGCTGTAACATTTACTAAGATAACATACAAAATAAAGTATTAGAGTTCATTAGAGGACAGGATCAAAATTCAAAATGACCTGGATAGATTGGAGAGCTGGGCCAAAGCTAACAAAATGAAATTCAACAGAGAGAAGTGTAAGGCCCTACACTTAGGTAGAAAAAATGGAATGCAGAAATAGAGGATGGGGGACACGTGGCTGGACGGCAGTACGTGTGAAAGGGATCTGGGAGTCTTAATAGACCACAAGCTGAACATGAGTCAGCAGTGTGATGCGGCAGCCAAGAAAGCCAAAGCAATTCTCGGCCGCATCAATAGGAGTATGGTGTCTGGATCGAGGGAGGTACTGGTACCACTCTACTCTGCTTTGGTTAGACCTCATCTTGAATCCTGTGCCCAGTTCTGGGCACCCCAATTCAAGAAGGACATGGTCAAGCTGGAGCAGGTCCAGAGGATGTGACCAAAATGGTGAGGGGCCTGGAAGCCAAACCCTATGAGGATGGACAGAGAGCTGAGTATGTTTAGTCCGCAGAAGAGAAGGTTAAGAGGGGACATGATAGCCATGTTTAAATATTTGAAGGGATGCCATGTAGAGGAAGGAGAGGGCTTGTTTTCTGCCGCTCCAGAGACCAGAACAAGGAGCAATGGATTCAAGCTGCAGGAAAGGAGATTCCACCTGAACCTCAGGAAGAACTTCCTCACGGTCAGGGCTGTCTGGCAGTGGAATATGCTGCTGCCTCCATGGAGTGTGGTGGAGTCTCCTTCCTTGGAGGTTTTTAAGCAGAGGCCGGAGGGCCACCTGTCCAAGGGAGTGCTTTGAGGGTGTTCCTGCATGGCAGGGGGTTGGACTGGATGGCCTCTGGCATCTCTTCCAACTCTACATTTCTACGATTCTATGATTCATATGCAGGTCAAAGGTAATACGTTTCCTCAGTGCACTTTTTAGATAGTTCATTTGTATCTTTAGACTCTCATATAAAGCACAAGTATCACATAATGACCCTTTGGCTACTCTCCCACCAAAGGCTCAGCCCCCAGCCTGGGTCACACTCTCTGACCAGATTCCACTAGGGTTCCATTGCTCTTCTGTCTCTCGCTAGGCTTCCACTGAGAAGTGACCCTCCCAACACGGTCACACTCTCTGACCGACTAAGGGGCTCTCCTCCATATCTTCTTGCTAGGAATCTCACTGAAGGACGAAAAACCAACAACAGGTACTTGGCTTTGTATAACTTTCTCTCTTAGCCACAAGCCCCTCCCACACACTACTGGGCTGGGTTACTCTCCCGAGGAGCTATTCTGGTTGCCTAGCAACCTGCTTCCAGCCTGCTCTGGCCCCTCAGATAGCCACACCTCCAGAACTTCATCATATGCATGCTTTGAGCAACCCTAGGGGTTATCCCTGAGTCTAAGGATACGACACTGAAATCTCAGGGCCTGGAACTCATCGTACAACTCTTTAATTAGGAAAAGGTCCCAGGCTAGCTAAAGGTTTTGCCGCCTTCTTTAAGTTTGATTGCAAGGTATGCACGCACCAGGATATCAGATGTGACCGAAGCACAGGGAGGTGAAAAATTCTCAACCTCCATTTAGTTCAGGGATGGGCAGGTGCACAGGGGCTGGAGGCCAACTTTCCATCCCTCCTCCCACACACACCAAAATAACTCATTTTGCATACATCCCCCTGCCAAAATCGTGGCCACAAATGAGTTTCCCCATGTGGTGGACGGAGGAGTTAGGTCGTGGGCCAAGAAAGACCACCGTCGCTGTTCCTTTCGAGACGTATGTCCTTGCAAAAGGGTTTTAAAACAAGGACACAGCCATAGAAGAGTTGAAATGAGAATGACCATATCCTCTTTAAGTTCAGACCTTGGGACGCAGGACTTTACTCAAAAACTTAGGAGATCAAGCTTTTAGAAGTTTTAAGGGACTAATTTTAAAGATTCTTTGGTCCTATCCCCCAAATAAGGTCAGCACCTTAAATAGCTCCTTGAAAGTTGGGACTAAAACCCAGCCTGGAGTCACAGCCCCACTGACACAAGAGATCTGAGCTGCCACAGTCCATGTTGGTCTTGCCTCTCCATTTTGACGATGACCATATCACTAGTGAAGACCAAGAAATAGAACCTGTTGACGTCGAAGCCACCAGGCACCATTGCTAGGGTCTGGAAGCAAAGATGGGGTGACTATCCAGGTGACGAGCAGGTTGAAGACCTGGGAGGGGATGAAATTTAATGGTAGGTAAACAAACTGAACCAAATATGGGAGAAGTTTGTCCGTGACTGATACCTGGAGTCCCCAGGTCTCAGGGTCTGGCTCATTTTCTGGGGTCCTCAGAGATGTGGGATTTCAGAGTGACAGCATTTTGTTGCCATTGTTGTTGTGTGCTTTCAAATTGTTTCACACTTATGGCCACCCTAAGGTGAACCTATCATGGCGTCTCCTTGGCAAGATTTGTTCAGTTGGGGGGGGGTGCCTTTGCCTTCCTCTGAGGCTGAGAGAGTGTAACTTGCCCAAGGTCACCCATTTGGTTTCCATGGCCAACCCGGGATTGAACTCCAGAGTCACAGTCCAACACTCAGAACCGTACACCACCGTGGCTCTTGTGACAGCATTGCTTTCAAACACGTGTGCATCCACTCGCAATAAACTTGGAAGACTGTGTCCATTTCTGGGCCCCACAGTTCAAGAAGGATATTGACAAGTTGGAAGGTGTCGAGAGAAGGATGATCAAGACGGTGTAAGGTCTGACGGGAGATGATTCACAGCACCAGCACAGAATCCTCCCTGGAACCGCTGCGCTCTGGACAAAAAGTGTCCCAGAGGCAAGCATAACATAGCAGAGTTTCCAAACAGCAACAAGCGTGTGTAGCGGAGTACAACTACAGCACCGGCTCTGACCCCTCTACCCACTGGTTAGTAAACTCACGGACACAGAGCTTGTCATCCAAAATACCCGGAGGCTTTAATCTTCAAAGTTGCCGTATATACATCTGTACACAGGATACACAGATCCACAGTCATTGATTCAGCATCAGAGATTCAGGATCAGAGTGACGGGACGCAGAGATACGGGATGCAGAGAGTCAGAGAGAGGGTAAGCATTCCTTCTCCTCTTTTATACACACCTCCTTCCATGTCATCACTCAGGGCCTTTGGCTGATGCAACCCTTTGTCATGCTTTCACTATCAGGGCTCAGCCCTGTACTCCATGCTCCCTTAGGGAATGAGTCATGCTCTGCCCACTCATTCCCCAGGTGTCCCATGACATGCTCATCAAATGTATTTTCAACTGGGGCAAATGTCACCGCATTTTTAACCCACAAGGTCTAGACACCTTCTTGTGAAGAACAGGCTAGAGTGCTGGGTATCTTTAGCATGGGGGAAAGAAGACCAAGAGGTGACACAATAGCTCTCCAAGTATCTGAAGGATGGTGTGTAGAAGATGGGCCGAGCTTGTCTTCTTCTTCCCCAGAACAAATTTGATTATTCACCTCGTGAATAATCAAATATGGGAAGGTCAAACCGTAGATGATCCGGAGATGATCTATTGGTTGCTGTTGTTATCTGTCATCGAGTCACGGCATCTCTTTGAACAAGAGACCTCCGAGAACCTCAGGAGAGCCTTGCTCAGATCTTCCAAACTCAGGACCGTGGATTCTTTGTTCAAATCAGCCCACTCATATTCAGCCCACCCATAATCGGGCCTCCCTCTTTTCCTTTTCCACTCTTCCAAACACCGTTATCTTTTTCAGCAAGCCACATCATCTCATGATGTGGCCAAAGTATGACAGCTTCAGTTTAGTCATCCTGGGCCATTTCCGCACCGCAGTGTTACAGCACGATCATTCCACTTTCAACATCCTCTGGAATCCTGGGGTTTGCAGTTTCGGGAGGGGCCGGCCGGCCCCTCCCGAAACTGCAAACCCCAGGATTCCAGAGGATGTTGAAAGTGGAATGATCGTGCTGTAACACTGCGGTGCGGAAATGGCCCTGGATTCTAGGGAGAGTTCAGACTCGATTTGCCCTTGGACCCATTTATTTGTCTTTCTGGCAGCCCACGGTTCCAGCAGAACTCTCCTCTAGCCTTTCCTAGTAGACTCAGGCAAATGCAAACTGATATAGCACCTCCCACCCTTAAAAACATTTGCCCTCTAGACCAGACTCTAATGTTGCTTGGCCCCATGTTTCCCAGTTTTTATCTATGAAATACAAGAAGGTATACTACTAAGAATCGATCCCAGGGATGTCATAAAGGACATCCCTGGTCTCATAAAGAGCCATCCCTTGGTTATGTTATTAGTTTATCTTTACAGGTATGACACATACAGCATATAAGACATACAACCTAGAAGTCTTCTTAACCTACCTAATTTAAAACAAGGGAAAAAAATCAGAAAAAAAGGACAATAAAGAAAAAGGAAAACACAAAACAGGAAAACACATATCCATTGAGCCATCTCCTCCCCACCTTAAAAGGTGCTTCCAAATTTTCTCAGGCTGTGTGTGTTCCATTTTAAATCCGGTCACATCGTCTCTGTCTTTCTATCTTGGCATCCACTTCTCTCGGAACTAAAAAGTTGTTTCTGATTTTGTTTTCATGCACCAAAACCTACGATTGTTACGTCCCTATTTCAATCCTTTACACGGTCTTTCCAAACTCTAAAATAACATTCTATGAGTTTTCTTTTACCATTAACAACCAGTGAAAGAAAAGTCAATAGAAAATTGCCAAGCCCGGCCATTTTCACATCCGTTCTTCCACGGTAGGCGGATTTTTAATTGTTTTATGTAATTCTTAATGTCTTAAAAGTGGTATTTTAATTGGACGCGTGGTTTAACACTGTTTAGCTTTCGTACCCCAAATTGTTTTAGATGCGCCGTATACTGTTAGACACTTTGAATCCCATAAAGGCGTAAAGTGGGAAATAAGTTAATAATTAATAAATAAATATATAAATACATCAGGTGTTTTTTTATCCCTGAAATCTCAGAGAATGGGATGAAACTGACCTGCCAACTCTACGAGGCCGGGAGGTGTATATTTGTACATCGAACCCATAATTACTGCCTCCCCCGTTTGAGAAGGCTTACCGAGGTAAGAGAATGAAATCCAGAACACGAGGGTCTGATTCTGGCTGTAAAAATTGCTGCACCCTATGGAAAGCAGTTATACGCCAGCTTTAACTGTGTGATTTGTTCCAACCTTCTCTGGAGTTTGGGGGAAAAAAAACAGAGAAGTAATTCAAAATTGCTCGGGGAGCAGTTGGAAGGGACCTGGGTCTTTTCCTGACATTAATGCTGCTCCTATATGTTTCTTCACAGTGGGCTTTTTTTTCTTTTTTTTTTGGAATGTTTCCCACCTTCCCACTTTTAACTGAGGCTCTCGGCGTGTCATCTAAATGTACGATATTTGTCGGAAATCGTTCTCAGTGCTGCCTGCTACCCCGTGGTCGCTTATCCCTCCGTGGAGCAGGTCAGCCCTGCTAACAGTAACGTTACTCCCACCTTTCATTTCCAGAACAGATAATTGCCTTGGATGTCTGTTGTGGTTTTTTTCATTTCTTTTTTTGAGTGCAGCAGGTTACACGTGGATATTTCAGACACCCTACTGTCAAGAAAGCCTTTGCACACAGAGCAGGGATGGAAACTGTGTGGCCCTTTGGCTGTTGATGAACGACGACTCCCAGCGTTCTTAAACCCCTGGCTGTGCTGGCTAGGGATGCTGGACGTCTGGTCCTTGGAATATGGATCTAGTCCTGGAATATTTGAAGGGATGCCATGTAGAGGAAGGAGAGGGCTTGTTTTGTGCTGCTCCAGAGACCAGGACAAGGAGCAATGGATTCAAGCTGCAGGAAAGGGGATTCCACCTGAACCTCAGGAAGAACTTTCTGACAGTCAGGGCTGTCCGGCGGTGGAACCTGCTGCCTCCATGGAGTGTGGTGGAGTCTCCTTCCTTGGAGGTTTTTAAGCAGAGGCTGGAGGGCCATCTGTCAAAAGGAGTGCTTTGAGGGTGTTCCTGCATGGTAGGGGGTTGGACTGGATGGCCCCTGGGGTCTCTTCCAACTCTACATTTCTATGATTTTCTATGATTCTATATGCCATTTCATAGAATCATAGAGTTGGAAGAGACCAGAAGGGCCATTGAGTCCAACCCCACTCGGCCATGCAGGAACACACATTCAAAGCACCCCCAGCAAATGGCCATCCAGCCTCTGTTTAAAAACTTCCGAAGAAGGAGACTCCACTACACTCTGAAACAGCATATTCCACTGTCAAACTGCTCTTACCTTCAGGAAGTTCTTCCTAAGGTTTAGGTGAAATCCCTTTTCCTGTAGTTTGAATCGATTACTCCTTGTCCTCGTCTCTGGAGCAGCAGAAAACAAGCTTGCTCCATCTTCAACATGACATCCCTTCAAATATTTAAACATGGCTATCATGTCTCCTCTTAACCTTCTCTTCTCCAGAATAAACATCCCCAGCTCCCTAAGCTGCTCCTCACAAGGCATGCTTTCCAAATCCATCACTATTTTGGTTGCCCTCCTCTGGACACATTCCAGCCTGTCAATATCCTTCTCGAATTGTGGCGCTCAGAACTGGACACAATATTCAAGGTGGGGTCTAATCAACGCAGAATAAAGTGGCACTATCACTGCCTTTGATCTCAACACTATACTCCTATTGATGTGGCCTAGAATCACATTGGCGATCTTAGCTGCCGCATCACACTGCTGACTCACGTTCAAGCTCGTGGCCCACTAGGACTCCTAGCTCGTTTTCACACATACTGTTTTCAAGACAGGTATCACCCATCCTGTATCTGTGCATTTCATTCTTTCTTCCTAAGTGTAGTACCCTACATTTCTCCCTGTTGAAATTCATTTTGTTAGCTTTGGCCCAGCTCTCCAATCTGTCAAGGTCATTTTTGAATTCTGGTCCCGTCCTCTGGGATGTTAGCTACCCCTCCTAATTTGGTGCCATCTGCAGATTTGATGAGCATGCCCTGTATTCCCTTATCCAAGTCTTTGAATAGCCCTGGGCCCGGGACAGAACCCCTTGGCACCCCAATTAAACACACACACACACACACACACACACACACACACCTCCTGCCTTGGATTCCAAAATTTGCAACTGGTCTTGGGACTTTGTCAGAAATAAAGTGGGAGAGGAGAAAAATCATTCGGATATTAAAAAAATATTGTTATCGAAACAATCCCCACCAAATCCCCAAGACTTTTTGACAGTCCAGATGCAGCCTACATTCCCCCTAAAAGTTCCTGGTTTAAGATAACCATCTTACTGCTGTCTTCTTCCTTAGGAGTTCTGCGTCCATCCAGTCGAGTCTTGAAGCCGAGTCAGAAGATAAATCTGCTCCGTGATTTCTTCAATCCAGGCAAAAAGGCCTCCTCATCACGATTATTTATTCTTTCCCTTCCCAAAAGCAAGAGAAAAGAATGCCAGCTTGGGAAGATAATTCGCCGCAGCTAAGCTAAGTTTTTAATATTTGTCTCCACGGGGTTCTTGCTTCACACGGATGACAGTTCGGTCGCCGTATCAGGGTACTCTTACCTTTCCTTTGTTGGTTTCTATTTCAGTTCTTTTCTTTTTGGTGCGGGAGCTTTTCAAACGCATTGCGCTCGGTTTTGCGTAATGAAGTTCCTGAGAACAGGGGGAGAAGCCACATCACACAAAATATAGGCTGGAGCAGGTCCAGAGGAGGGCAACCAAAATGGTGAGGGGCCTGGAAGCCATGCCCTATGAGGATGGACTTAGAACGCTGGGTGTGTTTAGTCTGCAGAAGAGAAGGTGAAGAGGAGACATGATAGCCATGTTTAAATATTTGAAGGGATGCCATGTAGAGGAGGGAGAGGGCTTGTTTTCTGCTGCTCCAGAGACCAGGACAAGGAGCAATGGATTCAAGCTGCAGGAAAGGAGATTCCACCTGAACCTCAGGAAGAACTTCCTGACGGTCAGGGCTGTCCGGCAGTGGAATCTGCTGCCTCGGAGTGTAGTGGAGTCTCCTTCCTTGGAGGTTTCTAAGCAGAGGCTGGAGGGCCGTCTGTCGGGAGTGCTTTGAGGGTGTTCCTGCATGGCAGGGGGTTGGACTGGATGGCCCGTGTGGTCTCTTCCAACTCTACATTTCTATGATTCTATGATTCTATGATATGTCCCACAGAAATCAGAAGGCAGTGAAATGTTGGGGCGTGATTCATTCGTGTTATTTTTTAGGCAAACCTGTTCATTTCAGCGTAGTGTAATGGTCTGACCATTAGACTCCGGAGACCGGACTTTAAATCCCCGCTCGGCCGTGAAAACCCACTGAGTGATCTTGGGCGAGTCACACTCTCTCAGCCTCAGAGGAAGGCAAAGGCAAACTCCTCTGAAGAAATCTTGCCAAGAAAACTTCACGATAGGATTCGCCTTACGGTCGCCGTAAGTCAGAAAGGATTTGAAGGTACAAAACAGAAGCAGGAAGAACAATGATCCTTTCAGATCAGAAAATCATTTCAGATCGATAATCATTTCAGATCAGAAAAGGCAAGTCGAGGGGCTTGGTAGATCTAGAAGGGGAGGACTCAGCCCTGATCAAGCTGCCCTGTCATACTAACTAGATCAGGGGTGCAAAACCTTTGGCGCCTTCTGAAGGTTTTGGATGTCAGCATCTAAAATGTCACAGCGTAGTTCTCAGCCTCAAAACGCTGGCTGAAATCCTATTAGAGTAATCAAATCATAAAAACATAGAGCTGGAAGAAACCACAAGGGCCAACCCCATTCTGCCGTCCAAAACCTCCAAAGAAGGAGACTCCACCACACTCTGAGGCATCACATTCCGCTATGAAACTGTTCTTACCATCATGAAGTTCTTCCTAATGTTTATGTGGAATCTCTTTTCCTGTATTTTGAAGCCGTTGCTCCATGTCCTGGTCTCTAGAGCAGCAGGAGACAAGCTTGCTCCATCGTCCAGATGACATCCCTTCAAATATTAAAATTTGCCCTATATGACACAGATATTTAAATATGGTGATCATGTCACCTCTTAACTTTCTCTTCTCCAGGCTAAACATATCCAGCTCCCTAAGGCGTTCCTCATAGGGCTTCATGGTTTCCAGGCCTTTGACCATTTTGGTCGCCCTCCTCTGGACACGCTCCAGCTTGTCGATATCCTTCTTGAATTGAGGTGCCCAGAACTGGACACAGTTTTCCAGATGAGGTCTGACCAAAGCAGAATAGAGTGGTACCATTACTTCCCTCAACCTAATACATTTCTGCACTAGACTGTTGTAGCGCTATTATCCCACTTTCAACATCCTATGGAATCCTGGGGTTTGTAGTTTCGGGAGGGGCCGGCCGGCCCCTCCCGAAACTGCAAACCCCAGGATTCCATAGGATGTTGAAAGTGGGATAATAGCGCTAGAACGGTCTAGTGCAGAAATGGCCCTAAACGCTATACACCTGTTGATGCAGCCTAGAATCACATTCAGAAGAAAAAGACCAGGACAAGAGGAATTGCATGCAGCTATTTAAAAAAAGGAAGCCAGTAAGTACAGTTACAATTCTTGACAAGCAAATATTATTTGAGAAAACCAGCGTTAAGAAATCCATTTTGGCGGGCATTATGTCTGCACCAAATTAAATTGAATAGTTTTACAACATCCATTTTCACTTTGGGGTCACCAAGATGTTACAGCACCTGTTGGGCAAGGTTGGCCACTGGAGTCGCCCAAGGCACAATGGGCAACCAACGCACATCTGAGTTATTTCTCAACACACATCAGGACACCCGGCTAAAAAGCGCCCGACCACAATGGGACTGCCTGGTGTGCACCAGAAATGCCAATGTGCATTGGGGCTCTCTTGTCCAGATGTGCACCTTCGCCTTTCAGTAACCTGGGGCCTTTCTGCACTACACTTTGATAGTGCTATTAATCCACTTTCAACATCCTATGGAATCCTGGGGTTTGCAGTTTAAGGAGAGGGTATTTGGAATTCTCAGCCAGAGAGCTCTGTGGCCTCAGTAAACTACAAACTCCAGAATTCCACATGATGTTGAAAGCGGAATAACAGCACTATAACAGTCTAGTGTGGAAAGGCCTCAGGTTTCCCTGCATTTCTGCAAAGCAGCTGTGGATTCACAAAACTTACAAAATGTTGGCTGTGATGGAGGAACTTGGCTGTTGCTGTTGTTACTGCTGCTGCTATCCCAAAGCTTTTGGCTAATCTGGAGGAGCCCTAAAGTTCTTACTAAAAGCCAGAAGCCACTAACCACCTCTGGAAGGTATTCCTTAAGTCAAGAATTCCAGTGAGTCCAGAAAATGCTTTTAAATAGCAGCTTCCTCCTCTGGATTTCCAATCTCTTTCAAAGAGTAACATCAATGATCAGATATTGTGAAAGAAACTCTCATTCCAAGCAAAACAGGAGCAAAATATTTTCCCCTTTCCCACCCAGTAGGAAAACTTCCCATCTCTTGGTATTTTTCAAAGTTCAGCCTCCTTGCACATTTCTCCCCATTTGTTCGGTTGCCCCCTCTGTCGCACAGTTCCCTCCGCCACCAGAACCCAGCAATATAAATACTGCTAACTCTGTGGAAATGAATTATTGACAATTTTAATACATGTTGCACAGTACATATTAATATAGAAAAATACATGTTATCAGCACCGTACTGTTGACTGTGTACTAATCCATTCCACCTGCTCAAATATTAGTGCAAATAATTATATATTTGTAATGCATCATTGCTGTCTAGTTGGAATCCATTCCGGCAGAATAAATGTCTCTTCGGAGAAGCTGTTTGCCATCACGGGCGCAATGCATCGCATTCATACTCAAATTGACTTTGGACGGATAAGTAAGTAGATTGGGCAACCTTCAAAAATCCACTTGTGTGAGACTTAGCAAGTTATTTTAATGAATTGTTTACCATCAAATGACTGTTGCAAGGAAAATAAATAATAAAAACAATCGCCTTCCGGAGGGATGGCCAGATGGGCTGGCCGTTCTCACAATGTTTGAGCAACGTACCAAACAGTAGCTGGGGTGCCCGGTGGATGTACTGAACGGTAGCCAGGCTGATATTGTTGGTGGCGTTATCGCCAGCGGTGTAGCGGAACGGTAGAATCATAGAGTTGGAAGTTGCCCTCTGGGCCATTGAGTCCAACCCCCTACTCAATGCAGGATGTCCAGCTAGAGCATTCCCAACAAGTCTTTTCTAAAGAATCGTAAAAATCATAGAGTTGGACGAGACAACAGAGGCCATCCAGTCCAACCCCCACTATGCAAGAGCACATATCAAAACATTCCCAACAGATGGCCATCCAGCCTCTGCTTATAAACCTCCAAAGAAGGAGACTCCACCACACTCCGAGGCAGCAGATTCCACTGCCGGACAGCTCTGAGCATCAGGAAGTTCTTCCCCAGGTTCAGGTGGAATCACTTTTCCTGTAGCTTGAACCCATTACTCCCTGTCCTAGTCTCTGGAGCAGTGGAAAACAAGCCTGTTCCCTCTTCAATAGGACAGCCTTTCAAATATTTGAACATGGCTCTCATGTCCCCTCTTAACCTTCTCTTCTGCAGACCAAACATCCCCAGCTCCCTAAGCCGCTCCTCATAGGGTTTCATGGCTTCCAGACCCTTCACCATTTTGGTCACCCCGCTCTGGATCCATCCCAGCTTGTCAATATCCTTCTTGAACTGAGGTGCCCAGAACTGGACACATTGTTCCAGATGAGGTCTGACCAAAGCAGAATAGAATAGTAGTATTACTTTTCTTGATCTGGACACCATACTCCTATTGATGCAACCAAGAATTGCATTTGCTCTCTTGACTGCCGCATCACACTGTTGACTCATGTTCAGCTTGCGGTCTACTAAGTCTTCTGGATCCCTTTCACATATACTGATATCCAGCCAAGTGTCTCCCATCCTATATTTCTGCATTGTGTTTTTTCTGCCCAGGTGTACAAAGACATCCAGAGAAAGAGACCACCACCACCACTTTAGGGAATTGGTAACATTGCCACACCTCTCTTACCATCAAGAAGTTGCTTCTAATGTTCCATCATAATCTACCTTTTTTGTAACTTCAAACCATTAGGCTTCCTCCTACCATCTAGGGCAGCAGTGAGAAGGCCTGCCTTGATGTATTTAAAGAGTGCAGTCCTGTCACCCCTCTGTTTTTAATTCACCGGGCTCAATATACCTGGCTCCTGTTACCACACGGAACATCCCCCATCCTGCAGAATGTCAAGATTGGTAGGGAATATCATTTTTATATAAATTGAACATATTTACAGCTGGAAAACATGTTGGAAAGGACACTGGCTGTAAGCACATTGCCATGTCAGGATGACCTAGACGTGGCCAGATCATAATTTCAAGAGGATTAGACAGAAAGCCCAATGCTGATGGGTTTGAAATAATCCTTTCAGTGACCCCGGTTCCGAAGACAATGGAAGATGAAACTGCCCAAGTGAAGCAATCGAAGACCAATATCCTGTAATCCTGCCCCACAGAAATCTTTCTTTATGCCCCCTACTTGTCCAAACATTAAGAGACTGTCATGACTCCCACCAACGTTTTGCCACCTAGAGTTAAGATAATCAGCCCTTTCCGGACACCTTTTGTCAAAGTAATTAACACACACCCCTTTAGGGTATAAAAACCCTGGCACCAATCCCAGCAAATCATAGTACTTTGCACACACATTGGCGTGTTATGCTGCCCCCAAGTTCCTGTTCTCCGTGCTACCCTCAGACCACTGTCTGAGCCAAACCGCTTCAACCTTCTTCTTCTGGACTGATAAATATCACCCTCTTCACCCAATATTTCTCTCTATCCAACCTTTCTTGTCTCACACTTCAATAGCTGTGTATGATTTGTGAGACCGTTTGATTCTTTGTGTGTGTCTATTAATTTCCAGTAAAAATACTCTTTTTAACCTTTAACTGGAGGCCTCTCTACAATTGGTACCAGCATACACTGGTGAAAAAAATCCTGCTATTACCCTCATTTCCCAAGCCTCCTTTGCGCTATAATTCTGCCAAAGTCCAAGAAGATACTGATATTGTAGGTGGACCCCAATGTCCCCCACGCTTTAGGCTAACAATCCCTCAACCTTTCCTCATATGTTTTGTTCTCCATGCCTTTTATCACCCTTGTTTCTGAACCCCGTCCAACTTACTTAGATCCTTCCTGAAATGAGGTGCCCAGAGTTCAGCGCAGTACTCCAGAAGACACCCAACTAGTACAGAATATACTGAAACTATTACTTCCCTTGACTCACAAATGATGGTTCTATTAATGCTGGCTAAAATCGCATTTGCCTTCTTTGCTGCAGCATCACACTGCAGAATCAGGGTTCACTAGGTCAAACGCAGCACAGCTGAAACATTAGGTTAAAGGGGCACTTACATAATTTGCCACCTCCCCAAGCGCCTGTCTGCCTGTCTGTCCATGTGTCCATCTGTTTTATATTCTGCCTTTGTCTTGGTATAGGAACCAAAAAACTGGCTTGCAAAGAATTATAAACAACATACAACTGAAACATATTTGATATAAAATTTTTAAAGACCACGAAATGAAATACTAAATTACAACAGTTTTTAAAAAACATTAAAACATACTAAAATGGATAAAAGCATATAACACATCCAAATTAAATACAATTCTGCCAAAGTCAGGAGTTAATGGAATGTCTAAATGGTGGTAAAAGTCCTGTAAACCATGAAGCCCTGTGAGGAGCAGCTTAGGAAACTGGGTAAGCCTAGCCTGTAGAAGAGAAGGTTAAGAGGTGACATGATAGCCGTGTTTAAATATTTGAAAGGGTGTCATATAAAGGATGGGAAAAGCTTGTTCTCTGCTGCTCCAAAGGGTAGGAGATGAAGCAATGGCTTCAAACTACAGTAAAAGAGATTCCAGCTAAACATTAGGAAGAATTTCCTGATGGTAAGAGCAGTTTGACAGTGGAATTTGCTGCCTTGGAGTGTGGTGGAGTTTTCTTCTTTGGAGGTTTTTAAACAGAGGCCGGATGGCCATTTGTCCAAAGTGCTCTGCTTGTGAATTTCTTCATGGCAGAATGGGGTTGGACTGGATGGCCTTTGTAGTTTCTTGCAATTCTGTGATTCTACAATTTTATAAATGAATGGGTCTTTGCTTGCCAATGGAAAGAAAGCTGTTAGAGGAGCAACCAAGCTTCCTATGAGAAAGAATGCCATAACTTGTGGGCAGCCATCGAGAAGGGTCTCTCCTTCTTCCTCGCCAAATGCTGCTATGACCATGGTGGGATGGAGAGAAAACTTTCTTCCGAAGATCTTAAAAGCTGGACATGTTTCTAGAGGTCTTTCAGAGCCTTTTTCTGTTCCCACTAACCTAGACTGAAGGGCATTTTACTAGTAATTCTCTTTGCTGTGATCTACCCCACTGAAAAGCCAGCATGGAATAGTGGTTTGGGTATTTGAGTAGGGCTCCGGGAGAAGAGGGTTCGAATCACCGTTCAGCGATGGAAACCTCCTGGGGCAAGTCACAATCTCTCACCCTCAGAGTGTGACCACAATTTACACTCAACTTTATTCAGGCTAATCAATGACACCTGGATAGTAAGAAAAGAGTTCTTCTTTATTTAATTTGTGCAAATGGGGAATTGCCCATATAACCGAGACAAGCCACTCCAAAGAAATGGCCGTATGCAGGCAATTATATACCCTGCCAAGCATAATTACAGAGCCAAAAATGCTAGTTGATTGGCCAATCCAAATTCATACGTATAGAAAACGATGGCCATTTCCACACTAGACAGTTATAGCGCTACGATTCCAGTTTCAATATCCTATGGAATCCTGGGGTTTGCAGTTTCGGGAGAGGCTGGTGGTTCCCTCCCGAAACTGCAAACGCCAGGACTCCATAGGATGTTGAAACTGGAATCGTAGCGCTATAACAGTCTAGTGTGGAAATGGCCTATGTCATGAATACATTATTATGTCAGCATTCAAGCATTGCACGTGTGCATATAGGTGGTCCCAAATTATAATACCAGACCCCACCTTGGGGGTGTGAAAGTCAATATTACAAAGAAGCTTAATGAAGCTAGAGGTAACCTTGAGTTCATGGCTAGTTGCTCAATCCAGTCTGAGCCACCTCTCCTAACTACAAAGTTAAAAAGCTGAACCTACTCAGGCAGTGGTCAGACAACTGCTTACACCTGAAATTCTATTTTAAAACAGCTTTTACAGATTCCCATTGTTCTCATTAGGTTCCAGTTTCAAGATGTACCTTTTATCAATGTCTGCATTCCAAGCAAAATGGCAGACTTTCCAGAACTAGAAGAAACAAGACGGCCTTCATAGACTATCGAGGCTTAAGTATTTTTAACAGAGTACTTGACTGCATTACCCATCGTGGTTTAACTGCAACTTAACAGATTTCCCCTCATAAAGTCCATTTTTTTTTATTTCTCGCCATCAAGAAGGCAGCAATATCAGGGGGTTGAGCTAGATAGCCCTTGGATTTCCCTTCCAGCCTGACAGTTCTGTTTTATGGGAAGCATGGGCTGTGACACATGCCCCAAGTGCAGGGTTGGTGGCAAATACACAGCCTGCTTTCCAGATGTCGTTGGATGGTTAACCCCCATTATGGCCCAAGCTGTTATAGCCAAAAGCAATGAAGGATGAGAGTTATGTACCTTCCAACATTTCACAGGTGAAAATGGAGTCCTGTGCGGCCAAGCAACATCAGAGCGTGGTCAGGATGTGATTACTGAGGAAGAACCCACAAGGTAAGGCCATTTTCATACTAGACTGTTATAGTGCTATTATTCCACGTTCAACATCCTATGGAATCCTGGGGTTTGCAGTTTAGGGAGGGGCCTCAAAGGCCTCTCCCTAAACTGCAAACCCCAGGATTCCATAGGATGTTGAACGTGGAATAATAGCACTATAACGGGACCCTTCCTAAACTGCAAACCCCAGGATTCCATAGGATGTTGAACGTGGAATAATAGCACTATGACGGGACCCTCCCTAAACTGCAAACCCCAGGATTCCATAGGATGTTGAATGTGGAATAATAGCACTATAACGGGACCCTTCCTAAACTGCAAACCCCAGGATTCCATAGGATGTTGAACGTGGAACAATAGCACTACGGCGGGACCCTCCCTAAACTGCAAACCCCAGGATTCCATAGGATGTTGAACATGGAACAATAGCACTATGACGGGCCCCTCCCTAAACTGCAAACCCCAGGATTCCATAGGATGTTGAACGTGGAATAATAGCACTATGACGGGCCCCTCCCTAAACTGCAAACCCCAGGATTCCATAGGATGTTGAACGTGGAATAATAGCACTATGACGGGACCCTCCCTAAACTGCAAACCCCAGGATTCCATAGGATGTTGAACGTGGAATAATAGCACTATGACGGGACCCTCCCTAAACTGCAAACCCCAGGATTCCATAGGATGTTGAACGTGGAATAATAGCACTATGACGGGTCCCTCCCTAAACTGCAAACCCCAGGATTCCATAGGATGTTGAACGTGGAATAATAGCACTATGACGGGACCCTCCCTAAACTGCAAACCCCAGGATTCCATAGGATGTTGAACGTGGAATAATAGCACTATGACGGGACCCTCCCTAAACTGCAAACCCCAGGATTCCATAGGATGTTGAACGTGGAATAATAGCACTATGACGGGACCCTCCCTAAACTGCAAACCCCAGGATTCCATAGGATGTTGAACGTGGAATAATAGCACTATGACGGGACCCTCCCTAAACTGCAAACCCCAGGATTCCATAGGATGTTGAACGTGGAATAATAGCACTATGACGGGACCCTCCCTAAACTGCAAACCCCAGGATTCCATAGGATGTTGAACGTGGAATAATAGCACTATGACGGGACCCTCCCTAAACTGCAAACCCCAGGATTCCATAGGATGTTGAACGTGGAATAATAGCACTATGACGGGACCCTCCCTAAACTGCAAACCCCAGGATTCCATAGGATGTTGAACGTGGAATAATAGCACTATGACGGGACCCTCCCTAAACTGCAAACCCCAGGATTCCATAGGATGTTGAACGTGGAATAATAGCACTATGACGGGACCCTCCCTAAACTGCAAACCCCAGGATTCCATAGGATGTTGAACGTGGAATAATAGCACTATGACGGGTCCCTCCCTAAACTGCAAACCCCAGGATTCCATAGGATGTTGAACGTGGAATAATAGCACTATGACGGGACCCTCCCTAAACTGCAAACCCCAGGATTCCATAGGATGTTGAACGTGGAATAATAGCACTATGACGGGACCCTCCCTAAACTGCAAACCCCAGGATTCCATAGGATGTTGAACGTGGAATAATAGCACTATGACGGGCCCCTCCCTAAACTGCAAACCCCAGGATTCCATAGGATGTTGAACGTGGAATAATAGCACTATGACGGGCCCCTCCCTAAACTGCAAACCCCAGGATTCCATAGGATGTTGAACGTGGAATAATAGCACTATGACGGGCCCCTCCCTAAACTGCAAACCCCAGGATTCCATAGGATGTTGAACGTGGAATAATAGCACTATGACGGGACCCTCCCTAAACTGCAAACCCCAGGATTCCATAGGATGTTGAACGTGGAATAATAGCACTATGACGGGACCCTCCCTAAACTGCAAACCCCAGGATTCCATAGGATGTTGAACGTGGAATAATAGCACTATGACGGGACCCTCCCTAAACTGCAAACCCCAGGATTCCATAGGATTTTGAACGTGGAATAATAGCACTATGACGGGACCCTCCCTAAACTGCAAACCCCAGGATTCCATAGGATGTTGAACGTGGAATAATAGCACTATGACGGGACCCTCCCTAAACTGCAAACCCCAGGATTCCATAGGATGTTGAACGTGGAATAATAGCACTATGACGGGACCCTCCCTAAACTGCAAACCCCAGGATTCCATAGGATGTTGAACGTGGAATAATAGCACTATGACGGGACCCTCCCTAAACTGCAAACCCCAGGATTCCATAGGATGTTGAACGTGGAATAATAGCACTATGACGGGACCCTCCCTAAACTGCAAACCCCAGGATTCCATAGGATGTTGAACGTGGAATAATAGCACTATGACGGGACCCTCCCTAAACTGCAAACCCCAGGATTCCATAGGATGTTGAACGTGGAATAATAGCACTATGACGGGCCCCTCCCTAAACTGCAAACCCCAGGATTCCATAGGATGTTGAACGTGGAATAATAGCACTATGACGGGACCCTCCCTAAACTGCAAATCCCAGGATTCCATAGGATGTTGAACGTGGAATAATAGCACTATGACGGGCCCCTCCCTAAACTGCAAACCCCAGGATTCCATAGGATGTTGAACGTGGAACAATAGCACCATAACAGTCTAGTGCGGAAATGGCCTAAGAGATGCTGCAGCGATTTGCTTTTGCCTGGTCTACTGGGAAGGGAAATATTTCACCCCTCCTCTTCTCTCTCCCTTTTCTGAGAGAATTGCACACAAACAGCTTTTGCACTTTGAACTCAGTTTGCAGCAGCTGAAGGAAGGCAGGGAGAAAGCAAAAGCAGGAGGAAGAAACTGGAACATTTTAAAAGGAGATGAAAAATAATGGGACAGCAGAGGATTAATTGGGTCTCTTCCTGCCAAAGCAGGACAGTTGTGGGGGGTATGGAGCTATAGCCCAACATCCAGGGGGGCGGATGTTTCCCTGTCACTGCAAAGCCCAGCTTGTTATGCCCATAAATCAACGCAGTTTCAGAAGAAACAAAAATAAATAAATAAAATAAAATAAAAAATAAAGGCAAAGGCGAATGAATTTTCCTGCTTACCCATCCTAGAGCTCACCCCAGGCCCTAGGAAACATGATGTGTTTGTGTTTGGGGGAAAACAAGAAAATTATCAAAGTGGTTCTATTGTCCTCTTAAAATGTTACGGCTGCTTTCACCCTTCACAGCTTTCCATCAGCCTGCTTCTAAGCATTTAAATATATCTTTCTTTTTCCGCAACCCTCCTCCGTTCCCCTTCACAATATAGATTTTTTTCTTCTTCTTCTTCTTTCTTTATTTTTTGCCACTTGCATGATGGAGTAGAAACTAACTACCTTGCTTCTCCCCATCTGAGTTTCCATTATGATTACCGTTTCTGCTGCAAGGCAAACAGAATGCAAATACCAAGTTGTGTTAAAAAATTATAGGACTTGTAAAGGAGGGTAAAAAAAAAAAATCGCATGTGTTATTTTCCACCCTATTGGCAATTTCCCATTTTTAACCAATTGGGAGGCATATAATTACACACACACACACACACACACACCCTCTCAAGCGTTCGCTTGTTTGCCGCTCATTAAACGCCACCATTAGAAGAAGGAGCCTTCGAAAAGCAGCACTTCTAACTCATTACCTGAGAATAAAAAAAGGCATTTTTAAAAAATTTAGCCATCGATAGTGCTTAAATTATATTGAGGTGCTACTGGAAATATTTGCCTAAATTGCACACCGTAATAGCTATAATACTTGGAAACGCACAGCAGCTTGAAAAGCCCCCGACCCTGGGACCCAGATTTTATTTTGTAAATAACTTTTTGCGCATTTGTTCAAGTGGGAAAACAGTGGTTTCTGTTCTATTGCTGGGCATCTAGACCCTAAAATGGGGTAAAGGAAGACAGGAAGAAGGCATGGGATGTGGACTAAAGAACTCAAAAATTCATATCCTCGCTCAGCTATTCTGGGCAGCCTTCACCAAGTCCTGGGCCATTTCCAGACTAGACTATTATAGTGCTATTATTCCACTTTCAACATCCCATGAAATTCTGGGGTTTGCAGTTTAGGCTAAACTGCAAACCCCAGGATTCCATAGGATGTTGAAAGTGGAATAATAGCACTATAATAGTCTAGTCTGGAAATGGCCCTGATTTCTCCACCTATTAAGCTCACACAAAGGAAGGTGCAGGAAAAGCCAGGCAACAGACTCTCTGTCGCCCCGAAGGAGCCCATTTAAGAAGTTAGATTTTCTAGTTGGGAGAATGTTGATTTCATGTTACCGGTTGAAGCAGAATCGTAGTATCACGGAGCTGGAAGAGACCTCAGGGGACCTCAGTCCAAACTCATTCTACCATGCAGGAACATACCATCAAAGCACTCCCGACAGATGGCCATCCAACCTCTCCAAAGGAGAAGACTCCACCACACTCCAAGGCAGCTATTCCACTGTTGAACAGCTCTTACCATCAGGAAGTTCTTCCTAACATTTAGGTGGAATCTCTTTTCCTGTAGTTTGAATCCATTGCTCCACATCCTAGTCTCGGCAGCAGCAGAAAACAAGCTTGCTCCATCCTCCATGTGACACCCCTTCAAATATTCAAATTTGCCTTAATATGATTTTGTTCATTGTTATGTGTGCTTCCCCGTACGAGATGCATTTTTGTCCCCAATTTTTAATTGGAGAACGGCGCTGCAAAATTCAGGAAAAGTTCAAATTTCCAAGTATGACTGCGTTTGAGTTTGCAGAGCAGTTCAGGAAAGTGGAATTAGGTAAGGTTGCATTAAAATGCAAATCTCAGCCGAGCTGCGTCTCCTTAATATTTTTATTGCTTCAACGGTAAGATGACATAAGTAGGAAGCGAGGCATAGTCTCTACAGGGCATGTGACACCCCTCCGAGGGTTGCAGAGCTAGTAGGCAAGCTGTATCGGCTCTCCTGGACAACTGACTTGGAATTACAGAAGCTCTTTGAAGGGGGCATTTGCTGGGGAAAAGTTCTAGCTCCCCTCTCATCTGATCACTGCCATCGTTTTCCTTCTACAGGCTCTAATAGTTTCACATTGAGATGGTTAAATGCATACATAGGGAACAAAACTAGATAGGAAACTTCAGGAACCGGTGTGCTCTGCCCCATATTTGTGGGTGTATGCATGTGTCTTTCAATCATCAGTTGACTTATGGCAACCCCGTTAATTTCACAGGGTTTTCTTAGGCAAGGGATACTCAGAGGTGGTTTTGCCAGTTCCTTCCTCTGAAATGTAGCCTACAGAACCTGGTACTTGTTGGCGGACTCCCGTCCAAGTACTAACCAGGGCAGACCCTGCTTAGAAGCACACGCAAAACACTTTTAATCTCCGGAACCGCACTGCTTGCTGCTCTCTCTCAGAGAGTTAAAATCGTTATCTAACAAAAGGACATGCTCAATTCACATAGAATATGTATTTTTTTTAAAAAAACTTTGTGACCGACTTGTTTGTTCTTATCTAAGCCCTCCCAGCTCAGGCCGGCTAGCAACCTTTTTTTCCCCCCCATTTGGGTGTCTGTCTCTCACATCCTGTTAAAAGGCAGTTCCTTCTTCTGCTAAAAGCACGTCTCCTCGCTCACATTCCAACTCCCACACATTGCTTCAAGGCACACATTCATCTCCTAAATAAGCTAAATATTTTTCAACTATTTAAAACAAGCAATTATTTTCTATTATGCACTATCAGAATCATAACGCCCTTGGGGAAAGAGTTTGTCTCAGTCCCGCCACCGTCAGGAGCCTGTGGTCATTCGGTGCTTTTATTTAAAGGAAGGATGCCGTATTTTTTATCTTCATGCTTTATATTTGTAAGTGATCTTCAACGGGTCTGAATTAGTGGTCATTTAATACGACTGCCCATTTTTTTTCAGTTTTGTTTGTTTTTTTAATTTGAATCGTCAGATTTCTATCAGTATCTTTTTTAACTTTGTTGCAAGCTGCCTTGGGTCCCGTAAACAAGCATTAAAAATTTGATTCCTGGAAATTATTTCAAAATTTGCTTATTAAGTAATTTAAGGTTTTTCCGATAAACTTAAAAGTTATTAATTATAATTAATTAAATTGGAGGCCAAGATGCCCCTCTTCTGACCGCAGAGCTGCCCTTGTACTTAACTAGGCTGGTCCTTGGACAGCAAGAAAACAGACCACCATGGAACTCCGTGACTTTACAGCTCGGTAGAACCTGCCAGAGCTTGGACACGATGAGCATCGCCTTCCAGAGCCCGGGGTCATCTCCGGACCACGGAATCACTGAGTTCGAAGGGGCTCCTTAGGCCACAAAATCCAGCCACCCCTTGTCGAGGCGGGACTCCCCAGCAGGTAGCCTTTTGAGGACACGCAGAGAAGGAGACCCCTCCAACCCCTCTCTAGGGAATTGGTTCCATAGTTGAACCAGTCTTACTGTCAAGAAATTACACGCAATGCTCAGTTGAATCATATGGAATTTCCGCAGTGGACAGTTATAGCGCTATGATTCCACTTTCAACATCCTATGGAATCCTGGGGTTTGCAGTTTCGGGAGGGGCCAGCCGGCCCCTCCCGAAACTGCAAACCCCAGGATTCCATAGGATACTGAAAGTGGAATCATAGCGCTATAACTGTCCACTGCGGAAATGGCCACAGAAACATAGAATCAGAGTTGGAAGAGACCCCGAGGGCCACCCAGTCCAAACCCCATTCTGCCTTGACAGAATACACCATCAAAACATTCCTGACAGATGGCCATCCAGCCTCTGTTTAAAAACCTCCAAAGAAGGAGACCCCACCGCATTCCCGGGCACCGTGGTCCGCCGCTGAACCGCTCTTACTGTCAGGAAGTTCTTCCTAATGTTTAAATGGAATCTCTTTTCCTGAAGTTGGAAGCCACTGCTCTGTCCCCTAGGACGTTTCTGCACTGCCCTGTTACAGTGCTATTATCCCACTTTCAACATCCTTTGGAATCCGGGGGTTGGCACTTTAGGGAGGGACGTTTAGCATTCTCAGCCAGGAAGCTCTACAAAGCCCAGAATTCCACAGGATGTTGAAAGCAGAATAATGGCACTATGACAGTGTAAGGCAGAAATGGCCGTAGTCTCCAGAGCCACAGAAAACAGTGTTACCCTGATTTCTGGGGTCCCGTGAGGGACACCTCAATGTGCTCAAAATACTGGGGAACGGGAATTAGCAAGAGCACAAGCTAAGCAATGCAAGGGGCAGGGCAACCTGGCGAGATCTTGAACCCAACGTCTACGGGGGTCAGGCCGAGTCAATAATCAAACAGAAGTAAATAATAATGGCTATCCTTTATTTTGAGACACAGCCAATACGTATGTATGCAACCACTCGCACAGACCTAATGAAAGAAAGGTAGGAGTTGGATAGAGGATTTTAAGAGGGATTTTTCAGGGGAAATACCACACCTGATCCTGAAGCCCGGGTAGTCAGAAGAAAAGTCAGTTGGAGTGGAGATTCCCAGCACGTGGGAGCTGAGGGGAAGGCTCATCGAACGGAGCGACAGCAAGGCGGGATGGAAGTCAGAGCGATCCGAAGAGACGCTCAAAATCAGGGGGTCTTATAGGGGAAAATGTGCCTGTAGGCTAGTCCGTTCCCGGGGAAAACAGTGGGTTTTGGGCTGGAGACAAAGCCTCCGAAAGGTCAGTACTTTAGATGATTGAATTATGACAGCGTTGTCAATAGCGTGGAGAGTATGCAAACACAGAGTGCTTGACCGTTGGGTATTCGGCTCGTCAAGCTGCCTGCTCGGGGCAGGGGATCCTTTGTAAACGGCGTGCATACATAATGTGATCTTAAGAGGGTACTTGCCTGGAGGTCTCCTGAAGCTGCAGTCCGGCAATTACTGGCCTGCCTGGATTTTGTTTTGAATAGGTCAGCTATTTTCGGCCGTGCCCGTGTGCATGCTTGTCCGGAGGCCTCGCAAGCACATGGAGAGGAATGGGTAGTGAAGGCCAAATTCTTGATATCAAATGATATCTAATATACCTCAAGTTCGGACTAGAAACTACAGTAACAACAGGCTTCCTCCATCCTCCATATGATATCCCTTCCAATATTTAACCATGGCTATTACGTCTCCTCTGAACATTCTCTTCTCCAGGCTAAACTTACCCAGCTCCGAAGCCTCTCCTCACAGGGCTTCATGGTTTCCAGGCCTTCTACAATGTTGATCGTCCACCTCTGGACACATTCCGCCTTGTCATTATCCTCCCTCAACTGTGGTGCACAGAGCTGGACACGGTATTCCAGGTGGGGTCTGACCAAAGCAGAATAGAGTGTGACTGTTACTTCACTTGACCTAAACTCTATACTCCTATTGATGCGGCCAAGAATTGCATTGGCTTTCTTAGCTGCTGCATCACACTGCTGACTCACGTTCAGCTTGTAGTCCACTAAGACTCCCAGATCCTTTTCACGTGTCCTAGGGTCAAACCAGGTGTCACCCATCTTATATCTGTGCATTTCATTTTTTTCTGCCCAAGTGTAGTACATTATACTTCCCCCTGTTGTAATCTGTTTTGTCAGTTTTGGCCCAGCTCTGTTAAAGTCATTTTGAATTCTGATCCTGTCCTCTGGGGTGCTAGATACCCCTCCTAATTTGGAACATTTCCGCACGACACTCTTATAGCGCGATGATTCCACTTTCAACCTCCTATGGAATCCTGGGGTTTGCAGTTCCGGGAGGGGCCGGCCGGCCCCTCCCGGAACTGCAAACCCCAGGATTCCATAGGAGGTTGAAAGTGGAATCATCATGCTATCAGAGTGTCGTGCGGAAATGGCCTTGGTGTCATCTGCAAATTTGCTAAAATCTAGCCTGCTGTAACTCAAACCTTTAGACCCGGTCCTTCCCTCTGGGAGACCTGAGAACAAACCCTTTAAATACCTAAAGTACAATCATGGCACCCCTCATTCTTCTCTCCCCCAACCCGAACAGACCCAACTTCCTCAACCTTTCCTCATACTTTTTGTTCTGCATCCCACTTATCATCCTTCTCCTGGAACCGGCTGCAACCATGCCCAGAGGACACCCTGAGCCTACAACCGGTTTAAAGAAACCGTCCATCCCTCAACTCCGTGAATTTTTGTTTTGCGTGGGGCTACAACAGAGAAGTGCGGCAAACGTGGGGCTGGAGAAGAACCCTTATGAAACGGCGTAAAAGAACGTCGATAAAGCTGAAAACTTCTTCAGAAGCAGTCGGGGAGGGAAAATACAACGCAGGGAGTTTTCAAGTATTCTTCTGATGCCATTTGCCAACTTAGGACTATGCCAGCCGTGGATATGACTTGCTTGCCATTTTGAAATCTTTACAAATGGACTCTCCTCCGCTCCCCGCTCCCCCCGCCATCCTTTTCTTCCTACAAAGGTTTATATTGGTGAAGAAAACTACTTCTTTAAAATGCTGGCTCTAAGATTCAGACGTATCAGAGAGGTAGGCTTGGAATCCACATCACAACTCCGGCAAATGGCAGCCGTACAAGCCAGCGCCTCCTCCAGTGTCCACAGAACCCTTTGTGGCTTTGCCATGGCCCACGAAGAGAGCAACGCAATTGAACAAAGCACGCCTTTTCCCAGAATGCTTGAGAAAGCTTGGCATGATTCTCCCGCTCCGGTTTTATCACTATAATACCGTGCTCATTTTTGTTTGGTGGCGACGGCGGTCGGCTTTTTCAAGGCAAAAACATCGACAGCATTCTAAATCACCCTCTTACTTCGCTGGGCCTGGAGATATTTTAAAAGCTCACAGGATACGCGTTGGTTGAAACGTCAAAAGCGGAGCGGTTGCTTAAAGCGGAGAGAGGGAAAGCCTCTTGCAAGATACACCAAGAAAATAGAGGCCAATGGTCTTCTTGGGGACAGTCCAAGTGGGATTTAACCACACACACACACACACACTGCCGTTTGCAGCTTTGCCACGGGGAACGTTCCATACCCTGCCGTAGGAGTCAACCTAAAATCTCATTTGGTTTGACTTTCGCCAGTTGCTTCAAACTTCTGGCTGGTTTCTTATTCTCCAAGTTGGGAAGAAATTCGCGGGCTTTTCCTGACTCACTGATACCGGAGTCCGTCGGACCGCTGCCGTCTCGCTCCTGCCACAGAAATGATGTGAAAGTCCGAGGCTAATTGGAAGAAATTTGTGAAGAGCTGTGGTTTGGCTTATTTGCCTTCCTGGGAACTCTAAAAAATGCAGAGAAAACTAAATTAGAAGCTATCTGTGGGTCATGATAGAATCACTTTTTCTAGTTGCCTTCTACAGATACGTTCACCGGTTACTTTTCCGTTCCCTTAAAGCCCAATAAGAGCGAGCAGCATGTCACTCATGTAAAGGAAGGAACTGAGCATGGATCATGGATTGTGGTTCAGGACCAATAAACTGAAGCTGAATTTCAGCAAGACACGGCTTGTTGGTTCTTGGGTCCAGGAACTGAGTAAAGGGGGTTACACTCCCTTTAAAAGAGAAACTTCTTTTAACTAGATTTTAACTAGATTAATGAGAAGAGAAAAGAATACTAAGAAAAATAGAGAAATGGAAACAGTGAAAAAATTTATAGATAATAACTGGTCAAACCCATGCAAAGGAGAGGAATACGGCTGTAAAGATAAGTAAAGACAGAAGTTTAACAATAGGTAGATAGTAGACACTACATACTTATTATATTACATAATTATATAACATGTTGTATATGGTAGTATATTACAGTATGTTATATATTGTAAACAATAACATAGAATCATAGAATCATAGAAATGCAGAGTTGGAAGAGACCCCAGGGGCCATCCAGTCCAACCCCCTGCCGTGCAGGAACACCCTCAAAGCACTCCCGACAGATAGATGGCCATCCAGCCTCTGCTTAAAAACCTCCAAGGAAGGAGACTCCGCCACACTCGGAGGCAGCCTATTCCACTGCCGGACAGCCCTGACTGTCAGGAAGTTCTTCCTGAGGTTCAGCTGGAATCTCCTTTCCTGCAGCTTGAATCTATTGCTCCTTGTCCTGGTCTCTGGAGCGGCAGAAAACAAGCCCGCTCCCTCCTCTACATGGCATCCCTTCAAATATTTAAACATAGCTATCATGTCCCCTCTTAACCTTCTCTTCTGCATACTAAACATACCCAGCTCTCTAAGTCTATCCTCATAGGGCTTGGCTTCCAGGCCCTTCACCATTTTGGTCGCCCTCCTCTGGACCTGCTCCAGCCTGACCGTGTCCTTCTTGAATTGGGGTGCCCAGAACTGGACACAGTGTTCAAGATGAGGTCTAACCAAAGCAGAGTAGAGTGGTACCAGTACCTCCCTCGATCTAGACACCATACTCCTATCGATGCAGCCGAGAATTGTGTTGGCTTTCTTGGCTGCCGCATCACACTGCTGACTCATGTTCAGCTTGTGGTCTATTAAGACTCCTAGATCCCTTTCACACGTACTGCCGTCCAGCCACATGTCCCCCATCCTATATTTCTGCGTTCCATTTTTTCTACCTAAGTGTAGGACCTTACACTTCTCTCCGTTGAATTTCATTTTGTTAGCCTTGGCCCGGCTCTCCAATCTGTCCAGGTCATTTTGAAGTTTGATCCTGTCCTCTGGCGTATTAGCAACCCCTCCCAATTTGGTGTCATCTGCAAATTTGATGAGCATGCCCTCTATTCCTTCATCCAAGTCATCGATGAAAATATTGAACAGCACTGGGCCCAGGACAGAACCCTGTGGCACCCTCCACAGTTGTATTCATCTTTAGTTGTATTCATCTTTAGGTCAAGTCAAAACACGGCTGTTTAGTAAAGCCTGCGGCCCTCATTGATGCACATTAAATGCTTACAGTAGCAGTTTTGTTAGAAAAAGATTGCTGTGAGCTTTGTTCTAATTAAAAACACTATGATGTGCATGTGGGAAAGCACCTGGGAATGACTGTGCAAGTATGAGGTAATTCCCATGTGACAATAAGGCTGAGTCATAGCGATATGAAACCTGGGCAAGGGGTTTCATCAGTCATGGTGACATGCAATGCAGGCTGGGGTTACATCAGCTAGTCTCTGTGTACATAAAGAGGTAGGCTCTGCTAAGCCTCGGACTCTCGGCCTCCCTGATTCTGGCCGGAGGCTTTGCCGGAGCATATCTCTACCTGATACGGTGATGGAATGCTGAAACTTTGTTGGAGGATCTGCAAACCTGTACAGTTGTATATATTGGAACTGAAGAATAAAAAGCCTCTAGGTATATTTTTGGATGACAACACCGTGTGCTAGTGTTCTTAGTGGGCAGCTTTTGGTGTCAGAGCAGTGCTGCATGATATACTCTGCTGCACACGCTTCTTGTTGCTGTGTGTTCAACTCTGCTGGATGTTTGTTTTGCTTGCCTCTGAGCCACGTTGGTCAGACAGCAGCGTTATGAGGTAGGATTTAATGAAGTCTGTCCCATCATCCACCTTCCTTCCACAAGTTTTGAACTACTTTCATCTCTTAGATCCGTTTGAACACTTTTTTAATCCATTTAAATTATTTTGCTTTGCTTAAAT
Source organism: Cyclura pinguis (assembly GCA_030412105.1). NCBI lineage: Eukaryota > Metazoa > Chordata > Lepidosauria > Squamata > Iguanidae > Cyclura > Cyclura pinguis. The sequence goes on from CM059599.1 coordinate 383,401,358, forward strand.
TATTATGCTTTCATCCTGCCGTATGTGAAGGACCACCATATGTAATAGTATAGATGCCATAGAATCAAGAGGACAGGGTCTGCCAAGCGCTAATAAGTATCCACTGCTAATTGCTACCCACAACAACATATCCACTTGTAACATGTAAAGTATCAATAGGCTCCAAGTGGGTGATCGCGATGCATTCAGCATGACGTTACCTTGCTACAGGCATATGTATAGAAGAGCAAATTGAGGAAAACAATGGAATCTCAAGAAGGTGTTATGGGAATGCTTAGATACGGGACAGGAACTCAGGCTCGTTCCCATCATGAAAAGTATGAAAACAAAGTGAGCCTGAGAAAGCACCAACGCTGGTGGAGTGGTTTGTTACGTAAGCCTTTTGACCAGTCTTTGATCTGCACGCCAAAATTTGTATTGAAGGTATAAAACTTGTAACCAACTCTGATGCTGTAGTCTCAGCAACATTTTGGTAATGTTGATCTTGTTTCTTGCTTTTCTAAAAGAAATGCTTCTGTTTTGAAACTCTGCGAAAAATTCTTCAGAACAAGTTAGCCAGAACATGACAGTTTTAAATGGTTTTAACCTGTTTGTATTGATTTTACTTGTATGCTGCACTTAGGTCTTTTGATATGGAAATACAGTCATCCCTCCACATTCATGAGATTAAGGGTGCAGGACCCCCTGTGAAAGCAGAAAAACTGTGAATAAGTCTAGCCCCCCACAACCATATTTAACACACACAAAAAGTATGATCAGCTTACTCAACCCACTATGGATGCTTTTGAGGAGTTGGGGTTCCTTTGCAAGGCAGAAGTGGGAGGTTGGTGGGGCTGGCTGCCATCTCCAGTGCTGCCCTACATCATTTTTAATGGACTTACAATCCTTCTTCACAGTCTCTCAGTCTCATGAGGTGTATAGACCCTGTCAAAAATGGCACAGGGCAGCAGTGGAGGCAGTAGGAAATAATCAAATCTGCAAAAGTGAAACCCGCAAATGTGGAGGGCTGACGTACAATAAATAATAATCACCATCACCCTCATCATTAATTTCACTATCACCATCCACCTCTTAAAGCATGGGGAGGCATGTCAAGGTAGTGGCTTTGTCTCATATTAGGAGTACCAAAAATCAAGGCTGCATTTTGAGCCTATCAGCAGAAAGAAGACACTTCCTAAGAAATGTCTCATTAACTACTTCTTGATCGTACAGGAAAGCAGGAAAACTTAGTCATGTTCATCAGTTTAATACCATTTTAAAAATTAGAGGAGATACTATACAGATGTCATCTGGGCCCACAGATAGAAAGGACTACAAGAGCCATCCCTTCCAACAACTCTGATAACAGTGAGGCTTGCCTGTGGCAGAGGCAGCTCCCATTACAATATTGCAGTGACCAGAAAATGTGAATTTTGCCCAAGTTCAGACCCCTTAAAAAGGAAGAGACTCCTGTCCTGAACTGAGTTGCGATACAAAGCCAATGAAATGGTTTCTGCACAGAAAGACTCTTGTCCTGACCTCCCAAGACTGCAGACAAACAAGACAGTGTTTTTAAAAGGCAGTGTTACCAACCTGTGAGCCTCGTTTCGCAGTCTGTATGCTGGTAACTTCCTAATGTCACATCTCTTTTAATGCTCATATATCAAGCACTAACTGGGTATTGTAAAGCTTCCCGCAGTCTCCTCACTGCATCTCCATGTCTAGAAAAGGCTGGCTGCTGAATTTCTGCCCAAGATGCAGCTGTCAAAGAAACAGGAACTCTGCCAGGGAAATTAAAAAGGGGAAACCCTGCCTGCAGTCACCTGCCCACATCCCAGCTGCTTCCAGTACACCAAGCCCCACCAGCATATATTTGTCAGGGGAGAGCACAGGGCACAGAACTGTAAGGAAAAGGAGGCTGTAAGACATAAGCCCCCAGTGGCAGGGGGGGGGGGATGGAATGCAGGGAGTAATGGGAAAGAGATAAAGCCACATATTCATTCACCTGTCTTACACACTTCCTGAAATTCCAAAGGTTAAGCAATTTTTTCAAGGGGAATGTTTGCATTGATCTGCCTGTCTGTTAACAGCCTTTGGAGCTTAGGTGACCAAAAAGGCAAACTCTAAGGAACTCCAGCTAAATACAGATTGACAAGCATAAGGCAAAAAAACAAACAAAAAACCTTCAGTCTCTCAGCTACAAGGCAGGACTGGGAGAACCTTGCCTGTTTCAGGGGAACAGGGGCAGAGGAAGAGACTTACTAGTTTAAGCCAGGGGTCACCGAAGTGCAGCCCTCTAGATGTTGCTAAACCACAGTGCCTTTCTGTCCAAGCCAACATAGCCAATGGGCAGGGAATGTGGGAGCAGCAGTTCTATGACATCTGGAACACCACGCTTTGACCATTCCTGAGAAGCCTGTTGTAGAACAGGTGCTCTCCACCAAGAATGTTTACCTCCTCAATATTTTGCAACCTCATTCATGACAGATTCCAGGTTTAATCAGAGCAAATTTTTACATGTGTTGGATTCCATTTTGAAACAGCACAAAGCTATTTAAGGAATACCACTGAGAGGGCTGCCCCCAACCCTGGTGATTTTAAAGTGTTAGCATGTGGTATACAGAAAAAAAAAATGGTAGCACAAGAGCCCATTTTGTTTACACTGGGAAGAATTAATGTCCATATCATTCCATTTGGATAAATGCTGGGAATTTAATTTCTTTTCCATTCAGAAGATAACTCAAAAAAGTTTTCATGTATTGTTTGCAGTCCTGCAGCCTTGTGGTATTCTCACAAAGTGACAACTGGAAGCTGTTTTGCTCCACCTCTGGAGACTGCTAATGTCACAAGGAAGATGAGAAGAGGACAAAACCCAGCTTAAGTTATGGCTGTCATTTTCATTCTGAGCACTCCTCTTCCCCATTCCATTTCCCCCTCAAAAGCCACCACAACTGTGACATCTAGTAAGCCAAGTCCCAGCAAATGCTTGGTTTTGCTTCTGGCGCACTCTCAGCTGAAGTGGCGGCCGAGGCGAGCAGACCTGTAGTCCAGACGGAGCTGTACAAAGGAATGGAGGATGTTCTTGTCCAGAATAGCCAGCTGCTCTCCTGAGCAGACCTGCTTCAAGTTATCCGGAGCTACAACAAGGAGGTTGCAAAGGGAATGGAGAGTGTCGAAAAGCTGCAGTACCAAAGCAATCTGTGGCATTGGAGAAAAAGCAAACAAAAATCAGTGTAAATATCAAACGATGTTTCTCAGGCATCTGAGATTAGCTCAGAAATTATCAGTAGTACATTATGTCCACAGCTGCCTTGTCATGGGCTCTGTTTTGCTCATGCACACGGCAAACCTAGGAGATGGGTAATTTCATTATTCCTGTTTTACAAATACAAGACTGCAGCATTACAAAAGCCCAGCAGTTAAAAACAGAGTCAGTGTCCCACATTGCATCTGGTTTCAGTATAAGAGTTCAGCCACTTGCCTTGAACTCTTTGGCACACTTCCTGTACTCAGCCACGTCACAGATTGCCAGCATGCCACCCATACAGCTGTACGAATATTGCTGAAGATGCTCATAGATAAGCCGATGGAAACGAACACCAAACTCCATCAAAACACTGTCCACATTCTTGCCATCCATGGAATTCCTGATCTTTTCCACTTGCTTTCGGACATAGGCACAGACTTTGGCACAAGCCTGAAAGGAAAACGCGGGAAAGTAGGGAACTGCAAAGCCATTGGCAATTAAAAATGAAGAACTTGGACAACTGAAAGGGGCCCAATAAGGAAAGGTGTCATCTTCTTCTGGACTAAATTTCAGACTCATGCACTAAACTTTCAACCTGCATACTGAATCAAAAATTAGGACACCTCTCCTTTTTTCACTCCTCAGACTGACACCCTAAGAGGAGACCAGTCCAATAATTTTAAATTACAATACTAGGAAGCAAAACCACTTATCTTGTTGACTACAAAAAACTCCACAATTTAATTATAGTCATCCCTCCATGTCCAAGGGGACTAGAGGCACAGGATCCCCACAAATGTGGAAAAACCGCAAAATCTACTGCCCCCTCCAAAAAACTACAATTCACAATAGAAAAAAAGTACAATTCACAGATTCACCCCGCTGTGGATTTAAGGTACCGTACACAATAAATACATTTGAACCTACAGTGGGGAGCATGCCAGCCACCTGGTTCTGCCTTCAGGGTGGCAGGATTCCTTCACAAGGCAGAAGAGGGCAGCTGGCAGGGTTTGGTGCCACCTCTGCCATGGCCCTATGCCATTTTCAATAGGGACTCACAAACCTTGATTCATGTTCACAGTCTCTTTCTGTCTCATGAGGCTTGTAGAGAGACTGTGAATGCAAGGTGAGACTTCTAAAGTCCCTAATAAAAATGGTGTAGGGCAGCAACAGAGGTGGCAGCAAATAATCTGTGAAAAACTGAATCCGCAAATGTTAAACCCACGGATGTGTAAGACTGATGGTGTTGAGTTTTTATGAGCATATCACTATATGGTACCTTCATGAAGCCAAAAAATATTGTGATCTGACAGCTACCTTGTTCAAGAAGAATACAAGCAATTTAATTAATTTTCCATAATGTGGAAAGAATCCTATGTAGCCCAAAGGTTTGCGGTGTCATATGCTGAGGGAGACACGGGTACAACAGTAACCTTATTAACTCCATATTTCCCTTTGGGATTGGGAATATTTTTGCTCTGTGCCTTGTTTAGTGGAACACTATAGTGAAAACACCAGGAGTCATTCCACAGTTTGGCTGCTGGAAGTATGGAAACGTCACATCACAGCATTAAATAGTGTGCCTTACAACAAAGGCAGATACAGCTTCACTGCAGAAAAACTACATTTTTTCAGGTCTCACCCTAACAGATTATCCATTTTTTTAAAAAGTCTATGTAGCATAACAGGTCACAAAGAACTAAAGATGCTTAGCATTCAGGAACTGCCACTGTTCCCCTCAGCTGAAATCACACAGCAGAAATGCGTCAGTATTCCTAGAAGAATGAAAGAAAACTTGACTATTAAGTGAGGCAGACGTGTGATAAAACGTATATGCTGAGCAGATTCGGCAGCTCACAAGGAGAAGTGCCAGCAGCAGTCCAATTACTTGCTGTGCCACTTGTCATTGCCTAATCTATATATAGTTACTCACATTAGTGTACTGAATCAGAACATTGTTCTCGTCTTCTGGTTTGAAATCAGTCTTCTTTTGTTCAGCCGCCAAGATGTGCTTCATCTGCCCAATCATGCAATTCAGCGTCCTTCAAAGTTAAAATACCAGGTGGCTGTTTTAAAGAAAGCATGTCTGCGCACTGCAAAGCCCCAGTCAATGTGCTCCCTTATCAAAGCAACTGCTAACTTGTGCCGAAGTGGCCTTCCAGAAATGGTGGACCACCAGAGAGAATGAAAGATCCTTTCATAAGAGGAAAACAAAATACTAAACTCCTTCTCACAAACACATGCCTGTGCAATCTTTCACTGTTTGCCAGACCAATGAACAGTTGATGCAGAAGCAGAGAGTGAGTGATGAAATCTTCACTTGCCTGTCAATGCCCATGTCCAGTTTCACCTCCATTTGTTCTGTGATATCCTTTTTCTTTTGAAGGCATTCAGAGAGCTTAGGAGAAGAACTGTAATAAGATCAAGAAGTATTCATTACCACCATACCTCTTAGGGTACCCATGAAAGACTTTACATTCCAAGAACCTGGGCTTACAAGGATATTCCCCTTAATTTCCCCCATCGTAGTTGGTTCTCATGTAAGAAGCCTTCATATCACAGCTACATAGGCAGCAACCTAACAGGTGTTCCAGTGGACAGACAAATATGGAACACTTTGCATATCCACCAAGACATAAGAAGACCCCTGCTCAGCATCCTCTTTTGCAATTGGTGGCCAACCAGGTACCTCTGGGAAGCTTGCAGGTAGGAAGACAAAAGCCCTCTCTCACTATTGTTCTCTAGAACAACATCAAAACATTGATGCTGACCCTATAAGAAATATGTAGTCATCACAATTCATAGCCATTCGTATTTTTATGTTCCCATACTTTCTCTAATTACATTTTTAATTCCCAGAATCAGACAGCACTTTGGCGAGAACTGAATTCTCCAGGATATAAAACTGAGTAAATAAATTTTAAAAAGAGCAAAGTAAAGTATTTGAAACTAGGAGATCTCAGAAGTCAGTATAAAGCTTCTGTAAGTCAGGGAGAAGGAAATTCCCACGCTGCTTGTCTCCATGTCCACCACTCCCCGTGAAGACTACAGCATCCTTGTTTCTTCTGGCCTGTACTTCAATCCTACACCACTTATGTTTGTACGGCAACTCAGGGCTTGTACGCAAATGGACACAATTATTTATCACTCATTCAGGGCCTTCTGGTATCAAAAAAACGGAAGATCATTATGAAAAAGACAAACTACCAATGTGCATTCAAGAGGATATGGAGTGCAAAGCCTTATCCTGATACTCATGATGCAAAGGAGGCTCCTAATACATCTTGATTATAACAAAAGTAGCTGCTGCCTCTTTTATGGCCTCAGTCTGGGGAAAATTCTGGTGTGAGTTTTCCCTACCACTACCACCATTGTATGAAGAAATACTAGCAAGTCAGAAGGTCTCCAATACATAACAAATATCCTACCTCTTGTCTCAAATACATAACAAATAGCCTACCTAACCAATGGCATCAGATGGTCATTGAACTGCTTGTCAAAAAGATGAAAAATGGTATTAGCTTGGTTCACAACATCCAGAAAATAAAGATTAGCATTCTTGGCATCTGGAGAAGGGATACCTGGAAGCAAGTAAATGACACAGATAAAAACATCTGCGAGGGGCTAAGGAAACAATCCACCTCAAAAGCATTAGCACTCCTAATAAACCTCAGCATCTGCCCCCAAAGCATCAGGTATCCAAGGTAACCTTTGGCAATTAGCTACAACACCAAAGAGAGTAAGATAAATTACTTCAGGAGGCTCCTTTTCTGGTTAACTATTTTTTAAAATATATTAAACATGGGACTAGTCCAGTCTGTTTAAGCAGCACAATTGTTTCATCAGCAATTTTAAGAAAACCCATGGTACTGCAGCTATCTATTTGGAAGCTAAAAAACAAAAGAGGGTTAAAAATGAAAGATGTTAAGTCAGAAAATTGCTTGGCCCCAAACTAAATGATATTTCAAGTCCTTTCCGAGATGTATAGCTCAGTAGTTAGAATGCTGCTCTTAAGAATTCCTTTCAGAAGTGGTCACACAGTTTAGCCATTTTATTCTGTGATATTAAAGAAAGGCAGTACTGGGCTTACCAGCCAGTCCAGTTTCCAGAGCGTAATCAATGTGCTCAATGCATAAGAATTCCACAAGCAAAGAGAAAATTCTGAAGGCATTTTTTGGCAAATCTGAAGGATCAGAAAGCTTAAAAAGAGAGAGAGAAGCACCTATTAGAACTGAGATGTGAAGAATTCCAAACACAGATTGCTTTGCATGGTTTCCAACTGAGACAGTGTTACTGTAGCGAGGTAGGACAACATGCAAATGGTAGATCCTTGTTAACAACCTGTGCATCCTGGCATTAATTTTATGAAAAGACCATTTCTAGCCCTGCTGGCAATGCCTGGGCATGTGAAGGATTCATCTGCTAAAGCAGGACTCGGCAATAGGTGGCCGTCCAGATGTTGCTCAACTGCAACTTCCATGATTCCTCACCAGTGTCGATGCTGGGTTTGGCTGATGGAAGATGCAGTCTGACAACATTTGGAGGCCTATTCCTGTGCTATAGACTCAAAGACTACATTCTTCCTCTCTGTCTCTCTCATCTGTGCAACTTTCTCTTTATAAGCTCAGCGCTATCATCTTTTCCTTCAATTATTTCTGAAAATGCACTCAGAAATCAATTTAAGATGGGCTTAGGAACATTTGTATAATTACAAAGTGTGGGAACATGGCTATACCACAAAGGACTTCCTGTCTCCCCCCGCAAAATACTGCCTTCACATTCCTATCAGCCTTGCTTTGCTCCTGACAGAAAAAAAAATTGAAATATACTGTATTTTGAAATATATGTCTACTCTTATGCTACTTTACTGCAAAAAAAAAACCAAAAAACAAATCACAACATGGCTTACCAAAAAACATTCATTAAAAATAAGTGACATAAGATTATGCCTTAAAATACTTTGTGTGCACACCCACCCCGTATTTTAGGGGTGAGCAACTGTAGCGAGGTGGTGGTCATTTTTCACTCCCCTCACAATCTGACCCACGGAACAGTGTGCCCAAAGTGATCAAAAGTGACAACAACCTTCAGCTGATTTTTCTTCTCCCTCCCCCATTTCTCAGGTATGTGGGGAGCTTTTTGCATTGTAATGGTAATATGGGGCATAAAAAATGGCCTGAAAAAAATTAAAATGGAACGTCTAAGGCCTTCAGGGCTGCAAATTGGAAACTGGTAGGCCACATAATGCCTCTAGTCTGCACTTTCTCTTGCCCCTGTGGCATTCTGACACACCATTTGAGATACTGGGCATATACATACCCTGTGACACCTTTCAAAAGCTTGCTTTGTTTCTTGTAAGAGATTAACCACTACATCCTGGGACAGGAACGTTTCACCATGAGTATCAATACTGGGGCCCAACGGCAGGTTTGTCCGTTGCCGTATCCTCTCTTTGAGATCTTGAATGCTAGAAAGGGACGCATCAAAACAGGAATGTTCATCCAAATCAAGTAATATTATGTTTTATTCTTCAGTCACACAAAGACTACTGCTAGCAATTTTATATATTACATGAAGCAAAAAAATGCCTCAGATTCTTGAGGAATAACAAATTCCACTTCAGCAAAACTTGGTGTGGGTGGGATGGAGCCTCGTGGCGAACGGCCCAGCATCCAGTATGCTTACCAGTCTGTGAAGTCAACTGCTTTCCCCATGTTCCGTCATCTTTATCTACCAAATTAACCAAGAACACCTTTATTTGGCTGGAGACAAATATCTAAGTAGTAGAACACGGTGCTGTAGAGGCAAAGATGTCTGCAGGATATATAACCATTTCTTTTGCCCTCCATCTTCAAGCTTCACAGTCAACCCACAGTCATCCAGTGTCACAAATCAGATGGACTAGAGATCACTGTAGACCAAAGAGGCCAAAGCGTCCACAGCCAACAACAACAGTTCTGGTGCTAACACCTTCCTCACTCTTTAAAACCTACTGGTTGTCTCCAGCCTTAGTACCCTCCTCTTCCTCCTCCTCCTCTTTATATCAAGCTGATAGGGAAAAAAAACGAAACAGGCGATCTTGTTGGCTACACCACTAATGTGAACTTTGGTGGATGCGCTTATCTAACATGAAAACTCTCTCCTGCTTTAGGAGCATCAGAGCAAAATCGCTACGATGTAAAACACACCACACAAACAAGCACACACACACACAGCATATATGATATGCATGCAGTACACTCACTGATTCTGTAATACATAGAGGCTTTTGTTTTTATTTCTTCGCCACAAGATATTCAGAGTTGGCAGCTATGTACACAATTCAAAAGAGACTAAAGAGGTTGTTACACCTAGAAGGCATCATTGTTTGTGTAAAGTAAGCGCATGGAATTTCTCTGCAGATTGCTCAGAATGCATCTTAGATATGCAAGCAAATGCTACAGTATATGCTAGGTATCCATCTATAATTTTATTTGCTAATATGGGAATCAAGAGATGTGTCCTGAAAGTAGATTCGAGAGTGCCACACTTTTAGAATGGTAAGAATATAGTTTTACAAAGAGAGAGAGCCACAACTTACCCTCCACTCCCAATGGCTCTCTTCTGGTGGTTTTTTGAGTCATAATAGCGCTGTAAAATCATGGAGCTCCTGCTTCTCAAATAACCAATTTCCACCTCAATGTAATTCTCCAGGTAGGAAGCGAAGATGGATTTGATAAGCTTAGACAAGAAAGTCTGCTTATCAGTGCCCAAGTTAAACTCCATCAATTTGCTTGAAAGATTAGTAGTCCTTTATGTTGTTGGGGGTAGGCAGGAGGCAAGGGGAGAGAAAGAGGCGATGAATTTGTAGGAAGTAAAGGACAGGTATAAAGCAACTGCAATGTTCATTTCTTTATGGGTTCAGAGAGGGCTCTGGGTACATTTAGTGCCTCAGCATTGTCAAAATTCAACAAAGGCAAATGTGGCCAGTCCAATGCATCTGAGACTACTACAAAAGCCCATGTAAGAACTGGAAGTTCAGTTCGGTAAATCAGTATTTTCATCTTTGCTTAGGAATGGTAATAATCTGAGGATCCCATCCCCTTGACCCAGTGGGGGTCACATTGCCACTGCCTACTCCTCCTCCATCATCATCATCATCTTCTTCTGTATCCTGCTTTTTTCCCCCAAAATTGGGACTTAAAGCAGCTCACAATTTAAAACAACACAATTAAAAACATACAAAAGGGGAACATTAAAATAGAATTAAATTATTCACTGTATTAAAACAATTCAAATCTCAGTTTAAAAGAACAAAATTTAATTTTTAGAAAGATAAAAGGCTATTAAAAACAGCTCAGTTAAAACAATACAGCATTCCCTAGGCTGGTCATTAAAAACTTTCTGTTCTAACAGCTTGTTGGACTAAAAAAGTTTTAGTCTATCTATGGAAGGCCTGTCAATGAAAGGAGTTCCACAGTCTAAGGGCAGCCACCGAAAAGGCCCTCTCACACGGCTTCACCAACTGTGCTTGTGACAGTGATGGGGATGAGAGAAGGGCCTTTCCTGATGATCTCAGAGCCCAGGCAGGCTCATACAAGGAGATATGGTCTGCCAGATAGCCTAGACCTGAGCCATATAGGACTATATATGTCATAGCTAGCAGTTTGAACCGTAGGTGAAAACAGATGGGCAGGCAGTGTAGCTGTTTCAACAGGGGCCTAGTATGACCTCTGCAACTTGCCCTAGTTAACAGCCTGGCTGCAGCTCTTTAGACCAGCTGTAGTTTCAAAGGCAGACCCAAACAGAGCGCATTATGGCAGTCCAAACAGGATATAACTAAGACATGTACCACCATGGCCAGACCCTATGCCTCAAGGAACAGGCACAGTTGTGATGCTTGCAGAGAGACTGCAAAAGTTCGCAAAGGCAGGCCTTGTACAATAAACCCCTAAGTATTAAAAAGTATTAAAAATGGCATAGGGCAGGGGTGGTGGGCCTCAGCTAGCAGGCATGCCACATTTTGGGGCTCCCTCACCTCCAGAGAGCAAGTCCAACGAATGTGGTGCGCCTGGTAGCTGTTCTGAGAGAAGACAGCATCTATACATGGAAAAAAGCTACTGAAGGACCAGTGGAATGAAAAAAAGATGAACCTGTCTTCTGCTACGCTCATAATCTGACATTTGTAGAAAGAAAAAGCAGCACCAACCTTGTATACAGTTCATAGAGGCTCTGAAGATACTGTTCCGCATCCGACTTCTTATGTTCTTCTAACTGGTCTTTTATATAACTCTGTGAAATGAAGGTCAGCAGATTTTTTTTGTTTTTGTCTCTTTTAGGAATGCATGCATCTTGTACACATTCATACATATTTAATCCAGCTTTGGGACACTTCTGGTTCTAAAAATGGAAAACTTCCACTGTAATCGGTGGCGATGTCACACTGTCTCCATCTACCACAGTTTCCTTTCTCTGTTGTTAAAATTCCACCTCTTCAGCCTTCACTACTGCAATTCTATTTTGGTTCTAGTGGTTGGACATTGTGGAGAGGAGGAAATCTCCTCTCCAGCAACTCCATCAACAGGACTATATGTACTAAACATGGTACTTCCCCAGTACAAACGAAGTTCAATGCATCAGAATGTTGCTCTAAGTCACTAAGTACAAGTGTATTGACTGTCTGGATTCTGTCAAGAAGAAAGGTAAAACAACACTCACAAATGGGTAAGAGAGGCAGCAGGCAATATCATTCTAACCTAAACACAGAATTAGATGCTCTGCAGCGTAAAAACTCACTAGGCAATTGTTTCATGAGATTTTCAATTTTTAACAGCAAAACATTCCACAGCGTCCCCCACAATTCTGGGCAGGAAGTTACAACTATTTCAAATGTACAGATCTGTATTTTATGCTGTTTTGGTATAAAGTGGAGAGGTGGTGTGGTAATTAGGACCTGGAAGATCCAGGTGCAAGTCCCCACTGTGTGACCGTGGGCCAATCGTTTTCTCTCAGCCTGATCCACCTCACAGGGTTGTTGTGAGAATAAAATGTGAAAGAAGAAAACAATTTGTGTTGCCTTGAGCTCCTTGGGGAAAAGGTAGTGTATAAATATACAAATAAGTAATAAATATCTGCCCAATACTGCACAGTAGGTCTATATTCACGCTTAGAATTTGTACCCAAGTGTCATATTAATATTTTCCACCCAAGACTATTCTGGCATGGAGGCACAGAAACTGAGAGACAAACAAAGCTCAGAGTCAGCACTCCATGGCAAGTATCAAATATGATTCATCCTTCAACCCAACATGCTCATTTTTGTACAGGTAACCCAAGGTATGCATAACACAAACATATCCACGAACAAGGAGAAAAGATGAAACCCATAATCGATTCTTTAAATCAAAACAATACTCAAGACTGACCAAATAGCTTTGCAAGTCACCTGAAGCCTGATTTCGAAGATATTCTGGATAAGTTTGGCCATAACAGTCTCTGGGCTGCTAAATATATCGCCAACCTGTTTATTCACGTTCTGGCAGAGAATAGCTGTATCTTCAAATATGTCACCCCTCAAGTAGGCACCCTGAATGTTGGAAAAGTTAAAAATGAAGTTCTACAATCATTCTCTGTAACAGCACCCCCTCTGTGGACCTCCCAACCCAAAGAAATTAAGCCGACTCCATCCTGTTTAAGTTTCCAGCAGGCAGCCAAAACAGTGCTGCAAAGCCTTTAATATCTGAAACTGCTCTCTTTAAATTGTTTTAAAATTGCATTTTATGATTGTTTTAAGAGTCTTTAAAGAGTACATTATTGTGTTTCTAAATATTTTTCTCTTTGCACTGTTTTAATTGTTATTTCACTGCCCCAGGAACCCTTGTGCACTAGGAGACAATAGAGAAATATCATTCAGAAAGAAAGAAAGAAAGAAACCAAAACCATGCTTGCAAAAAATAACGTATTTAACATATCCTCTGTAAACCTGATTTTTGGATATTTAGTACACACATGCAGACACATTTTTTTCATGTAAACTCTTACCTCTTGGCACTGTTTTATATACACATCAACACAGTGGGAATAGCCCTATTGGGGTGAAAGATATTTCAGTTCAGTCATGTTGTTAGTACTGTTAATGAATCTGTCAAGTTGTATTTCAGTAAGAGCACTAGGTATAGAGCATCCTTTCCCCTGGCTCCTTCTGTTCTTCCTCAGCCCCTTAGAAGCTCTATACCACCAGCAAAGATAGTAAGAGGAGAACAAAATAGATAATACCGTGTATAGATTTTGCTCTAAGACATTTGGGAGCTTGTGTGCTTCCGCTATGGCAACTGACAGAGCTGTAGGGGTTACAGCCAAGCTTTTGTCTACAGGGAGGACAGAAATCATAAACTGAAAACTCAGCTCCATACTGGAAGTCAATCCGCCATAGAAACAACATATAGCCAGATTTTTGGACTTTTTGCTCCTTCTCCAGTCCCTCAACTTTTGTGTCACCTAAGCGTTAAGAAGAGTTCTGGTGAACTCAAAAACGTGCCTTGATTGTGTCATTTGAATGACGCAGTAAAGGTATTGTTCACCCCTGAATTTTGTTTTTATTCAGGAATCACACAGCTACTTTTAAATCAGGTCCATGGGTTTCCTATGAAGTCTCTCTTTCACATTTGCCACATGGACTACTGAGATATGGTTATTCAATAGACTGAACAACTTTTCAGACCCTCTTATTAACTTAACCAAATTTGTATCAAAGGATCTGGCCCTCTTCATTTAGGACACCTTAAGAGACGTACGTTATATTTAACACATATACATACAGGCCTACCTAACATTCCCTTCCATGACTATCAATGTGCGCTTTTACAAGCACATCTAAAAGGTACACAGTTTTGAGCCCTAAAAATGACTATCTAAAAGAAAAGTTGTAGGATAGCCACTGAGAATTCCTTTTTATGGGTTCTGGCAGTCCAAAGGGGTTTGACTCAAATAGAAGGTTCTCAATCAACTGCAGAGATCACCGCAAGACAAAGGGTGGAAACAAGCTCTTAGGGAATGGCCTTTTCAGAAGGGGGCATAACAGCAAGGCTTTCTACCACTCTGGGCTGGGGAGGGAACCACACAGAAGCTTTGAAAATGGCACAGATAAGACAGTGATGTGCCTGACAGTGGCCATTCACTGTTGCCTGCTAACATGAGTGCAATTACCATCCATACAATAAACAGCATGAGAGTCTAATTTACAGGGGCAAAAGAAACTACTTTTTCCAACAGCAAAATATATTGATTTTTCTGCCAGGAACTAGCCTGCTGGAGCCAAATCATCTGGGTGGATTAACAATGGCTGCATGGTCCCCGGGGGAAAAACACAGCCACTGGAACGTCCTATTCTGAGCCAAAATCATTCAGATGCTTACGGGTCAAAAACCTTCCCTCAAATTGCACCCAGCGCAGTTGCAAATGCATGGATGTTTCCTCAGAAGTAAGACCCACTGTGTTCACTGGGGCTTACTCCCACCTATGTGTACAGGAGACCACAGTTACAAAGAATGGCTTCTTACCTTAAAGTGAAGCAAGACTGCAGCTACTTCTCTCATCCTGTAGATTTGCCCCCTTCTTTGTGCACTGGTAAACTCCTGGATCAATTGGCACTCTAAATCATGGTACTTACCTGAGAGCAAGGAGGAGGTAGGATGAAACAAAATAAAATACAATTTTAGCATCGGTGAAGCAAGAGCAACAGAGCCATTTTCAAGTAGATTAAACAAATTAAGGATAACAGAAAGCATATCTTACTTGCTATTTTGGATTTTACTTCAGAGAACCTGTTAATAAAAAAATATTAGGAGTTAAAATCCACACCTTATAGCTTTAGCCATCCAGTCAAGAAATATTTTCAACATTACACTTTTTAGCTACTGCAGCTTGAAGTATTTTAAACATCTATCACAAATGTGGGGCGTAATGCCATATATATACACCTTCTTAGAACATAAAATTGGGTGGCATCCTTGACCAATTATCCTACACAGGACTGTTGCACCCCAGAGCATGAAATACACAGTTAGTAGAAAGTGAACCAGTATAATCCTGTGAACAAAGATCTGGACCTGGGAAACCAGCTTTCAATTAGGAGCTCAAACTGTGGACTCCCAACAGAAAACTTGGGAAAGTCAGCAGAGCTAAAGTTCAATTCTTCCTCCTTACAATTATTCCCATACTTGTTAACTTCTGTACTCAACCTCCGCAAAGGGAAGCATTTAACAGTGCAGAATTCAGAGACACTGCTAGAAGAGACACAAGACAAACTCCTGTCAGGCTGAAAAATAATTTATAGCCAAGCTGATTCCCAGCAGATTTCATGCATGTGTGTTCTGCTTCCCAATCAAATTATGAAAGCAAATTTCTAGACTGAAAGTGACTAGCGAAGTTATATCTTCTCTTAATTGTGATTTCACCCCAATAAGAATTTCCATGTTCGAAATGGAACAGGACCCAATTTGGCAAAGAAGGCCTAAATCCAGTTGTAAATCCCAACTAGAACTGACACACTAAATCAATGAGAATGTACTAAGTCAACATTTGTGTAACTTCCATTCACTTAGTGGGACAACTTTAGTAAGGACTAATAACTGGATTTAGACCATAATCATTTTTGATGCATGGTAGTTTCTACCTTTTGCATCTTCTTCCCGCTCAGAGTGCCTCCCTTCTGCCTGAAGCTCATGGCACAGCCGCCAGGACTCCCTCTAAGTCCCTTGCCTCCCTTGTTGTTATGTGTCTTCAAGCCGACTCGTGACTTATGGTGACCCTCTCCATAAGCAGATAAGCAGGCTTTCTTAGCAGAGTTTCTTCAGAGGAAGCCAGCTGTTGCCTTCCTCTGAGGCTGAGAGACTTGGACTTGTCCAAGACCACCCAGTGGCTTTCCATGGTTGAGCAGAGATTTGAACCATGGTCTGCTAGAGTCTGAGCCTCAAACACTCAGGGAACTATAGCAAGCTCTCTACTCCAAGGAAGGAAGGAAGGAAGGAAGGAAGGAAGGAAGGAAGGAAGGAAGGAAGGAAGGAAGGAAGGACGGAAGGACGGAAGAACGAACGAAAGAACGAACGAAAGAACGAACGAAAGAACGAAAGAAAGAACGAAAGAAAGAACGAAAGAAAGAAAGAAAGAAAGAAAGAAAGAAAGAAAGAAAGAAAGAACAAGAAAGAAAGAACAAGAAAGACGGACAGACAGGCAGGGAGAAAAGGGAGGAATAAATCACTCCCAAAATAACAAATCAAGCCACAAAAGTCTGGCGGGGGGCCGGGGGAGTCATGATTTGTCATTAAATGTAATTCCCCATTCCCAGGCCTCTTTTACACACACACACACACACACACACACACACACACACACACACAGATTCAAAGCAACTTTCTGATGGGCAGCAAAAATAACCCCTGGACCCTGAGAATTTGTCTACCTCTGATCTATATGAATCCACTGGGGAGTTCACCTAGCGATGTGGACTGAGGTGTCACCAACATGTAGGTGAGAACCAATTCTGCCTTAGTAATTTAGATGAGGAAGTGGGCGTTCTGAATCAATCCCTGGATGTGGTAACAAACGGGATGAGAGCCAATTACAGACTCGATACAGACAAGATAAAACGTATTGCAAGTGTGTGGTTCGCTTGCCTGGATAACCGCCTGTTCAACCTGTTTTGGAAGGGGTAGCATTCTACCTAAAGTATCAAGTTCACAATTTGGAGCTTTCTTGGTTCAAGCATTGTTATTGGAGGTACTAACAGAAAACTTTTTTTTTAATTAACCAAGGCTAATATATAAACTGTGACCCCATCTGGATAAAGGTAGCCTTGCTATACCTACCCACGCTTAATAAATTCTCTGTTGGACTACTACAGTGTTTTGTATGTGAGACTACCCTTGGAATTGGCTTGAAAACTTAAGGCAGGCCAAACAATGTAGCTGTTAACTGGGGTTGGAAGATAATTGACATAACGTATTGCTAGATCATTCCATTTCTGTTTCCCTCTGTTGTCAATTTATCTTAGTTTTGTTTTGTGCTTGCTTTGTTTTAGATTTTATTATCTTACATTTTATCCTACACGTATTATTATCTTATGTTTATCCTATATGTGTACTGTAATGTTTAGCTTATATTGTATACTGTCCACAGGGCTTCAGATATTAGACAGGACAAAAATGCAGTAAATAAATAAAAATATAGTAGGACAAAAAATGATTAAATTTCAAGTATCTTGGGTAAAGTCTGCCTCCTACTGGCTGAATGAGTAAAGACGCACTCGTGCGGAGCTATCTGTAGGCAAGTCCCACAGAACACAGCAAGATTTACTTAGGAGTAAACAAGCATAGGACTGCACTGTAAGTCACCTATTGTGTCACCAATTACAGAAAACATCATTAAGTAGAGGATGACTTATGATTCTCACGTAATTTTTATGTTCTTTAAAAATATAGGTTCTTGCTTGAAATGAATCATGTTCTCAAAACTGCAAGCCATTAATTAGTATATTTTCCTTCTTTAGAAAGCCACTGAGTCAGTTGAAATCCAACAGAAAGAGACAGAAATCAAAGACTGTTTATAGATGTCAGTCACACTTCACCTGTCAAAAGGTAATTCCTGTGCTATCAGATGCAGCTTCTGGATAATATCAGCTGCTTCTTCGATCTAGAAGGAAAAGACACACAATCTACTGTAAAAAAAAGGACTAGTGGATCATTTGCTTCCTCAAACCAAAAGCATTTCCCAATGTCCTCCTTAATATACAGAGATGATATAATTAAAAATCTGAAACATTTCTGATCAATATTTCCATAATATATCTACTAAAGATAAGAAATCTGAAACAGCTCCCCAGGTATCAAATCTTCCGTTCAAAGTAACTTACAAAGAATTTATTTAAATCTTTGTCTTCTTTATTCACTGACCTTGAAATTATCTCAGTTACTGGACTAGACCAACACTACTCAAAAGTGGTGGTCCCTGGACCAGTGCTGGCCCACAAGTCTTCGGCTGCCAGTTCCTAGAGAATTTCCAGGAAAGAAAGGAGCCAAGACACAAATATGGTACCGGTCCCAAGAACACTAGAAAAAACAATTGGTGATCCCCACATCAGACAGCCTGGGAAACACAGCTCTATACTAGTATAGATTTGTGGAAAGTTCCTAGCAACTTCTTAAACTAGGGACAGAGCTACTTTTTGCATAATTGTTGATTCATTTTCTCAACCATCCAGGACAGGCTAAAAGGGAGCATAATCATTCTCAGAAAAGAAACTGTAGTGCTCACAGACAGAACAGCACTGCCATCGAACTTCTTTCAAGATGGCTTTCTGTAATTTAACTCAAAGCCTAGTGTGATATAAACCAGCCACTCTCAACAGGAGTCATATGGCCCCCAAGGGGGCCCTGGCACATCTGAAAGGGGTCACAGACTGAAAACTGTGAGAAGGGGAACACCAAGGGTTTATGCAGGGCCTGGTAACTGAACCAATGAAATACCCAAGCAGCAACCTTAACTGGATTCAATAGTTCCCCTCCTATTTGTAATATCTTTCCAACATACCTTCTGACAGTTTTCTTGACAAAATCCAAGAACAGAATTGATATGGTGACAAGAGATGAGCTCTGACTGTCATTGTCTAATTGAAGTCCGGTATCATGAAACTTGCAGAAAAGCACCACGCTCAAGGACCGCATTAGGCCTAATAGAAGTTTTATTTCAAGTAGTCTTTTTAAAAGTTTTGTCCAGTATGTCGGAATGTTCAAGTTTTCTTGGTGTTCAATAATAAATGATTCACTTGTCTATTTGTTTGTGTTGTATCACTGTTTGACAGAGGAACCCTGAAACCTGAGAAGAGCTCCTAGGCGGGCTATGGCCAAAAAATAGTTGTGAATGGCCGACACAAACAGTATATCACAGGAAGAAAATGGAAGAACCCCAGTTAAAGCCTATCCTCCTCCCTGCCACCAAACTCATGAAGATCGACAGAACATATGCTTTGCATGTAGAATGTCCCAAGTTCAATCCCTGGCGTTTTAGAGGTGGGAAAGACTACTAAGACTCCAGGCAGAGCTGAATGCCACTCAGTGTCCACTACACTGAACCAGATGGACCTGACGCAACAGCTGGCAACCTGCTAGTGACATAGGCACAGTAAAACTTATCCCTGCATATGAAGTTGATATTATCTTCCATTCTGTGCAACAACCAAAACTCCCCCTCCCACCCCAGACTCACTGCTACGCTATGCCAGCCTCTCTCCTATAACCATTCTGTCACTGGTGAAGAGCGGAGAGGATCAGAAAAGTATCTGGTTATGTCCTCATAACCAGGTACAGACCGATGACACACTCCACTGAGACCTGCAGACGACCACAGCATATCTTGATGGAATATGTCCTTGGCCTGTGCCTGGCTGTGGGGATCTGGCCGGATGCTTCTCCGGTCTCTTCCACTCTTAATTAGCGATGGAATGGTTGAGGGAAGGGTGTGCTATCACAGCACAACGTATCCTGGGAGCGGAGACAGGAGAGCTGCCATAGAGCCCAACAGGCAAAATTCTTGCACTAATCTCAAGCATATAGGATCACAGGCAATATCTGACACCTTCCTATGTATCTCATTAGATGGCCCTGGAAAAGTCAGCTAAGCTGCCCCACAAAGTTATAGAGGGAGAATACCACAAGCCATCTTGAGGTCCTTGGAGAAACAAAGGCAAAAAAAATCCTACCTACAAGCTTAACAGAGAGTGTATATTTAAGTTATCTGCGAACTAGGAACTGCCAAACATAATTAAGAGCTACCTCTTGACAGAGAAGTACAATTTTAAAATGTTTGCTGCCAGTCCTGGGCCTGTATGAAGAAAATCTTCAACTGTTGCCCAAGCACATTTTTAGTGACGATACATATTGCATGCATAAAAGTTTCTCCAACACTCTAGTCTGCATGCTGGAACAGTGAAGTGAAAACATCTGTTTTTTCATACTGCTTGTCACGATAGGCAAGGGTAGCCGAGCAGGTCTTATCGCCAAGATGAGTGAGATTTGCAAAGCTGGTTTAAAAATAGGCAAAAATTACAGTTTTGAAAACTGCTAAGATTAGTTGGCAATCAAAACCCTTTGAAGTATAAAGTGGCCCTTGGAACATAGTGAGACATAACATTTGTCGCAGAGAAAAAACTGGAGGACAGCCTGCAGGAAGTGATGACGAAAATCCTTGCAAGACCTCACAAGAAAGAGAAAACTTGAAAAACAACCGGGATGGGGAGACTGAGAGAGATTTTTTCCCCATGCAGCTCTCCTTCAGTGACTCCAGCAGACTTGTTCTTAGTACAAGTATCTTGAACAAGGCAGAGACGGAGGGCTGAATGAGGATACAGAAGGCTGTTCCCCCTAAAATTCCATGCTGCTACTTGTGCAACAGCGTACATGTAAGAGGTAGGAGGTAAACCATGAGGCCTTGGGCATGCAATCCTCTATGCATGAGATGAGACGCCATCTGATTTCAGGGATATTCCTCCCCCTCACCACATCTCATTTTAAAACTGAGATCAGTTTTAAGTCCCAATTTTTGGGAAAAAAGTAGTATACAAATAGTAGTAGTAGTAGTAGTAGCAGTAGTAGTAGTAATAGTAGTAGTAGTAGTGGTAATATTTCATCCAGCAGCATCACCTGACACTCTATATGGGATTTTCAGGGACTGGAAGGGGTCAGGAACATCTCCTTTGCCTAATCTGGATCAAACCCTATAGCTTTTTCTCATGTCCACATGAATCATGTTCTAAAACAGACCCTTCATATACCAAAGAAAAGCAACAGTTACGCATACAAGACAGATCTGCAATAGAATGTTGCTTGCTCTCTTGCCCTGGTCTTCTGTCTCACACTTTGACCCTCAGCTTTCAATAGTCCCTGAGCACACACAATCCAGCTCCTGTGGTCAGTCTCAGGATTTTTGTTCTGTTTCTTGTTTTTCCAAACCTTGAGATACCCCAAAGTCTGCTGATATGTCCATTTTGTGCACACATAGTACCATTTACGTTACCTAAGGACTAGCAGTCAAAGAACAGAACTTGAATTAGTATTGTAAAATAGATTGTTTTTAATTTACAAAATTGTTTATTTATGCAAGGAAGCATTTGACTGAATGGAGTGGAAACATGTCATTCATGGATTAAATGTGGGAAAAACTGATAACCACATCCCACTTGCTTGCATAGCTGTGAATGATAGCTTAACACAGAAAACTGAATCCCTGTGTGAAATGAGGCAAGATTGCTTCTTGCCACCAGTTTGGTTTAAATTCAGAGACACTTGACATTGTTATTGTAAATTATTCCAAAGATCAACATTCTAGGAAACAGCATAAAATAATTAAAAGGTGAGTGGATATGTCATTTATGTTGGTGTTATTTCCTAGCCAATCTTCTAAAAAGAAATACCAGGTCATGTAACAAATACAGCATTTGATATCATACCTAATACAACCTTACTCTTCTTCTTGTCCTCCAGATATGCGGAACTACAGCTTCTTTTGGCCCCATCCAACATGGTGCTCATGTTGTCTGAAGATTCTAGGAGCTGTATTCCAACCCATCTGGAGGACATAAGTCTGAGAAAGTCTGAATGAGTAGAGATGCATTTCAGACTAGATAAAGAACCAGTTTGTATATTTTACTATAAAAAGTAAGGCGTTCCACAGAAGCAACTATGAAGCTCTGACAAAAAAAGTCGTATTTAGATAAATGGATTCTCTTTAGTGGGAGGATAATGGCTCACTCGGGCATAAATAATATAGGCATAAATCAATATTCCAGCTGCACAAATGGGGATTTTTTAAATATTTTATTTTATTTTATTTTTGCAACCAATGTTCACTAGCATCATCTATAAGAGGAGTGGCTAACTGTTGTGGGTTAGCCCCTGGAAAAATAAATAAATAAATAAATAAATAAAATTTCATATGCCAAAATGCCCCCAATGCTTCCCAGGGCTCTTTTGGCTTCAAATGAGATGTTTTTACCAGCAGGAAATTAGGAGGAAGCCAATTTTTAGGCCATCTCCCATTGAGGTGCCTGTCCTGGGACTAAAACATGTCTAAATTATTGATCCTATAGCACAGAGGGTTGGGGAAAACCTTGGGACCCCATGTGGCTGTTGGGCCACACTTTCCCCACTAAAGACCCTGAAGAACAGACAAAGCTGGGAGGTGACATCAAAATAATGGTTTAAATCCTAGGTTGTTGCTCTGTTCATATTAGACAGTGGGCAATCTCTCCTCTCAACTGCTTCATTGATCTGCAGCCACTGGCACCATTTCCTTCTTCCAAAAGGAGAATTAGTGAGTGCACATGGTGCTCCAGAGGGAAGGGCATGATATGCCATGTCCTGCTTCCTTCACTGAATTGCTAGAATTAAAGCCATTATGTAAAAACAGGAAGGAAAAAGGCCTAGCCTAAATTGTATATGTACTGATAACACAAACTGTTTGAATTGGATTTTGAAAAAGGTAGGACATGGCTTTCAAAACTTTTAGTAAGGTACCATCACCAGCTCTACTGCAGTGAAAATGTAAATGACAGGATATAATTAATATGGAAACAATTCATTCTAATTTCCTTACTGAATGTCTCAGATAAATTTAGATGAGAGTTATCTCCAGATAATTCTCCCTTGACATCCAATCTAAATTTCAAAGGATTGTACAAGACTGAATGCTTTAAAATGGGCTCACCTTCTGGAATTAATAACTACATGGACCTTGAGTGGAAAAAAAAAAGTATAAACTCATCCTGTCACATTAAGAAAGCAAGGGGAGAAGATATACTGTCACTGCCTTCTTCTAAGGCTGAGAGAACATGACTTGCCCAAGGCCATGCGGTGAGTTTCTATAGTTGAGTGTGGATTCATACTCAGGACTTACAGAGTCTAGGCCATTTCCGCACTAGATGGTTATAATGCTATTATTCCACTTTCAACATCCTATGGAATCCTGGGATTTGCAGTTTAGGGAGGGGTC
This sequence comes from Cyclura pinguis, assembly GCA_030412105.1. NCBI lineage: Eukaryota > Metazoa > Chordata > Lepidosauria > Squamata > Iguanidae > Cyclura > Cyclura pinguis. The sequence goes on from CM059599.1 coordinate 383,424,603, forward strand.
TCGAGGCCCCTCCCTAAACTGCAAATCCCAGGATTCCATAGGATGTTGAAAGTGGAATAATAGCATTATAACCATCTAGTGCGGAAATGGCCGTACTCTGACACACAAACCACTATAACCTGCTGTCTCTAGGTTATATACCACCTTTAAAATAATTACATTAAATAACTACAATAATTATTTCAGATCAGTAACCTTTTAAATAAAGGATATGGACAAGAAACTTTAACAGAATATAAAAGATCATTTTTAGTGACACAAAAATACTGTCACTGTTGTATAAACGATGGCAAAGCGGCCAAAAATAGCAGCATACGTATTAAAATTGGTGAGAGTAGTTTGGGGACTTGTCAAGAGATAAGGCTCAGACGTATGTCTTAAGAAGATAAATCTGTATACTGAACATTCAACAGTTAAAAGAAAACTGATGCAACGGGCTTATTTGATGATGACTGAATTCAGAAACTGTGCTTTATGCACAATCACGAGAAACCATGGTTTAACAAACCTTTGTGTTTACCTCAGTATCAGGAACAGTGGGTTCAGAACTATGAAATCAAACTGGCAGAGAACTATTCCTCAATCTAAAGGATTTGCTTGAACAATGTGCCTCAGTTTCCACTGTATGCCCCCCCCAACTCCAAGGAAAGAAAGTAGCACATTAAAGTTTTTTTGGAGCCTGAAAAGATAGTCTAACAATACTCATTTCCATAAAGAGAGATCTCTCAAGGAGTTTATATGGGGGAAAATTCTCATTCACAAGTGAGAAGAATTAGGGCGAGATGTTCAGAAAAAAAAAACAGAATAGATCACAATAGCTTTCCAAGGTATTCTAAAGAGTTACTCTCTCAGCATTCTTCCAAGTCGCTTATGATTTTTCAAAATGAAAATGTGACAGCATTGCCACATTGAGAACAGCTGAATCTGCAGGTAAATGGAGTTAATCTGCACTCCCGAACAATGGTGCTCAGACAAGTTGCACACTGGGGAGTCGAGGCTGTGGAAAAGTTGCTGCAAGGGTTGTAATTAGGGCAACTTAACTTATTGCATGTAACACTTTTGAATACCATGATGGGTCTTACCTTTTCAGGGTTGGTGAAAACGTCAGATTTCAACTCGCCATCTAGAAACTCATTAAAGTACTTCATCAGCTTGTGGGCCTCTACCAGCCGCTGCCGTGGCGTGTTCACCCCCTCTAGCAGGTCGCCAAGGTGACAGACTTTAGTTGCCACGTAGCTGACATGCTCATCAAGTTCTTGGAAGTGTTGGAAAGCAACCTGAGAGAAGCATACAGACAAAGCAATACTGTTTGTGCTAATTAATTAAATAAAGTCAAGCTATTAAATCAACATTCGAAAGAACAAAAAGACCCACAGAAGCCAATACAGGGGAAGATACAGCATCCAACTGCTTTCCAGGAAAAAGTAGAAACACCCATGAAAATCCAAAGCCAGTTGATGAGAGCGCTTACACAAAGTGAATTAATTTCACTGGTATCAAAGGTATGGCATGGATAGTCACACTGATTTGGAACAGTTAGTGCCTGGAGCACATATCTGCTTAAATGCTCAGGCAGATTGGTCGTAAGAGTTTAGTCAAATGTACAAAATATTTCATATTATTTACAGAATATTTAATATCATTCAGCTTTAAGATGAAATCTGTATTACAAGCAATATCTTAATTACTGCTAGATCCTGCTAGTTTCAGTTTCTAGTGCCACAGTTTCAGAATCACACACAACCAACCAGGCTAACTAATGGTTGCAGATGTAATAAAATCAAATGGAGAAAGAAAACCCACATGCACATATAGAATACGCACCTGCAGAAAACAATTATATAAATAATTATACAAATGGTTGTAGAGAAAAATCCACATGCATGTATAGATATGCAGTGGCACAAAACATTTACATAAACGATAAAATAAGCTGAGTTCTCCCATTCCTCCCTGATACTGGCTGATGCAAAGCAAGAGGTTCATTCCATTGGATTTGTGGATGTCTGCTTCATTCCTCCACCTGAAGCCTTCTACCATGACCACGCCCCCTCCCCCAAAACAATGAATCCCTCAGATTTTGTTTGTTGTCCGGTGTGTGGGACACAAGGATTGACTGTTTTATGGCTTTACTGGTCCTGGACTAAATTTCAGGGGACAAAAAAAAAAACATTCTAACCTAGCAGGTCTCACAAAGAACCTCACGTTACAATAGGAGGTCTTCCTGTACAAAGTCAAACAGCAGCAGTACAAAAAATATAGATTGTGTTTTGGCAGCCTACCTGGTTGCTTTTCTGCAGTTCTTGAACCTTCTTGGCAAATTCTTTGGCTTCCCTCTGGACTTGCTGCTCTAACTTTTCCACCCTTCTCTGGATTCGTTCATCCAGCAACTTCAGCTCGTTGATATGATTTACAAATTCTTCTTGCAATCTGATTTTTTTGAGAAAAAAAAAGATGTTTCAAAAAGCAGATTTTATTGTGCAAAACATTATTCTGAGACAGTAAAATCAGAGTATGACATTACAGAATACAGTATAACAGTTAGCCCTCCACATTTGCTAGGGTTAAGGGATACAGCACCCCCCAAAAAGAGGAAAAATCACAAATGTCAAATCGTGTGTGTGCGCGCGCGCGCATGCGTGTGTGTCCATCAGAAAACTGCTGAGACATGCTAGGGAGAGCATGTACTGAAGGTCCAAACCAGGCTGAGGAAAGGGCTGGGTCAACATGATGGTCCTATAGTGCCTCTCTCTCTCAGTCATCTCCTTTGGTTCCCCAGAAAAGAAATGCCTAAGGTGAGGGAGGGGCAGGAAGGGTGAAGAAACTTTCAAATAATCAAATTTGTAAAAGTTAAACCCACAACTGTGGAGGTGTGACTATTTCAAAATCACAATAACATTCCAAATGAGTGCCAAAGACAGGTATACCATGGAAACACTCAGGAGTGAAATGCTTTTTCAAAAATGTCATAGTTTACCATCACTATAATAGTAACATTTCTATCCTGCTCTCTTCCCCTACAGCTCATGACCCTCATTCTGTAATTACTACAGGACACTTCTTTAGCAAGCATTTTGCCTGGAATTAGACTAATGAAGGACCATCATGTCTCTGTACCAATATAAACAGAGTACGGAAGTTTGTCCCAGTAGGCCTCGTAGCATAACCTATAACTAGGTATCATTTCAACCTAGCAATTACACAGACCAGGAACCAAACTGTAGGCACATCTCTTAAGCTGATCGAGGTCCATCTGCATAAATTTCACATTTACTGGATGTATACTAAAGGTATCCTGGGTTGGGCAGACAGCAAAGACTCAAACTCATTAAAGGCTGTCAGTTTCTTCTGAAAAACTCCTTTTCAATCAATAATCCAAATTGCCTAAAACATTCCCCTCTCTCTCTTTGTCTCCTTCTGTCTGTCTGTCTGTCTGTCTGTCTCTCTCTCACACACACACACACAAGCACACACAAAAACATTAGAGTCAAGGGGAAAATAAGACTGCACCATGAAAATGTATTAGCTTGTTAAAATGGATTAAAAGACATATGAAACAGCAAAATTTCTAGAAATTCTGAAGCCATGTGGGCCATTTAAAAAACAATGGAAACAAAATGGGGGGAAAATGCATGCAATACTTATTTACATATGTAATCTAAACAAACTTTATTGCTTTTGCAACATCAAATACTTAATTTACAGCTTACCATACAGAATGGTATTATTTGGCGTGCTTATGGAATTTTAACATATATAAGCCATTGGCTGGAATCCTGTTCATGCACTAGACTAACAGCTGCATCTTTTCCAGGGTCATACAGTGGTGGCAAGGAAAACAGACAAAATCTACTCACTGTGAACAGCTTCACTCTCTGATTCTATGATTCCGTTCCTCCACTGCCTTACTTCCTTCATAGCTACTATACCCGTGAACTCTTTCCTCCTAGGGCCACTGCTACATCAGTGTAACAACACTAGCATAGCGGACCAAAAGGATTCCAGCCCTAGTTTCACTCAAGCAAAACTATGAATATATCCTATACTAAACTACTGCACCTTCTGGAAATAAAAGAGTACTGGACAGAAACAATCTCATGCAGTCACAGTCTTAAGGGCTAGGCTGGTATCAGGTAATTCAGCACTGAAAGTACTGAACTCTTCAATCATGTAACATCATCACATGCAATGTAAACCCCCTGTATGCACCTTTCACTAAGATGACAACAACAATCAGATGAAAAAAGATACATTCAATATCAGTGCTGTTTATGTCTACGGTATGCAGTTACATTTTCTGATTCTGTAGACTGTCTTCACATAACAACATTACATACTATGCAGTATCTGACATTCTGAGTGAATAAAGAGAAAATGTTTCATCAGAATTTCTAATAAATATTTGCCCTTAGAATAAATGGGGGAAAACATATTCCATCTGTTTCTGGGCCTTCACTTCTCTAACTACACCCACATTCAGCAATCATGTCACACTGAATTCTATCCTGAACTAGCAGCTGAAAAGAACTGATGGTGTACTGGAAACTCACAAGATTTTCCCAAAGTATCTTCATCAAGCCCTTAATGCTACCTGTAGAAACCCAAATGGCCTGATCATAAAACTCATTCCTTCCTCCATCTGGGGTCTCAGAAGATGGCCTCCTACATGGCTTTTTAATTTATATTTACTTCTCCGTCCTCCATATTCCTTAATTCGTTATTCTAAAAACTTTCTAAGGAGCTTCCATCAGAGGTGGGGGAGCTGATCATAAAGAACCAGCAGCTTTCACAGCTTATTGGATACTTATTTGAGCCATGCAATGGTTGTTATGTTAAAGATGGTAAAAAAAATAATGTTTTGTCGGATTGTTGTTGCGTGCCTTCAAATAATTTCTGACTTATGGCAACCTTAAGGTGAACCATGGGGTTTTCAGAGGGCTGAAATTGTGTGATGTGCCCAAGGTCACTCCGTGGGTTTCCATGGCTGAGCAGGAAACTGAACTCTGATCTCCAGAGTTGTAGTCCAGTGCTCACACCATTATGCCGAACTGGCTCTCTTTGTTGGATTATGCTGCTATTTTTACCTTTTGGGATCAAAGGCTTCCATGCCTCCTCGGGAACCTCCACCGGGAGTCCTCCATGCCAGGCGTTCAATGTACTCATCTGCCACAAAGGGCTCCTACCCACACAAGAAAAAGAGGCTCTTTTACAGCAAGCAGCAATAAGACATGCAAGATAAACGTTGGTTACACATCAGCCTGGAAAGCAGTTAGCATTTGCTGCAGCAGATGCTTCATATAGCACACATAAAGACACTTCACCTTTTATCCAGCAGCACTTTTCACTGCTGTGCAACAAGTATAACAATGAGGCATTCCTGAAAATAAAGAACATTGCGGTCAAGGCTTTCAAAACTGTCCTGAACAAGTTGTGGTTTCCAAACTTCTACAGCCCAGGGCCTGTCATTTACTTCAAAGTTCTATCAGGGTACAGCTTCAAAGCACTCAACGGTGTTTTCACTAAACAATGACGCTAAAGTTTTGCACGCTGATCCCTTCCCATCCAGCAGCTCAAAAAAGATGTGAGTTTGACAAGGAAATGTCAGGTCATTTCTCAAGCTCATAGGTCTCTGCTCTCTCCTTCCCACATTCACCTCATTCCTTTTCACCATTCCGTTCCTTAGGGATGGAGGGTGCAGAACTTTATTGTAAGTTACATGTTTTCAATTCACACATGCTCAAGTTAAATCTTCACCTCTCCAGTTCAAAGGGTCATATGTAGCAGGGTTAAGGCCCTCTTCTCAAGATCTCAAAGATGTGCCATTATTCAGAGTAGCGAGTCAGACAGATGGTCTCTCTTAATCCAAGGCAACCCCCCTTTCCTGTTCTCCTAACTCACTGTAGCACGCAGTCTATATAGTCCATGGGCCACTGCTTCTACGAACGGGGAGCCAGCTGCATCAGCACTCAATTCTTCTAGTCCCATTTCAAAAACATTTTTTCTCCAGCAAGCTTGCCATTCACGTTTTTCTATCACTGTGATCCTCAGCCTATCACTCTCACCCCCTATCCATTTATAAACTGCAAATCCTGAGTGCATCCACATCTTACACTATTTTTGCAGATGCTACAGCCATGTGGGAGCCTGCAACACTAGTGGCATTGTTGGCATTATCCAAAAACTTTTTTAAAATGTGTTATATTTTAATTTTTTTTACATTTATAAAACATATTTTTTTTAAATCAAGCAATATAAAATGATTTCAACAGACGAACTAATGATAGCCATGTTTAAATGTTTGAAGGGATGTCATGTCGAGGAAGGAGCGAGCTTGTTTCCACTGCTCCAGAGACTAGGACAAGAAGCAATGGAGTCAAACTGCAGGAAAGGAGATTCCACCTAAGCCTCAAGAAGAGCTTCCTGACAGTCAGGGCTGCCTGGCAGTGGAATCTGCTGCCTCAGTGGAGTGTGGTGGAGTCTCCTTCTTTGGAAGTTTTTAAGCAGAGGCTGGGTGGCCATCTGTCGGGAGTGCTTTGATGTGGGTTCCTGCATAGCAGGGGGTTGGACTGGATGGCCCCTCTGGTCTCTTCCAACTCTATGATTCTAATTGTGTTAATTAGAAAAACCCCTTAAGCACAAATACTGCAGAAATGTTATTATTTCTTCTACCTAATATAAAAACTAGTCTATCAGAAGGAGATGCGAGGTTTTTAAAAATGCTTATTAAGATTGATTACGGTTTCTTGATTCGGCCAGCTTACAGGCAAGAACTAGTACTCAAATTTGAACATTTAGTATCAATGACAGACAAAAAATCTTGAAAGACATAACCTGGCCAGATCCACAAGCTCCTTCACGCCTACACTTCACCATGTGGTACTACAAGATTGGCTGGTCAAGAAAGCAATCAAATCATGGTCTTTAAGTCATCTGATTATTTTCCTGTTGGTTAGTGTAATTGCAATTACTACATCAGACTCTGAAATATTCAGATAAAATCAGGTACATACAGCAAACACAAAATTCTCCACATCTCATGTTCAAACTCTATTCTGACCTCCTAAATTATTTTCAAGGGGGCAGAAAAACTGCAGGCTTTATCATATGCTGTTTTGACAAATGAGATCACAAAGAAAATTGGCATGTACATGTGTGTGTATGTATATGTATGTATGTATGTGTGTATATACATATATATGTGTGTGTGTGTGTGTGTGTGTATGTATATATATGTGTGTGTGTGTGTGTGTGTATATATAAAAATATAAACATTTATATATATATATATATAAAAAGTACTTTATCCACCGGTAATTCGGATACCTGTTGGACTCCCAACCCATTTAATGTGGGTACGGGAGAAAAGGTACAGAATATGTTGCAATGTGATACTGCCAGTATCACCAGCACGCTGATGACATGCAACTCTGCTTCTTTTCAGCTCAAGCAGGTGTTGACTGGAGAAATGCTGAACGAGTGTCTGGCCTTAGTAATGAACCTGATGAGAACTAATACACAAAGGCTCAGTCTGCAAGCTTTGCTGGTAAGTCATTTCTTTGTCCAGCTGAGGTAATTAGAAGCGGATGAAGATAGAAAGCACACTCCTTCTCAAGGAGGAAGGACATAGCTTGGGCTACTCCTGAATGCACTGGCATCAGAAATAGCCTATGTGGCTTGAAGTACATGCCACCAGCTTTGTTTGATAGCCCAGTCATGACCCTGCCTGAATGGGAATACTAGTTATGGCCTAACTGCAGCAGGCTGGCTTGATGGTGTTCATTTCAGGTTGTGAATAGGTTGATTTGTGCATTGTGGGTGCACACTTTTAGGACTGTACTGCTTTTGGATTACACTGTTGGGGCATGTAGTTTTATCTATACATGTGGCCCTCCACATTCATTAGGGTTAAGGGTGCAGGACCCGCACGCAAGTGGAGAAATTGCAAATAGTAAAATGTGTGCATCTCTCGGAAGGGGCCAAGGCACTGGGTGCCAGCAGGCACCCAGGGTCCAAAACAGATCAGGGAAAGGAGAAGGATTGGGGTTGGTGTGGTGGCTCTGTACTTCGTCTCTCACATCCATCTCCTACCTTGAGTGTAGGGGGACACTGGGAGAGGATTTCTGTTGCTAAGAAATAGGGGTGCGACTTGTCCTTAGCTGGTCAGGCAGTGGTAGGAGGAGGAGGACTAGAGGCAGGTTTTAAATGGCTACATGGCCTGATCGGAGCCACCAAGAGGGAAGGTCTTCTTGGAAAAGAAGCACCTAAGGCGGGGGGCAGAGGTTGAAGAAAGAACTGGTTACTTACCTGTAACTGCGGTTCTTCGAGTGGTCATCTGTGCCTCACACACTAGGAGCTTTCGCGCATGCGCGGTAGCGTTCGGAAAATTCTAGAGCTTAGCAGCTTGGTCGGAACCCCTCCCCCATGCCGGTACTGAGCATGCTCAGCCCGCCAAGCAACGGTCTCTCCTCAGTTCTAGAGTCCGCCGATGAGGGACCTGAGAAAGAGGGGACGGCTGGGCGGGTGTGTGTGAGGGCACAGATGACCACTCGAAGAACCACAGTTACAGGTAAGTAACCAGTTCTTCTTATTCGTGGTCTCTGTGCCTCACACACTAGGAGATTTTGTAGCTTACCAGTAGGACGGACGCCAACACCGCTCGTCCGAAACGGGCATCTCTACGGGACCGGCAGTCCAGTCTGTAGTGGCACACGATGGTCGAGACGAGGTCACCACACGGCAGAGTTCTTGCAGGTCCACTCCTCGCAGGAGAGCTGCTGAAGATGCCACGGCTCTGGTGGAATGAGCCCGGAGCAAGGCTGGCGGAGGCTGCTTGGCGAGTTAATATGCCAGCAGGATGGTCTGGGCCACCCATCTGGAGAACCTCTGGGTGGACACCTTGTGGCCTCTCCGACGCCGGCCGTAACACACGAAGAGGTGCGGAGTCTGGCGAAAAGACGCAGTCCGGTTTGTGTAAAAGGCCAAGGCCCGACGAACATCGAGGGAGTGGAGGGACCGCTCCAGGGGAGTCGTCGGGTCAGGGTAGAAGGTCGGCAAAATGATGTCCTGACTGAGGTGGAAGTGTGAGACCACCTTGGGCAGGAAGGAAATATCAGGGCGAAGAACTACCTTGTCCCTATGGAAGACAAGGAAAGGCTCATCAGCCCACAGCGCTGTCAGCTCCCTCGCTCGCCTAGCTGAGGTGACAGCTACCAGGAAAGCAGTTTCGATGGTCAAGAGTCTGTCATCCGCAGTAGCCATGGGCTTGAAGGGCGGTCGGGTCAGCTGCGATAGTACCAGGGACAGCGACCAGGGCGGTACCGGCAGCGATACCGGTGGGTAGAGATGTTGTAAGCCCTTCATGAACTGCTTCATGGTAGCGTCCCAGAAGAGTGCTGCCGATGGAGAGCCTCGAGGTTGGCAGACCACAATAGCGGCAAGGAAGACCTTCAGGGACGGGAATGCAAGTCCTTGCTGCCGAAGGTGGAGAAGGAAGTGGAGCACGGTATGCAGGCCAACAGGCGATACCGGCTCGCCTCGCGCCTCAGCAAAGGCAACGAACTTCTGCCACTTGTGGTGATAGTTGCGGCGCGTCGACTCCTTCCTGGCTGCGGTCAGGACGTCCTGGATGGTCGGATCTTCTAAGGTGTTATCCTCCACGCGTGGAGGGCCAGGAGGGGCAGGTCCGGATGGAGAACGAGACCGTCGGAGTGCGACAGGAGATCTGATGCCGTCGGGAACCTGAGGAGTCGACCGCAAGCAGCCTCGAACAGGGGCCCGAACCAGTGCTGCCTCGGCCAGTACGGGGCTACGAGGACAACATCGGCTCAGTCCGCGAGGATCTTGGCGACCACTCGACCCAGGAGCGGGAACGGCGGGAGTGCGTAGAGGAACCCGTCGCTCCACTTGAACTGGAAAGCGTCGCCGAGAGAGCCCTGGCCCCAGCCAGCTCTCGAGCAGTACCGGCGACACTTCCTGTTCCGGTTGGTGGCGAAAACCTCAGCTGTCGGCTCGCCCCACCGCTCTCGTATCATCTGGAACCCTGCCCTCGAAAGGCACCATTCGTGGTGCCAGGAGGCGTCCCTGTTGAGGGCATCTGCTGTGGTGTTCTCTTGGCCTGCTAAGTGTACGGTGATCGGGTGGAGCCGAAGCGACACGCCCCAGTCCCACAACTGAAGGGCGATGGTGAGAAGGGTGGTCGAATGGGTCCCCCCTTGTCTGTTGACATAACAGACGGCCGTCATGTTGTCTGTTAAGATCAGAATTGTGCGGCCGCCGACCAGGTTGCGAAATGCCCCCAGAGCCTTCCAGATGGCGAGCAGCTCGAGGGCGTTGATGTGAAGGCCGATCTCGTCGTCGATCCAGTGTCCCCGGACTCTGAGATCACCGCAGTGCGCTCCCCACCCGAACAGGGAGGCGTCTGTCGTCACCGTGAGCCGGGGGGTTGGCTCTCAGAACAGCATCCCTGACAGCAGCTGATGGTAAGACAGCCACCAAAGCAGAGAGCGACGCACCTGGGGAGGAATCCGCAGGCGGAGCCTCTGGTCATCTAGGAGCGGGTTGAAGGCCCTGACGAACCAGTGCTGGAGCAGGCGCGCACAGAGTCGAGATAGGTAGGTGACTGACATGGTCGAGGCCATGTACCCAAGAAGCTGCTGAATCGTCCTCGCTGATACCGTCGGGGCATCAAAAGTGGCTGATGCGGCCCAACCAAGGGTACGTGCACGCTCCATGGGCGGGTATGCCCTGGCGGAGACCGAGTCCAGGGTCGCTCCGATGAAGTCAAGAACTCTCGCCGGCTCGAGGTGCGACTTCTTCGGATTGACCCGGAGGCCGAGACAGGTCAGAATGGAAAGAGTGCGGTGGATGTCCTTGTAGAGTTTCTGTCTGCAGGAAGCCACCAACAGCCAGTTGTCGAGGTAAGGGTAGATGGAGACGCCCTTCGTCCGCAGGTAGCATACCACAGGGGCCATGCACTTGGTAAAGACCCTGGGAGCGGTGGAGAGTCCGAATGGCAGCACCCTGTATTGGTAACAGGTGCCGTCGACCGCGAATCAAAGGTACCGTCTGTGCTGCGGGCGAATGGAGATGTGGAAGTAGGCATCCCGAAGATCGATGGAGGCGAACCAGTGCCCTCGTCGAAGGAAGGGGAGGATCGAAGACAAGGTTACCATCTTGAACCTTTTGGGGCGGATGTACTCGTTCACCCCTCTGAGGTCCAAGATTGGTCGCAGGGTACCGTCCGATTTCGGTACCGTGAAAAGAAGCCGGTGGTACTGGCTGAGGACAGGAGTTCTTCGATCGCTCCTTTTTCCAACAGGGACTGGATCTCTTCCAGCAAAGCCCAGCTGGCCGGGGTGGAATAGTAGATGCCTCGCAGAGGTATACTCGCAAACTCGATTGCGTAACCAAGACGGACGATGGAGAGAACCCAAGAGTCCGAGGTGATGTGGCGCCATTCGGCGAGATGTCTGGCCAGGCTCGGATGGTCTTCTAGGGCTGCTGGCAGGTGGAAGAGTGGCTGTGGTGGCGTCCTGCGAAGGCTGTCAAAACCGAGACTTCGTCCCGGACGAAGACTTCTTCGAAGAGGAGGCCGGGTGTCTCCGAAGAGGCCTCTGTGCCGAGGACGAGGTCGAAGGGCGGGACGGGACCGAACGAGGCGATCGTGGTTGGAATGTTGACGCTGACGACCTGCGCCATGAGGACCGTGAAGCGAAGCTACAGCGGGACTGTGAGGGCTGGTGTATGCCCATCTTCTTAACCGTCAGGCGGGCTTTTACGATGTGGTCCATCGCCTCATCGGTCGTCCCACTGAACAAGCCCTGGCCGTCGAAACGGAGGTCTTCGATTCTCCTTCCGGTGTCCTCCTGCAGACCCGATGAGCGCAACCATGCGCAGCGGCGTAAAGCTACGGAGCCCACCATCACCCATGTCGCAACCTCCACGGAGTGCCTGGATGAGATGATCTGCTGGTTGGCGAGTGCTACTGCCTCGTTAAAGAACTGCGTAGCACTCACCCGATTCTCCTCGGGGAGGTTGGACAGGAGACGACAGAATCTGTCCAGCAGGTTCCTCAGGTAGGCCGCGAGGCAGGCTTGGGTGTTGGATGCCCTGGCAATCAGAGACGAAGCTGAGTAAAATCTCCTGCCGAAGGTGTCCAGCCTGCGGCTCTCTCGGTCCGGCGGGGTGGTGCGCGCTCTCCCGCCGCCCTTGGTCTGGGCGGATTCAACAACAACAGAGTTCGGTACCGGGTGTGCGAACAAGAACTCGGTCCCCTCCTTTTGGGTCTGGTATAGATGTTCTAACCGGCGAGGGATCGGCTGGGCGGATGCCGGCTGGGCCCATGGATGTTCAAGGGCCTCCATCAAGGCCGGCAGGAACGGTAGCGGTGCCGTCGATGGTGGACGGGTATCCACATAATGGAAAACCGGATCCTGCACGGTCGGAGGCGGGTCCGCGACCTTTAATCCCAATGCCGTCGCCATCCGGAGGAGGATATCAGAGAATTGCTTCACATCCTTCAGTGCCGACTCTCGTGCGGCATCTCCAAAAACCAAGGGAGGCGACTCGTGGGACGCGGGTGTTGACTCGTCGGGTTCCGAGTCAGATTCGTAGGTCTGGGAAGACTCAGAAGGAGATTTCTCAGGAGACCTCTCTCTCGACGGCTGCTGAGAAGGCAGCGCCAGGGTAACTGTGGGCGCAGTCGTCATACTCGGTGGAGCAACCGTTGCCTGTGGGGTTGTAGTAATCGGCACCACCGTAGGCCGCGGGCGCTGGATCGCCTGGGTGACTGTAGTGGTGGGAGCCAAAGGTTGCACAGGAGCAGACTCCAAAGTTGGGTGCGACACTGTCGAGGTGACCCTTGGTGGTGGGGAGACAGCCCGATAACGGGGCGAGCACTCACGGGATCTCTGATGACATGGTGATCTCAAAAAGGAGTGGGAAGGTGATCGCCGATATCGTGGATGGAATGCGGTGCACGATGGAGAGCGCGAGCAGCAAAGACGACCACTGTCTCACATCAGGGTGGTACTGGTCCCTATATGCTGGGGAATAGGACCGGTACGATCCTGGGTACTCCCCACCAGGAGTGTTCTCGACCGTACCTCGCAATATGGGATGCGAGGAATATGGCGAATCAAATGGAGGCCAAGACAGGGCCCGTTCCGGACGGGTCTCCCGATGGCGCAGGGACCGACGTCTCACCCTTCGTTCAGCGGAACATGACTCGCTCCTGGCGGAAGACTCTCGACAGCAAGGCGAGACCGGAACATCCTCCGGGTGGTCCACCACTTCAGGGTGACCGAGCAGAGACACCACGGCAGTAAGTAGCGGCAGGCCGGAAGGCACAGCTGAGCCAGCAGTCACCTCCTCATCGGAGACCTCCAGAATTTCCTGGAGTTCCGCGTCTTTGCCTGGGTCTTCAGGCTGCTGGGTCGGAGGAGGTGTAGGAGGGGAAGGTCTCTTCTCCTTCCTTTTCTTCTTTTTCTCCTTCTCCTTCTCTTTCCCGGCTTCTTGAGGGGCAGGACGCTTACGCTGAGCAGCAGTAACCAGCCTAGGTGACTTAGCTGCCTGCGAGCCCGCAGGAGCCTCCCTCGAAGTCGACACCACCGAAGAAATCTTCGGAATTCTCGGCAAGGCTGATATCGGGGGCCGAGATGCCAGTACCGATCCCGGTACCGTCGATGTTGTCGGGGCGGCAGCCACCAGAATCGATGAGGGAGTGATGACAGGTCGGCTCGATGTCGATGGTTTAGACATCGCGGGCTGAACAGACAGCTGATCCCTCGCTCAGAGAGACTCTTCTCAGCAGTGAGATTTCAAGCGGGCCAAGCGGTTCCGTAGAGTCTGGGCGGTGAAGTCGCGGCAGACAAGACAAGCCTTAACGTTGTGAGTCTCTCCCAAGCAGAAGAGGCAGTCACTATGACCGTCTGTCAGCGCAACCTTGCGACCACAAGTGTTACAAGGCTTAAAGAGAGAAGACATAGAAGTCCAAGGAAGGAAGACTCACAAGGGGTGGCGGAGAAGATGGTGGAGAAGACGAGGTCGGAGAAGACGGAAGACGTGGGGGGGGGACTAAAGGAGGGGTTGAAAAGATCCGAAAGTCACCAAACCAAGTCCGAAATCCAAAAAAACGAAGTCCAGTAATCAAATCCAAGTCAAAAACCAGAGAGAAAATGATTCGAAAAGCCAAAGGGCGCTACTAAGCAAAGAACCTTCCGTACGTGACGGTGGACGAGAAAGAACTGAGGAGAGACTGTTGCTTGGCGGGCTAAGCATGCTCAGTACCGGCATGGGGGAGGGGTTCCCGCCAAGCTACTAAGCTCTAGAATTTTCCAAATGCTACCGCGCATGCATGAAAGCTCCTAGTGTGTGACCATGAAGAGACCATGAAGAAGAACTCGTAAATAATCAAATCCATTAAAGCCAAACCTGCAAATGTGGAGGACCGACTGTAGTGTTAATTGTGGTTTTTAGCTATTTTGTTTTGTTATATTAATATGGATTGCAGTATTTGTGTTGTATGCATGACATACATTACTTTTTCTGTAATTGTTTTTTATGGTAAGAAGCTATGTTTAATTTAATAAATATTGACTTAGATCAACCGCTAGTCACAAAATGGCAATCATATATGGCTGGGGAACTCTTTATCTGAAAGACTGTGTACCACAGCTTGAACATTTATTTATCATCAGAAACCTTTGTCTGGCTCCCCATGGCACATGCATATGCAGCTAGGTTCCAGGTAGAGGAGAGGACTTTCTCACACATAGCCCCTTCTTAAATGGGATGACTGCCTAACACCAGCCAACCTTGATATATTTTCAGCACCAAACTCTTTTTATTCTCTCTGGGCATTCCAGTATATTTCAAAGCTGCCAGCTATGTTTTCATCACCTGTTGGATTTTTGGACTCCCTTGTTCTTGACTGCATCTTCTGAGGTCTCTATCGACTTAATCCAGTGTTTTCTGGTATTGTTATTTTTGTATTATTTTTATTGTATGTCGCCATGAGAAACTTAAAGCACAAAGCTTTAGCTGGTTGGCCTCAATGAGATTTTATTCTATCAAACATGCATGTTCTTGTCTCAGTTAAGAAGTCTTCTAAAAAAGCCTTCGACTTGCCATTTTCTAAAAATGCTTTAGATGAGAGAAGAATACTTTCCTCTGGCTGCAGGTAAAGAGAAGTGGGCTCCAGTTATGGCTACCATTAACTGAGTATCTTCCATTCTTTCAACACATTCATGCGCACATGAGATTAATGGAAGCACTGGCAGACTGGCCTAATATGTGAAGGCAAAACCCTGCACAATGAAATGAAATGAACAACAGAATGCACATGAAATGAAATGCACAACAGAAAAGGAGGCACACATCTCCAAATGCTGGAAAGATGGTCTTTAATTAGCTAAAAGCTTTTACAAGCTTTCAAGCATCTTGAGGTATATCTTCTTTTCCTCCTACAGTGCCAAAGGCCATTAGATGCATCACAGAAAGATCGGAGGGTACAGGCATTGTCCACCTAGAGCCACTGTGGGAATCACGCAGCCCTGGAGACCTAGCCAACCCAGGCACTGGTGAAGAGTGCTGGGAGTTGCAATTCAACATCTGAAGTCCCCCACGAGTCTAACTCTTCAAGGAATTCCATCAGCGCTCAATGAAGGCCCTTTCACTCAACACATTTACAGCACTATGATTCCATTTTCACTGTCATGGCTGCACCCGTGGAACCCTGACCTCTGCAGTTTGGTGAGGCACCCAAATTTCTGGTAGAGAACTCTAAATGCCCCTTCCCAAACTGCCAATTCCACAGGATGGAACCACCACAAACTCATAAGTCCACAGTCTGGAAGGGCCCTGCATGTAAAAGATGCCCACATCCCCGCACTGAAATGGGGATACATAGTCCTCCAATGCACAGTCCCCCATCCTGCACCTTACACAGACCCACCATTTCACACTACAATCTTCTCCACAGAAGCAGCCCAAGTCAAAGACGGCTGCATATGTTAATTCTCAGTGTGATTCTGAAGCTCCTGATTCTTCCGCTGACATTCACAGATAAACTTGGACTGCCACTTTTTCCAACCACTATGGGATGAGAATAAAATCAGCAAATTCCCTCCTCCATGTCAATTTAGCTTCTGCCTGGCATGCAGCTGTTATGGGGTACAGGGGGAAAAAAGTGGCAACCTCAGATGAACAGTTCACAAAAATCAGAAATATTAAAATTTCAGTAGCTTAGCAATGTAACAAATGCGCATCTCAAGAAGAAAACAAGACAGCTCTGGTTAACTTTAGCGCTCCAATTCCCCCACAGAAGCCTGCAGCCTAGCTGGTGAAGGCGAGATAACAGGCCATTTATTTATTGACAGAAGTACTACTATCTTCTCCCCACCCCATAAAAACGGTCAGAGCAATGTACAAAAATAAACAGTTCTGGAGTAACAGCAGCACCAGTTCTGGAATAACTTTCAGTAAAATACTGATATATGTGTGTGTACGTGCCTTCAAGTCACCTGTTCACTTATGGCAACCTCATAAGTTCCACAGGGTTTTCTTAGGCAAAGAATACTCAGACGTGGTTTGGCCAGCTCCTTCCTCTAACATACAGCCTACAGCAACCTGGTTTTCGTTGGTAGGCCCACATCCAATACTAACTAGGGCTGACCCTACTTAGGTTCCAAGATCAGACAGGATCTGGCGCCTTCAGGCTATTTAAGCCTTAGAAATACTGGCAGATTTTAGGAAAATACTGATGGCTTGTCCTAAAATCCCTCCATCTATCCAAAGAGAAATTCAGTTGTGAACCCAAACAAAGAAAACATCTCCACTGCACACCCTGTCCTACCACACCCCAAAAACCTACCCCTCCAAGCAACTCTCTCCTCTCTATTCCCATCCACCTTTTGCTACCCCTCTACCATTCGCACTGCGACAATGAAATACAGGGTTCCTGACTTTTAAAAAAAAGTTTTATTTTTAACAAGTCATCAGTACCTTCAACAGCTGCATGACATGCAGAAAATCCAGCTGGCATTTAATTCCCTCTCAAATGTCATAGATGCAAGTCCATACTAGGGAAAACTTGGTTTCCTGAAATTCTCTTTTTTCCCCCATTAAAGATTCTGGAGAGAGGATGAGAAGGCAACCCTATCCTGCTTGCCCTCCATATCCGTGGATTCTCTACCCACGGATTCAACCAATCACAGATGGAAAATATCCCCCCCCTCCAAAAAAAATAAAATAAAATAAAATCCAAAAAGCAAGCTTTGATTTTGCAATTTTACTACACTACTGTACAGCATGGGACTTGAGCATCCACAAATTTTCGTATGCATGGAGGGTCCAGGAACCAAACCCCACAAGACATTGAGGGCCCACTATCTATATACATTATGTCCCAAATCCTATTAGTTAGTTCCAAGAAGCTCAGACCCACTGAATCAATTAGTGAACGGTGGGTCAACACATACACAAATCCTATTGGGTCTACTCTAGTTGAGTTTAATAATAGGATTCAGGCACCACCACCACCACCACCACCACCACCATCATCATCTTGCCTTTTTCCCAGTTTTCCTCAAAACACATAAAAGTGTCATCATTTTGATTTGCAGATTTAGGTAGAGATTCTGTCATTTTAAAAAAAAATGTCTCTCCAAAGAGGGAACAGAATTTGGTGGAGAGGACAAAACGGCCTGTCTTTACGAAGAAAATAAAAATTTTAAACATCCCTTTTTGCCATTTAAGGCTCTCTGTTGACTTCTTTCTTAATCTCACAGTCCTCCTATTTTCCTGTTCTGCCAGCGACAACTTTCTACGCACAAACACATACCTTTTCTCTCCTCCTTACTTTTGGCTCCCTCCTGTTTCCATGCCCTGCTGTCAAGTAAAAGCTCTCCTCTTCCGCACGCAGCTCCTCCACTTCAGAGACCCCGCCACAACTGACAGACCCCATCCAACCCTTCGGGAAATAAAAAAGGGCTGCATCCACCCGGGGTTCCCCACATGCATTCCCCATCACCAAGCCGGGCCTTCACTCCCACAAAACTTGAGGCGATGGCGATGATGATGATTAGGATAATTACGATTATTATAAGCCTTTGATCCCGCCTGTCTCCAAGGTCATTTCCGCACTACGCTCTTAGGGCGCTATTGTTCCACTTTCAACTTCCTGGGGAATCCTGGGGCTTATGACATTCCTAGGGCATTTCCGCACTAGGCTGTTATAGCGCGATGATTCCACTTTCAACCTCCTATGGAATCCTGGGGTTTGCAGTTTCTGAAACTGCAAACCCCAGGATTCCATAGGAGGTTGAAAGTGGAATCATCGCGCTATAACAGCCTAGTGCGGAAATAGCCTAAGCCTCAGGCCCCTCCCTAAGCTGCAAACCCCAGGATTCCATCGGAGGTGGAAAGTGGAATAATAGCGCCATAACAGTCTAGCGCGGAAAGAGCCCAAGGCCAGAAGAGACCCTCTCCCCACACAGGCGCTGTAACCCCCCCCCACATTAAATGACCTGCCCTCTATTTCGATGGGGTGCAGTCCCCCCTAAACATGGTCCAATTCAGCAGGCACACCCACTAGGGAAGGTCAGTCGGTCAGTTTATTGTATTTTAGCAAGGAGGAGGGCTCCCCACAGCTATTCCCTCCCGACCCCTCATGACAGCTCCGTTCCCCCCATCCTTTGGCCTCCCCGCGCCTGAGAGCGCCCCCATTTCTCCCCCCATATAGGAAAAAAACACCCCACATCCTCCTCAGGACTCCTCCCTGGCACCGCTTCTCCGCACGACAGCTCCCCTTCCTCATTTACGCGACTGCCACCCCACAGGCCCCCAACCGCAAGAGGCGGGGAAAGGGGTCCCCCCGTTTGTATTGTTTTACCTCAAAGAGCTCGGGCGTGACGGCCGCCATGGTGCCGACCCCCGCGCCGCCGTCGTTCTCTTTGTCCCTCAGCCGCCCCCTAAGGCCGCCCGCCCGCCGCCCGGCCCAGGCCTCCTCCATTGTCTCCGCCGCCGAGGGAAGCTCGACCGGGCCGGCCCTCGCCCTGAAGGCGGCGGCGGCGGCGCGGCGGCGGCCGTTCCCAACTCCTCCTCCTCCTCGCCCGGAAACCAACCAGCGGGCCGCCCGGCCTCCCTGGCGGGGCCCGCTCCGACTCCCAGCCGCGGCGAGGCCCGCGCGGCAGAGGCAGCGGCTCCGCCCAAGTCAGGCAGGCAGGCAGGCAGGCAGTCAGCTGGGACCGCCGCCTTCGCCTTTCTAGGCCCGCAGCCGCGAACCACGGGGCTGTGAGGTCCGCGGTCTCGCCTGCCAGCCATTCCGCCCCCCGGAGGGACTTAGGAGCCCATTTCTGACGGGTTATTCAGAGGCGAGGAGGCAGAGGGGGCCCTGGTACATTTGTAGGATGAGAGGGAGAGAGGGGGGCCCTGATATATTTGTAGGGGGAGAGGGAGAGAGAGGGGGTCCTGGTATATTTGTAGGGAGAGAGGGAGAGAGAGGGGGCCCTGATATATTTGTAAGGTGAGAGGGAGAGAGAGGGAGCCTTGATATATTTGTAGGGTGAGGGAGAGAGAGAGGGGGCCCTGGTATATTTGTAGGGGGAGAGGGAGAGAGAGGGAGCCTTGATATATTTGTAGGGGGAGAGGGAGAGAGAGGGGGCCCTGATATATTTGTAGGGGGAGAGGGAGAGAGAGGGGGGCCTGGTATATTTGTAGGGTGAGAGGGAGAGAGAGGGGGCCCTGATATATTTGTAGGGTGAGGGAGAGAGAGAGGGGGCCCTGGTATATTTGTAGGGGGAGAGGGAGAGAGAGGGAGCCTTGATATATTTGTAGGGGGAGAGGGAGAGAGAGGGGGCCCTGATACATTTGTAGGGGGAGAGGGAGAGAGAGGGGGCCCTGATATATTTGTAGGGTGAGGGAGAGAGGGGGGTCCTGATATATTTGTAGGGGGAGAGGGAGAGAGAGGGGGTCCTGATATATTTGTAGGGTGAGAGGGAGAGAGAGGGGGCCCTGATATATTTGTAGGGGGAGAGGGAGAGAGAGGGGGCCCTGATATATTTGCAGGGTGAGGCGGAAGAGGGGGCCCTGATATATCTGTAGGGTGAGGGGGAGACTGAGGGGGCTTGGTCAGAGAAGGGTATTCAGTCACAGAAAGGGATTCAAGGTCTATATTTTCCTCCACAGAATGGGGTATGACTTAGAATAGTGAGAGGAAGACCTGTAATATCTGAGGAGGGGAGAATAAAAATTGGGGGGGAGCACCCTGCTTACACATTGAGTCAAAGGGGCAGTGTCAGTGGTGGGGTGAAGATTGGGTGGAATCCATATTATATACAGTGGGGAGAGCCCTTTGTGGTGAAAAGGGGGCATCTTGATTTCTAGGGGTGTTTCTGGAGAGATGTCTCTGAATTGGCCTGTAGTCCCTTATTTTCTGAAAAGATCCTTTTTATAAAAGCTAGGGGGAATTCAGCAAAGTCTAGACGTGGTAGCTGGGATCCTTGCTTTAGGGTTAGTTTTCTAGCTACAAGGTATTTGGGGAGGGCCCCCTAACTTAGTGCTAGTATCCCAACCCAAGAACCTCTTGCTTTGGGGAAGGAGGGGAGGCTGATCTGCAAAGCAGGGGTTTTGCTTAGGGGGTTAATTCTCTACAGTGGAGGGGTAAGTCAGTTTGGGGTTTCTGAAATGCTGGAGGGCTGCTAGCTATCCAGTGAACCCAGACTGGGGCAGGAGTATAGCTGAAGAAAAAAAAGTGTGCCGTAGCTAATAAGGTAAATATTCTTGTTTAGAAATAAAAGGATCAGTGGATCTTTTTGTCCACTGAAAAGCAAGTCTTAGTTTTGGGCTTAAGGAAGAGGAGGAGCTGAGCAAGAATTCTCTTAGCACCCGCGAAGATGATCCCTGCAACAGGATGCTTCTTGGCTGTGAGACTGTCACAGACACGGTGATCTTGCCAGCTGTCAGCAGCCTGCAATGGCTTTGCGAGGACTCTGGCTCGTCAGCCACGAACAAGGGGCACGTGGCACCGTGCTGTTTTCCAGGTAATGCACTGTCCTGCCAGTTAGAAACCTGTTCGAGGACATTGAGATGTAGTCCCCAAAAGGAAGCCCAGTGATGATTTTCCTTCCTGCATCTGTCCATGTGATGAAGTAGAATAGTTGGAACATTACATACTGACCATCAGCCACTGTTCAGTGGCAGGATCAGTGGTAGAGCATGTGCTTTACATGCAGATGGAATCAGGTAACACGTGGAGGACAGAAGGACCTCTGCCCGTAACAGCTGCTGAGCAAGTAATGCTAAGCTGGATCGGCAGATAGTCTGACCAAGCATAATGGAACTTCCTCTTCCTTGTACTGAAGAAGCCATGTTGGATGAGGGATTCTGGGACGTGCAGGCCAGAAAAGTAATTTTTCCAAGCTCAGTCCTTGTCCATTAACAGACACACCGCAGTTAACAAAGCCTCAGAAAGAACCTCTTGTGTCTAAAGTCTGCCCAGGCCCTCTTTTCCTCTTCATCTTCTGTCCAGTTGGAAATTTTTTTAGCACCATTGGCAGTGAGAGGATGGTGAAGAAAGGCTGGAGAACACAGACTTTTAGTGTCAGATTGCAGCTACATGTCTGCAGTAAACAATGCACTAAAGCTTGAGCAGGTTAAAATGGGATTCTGGATTCTACCCTAGCTGATACTGCCATAGCAGTGCATGCCTTCCTTAAGCAGGCAAGAAAAATAGCAGCTGCTGTCAGAATCCCTTACTGAGCATGCATGAACAGCAAAACTGGAAAAAAGCAGGGGGAGCAGATAAGCCTGTCCCACTGGCTCCCCCAAATATGATAATGAACTGTAATTTTGGACACCAAAATGGAAATCATATAAAAAGTGGAGACAGGTAAAAGAAAAAGTCCTTCCTGAATGCCTTTTTGAAGAAGCTTCCAGTGGTTTCTAGAGGGTCCAAAAGATTTTATTTACTTATGCAGGGCTCCTCTGATCTAGCTGTTTCATTTCATGTGTGCATACTATTAGTTTTGAAAGACAAATTTGCTGAAACATGTTGAACTGCTCTTCTTCCTTGTGGTTTAGGTGCCTATGCCTGTTCTTTCCATGTAATTTCTGCCTCTGGCACCAAATTTTCTATTGCAGACATAATGCCCCAAAACACATCTCCTTCATTAACTGAGGCATACTTGTACTGTACAATCCAGTTTTCCTTTGGATTGCTAGCATGACGTAAAGGTTCTGAAGATAACCCAGCTAGGTTGAAGTATTCTGTATTGAAGGAGTCCAGTAACTGGAATTTCTTGTTGTGATTTTATAGCATGACCCTTGAGCCAAAACGTTTTAAAACACAGGGCAGATACACTACAGATTTCCCTTTGTTAAAATAATTGTCCTTTTCCCCAAGGAACTCTACTGTAATTTCAGGGTGCTGGAGTTCTCTTACCATGGAAGTCTCTATATCTCCTTGAGCTACAGTTCCCAAGATTCTACAAGGAGGCAGGCAGGATCACTGGAATTATATTAAAATCAATGTGTCACAGGTATAAAATCATAGAGTTGGAAGAGACCACAATCCAGCCCAACCCCCTGTCATGCAGGAATACACCATCAAAGCATTCCTAACAGATGGCCATCCAGCCTGTTTAAAAACCTCCAAAGAAGGAGATTCCACAACACTCTCAGGCAGCAGTAGATTCCACTGTCAAACTGCTCTTACCATCAGGAAGTTCTTCTTAATGTTTAAGTAGAATCTCTTTTCCTGACATTTGAAGCCATTGCTCCATGTCCTAGTCTCTGGAGCAGCAGAAAACAGGCTTGCTCCATCCTCCCTATGACATCCCTTCAAATATTAAACCATAGCCATCATGTTGCCTCTTAACCTTCTCTTCTCCAGACTAAACATACTCAGCCCCCTAACCCGTTCCTTCGTGGTTTCCAGGCCTTCTACCATTTTGGACGTCCTCCTCTGAACATGCTTTTCAGTATCCTAGTTAGGTAGATGTGCAAACTGATTGATCCATTAGATTCATGGTAATGTACTTTGGGGATATAATGAAGAGGGCATGGGGATTTTTCTCACTTGGTATAGTCTTTAGACCGTTTGCTCCTTCTGTGATGCTTTCTTATCCATAATATGTTCGTTTTGCCATGCCGTGAAGTTTGCATTGCTCAGGTACAGATGGAATAGCAAGGCAGACAGCCAGTCCTGCAGGCAGCACACTCCTCCTCAACAGGGCTAATGCAGTGTTACAAACAAGAAATACCAGCTCAATCTATGTGAATAGTTGAGATGTATAGTTTAAGTCAAACTTTCAGAAGTTCTTGCTGAGGCACATTTTTTTTTCTGATTTGCTGCCAGCAGCCAGATCCACATGCCACACCTGAGTTTAAGAATTAGAAAATATCCTCCCGTACTATTTCCTGTTTCTGCATGAGTCACTGGTCCTGGTTAACAGGAAGCAAGCACAGAGTCAGAGATATAGCTGGCAGCTTGTCCCTGGGGATAAGTAAATCTCTAGAACAAATGAATCATTCAGTTTAGCAGAACTATCTTCCAGTGCAGGCTGAATGGGAGGAAAAATGCAGAATCATAACTGGCAGCCTATCATGAAGAAAAGTATAATTCTGCTGCATCCTAGTAGTGTCTGGTTCATACAGTTGCACCCAGCACAGGAGGCTGATATGAGAAAATGAGGCCAAACCGGTGACTCATGCAGAGACATTGTTTTTGTTTAGTCTCCTTGTGCTGGTCCTGTGCTCTCCCTGAGCACACGGTCTGACTAACGAGGGGGAGGAGCCAGCTGGGGGGAGGAGTCTTATTAGGAGCTCCCAGCGGCCCTCTAGCTCATTTCCCAGAGGAGAGAGCAGAGGGGGAGCTGGGTCTGTGAAGACATCCTAGACCAGGTGTGTTTACAGGCTTGTGGGGCTGTGCTTGTTTGTTTGTTTGTCTCCTTGTTTGTTTGTTTGTCTGCTTGTTTTTGTTTAGTCTCGTTGTGCTGGCCGTGTGCTCTCCCTGAGCACACGTTCTGACTAACGAGGGGGAGGAGCCAGCTACGGGGGAGGAGTCTTATTAGGAGCTCCCAACGGCGCACGCCTTTGGCGTGCGCTCTTGAAGTCCTCTACTTAAATCCTTCAAGTTTAATCCTTCACAATCAGTAGTGCAGACGTAGCTTATACAGCTGAATTTCAGAAAGAAAGCCCAGTTATTCTTTCTAGAACTACTTCCTGTACTACTCTCTGTAGTATCTAGGATGGAAGGTGAGGGAGCTGCCGCGGTCACCTGTAACACTTGTGGGATGTTCCTTTTCTTGCCACAAGATGTCGGGTACACCTGCACCAAGTGCAAGCTGGTGACCTTCTTGGAGGAGAAGGTTCGCCAGCTGGAGGCACGAGTTTCTAATCTTCATCTTATTAGGGAAGGGGAGGAGTTTTTGGATAGGGCAGAGAAGACCTACCGGAAGACCGAATGCGCGGAGGAGCTGCCAGATCAGGAAGTCAGCACACTGTGCCAGGAAACAGAGGCTTGGAGGAATGTCACACGTAGGAGCAGAAGGTCCAGGAAGGTAACGGAGACTCTCAACCTACAAAATCGCTTCAAAGTTCTTGGCCTTACAAACAATGAGGAGCACCAGGAAGAGAGAACAGAATGTCAACTAGAAGGAATCCGACTTCGGCAACAGGAACTAGATCAACGCTCCCAATCTCAACAGAATGCCCAGGCAGTCCTAGAAGAACATGCTCGTCGAGGAGCCCTGGTCAAGCCTCAGAGTAGGCGAGTTCTGGTTGTTGGGGACTCCTTGCTCAGAGGAACCGAAACGGCAATTTGCAAACCGGACAAGCTCAATCGAGAGGTCTGCTGTCTTCCTGGGGCCAAGATCAACCACATAACAGAGAGGCTAACCAGGCTGGTCAAGCCCACTGACCATAAGCCCCTCATTTTGGTTCATGTCACAACCAATGACACTGCGAGGAGTAGCTTTTACCACATCGCAAAGGACTACGAGCTTATGGGGACGAAGCTTAAGGACCTTGGTGCGCAGGTGGTCATTTCGTCTCTCCTCTCTGTTCAAGGATATGGCACACGTAAGGAAAGGGCAATAGCAGAGGTCAACAACTGGCTCCGCACATGGTGCCACCGGCAGCAGTTTGGGTTTTTGGAACATGACCTGAATTTCCATGAACGTGGGCTTCTCGCAAGGGATGGGCTGCACCTCATGAAACTTGGCAGGAATGTTTTTGCAAACAGTCTCGCAAGGAGGATTCAGAGGTCTTTAAACTAAGTTCCACTGGGGAGGGAGACAATATTATTCAGGGCAAGGACTCGGCGAGCGCAGGGGGAAGAGGCCCAAATGATATTGGGCAAGTAGTACAAGCGGCCAGTGGCGGGAGAAGTAGAAACTATAGTACAGGACTTGCAGGAAGGGCCCGGGGACTTAAGTGTCTCTACACTAATGCACGGAGTATGGGAAACAAGCAAGATGAACTTGAACTCCTAGTACAACAAAATAAATACAATTTGATAGGCATCACTGAGACCTGGTGGGATGAGTCTCAGGATTGGAATGTAGGAATAGAGGGGTATAGCCTATTTTGTAAAAATAGACCAAACAAGAAAGGAGGAGGAGTAGCCTTGTTTGTCAAGGATGTTTTCACCTGTGAAGAGATCGGTGACTTAAACCCAGAAAGCCAGATCGAGAGCATCTGGGTAAGAATTAAGGGAGTGAGAAACAATAGGGATATTCTGGTGGGGGTTTACTACAGACCTCCAACCCAGACTGAGGACTTTGATGATGCCTTCCTCAGCCAAATGACTGCACATTCAAAAAGGAGAGATACAGTAATAATAGGAGATTTCAATTACCCGGATATATGTTGGCAGTCAAACTCTGCCAAGACAGCAAGGTCCAGCAAGTTTCTTGATTGTCTTGCAGACAATTTCATGGTCCAGAAGGTGGAAGAGACCACAAGGGGATCAAATATTCTAGATCTGATCCTGACCAATAGGGATGACCTTGTTAATGAGGTAGAAGTGGTGGGATCTTTAGGGGGGAGTGACCATGCCCTATTGGAATTTGGCATTCAGTGGGAAGGAGAAAATAAGTGTAGCCAGACACTCATCTTAGATTTTAAAAAAGCGGACTTCTGTAAACTTAGGGAGCTGCTGGCTGGAATTCCGTGGTCAAAAATAGTGAAAGGGAAAGGAGTTAAGGAGGCATGGGAGTTCCTTAAAAGGGAGATACTGAAGGCACAGTCTAAAACTGTGCCAATAAGGAGGAAAAATGGAAGGCATCTGAAGAAACCAGAAAGGTTGACTAAAGAACTCTCAGTTGAGCTAAGTGTTAAGAGAAACATGTACAGGAAATAGAAGAAGGGGGAAACCACCAAAGAAGAATTTAAGCAAGTAGCTAGAAGATGTAGGGAGGAGGTCAGAAAGGCTAAAGCACAGAACGAACTTAGGCTGGCCAGAGACATCAAAAACAATAAAAAAGGCTTTTTTAAATATGTCCATAGCAAAAGGAAAAAGAAGGAGACGATAGGGTCGCTGCACAGAGAAGATGGCGAATTACTAATAGGGGGAAGAGAAAAGGCAGAACTACTTAACACCTTCTTTGCCTCAGTTTTTCCCAGAAGGATACAAGCACTCAACCTGGCGGTTGGGGAGCAGGTGAGGAAGCAAGGGAAATGAGGCACATAATAGGTAGGGAGGTGGTACACGAATACCTGGCCACACTGGATGAATTCAAGTCTCCGGGGCCAGATGAATTGCATCCTAGGATATTAAAAGAACTGGCAGAGGTCATTTCGGAACCGCTTGCTATAATCTTTGAGAAATCTTGGAGGACAGGAGAAGTTCCAGCAGACTGGAAGAGGGCAAATGTTGTCCCCATCTTCAAGAAGGGAAAAAAAGAGGACCCAAATAATTATCGCCCTGTCAGCCTGACGTCAGTACCCGGAAAGATTCTGGAGCAGACCATTAAGCAGTCAGTTTCTAATCCCCTAGAAAGCAACACGGTAATCACGAGAAGTCAACATGGATTTCTTAAAAATAAGTCATGCCAGACTAATCTTATCTCTTTTTATGATAGAGTTACTAGCTCGATAGATGAAGGGAATGCTGTGGATGTAGCATTTCTCGATTTCAGTAAGGCCTTTGACAAAGTTCCCCATGACATTCTTGCAAAGAAGCTAGTAAAATGCGGGCTGGACAGGGCTACTGTTAGTTGGATTTGTAATTGGTTGACCGACCGAACCCAAAGGGTGATCACGAATGGCTGCTTTTCATCCTGGAGAGAGGTGACTAGCGGGGTGCCACAGGGTTCTGTCCTGGGCCCAGTGCTGTTCAATATCTTCATCAACGACTTGGATGAAGGAATAGAGGGCATGCTCATCAAATTTGCAGATGACACCAAATTGCGAGGGGCTGCTAATAGACCAGAGGACAGGATCAAAATTCAAAATGACCTGGATAGATTGGAGAGCTGGGCCAAAGCTAACAAAATGAAATTCAACAGAGAGAAGTGTAAGGTCCTACACTTAGGTAGAAAAAATGGAATACAGAAATATAGGATGGGGGACACATGGCTGGATAGCAGTACGTGTGAAAGGGATCTAGGAGTCTTAATAGACCACAAGCTGAACATGAGTCAGCAGTGTGATGCGGCAGCCAAGAAAGCCAATGCAATTCTCGGCTGCATCAATAGGAGTATGGTGTCTAGATGGAGGGAGGTACTGGTACCACTCTACTCTGCTTTGGTTAGACCTCATCTTGAATCCTGTGTCCAGTTCTGGGCACCCCAATTCAAGAAGGACATGGTCAGGCTGGAGCAGGTCCAGAGGAGGGCAACCAAAATGGTGAGAGGCCTGGAAGTCAAGCCCTATGAGGATAGACTTAGAGAGCTGAGTATGTTCAGTCTGCAGAAGAGAAGGTTAAGAGGGGACATGATAGCTATGTTTAAATATTTGAAGGGATGCCATGTAGAGGAGGGAGAGGGCTTGTTTTCTGCCGCTCCAGAGACCAGGACCAGCAATGGATTCAAGCTGCAGGAAAGGAGATTCCACCTGAACCTCAGGAAGAACTTCCTGACGGTCAGGGCTGTCCAGCAGTGGAATAGGCTGCCTCCACGGAGTGTGGTGGAGTCTCCTTCTTTGGAGATTTTTAAGCAGAGGCTGGATGGCCATCTGTCGGGAGTGCTTTGAGGGTGTTCCTGCATGGCAGGGGGTTGGACTGGATGGCCCGTGTGGTCTCTTCCAACTCTACATTTCTATGATTCTGTGACATGGCAGGCAGTCTGCACAGAGTGGCACTACTTGTTCAGAGTAAATTTCCACACACACATGATGGGACAAGACTAGCACCTATCTGCTCGCACTTCTCCAATCACTATCTCAGCAAGTAAAATACATGTATAGTGTAATGAATGGGGATCTTAGATTAATGAGGAGGAGTTTTAAAATTACTTACTTTGTGCAATATGCATGAACAAACACTTTAGAAACTACTTGTCTAAATAGATGCTGTGGAAGGAGATTGCAGCTCTTGGATGCACCAGCTCTTTCCAGGCATCTAGATGGACGTGTTATACTTTTAATGTGGAAGACTGCTTAAAATCAGACTTCTGTACGATAATTCAGGGGTATAAGAATGTGCAGCTCTCCAAATGTTGCTGGACTGCAGCTCTTATCAGCCCCAGCCAATCAGTATAGCCAAAGGTGAGGGATGATAGGGATTGCAGTCCAGCAACATCAGACAAGCTGTATATTGCCCAGCCCTGGCTTTAGCTGATGCCATCTGTATAAACATGTAGAACCAAATCATTATACTTGGTTTCTCCATTGTATGAGCAGCAGGTTGACTCCACACAAGCACCGCATTCAGAAGGCCCACAGATTTTGGCTGGGTTTTGTAATTAACCAAAAAAATTTGGTTATCAGGATGCAGAGCATCTTCTCTTAAGGACCCAGAACCTCTGGTCTGACCTTGCTCTGTAACTCTGAAATTTAGCACAAGAACAGGGGTAATTCCCCTGCCTGGAGCTGGGGAGGAGACTGGGAGGCCCTTCCTGCAATTGCTGCATGTTTCCAAAGTGAAAAGAGCTTCCCAGTGCAAGTGCCACTGTGAGAATGGTCCCTGCCCCCATCAAAGCTGGAATGAAAGCATGAGCTCATTGCTTTATTGGCTGATATTATTTATATCTCGCCTTTCTCTTGGCACAGGACCCAACAAATTAAAACACAGTATAGCTAAAATATTATTATAGGTTAAGCCTTCCTCGTGTAGAAATCTGAAAACCAAAACTCTCCAAAAACCAAAATTTTTGAAAGGTAGAATCCAGACGTCTTCCTGTAGGGAACATGAGGGAATTCCAAAGACTTGGTTGGGACCGTGAGCTTAGAGGGGGAAAAAGAGATTTTGCAAGCAGTATGCACAAACAGTCCCAAGCAAGCCTCCATAATTCCCTCCCATTCCCTACAAGAGGAAGGCAAGAGGAGAAGAACTGGTGAAAGAGAGGGCCCTGCACTAAAAGAACGATATATAATTTACAACAGCAACATAGAACAGCATATAATTTACAACAATTTAAATTTACAATTTAAGGTGTACATGAAACATAAGTGAATTTTATGTTTAGACTTGGGTCCCATCTCCAAGATATCTCATTATATATATGCAAGTATTCCAAAATCCAAAAAAATCTGACATAGGGAACACTCCTGGTCCCAACCATGTCAGGTAAGGGAAGTTCAACCTGTATACCAAAATTTTAAAAACCAACTAAATAAATAATTCCATTAAAAGAGTGATATTAAGACAGTTTAAAACACATTTAAGCTCTGGTTTAAAAAAGATCAAAAGCACAGCACACCCCTTTAAAAGAGCCTTCTGTCACATAGGGTAAGTGCCAAAGGCCCGTCTAAGTTAAAAGGTCTTTGCCTGGCAGTGAAGAGTGCAGGGAAAGGGTTCTGTCCTGGGCCAAGTGCTATCCAACATTTTCATCAATGACTTGGATGAAGGAGCAGAGGGCATGCTGATCAAATTTGCAGATGATACCAAATTGGGAGGGGTGGCTAATACCCCAGAAGACAGGATCAAATTTCAAAATGACCTTGACAGATTGGAGAGCTGGGCCAAAGCTAACAAAATGAAATTCAACAGAGAAAAATGTGAGATCCTGCACTTAGGCAGAAAAAATGGAATGCACAAATATAGGCTGGATAACAGTACATGTGAAAGGGATCTAGGAGTCTTGGTAGATCACAAGCTGAACATGAGTCAGCAGTGTGATACGGCAGCCAAGAAAGCCAATGTGATTCTTGGTTGCATCAATAGGAGTATGGTGTCTAGATCGAGGGAGGTACTGGTACCACTCTACTCTGCTTTGGTTAGACCTCATCTTGAATACTGTGTCCAGTTCTGGGCACCTCAGTTCAAGAAGGATATTGACAAGCTGGAGCGTGTCCAGAGGAGGGTGACCAAAATGGTGAAGGGTCTAGAAGCCATGCCCTACGAAGAGCGGCTTAAGAAGCTGGGTATGTTTAGTCTGCAGAAGAGAAGGTTAAGAGGGGACATGAAAGCCATGTTTAAATATTTGAAGGGATGTCATGTCGAGGAGGGAGCGGGCTTCTTTTCTGCTGCTCCAGAGACCAGGACAAGGAGCAATGGATTCAAGCTGCAGGAAAGGAGATTCTGCTTGAACCTCAAGAAGAACTTCCTGACGGTCAGAGCTGTCCGGCAGTGGAATATGCTGCCCTGGAGTGTGGTGGAGTCTCCTTCTTTGGAGGTTTTTAAGCAGAGGCTGGATGACCATCTGTTGGGAATGCTTTGATGGGTGTTCCTGCATAGCAGGGGGATGGACTGGATGGCCCTGGGTCTCTTCCAACTCTATGATTCTATGATAAGGGCCAACTAAATCTCCTGTTCCCACAGGTCTGGCAGCAGCCACTGAGAAGACTCCCATGTCCTCAGCAGACATGCCTATGGTGGGGGTGGAACCAAGAGAATGCCCTCCCCCAGAGATCTTAAAACATGGCCAGGCTCATATGCGGAAATAAGGAGGCAGGGGCAAAACTTAACAACAGCAAACAAAATTATAGCCCTCAGCCCCATTTTTCTGGATTGGCTAGTGTAGGCATGGAGAAAACACCACCTATTGCAGAAAATGGCTTGGTGATGACTTAAAACCAGGCACTGTATCAAGCAGCCTGTGTGCTAAACAGCATGTGTGTGTCAGAACAGAGCATGTGATCTGGCTTGATGTTAGGCTGCTGTTTTCCTACCTTGCCTTGGAGTCAGGCTTCTTTGTAATTTTTGAACCATTTGCCAGGCCTTTGCATGGTGGAAGATCATTGAGAACCATCACAATAAACCATGCATATAAAGTCATATATGAAGCAAATGTGCCGCATGGATTCATAATCATATTTGGCCCCTTCAAAAAGGGTGTGTGTGTGGAGATGAAGGCTGCTTCCCAGTGCATATGTACCTTGCAATATGTAAAGGCCTAGTGAGTGTGTGAACAAGAACATGTTCTTTCATCCAAGTTCCCACTGCTTTGGGGATGTCATTGTTGTTAACTATTGTCAAATTGACTTCAACCTATGGATGAGTGATCTCCAAGTCACCCTATCATCAACTGCTCAGAGCTGCTCAGGTCTTGCAGATTCAGGGACATGTTTTCCTTAATTGAGTCTATCCATCTGTAATGCACTCTTCCTCTTTTCTTACTGCCTTCTCCCTTACTAAGCATGACTGTCTTTTCTTGCGAGCGGTGTCTTCTCACGACGGCCGAAGTACAACAGCCTCAGTGTAGTCATCTTGCTTCTAGGGAGAATCCAAGCTTGATTTGCTCTAGGACCCATTCATTTGTCTTTTTAACAGTCCAGGGTACCTGTAGAAATCTCCAACACTACATTTTGAATGAGTTGATTTTCTTCCTGTCAGCTTTCTTCACTGACCAGCTTTGTGAAAGCTGGTCAGTGAAGAAAGCTGAAAGGAAGAAAATAAGATAGAAATTGGAAATATGATGGCAGGGACAAGCCTAAACTTAGTATTCAATGATTTATCTTGACACTTGAGGATCTTGTCTAGTTCTTTCATAGGTACCCTTCCAAATCTCAGTTTTCTGATTTCTTGACTGCAGTCTCCATTCTGACTAATGACTTAACCAAGGCATGGAAAACCTTGAAATATTTTAGTATCTTCACTATCTGCTTTAAGATTATATAAATCATCCATGGTCATTCTTTTTTATTTTCTTAATGTTCCTATGGGGACATGGGAAGGCCTTTGCTGAGTCAATCCATTGGTCTGTCTAGCCCAGTATTGTCAGCAGCTGTCTAGGGTTTCAGACAGGAATTTTCCCAGTCAGGAATAAGACTTTTTCCATGCAAAGCTGCTGTTCTTCCACTGAGCTAGAGCCCTTCCTGCAAATGTTGGGCAAGTTGAAAAGAGAGACTATAATCTGTACACAAACTGTGATGGTGATTATTGAGGTACAGTAATAATTGCAGTTTTGCATTGTAGACTCAGAAACACTTTAGCCATCCTTCAGCCAAACAGGGCATTAAAGACAACAAATAAAAACCTTCCACCATGCCAGGTTCAAACATCGATTCTGCATAATGCCATTTATCCCCTTTTGTTCATCCCTACTGTACTTTAAAGTGACACTGTCAACTTGACATTTTGGAATTAAATTAATTTTGGGGAGGGGAATAGAGTTTCTAACAGTGGAGTCTTTTAATTACTGTACAACGTAGTAGTTAAATCCACTTGTTTTTAAAAAAATCATGTTTTTTCTGCTCTCCCATTGTTATCACAAGGGTTTGGTATTTCTTTTATACCTCTGAACAAGGAGAGTTAAGCACAGGACTGTGGTTAATAAGGAGAGAAACTAAAGCATCTGACAGACCACCAATCTCAGCAGGCAAACGCATGTCATTGGTTCTCAGATTTAGAAAAGATTATGAAGAATATCAGTATACGGCCCCAATGATTTGCCTGTTTTATTGATAATACAGGCTTCCCATGTTTATCTGAAAGGTTAGGGATTAGAGCACTGTCAAAAACTGAATTGTTGAAAAGTGGAACCCATGTACTGTACTGAAGGGAGCATGAAGGACTGGCGGAAGCTCATTTGGGACCAGCTGCGCATGCGCTGCTTGCAAAGTCTCATCTGGCTTAGTGCCTTCCCCCAGACACTCAGCTCACTCTGCAAGCAGCATGCACATGTAAGTAGTTCCAAACAAGCCTCTATAGGTAAGAAGAATTGATGAAAGACCAGAGCCCTGTTGAATGAATGGAACTTGTCCTGAATTTGGAAGCATCAAAAGAGCAAGTTGTCAGATAATGGGGCTTCCTGTAGTTCTATAAACAAGCAAGGCTCTAAGCTTCCCAGAATATGGGGCCATGACCTCTCAGGGATCACTGAGTGCGTACAAGGGCCAGTTCTCCTTGGCATACATAAGACCATTGTCAGAATCCTCTTGGTGTTCTCTGCATGTGTAAGTTCTCCTATGGAAGCAGCTGTCTGCATTCAGGTCCAGGTTATAGAAGCGGGCTGGCACATGGATGCCTATTGCCCATTTGGCTAGGCATTCGTTTGCCCATTTGCAGTCCTTGTACAAAGCTGACATTTAGCACAGGGTGTATGCAGAGGTTTACGTTATACGAGGTCCACCTGTGAAGGTGGAATCTTCACAGGGAAGCCTGTATGTAGAGTGGGCTAATCTGTGCTGTACTTCCCCTCAAAATGTGCTTGAGAAAATAACCATGGTGTGTTCAGACCCCTCTGCGGACTGCCAGTCTCTCACATGAGGGCATATTGGGGATCTGGCAAGTGAAATTGAGTTTGAATTTGGCAAACCAGAGTTTAGTGTCCGTGCAGCGTAGGGTTAAGTCTATGCCATGTCATGCAGAATAATGGCAGACAGATGTTGAGTGATCTTCTCCTGATAGACTTTAACCCAGTTCTGAGCTCTTGTCCTTCTGTTTGTGTGTGGCAGGCGTTACCCTACTGTTGAAAAGCGAGCAAAATTCTTCAATGGACCGAGTTACATGCCCATACCAGAAGATGGCCCTTTCCTCAAGGCATTACTTTTTGAACTGAGGCTGACGGATGGAGACCAACACTTTGTAGAGCGAAGGGATGGCTGTTCCCGAATCAACAAGACTTCTGTCTATGCCTTGCAGGCTGAAGGGGGAGACCTCTGGCCTGTGGTGGCTTTCCAGAAAAGTGGGTTGATTTATATTGCTCTCCCACTGGTTGAACAGTCTCTAAATCCTCACCCACCTCTTTTCAACATCAGTGGGATCTCTCAGGCTTTTGACCTGTTGTCAGGACTGCTGGCTTTCATGAGCTCTGGTCAGAAAAGTGAACCGGAAAGGAGCACCAAAATCAGCCAGCTCCCGAGTTTGCTGATGCAGGCCTGCCCTCTGGGCACCCCACTGGATACAAACTTGAACAGTTCATTGTTGGAAAATAATCATGCCGCTCCAAGTAGCCACCCTCAGAAACCACCAGCTTGGCGGACCTGCACATACAAGGGAAAGCCTCATGTTAATGTCTGTATCACTGAAAAAGTCAAGTCTGTGCAATATGACAAAAGGGATGTGGCTGACATGTGGCAGGTTTACGGAACTGTAACTTGCAAGGTGAGACAATTTTCAGTGCAAATCTCTCTAACCTATTTGACACATGAATGCACCTGGAAAAGCAAAAATTCAGCTCAATTTTTATCTTGGCATATGGGGGAAGCTGAACTTAATATTTTTAATGCTTCAGCATGTCTTAGAGGAGACGTTGCTTTTTTTAGATTTGTGAATTAAACCAGAATGAAAATCTCGCTTTGTGGTTATGCGCTTGCATACCTTGCTCTTCGTTCTGCTGGCTTAAATATGAGTTGAAAGATGCTGCTACAAATATTTTATCATTTCTGTATCGCTTTTCACTGAACAGTTTTCAGCTGGCAACCCTCATGTTATTTATCCTTATAACAGCTCCGTGAGGTAGGTTAAGCTGAGAGACAGTGGCTCAGTGCAGACATCCCGTCAAATCATAGTTAAATAAGTTTAACTGTGGCTTGGCTTTGTACCTGTATAGACACACTCTTGTGTTCCCTTGTTGTGATCAGCCAACGTGATTTGAATGGAGTTTGCAAACTACGGCTTATGCTAACTGTGGTTTGATCTGAATTATCAAACTACATTTATTTCTATTATTCTTTATCCAGAGGTCCCTGCTAAGTAGAAAAGAGAGAGGTGAGCAGATAAAAAACAAAAGCAGGTGCAAACTAGTCTTGCTTGCATGTTCTACAGTGCAAACCATAGTTCAGTCTCTGAATTGTGGCTGGAATAAACCTCAGTTCACTGTGATGTCAGAATAGAGCCACTAGTTTGCCAAGGTCACTGTCAGTACATCCTGGGTGTGCTTGGGCATGTGTACATATCTTCAAGTTGCCTGTCCATATATGGTGACCTCCATGACTTTCATAGGCTTTTCTTAGGCAAGGAATACTTACAGGTGGTTTTCCCAGTTCCTTCCTCTGAAATGCAGCCTATAATACTGGTATTTGTTGGTGGACTCCCATCCAAATACTAACCACTACGTCATGAGCATTACCCAGGCTTCCTTTGATGAAGGTAAAGTGTCGCCCTCCAGAAGTTGCTGGGCCGAGAGTTGGAGTCCAAAAAATTCTGGAGAGCCCTGATCTGTAGCGTGGAAACCTAACAGCTTGAAACTGGAAAGGGCATCAGGGAGCTTTCCTGTCATTGTATAACTTCAGAGCTGACCCGCTCCAGACTTCTCTGTCCAGAGATTTAAAAAAGAAACTGGTTTGCCCCTGAAAAAAGACCACCAAAATTGCCATTATCCCTGTTTCAATAGATGGCAGCCTAGGAAGCTGTGGACTACTCCGGCATTCTAATCCAAGTCTGAGCAAAGTGCAGCCCTCCATATTTTGTTGGGAGTTACAGTCCAACAACATCTGGAAAGCCACACTTTGCCCAGCGTTGGGTTGCTGTATTGGGCTCGGATTTAGTGCTCCAGTTTCAAGTCCCCACTCAGCCATGAAATGCAGTAGGTGACGGGACAGTCATTCTCTGCCTCTTAGCTTGACCTACC
Source organism: Cyclura pinguis (assembly GCA_030412105.1). NCBI lineage: Eukaryota > Metazoa > Chordata > Lepidosauria > Squamata > Iguanidae > Cyclura > Cyclura pinguis. The sequence goes on from CM059599.1 coordinate 383,460,716, forward strand.
TCTTAGGGTTGTTGTTAAGGTAGAGGGAGAGAACCATGTATGCCAGCAAAAGCTCTTTAGAGGAAAAAGAGGCATATAAATATGCAAAAGAAAATGCTTTGAAGCACTTTGATTGTTGTTGTTGTTGTTGTCTTTGAAGTGTGATATAGAAGGCACCGCTCCCAACGTGACTGTCGGCTTGAACCTCCCTGCCAACGGCTCTCCTCTTCAGGATATTTTGGTCCATCCTTGTGTTACATCACTTGACTCTGCCATCCTGACTTCTAGTAGCGTGGACATCTTAGATGACTCGGCTTTCAGCGGACCTTACAAATTCCCTCTAATCCCTCCTCCTGACCTGTTCAATCTCTGCTTTTATACTTCCCAGGTAAGAGGGCGTGACTGGTAATTTTAAGCAGGCAGGACCAGCACTGAAGGATCAGCGTGGTCCAGAGCTTCCCAAAGTCAACAACCGAGCATGAAGTTGGCCCTGCAGCTCCTCCTTGCTCTTACTGCCTGTAGGGCCATTTCTGCACTAGACTGTTATAGTGCTCTTATTCCACTTTCAACATCCAGTGGAATCCTGGAGTTTGCAGTTTAAGGAGGGGCCTTTGGAGCACTATAACAGTCTAGTGTGGAAATGTCCTAGGTTTACCTGTCCCCTGGTCACTATGAGATGAGCAAATGGGTGGCAGTGGCAGCAAAAATGAGGAACAGGCGGCAAGACATGGTGGGGAGGGGGATGAGGGCCTCCTCGGAGAGGGCATCTTGCCCAAGTGCCCCCTCAGCCCCACCGCTGGTGCTTTAATCAGGCCCTCTTTTGAACCCACTCCAAGTGACCACTGGGCACGATCTTATCCCCATCACTATTTGACATCTAGAACAAACATGGCGAACCTTCAGCCCTTTTAACATTTTGGACTAGAATTCCCACAGTCCTTGGCCATTGGCCGTGTTGCCACGGGCTTCTGGGAGCTGAAGTTCAAAATGGCTGGGAGTTCAAAGTTTCCCCACGCCTGACCTAGAATCTGGGAAAGAACAACTCAGCTGTTAAGGTGGGATTTGCCCATCAGCTTTTGGCAGTTAACTGATTGTAAAGAAGGGTTTACGGATTGGGAATGCCTGCTTCATTTTAACCTTTTACAGTTGTGTTTTTGAAATGATTTTGTATTATTTTAAATGCAACATTTTTGTTCTTGTCAGGGTCCAGATCTGAACCATTCCTGTAGCTCTGCGCAGACTCTCTGTTGCATTTACCTTACTGTCTGACCAAGGCTCCGAAATCTTCTTGAAATGGGGATTTCATGTCATACCACATGCACCAGATGTACCAAGAAGATACTCTTTCAGTCTTCCTAATTAGTTTACTAATTATTAAACCTAACTAACTTAGAATTCTTTCATACAGAATGACTATTTTATTTATTTATCTAACTAACATCCTACTTTTCGCCCAACAAGAGGCCCAAGGTGGGCTAAAACATGGTTAAAACAAATAACTAAAACAGTTACATTAGGTAACATGTTAAAACACCTATATTCTCTCCCACCTTCATTGTAGAGAGTGGAGACAGCCTTTTCAAGGCCTCGTGCCCACCCCTGGTTTATGGGAAGAGACGTGGATCATCTTAAAAGAGTTACCAAAGGGTAACTGTCCACTCAAACGTACTGTATGTGACCTACTGTGAAGCAGGGAGGAGAAGGAGGATTGATAGGGAGGATGAACGGGATTTTTACACATTTTTTTATTTTAATTTAATTTAGAATACTTATATCCAAGTCCCCAGAGGCTCTCAAAGAGGCTTACAAAAGATTCTTAAATAAAACCACACTGAAAACTAGTACAGGGACATAAATTACATGGCGTCCATAACAGAAGCGAGATTATTTAGGCAGAGTATGCTTAACAGGCTTGTGAAGGATCAAGCAACAAAGGAATGCCTGCCTGACCAACTCCGTATGTCAAAATATTTGTTTGAAATGAAGTATTTAATGGATATGGAATTTGCATGCATGCTCGTCTTTTCCTGATTTTCATGTACAAAAGACAAAATGGCCACCATACCTGTCTATGGAATAATTTAGCCTCTGACAACAATGAAAGGATTCGTCCTCAATTCTGGGATGCTGATAGGCATCTCTAAGTTAGCAATGGCCCTCCAGCTCATTACATGCTTTGAGTGTGGCACTGGGTGAGATTTTGGCCTTCGTCCTAGAAATGTTTACAGCACCCTGCTGATCGGTGGTTTAGAGAATCTAGCTTGCAAATGAGTTGTTAATTCCTATTTTCCATCAGAATTAAGCACTCTCCGCCTAATTATCTTACTGTTTAGCAATCGGAGAGTTTATATCTGACATCTGGAAGCTGTCATCCCATTTTAATTTATTTCATTTTAGAAATTTGCACTCTTATCACACACCTCCAAAGAAGCCCTGGGGTAGCTTACAACATACCAAAACCAGAAACCAACCGTCGATAAAAACACAGAAAGATGATCTTAAAACAGCAATATTAAAGAATTCAACTTCCTGCCTAGGTCCCTGTTCCTCCTATTCTGGGATTTTACCAGCTGAAAGAAGAGGAATCACAGTGGAAGTTCACCATTCACCTGAAGCTCCATGAGAGTGTGAAAAATGCTTTTGAATACTGCGAAGCCCGTGTTCCCTTTTTTAACAGGTGAGAATAACACCTCCCTCCACTCACTTTTTCCTGTGAGTAGGATTTCAAGAATCACCCCAGCAAGGGTGTTTCCTTGCGGCTGGGTGTAGGTGGAAACTGTTGCTGAGGATAATCTTGAAAATCTTCCCTTTACAAAAACCAGTTCTCAGCAACAGAGGCAGCCAAGCTAACACAGAGAGAACGAAATATAACATCTGGGCCAAAGTAAGCAAAATGTGGCCCTTAGGCCACAGGTCACCCCTCAAGGCTATTTTTCTGGCCCAGATTCATAGAATCAAAGAGGTGGAAGAGACCCCAGGGGCCATCCAGTCCAACCCCATTCCGCCATGCAGGAACACCAATCAAAACATTACAGACAGATAGCCATCCAGCCTTTGTTTAAAATCCTCCAAAGAAAGAGAGTCCACCACATTCTGAAGCATGCATTCCACCGTCTAACTGCTCTTACCATCAGGAATCCCTTCCCAGTGTTTAGATGGAATCTCTTTTCCTGTAGTTTGAAGCCATTCCTCTAGTCCCTAGTCTCTGGAGCAGCAGCAAACTAGTTTGCCCCATCTTCAACATGACATCCTTTCAAATATTTAAACATGGATGCAATTCCCCTGGACTGCCCTTTTTCTGTCAATTCACCCTTTAAATAAGTCACAGCTGGGCCCCTGCTATGTGGAACATGGGCAAACCCTTCTTTTTCAGTGGATGTCCAGTACCATTATGTGTTTTTGGCATCTTTGGCAGTCCCTGTGGTCTCCAACTGGCCCCCAGACCTGCTGATGTTGTCCATCCATAGTCTAATCCTCCTTTTTTACCTGTCACCCAAAGTCACCTTTTAACCTGCTTGTAAGGAAGTTGCTATCACATGGTTCACTTCTGAACGCCTGCAGCTAGGCAGAGCATGACCTTCCTCCATCAACCTAAGGAGCAGGGGGTTGGGGGGTTGGCTCATGGGGGCCCTCCTCTGGGGGGGCCCTCTGTTTGCGATGGGCCACCGTCACCAAGGTTCAAAGCAGCAGTTGCTGCCAAACTAGCCGTTAAGAGAAGTTGCCTGCAAAGAGTAGCTCAACTTGAATGATGGCTACCACATTAGACATTGTGCAGTGAGGGTCTTTAGAGAATTGCACTGGCTGCCAGTATGCTTCCAGACTGAATTCACAGTGCTTGTGATGACATTTGCAGCCTTAAATAGCTTGAGGCTTGAACGCTTGAGGGACACCTTTCTCTATATTTACCCACTGGAGAATTATGGTCTCCTGGGGACCATTCTGTGCGTCCCACCAGTGAGATCAATACTCTGCAGGAATGTAGGAGAGGGCCTTCTCAGCCCAGCACCCCAACCGTAGATTGCCCTCCCTTTGGAGGCCTGATTGGTGCCAACAGACATTTCGTTCAGGTGCCAAGTAAAAACATGGCAGTTTATTAAAGCCTGTCACTGATTGATCTCAAAATGCTCATGTGCACGGTTTTAGACCTGTTTAAAACCTTGTAAAACGATTTTAATTTGTTTGAATATTTTTCCAATCTATTTAAATTATTTGTATTGTTTCAGATTCTTTCAACTTGTTTGCACTGATTTTATTTTGTACGCTGCCCTGAGATCTTTTGACATAGTGCTGGAGAGAAATGGTTTAATATCTAAATCATAAATAATACTGAGAACAGGCGATGTTAACAATAGTTAGCTCCAAAATTAATCGCAGAGCAGGGGCATGCCTGTAGGAGCAAAGAAGTGAAGAGGGGTCCCAAGAACACTATCAGTTACATTGCTGCCTTTTATCAATTTTAGATCCAGGCTGTCTGAAGACTGTATCTCCCCATGTGAACCTGCCCAAGTTCTAAAATCTTCAGGAGAGGGCTTTCCCTCAGTCCCACAAGCATCCTCAGTAAGGACAAGGGAAAGGCCTTATCAGTGGCTGCCCCCAGACAGTGAAATTTCCTGCCACCACAGGCTGTGTTGGCCACTTCTTTGCTCTCTTCCTTTAGCAGGCAAAGGCTTCTTTATTTAGTCAGGCCTTCAGCTATTAACAGGCTGTTGCAGAAGGGTCTTTTAAAAGAGGTGGCGTATTTCTTTAAAAAATTGTTTTAAATTAGGGATCGTTTGTTTAATTATTTTTAAATTTTGATCTACAAATTGTTCTGCCTGTATCTTGTTTTTAAGCCTCCTTGGGTCCCATATTGGGAGAAAGGCGGGATATGAATTAAATAAATAGCTGTGGAACCTGTGCAGCGATTGGTGGATGATGGGAGCTACGCAAAAACCGCGATAGCACTTCCCTCCTGCACTGAGCTCTGGCAAAAACAGCTTACCAGAGTCAAGTGTATCAAAAATCACCATACAGCAGAGCACTATACATACAGCTTAGAAGCGCGCCCAGCAGGGTTTAAACACTAGCAGCATTGCTCTGAAGCCACAAAAATACACCCACACAATATTATCTTCCAACTTGGAGGCTTTTACTCTTCAGTTACGATACATACATATTTACGGTACTCCAACCGAGTTTAGCATTCCACAGCATGCGTCCGACATAGCCTCTGCCCGCTCTATCAGACAGTCAAGAGGACAGTTGGCTAGGACTCAGCCCCTTATATACATACCTTGCTGATGCAACTCTAGCCAACTTTGCATGTTCCCATGTCTGATGCAACTCTCTGCCCCGGTTACATTTTACAATGACTCAGCAAGAGTGACATGGGATTACATCATTCACTGTCATTCCCAGGTGCAAACCTCAGTGTGCATCATATATATTTTATTGGACTACAGGTCATGTCCAACCTTTCCTCACAGAACCTGTCGTCTACTTCTTGGTGTGTTCACTTTGATGGAACCCTTGTTTGCAGCTCTGAAGCTGCGCAGCCAGAATGTGAAGCTCTCCGATTAATATGATGCACCATGATGAACAGTGGGGGGGCCATTATTTTTTTAAATAGATCTCCAGTGTGTTTTACAGCAAAGGTGGGCCAGCTGCATGTGCCCCCTCCCAACTCTTTTGGTGGCTCCTAAAGGCCACACAGCTGAATTTCAACCATATTGCAGCAAAATGAACTTTCAGCATTAAAGCAAGCCCTGGAGGTATTTTAGCAGAGGCCTAGAGCTGTGCCTTAAGGAAGAATTACTCTTCTGGAAGTCTCCAGAAAATGTTGTTCTCCTCTGAAACAAGGTGCAACATCCCACAAGCTTGCTTTTGTTCAAGATATACATTTTTGTGGAGCCAGATATGCTTCCTCTCCCCATATTTGAGATCACCACTACACTCTCAAATTTCAGCAAGGTAGAGATGGAAGAGTTGCAACTGGCCCTTTCAAAATTGCCCACACCTGTTGTACAAAATTTGTTCTTGTTCTTAATTTGCCTCCAAGTCAGCTTCCACTTATTGTGACCCTATAAACAAAACGCCTCCATGAGCTGCAGTCATCAACAGTCCTTAAATCTTGTAACCTCAAGGCTGTGGCTTTCTTGATTGAATCCCATCATCTATAATGTGGTCTTCCTCTTTTCCTCTTGTCTTCCACTTTACCTAGTGTTACCATCTTTTCCATTCAGTCATGTTATCTCATGCTATGTCCAAAGTATGATAGCGTCAATTTAGTCATTTTGGTTTCTAGTGAAGTTCAGGCTCAATTTGCTCTGTATCCCATTTATTTGCCTTTTTTAGCAGTCTGTGGTCTCCTTAGAACTCTCTTCCAGCATCACACTTCAAGTGAGATGATTGTCTTCCTGTCATTTTTTTTAAATCAGGTTTCACAACCATGCATAGAAGTCAGAAATGCTACTGCATGAATGATTCCGAATTTTGTTTTTAATGATAAATGTTCTCGCTTGAGCCTCCTAGCTATTTCTTTCACAACTGCTTTTCCAAGTCTTAATCTTCTTCTTATTTATAGAGTGCAATTTCTGTTTTTTTATCTATGACCAAGCTTGGATGTAGAAAATCTTTAATTATTTCCATGCGTTCATCATCCACTTCTAAGTTATGTAACTCATCTATGGACATTACAGTTGGCCCTCCACATTTGCGAGAGTTAGGGGCACAGGGCCTTCATAAGAGCAGAAAAATCGCAAATATCAAAATGTGTTTGTGTTTTGTGTCTGTCTGTCCATCTGTGAGAAGGGGGCTGAGGCAGGATGGGGAGCACGGGCACCCAGGGTCCAAACCAGGTCTGGGAAAGGAGAGGGAAAGGGCATGGGTCAGTATGGTTGCCCTACATTTCCCCTCCTCTCCCGTCTCCTTCCTTGGGTGTGCGGGGCCATCAGGAGAGGATTTGTGATGCTGAAAAATCAAGCTGTGACTCGTATTTATCTGGCCAGGCAGTGGTTGGTAGAGGAAGACCAGAGGTGGGTTTTTTAAATGCTGTGCAGCTTGATCAGAGCCACTGAGATGGAAGGTTCCCCCCAAAAAAGAAGTGCTGGAGAGGGGGGCAGGCAGAGGTTAGAATAACTCACAAATAGTTAAATCCATGAAAGCTGAACCCACAAATGTAGAAGTCCAACTGTATGTTTGTTTTCTCAGTATTCAACTGTAACTCAGCCCAGGTATGATGGAAGGGAACATCCATGTGTGCTTAATCAGATAGATCCCTGTGGATTCAGTGTTATGACATCCAGAACTATTTACTTCAGAGAAGTGAAAGAGGCTGCAGTTTAGGAATTGCCCATCCCTTACCTCAGGAAACCATTAATTCCCATCAAACACACCGTACAGATAAAGAAGGTGTGGTTGCCTCATCCGTCTGGTGTTGAACAAAGTAGGCCTGAGTATTAGTTGCTGTGACTTTGCTAATCTCTTGGTTGGTGACAGGGGACCCATTACACACTTGGAATACAAAGTCAGCTATGGCCAACTTGAGGTGTCAAAAGAGAAAAGCCTACTGGTTTGGATCATAGGTAAGTCAAACCTCTTTTCTTTTAGTCTTTCTATGCTGATGGGGTACAGCTTATTGAACTTGCCCAGCAAAACCTGGCTGTCTTAGTTTGGCCAGGGAGACTTATTTATTCATCTATTTAATCAATTTGTATACAATTTTCCATACCTGAAATGGTATCTCAAAGGCATGTCCCAGAGATAGGCCAGGTGGTCGTCATTTCTTTCCTCCACGCGAACAAGTACTTCTTCTACGTCCCCATTGTTGAGTTGATGGCAAGGAGCATGGACTATGAGCCCCAAGGCCATGTGTTGCCCATGGGCAACTGCTCTCACATAATATTTAACTAATAGTACGGACCGTCTTCAGAAGAACACTGCAAGGAAGGCTTAGCTAATGAAGAGGGAAGGACACAATTGTAAAGGGCTAAATGTATTGTTCTCCCTTCCATCAGACTATCCCAATTTCTTCTTCCTTCCCACCAACTCCTTATCACCCTGATTTCTTTGTCTTGGTTTCCTTCTAACGTGCATGTCTAAAAGGTGAACCCAGTAGCTAAACAAATGGTTCCACAGGCCTGAAGTTATCATTTCTTCCCTCTATAGCCAAAAACTAATCTATTGTATAACGAATCACACTCAGTTCACTATCTTCCCCAGTATCATCTCACCAGTATCATCTCCCCAAATGGGTAGTTTGCTACCCAGGGGTTTGGCAGAGGGTGTCCTTGATACCAGGGACCTCACCAGAGACTTTAGGGAAGTTCTGGTACTGGGCAGGCATCATCCAATCCAGTTTTTACTCCCAACTAGAGTTGACCTTATTAAATCAATAGAAGTTATGTATGTGTAGCTTCACCATGTTCCCATGGGCTCAGTGGGTTTACTCTAGTCAATACAAGCAATTGGATTTAGGCTGTGATTATTCCATATTCCTCTGAAATCCTTCTTTGTCTCTCCGAAAGGACAAAAGTTTCCCAAATCATTGGAAATTTCCCTCACCGGCACTGTCGCTTTTGGTCCGGAGAGCCAGGAGCAGCCTGTTGATCCCGTGTGTACTGGAGCCACTGCCTATGTCAAAGTAAGCCACTGTCTCCAAAAGAAGCCAGGAGAGATAAGTCTTAGCTGTGTGGCTGTGGCAGTCTCTGGGAAGTGGGTTGTTCACCAAGAATGGATGTTCATTCATGCCAGCTGCAGGGATCTGAGAGCTGTAGTCTTAAAAAGTAGGTTTTCCAGTGCCCTGCTTTCAGTAGGCTGTAAGAAGTAATCAAAAGAGACAAAAACTGAAGAGCACTCATTAGACTCCTCAGGAAAAGCTAGAGAGATGTCTCAAAGTGCTCAATAAAGGGCTGCTTTATTATAGAGAAAACCCTACATGTTTTGTCCTGTAGATGCTTTTATGGCCTTTGTCAGGATCTGCACAGAAACATAAAAAATATAACTATAAAAGGACAACACATAATTATGCAACAAAACATGCACAGTATTACATAAGAAGAATCATTTTAATCTTTGTATGCTATCTAGAGCCTGTATGTGCCACTTTGGGATATGACTGCAGAATTTTCTGAAACGTATTTTATATTTCTATGTAGCCTCTGAAGAAGGCCATAAAAATACCTGCAGACCAAAAAGTGATGGTCTTTCATTGTAATAAACCATTCAGCACTTTGAGACATCTCTCCAGCTTTTCCTGTGTAAGATGTAACCACCACAAGAACAAGCCTCATAGTTTGGCCTTGATTCCTAACACATTTGGAAGTTTTTGGCTGGAATGCTGTTGGGCACTCAATGTCTTTGTAAGCAGACTTAACTCTGCAGGAATTGGGCCAACCCATAATGTCCATATCCAGTAAAGGACTGCTGTTATATTACTGAGCAGGAGAGGCAGCAAACTGACTGATGCTCAGCAGGACTGATGTTCATCGCGACACTTTCTAGGGAGTGCCAATGCACATTGGGACACTTTTGCCAGTATCCTGCTATGCATCTTTGCAATTCACTCACAGGGTTTCTTAGCATCTGTGCTAGATAACTGAGTATATGTAAAGTTACATAACTTGCACTGTGATAGAGGATTCTGGCCTTCATATACGGGAGGGCGGGGGGGGCGGGTGTCTTACATTGCCTCCCAGGTAAAAACAGCTTAGAATAATTGGCCTGGTTCAACTTAGGCCAAGATTCTATTAGGAGTTTCTTATGTTGGAGGTCCAGGAAGGTGAAGTCTGCTTCTTTTCCTCCAGCTGCACAGTAGCAAATATGCTCCACCCCGGTGTACCCCCATAGCCAGTCAGTGGCCAGGAGAGCAGAGCTATGCAGCTGCCATTGTTCTGACAGGGGAAAGGCAGCGTGTAGTGAGATACTGGATGCATCTTGGTGCAACACTCCTCAAAATGTTCCCACTGGTATCACTGAGAAAAGTTTGGTGGACACAACAGTGGTTAATTCTGAGTAAACACATGTAGGATTCCACTACACAGCAGACTGATGAAACTGCACCTCCTCAGTCCATTTTACTTCACTGCTGCTGCCTGTGCAAAAATCATATGTAAATTTCTAGTCTGATTTTTTTTCTCCCTCTATGGTGTTGAGAGTTTATTTGTCTCTTTGTTTTGTTTTGTTTTCCCTACTTTGTCATCTTATAGCTTTATTTTAGAATCCTGGATTTCACACTGACTGGATGTTACACTGACCAGCATTCAATCCAGGTCTTTTCCTCAGGAAAAGCAAAGATCAGCACAGGTGAGCAGGTGCTATCATTGGTAGTTTGAACCAAAACAAAATATATTTAGGAAACACAGATATAGCCAGAAGAACTTAGTATGCACAGTTGCTTTCTTTTTTAATAATATAAATGTCTAAGTAAATTTCTGACAGTATACATTTCTAAGTAAAATGCTTTATGTACCATTTTGTTATACTTTATATAAATATCTCTGGGGTTTTTTTAATGAAATATTTCTGATTGAAACAGACATGTCTCCCCATCCCTGTTTTTTGGGCTGAGGGATTAAGGTTTCTTCGTCATTTGCCAGCAAATCTGTCAGGAGGTCCCTTTTATCACCCTGTGGTCACCTTGGCATCCATCTTGTGACCAGTGGTAAAATCTAAACAGAGTTAGCATCAATGGTCCACTTAAGCATTCTTAAGTATTGGAAGCTTGCAATATTTAGATGGGAGAACGAGCAGGCTGTCTCTGTTAGTCTTCTGGGCTATTTATTATACGTAATCACAGGTATATGAATGTGTACACTCCCCTTGAGCAAGTGTGGTGTAGCAGTTTGAACACTGAACTTTGACTCTGGGACCAGGGCTCAGACCCCCACCTGGTCGTGGAAACCCACTGGGTGACCTTGGGGAAGTCACTCTCTCACCTGCCTCTGAGCAAATCTTGCCCCCAAAAAACCCACCCTATGATAGGTGCATCTTAAGGTCACTATAAGTCAAAAGTGGCTTGAAGGCAAACAGCAGCAGCAGCAGCAGGAACAAACAGAGACATTTCAATGTCTAGACACTGCTTTGATCCCATTACACTGCAGGTAAAGCATGGTACATTCATTACATTACAGTATATGACAGATAAGGTGTTACACTTCCATAAGGACTGAGCCTTTATATCTTCTGCTTTTTCCTTAGCAGGCATCGCTGCCTTTACCCATAGATGAACTTAAGCCTTATATCTGTGGCTAGACTCACAGGCATCCAAGTGGTGATTTAAAAAGATCTCCAGAGAGATACAGATTAGCTGGCAAATGACAAAGAACCCTCTATCCCTCAGTCTAAAAAGATAGATAAGAGGTGGAGAACCATACCCGTTTCAGGTGGCAACCAAGATGGGAAGGCCAAGAGGAGACAGAAGCCAAGAGACCTGAGTGTCTGTTTAGACTTTACCATTAGTCATGAGTGGGACATCTGGACAACCAGAAGGTGATAAGAGGGACCTCCAGAAAGATACAGTTGACAAATGAGAAAGAACCTTCAATCTAAAGAGATAGGGATGAGGAACCATGCCTGTTTTATGATCTTATATATATTTATTTGACTGGTGTATATATTAAGTCAGGTCTATGAGCTTCATTTTCTCTTTCCCTTCATTACCATTTCAGCCAGAGAAGTCTTTTCTTCAGATTACTACATCTGGAACTCCAAAGCTCCTGCACCAGTTGTCTGCAGAACTTTGCTTTTCTAATTTCCCTTCACTTTTGTCCTAGGAAGGAAAAATAATTTCCTGAAATATTTTAACCTATGTATTTACAGTCTGAGGAAGATAGAACCCATTCAATAAAAACATTTATATTGTTCTTTGAAATGCCTACTTTCTGTACTGTGTTGGATAAGACATACCTGTACAAGCACTGTTATTTAATCCTTAGATAACCAAAACTACCTGCAGCAGATTATATAATCTTTCCCAATCGTTTGGTTAAGGAGACCAGTCACACAGTTGTTGATAAAGGGAGTTAAATTGTAGAAAGTAACACATGAATTTGTATGGGCCTCTTTCCTTCTGTTGTTACACTCAGATTCCAACTTTTCTTTAAGACTTCCCTTGTGTAGCTGGTGACCTATTTTTGGTGCTCCTTCCTAATATCCTGAGCTAGGGCTCTCTGTTATGCCAAACTGGCAGGCAAGTTCCTTTTCCTTTTGGTTGAAGAATCTCTCATATTCCCAGTCAGAACTATCTAGCTATGTTCCTTGAAGTCATCTGTCAGAAGGATAGAGCACATAAAACTACCTACCTGTTCTTCTTCGTGGTCTCTGTGCCTCACACACTGGGAGCTTTCATGCATGCGCGGTAGCGTTCGGAAAATTCTAGAGCTTAGTTCTTTCTCGTCGGCCGTCGCGTACGGAAGGTTCTTTGCTTAATAGCGCCCTTTGGCTTTTCGGATCGTTTTCTCTCTGGTTTTTGACTTGGATTTGACTATCGAACTTCATTTTTTTGGATTTGGTGACTTTCGGATCTTTTCAACTCCTCCTTTAGCTTCCACCCCCCATCTTCCGTCTTCTCCAACCTCGTCTTCTCCGCCATCTTCTCCGCCACCCCTTGTGAGTCTTCCTTCCTTGGACTTCTCTATCTTCTCTCTTTAAGCCTTGCAACACTTGTGGTCGCAAGGTTGCGCTGACAGACAGTCATAGTGACTGCCTCTTCTGCTTGGGAGAGACTCACAGTGTTAAGGCTCGTCTTATCTGCTGCGACTTCACCACCCAGACTCTACGGAACCGCTTGGCCCGTTTGAAATCTCACTGCTGGGAAGACTCTCCGAGCGAGGGATCAGCCATCTGTTCAGCCCACGATGTCTAAACCATCAACATCGAGCCGACCTGTGACCACTCCCTCGTTGGTTCCGGCGGCTGCCACCCCGATGACATCGACAGTACCAGCATCGGTACCGGCATCTTGGCCCCCGATATCAGCCTTGCCAAGAATTGCGAAGATTTCTTCGGTGGCGTCGACTTCGAGGGAGGCTCCTGCGGGCTCGCAGGCAGCTAAGTCACTTAGGCCACTTACTGCTGCTCAGCATAAGCGTCCTGCCCCTCAAGAAGCCGGGAAAGAGAAGGAGAAAAAGAAGAAGGAGAAGCGGTGCTCTCCTCCCAAGAGGCCTTCCCTTCCTACGCCTCCTCCGACCCAGCAGCCTGAAGACCCAGGCGAAGACTCGGAACCCAGGAAATTCTGGAGGTCTCCAATGAGGAGGTGACCGCTGGCTCGGCTGTGTCTTCCGGCCCGCTGCTACTTACTGCCGCGGTGTCTCTGCTCGGTCACCCTGAAGTGGTGGGCCACCCGGAGGATGTTCCAGTCTCGCCCCGCCGTTGAGAGTCTTCCGCCAGGAGCGAGTCATGTTCCCCTGAATGAAGGGTGAGACGTCGGTCCCCGCACCGTCGGGAGACCCATCCAGAACAGGCCCTGTCTCGACCCCCATTTGGCTCGCCGTATTCCTCCACATCCCATATCGCGAGGTACGGTCGAGAACACTCCTGGCGGGAGTATCCAGGATCGTACCGGTCCTATTCCCCAGCGTATAGGGACCAGTACCAGCCTGATGTGAGACAGTGGTCGCCTTCACTGCTCGCGCTCTCCATCGCGCACCGCATTCCATCCACGATATCGGCGATCACCTTCCCGCTCCTTTTTGAGATCACCACGTCATCGGAGATCCCGTGAGCGCTCGCCCCGTTATCGGGCTGTCTCCCCACCACCAAGGGTCACCTCAACAGTGTCGCGCCCAACTTCGAGGTCTGCTCCTGTGCAACCTTCGGCTCCCACCACTACAGTCACCCAGGCGATCCAGCGCCTGCGGCCTACGGTTGTGCCGATTACTACGACCCCACAGGCAACGGTTGCTCCACCGAGTATGACGACTGCGCCCACAGTTACCCTGGCGCTGCCTTCTCAGCACCCGTCGAGAGAGAGGTCTCCTGAGAAATCTCCTTCTGAGTCTTCCCAGACCTACGGGTCCGACTCAGAATCCGACGAGTCGACAGCCGCGTCCCACGAGTCGCCTCCCTTGGTTCTTGGAGATCCCACACCAGAGTCGGCACCGGAGGATGAAGCAATTCTCTGATATCCTCCTCCGGATGGCGATGGCATTGGGATTAAAGGTCGCAGACCCGGCTCCGACCGTGCAGGATCCGGTTTTCCATTATGTGGATACCCGTCCACCATCGACGGCACCGCTACCGTTCCTGCTGGCCTTGATGGAGGCCCTTGAACATCCATGGGCCCAGCCGGCATCCGCCCAGCCGATCCCTCGCCAGTTAGAACATCTATACCAGACCCAAAAGGAGGGGACCGAGTTCTTGTTCGCACACCCGGTACGGAACTCTGTTGTTGTTGAATCCGCCCAGACCAAGGGCGGTGGGAGAGCGCGCACCACCCGCCGGACCGAGAGGGCAGCAGGCTGGACACCTTCGGCAGGAGATTTTACTCAGCTTCGTCTCTGATTGCCAGGGTGTCCAACACCCAAGCCTGCCTCGCGGCCTACCTGAGGAACCTGCTGGACAGATTCTGTCCTCTCCTGTCCAACCTCCCCGAGGAGAATCGGGCGAGTGCTACGCAGTTCTTTAACGAAGCGGCAGCACTCACCAACCAGCAGATCATCTCATCCAGGCACTCCGTGGAGGTTGCGGCGCGGGTGATGGTGGGCTCCATAGCTTTACGCCACTGCGCATGGTTGCACTCGTCGGGTCTGCAGGAGGACACCAGAAGGAGAATCGAAGACCTCCCTTTCGACGGCCAGGGCTTGTTCAATGCGACGACCGATGAGGCGATGGACCACATCAGTCTCTGCCAGGGCATACCTGCCCATGGAGCGTGCACGTACCCTTCGTCGGGCTGCATCCGCCACTTTCGATGCCCCGACGGTATCAACGAGGACGATTCAGCAGCTTCTCGGGTACATGGCCTCGACCACGTCAGTCACCTACCTATCTCGACTCTGTGCGTGCCTGCTCCAGCACTGGTTCGTCAGGGCCTTCAACCCGCTCCTAGACAACCAGAGGCTCCGCCTGCGGATTCCTCTCCAGGTGCGTCGCTCTCTGCTTTGGTGGCTGTCTTACCATCACCTGCTGTCAGGGATGCCGTTCCGAGAGCCGACCCCCCGGCTCACGGTAACAACAGACGCCTCCCTGTTAGGGTGGGGAGCGCACTGCGGCGATCTCAGAGTCCGGGGACGCTGGATCGACGATGAGATCGGCCTTCACATCAACGCCCTCGAGCTGCTCGCCATCTGGAAGGCTCTGAGGGCATTTCACAACCTGGTCGGCGGCCGCACAATTCTGATCTTAACAGACAACACGACAGCCGTCTGTTATGTCAACAGACAAGGGGGGACCCATTTGACCACCCTTCTCACCATCGCCCTTCAGCTGTGGGACTGGTGTGTGTCACTTCAGTTCCACCCGATCACTGTACACCTAGCGGGCCAAGAGAACACCACGGCAGACGCCCTCAGCAGGGACACCTCCTGCCACCACGAGTGGTCCCTTTCGAGGGCAGGGTTCCAGATGATACAAGACCGGTGGGGCGAGCCGACAACCGACCTTTTCGTCACCAGCTGGAACAGGAAGTGTCGCCGATACTGCTCGAGAACCGGCCGGGACCAGGGCTCTCTCGGCGACGCTTTCCAGTTGGAGTGGAGCAACAGGTTCCTCTACACCTTCCCACCGTTCCTGCTCCTGGGTCAAGTGGTCGCCAAGATCCTCGCGGACCGAGCCGACGTCGTCCTCGTAGCCCCGTACTGGCTGCGGCAGCACTGGTTCAGGCCCCTGTTCGAGGCCGCTCGCGGTCGACTCCTCAGGTTCCCGACGGCATCAGATCTCCTGTTGCACTCCGACGGTCTCGTTCTCCATCCGGACCTGCCCCTCCTGGCCCTCCACGCGTGGAGGATAACACCTTAGAAGATCCGACCATCTAGGACATCCTGACCGCGGCCAGGAAGGAGTCGACGCGCCGCAACTATCACTACAAGTGGCAGAAGTTCGTTGCCTTTGCTTAGGCGCAAGGCGAGCCAGTATCGCCTGTTGGCCTGTGTACCGTGCTCCACTTCCTTCTCCACCTTCGGCAGCAAGGACTTGCATTCCCGTCCCTGAAGGTCTACCTTGCCGCTATTGTGGCCTACCAACCTCGAGGCTCTCCACTGGCAGCTCTCTTCTGGGACGCTACCATGAAGCAGTTCATGAAGGGCTTACAACATCTCTACCCACCGGTATCGCTGCTCGTACCGCCCTGGTCGCTGTCCCTGGTACTATCGCAGCTGACGCGACCGCCCTTCGAGCCCATGGCTACTGTGGATGACAGACTCTTGACCATCAAAACTGCTTTCCTGGTAGCTTTCACCTCAGCTAGGCGAGCGAGGGAGCTGACAGCGCTGTGGGCTGATGAACCTTTCCTTGTCTTCCATAGGGACAAGGCAGTCCTTCGCCCTGATGTTTCCTTCCTGCCCAAGGTGGTCTCACACTTCCACCTCAGTCAGGACATCAATTTGCCGACCTTCTACCCTGACCCGACGACTCCCCTGGAGCGGTCCCTCCACTCCCTTGATGTTCGTCGGGCCTTGGCCTTTTACACAAACCGGACTGCGTCTTTTCGCCAGACTCCGCACCTCTTCGTGTGTTACGGCGGGCGTCGGAGAGGCCACAAGGTGTCCACCCAGAGGTTCTCCAGATGGGTGGCCCAGACCATCCTGCTGGCATATGAACTCGCCAAGCAGCCTCCGCCAGCCTTGCTCCGGGCTCATTCCACCAGAGCCGTGGCATCTTCAGCAGCTCTCCTGCGAGGAGTGGACCTGCAAGAACTCTGCCGTGTGGCGACCTCGTCTCGACCATCGTGTGCCACTACAGACTGGACTGCCGGCCCCGTAGAGATGCCCGTTTCGGGCGAGCGGTGTTGGCTTCCGTGCTACTGGTAAGCTACGAAATCTCCTAGTGTGTGAGGCACAGAGACCACGAATAAGAAGAACTGGTTACTTACCTGTAACTGTGGTTCTTCGAGTGGTCATCTGTGCCCTCACACACACACACCCAGCCGTCCCCTCTTTCCCAGGTCCCTCATTGGCGGACTCTAGAACTGAGGAGAGACCGTTGGCTTGGCGGGCTGAGCATGCTCAGTACCAGCATGGGGGAGGGGTTCCCGCCAAGCTGCTAAGCTCTAGAATCTTGTGAACGCTACCGCGCATGCGCGAAAGCTCCTAGTGTGTGAGGGCACAGATGACCACTCGAAGAACCACAGTTACAGGTAAGTAACCAGTTCTTACACCAACTAAGGCAGGAGTTAGGAATTTAAAGCAAATACTTTCTCACTTTATTTGGGAGGAGGGGGGAAAGTGCAACCTTCCAGATCCTGTGGGACTGCTGCACCTAATGTTAACAATAATAATTGTGAAAGATAATTAGGATTTTATGGGTGAAGAATTCTGGAGACCTCAAAAGCTAGCATTCTCTAAGGCAGCATATTCTACTGTCCTACCATCAGGAAGTTCTTCCTAGTATTTAGATGGAATTTCTTTTCCTGAAGTTTGAAGCCATTGCTCTGTATCTTAGTTTCTGGAGGAGCCGAAAGCACGCTTGACCCATCTTCCATATGACATCCTTTCAAATATTCAAGCATAGCTATTATTTATTTATTTTGTTGTATTTCTAAGCTGCCTTTCTCCCAAAATTGGGACCCAAAGTGGTTTCCAACAATAAATATACATTAAAAAAATTAAAAAACTTTAAATACATTGAAAACATTAAAAACAATTAAAAACATGAAACAAATATAAAATCATAAAAACACTTTAAAATATAGCTATCAAGTCACCTGTTAACTTTCTCTTCTCCAGACTAAAGATACGTAGCTTCCTAAGCTGCTGCTCATAGAGCGTGGTTTCCAAGCCTCTTACCATTTTGGTTACCCTCCTCTGGACATGTTCCACCTTGTCAATATCCTTGTTGAACTTTGTTGCCCAGAACTGGACAGACTATTGATGCAACCTAGAATCACACTGACTTTTGCAGCTGCCACAGCACACTGTCATGTGCAGCTTGTGATCTGCTAAGACTCCTAGATCCCTGTTAGGAAAGAGGCCTCTCGTGTACCTTAATCAGCCCAGGGGAGAAACGTAGCCAAATAAACCTTCTCACGCACCTAGAGTTTATTTGGGACCTAAATAAATAAATTTTTGGATCTTGTGATCACCCTGGAGACCTGATCCATGCCACATGCTGCACTTCCCCCACTCTGGTGGAGACAAGCAAGACAGAATCTTAACATCTAAAGGATATTAAAAAGAGAAAGTCATATAATGCCAGGGAATCTAAACATAAGCCAGCAAACAAAGAAACAGACTATTCTGAATTTTGTGGAGCAATAGAATTGGAGAAGCTATACAATCATTCTGTTTGGGTTTGCGTATTTCTTTCATCAGTCTTCAACAGTATCTAGGCACACAGGCAATGGTGTTCTAGCAGTTTAACAGAAAAGAGCAAAAGGTGGGTGGCAAAAAAACCTGTAGGAACCTGGAGGGTAGCGCAAAAGAAGAGACAAACAGCATCTTTCATAATCAGGCACAAAAGCACAACTTTTGTTTAATTGTACGCTGTGTGCTAAATTAAGATTTGTGATTGTGTATGGTGCAGAACTTTTAAAAGTAAAATGAAGTATAATTTGAAAAAGAGCCCAGGTTGAGATAGTAATCTAATAGCTGGTTGAACATCATAAAGAATACCTTGATTAGCAGAGGCCATGCCGCTCAGCTGAAACTGCTTGGCAAAACTTCTAAAAAGACAGCTACAGTGTGCTGAAATTAAAATCCCCTGCTTCTCCCAGATACTATCTGGGAGATACCACATATGCAGAAGTTAGTTTGCTTTCTGAGAGGGGCGTGTGAAAGAGAGGCGGGTGGTGAGAAGAAAGTTTGTCTACACATTCCAGCTAATCCTGTGTTGCCCACAGCCTTGTCCACCCAAACAGCAGTTATGGTGCCACACCAGCTCCTGGACGGGGCCATTGGAGATCCCAAGAATATCTCCAGGTCACATAGATAAAAATATAGCCTGGCTTCTCCATGATACGTTAATCCCTCATGAAAGCTAGCATGCTGGAAAAATTCTAGGCTAGATTTCTATATGTGGGGAAGGAATTCATTCTTCTGAGTCAAACAAAATGGTCCCCATCCTGTAGGCTGAAGCAGGTAAGATAATCTATCGTGTTTCTCTGCTGCAGTATAGATTGACCCCCGCTCTGAAAACAGTAGCAGGCAATGAGGCTCTCGCTCTACAGACAGGTAAACTGAGGGTCAGAAGATTCCCTAATCCTGCCTCCAACAAGGCAGAGAACGGCTGGGGGCGTGTATATGGTAAGTCCAGAGGGGATGGCACATGGCTAAGCCTAACACAGGTCTACACATGGAACTACTACACTACACTGAGCAATACAGAAGTCCAGACAAAATATGCGAACAGATCTGCAAATGGTTGATTTGTTGAGTTTAAAAGTGACCATAAGAGAAAGGGTCAAAATCAAGTCAGGGTAAGGTATGGTCATGAAAGTTGGGCAGTGAATAACACTGAGAAGAAGAGAATCAAGTCCTTTGAAATGTGGTTCCGGAGGAGAGTTTAACAGATAACATGACCCACCGAAAGGTTAAGTAACTTGTTCCAAGAGCAAATCAAGCCTCAACTGTCCCTAGAAGCCAAAATGACTAAACTGAGGCTGTCATACTTTGGACACAACTTGAAACAACATGACTCATTGAGAAAGATGATGATGCTGGGGAAAATGGGAAGCCAGAAAATACAGAAAGGTGAGTTTTCTCCTTAAAGGAAGACCCAGCTGTCCCAAGTTGCCAGGAACTGCCTGGGCTATTGATAATGTTTGAAAGTCTCTGTTTCCTAGGGTCCCCATAAGCTGAATCCAACCTGCTGAAAGTAACACTGAATGGGGTGACACTCCTTATCCCACATCATTCTTCCAAGTGAAACCCCCTCTTCAGAAACCAGGAGCAGAACAATTGTCTGCATAATGCCTGCTTTTCTCCCTACTGGCGCTAATTGCTCTTCTAGGAAATGAGTCAAAATGTCAAACTGTTAAAATACTTGCTCCTCCAAAATAACTGTCCCACCTCCCCCCATCCCAGGCTTTTCCATTTTTTTTCTTTTTCCAAAAGATCCAGTCACTTCTAGTTTTGGTCCTGAATATAAGGGCCTTTCTGCACTACACTGTTATTGTGCTATTATTCCACCTTCAACATCCAGTGGAATCCTGGGGTTTGCAGTTTAGGGAGGGGCATTTAGAATTCTCAGCAGAGAGCTCTTTGGCCTCAGAAAACTACAAACCCCAGAATTCCCCCAGGGATGTTGAAAGTGGAATAATGGCACTATAGCAGTGTAGTGCAGAAAGGCCCTATGGAACGACTTAAGTGTCTTGGCTGCTTAAGCCAGGGGTGGGCAAAGGGGAGTCTTATGAGTCACATTTAGCCACCGAGGCGACTTTGCACCCACTTCCAACTCCCATGCACCTGGCTAGGGGGAAAAAAACATCAAAAGTAACTTTCTTGTCCTGGGGGGACCTCCCCGTTTTGTGTTATGACAGGGTGTGCAGAAGCACCACCCCAAATCGCCAAACCAGAAAGATTGTTTAGCTTGCCCCAATTTTGTTTGGCCTTTTTTTTTTGTTTTGTT
Organism: Cyclura pinguis; assembly: GCA_030412105.1. Taxonomy (NCBI): domain Eukaryota; kingdom Metazoa; phylum Chordata; class Lepidosauria; order Squamata; family Iguanidae; genus Cyclura; species Cyclura pinguis. Next base: position 383,481,392 of record CM059599.1, read on the forward strand.
TTTGGACCCCCTGGCCTGCTGTGACCCATGGTGGGTCCCTTTTGGTGCTAGGATTCTATGAACGGCCTCCCACTGTCCCTTGTGATTTCTTTGTTATCCAAAACTGTATAACTTATTTTCACCAAATATCAAAAGACACTGTCCAGGGTATTTTCAGTGCTAGTTGCGTCACTGCCGCTGCACCCAGACCTCTATCCCAGCATCCCAAGAGTCTGTTCCAAATGAGTTAACCACTTTTTCAAAATTGGTTAACTCATTAGAACAGGGCTAGGCAATGAATGGCCCAGGAGGCCACATGCAGCTCCTTCAATTCCTCCAGATTCCTCAAGCAATCCTTTTTCTGGCAAAAAGAAGGGTAAAGCTCGTCTTCTGGGAGGTTCATGGAGAGGCAACTCACCTTTCAAATAGGGTTCAGGGACACCTTGTATAGTTTTGTATTCAAATGTACCCTTTTTTCCCCCCCAAAAAACTAGAGTACTTCTGGAATTGGGAAGTAGCATTTTTAGCATTCTATGTGGCCTGGAACTGAGAACTACATACCTTTCAACTGTCCCAATTTGGCAAAGATAGTCCCAATCAATCCTCTGTTGTGCCACTTTTTAAACTGCCTTTAAAATGTTCCAGTTTCTCTCCTCCTCCCTTTGTCCTCAGCTTCCTTCCATTGCTGCAAACTGAGTTCCAAGTGCACAAGTAGCTGGCACTCACTCAACTCAGCAGGAGAGAAGAGGAGAGGAAGGGTAGAATCTTGCCTTCCTCTGCAGATTCAGGCAGAAGCAAAGAGCTGCAATCTCTCTAAGAGCATTTCCATGTTCTTTCCTATTAATAACTGTTGCCATCTTAACCACACTCTGATGTTGCTTGCTTGCTCACGTCCCAGTTTTCATCTATGAAATGTTGGAGGGTGTGAAAATGGCCACTGGACCCACCATGATCGCCCACTTTGGCCTTTCCATGTGGGAGCTTTGACATTTGGCCTTCCCATTCAGGATCTCCTCAAAGCATTTTATCATTTGGTTTCAGCCCTGGGCCTTATCTCCAGTGCCTTCTTCACATTTGCTTCCATGGAGACTGTCTGAAGCAACAGAAAATCAGCAGCGGGGTGTGTGTGTGTGTGTGTGTGTGTCTGTCTGTCTGTCTGTCTGTCTGTCTTCAAGTTGCCTTATGGCAACCCCAGGAATTTCATAAGGTTTTGTTTGGCAAGGAATACTCAAAGGTGGTTTTGAAAGTTCCTTCCTCTGAAATATAACCTATAATACCTGGTAGTCATTGGAGGTTTACCATGCAAGTACTAACCAGAGCTGACCCTGCTTAACTTCCAAGATTAGACAGGATCTGGTGCTTTTAGGACATACAGGCCTCAGAAGTGGTGCACTGTTGTGTGCCTTCAATTCATTCCCAATTTATGGAGACCCTAAGGCAACCCTATCTTGGGGTTCTCTGGGGATGAGTGTGTGTGGTGCATCGAAGGTCACTCAGTGGGTTTCCGTAGCTGAGTGGGGAATCAAACCCTGGATTCCAGGGTTGTAGTCCAGTGCTCAAACCACCACACCAAGCTTGCTCTCCAGAAGCGGTGCAGGAAACACCAGATCCATCCCCCAGGGAAGAAATCCCGGGCACACGCCAGGAAGCAAAAAACATCCTTGTAGGTTGATGCCACTCAGAGTAAAATGGTGGCATTTTGGAAGGAAGGGGCAGGGAGGCTAGTGCCCTCTCTCTCCAGACCCCTGCGCATCAGAGGGCAAAGACGCCCCCCTCTGCCTCCCCCAGGGATCCGCTCCCCAACCCTAGGTTGCATTTGATTCCGTCTAGAAAACCTATCCTTTTTCCGAGATAATTTCTTTCACAAAACAAAAAAGAACGGGAGGGGGAGGAAAGACAAAAGTCTGTTTCCCGTTTGGTAGGTGACCTGTTTAATGTTTTCTCTGTGTCTGGGAACTCCTTAGTGTAATTACCGACCTTTGAACTCCCCAACTAATCCGGAGCTATTTTGTATTCCTGACTCATCTCGAAGGCTGGACCTTTCTTTTCTTCCGAGTCCACTGCCACAATTAAAGAAGAAACAGCTGCATTTCAAAGGGATTCCAATTCCAGAGGCTTAATCGTGATTGACACGTTCTTATTCTAAGCTATAAGAAACTCTTAGAGTCCTTTCTTGGGGTAAAACTTCAATCATTTTCTCAAAAATTATCTCAATATGGATTTTATTCATTTTCTTTGATAGCCATTCTTTGGCTTTTTATTTTTTTTACACACACACACACACACATGTGTGTGTGTGTGTAGGAAGATGCTTTGCACCGGCAGCAAGTATGAACTGTGCCAACCTCACAGAGTCTCACAAGTGTCATACATCTTTCTGGAGACAGAAATGCATAAATTCCGTTTAGTGTCAAAAAAAAGATGATTAGGGAATTGGACACCTGCCATTTAGCCTAGCATGTCGCCGGATATCCAAAAGATGAAGGAAGTGGGACGTTCTTGACGCCGACCACCAACGGGGAAGGCTCCTCATGAACCCTCATAATAAAAGCCAGCAATAAGAACACACATATATTTTGCCCATTAAGGCAGGGTAGACAAAGTGTCAGAGCCAGCGTTGTGTAGTGGTTTGTCTTGGACTACGACCCGGGAGACCAGGGTTTGATTCCCTGCTCAGCCATGGAAACCCACTGGCTAACCTGGGGTGAGTCACAGACTCTCAGCTCTAGAAAATCCCATGATAGGGTTGCCCTAAGGTCACTGTAAGCTGGAAACAGCTTGAAAGCACACAACAACAACAAGGCAACATGTGGCCACATGTGGCCCCTGAACCCATGAAAAAAAATTAAAATTAATGCAATTTTCAGGCATATCCAGCCCCAAAGCTGCACAGAAAGCCTGCCAAATATGTGAAAGCACACAAAAATATCCCCCTCCACTCCGTATAAGCAACATAGAACCCCAGGCTACCTCTATGATCACAATTTTTCTGTGGAGTCCCTCTCAAAATGGTGGTAGGAAAAAATGTGATGTCACTTCCTACGACCATTTTGAGAGGGACTGAAGAGGAAAATGGAGTTATCTGACCTTGTTATGAGTGTGGGGCCCCTGAAGGGCTATTGACTGCGGGCCCCATGCAGTTGCCCACCCCAAATTAATGAATGTATATTCTGTTCTTCTCGCTATATTCTATTCTTCTGGCTCCCTAACCCAAACAGCAGTAGCTCTCCTAAAAGACCAAACATTCCTAAATTGCTCCACTCTATGAACGGCAAAATAGGTAAATAGGTAAAGTAGCAGAAATAGACCTTTGAAGCTGAGATTAAGATAAATTTAGACTACTGTTTCTGGATCTAGACTCAGAAAATAAATAACATGGAGCTTTGCCCAGGGATTGCCATCAAGATGTATGTCATTTTGGACCAAATCATTGTAACTTGTTTGTAACTCGAGTGGCTTAGTAAGCGTATGTTTGTAATTGATAACTGTGCCCAATTATGATATGAAAAATTAATAAAGGGGGGATTTAAAAAAGAAAATCTATAACATAGCCAGCCAAACTATAAGGATGAGAGTGAGGATACCACTAAGCTTTAAAAATAAACAGACTCCTGAAATGAATGCTACAGATTTAGAAAAGCTGAACATTTCACCGAATGGGGGTGAAAGGCCCACATTCATTTTTGGAAGTGTATGTATGCTTATTATGTAGGATTCAATAGGAGTATAGTGTCTAAATCAAGGGAGGTAATGGTACCACTTTATTCTGCATTGGTTAGACTTCACTTGGAATACTATGTCCAGTTCTGGGGACCTCAGTTCAAGAAGGATATTGACAAGCTGCAATGTGTTCAGAGGAGGGCGACCAAAATGGTGAAGGGTCTGGAAACCATGCCCTATGAGGAGCAGCTTAGGGAGCTGGTGATGTTTAGTCTGCAGAAGAGAAGGATAAGAGGAGACATGATAGCCATGTTTAAATATTTGAAGGGATGTCATTTTGAGGAGGGAGCAGGCTTGTTCTCTGCCACTCCAGAGACTGGGACAAGGAACAATGGATTCAAGCTGCAGGAAAGGAGATTCCACTTGAACCTCAGGAAGAACTGCCTGACTGTCAGAGCTGTCCAGCAGTGGAATATGCTGCCTCAATGGAGCGTGGTGGAGTCTCCTTCTTTGGAGGTTTTTAAGCGGAGGCTGGATGGCCATCTGTTGGGAATGCTCTGACGGGTGTTCCTGCATAGCAGGAGGTTGGACTCGATGGCCCCTGGGGTCTCTTCCAACTCTATGATTCTATGATTCCTTCTAGGAACAGACTTTCAAGTCTCATTACTTTCTAGTCCCATTGGAAAAACTTCTAGCCGATGCCTCATTAAGGTTTTCATAGGCTCTAGGCATTCTTGTATTCAACTCCTGCGCCACCCTGCCTCGATGTACCACTAGGGATGTTTTCACAGACTGTAAAATTTTTGTAGGACCAAAGCAATGTCCCCAAAGTACCTAATGGATAAGTCAGCCCTGCTCCTAGCCCAAGTGTATAAATTGACTTTCACGAATACTTTCACCTGTATGTAATTCCTCTGAGTTGCCTTTACAGCAAAGGTATTCACTAGGGACCTTTTCACACTACTTCCAGTTTAACTGACTTGGCAACATCATAGGGATTCCTGGGGTTTGGGGAAGCACTAGAACTCTCTGGCTGAGAATTCTAAATGCCTCTCCCTAAACTGCAAATCCCAGGATTCCATAGGATGTGATCAAAGTGCGATCAAGATGACAAACATTATTCATAAGGAAGATAACACAAACTAGAAGAGGCTGTGGCAGTTTGCTTTTGCCTGGGCCTACTGGCAAGGGCAAAATTCTGCCCCCTCCTTATTCTCTCCTCCATGTGTCATACTACTTCTACACTTTGAACTCAGTTTCCAGCAACTGAAGTAACTTGAGGAAAAAGGGGGGAAGTGGGAGAAGGAGAAAGAAACTGGGACATTTCAAAAGTAGCTGAAAATGTGGGATAGCAGAGGATTAATCAGGGCTGTCCTTATCAAATTGGGACAGTTGAAGGGTATATGAAATTTCCAAGTGTATGCAATTGCATAGCACCAAATGGCCCCTCATGCAAGTGCTAGGAGCTTGCCTTTCTACCCTAGTATGGTCAACAGATATGACCTTCCTCTTGCTAAGCTTCAGGCTGCAGCAGAGCCTAGAAAAGTTGCTTTTTTCCAAAAATCCACCATGATCCCACAAGCTAATATGATCACAAAAGAGTAACCTGTCCAAGATCTGAACCTCAAATACACTCTGGGACTGTATACATGTAAGGCTACCTACAGCTCTGGCCTGGCTTTCATGAGGGCAAAGAACTTGAAAAACTTACATTTTTGGCCTACAGCTCCTCAAATCCTCCATATCACATATCCAAATCCTCCAGACCCTGTAGTCCAAAAAAAAGAGGTAACTTTGTCAAGCTGTGCTAATTTGGCCTATCCAGATTGGGCATTATTTCTCCAGGTGAGAAGAAGTTGAGACCTTTCACATCCTTGAGCCTGCTTAGGTATTAACTGGAGCTGGAAGAATCTGGGGTTGACATCCATATGTTCCTCATAGCCAACACAAATGTCTACAGCCATGTGAACAAGGTCAGGTACTGAGCTTTCAATAGTAATTGTTTTGGACTACAGCTCCCAGAATCCCCCATGTCATGGATTCTGAGAGTTGGAGTTCCAAAAACAAATTGTCCAAGAGCTAACCAGACATTTAGGTGTAAAGTCTATGAATTGTGGGCATTAAAAAAAAGAAAAAAGACCAGCTGTAATTTGGGGCCGGAGACTCAAAAGGATAAACCTCCTTATCCCTTCCTTAAATAAAAATAATGACTTTCTTTAGCCACTAAAGTAGATGTGGGCAGCTGGCAGCAAAAAGGGAGAGGCTGAGGATCTGAGAAACAAATGAGCAGAAGCACCACAGCCGCCACCTTGAAGACAGAAGCTTGCGGCAAAAAGAGAAGGACCGAGCATCTGTGAAATGGCAGGAAGCATGGATTTACACCAAGCACTATGCTTGGATTCCATTCCACAGACCCTCAGTCTCTCCCCAGTCTTGCAACTCATACACAAAACAAGTTGAAAATGAATGACACAAGGCTATTCCAAAAAGATACTGTATTCCAAAATTAAAAAAAAAATCCAAAATACAGAACACTTCTGATTCCAAGCATGTTGGATAAAGAGTACTCAACCTATACCACGTGCCTGGTTTTAGTGTGAACTTTGGAGGCAGTATTCATGCTGGGGAATTCTATATCCCCCAAACAGGTAATGCACCTTGGATAGTTCCTTTAAATTTCAGGACAAAACTTGGAGCAGATTCACTGCCCCCTCCCTGGCACAGAAGCTACTTTGACATCTACTGAATCTGACAGCTGGGGAGTTAAGGATGGACAGACAACTTCAAAGTCTCATATCTCCCTCATGATTCTTTCTTTTTAGATGAAGCCTGGACTTGACTGGCCTTCAAACAGAGGATTCCCCTAAGAGGACTACCTTTCTAACCAGAACACACTTCTGGACAGAAGCTCAGGCAGAGGGCCCACCTGAAGGTTATATGAAATGCATCTCTCCTAGCAGCATCTGAAGGTTCTTTTGCATCCCTCATGCCACGGACATTTTAGTCCCACTCTTTCATGTTTGGTGGCAGATTCCACACAAAACAAGACCTCTCATTTATATGTTCTGTGGCCAAGATCCTATACTAGGCTTGCATAGGATTAATCTCTGGAAGTAGACTTAAGCACTGATAGTTGCACTGTGTTGAATGGCAACACGGCACAAGTAAAACTGCAACCAAAATGTGGAATGAAATGCACAACTGAAATACGCAACTGATTCATGCCATTGGGTGCACAAACAAATAAACAACTGAATGTGAAACTGAATGCACAACCGAATGCACCACTGAGTGGAGAACCCGATGCACAACCAAATAAACGACTGTACATGCAACCAAACACACAACCAAATGAACAACTGAAAGAGAGGGGGGAGCTGAAATGTTTATACACATACATGTGCCACCTATCTTTCTGTTTATCAAGTTCTGTATTCTGTATTACATGCCAGAGACCAGTGGTCTGAGAGTTGGACTAAGATTCTAGGAGACCAAGGTTTGAATTCCAAATCAGCCAAGAGAACTCCCCTGCCTGATTTTGAGCAAGTCACACTTTTTTGGCATCCGCTCTGAATATATCTTCAGAGCCAGAGTTATGTAGTGGTTTGAGTATTGGACTACAATTCTGAAAGACCAGGGTTCGAATCCTCACTTGGCTATGGAAATCTGCTGGGTGCCTTTGAGCAAGTCACACTCTCTCAGCCTTAGAAGGAGTTAAGGGCAAACTTCCTCTGAATAAATCTCGCTAAGAAAACAGTTACAGGTTTGCTTTAGGGTCTCCATAAGTCAGAAATGACTTGAAGGCACCCAGCAACATGACATGCCAACTCCACAGGCTACGGAGACAGTTTCATAAGAGTTGGCCCTCACATAACAACAAATACATTTATCTAAAGTTTTAAAAACTATTGATATTCCCACCAGCTCAACACTACTTACAGTAAAATGCAACAAATTAAAACAAAAAGAGAGAACAGTAAGAACACAAACGTAAATGTAAGAACACAAACAAAATGTAAGATAGCAAAAAAATTTTGGAAGGGGGTACATAGAATCATAGAAATGTAGAGTTGGAAGAGAACCCAGGGGCCATCCAGTCCAACCCCCTGCCATGCAGGAACACCCTCAAAGCACTCCCGACAGATGGCCATCCAGCCTCTGCTTAAAAACCTCCAAAGAAGGAGACTCCACCACACTCCACTGAGGAAGCATATTCCACTGCCGGACAGCCCTGACCGTCAGGAAGTTCTTCCTGAGGTTCAGGTGGAATCTCCTTTCCTGCAGCTTGAATCCATTGCTCCTTGTCCTGGTCTCTGGAGCGGCAGAAAACAAGCCCTCTCCCTCCTCTACATGGCATCCCTTCAAATATTTAAACATAGCTATCATGTCCCCTCTTAACCTTCTCTTCTGCAGACTGAACATACCCAGCTCTCTAAGTCTATCCTCATACGGCATGGCTTCCAGGCCCCTCGCCATTTTGGTTGCCCTCCTCTGGACCTGCTCCAGCTTGACCATGTCCTTCTTGAATTGGGGTGCCCAGAACTGGACACAGGATTCAAGATGAGGTCTAACCAAAGCAGAGTAGAGCGGTACCAGTACCTCCCTCAATCTAGACACCATACTCCTATTGATGCAGCCGAGAATTGCATTGGCTTTCTTGGCTGCCGCATCACACTGCTGACTCATGTTCAGCTTGTGGTCTGTTAAGACTCCTAGATCCCTTTCACACGTACTGCCATCCAGCCACGTGTCCCCCATCCTATATTTCTGTATTCCATTTTTTCTACCTAAGTGTAGGACCTTACACTTCCCTCTGTTCAATTTCATTTTGTTAGCCTTGGCCCAGCTCTCCAATCTGTCCAGGTCATTTTGAATTTTGATCCTGTCCTCTGGCGTATTAGCAACCCCTCCTAATTTGGTGTCATCTGCAAATTTGATGAGCATGCCCTCTATTCCTTCATCCAAGTCGTTGATGAAGATGTTGCACAGCACTGGGCCCAGGACAGAACCCTGTGGCACCCCGCTAGTCACTTCTCTCCAGGATGAAAAGCAGCCATTGCTGAGCAGCCTTTGGGAACGGTCAGTCAACCAGTTACAGATCCACCTGACAGTAGCCCTGTCCAGCCCACATTTTACTAGCTTCTTTGCAAGAATGTCATGGGGAACTTTGTCAAAGGCCTTACTGAAATCGAGAAATGCTACATCCACAGCATTCCCTTCATCTATCGAGCTAGTAACTCTATCATAAAAAGAGGTAAGATTAGTCTGGCATGACTTATTTTTAAGAAACTGACTGCTTAATGATCTGCTCCAGGATCTTTCCGGGTACTGACGTCAGGCTGACAGGGCGATAATTATTTGGGTCCTCTTTTTTTCCCTTCTTGAAGATGGGGACAACATTTGCCCTCTTCCAGTCTGCTGGAACTTCTCCTGTCCTCCAAGATTTCTCAAAGATTATAGTAAGCGGTTCTGAAATGACCTCTGCCAGTTCTTTTAATATCCTAACATGACAAAATCCAAAGAATTTGTAAGCTGAATTTTGAAATGAAACCGGAGCTTTATTTGTTAAATATGCTAGGGCAACAAAGAGAAATAAGAAGTCATCAGAAGATAATATCTAATAACTGTGGCAAGATTGACATATGTGCAGCACTGGAAAGAAAAGAAATATATTGATATAGAAGAATGGGAAAAGAGTATTGGATTGGGTAAGGATATAAATGTATAAGAAATCAAAGAAGAAATAATGTAACTGTTCTTCTCTCTGTAAGATGGAAATTATGTTTGTAACGGAATGGAAATAAGCAATTTCAACTGGAAGATTTAAGCATGAAAGTGTGGGATTTTTTTTTTATTTTCGAGACAAACTCTCGATAAAAATTATACAAAAAAAAAAAGAACACAAACGAGACAAAACTGCCCTCAAAGATTTAAAATTTACATTAAAAAGTTCTGCAACCTTTGGGGTGAGACAGGTTTCCTAAGCTGATAAATGGGTCCCAAATTACAGAGAATAAATTACAGGGTTTTTCTTCTCTTGCTGTCTAGCTAGAAAAATTCTGTTTTTTAAGCTATATCACATCAGCCTATTGTCTCGCAACAATCATGTTGTTTAAGCAAATGGAAACATATCAGTATGGAAACAATCACTTTCACGCCTTCTCAACAACGGCATTATGGTGCCATTTCAGTGACGCATGTTCCTGCTACCAGTTTTCTGCAGGCCCTGTCTTCCTCCCTGTGTCCACCTTAAGTGGAGCATGTGCAGTGTTTATTTTTCCTTTTTTCCCCCAGCAATTATGCAATTGCGCAGCTTCAATCCCTCTCAAGACTGGCTACGCCTCACCATTTCTTTTGCTGCTCCCATTTCACTCTGCCAGAATCTCAGAACTGTAGCAGAATGAAACATTCACACCAGAAGTAATAGCTGAACAGCAGCGATATTGGAGCCATTAACATTTTTTTTTCTGTCAGTGAAAAAGTCTGATCCAATAATAATGGAAACGCAAAACAACAATGGGAGAGTCATGATGTCGTGTGATAAGGAAAGATCAAACAAGGAACTAAGCGAGTGCAATTGTGCAACAAACCTATCCTGTGATGAAGTCCTTGGGCTCGCTCAGCGCTTTAATCTGAATTTTAAGAAAGCTGCAGTTAGGCACTGAACTTGCTTTGAGGCTGGGGCTCAGCACCATGGACCATGCCTTTTAAAGTTTAGACTAAAGCTCGAAGTGGGTTTATTGCCCAAGGAGTCCCCAGCTAAGGCTGCTCGGAGGTCTGTTCATTCCATAAATAAATTTCAACAGTGGGAACTGGAAGTAGGGCGGGGGGGTTGAAATTTCTTAGCAATAGTCCTCCTCTCTGCCAACTTTGGACTCTCCCCCCGATGGAGAGATGGTTATTCCAACCATAATAGCAGGCTGTATTGCCCGCCTGTTTCACTTAATAATCTGTGGAAAGATTTGCTAATTAGCTGGTAAGTAGTGTAACCAGTCTGGGTGACACTGGATAATATTATATTCTGTGTGGGGTTTTTTGTCATGTTGATTTTATGCATCTGTCATTCTTTTTCACTTTTCCTAATGTGTTTAAAAACTGCCACAGTTCCATATTGCGGGTTCCTGGGATTTGTAGTTTGCCGGGATACACAGAACTCTCTGTTTCACTCCCCTGAGTTAAAGCATTAGAGCCCTCTAGCAGAGGGTTTGGAGTCCCCCGCCAACTGCAGATCCATGATTCCATGAGATGGAGCCATGACAGTTAAAGCGGTATTTATTTTTCAAAAAACAAAACAAAAGGCTTACGTGGATTCATTGTCCCCCCACCAAGCCACTAGCTGACCCTGGCATAAGGGCAACTGATCATCTAAGGACAGACTATGCTGACATTGGTTTTTATAAACAAAAATAAAATAAATCAAATTAAATATTATGGGTGCCAATGCTTCAGGTTTCATTAAAACTGAAACGCCAGGAAAAGGAGATTTAGGTCTTTTGGCACCTCTGTGATCCTAGGAGAAAAGGAGGAGATGCCTCTCCAAGTGCTGAGCAGAGGATATTTTATTTATTATTTTCTTTTATTTATTTTCTTCTATTTTTATTATTTTAGAACAAGCCCAACATGTTTTGGCCTACATATATATTTTAATGGCATACACACACATACCCGTATTTGCCAGCATATAAGACGCAGCCCATTTATATACTATAAGACATACCAGCATATTAAATGCATCCCATTTTCAAACAGTATTTTTCAGGGAAAAAGTGGGTCTTATATGCCAGCAAATACAGTATATATTACATATATAAACATACATATACATACGTGTACACACACACACACACACATGTAATATGTATATGTTTCCACTTTCTATCTAGCAGCAGAAATTTCAGGAGCTGAAAATCTCATTCCACTTGTTAGACCAACAATGAACTAGAGAACCAGGCTGGAAGACAGACTGAAAACTCAAATATATTATGCTGTTTTATCCAGATATTATGGTACAATTACATGTTGTCCTTTTGATTTTTAATTTGACATTTATATTTGTATTTCTTCTTATGTAGCCCCTGAAGGTCACTGATATATAAATGTACGTATGTGTGTCTCTGTGTGTGTGTGTGTGTGTGAAAATTCAGTGGGCTTGTTCTCAAACAATAAATAAATAAATTACTATCCACTGAGCACCTGGAAACATATCTCCCTTCCCCTCCTCGAATTCTGCTGGGTTCTCTCCAGTACCGCCTGCCCACCTCTCAATTTAACTGCCCCTCCACCAACGCTGCCTCACGAAATGGCTCCGGTGTCACCAGAACCAACCTTCCAGCTTTGCAAGAACCAGAGAACCTTCATTCCACCCGTTAATATGAAGCCTTTCTATGGTCCCTGCAAAGCTAGAGGGCTACTTCCAGTGAAGGTACAGGGGTCAGTACTCTCCGCGGTTTCACGCATCCATGGGGGTGTGTGTGTCTCGGCAGGTATGCCCCACTGATAAGGGGAGAGTACTGTATAAGGATGAGAATTTCAGCTAACTTGTTCTCTCTGCATTCCTCTCTCTCTTTAAGGAAAAATGTTCCTAGAACTCATGACTATCACACTGCGTGATAAGAATTATTAAAAATTATTACTAAGAATTCTAAAATGTTTGTAATTCTAGGAATGTGTTAAATACGAGTGTGACTGAAGGGGAAAAAAGCACTGTTTCATAGCTTTGCAGAAGCATCCATTCTCAGATGCTGTAATTAACCAATTAATACTGTGTTAATATTCAGCCTGATGCAATGTGAAAGAAACTCTGTCAAGGAAAATTGAACTTCTGACATGCGCAACGCAGATTAGATTCAATATGTATCATTTACAACATGTATTTGCTCAAGGAATAAGAACTCAGATTTTTTCCCCCCTTGTTCTCTTTCTCTACTGTGCTCACTGTCATTTAGGTGGGTATAACATGGAGGTTTTATTCCGCTGTAGCAACAGTATGGAACTTGGCATCTCAAGGAAAACCAATTTGGAAAACCAATGTGGAAATTTTACAGTTGTGTTACAGACTTTTGCAAATTTCAGAAAAAGTTGCTCATACTCTACATAACTTCAGACCTATTTTGTCAGTGGGGCTAGACACTTGACATTTATTTTTAAAAAAATCTAAAATTTACCTTCTCAGAATAAGAAATTCTTCTTCTCTGATAATACTAGAATCCCAGTTCCTCCACTAAGGTTGGACAGTGAGAGATTTAGAACAGATAAAAGGACATTTTTTTCACTCGAGGCAATAATTAAGCTGTGGAACTCACTGCCACAAGATGTAGCAATCACCCCCTAACTTTCATGGCTTTATAGGGGGACTAGATATATTTATAGAGGATGGGGCCATCAGTGGTCACTAGTCAGGATGGCTATAGATCACTTTCATTATCTAAGCAGGAGGAAGTTTCTGTAGGTCAGTATTGGTTGAGAAAAGAATCTAATTATACAGAATGTACGTGAGAGAAGGCATCAGCAGTTACAATCGTGCCCATTTTTATATATGTCTTCGGTAACCACATTCATAAACTTGCACATTCCCCATGATAACCATGTCAAAGACAGTTGGGGACATGGTATCCCATGGTTAGAGGCATCAAGTGCCCAAAGAGACAGGATATCATAGAGGAAGCAGCTACAGGTAAGCCATGCACAGGTAATTCCAGGAAATTCATGAAAGATGAAGGGAGGGACAAGGGCAAGGTCTCCTTTGGTCCAGAATCTGTTACTCAAAGCCAGTTGTCCGGGCAACCAAAACTGAAAGGAGAAGATAAGGAGATGTTAAACATAGCCAGTCAAGCATCCCAAAAAATACATAAGCACAGAGAGCACTGCCATTCAGGGAGACTGAATGGCTGTGAGTAATAAGGACTCCCAGCAGCTGCTGGAGCATTTATAGATGGCTGACTCTGGACATCAAGTACTAGATTACTCAACATTTCCTATTTAATAGGTATTGAAATGCTGTTCCTTCTCTGTTCTACAGACTTCAAGGGATGGCAATACCTCTTCAAAGTCCATCAAGGCCTGCTGAGGAGAGAGACTCTCAACTGCTTTGGCCACCAGTTTCTCAGATTCATGGGTGAAGGCATCATCTGGAGCCAGAAACCCCTTGCAAACCAACTCCTCTACATCCTCATATTCTTGAGGAGAGGGTAAGTCATGACATTTGGGTTCAGATTTCTTCTCAGTCCTGAGTTCTTCCTGATAGCTTTAAGCCCAGCCTCTCAGGCCATCTCAGATAGCTTCCAAAATAATCAGTACACTAGCCACCTAAGGCTTGATCATGTTCCTGTGTGACCAAAGGGTCCACTTGCCTATGCAAGCGAACACCACATCTACCCACCAGACTCCACCACAGCCTTATCCAATCTTGATAGATTGGCCTATACCTCCTATACTGGCTGAAGCATTATGAGATGTAAACCTTTCTTTATTTTTATCCTTATATGCCAGAATGAACCATTCTCTGTCCAAGAGTTTCAGCACAGGCTTTTTTTTTAATGATGTTTCGCATTTAGTGGCAGAGATCCTACAGTAGGATTACACAGCATTAATTTCCACACACAGCTCTATGTGCCAATTGTGCTGTGTGGACTTTGTGTTAAATGGCATTGCTGGATGGCTGAATGCACATCTGAATGAACATTCCCATGCTCAATGGCACCTCAGGAGCAGCACTACTCCCCTAATTTCAAAATGAATGGAGATGTTGTACAGCAGATAAAACTATCCAGTGAAGGAGCTGAGCAGCTTTGTCTCATGCACAACACATGCAAAAGGGAACTTAAAGTCATAGAATCATAGAATCCTAGAATCATCCTAGAACCGGAAGAGACCACAAGAGCCATGCAGTCCAATTCCCTGCCATACAGGAATCTACAATGAAAGCACTTTCAACAGATGGCCATTCAGCCTATGTTTAAAAACCTTCAAAGAAGGAGACTCCACTACACTTTGAGGCAGCATATTCCACTGCCGGACAGCCCTGACTGTCAGCAAGTTCTTCCTGATGTTCCGGTGGAATCTCCTTTCCTGCAGCTTGAATCCCTTGCTCCTTGTCCTCATCTCTGGAGCAGCAGAAAACAAGCCTGCTGACATCCCTTCAAATGTTTGAACATAGCTGTCATGCCACCTCGTATCCCTCTTTTCATCAGGCTATACCCAATTCCCTAAGCCACTTCTCCTAAGGCTTCATGGTTTCTAGATCTTCTACCATTTTAGTTGCTCTCCTCTGGACACATTCCAGTTTTTCAATATCCTTCTTGAATTGTGGTGCCCAGAACTGGACACAATACTCTAAGTGATGTCAAACTTATACATGCAGAAGCAAAAATGATGCCTAGCATTCTTCTTGGGATTTTGTAAATGGACTTGTGTGCATACAAAATCGAATTGAGTAGTTTGACAACATATGTATTCACCTAGGGACAGCCACGAAATTACAACAGAGACATCTGTAATTCTATGGTGGTCAGCAGAGTGACTGATGCACCACAGTTCAATGTGCAATGGACACAAATGTGCACTGGAGTGCTTCCCAATGCACATCCAGGCACTGGCCAAAGCAGAATGGGAGTGCACAATGCACATCAGAAGGGCCCAATACACATCCGTGTATTGAACGTGTCCAGAGGAGGGCAACCAAAATGGTGAAGGGTCTGGAAGCCATGTCCTACGAAGAGCAGCTTAGGGAGCTGGGTATGTTTAGTCTGCAGAAGAGAAGGTGAAGAGGGGACATGATAGCCATGTTTAAATATTTGAATGGATGTCATGTTGAGGAGGGAGCAGGCTTGTTCTCTACTACTCGAGAGACTAGGACAAGGAATAATGGATTCAAGCTGCAGGAAAGGAGATTCCACCTGAACCTCAGGACGAACTTCCTGACGGTCAGAGCTGTCTGGCAGTGGAATCTGCTGTCTCAATGGAGTGTGGTGGAGTCTCCTTCTTTGGAGGTTTTTAAACAGAGGCTGGATGGCCATGTGTTGGGAATACTTTGATGGGTGTTCCTGCATAGCAGGGGGATGGACTCGATGGCCCCTGGGGGTCTCTTCCAGCTCTATGTTTCTAGGATTCTACATCAGAAAAGGGCCAATGTCGATCAGAGTGCTCTTGCTGGCGCCCAGAGACACATCGTCATAGTTCACAATCAGAGTTCTGTTTCATTTCTGCAATGTAAAGTTACAAAGTTACAAGCGTAGAATATGATGTAGGATTTTGGCTGATATATTTCACAGAAAAGAAATGGTTCTGTGAAAAATACTCACACATTTTTGCATACATATCTATATCTACACCTATCTATCTATCTATCTATCTATCTAGGGAAAAAATCTTACAAAGAAGGTCTCATAGCTGTTGGCCACTTTCTTGATAAAGTCTCCCAACATACCAAAGCATCTTTTCTCATTTGGGATGAGAAAATTTGCAAGTATAATTCACATCCCTCACCTACAGCAAGTGCAGAGCAGGAAAAATGTTAACTTTTTTGAATGAGCCTTCCCAGAATCCCCTAGCCATCCTGGCCTAGTGTGAATTCTTTCATCTGTCATTTGAAAAAGTTAACATTTTCCAAGTTCTGGTATTTCCAGCCATGTATTCCCCATCACAGAGGCAGAGCTTCCATTTGAGATTAAGTACGAATATGTGCCTCTGCTTATCCATGGACATCCATCCTATTCTTATTCTTAACAAAAGGACAATGATAAAAATTGATTGATTAGGAAGGCAGTACAGCTCACTGGGTAGAGTCCCTCCTTCGCATGCAGAACTTCCTAGGGTCAGTTCCATGGCATCTCCCCATAAGACCAAGGAAAATACATCTTTCAAACAATGGAAAGCTATTATCAATGCTGTTACCAATCAATGTGGCCTATCTATTTGACAGGGCAGTTTTCTGACTGTGGTCAGTGGCGATTGCCAGCTGGAAGGTTCTCGGAGATGTAGTCCAAAAAAGGAAGTTTATCCAAGCACTGCATTTCTTAAGTATTTACGAATCTGGAGGGGAGCATAAAATGGCTTTGCAGGTAGTAACCCCCAAATGCTTGCCGCTCTGTTATTTGTGTAGCTTGATGCGATGGAAATTCTTCCTAAAGAACAAGCTGACATTGTGAAGGTTGCATAGCATATTTTGTTCCCCAAAACCCTGAGAAACCGCTTGGGTTATGTACCAAGGACTGGAGAATCTTACAAGAGGATGCATGACCAATCGATGCACAGAATCATAGAAGTGGAAGAAATCCCAAGAGCCATCCAGTCCAACCCCACTTGGTATTGCAGAAATCCACAACGAAAACGCTCCTAACAGATGGCCATCCTGCCTCTGCTTAAAAACCTCAAAAGAAGGCGACTCCACCACGCTCCCACGCAGTACTGTATTCCACTGTCAAACAGCTCTTACTGTCAGGAAGTTCTTCCTAATCTTTAGGTGGAATCTCTTTTCCTGTAGAAGCCATTGCTCCGTGTCCCAGTCTCTGGAGCAGCAGAAAACAGGCTTGCTCCATCCTCCATATGACATCCCTTCAAATACTTAAACACAGCTATCATGTCATCTCTTAAGCTTCTCTTCTCCAGGCTAAACATACTCAGTTCCCTAAATCGCTCCTCATAGGGCTTCATGGCCTTCTAACATTTTGTGCACCCTCCTCTGGATGCGTTCTACCTTGTCACTATCCTTCCTGAACTGTGGTGACCAGAACTGGACACACTATTCCAAGTGAGGTCTGATCAAAGCAGAAAACAGAGTGGTATTATCACTTTCCTTGACCTAGACACTATACTCCTACTGATGCAGCCCAGAATCACATTGGCTTTTTAAACTGCTGCATCACACTATTGACTCATGTTGAGCCTGTAGTCTACTAAGACTCCTAGATCCCGTTTACATGTACTGTGGTCAAGCCAGGCGTCACTCATCTTTTATTTTGTGAATTGCCGGAGGGTATGAAATTTGGAGTGACAAAAACAGTGGAGCCAAATAAACACAGCAAATGTTTTAAAGACAGAAAGAAGGAGAACTCCCTCCACCAAATCAGTCATTGTGAATTTCCTTAGCATGCTGAAGGTGTTAATTATCTTGAAGTAGGTTAAGGAATCCCTGTTAAACATTTTGACATTTTTCCAGACAGTCTGGCTTCAGGTGGCCAGCATTCCCTCTTTTTCTGCAGCCAAGACAATCTAATCTCAGGTCTACCGCTCAGTCCCTGGACCAGAACTAGCCTTGCAACACAGCAGGCCTAATCCTTTTGCAGCCGAGAGAAACGGACTCTTTCTGATGTTCGTTTAGCCCCCACAGACGTGGGAGGCGTCCTAAGAGGACATGTGTAGGACGTGGATTAAGGGGCACATTTAGGTCATTGGGAATCTGAGCCAAGACTATGTTCCTGAAAGCCAAGGTCCCAACTCCAAAGGAGATTAGCCAAGCCTGTCTCCACACCTCTGAAACTGTGATGCCAACATCTGTCCCAGACCAAAGTCTGGAAGAGGGCTGGCATTCACTTGCTGCACCAATTCCAGAATGATTCCCTGTTAGATGAAGGCAGGGAGGGCCAAATTGCTTCTGTACTGTGATGTTTTGTTCGTAAAAGATAAACCAAGTCCTTAAGAAGTTATCTTTTTTTATAAAATAGTTGATTCCCATTTCTTCTTAGAATCGTAGAGCTGGAAAAGACCCCAAGCGCCATCCAGGCCAACCTAATTCTGCCATGCAGGAATACACCATCAAAGCACTCCCGACAGATGGCCATCCAGTCTCTGAAAACCTCCAAAGAAGGAGACCCCACCACACTTCCAGGCAGCATATTCCACTGTTTAACACTCCCACTCCTACTCCTTTCTCCTTTCCCCTTCTCCGTCCCCTCCTCCTCTTCTTCCTCCTCCTCCTCCTCCTCCTCTTCCTCCTCTTCACTATGAAGTTGACTTCAATTTATGGCAACCCTAAGATGACAGACCTCCAAGTCACTCTGTTATCAACCCTGCTCCAGCTTTGGAAAATCAGGGCCATGGTTTACTAGATTAAGTCAATCCACTTATAGTATGGTACCTCGCCTTTTCTATTGCCTTTACCAAAAACTACCATACTTTCCAATGAGTCACACCATCTCATGAGATGTTCAAAGTATGACAGCCTTGGTTTAGCCATTTCTGCTTCTAGAGAAAGTCCAAGTTTGATTTGCTTTTGGACCCATTCATTTGTCTCTTCAGCAGAACTCTTTTCCAGCACCACATTTCAAATGAGTTGCTTTTCTTCCTCTCAGCATTCTTCACTGTCCACATTTCATAACCATACACAGAAATCACAAACACTGCGCCATGGATGACCCTGACTTTGCTATCTATTGATATATCTTTGTACCTGATCCTATTCTATCATTTTTTTCCCCAAAAGGGGCTATTATGAATATCATGACCATATAGAGTTATTTTTAAATCATCAATGATAAAGGAAGCTGGTGGAGGGCAACCAACCTGGAAAAGTAACAGGGTGTGTACAGACACATAGACAGTAATGTAAATCTTTAGTACTAGGCTAGCCAAAGAAATGGACCTGTCTGGCATACGGTTTGGGTCAAAGCAAGAATAAAGGATTTGTTCAGCCAAAGGGGGCAGGGAGGACAGACCACCTGATGTTAAGAAGACGGGGAAGGTGCCGCTTCTAGCTTATAGGTGCAGATAGATCGTATTCTATCGTTTAGCAAGTAATTCCTTGCCAGAAGGTGCAGAAATGTTAGGGCAATTCCAGCAGCCATCGTTACCATTTTTTTTTAATAAAAAAAAAGTGGGCTCCAATAGAAAGTTACTTCCAATATAAAGATTGAAAAAATATATAAAGAACATTTAGGAATGTGTAATAGGGGGAAAATACATTCTAAGATCCTAAAGGGTTTTAAATTAAAGTTATTGAATATCTAGAATATAAGGACCTGGAACAAATGATATTAAAGGACAATTGTAGAAGTACGTAAACAATTGGTAACATTCATACAAATACTAATATTTTAGGTAGAAACGCAGGAAGATAAGAAAATACAGTAAACCTTCATTTCTATATATAAAACTATGATGGAGAAATTGTTTTAAACTTATGTTTTGTATAAAAATGATAAATAAAAAAAATAAGGTTGATAAGAGGATGGTATAACACTTGAAAATCTCCAGATGTGTTAATTTGTTAAAATATTTATACATATTTATTAAAATATTTCTTGCAGTTTTTGCCTTCAAGTCATTTCCAACTTATGGCAACCCTAAAGTGAGCCTATCATGAGGTTTTCTCTGCAAGATTTGTTCAGAGGGGGGTTGCCTTTGCCTTCCTCTGAGGCTGGGAGAGTGTGACTTGCCCAAGGTTAGCCAGCGAGTTTCCATGGCTGAGTGGGGATTTGAACCCCACTCCAATACTCAAACCACAATATCACTCTGACTCACCTCTTCAATCTCAGGGCCTTTCTGCACTACACTGTTATTCCACTTTCAACCTCCTGTTGAATTCTGGGATTTGTAGTTTACTGAGGCCAAAGAGCTCTCTGGCTGAGAACTCTAAACTTCCCTCCCTAATCTGCAACCCCAGGATTCCACAGGATGTTGAAAGTGGAATAATAGCACTATAACAGTCCAGTGCAGAAAGGCCTTTAGTCTTAACTACAGCCTTAAAGACTAAAGGCCTTCAGTCTTTAGTCTTAACTATAGCAAAGACACTGAATTGGATTTACCTAGATGTTGACTCTCCAGTCAACCATTAAGACAATGGGTTTACTCTAATTATGATTTATCAACAGGATTCTAACCACTGCACTGCTTTTGACTTTGTAACTCTGTTATGCCCTGGGTTGCCAAGAGAGAAAACAGGACAAAGTTACCCAGACTCATATGTGAGCCTGGATGCCCGGGTTTCAGCCACGGCCACGAGTGCATTTGTGCAGTTAAATCTAGTGTACCAGCTGTGCCCATTACCAGAGAAACTAGATATGGGTATAGTGTAGTGGTCTGAGCATTGGACTACAACCCTCGGCCGTGGAAATCCGTTGGGTGACCTTGGGCACATTGCACATTCCCAGTTTCAGAGAAAGGCAATGGTGACCTCCTCTGAACAAATCTTTCCGAGAAAAAAAACATGATAGGTTTGCCTCAGGGTCACCATAACTCTGAAACAACTTGAAGGCACACAACAACAACAACAACAACATGGTGATCCATGCCTTGATTGCATCCCGTTTAGATTACTGCAATGCACTCTACATGCGGCAGCCCTTGGAAACTGTTCGGAAACCTTGGCAGGTTCAAAATGCTTCAGCCAGGCTACTGGATGGTAATGTAACTTCTCTGTTGAAATAACGTCATCCCCATTTCTCAGCAATGCTAGTGATGACCTTTAAAGCTTTACACAGCTTGGGTCCAGACTGTCTAAAAGAGAGTATCTCCCAATCTGAGCAAATTTGAGTTTTAAGATCTTCAAGGAAGGGCTTCATCTCAGTCCCACCACCATCACAGGCGGCTTGGTTGAGGACACAGCAGAGAGCCTGCTCAGCCGCTGCTTCCAGGCTGTGGAACTCTCTTCCACAGGAGATCTGGTTAGTCCCCTACCTGTTCTCTTCCTGCTGGCAGTAAAAAGCCCTATTTAGGTTACCCCTTGATTTTTAATCATATGGCAGAACAGCATTTGAAAGCAATAGGAAAGTGATTTTAAAAAACACCATCCTTACTATCAATTATATTTTGACTATGTTTGGGGTTTTAATGCTCTGCAATTTTGTTTTTAAGATTTACATGGTCTTTTAATGTATCTCAATATTTTTAACATGTAATGTTTTAACTTTTCCTTTCATGAACGTTTTGTGTTTTTAATTTGTATTGTTTTAATGCTGTCGGCTGCCTTGGGTCCCATTACTGGGAGAAGGGTGGGAGAGAAAAGAAAATAATAACCACAACAACAGTTTGTATTTTATACTGTTAAGTATGTGCTTTAAACAAAACTGCTGCTTAATTTTTTAAATTTCATAATATAACATCTTTGCTAAAGTTTTATTTTAAATCATTGCAGGCTGCCTCGGGTCTCATGTCAGGAGAAAGCAGGGTATACACTGGATGAATTAATAAACAAATAGCTGTAACTCCTTGCTTCCAAGCACTGGGAAATGAAATCTGTCCACCACTTGAAAAGTTTAAACAGTGAAAATAAATTGTCACCAGTCAGCCAAAGACAGCTGCTGATGCCCATAGCAGGACCCAAATTAGCTGGCACACCTCTGCGGAGCTGCCTACACTGCCAGGCAAAGCTGGAGTGGCAGGGGGCAAAGTAGAGCCTTTTATGTCCAGAGAATATTATTGGTGCAGTGTGGCATAGTGGTTAGCTGATCAGAATAGAATTAGAATTGTGGGGCACCCAGGACAAAAGCCTCAGGGGACTGTTAAGTTCACCAAGAGACTTCAGAGTGGTCATTCTTTCTCAGCTTAACTTAATTTGTAGGGCCACCATGGTGATAATATGGAGGCAGAAAGGGAGCTTTCAAGAACTATTTTTTGGACTACTGTTCCCAGCAGCCACAGCCAGCACTGTCTGAGCGGTAGTCCCCAAAAATATTGTTTTCAGGTTTTGTTTCAAAGGAAGAACTGTTTTTGAGACAGGCTGATATAAATGTTTAATATGAGGGGGAAAGAAAGAGGTGGACAGACAGACAGACAGACAGAAAGATGTTGGCTTTCGCCGCTGATTTTTATCCAAGATGTGCATCCCTCTAGAACAGGGTTTTTCAGTTTCCCTGGAATTTTAGTAGTTTAGTAGTTCCCTGGTACTGTGAGAGCTCATGATCTTAAAAAAATGATTTTTTTTTTTTTTTTTTTTGGTAGACATAATAATTTTTATGCAGAGGTTCCCTGAGACCTGAAAATTATTTCAAGGGTTGCTTTAGGATAAAAAAAGCTTGAGCAAGGTTGTTCCTGGTCCTGGCCTCAAATCCAGGGTCGCCAGAAAGAAAACTGCAGAGGGCTCCTATACCTTTAATGGTTGTGTAGAAGAGGGAATCCCAGCAAATCTTGCTGGTCACACAGGCAGATAACAAGCAATATTTGGTTTTACAATCAACAAAGAAAATCATCATCATATTTGTTTGTATCCTGCCTTTTCCCCAAAACCAGGATCCCCAACACAGTTAAAACTATGGGCATATCCAGTGATTTAAAAAATGAAGAAGAAAGTCCTAAATTTTGTTCCTGTTCTGTCTAATTTTATTTTAGCAATCCATACATATTTTCATACATATAATATACATATATAATATGCATACATATAATATTCCCATATAACATTCCCAGAATATTTTCTTTCAGCTCCCAGTACAATCACAGACTTTTTAATACCAGTTCCCCAGGGCACTTCATTTTAAACCAGTACAAAACTGAAAAGAACAGGAACAAAATGGTGGAACATCTCAACTGGCCTGGATGCTTCCTATCCCAACAAATACCTGACATTTTGCTGTCCTGTGATAGTTGATATACAGACACACATCCCAAAAATGATCTCCAGCCAAAGTCAGGCCATCTCATTTGGTTTCACGATCATGCTGCCTTTTTCCTTACCCTAAAAAAATATATCTGCCTACCTACCTAAATGTCCTTGTTTCCTAGCTATCCTTTTAAAGAAATGTGGCTTTGAAAGTGACTGCGTCTGAATGTCAGGGTAACAGCAGATCCAGAGCCACTGTTCCTAAGACAAAGGTTAAATGGGGAGGGAAAAATAGAAAGACAGAAAAAGAAAGAAAGGAGGAAAGAAGGGGGGGTTGTTAATAAACAGCCTTTGAGTTTAAAGCGCTTTCTTCTTCTTCTTTTTAAGGATTACATCTTAAATTCCAACAAATCAGATTTAGGAGTTACTGAAACTGAAATTGATCCATCCCTCATCCAAACTTTGCAATACTTGGGCCCTCCTGACATCATTGAGATAGGGAGCTGTGTGATCAGATTAAGATGGCCCCCCATTGTACGCGGCTGCTGAAAGGGAAAAAGGAAGGCGAAGAATGCCCAACTGCTGGATGGATTCGGAACCTTTTAACCTGGCTGGAGCATGCTTGGGCCCCTGTTATGCAAATGTCTCCAATCCGCCGGCTAAGTTCACTGGAAATAATTTTCTTGAATGGCAGGTTTATTCAGTGCGGATTCAGTTGGTGATTAATCCCCCTTTGATCTAGGGTATTTCACTTAACTAGCAGTTACCTCGTTCTGACAAAGTGCAACTGAGATTACGGGGAGGGGGATGTTCTGGCGGCAGAGAGAGAGAGAGACGGGGAACAACCAGGATGCAACCGGGGTGTGCGTTTCATTCTCCTAAACCTTCCCCTTCATCACCGATACAAGAAAGGAGCCTGGAATAGTGTCTGACTGCAGTATTTGAAGATGGTTTCTGAGTTAGAAAGTCAACTGAATAGCCATTGAAGTTTGGCTCGCAAACAAGAGGCAGGCATGCCAGCGGGGAGGGCAAAGAGGTGGCAGCATTGGAAGCGTTGTTTGATTGAGGAAAACTTAGCCGCTCCTCATCTCTCTACAATGCTTGAAAAACGAATTCATAGCAATGCCACAGAATGCCAGCTTTTCCAAGAGTAGAAAGGCAAATCTTTACCCAGCTGATTCTCACAAGCAAGAACGGAAAATATGAACTTTTTTCCTCAGTGGGAGAAAAGTATGAGAAATTTTGCAGATTTTTTTTGTTTATTTTTTGTATTTCAGGACATTTTTTGTGAAAATTCTGTTTGCACAAAAGCATTTTCATATTTGTAGATTTTTTTTTTGACAAAACCCCTCTTGTGCAAAAGAAAAAAAATGCAATGCTTTCTGAAGAAAAACAGCATATTTTGTCTAAAACGCACGGCTTTTAAAAAAAAAAGAAAAGAGAAGAACATGAAAAAAAAATGAAATAAAAGCACCAGCTCTTTTTCTCTACCAAGGACAAAAAATGTATGAGAAATTCACATATTTTTCAGTGAAGTATTTCAATGTGTCAAAACACCCCTTTCAAACATAGGAAAACTGGCTAATGTTCTTTACACCCTTCATTTGAAGCAGCCAAATTGGTTATATATAACACAGTGTTTGCTAAGCTTTTTATTTGTCGCAGTATTAGTTGCTGCTACCAGCTAAGCACTGACTCCATTTCGTAAATCAATAGGCAATTCCCTTCCTTTTTTGTTCTCGTCTCAGTTCAGTCTTATTGTTGTGAATGAAATTTCCCAGCAATGGTCTCAAAGCAGTTTACAGAATATGGAGCACAATATATTAACAAATAAATTTCAGCAATACAATTTAGAATATTGAAAAGCCATCCACAATTATCTCATAAATCACCATTAAAGGGGGGGAAAAATCAAGGCATCAAGTGTGTTTTTCTGCACTTGGTACCTCCATATGAAGGAGAAGGCTTTTCACAAAAACTCCATCTCAACCAATTTTGTAGAAGAGAACACTGACGTAGCATCAGTTCTACAGACAGGGCATCATTATTAAGAAACATTTTGAACTCATCTATCTGATGAGTGCCTGACAGGGATGGATGAATGTCAGTTCCACTTTCTCTCATATTCACTTATTTTTTAACAATACATTATTTGCAAAATTTTGAAAAAAAATGCAAATTTACAAAAATTGTGCAAATTTTGGAAAGTAATCCTTAAAAAAACAGAATGAAACAAAATTCTCCACCATCTGCAATGGCCAAAAAGGCACAATTTCCACCCCAGCCATAGAGAAATAAAGAGGTGCCATGCCTACATCAACAGGTCAAATGTGATTAAATACACTGGGACTGAAAGCCAGGCTTTTAACAACAAAGCACTTGAAGTCCTCTGGTTGGGTGGGTAACTCTGTCCAGTTCACTTTCTCACATATTTCCTTTTCCTTTTTTTAAAAAAAGAAAACCTCATGGCTTGCCACCAGTAGGAGATATAGGCTGGACCATGTGGAAAATTCTCTTCCCCATGTGACTGTACTTTTCTGTTCATGACTTAGGCCATTTCCAAGCTAGACTTTTATAGTGCTATTATTTCACTTTCAACATCCTATGGAATCCTGGGGTTTGCAGTTTAGGGAGGGGTCAGACAGCCCCTCCCTAAACTGCAAACCCCAGGATTCCATAGGATGTTGAAAATGGAATAACAGCGCTATAACACTCTAGTGTAAAAATGGCCTTAATGTCTTTATTCAGTTGAACTTTGCAGAAGCAGCGTTGTGCCACTGTGCACATGGTTTTGTACGCAGAAGAGTATTTCCTGAAGATGAAACAGTACTTTCTGCACAGACAACGGTATTTCTACACAGAAATATTTTCTATGCAAAAAAGGCTGCTTCCTGCATAATAAATACTGCAGCCACCTGCAAATTCCACACAGAGATAATTCCCAAACTGAAAATTCTCATCAGTCCAGAATTCCTCTTGTCAGAGTTTCTCAGTGTTCAGAAAGCATGTTTTTCAGCCATTCTAATTCTAATATTACAATAAGAATGATAGAATCATAGAGTGGGAAGAGACCACCAGGGCCATCCAGTGCAACCCCATTCTGCCATGAAGGAATAGACAATGAAAGCACTCCCGACAGATGGCCATCCAGTCTCTGTTGAAAAACCTTCAAAGAAGAAGACTCCACCACACATCCAAGCAACGTATTCCACTGTCAAACTGCTCTTACCATCAGGAAGTTCTTCCTAAAGTTTAGGTGGAATCTCTTTTCCTGTAGTTTGAATTGCCATGTCCTAGTCTCTCGAGTAGCAGAAAACAAGCTTGCTCCATCTTCAACATGACATCCCTTCAAATATTTCAATGTGGCTATCATGTCACCTCTTAACCTTCTCTTTTCCAGGCTAAACATACCCAGTTCCCTAAGCTGATCCTCATAGAGCTTCATAGAGCTTGTTTCCACCCTTAATACCAACATATACCAGGATGGACTAATTTTGGTCAAGATCCGATATCATCTATAAATCTCTGCATGTGATGATATGCATGGACTGTATAAGACAACACCTATGTTCAATGGTAATTTGTGTGGCCAGGTGCACACCTGAATGTGCTGCCGAACGCACAATGACCCGCACAGACTCATCCCTGTGTTCATGCCATGTCTATATCTGCATGTCCGATGGTATCACATGTGCAACTCCACTTCTGCAACTTGGACTAAACACAAGTGGGATGAAAATATCCAGCTGCTTCCATAGAGGAGCTTATGCATGTGGAAGCCACCAGCAGGATTCCAGCTGTTCCCCCTAAACTTGCACCCAGGTAATTCAGGGCATAATGTCTGCTGCCAGGATTTGTGGGTGGGAAATCCCAGTTTAAAAGTTTTATGTGCTGCACAGGGCAGCAAAAACACCTTCCACATAGCCCCAAAATAGTTTCAGCACCTTGGACAGCTCCTTTAAAGCTGAAATTAAAACCTAGAGAGGATTCGCCACTCCGCTAACAAAACAGCCACCACAAAGAGAACGTGCTTGCAATGCAAAGTATCCCAGGTTCGGTTACTAACATCTGCAATGAAAAAGAAGCAGGTGGCAGTGGGGAGGGAATTCTCAACCTGAAGCCCTGGAGAGTTACTGACAGTCCAAGTTGACCCTGCTGGGCTGGACAGACATCAGGAAGGATCGCATTGGCAGAGCAAGAAGGGAGCACATTGCTGGTAGAACTGTTCCCCATTTAATTTCCTGCTATTAGGATCAGATCACAGAAGATGAGGAGAAGTTTCTCTCCACCTGCAACACTGGAGAGATGCTGCTGGCCTGAATAGGCAGGACAGGGTTACTTGGTCCAGTTCTACATTAGGCTGCCCCAAAATGTATATCATGGATCAGTTATCTGACTCAGTATAAGTTAGTTTCTTGCAGTTCTTGCACAGTTGAGGACTTGGGAAAAAGAGGGCTTCTAGGAGTTGTAGTCCAAAGAGAAACTTTTCCAAGTTTCCCACCAACACCAACCCTCTCCCTTCGGCCCATCCTCCCCAGCAGGTCCCGGCACTTAGGTCTCTTCGCAGTCCTTCCAAGGGCTCCCACGTGAGCAGCTGGATAGCCTTTGGACTGACGCAGTGAGTTGTAGAAGGACCGCCTCCTCCTTGCCATCTACTGGGTCAATAATACATAAACTAAGAAGGATTTACAGCCACGACAGAAACAGCTTAAACCCTATTACAGTGTAGTGGGCTTTGCAAACAAATCCCCTTTTAAGAAATGGCCAAATCTGGAGTTATGTGACACTTGGTCGAGAGAGAGAGGCAGCCGCTGCTAGGAGAGCCCGAGGAGAGCGTTGTGTACAAATATCTCTTCCATTCAAACCAACGCATTTGGGTCTGGTCAGCCTTCAGGGGAGACATGATTCTCTAGGCGGTTACGTCCAGTCACTGGGCCTCTGTTCCACGGCAAGAAATGGGAGAAATCTTCAAAGGACAATTTTGTGGGGGTTTGGTCTGATTTGGTTTTAGCTACGACAGGCAGAACAAAAATGGCTCCTTCTCCAGAAAGCTTTCCCAATGGTAGTTTTTCTACCAAGAGGCCAGAGGATGGGATAGCTACCCACTACACAAATCTGGAGGATTTTTCCCAATAACTTTTCCCATTTTTGAAAGAATTTGATTTGTGTTGTTTGGTGGAGGGTACATGCAGGTCTGAGGAAGCGACCCACGTAGGTTTGACCTGAATTTGAAAATGCCTATTCAAAGAAAGAAAGAAAGAAAGAGAGAGAGAGAGAGAGAGAGAGAAAAGAGAAGAACACTACAATTTCCCAAAAACTCTCACCTAGGCTGTCACCCAAAGGAAGTTCAATCATCTCCCTGCCAACTTGCTTAGACTACCCCAATTCAATTTGTCTTGTGCATAAAATGTAACCGACCCTTGTTGTCCTCTTATTCCACAAATCCTTGCATCCCAGCCTACAATATCCACAAAATAATATGCAAGAGGTATAACAGAGACAATATAAGCTTATTTTGTGCTTTTTTGGTTGACCTAACAAAGGTCCTGCCACATTATGGACTTTGGAAATTGCCTGAAAATCAACATGGCTACTGTTAACATTTGTATTGCAATGTTTTTTTTTTCCTTGATTAAAATACTTAAACTCTACTTTACACCATTAGATCTCAGGGCAACTTGAAGATAAAAATCACCTAAAAACAACTGAGAACCATTCAAATTTGAAACAACAAAGAAAATTTCAAAGAGCCAAATTAAACCATTTCACCATTAAAAAAATATATAAAAATAGTTTAAAAACTGTACAGATTTGGGTGAAATCATTAGATCACTCCTCTATGCAAAGGTCTCTAACATATAGAGTGACCGTGATGTCCTTTATTGTGTTAGGCTGCAAGCAAACAAACCACAAAGAGCTGGACTGGTGCTGTTTGGAAAGAAGGAAGGAAGGAAGGAAGGAAGGAAGGAAGGAAGGAAGGAAGGAAGGAAGGAAGGAAGGAAGGAAGGAAAAAATTAAGAAACAAACAAACAAACATACAAACCACAGGTGGAAACATCACACAGTTTAAGGTCATCTAATGACAAGGTAAAGTATGACATTTGATGCCTGTTTTATGTCCCTGCCCAAGTCACAAAGCTAGTTGCCCAGTCATCTAAGACTACACTATAGCACAGGCTCTGATCCACAATGTTTGCACCCACTGATACTGTAGGAAAGCAAGACAGCTTGCTTCAGGCAGGCTGTTTTCAGCAGTGTGGTAAAAGTCATTTGTGTGCTGGCTCTAAAGCCAAAGCATATCCCATTCTTTCCCACAGTCTCCTTTACAGACCATAATAGGTTAACCTAATGACTTGGAAAAGGGCAGCATTAGAGAAGCATGGGGCTATCATATGGATTGGGCACTGTTTACAGCGAGAGAGCACCTTGTTCAAAAGGCCACGCCTGCCCCCTGGTGGCCATAGAATACCCAGAAACATTTCCTTGCTTTCCAAAGTTCCAAGGTGGACACAGCTCCTCAAACAGCTAAAACAACAGAGCTTGCAAAAGTTACTTGTTTGGACTACGGCTCCTAGAATCCTGTTTGTCTTGCTGGCTGTGGCATTCTGGGAGTTGTTAGCCAAAAAGAGTAACATTCTCATGTTATAGGATCATACAATCGTAGAGTCAGAAGAAAGCACAAGGACCATTGAGTCCAACGCCATTCTGCCATGCAGGAAAACACAATCAAAGCATTCCAAACAGATGGCCACCCAACCTCTGTCGAGAAACCTCCAAAGAAGGAGACTCCACCACACTCCAAGACAGCAGTGTATTCCACTGTCGAACTGCTCTAAACATCAGGAAATTCTTACTAATATTTAGATGGAATCTCTTTTCCTGTTTGAAGCCATTGCTACATGTCCTAGTCTCTGCAGAAGCAGAAAAGAGGCCTTCTCCATCCTCCATATGACATGCCCTCAAATATTTAAACATAGCTATCATGTCACCTCTTAACCTTCTCTTTCCCAGGCTATATGTGTATCATACATATATAAACAAAGGGATATAAATAAATCAAGTTTATTTATAAATAACAACAGCAATAACACTGCAATCTTTACAAGTCCTAAGGGGAGGAACTCCCCAAAAGAAAACTAAGTACACTCAGTGGTAACAGAATGCTAACTGCTGGAATTACAGCTTCTGGAATCCAAAAAGCTTTAGACAAAAATCCTAAGGGAGGGAACTTCCCAAAGGAGTACTGATGCTCAGTGGCAAGGGAACGCTAACTTTTGGCAGGGAAAAAGAAGAAGAGGAATGGGATGGAATACCTGGAAGAGATCCTGGCTGTCTGGAACACAGAACAGGGGTGCTCAGCATGGCACATTTTGTCGTATGGCCTACTTGTGACAAACACTTTGGCTGCTTCTCCTCTCCTTAATTTGTATTCTTGCTTTGTCAGATGACAGTTACAAGCAGATACAACAATGTATGATTAATCCATTATTTCTGAATCTACCAGGACCATCAGCCCAAGTTTACCTCAAATTCCTACCAGAAGATAAGAATCCCAGTGTGACCTTGGTTGTTATCATGATTTTGTTTGAGGCAGTCACAATTAGAGAACAGTTAACTTCTGTATTAGGGAAACATCTAAAATAAATTATGCTTGAACAATTTGACCCCATTTCTCTTTGTGCTTTTATCTTACATGCTGTTAAGTAGAACTATGGACCTTAATAAAGAACTACTGCTACTACTAGGTGACAATTAGGTTCCCAGATTTCAGGCCTGGTTTATCTTCTCCAGACCTCAAATGAAGAATCTCAGGGCAAGAACACACTGTCTTGAAAATTTTCTCTGTGTGTGCTCCTTTGTTAGGCTTTAGCATTTTTCTTCCTCATTTAAATGACACCCTCTGAGCAACTCTGGTTGATGCTGAGTGTATCTTGTTTAATGCGATCATCATGAACCATCCCTTCAGGTTTTGGCCCGGAAATTTCAGGGCCTGAGGTGGTACTAATCTGTCAGTCCTGCTAACAATAGCCTGTGTAGTATTATAGAAAAAAACAAGGTTCATAGAATCATAGAATCATAGAGTTGAAGAGACCACAGAGGCCATCCAGTCCAACCCCCTGCCATGCAGGAACACCCATCAAAGCATTCCCAACAGATGGCCATCCAGCCTCTGCTGAAAAACCTCCAAAGAAGAAGACTCCACCATGCTCCAAGGCAGCATATTCCACTGCTGGACACCTCTGACAGTCAGCAAGTTCTTCCTGAGGTTCAAGTGGAATCTCCTTTCCTGCAGCTTGAATCCATTGCTCCTTGTCCTGGTCTCTGGAGCAGCAGAAAACAAGCCCACTCCCTCCCCAACATGACATCCCTTTAAATATTTAAACATGGCTGTCATGGCCCCTCTTAACCTTCTCTTCTGCAGACTAAACATCCCCAGCTTCCTGAGCTGCCCCTCACAGGGCCTCATGGCTTCCAGACCCTTCACCATTTTGGTCGCCCTCCTCTGGACATGTTCCAGCTTGTCGATATCCTTCTTGAATTGAGATGCCCAGAACTGGACACAGTATTCTAAATGAGGCTTAACCAATGCAGAATAGAGTGGTACCATTACCTCCCTTGATCTAGACACCATACTTCCATTGATGCAACCTAGAATCACATTGTCTTTCTTGGCTGCCACATCACACTGCTGACTCATGTTCAGCTTGTGATCTACCAAGGCTCTTAGATCTCTTTTAACTCAGCTAAGAACTGATGGTGAGAGTTTAGCCCAAGGTGTGCATCCGTGTCTTCAAGCTGCTTTTTGACTTAAGGCAGTAGTGCCCCACGAATGAACACTCTGGATTCCCCCAGCTGGAAGGAGGTAAACTCCATGTTGTTACTCAGTTAGAGAAGCAACAGTCAGGTTTGGTTTACCAAGTCCAATACTTTAACCACTTTCCTTGCTTTTGATTATTGTATCAAATTACTTCTCAGAGTCTGCCGGCACTTGTCCCTTGGTGCACAGTTTGGAACCCACTGCATGTCCAACATGTACATAAGTTCTGTTACCATGCCATATACTCCTCAATCTGTGACACAGTACGATTGGCTATAAATACTGTTTAATTGGCATGAAAGAAATATAAATCTTGCACTTGTGGCTAAAAGCCATGTAGACAGGAAAGGACCCTGGCTAGAAGCTTCAAGGCTAGAACAAAGAACCTTGGCATGGCCAGGTTGCAAGTTCAGGAGAATCCGTCAGAGAGCCCAACCTGATGGGTATTAGATGGTCCTCTAAAGGACCCAAGCCTAGGGAACAATAGTGAATGAATCTGCTAGAAGAAGCATCCAAACGGTCAACATCCTGTTACCTCTTTCCCACGGAAAGTGTCCTTTTGTTCCCTCACCTTTCCAGTTATTAAGAGGCTATTGTGATTTCCCTCAGTGCTTTGTCACCTGCCAAAACAATCAGAAACTTGTTGTCAGCTCTGCCAGGGTGCGATTAACATATTCCCATTTAGGACAGAAAAGGGTATTTAAACCCTGGCTCAGACCTTGGCTTTTTTTGCTAGTACTGTGGATGACGTTGGTGCCTTATGCTGTGTGACGACCTCCAGACTCCTGTTCATTGTACTGCCCTCAGACCCCACCCCCTGTCTGAGACACCTTGCTTCGATCCTCTTCTGCTTCAGGAATGGCAACTATTTCCCTCTTTATCCCAAAATCTCCACTATCCAACCTTTCCCTCCTTTCTTTCCGCTGGCCTTGTATGGTTCATGAGACTTATTTCTTGCGTGTATTTGTGATTTCCCCCAATAAAGACATTCTTTTGACTTTCAACTGGTGTTCTACAGTTAGTACTGGTATACACAAGTGAAAAGGTTCCATGATTACTCCCCAGTCACAGGCCTCCTTTGAGCTATAATTTCCCCAATTTCTAAGGAGATGCTTGCACTGCTGGAGGACATCAAGGTCCCCCACCTTTTGGAGTAACAGTTCCAGCAGCTTTCAAACACACACAGACATACACATGTTTGGTTGATTACTTCTGCATTGTGCACTCTGATCTTATGAGCTTCTGGAGAAAATGGTCTGAGCTAAGAATCGTCAGCAATGGGTTTACCACTTCTCAGAGACGGCTAATGGTTTCCGTGACAGTTGATCGTGAGCTTACTCTGGGTTTCAGTCTGAACTTGAAAGAGCTAGCGAACATGCTGAACTTATTTAAGGAAATAAGGTTCAGCACCTTAAAGTTCACACTAAATCCCAGACCAAAGGTACCACCCCACATAACATGGAAGCTATCAACTGCCACTGCTGTTTCTCCCAAAGCCTGGACCCTGCCTGAGGCTCTGTGAGTGCAGCCCGAGAGCACCAAGGACGGGATCTGTGAGAACAGCAGGTGGAGCCTAGAGACACATATCTGTTAAAAAGGGACCTCCAGTGGTGTAAAAGAGCTCACAGGCCTGAAGACATGGGCTTCTTGATTAGTGAGGATGATGATGTCACCTGTCACATGACCCTCAGGCTTTCCTGTTGCCTCTGAGCTTAGCTGCAATACCCACTGTAGGGAGGGAGGGATCTTCCCAGCAACATTACACTGTTATAAGATGTCCCTGTGCCTATATAGAGTATTTTCACTGGGTCTTGTACAGGAGTACTGAGCATGCCCAGTGGCAATAGATTGCTAACAAAAATCAAATAAACTTTTTTGAGAGGGGAAGATGACTTAAGATCCATTAGCTTTACAAAAGACCTGCTCTGGATGGGGACTGTTAGAACAGATGAGAAAGTTTAAGAGCTCGTTTTAGGTGATTTTGTCTAATCAGACAGGAAATGCTTTAGGTGGAGATGCTGAACTGAGCAGGGGTTGGGTTACATGGGCCATGAGGACTCTTTCAACTCTATGATTCTACGACTGTATGAGCTATTCTGATCTCCCTCCATAAAGCTGCCAGTGTTTTGGGGGCTGCCCTCAGGGTACAGCTATGGGGCCCCCCATGATGACTATTTGCATTTTAAAATCTACCACTGCATTGTTGATCAACTTTTCCTTATAACTGATCTTCAGTGCAAAATTGTCCTGCTCACATCCCTGATACACTCAGCCTTCCTTCCTGTTTTCACAACATGCTGTTTACACCTTACTTGGTGCTCATCTCTCTCTCTATCTCTCTGTCGCTCTTCTCTAGAGAAAGAAAGCAGAAGTGCCCAAGAGCAAAAGAACTGACTGGAGAAACAGGGCAACTCAGACATTGGATTTGTGAAGAAACTCTTAAATATAGTGACCAGAATACAGCTGTGACACACCCAGAGGCAGATACTGTGCTACATAAGTGGAGTGAATTTTGTAGATAATGCACCATAGTCATATCAAACTGATGGTAGCAGAAGCAGAGTTGCACATGTGGAACCACTGACCATGCAGTTGTGTGTGAAAGCGCTCAGAGCAATGTGGGAATGGGCATAGACTGCGCTCGTGCAATGGGCTGTAAGCCATGTCCATTGATCATTTATCCACACGTTTCCCCATGTTAGCAGTCTGTTTAAGGTTTGCGTATTGCTACATATTTCTGCAAGCAGATATTTGCACTATGCTGCATTTGTTAGCCCTCATCTGGAATACTGTGTCCAGTTCTGGGCACCTCATTTCAAGAAGGATATTGACAAGTTGGAGCGTGTCCAGAGGAAGGCAATCAAAACGAAGAAGGGTCTGGAAGCCATGAAGCCCTACGAGGAGCAGCTTAGGGAGCTGGGGATGTTTAGTCTGCAGAAGAGAAGGTTAAGAGCGGCCATGATAGCCCTGTTTAAATATTTGAAGGGATGTCATGTCGAGGAGGGAGCAGGCTTGTTTTCCGCTGCTCCAGAAACTAGGACAAGGAACAATGGATTCAAACTACAGGAAAAGAGATTCCACCTAAACCTCAGGAAGACTTCCTGATGGTCAGAGCTGTCCGGCAGTGGAATATGATGCTTTAATGGAGTGTGGTGGAGTCTCCTTCTTCTGAGGTGTTTAAACACAGGCTGGGTGGCCATCTGTTGGGAATGCTTTGATGTGTGCTTCTGCATGGCAGGGGGTTGGACTGGATGGCCCCTGGGGTCTCTTCCAACTCTATGATTCTATGATTCTATGAAGCAATCTTGCCCAGTATGTCCCCTTGTTTCTGCTTCAGAGCTTGGAGAAATCACCTTTGGAGTCAATTACACCCAGAAACTGGGAAGCAGCCATGATGAGTAGGGGATTCTCTCATTATTATTATTTGTCATTGTCGTCATCATCATCATCATCATCTCACCAAATTAAAAAATCAAGGAATCTCATACACTGATCTGTTTAAAAAAATCAAGAATGAATCATATTGAAGCGGACTTTCCTTCCCCCACGACTCTAGGAAAAATTAGAAGACCAGACCTGGTGAATCAGGAATCCAACTTTATTTATGGAAAGAAATGAATTTCTGTCTCCAATACTAAGAAAGCAGAATCTGCAGAGAATGGGAGCCCTGAACCACAAGCCTGTATATTCTAATATAGTTCACCCAGGTCGCCAAGTCACTATTGCAAAGTGCACATGCTAGAAAATCTCCATAAAGTTAACAAGTTTGATAGAAATTTTGACTAGGCACCAGCTAGTTGTATACAGCCTCCTTTAAGGTAAACAACCATTTCCCAAGCTCACATCTGAGTCCATGTAACTTATAACAAGTTAGTCTGTCTTGTTTCTGTCTTGGCATTTGGAGTATAAGAGAGTTACAAAGGCAAAAGCAGTGCAAAGACTAGAAGCCAGCAAGAGTCGACCCATCATCACAGTAGTTGACTGGAGAGTCAACCTGTAGGTAAATTCAATTCAGTGCCTCTGCTCTAGTTAAAACTGAGATTTAAACCAATGTATGGGGATGAGAACCAGTTACATTCAGCCACAGAAACCCATTGGGTGGCCTTGAGCAAGTCACACTCTTTCAGCCTCAAAAGAAGGCAATGGGATATCTCTTCTATCTTGCCAAGAAAACCCTAGGAGAGGGTTGCCACAAATTGGAGTCACCTTGCAGCATATAAGTACTGCTACAAATTAAGAGTTAGGGTTTTAAATCCCCATTCAGGAGTGAAGTCACATTCCCCCTGTCTCAGAGGAAGGCAAAGGCAAACACACTCTGACCTACTTTTGCCAAGAAAACCCTGGATACGGCCACCATAAGTTGGAAAAGAATTGAAGACAAGAAGGTGGTTTGAGAGTTGGACCAGGACTCTAGGAAATCAGCCTAGAGTATACTTCTGCTTGTACCTATGCTAACTTGTTGCCATCACTCTGTCAGTGCAGTCTGTGGCCACACTGCTTCCACATCCCATTCGTCGATGATCTGATTTACCTCCACAACCTATTAGAAAACATAGTCTTCTTCCTCAATATACAGCTTCCACTGCTCCAATGAGAGAGTCAGGGAGAGGAAGAAGGTCCCAGAAGAGGGAAGCAGAAAGAAAAACCAACCGAAGGGAACACTTTCAATTGCTCATATCCCCAAACAAAGGCATTCTATTTTCAGTGCTGTGACATGTGAGGAAAGCCAGCATGGTATAGTTTGAGCACTGAACTACAAATCTGGAGACCAGTGTTCAAATCCCCGCTAGACCACAGAAACCCACAGGGTGACCTTGGAAAAGTCTCACTCTCTCAGCCTCAGAGGAAGGCAAGAGCAAACCCCCTCTGAACAAAGTTTGTCGATAAAACCCTAGGATAAAGTTTTCATAAGTCAGAATCAACTTGAAGACACGTAACAAGGATGAAACAGATTCCAGGAGACCAGAAGCCAGTTCCCCTTTCCTCAACCTGCCATGGGTTTCATCTTCCCCCCCAAAAAAAGAAAAAATGGAACTGGAAGTGGCTGGAAGTAAACTTCTACCTGTGCCCCATAAATGCGTCAGTCCTGTTTGGAGCCAGTGTGGAGCAGAGGTATGAATGTTGACTTTGAGAGATCAGGGTCTAAATCTCTACTTAGTCATGAAAACCAAACATGTGACCGTGAACAAGTCACATTCTCGCAGCCTTAGAGGTTAGCAGTGGCAACCCCCCTCTGCAACTCTATTAAGGTTTGCTTTAGGGTTTCCATATATTAGAAATGAAAGTATACAACATCTAATTTAATGTCTATTTCAACTGCGTGTAATATTATTTGAAACATGTAAGACAGCCAACATGTTATAGTGGTTTGAATGTTGTGCTAGGACTCTGGAAGACCAGGGTACAAATCCCAGCTCAGCTGTGGAATCCCACTGGGTGACCTTGGGCAAGTCACATGCTCTCAGCCTCAAAGGAAGGCAGTAGAAAACCTCCCCTGAAGAATCCTTGCTGAGAAAACTTCAGGTCAGAGTTGCCATAAATCAGAATCTACTTGAAAGCACATAACGACAAAAATGTTTGGAAGTAGTGCTTTCTTTGAGTACAATCCCAAATCTGTTTTGGAAGGAAAAAGATGGCCATTCTTCTCAGGAAGACTGGAAAACCTGCAGCTATGAAGCAGAATAGAAGAGTCCCCTGAAATAGTTTTTGCTACTTTTCCTCACCTTTTCAACAGGTGCATTGTATCTGTTGTCACCCCAGAGCCAAGCTCAGGCTCGAGCTTGAAACCGTAAACCAACACGTGGGACTAGGCAATGGTCTTCTCAATTCAATGAGCTCACCAAGTGGAACTGCTGGAGAAACTAAATCTGACTCAAACAAGAGAAATGACCAGGCCAAATTAATAGAATGAGATCCTTTTACAGCCTTCGCTCACAGTCCTGACTGTCCACCTTGAAGAGCAAATTGGAACAAGCAAAGTGCGTTGAAAAATCCTTTCACCACCAGCTTGAAGGGAGTCATTCCCAAGAGTCAGGGGCTGGAATGGGAGAAATAGCAAAGCTAGGCCTGAACAAAGGGCACATTATTGGAGCAAAAGAAAATTGCATCCATTCTGCACATCGAACCCACTGTGAAATGCATCTTTACATTCTCAAGCTAAATCGCTAATAACTCTGAGCACTGATACTGAGAATAAACGCTTAATTCAGCTTTTTGTAAATATGCCTTTGGTCTTTAGTAAGGGAGAACAGACAAGTTGTCAGCTACCAAAAAAGGAGAAATTATCAATCCAGATCATCAGAAACTGGAGGAACAGTATGGTCATAGCGCAGTCTCTGCATGTGTGGAGTTCTGCACTGACTGCACTACACAGCCTTTGTGTTGAATGGTAGCATTGCACAGTCAACCACAATTTTAGGATGTGTGACACTTGGCTTGAAAGCAGTACAAAAGAAAAAGATGTAGGGGCCTTGGTAAACTACAAGCTAAACATGAGTCAACACTGTGGTTCAGCAGCCAAAAAAAGCCAATGCAATTCTGGGCTGCATCAACAGGAGTATATCAACCAAAATGGAGGAATAGAAGTGCTACTTTATTCTGCTTTGGTCAGACCTACATCTGGAATACTGCGTCCAGTCCTGGGCACCAAAGTTCAAGAAGGTATTACCTGAGGAGGGTGACCAAAATGGTAAAAGGCCTGGAAACCATGCCCTATGAGGGGTGGCTTAGGAGCTGGGTATGTTTAGTCTGGAGGAGAGAAATTTAAGAGGTAACATGATAGCCATGTTTAAATACCTGAAAGGATGGCACAGGGAAGATGAAGCAAGCTTATTTTCTGCTGCTTCAGAGACTAGGATACAGAACAGTGGATTCAAACTATATTAAAAGAGATTCCATCTAAACATTAGGAAGAATTTCTTGATAGTAAGAGCAGGTTGACAGTGCAGTACTCTACCTCGGAGTCTGGTGGAGTCTCTTCTTTCGAAGTTTTTAAACAAAGGTTGGATAGCCATCTGTTAGTAGTGTTTTGATTGCGTCTTCCTGCATGGCAGAATGGGGTTGCATTGAATGGCCCTCGTCATGTCTTCCAACTCAATAATTCTATGATTCTGTGAACAAAGACAGCAAAAACACAACCAAATGCTCCTGAGCATTCATGCATATGCACATCCATGCACAATGGCACTGTATGTGCAACTTCAATTCTGCAACCTGAAACCGTTCTGCATCAGACAAAGAAATCCAACTACTTCCATAGTGCCTGATCTGGCATCCTTGCATCTATATAACCTCATCCAGTTCAGTATCTAGGAACTTACATGAGTGGAAGGGGTTTCCATGATTTCCAGATTGAAAACTTCCAGTGGGGAGAAAAAATTCTGAGCAAATGAAAACGTACCTCTATGATTACTGAAATCCCCACAAATAATTCGAACAGGGTTTAAAGACACAAATGTAGCTAACCACTCTGAGTAGTCTTCCAAGAAGGTCCCACTCATTCGAGGGGGCCTATCAATCTCAGCTTTTGCCACTAGGAGATGACCTATTTGTCACTTCAAAAGATGCTAATGGAAGATCACCACTCATGACAAGGGGCTTACGGGCAATGATGTCTTACAAATTATCACAGTCTCTCTCCCACTTCTTTCCAAGAAAATCCCATGGTAGGTTCAGTTTAGGGTCAGTGTAAGTAGGAAATGATTAGAAGGCACACAGGAACAACAAAATATCCCAGGAATTCACGCTTCTATGGATTAATCTGAAAGAGGCATGAATGGGAATTTGTGACGTACATCCACCTGTGGAATCAATCAGGTATAGCAACCTTCTTTGACCTGACACTTTCCAAACATGTTAGACTACAACTCCAATCATCCCCATCCATGGCTAATGACCATATTGGTTGGAGATGATGAGGGTATTATTCCAGCACACTGGGAGGACCCCAGGCTGGAGAACAGTTGAGCCATGGATTCAGCACCAGTGAAAGAAACCATGAATAACTCAGCCTAGGACACTTAGTACCACAAGACAGGGTGACAGCCAATGGTTCAGGTGGCACTAAACAGGGATTAGACTGAGTCAGCAATGGGGAGGATATTAATTCTGGACATGATTTCTAAACAGAACCTCCACTACCAAAGAGGCCATATGGCCCAATAGTAGATTCTAGGAACACACACCCAGACCTGGGAAAAGTTCCTTTTTTGGATTACAACCCCTAGAAATCCTTCTCCTGCATCACCACTTTTCACACTCAGCATAAAACTGTCCTGCCATCTGATCCCCATCCCGCCTGCCTATCCTTCACGCTTTTCTGAAAGATGTCCTCTCTTAAAAACAGGATCCTGGGTACAACAAACTTTTTCTGTTTGATCCAGCAGTATTCTTCTTATATTCTTAAAGTTCTAACATCTGTGATGCTTCTCAAATCACAGCCACATTTGCTGTGGACCATGCCTCATAATTTTTCAGTGTTTTTTGACTTATTTTTAGCCACCTTTTTTCCTTCACCCACTAACATAGCTAAAATAATTACCCCTCTTTTCCCCTTATTTCTCCCCCCAAGGCTTATATTTACCTATTTGTTAAAAGGATTTCTCCTGCTGGCGTGCTGTTGCTGTGACAAGGAGACTTTGAGCGCACAGTAGGCAAAATAATATTGTATATTGCACAGTAAACCCCCTGCAATTGAATGTTAATTTAACCAATAAAGTAGCGGCACGGCAATTAGGAGAATAATCATTTCTTATCTCTTAACGGGGTTAAAAGTAGAAATCAGATTTACCCTGTAGTGCTCACTGGCTCAGAAATTACTTCACGAGTCACTAGAAGAAGTCAGAGCTAAGAATGTAGCTGATGTGGGTTTGCTAATGCAAAATGCCAATACAGGAGCCCAGATGTGGGCTGGGTACTCCAGCTGCCATCTTCATGTTCCTCCCCCCACTCTTCCTCTCTTCCTCCTCCTCCTCCTCAGATCTCTGCCAGCTCTCTTCATTTTTAGCCCTCTTCACTTCATCTTCATAGCACGCCACCCGGGTGCTACGCTTCACAAATAAACTCAACACTTTCGCTTCAGTATACATTCAGCATACCACCCAACTGCCCCAGTTTGGCAGGGACAGTCCCAATTAATTCTCTGTCATCCCATTTTTGCAACTGCTTTTAAAATGCCCTAGCTTCCGTCTCATCCTCCTACTTTCCCTCATTCATCCTCAGCTTACTTCGGTTCCTGCAAATTGAGTTCAAAGTGTGTTTGTATGCCATTAAATAAGCAGGAGGAGAAGAGAGGAGGCATGGGAATTATTGTTTATTTATACAACGCCATCTATGTATGTGGCATGAGAGCCAGTGTAGTATAGTTGTTTGGGTGTTAGACTAGGGCCATTTACACACTAGAGTGGAGGAGTGCTTCACTGCGCGTCATGAGCGGTGTTTTTTAATTTGATTTACCCCGATTTCCTATCTGCACGCCCTCCGGTTTCTATCAAAGTAAAGCAGAGAAAACTGCTTGTAGCTTCTGCATCATCAATTCTCATGGCACTCCTATTCCCCTCCCTCGCTCCACCCCACTACCACTGATTTTGATCAATTAAAAAAAAATTGTAGAAATAATTGCTACGTTTTAGTGCAAGTGATGTGAATCGATGTAACGCTTCTGCATGTAGGAAGAAACACAGCAGAAACAGTTTGAGTGGTTTTTCCGTTTTTACAATACATCGGTTTAACATCGATGTTAACTGCACTAAGACCTCAACTCGTGTGGAACCACGGAGGACAGGACGACATCAAACTGGTTTAATGTGCAGATGTAAAAGCGACAATATGACGTTACTGCAATGTATCAGCCTTGTGTGGAAAGGGCCTAGGACTCTGAAGACCAGGGTTGGAATCCCTGCTTGGCCACTTGGGCAAGTTATACTCTCTCAGCATCAAAGGAAGAAAATATGAGGAAAGGTTGGACATGACTGTAGTCCAATAAAATATATATGATGCACATTGAGGTTTGCACCTGGGAATGACAGTGAATGATGTAATCCCATGTCACTCTTGCTGAGACATTGTAACATGTAACCGGGGCAGAGGGTTGCATCAGACATGGGAACATGCAAAGTTGGCTAGAGTTGCATCAGCAAGGTATGTATATAAGGGGCTGAGTCCTAGCCAACTGTCCTCTTGACTGTCTGATACAGCGGGCAGAGGCTATGTCGGACGCATGCTGTGGAACGCTGAAACTCGGTTGGAGTACCGTAAATATGTATGTATCGTAACTGAAGAGTAAAAGCCTCCAAGTTGGAAGATAATATTGTGTGGGTGTATTTTTGTGGCTTCAGAGCAATGCTGCTAGTGTTTAAACCCTGCTGGGTATGCTTCTAAGCTGTATGTATAGTGCTCTGCTATATGGTGATTTTTGACACACTCGACTCTGGTAAGCTGCTTTTGCCAGAGCTCAGTACAGGAGGGAAGTGCTATCACGGTTTTTGCATAGCTCCCATCATCTACCAACCCTCCACAGAAAAGGGAAATTCTATCTGAACAAGCACAAATAGCAACAGCTTGTACATGGCATTTTACCAGTAAAACAACCAAAAACAGTAGAATCAGCTGAAAGCATACAATCTGAAATATATGTATAGATTAACAGAAACCCAGAGAGAAGGAAGGAATAATAAAACTATACCATACAATTTTCAAACAAATGATCCTGACAAAAATTTTAAAAATACAATATATAATAAAGCAAACTCTTGCCCTTCCTAGTAG
Source organism: Cyclura pinguis (assembly GCA_030412105.1). NCBI lineage: Eukaryota > Metazoa > Chordata > Lepidosauria > Squamata > Iguanidae > Cyclura > Cyclura pinguis. The sequence goes on from CM059599.1 coordinate 383,524,084, forward strand.
GCTCAGGTAGAAACAAACTGTTGTAGCCTCTCTTAGCTTCTGTGTCCTCCCTCACTAACTTTCCAATCTTGATCACAGTCGGATGTTGCTTGGCCCAATCTTCATCTCTGAAATCAGACCCTCCTACATCTTGCAAATAAAAACTGGCACATGCATAGCTAAGTATGCATGGCTAAGCATGGTCAAGATGGCAAAAGTTATTAACTGTTTGGTCATCTTGGCTTCTAGCAAGAATTCAGGCTTAATCTGCACTCAGATCCACTCATAGTCCATGGTATCCACAAAATTCTCATCCAGTACCCTCCTTCAAATGAGTTAATTCGCTCCCTGTCAGCTTTCACCATGGTCCAGTTTTTGCAGCCTCACACAGAAGTGCGCCTCCTATCGCAAGGTAAATGAAGCCTCCCAGGAAGACAAGAAGCTGTGGCAACTGGGTGCTTCCATGCTAAGAGGGTGGTGAATTTGCTCTGGCTTCTAGTCTGAACTCTCAAGAAGCTGCAAAGTGCTCTCCCACATAGGCTCAGACCCTTGGACAGATCCTTTAAAATTTGGAATAAAACCAAAACCAGATTTGCCATCCCATTATCATGGAAGACACCAAATGCCACAGAATAGAAATCAAAGTGAACAGATTTAATAGAATCACAGAATTGGAAGCAACCAGAAGGGCCATCCAGTCCATCCCCCTTCTGCCATGCAGAAATACACCATCAAAGCATTCCCAACAGATGGCCATCCAGCATCTGTTTAAAAACCTCCAAAGAAGGGGTCTCCACCACACTCCCAGGCAGCAGCATATTCTGCTGTCAAACAGTTCTTGCCATCAGGAAGTTCTTCCTAATGTTTAGGTGGAATCTCTTGTCCTAAAGTTTGACGCCATTGCTCCGTGTGCTACCCTCTGGACCCACATAAAACAGGCTTGTTCCATCCTCCATATGACATCCCTTCAAATATTTAAACATAGCTAGCTTGTCACCTCTTAACCTTCTCTTCTGTAGGCTAAACATACCCAGCTGCCTAAGCCTCTCCTCATAGCGCATGTTTTACAGGCCTTCTATCATTTTGGTCGCTCTTCTTTGGATATGTTCCAGCTTGTCAATATCCTTCCTGAACTGTGGTAGGATGTGGCAGTAGCGTGAATATCTGGTATTTTGCCTCTTTCACACCTATAGACCCTCCTCAGATTAGGGAATGTTGCGAGAGCAGCTAGGAAGAAGTCTGTGTTTGGAAGATATATTTGTTCGTATACTTTTATCAACCTCCCTCTGTTGTTTTTGTTTGAGTCCTTCCATTACAAACGTCTTCCTATCATTCTTGCTCTTCAACCCTGTGCCAGTAGAGCTAATCCAGACACTAAGGGGATTACAAATGGAGAACATGGACAATAACACTACACACCATGCTGCTGATGCCCTTATTACTGTGTAGTGTTTATTTATATCATGTTTTCCTAAGTGCTCAAAAAGTGCTTATTGTGGCTAGTTCACCCAGAAAAGAGAGTCACTACTGTCTAACCAGGATATTTCAGTATAAAATCAAAGAATCATAGAGCTGGAAGAGACCACAAGGGCCATCAAGTCCAACCCCCTGCCATTCAGGAATACACCATCAAAGCATTATCTCGGAACACATGTACTGTATATTTAAACAATGCTAGAGTCTCTTGGACATTCTAGGCTTTGAGCCAAGTACCCACACTCACTAATTTTCCTACATATCACTGGGTGAAGATAAAGGATGCTTTTGAAGGGTAAAAGCACATCTTAGCAGAAGCCTGATGATACTTTACTCATGTATAAGTTTCTCTATGTTAGTGCTTGGGCATTTTTGTCCAGTGCAAAATGTCTGCATTCTGTTAAAGGATGTGGAAGCAGAACTGCACATGCAATGGCACTGAGCATGCAGATTTGTATGCACACAGGATGTGCATTTGTTCAGTTAAGCGATGTTGTTATTTGACACAAGGGTTGCATGGCATACTCAGTTCCATATATGTTGTTTTCTATTACACAATCCCAATGTAGAATCTTGGTCCTAGCACTTTTAGAATAGTGAAGCAGTTCTGGAGGTCCAACACACTACATTTAGTGCATTTCTGTTCTGCCTCAAACTCTGGAAAAACAGCAGCCAGATTCTGTAGATTTGGAGGCAGAGAGGCCAACTATGAACAGTACCAACTGATTAGCGCCAATTATGTCACCCAGAACAGTTTCATATTTCTTTGAGCAGGTTTGCCATTTTGAGGGGGAAGGGAGTGTCCACTTAATTTATATCATCACCACCACCATCATCCCACCTTTTTCCCAAGTTTGGGACTTGGGAAATCTTAAAACGGTTAAAACAAACGTAGTACAAAAATTAACAGCATGTAAATGTTAAAAAAAGTTAAACCATATTAAAATTTGAAACCATTTAAAACAAATTAAAACAACAGCAACAACTAAAAGTTTAGCACATTATACAAGGGCTGCCAGAATAAAATAAAGTAAAAGGTTTTTTACCTGCCTGCAGGAAGTTTGTAATAAAGTGATGAGTTGCCAGGTAAACGGTCCTGTCACTCTTTCAAAAAGAAAGCTGCCACTTCAACCCCAGGGGTTTTCTGGGGGGAGGGAGTGTGTCATAAATAACCCAATACAATACCCTAAGGACAACTGATCCTGTCTGATTTTAGAAGCTAAGCAGAGTCAGCTCTGGTTAGTCATTGCTTGATTTCAGAGGAAGGAACTGGCAAGATCATCTCAGAGTAATCCTTGCCTAAGAAAACCCTGTGAAATTCATGGGGTTGCCACGAGTCGACAGGAAACTTGAAGGCATATACACAGAGGGAGAGAGACAATACAAAAAGACTCACAGCCCCCTTGATGTGAAAGGGTAGCTGAGGCAGACTTGGATTTGCTGCTCTGTCTGACTGTTACTTTATGTTGCAAAGTCAGAACGAAATCAGGCTTATTTACAGTGGAGAGCTATTCGGTGAGCGCTCTTTTGTATACTGCATGTTCTTTCTTACCTTCAGAGAGCTGAAGGTCACTTCAGAAAAGTTTTGGGTTCCATGGTTTTACACACAACTCACTTCAGGTCAGGCAAGTTTCTGAAATGATATAACAACTTACTGGTTTCTTTAATTCATTTATATCCTACCCATTTCTGAACAATGAGACTCAAGGTGGCTTACAACTTATTAAAAAGATTTAAAACTGGTGGTACAGAGGTTAAATGCTGGTACTGCAGCCACAAGGTTGTGAGTTCGATCCTGCTGGGCTCCAGGTTGACCCAGCCTTCCATGCTTCCATAGATCGGTAAAATGAGTACCCACCTTGTTGGGGGCAATTAGATAAAAAACATTGTAAACCGCTTAGAGAGCACTTATGTAGTAAGCGGTATAGAAATACATATGCTATTGCTATTAAAACATCAGTAAAAAAAGTATAAACATAAAAGTTATTTTGAAAAACAAATAATCTATAAAGTGATTTTTGGAAGCAGAGAGAGATCAACACTTGTAAGAAGTGATTAGTGAAAGCAAGTTCTAAAGACCATGCCCACCCACTTTTGTTTCATCTCTCTATTTCTCTGATTTATGTTCTCAAGCCTTTTGCTTCCTTCCTCTCTCCCTGCAGAGGTCACTTCTCCCTTCTTCTAAAAGTTAGTTAATCCTTTGCACTGATGTATGTAAGTCTTTTTACTCCAAGTCTCCAGTCAAGTCTCAGATCTCTACTTTCAAGTCTCAAGTCGAGTCTCAAGTCCTTGCAGGATACTTTCAAGTCAAGTCTCAAGTCCGGGAACCAACTTTATACCTCAACCTGTATTCCAGAATTTCTAGACAGTCAAATAAAGTCATCTTTAGCCATTTGAGTAGAGCCTGCCCTCCAGATTTGTGATTTTGCTGTCTGCAGCTTCAGAAGTGGGGAATAGGATCCTTCTTATTCCCCTTTCCCAAAGGTGAAGGCTTTTGTGTCAACTGGCATAAGAGTCTGCCACTTCAGAAATGGGGAACAGGATCCCTCTTACTTCCATTATTGAAGCTACACAAGCTTTAGAAGGAAGGACCCTTTCTCCTCAAGCCCACTGCCTGACATATTTCCTGTTCCCCTCTGAGATACGTGCCCTGCACTATGAGGGTGAGTCTTGCCTCTGCTCTTAAGAAAAGTTTTAGAAATCTCCTCCTTTATGTAGCAAGGACAGACTGCTGAGTAGATGTCAACCCAGCCTGAAGCCTGTTACCTAACCCATTTGCTGTTCCCCTCTGAGAAATGTGTCCACACTTTGGGCTTGAGATAGATTGTCATGTGACCAATAGGTTGTAAGGTTTGCAGATGAATCTGTTATGTTATTGAACCAAAGGCAGCAGGTCGGTCACTAAAAACATACAAGTCTCGAGTTGAGTCGAGTCAGCGTGTCATTTATGGCCAAGTCAAGTCCAAGTCATAAAATCACAGAATCCTAGAGTTGGAAAAGACCACAGGGACCACCCAGTCCAACCCCTTCCTGCCATGCAGGGACACCCATCAAAGCACTCCCGACAGATGGCCATCCAGCCTCTGCTTAAAAACCTCCAAATGAGACTTCACCATGCTCCACTGAGGCAGCATATTCCACTGCCGGACAGCTCTAGCCATCAGGAAGTTCCTCTGAAGTTTAGGTGGAATCTGTTTTTCTGTAGTTTGAATCCATTGCTCCTTTTCCTAGTCTCTGGAGCAGCAGAAAACAAGCCTGCTCCCTCCTCGACATGACATCCCTTCAAATATTTAAACAGGGCTATCATGGCCGCTCTTAACCTTCTCTTCTGCAGACTAAACAGAACCAGCTCCCTAAGCGGTTCCTTGTAGGGCTTCATGGCTTCCAGACCCTCCACCATTTTGGTCACCCTCCTCTGGACACACTCCAGCTTGTCAATATCCTTCTTGAAATGAGGTGCCCAGAACTGGTCACAGTATTCCAGATGAGGTCTAACCAAAGCGGTACCATTACCTCCCTTGATCTAGTCAAGTCACTGAAATGTCTTAAGTCTGACTTGAGTCCAAGTCAGTCGACTTGAATCTACATCACTGATCCTTTGTCTCCCTCTTGTCCGAGAAGGGAGCATCCATGAGACCTACACTCACTCAGGAGAACCAGCAATTTAGGGGCTGTTTTACCAAAAGTTAGGGAATCTCTTTTCTATCTATCTCCTTTCCGATCTAAGATGGATTCTCTGATACCATAAATGTAAGTTTTTTTCTTTTTTAAAAACTTTATGTCTTGATTATTTTTCTCCTGTTTATTACAAAAGCTCGCGTTGCACTGGCTATGCTGCACTCTGCTTGATAGAGATACCAAATATTCCTTACCGTGAAAACCACTAACATTCATTAAAATCATATAAAGACCAACAAAACAACACAGCACACTCTTACAAGCCTATCACAGTCACTTTCTACAGGCCTGACAGAATAAGAATGTTTTCACTTGCCAACAGAAGGAGAGCAAGGAGCCATCCTAGCGCCACCAAGGGAGGGAGCTCCAACATCTGGAAACCACCATCGAAGCAGCCGAGAAGGAGGTAGGACAGAGATAAGGATGTCTCTCGAAGATCTGAGAGCTCTAGCAGGCTCATATAGGGAGATATGGTTCTCCCCCCCCCAAAAAAAAACCCCCACAAAACCTGTTGAGCAGAACTGGAAATTTTGGGGGGAAGGGTCTTCATTTTTCAGGGGAGGCAAAGACATTATTTAGGCAGTCCTTTGGCTGTTGAGGTGGTCATGTAAGGAAGGAGTTTTAAGGGCCGTTACTGTACTTTCAGATTATGTTTTAAATTACTGTTGTTTTTTTTAAATACTTTTTATTACAAATTCAATGAATAAAAAAAAATACATAATAAATAAAGTACAGTTATACAATATATTGTAGCTCATTTGATGTCTTAAAATCTTCCTTTGAATGGAAATTCAAAGTCCTGGATATGGTTGAGATAGAAAAGTTAACATTCTCTTTGAAAAATAAACCTCTCCAGAACTTTGAAAGGGAATGGAGAGAGGTTTTAAACTAGATAAAGACATAGTATAAGAAAGGGAAAGGAATAAAGTAAGAATGTATGTAAAGTAAAGCAACAAGGTAATAAGGCAATGTAATAAAGTAACAATGTTATAATGTAACAATGTAATAATCAAAGATGTAGCAAGGTAAGAACATTTTTTCTTTTGAGTAAGTAGTAATTATGTATGAATGGTATGGAAACAAGCAGATTCAACTGGAAAATAAGCTTGGAAGTAGGGAAGGGCTTTTTTTTTTATTTTCAATTATAAATTTCAATAAAAATATTTCCAAAAAAAAAATCTTCCTCCCATCCTTACCAGAGTACATGGTTATTAATACGTCTGTCATAAGTATGTAGCTCTATAAAAAGAAAACCTTATGTGTGTTTGCTCCTGATTAATCCTATCTACCAAGTCCATAAATATGCTCATTGATGTCTTATGTATCAAATTTAATATATCTTGAACTGTTTTCTATTTTGCTAAGTTCTGTAGTCAATAATATCTTTCTTTGCATTTTTAATTGCATATTTGTTACCTCACTTTTATTTCGACATAACCATTTCTCCTCAAACTCAGTAGGTACATTTGTCTATTTGTTTTATGTTCTGTTTTTGAAGAAATTGACTCAAGGGAGCCCAGTCTTTTTCTATTTTTTTGTCTGTCAGACCTTTAAGTCTTTGTGACAGAATGTCCGCTCTTTTTATTTCTGACAGGCTTTGAACTTGTTGTTCTATCTTAGAGATCCCTTCTTTTTTCCAAAATTTAGCATATTCAATTCTAGCCACAGTTATCATATAGAGCATAATCCTCCAATAGTTTTTCCTTATATTTTGATCTATCGTGTGAAGCATATTTAATATTTAATAAATATATTTCTGGGTATAATTAGTGTTTTTAACAGGATCACTTTTTAAAAGATTTTTAAAATGTTATAATTAGCAGGTTTTTAGTGGCACTTCATTTTAATTTGTATAGTTAGCTCCTGTGCTGGGAAAGGTGGGATATACACTGATTGATCGGACTACAACTCCAAGCATCCATTCTCCAGCATAGCCATACCTGGAGATTCTTGGGATTGTAATGCATAAAGTCATTTTCCTGAGCTCTGAGAAGTAAAATGTACTATGAAAGAGAAGTAATCTAACTTTTTTTTTCTACCAAATCTACTGTCACGGGTGATTTGGAGGATAAAATGAAAGACAGTTAATTGCATCCACCTTGTTGAAATACCCAGCAATGAAAATCCAGCTTTGTGTCCTTTTGCAGAACAAAATATAAGCCAGTTTGGAAGAAAACATCTAGGCTTATGGGCTTCCTGTCCCTCTTTTGAAAACCCTGGCCACCCTTCCATTGCCTTTTAAAGGTAAGGGAAAATCAAGACAATTCCCCTGCCACCAAAGCAGAAAGTGTAAAATGGAGTAACATATATAGAAAGCCATTTTTTTTCCTTTCCCTCCTCAGCTCACCCCTCTTCCTCTCCATGGATTTAGAAGCAAACAAGAAAATGCAGAGAAGAGGAGGGGGAGAGACAAGATGACCCAGATTCTCCACTTAGCAAAAGAGGGAGGGAAGGGGGGAAGGATAAGATATAGCAAAAGAAAGAATAGATTTTTGCATTGCACTTACATTAGGGACACAGCTAAAATTGACAGGTTTTGCATTTAGAGTTGAAACTTCCATGCTTCTAGGCAGACAACCTCATGCTTTGCTGATTAACTATCCCAATGACTGTGATATTTGTGCGGGGAGATGAAAACCCATCATGAAAGTGTGGATTCTGCACCTGCAACACTGCAAGAGAGAGATCTGGCTCATGTGCATACCCACCAACATTTCACAGATGAAAACCAGGATACATGCAGCCAAGCAATGTGGGAGAGTGGCTCAGATAGCAAAAGTTAGGAACAACAAAGAACAGACAAGTTAGGGGAGGTTGCAGCAGTTTGCTTTTGCCTGAGCCCACTGGGAAGGGCAAGATTCAATAGGTAATTGATCCTATAGACCTCAATTCTACAGAAAGCATATACAGCTATACAAACTAACAAACTAGATGCGTTAACAAACTAGATGCATTCCTGGGCACTATTCCCCAATTAATAGATAATTTGGCACCACAGGAAGAATTAACATGGAAAGAATAGGGATAGAGTCCTACACTCCCCCCCCCCAAACATGTTCAACATGTTTCTGCCAACTGTTTATTCAAATCTAACAACATACACATGTGGAATGAAATAACCAGCTCAGGTAAGCCTTGTATAAGTAACCAAAATCATTTTATTACATGTGAAAAGGGTCTAGGAGTCTTAGTAGACCACAAGCTGAACATGAGTCAGCAGTGTTATGCGGCAGCTAAAAAAGCCAATGCAATTCTGGGCTGTAAACGAGTACAGCGTCTAGGTCAAGGAAAGCAATAGTAGAGTACCACTCTATTCTGCTTTGGTCAGACACCACCTGGAGTACTGTGTCCAGTTTGGGCACGACAGTTCAGGAAGATATTGACAAGCTGGAACTTGTCCAAAGGAGGGGGAACAAAATAGGCCTGGAAACCAGGCCCTATGAAAAGTGGTTTAGGGAGCTGAGTATGTTTAGCCTGGAGGAGAGAAAGTTAAGAGGCAACATGATCGCTGTGTTTAAATGTTTGAAGGGATGTCATATAGAGGATGGAGCAAGCCTGTTTTCTGCTCCTCTAGAGACTAGGACATGGAGCAATGGATTCAAATTTCTCGAAAAGAGACTCCACTTAAACATTAGGAAGAAATTCCTGATGGCAAGAGCAGTTTAACGGTGGAATACACTGCCTGAGAATATAGTACAGTCTCCTTCCTTGGAGGTTTTTTAACAGAGGTTGGATGGCCATCTGTCAGGACTGCATGGCAGAAGGGGGTTGGACTCAATGGCCCTTGTGTTCTCTTCCAACTCAATGATTCTATGAGCCTTTTAAAGACTACTGGAAGGCTTCTTCTAAAGTATATTCACAGATGACCTTTTCTTTCACCAGACTCCATTTTTTTCACGATTTCCATTGTGGTGGCCAGGCTGGAGCCCAGAGACAATAAAGTTAAGAAGAGACATGTTAGCCATATTTAAATATTTGGAGGGATGTCATATGGAAGATGGGGCAAGCTTGTTTTCTGCTGCTCCAGAGAACAGGACAGAGCAGTGGATTCAAACTACAGGAAAAGAGATTCGACTTAAACATGCAGACAGCAATCTGCTTCCTGACAGCAAGAACATTTTGACAGTGGAATACATTGCGTCAGAGTGCGGTCGAGTCTCCTTCTTCGGAGATTTGTAAACAGAGGCTGGATGGCCATTTATTGGGAGTGCATGGCCGGGGGCTGGACTTGATGGCCGTTGTACTCTCCTCCAACTCTGATTCTACGATATATAGATCTATGCTGCTTTAACATGCTAGAGGTAGCTGGTGAAGCAAGCTTCTCAGCTTTCCCTTTTCTCTGTTTTGCTGCTCAAATATGTTCAGAAAGGGGTTCTTGAGCTGCTGCTTACCTCTGCCTGTTGTAGAGAAGCACACAGGGCTGCAGAGGATAGGCAGGAATATAATATCTTGTTGGACTGGTATAATGAAGTGTGGAAAATTGTGATTAATGACAAGTTATGTCGAATTAAGGCCAAAAAAGGAATAATGAAGAGGAATGATTTTGAACCAATATGGAAGATATTTGTGGGAAAGGTTTTAATAAAAGAGGAAGGTGACATACCTTCACAAGAAGAATTACAACTCTGGAAGATGGAGTAAATTGAAACATAATTGGCTCTGGGGTGGTGGGCTTATTTTTAGGAATAGTTTGATATGTTTATTTAGTATATTTGTATATTTAGTAATAGATTAAATGTAATTGAAAAGTATAGAGTTAAGAATGAAATTATTATAATAATAATGTGTATAATGAGAATGAGATCTAGATAAAGGTAACCAAAGCATATAAGCAGTGTGATATAGAATATGTTGAATAAGTATACGATTGTAATGGAATTGGAGAGAAATAACAATGTAAGCTTGTTTTTGTTGAAATTCCTTATGTTACGTGTATCACGTGGTATTTTTCTTTTTGTTTTGTTTTGTTCTTTTCTTTATAATCAATAAATAATAATAATAATAATAATAATAATAATAAAAATAATCTCATTGTTTCCCAGCTCAAGCTTTATTGCATTGTTTACTGTAGATATGCTACTGCAACCAGATACCAGAAGTCTGTGTTTCTTCACCATCTTCCAGTGATCATGATGCTAAAAAGAAAAAACTTCCAATAAACAAAGAAGGAGAAGAAAAGGAGGCCTTAAAAACGTAAAAACATGGATGTAATAAGCCTTTGTAAAATGGAGGTTCTTTGTCAGAGGCTTTGTTAACTAAAGTAAGAGCCCATAGTGAGAGGTCCTCACTCAGGTGTCAAGGTCTTGAGCCATTTAAGGCTTTAAATGTTATCACCAACAACTTGAATTCATTCCAGAACTATATTGGCAGCCAGTGCGATTCCTTTAAAACCAATGTTATATCCTTTCTGAATAGTACTCCAGTCAGCAGTCTAGCTGCTATTTGCAAGCCATCTGCCCCAGAGCAAGCTGACTGGCAACCATGGCACCATCCTTGACTGGCTGGGATCAGCTTAGGTGGGATCCCTCTTCCTTTTGCAAGATCTAGAAGGTTCTCAAGAAACTGGAGGAGTGATAGCAGCAAATGGAACTTTTTTTAAAGTGAAGGTTTCTTGACTTTAGTTTCTCCCCCATCTCAAACAGAGAATATTCCAACTTTTGGAAGCCCTGTTTTTTGACCCCAAATATCAAAACGGAAAGACATTTGGTGCAAACACAGTACGGCAATGCTTTGCCATTGCCGCTCCCAAATGCTTTAGATACAAGAGCACCTTCTTTTGCGCCTAATGTTGTTAATGTTTGCTCCATGCTTACATCTCTAGTAGGCTTTTTTTTTTCCATTCCCCCCCACCAAGTTAATAATAGCTTTCTGGTCGCCCTTGCTCAACCAGAAAGCAAAGCTAATGCAAAACTCACAGTGGTTCTGCCGCCAGCTAGGAGGCGTAAAATAGGTCATAAATAAACCTACCCCCTCACAGGAAAGACAATGGAATTATACGTACTCCTACTACCTCCAATTACCGTAAGAGCAACAATTATAAGGTTGCACTCCTACAGCCACCCTAAAGAGAAAATGGGAGGAAAGTGTTCCATTAGCCAGAGTGACAGTCAAATTTTCTCACTATTAGCCCCAAGAGTGTGCCACTATCACACAAGGGAAGCCAGGGTCATAGGGTACCAATTAAAGATTCTGACAATTAGCCCTTCTGATGTGCACCCCTCCACCCTAATGAGAGAATTAAAACAAGAAGGAAGGAAGGAAGGAAGGAAGGAAGGAAGGAAGGAAGGAAGGAAGGAAGGAAGGGAGGAAGGAAGGAAGGAAGGAAGGAAGGAAGGAGGAAAGGAGGAAAGAAGGAAAGAAAGAAAGAAGACAAAAAGAGTCCCAGAGACACAAGTACACTCCTTCTTTATACAATCTTCTATGGGTCAGAGTACAGTAAGGGGATTTTTCTAAACCTATATGTTTAACTCCATGCATCATGAGCCACTGAACAGATTTTCTGCTGGATGCATTCTATGTTTTATTTTATTTTGATGCAGAGATTCTATATTGCAGTCAACACTGCGTAACTTTACGTATTTGCAATTACACTGCAAAAACGTGATAGAATCCTGTTAGTGAACTGCAAAGCTGCAGATCTGGGCCGCAGAAGAGTGTATTCATTTCAGATGCCCATTGCTGGGTACTTCTGAAGCCCATTAGACATTCCCAGTCTGCTCTGGCACTTCCAAGGCAGTGTCCGCATGTGTACTGTGGACTGATCTGATGCACACGGGTGCCCATTCACTGTGCAGCAGGCTGTGGTGCATCGTTCACACCACTGGTTGCCATTGTCAAATGGATGCTTGGACTTTGCAATGTCACAGCAGCCCTAGGTGAATGTGGATGTTGCAGAACTCTGCTCAGTTCACTTTTCCACACACAGAAGGCCACTTAGGAAGACGTATGTCCCCAGAAAAATGCCAGCCTTAATTTGTCTGTACTTAGCTTTGATTGAAAATTGAATATAGAATATTCTAAATCTTCTCATTTACTTTTTTCTTTTACTTATTGTATAGATTTGAAAAAATATCTATATATCTCTATTATTGATTCTAAACTATCTGATTAAATATAATAAGAAAAGGATGATAATCTGAGGCAGTAAAATCTTCAGAAGTTAACAACTATGATCTAGGTAGTGGGAAGTTCATGTTAAAAGTTGTTTGATGTTTAGGTACTTGGGTTTTTATATTAGATAGATTTTGTAGTGTTTTTTTTCTTTTTCCTATGTTTGTGTTCTGTTAATGTCTGAATGTTTAGTAATGTGTTACTCTGTGTACTGGGGGTGCCGGGAGGGACACCAAAATGTGCTCAACTAAAGGTGGGGAAAATTAGCTCGGAGCACTGCTTAGCGTTACGAGAGGCAGGGTAATGTAGCGAGATCTTGAACCCTATGTCTATGGGGTCGGGTCGAGTCAAGGAGCACACAGAAGTTGAAACGATAAATGATGTTTATTAAACACAAGCAAAACAGTGTATGCGACACACTCATACAAGATAACTAAAGAAAATAAAGGTTGGAGTGGTATAGAGGGATTTTTAGAGGGATTGCTGGTTTGGGTGATACTTCACCTGTTCTGAAGCCGGAAAAATAGAGAGCGAGGCTGGGGTGCGATGTAGCTCAGCACGTGGAGCTGAGGGGAGGCTCACCAAGCAAAGCGGCAGCAAGGCGGGATGAAACTCGGGAGCGTTCCGAGGAAGGTCTCGGAATCGAGGGTTTTTATAAGGAGAATGTGACTGCAGACTATGCCGTACTTGGGGGAAAACAATAGATTTGGAGTTGGAGACAAAGCCTCCAAAAGGTCAAAATCTGAATGATTCTGAATTTACGATAACTCAAGATTCTCAATAGAGTAGCCAGTATGCAAATGCAGAGTACTTGGGTATTGTATAGGTTACCCATCAAGCTGCCAGCGCGGTGCAGAGGCTCTTTTGTAGGTTGCGTGCGTACCTACTTAGAGTACTTGCCTGGAGGTCTCCTAAAGCAGCGAGTCAGCTATTTCTGGCCTGCCTGTATTGTAGTTTGAATATTACGGCTATTATCAGCCGAGCCTGTATGCGTGCTTGTCCGGTGGCCTCACAAGCACGTGGAGAGGAATAGAGAAGTGAAGCCAAATTATGATATCAAGAGGATATCTTTTAATATCCCCAAAGCTCAAACTAGCCAGGGCAGTAACAAATGTACTGACTTTTTTCCTTTTTTCTACACTATTTTTATTCTGTAAGTTTTTCTCTTTTGTAGTTTTAATGAAAATTATTAATAAAAACATTATAACAACTAGTTCCAAAGGCTAAAAAATTTGAAAGAAACAATCAGCAAGTTTAATGTAAATGAAGCGTCAACTATTTTGCAAGTTTAATGCAAGCCCTACAGCTTTGGGAGCTGCCTTACAAGCTTGGTGATTTTTAGAGGAACAGTTAGCTGACTTTCTTTTGTTGGTGTAGAGGTTCCTGGCCGTTACCAAGTTCAGAAAAGAAACTAAAAAGTCAATGGCTGTTTGGGTAACCATTATCCTAAAATCTGAGGGTCAAATTAGACAATAGATTTAACATAGCATTAGAAGAGGTGACCCTCAAGTGGTAAAAAGTCTCTGTTTCTCATAGCACGTGTTTTTCCTCATCTTTATAACTTGTAGTTAGCATGACGCATTCTGTGTTTGGTCACTGCACAGTGAACATAGGGTTAACTTGCAAGAAATGCATTGAAACCCTCCTCCTGAATTATGAAGATGTTCATCTTTGCATTGGCAAGAGTGTTCTGATGTGCACCAGGTGCTTCCAAAGCACAGGGTGCACACAGAATCATAGAGTTGGAAGAGACCCCAGGGGCCATCCAGTCCAACCCCCTGCTATGCAGGAACACCCACCAAAGCATTCCCAACAGATGGCCATCCAGCCTCTGCTTAAAAACCTCCAAAGAAGGAGACTCAACCACACTCCGAGGCAGCATATTCCACTGCCAGACAACTCTGACCATCAGGAAATTCTTCCTGAGGTTCAGGTGGAATCTCCTTTCCTGCAGCTTGAATCCATTGCACTTTGTCCTAGTCTCTGGAGCAGCGGAAAACAAGCCTGCTCCCTCCTCAACATGGCATCCCTTCAAATATTTAAACATGGCTGTCACGCCCCCTCTTCACCTTCTCTTCTGCAGACGAAACACACCCAGCTCCCTAAGGCGTTCTTCATAGGGCATGGCTTCCACACCCCTCACCATTTTGGTCACTGGTGATCCTGATAAACTTCAGGCATTTCCAATGTGCACTGAGTTCTTCTGATGTGCACTGGTCACTCCTGTTGTGCATTGGGCACTTCCTCACTGATGTCCAGTTGTGCATTAAGAGTGCAAACCAGTCCGCTTTGCACATCAGGGCCATGGCACACTAGTTAATCAGCCACTCCACTGGCTACCATTGTGCAACAGACACCCATTCATTGTAACAGCCACAAGGTGAATACAGACTTGCAAACTAGTCCATTTTATTTCCAGCACATACAAGTTCACTTACAAAGATGTGAGATGCTTAATTCCAGCTGATATTTTTTAAAAAATTATTTACGTATTATTTTTAACACAATCTAATTCACAATCAAAGATATATATATTCAGGAAAAGTACAAGAAAAAGCAGCAAGAAGGGGTGGAGGGAAGCTAAAGCTAGAACTAAAACACAGTGCTAGGACACTTAACCAAAACACAGAACACCAACTAAATAAAACACTAAACACTAAGTTATTGAAACACAAAATGTAATGAAGGGGGGGGGGAGAAATATATTATTCTACCATTACAGATCCAATTAAATAATCCTACTAGAATTACTAGCAACCACAACCAGCTGACATTTTTAACCAGCTGCCTGCTTTCTTCCTTGTAAAAATTATATTGCAAAAGATGATTCATTTGAAAGTAAACATAAAGACACTTTATTTGAAAGCAAACTCCAAAGTTTAAAGGCAAACTACAACATTTCTATGCAGGGAAGAAGGAGAGAGAAGAGAATTAACAGATTTCCAGTCAGAATGAAACCTTATGGAGTACAGAGGATGCTAGTGAATGAGTAAAGTAAAGTAAACTCTTTAAAGAATCAGTAAAATTATTGAGGAAAACAACACTGGGCAAAAGATAATTTCACAAAACATTCATCTCAAACTCTACTTTTCATCTTTATGTCAACTTTTTAAAGGCAATTTTATTAGTCTTCTGATTAATACACTAAAAGAACACCAAACACTATCTTCAACACACCCACAACCCCCAACATTACGCCCACGCCCACTCTTGGCTATAACCCCCTGTGAACAACCACAACTAGGACTGACTTATACAACACAGAGCAGTCACACATGCAGGTAGAACAAGAAGAGACAAAATGAATATGTGAGAAGCAAGAGATGGGAGGGAGGAAGATAGAAAGGAGGACAGTGGATGTCTGTATAGAATCACAGAGTTAGAGGGATTTAGTCCAACCCACCGCCATGAAGTTATACAAAACTAAAGCCTTCCTGTCATGTACTGGCTAACTTGCTCTCCCAAGCAACAAACAGCCATTTAGCAGCAGTATTTATTTTGTAATTGGCAAGCAACGCAGCGAGTTGTAAGAGTTGTTAAGACTGGTGTATATTGGATGGTAAAAGTTTTTATACCTTGGTGTACAAATTCAGGCATGGACAGCAATGATTAGTGAAAGTCACAAATGTTGCATCACTCCACCAGAACCCAAAGCTTCCCAGACATTCCCAAGGTTAACATAACTTTCATCTTGAGAACTCGGACAATTCCTGGCTATTTCCGCACTGCATTCTTATAGTGTGATTATTCCACTTTCAACATCCTACGGAATCCTGGGGTTTGCAGCTTAGGGAGCGGCCAGCTAATCATGCTATAAGAGTGTAGTGCGGGAACGGCCCTGTGTTTTTACCTCAGTCCTGTCATACAAGCTGCAAATAGCAATTGGTAATTATACATTGTTCCAAAAATCAATTAGCAATGGATACATTGTAGCGCTAGCAATCTCTGTTCACTTTCATTTACTGCCTACTGCCTAAACTGAACATATTTTCCCTTGTTAACATGACAGGAGCTGAGCCTCCTGACAACTTTTGTAAAAAGTTGCTGTATAACCTTGGTTCAGCCTCCCCAAAGGAGAGTCCACCATCTTTCTAAGGCAGTCTGTTCCACTGTCAAATATCTCTTGCTGTCAGGACATTCTTCCTAATGTTTAGTGGAATATCTTTTCTTGTAATTGGAATCCGTTGGTTTGAGTCCTAATTTCTGGAGCAACAGAAAACAAGGTTGCTCAACCTTCTATGTAGCATCCCTTCAGGTGTTTAAAGTTCCTTGCCAGGCTTGGTTTCCACACCTTTTACCATCTCACACATCCACCTTGGAACACGTTCTAGCTTATCTCTATCTTCCTGAAACGTGATGCCCAGAAAGGGACACAGTATTCTGTCTTCTGTAGAGAGTGAGTTTGCGTTTTCCACGCTCCCTCACCAATCAAGCTTAACAATCAAACAATTCCAAAAGTGTAGACCACACATATAGGGGTGGAGGTTGCTCACCTCTTACCTGTTAAACATTATTTTCTCTTTTTGTTGCCAGTCCTACGAGATCCTCTGCCCAGCAGTCTACTTGTGGCAGAGAGTCAGGGATTTCCAGCTCTTTATGATGTGCTTTGTCACTATATCTGCCCATAGAATCCAAATCTCTGTGTGCTTCCAGAATCTTGTTTGACCATTAACATCACCGTAAATAATCTGCAGAAAAAAACAATGCTTCATTTCCAATTTGGGGTGAAAGGCAGGGTATAATTAAAGTTGATGATGATGATGATGACTGATGATAATAATGATTACAACAATGGTGATGATGTATCTAGCACATAGTAAAGATGAAAATATATTTCAGTTATTCATTCATAGATTGAAAAATGGGAACCCTGACAGCTGAGAAACTCTGTTGGGAAGAATAAGAGAACACTGAGAATTTTCTCCTCGTTGTCAAATGTTCCAAAGTGTTGCACATGAATTATTCTGCAGGGAAAAAAACACATAGGTTTTTGCACAAAACAAGATGGTTTTCTGCACAGAAAAAAACATTCTTTCCTGTACAGGAGACCTGAGGGAGTACAGAAGACTTTTTGTGAACTATTTTTGCTCTGAAAAAGGGAAGACAAGAGTTCAAGCCAACCTAAAGCTCCTTAGTCCAATGAGAAGTGAAATAGTTATACACAGACTTAGCACATTTTTAGAAGTGCTCCCTCAAGTGGTGAAAGACATCTGATTATCACACCATGTGATTTTATTAACATTGGCATAAAATAGTGCACAAGCTGTTGCATTTTTTCAGAGGTTGCACAAATGTGGTTCCTAGTACACCTTTTCAAAAGCACACACGTAACCCTTTCTCTCATTTTTGTTTTGGGGAGTGGGGAGCTTTTCAGCCTCTACACATTAGGTAGCTTCAAGGCCATAGTGCCCACCAATTAGCTGCACAAAAGCAAATGTGGGGCCCAGTATTCATTATGCTGGTGTATATTTATCTTACACAGAAAGTTAAAGGGTCTTGGGCTTGGCTCCTATCTTAGGATCATAGATACAGAGGGTTGAAAATGATCCCTAGTCCAACCCCTTGCCATCTTATAAACAATATACCTATAGATGTCAAAGAGAAGAAACGATGTTCATAAAATGTCCCACCTGCCACTCCCAGATTTTGTAAGTATCTTTATTTTTCTACTTCCACTTCTAGTTTTATGACTGAAGAATCAACCTTTATATCTGAGGAGGAGGAAGAATCAGGTTGCACAACTTCTACCTCAAAGCATGCACCAAACCTGCAAAACCAGTTTGACCTGAGCTTGCAGAGAGAAAACAGAGATATATTCCAATTAGATTAGGTGTTGGAGAACACTTGATTTTCATTAGGACTGCAGTACAGGCATAGCTCAGTTAACAAAGTCTCTGAGCAAGAAGCTCCTTTTTACAGGCACCAAGCCCCTCCTTTTCCTCCTCATTCTCTGTCTAGCTGGAAGGTTTGTTAACAACATCAGCACTGGGAGAATAATGAAGGAGGGCTGCAGAAACAAAGACTTTCAATGACAGATTGCAGCAGTGCGTCTGCAGTAAACTATATTTGCTGGGAAAGAATCAAATTCTGCTCTAGTCAAGCCTTCCGCTGCTGTGAGTAACCAGCTGCAGCAGGGAAGGTAGACTGCAGCCGCTTCCAGAATCTGTTACTGAGCACGCATGCGTGAGTAACAAAACAGACAGAAAAGGGAGAAGTAGACAAGCCTGGCTTGCCAGATATCCTCAGCATTTTAAAGAAGTATAGATCTATGTCTGGCCACCAAAATGGAAATTAAATTAAATTAAATTAAATTAAATTAAATTAAAAAGTGCAGGCTAATGAAAGAAAGCAATTAGCCCTGGATGTATTTGGGAAGATGTCCTCTAGTGGTTTTTTGTGAAAGGGTTGCCTGGCCTGCTTACCTCCTTTCACATGAGCATATTGTTAGTTCTGGATAAAAAGTTTACTGAAACATGTTGAACTGATATTCTTTTTTGTGATGTAGGTACCTATTCTTATTCTTTTCCTAGCCATTTCTGCCCTAGACTGTTATAGTGTTATTATTCCACTGTCAGCATCCTCTGAAATCCTGGGGTCTGCAGTCTAGAGAGGGGCCTTTAGAATTCTCTGCCAGAGAGCTCTTTGGCCTCAGGAAACTACAAACCCCAGAATTCCACAGGAGGTTGAAAATGGAATAATAGCACTATAACAGTGTAAGGTTCTTGGCTGGGCCAGCTTCTGGTTTGTGTTTTGTGGAGATTCAGCTGTTGTTTTATTTCCAGACAGCAGTAGACATGACCATTTTAACTTCCCACAGTTCCACAGCTGTAGCATCACTACATGCCATGCAACATTTCACAGATTAAAAACCAGAATATGTATGGCTAAGCAGCACCAGAATGCAGTCGAAAGGATGTGGCCAGGCAATAAGGAGCCACAAGTTAAAAAGGGAGAAGAATACAAAGCTACTGTTTGAAGCAGAGAAGCCCTGAAATTTACATACGAGGTTTAGGAAAGCTTGGGGAAATTAAAGGGGAAACCCCAAATGAGTCTACTGGGAAGGGCAAGACTCTGCCACGTCATCTCCTCTCCCTACTGCTAAAGCACAAACACTTTTGCACTTTCAACACAGTTTGCAGCAAATGAAGCAAGCTAAGGACAAAGGAGGAAAATGGGAGGAGGAGAGAGAAACCAGGGCATTTTTAAAGCAGTTGAGAAAGTGGGGTAACGAAGGATTTACTGGAAATCACCACCTCACCACACTGGGGCGGTATATCACTATGGGGCATTGTGGCAAATTGAAATGGTCATTTATTGTCACCTCTCATGGATCTTTCTTTCTATTTGTAATAGGTTGTTTCTGCACTAGACTGTTATAGTACTATTATTCCACTTTCAATATCCTATGGAATCCTGGGGTTTGTAAACTGCAAACCCCAGTATTCCATAGGATGTTGAAAGCAGAATAACAGCACGAAAACAGTCTAGTGCAGAAATGGCCATAGACTTGTACCCCATTTCCAGGTCCCAGTTCATGGTCCAAAGCTCATCACACATATTTAGTGTTGCCAGGTTTTCAAAACAGCAATAAGAGGATAATTGAAATTCATAACATGCAGCGTTGACAGTCTGGAAGTACAACCGATTTAGGGTATCATGAAAAAGCAACAAAAATCAGTAGATACTTAATGTATTACAATAATTATTCTATTCTTTCCTGCCAGGGATGAGGAGAAGCACTTGTGGGATTTTCTGCCTCAAGAGCCAAAATCACTTGATTGAGATTTGATGTTATGCTTCTTAAGGAGGCAGGCTTGCTTTGCTTCAGGCAGCAGAATATCTTGGGCCATCCCTGCCATTTAAGACAATTGCAGAGGACAGTGGGCTAGGAGGAGGAAAATACAATATTTATAAAAAAACATTACTCTTTTCTTCCTCAGATTGTTTTGCAAGTCTCTTTACTAATTGAGAAAAAGTTTAATGAATTTTGGGTCTCTCCAAACTCCTCCTTCCTCAGAAAAAGGTAATTACGATATGTTACCAATGTACTCATTTGAAAAATTCATTAGATTTCTGTTTTCATGTAAATACCTCTGCCAAATTGCATTAACAAAGCCTAGCCTATTAGGGTTCATGGTTCACATAGTATCTGAAAAGGAATAATTGTATAACTGCTCAGTGAAAACAAAGTAAATGTTCCTCTTGCGCTTATGCAATTAAAAAACGGGAAATTAGAACTATTCAGGCTCAAAAATGCAAATATGGCATGTTTCCCACTACCAGGAAAATAAAATGATTATAAGCGGTAGGAGATGCAGAAAGTCTTGTATCTTCTGTGAAATGGCATCTTTTGCAAACTACAGAGACTTTTGGAATTGTAGAGTTTAAATACATGTTTTTAGAAAAAGCAGGCTTTGCCATGAGGTGATAATTTTAGGCAATAGTATGTGGGCCAGAATCCACAGTAAAATGTTTTTGTTTAACCAATACTGAAATTCCTGGGCATGGTTTCAGAGAATTTCTGATATTGTCCAGATCACTACTTTGGTTCATTAAAACAGTATCACCAACACTCACACATACTCATATAGAGTCTGTAAACTCTTGCAAAATCTATCACATCTATGTTAGAATTGTTGTTGCTTTTTAAAGTGATTTGTTGCATGCTGCTCATGACTGCAAACATTACTTACTAAAAGTGTTGCACTACTTTTAGCATTTTTGAAAACTGCTTATAATATTTCCCAAAATGATCCCCCAAAATAAAGGCCAAGACCCAATACCTAGGTATAACTGCATACCTGCAGAGTTGTGCAATGATAGTGCATTAGTGAACTGCAACAGTGTACGACTGAATGTGCAAGCACGAAATGCATGATTGCAGGGTAGAGTGCACAATGACCATATGTGTGCATAATCCACAATGACACCACATGCAGTGGCACTGATACACAACTCTACTTCCACAATCTGCAACTGAATGCAGATGTTACACCTTTGCCAAAAAAACTCACAATCACATATGTAAGGGAACTTACACATGCATAAGTCACAAACAGGAGGCCAGCCAAAGTTTTAAAGTAACAAGAAATTATTAGTTGTTATATCAAAAAAGCACTAATGACATAGCCATCAAATTCATGTTCTTTTAAAGAAAAGTTGTTGTGTCCTCATTATCCAAAGAGTAAAACATTTCTTCCAATGGATTTATTCCAAGCTCTGCATCATGTCCTACCTGGGGAAGGCTGCCTCTGATGCGGAAGAGGAAGAGGAGGGCCCAGATGAGAAGCTCCACTCAGAACTAGAAGTGACCAGTGGCTCTACCACAGAGACAGACGATGCTGATGTCCCTGCCTTGGAAGTGGAATCTGGACTATCTCACATAGACTCTGAAGAGCAGGAGTCAGAAGGACTGCACCATTCTGAACACTGGAGATTAAAGCAAAAGCAACAAAGGAACAGGACCTATCTTGGTGTGCTTTAAAAAGGAAATGTTGAACTAATTAGACTAGCTGTGCTGATTTAGAGCCCTCTATAAATTAGCAGCTCTTTGCTGCATAACATCAGATCTACTATTTCTGCTTGGCATGGTGTCACATTCCCTGCTTACTTATGTCTTGACCTGTGGCTTGCTCCTTATTCTCTTCAGTGACTCTCTGTGTCCCTTTGGATGCTTCTTGGGCTACTTTTTGTGCTCAGATTCTTTACTGCATCAACCACAATTCCTACAGGGTCTCTGCATTTGACCCTGTTCTGGCTTGGTGTCTTGCTCTCCTGAATCACGGTTGCTTTCTCTAGGACATTTGCCACCCTGAAATTTTCTTTGCACACTCTGCACCCTCAGCTATTTGACAATCTTTTCTCCTCTCAGGGCTCCCTAAATGCTTCTTGCTGTTGTATGTATCACTCTGCACTTTCCTCTTGGTACCATCTTGTTCACAGTACCAGTGTATAAAGGGCCAACCTCTATACCTGCCATACACTACATGGCCATATTTTTGACTGAAAATGCAACCTGGAATTGATGCGCAAGTCTCTTTCTAGCTTGCACTTCCTGGAATTTCATTCAGGTTTAGGGCTGGTTTGGTCAAACTGCCACTTTAATTCTCTGTTTGGGGATGTCTCTTTCACCCATTTTTTTAAAATGAGTTTCTGGAGGTTTGGAGATTTAAAAAGTGTGTTGGGCCTTATACTTCCCACTCAGTTCTAGCAGAGCATATGTGAATATGCGGAACCCCGTGTTGTGAATTTCCTTGCTCCCACTTGACATCAATGGCTGTCAGCAGTGAAGACAGGATAGACTGTAGCATAGGCCATTTCTGCACTAGACTGTTATAGTGTTATTATTCCACATTCAACATGCTATGGAATCCTGCGGTTTGCAGTTTAGGGAGGGGCCCTTAAGGATTCCATAGGATGTTGAAAGTGGAATAATAACACTATAACAGTCTAGTGTGAAAATGGCCATAGTCACACCATGCAGTTGGTGCATTACGTTCAACAGAAATTTTAAGGAAAAAAGACTGAGAGACTTGGAGTGAAAGCAGCCATTATCCTCACCGCTTAGCATACTCTTTAGCCAAAAAGGCTCCCAGGATTGCTTACAAAAGAAAAACTTATCAAAATCAAAACAATCTCACTTTATGAATAAGAGACCTGTAAGATCCTCAGTCATCAATTGCCTTGCTGAGGTCTTGAAAAATCAGAGGCATGGGTTCATTTAATTAACCCGTAGTATGTTTTTTTTTTACTGTCTTCCACTTTACCTAGCATTATCATCTTTTTCAATGTCATCTTATCATATGTTTTAAGTTATGACTGCCTGAATTTAGTCATCTTCCCTTCCAGAAAGAGTTCAGCCTTGATTCACTCCAAGACCATTCATTTGGCTTTTTCCCAGTCTATGTTATACATAGAACTCTTCTCCAGAAAAACACTTCAAATGAGTTGATCCTCTTCTTGTCAGCTTTCTTCATTGCCCTGTTTTCACAAGCGTATACTGTCGTTAGCTACCATCAGGTAACTTTGACTTATGGCGACCCTATTGAATGAGGGATTTTCAACTCACCTGCTCAGGTTTTGTAAACTCAGGGCTGTGGCTTCCTTGACTGAATCAATTTACTTGTAGTCTGGTCTCCCTCTTTTCCTATTGCCTTTGACTTTTCCCAGCATTATTGTCTTTTCCAATGGGTTATGTCATCTCATTGAGGAATGACAGTCTCAGTTTAGTCATCTTCACTTCTAATGGGAGTTCAGGCTTAATTTGCTACAAGACCCATTTGTTTGTCTTTCTAGCAGTCCACAGCATCCATAGAGCTCATCTGCAGCACTATATTTCAAAGGGATGAGGAGAGAAGGGAAAATAAATAAAGCAAACTCAGAAGTCACAAAACTGTCCATGCTCTCCAGTTGTCTCTTAAGCCAACCGAATGTATTAGTACTCTTACTTTGGACAAAAGAGAGCTGGGGCTTGCTAAAGCATTTATCACATTCTCTTCCTCTTTAGGTTCTCAGGTTCTGTATTGGTTAGACTTCTCCTAGCTCAACTAGAGCAAATCACACTATATGGGACAATGTTATCTAAGCATCCTTCCTGTGCAAAAGCTGACAACCAGTGGGTCTAATTCGCACCTGCTCTTTTGCCTTTAATTTCACTGGATTGCATGTGAGTGTAGGCAAGGAATACTCAAATGGTTTTGCCAGCTCCTTCCTCTGAAATATAGCCTACAGCACTGGTTATTCCTCGATGGTCTCCTATCCAAGTACCAACCAGGGTTGACCCTGCTTAGCTCAGCTTCCACGATCAGACAGGATCTGATGCCTTTAGAGTATTTAGGCCCTATTAACTATTTGGAATTCTCTGCTCTAATACCTCACCAAACTCCAAATCCCATAGGATGCAGCCATGGCATTTAAAGTGTTACCAAACTGCTATATAATTAGCTAGTATGAAAGAGACCTGACGCTCCCTTTTAAACCTCAGTGCTGCATAGGCTATAGCAGACCAAGTGAAAATGGCCAATTTCTTTTACCCTGCAACAAGAGGAAAGTGTGCATAATCAGATCAGCATTGTTGAAAGGAGGACGTAACTTCTACCTCTATGCCACTGACCCAAATTTCTTTCCCAACACTCTCTGCCTGTCTCTCTCTCTCTCTCACACACACACACACTGCTGCTGCTAGCCCAAAGGGGATCCTCACAGGAAATCTGTAAGTTTTCCCCTTCAAGCCGAGCAGTAGCTTGGATGTAGGATTGCAATTTTAATCAGAAAATACTTAGTTATTCTCATTTCAAGTTAATTCTTTAAATGAAAACAAAATGCACGCCTATAAACACATATCTGCTGCCCCCTTTTCTAGTATAGCTGTTGCTAAGATGGTAAACCTGTATCTTGGTTCTATAGCTTCAGTTATGAGGGACTTGCATGACTCAAAGTTGCTTTGTAGAGACAAATTTAAAAGAATAAAACTGGGGTAGACACAGTACAAGGATAAGCTAGGACTTTGTCTCCTGCCCATGCTAGTTTTCTACTACTTTTTTTTGTATTTATTTTTTAATGCAGCAGCATTCCATCCTTCAGGTGGATTGGTATGGTCTAAACTCTGTGAAATTCAGGTTATGGCAAGTCTGGAGGTGCCATGACATATCCTCCAACCGTCCTGATTAGGCAAGGACAGTCCCCATTAATCCTCTTTTTAGGCAGCTTTTAAAATGTCCTAGTTTCCCTCTCTTCCTCCCACTTTCCCCTTTGTTCTCAACTTGCTTCAGTCACTGCAAACTTAGGTCAAAGCACAAAAGTGGAGGGGAGAAGAAAGAAGGGAGCAGGATCTTGCCCTTCCCACTAGACTCAGGGAAAAGCAAACTGTTGCAGCCTCTCCTATCTTGTCTGTTCATCCTTGTTAATAACTTTTGTCATGTTGACAATGATGTTGCTTGGCCACATGTGTCCCAGTTTTCCTCTGTGAAATGTTGGATGGTATGCCATGACCATCTGCAGCTGTCCTGCATCTTACAACTAACAGCCACAGATGATAATCCAAGAGGCCCAGTTTATGCTGTTCATCCACCCTCCGTGACTCGTCCCAGTTGGATGGTGTTCTTTTGCTTTGCTCTTGGGGTTCTCCAGTCAGCTAGGAGGTGTATTATATCAAAACGAAAATGCATTAAAACACAAGCCAGCGTGATACGTGAACTTGCCGTTTCCTCACAGAATGTGAATACAGACTAACTGTTTCCCCTGCTCACAGAAAGCGTTATCACTTATGCACAGCTGGAATAAGTCTGGATTTCATTCAAAAATAAATAAATAGCTTTTTTTTAAAAAAAGTCACAGCAGATCTTGGTTGCTTGCATTGCCATAGAAACAAAACAGAGGTATAAGCCAAACAGGTCCCTTCTGTGTTCTCAATTTGTTTTTGCAATACAATATCCAGGGTTTTTTCAGTGATGGAAAGGAAACTCAGAGATGTAAGGTAACAGAGCTTAAAATGGTATTGCTTTATTTCTCTTTTGATATAAAAATATGTGGGCTGCCAAGTTACACCGAATTCTTTATAAAGTAAGATGAAACTTTCACGCTCTGACGCGCATCTTAACAACACTGATTTGCCTTCTCTGAGTCATTTTGCACATTAAGATTCAGGAAATCCAGTTTTCCCACTACGTATGTTTGAAAGAAAACTGCAGCTAATCCCAGCTTCACAAATGCCCTTGTATGAAATATGTTTCTTGTATTCTCATCTTATAGTGGTAGTCCTTCCCAAAAGACTCAGGCAAAAGCAAACTGTTGCAGCTTCTCCTAGAATGTGTGTTCTTCCTCATTAATAACTTTTGCCATCTTGACCACAGTGTGATGTTATTTAGCCACATGTGTTTCAGTTTTTGTCCGTGAAATGTTAAGACGGTTAGCTGTATACTGTAAAATGTCTTAGCCCCACACAGAACACATGATGAGTGTGGCCTCTACCCACCCTACCCAACAGTACCATAACTACCTAAACAGGAGCGAGATGTATGTCCCCACCAAGGTTTTTGGGGGGCCCAGCTCCCCCCAAATTTGAGTGGGGCTTAAGATATCTTCCCATGCCCTCCAGGGAGTGTCAGAGCAATTTCACATTTGTGATGGGCCATGGGAGAGGCCTTAAGAAATGTAACCAGAAGTTCACACTTTGGGGTTCTGGGACACATCTCCCCTCCAAAACAGTTCACATGAAAAACACTTTTAAAACAGCAGCAGAAGAGCCTGGCTTGGAGACATGGCCCTCTGATGTCCGTAGGGCACCAGTGCAGACCTTAATCCAGCAGGTCCTAAAGGAAAGGCAGCTGAACTCTACCACTTGTACCTTATTTATCAGTAACATTCCATTATCAACCCCTTTTCAATATGCTAACAGGAAGGAAACATTTAACTGTAAAGTAGGAAGGCAATGGTACAGTCCCAAAACAGAGAAAAGGGGACTGTAGAACTTCAAACTGCAGAGTAGTACACCACATTTTTTTTCTTGAGGAGTGTTAAAACAACACCAGAAGACTTCTGGCCTAAAACTTTCTTTGCCTGCTGAGCTTGCAACAACTTATTACATGGAAAGCAACATTATGTGATTTTTCCAAAGTGTGGTTTTGCTGATGGAACCAAAATGCAAGCCTTTTAGAAAGAAGTGAACCATGTTAATTTAACCAAAAAGGATAGGCAGATATTAAATTACGATTTTACAACATTCTAAAAACTGGATTTAATGTGGATATCATGAGCACTGGCATTAGTGCCCTGCTGGTCAATTTAGTGTGTCTAAAAACATTAGCTAAGGAGATCACTGTAAATATTAGGGAAGACAGAAGACTCTCTCTGGCCTTCTTATAATTCTAGCACAGCACAATGAACCCTTTATGCTCTTGGTCTGCTGTCAGTGAAACAAAAGGTGAAGACTGTCCACCATTTGCTATGATTAAAGGTTGTTGCTCTTGACACTTATTCAGGGATAGCCGTGTTGGCCATGCAGCAAAACACAACAAAAGCCAAAATACACAACACAGCAATACCTTTGCTGGGCCAATTCCAAAGCATAAAATGCATTATGCAAACTTTCAAATCTTTACTGGCTTCTTCATCAGGCAAAGATGTTAAAACTCATACAGAGGGAGGAGGCAGCAATGTTAGAGCCTACATTCTGTCTCAGATGTTACCGTGTTGTCAGTTATGATAATATTGTGGGATTTCAGTGCAGGCAGAAGCCATTTCCCTTGGCCATGTGAGGACTAGGGACAAAGGGCAATAAAAGACAAGTAATACAATTTCAATCCTCTAGCAGCAGAAAAGTAACATCCCTGAGATCCAGTTGTCCCTGTCTTGTGCAAAACTCACTTACCCTTTCTTAGGCAGAGAACACTGGATTTTTCAAGGAATCTCTGTACTACTACATCTGGAAAAACTTTTAGGTTCTTTATAGATAACACTTGCCAGTTGTAGTCCAATGAAAGAGGTTTCCTTTGTTGGAGGTAGACACTGTATCCCTTTTTTTCTCCTCCTGGCCTGGCACTCAAAGGGGTTACAATTTCTTTCTTAAATGGGCTGTTCACACATGACGTAGAGCAGACCCAGGTTTCTCTGAAACATCCATTCATCACAGAACTGCAGTTGATGCTGTCTCGCTAATGAGAGTTCCTCCTGGAGACATACTGTGCAAACACTTTTGTCCCACTCACACCAACTTGAGGACAGATGCAAAAGTAGACTAGGAAGAAGCACTTGGAAAGATCTCAGCAGAAACAATCCTGTCAATTGTGTTTGATTTCTGCCATTGCAAGAGGAATTTGATGGAAGAGATTGTTATCCAACATTGCCCTCTAGTGATATCTAATTGTTAACACACTATCTTTCCAGTACTCCAAAATCCAACTACAGAACACTATAGTAATCACTTGGGCACTGGCAACTTTAGCTATATACAGGCTTCCCCTAACTTATCTAACAGGTTAAAGACTGGAGCACTGTCAGAACACAGAATTCATTGAAACGCAAAACCCATATACAGTACTGCAGGGAACTTGAAGGACTTGAGGAGGCTCACTTGGGACTGACCAGATACTCACTGCTTGCAAAGTCTCTCAGCCTTCCCACTGCCCCCGTTTCAGCTTGCTTTGCAAGCAGTGCACATGTGGGAGTGGTTTTCAAAGCAAGCCTCTGTAGGCAAGAAGCACTGATTAAAGAATGGAACCCCGGTCAAATTAATGGAGCTCGTCTTTAATTTGGAATGTCAAAAGAGCAAGTCGTGAGATAATGGGGCATTAAAAGGTGTGGGACTCCCTGTAGTGACAAAACCACTGACAGCAAACATCATATTGTAAATATATCCTTTCCCATCACAATCTCTGTTATCTCTCTGGCTGTGACAGACAGGTCCTCTTAATGCTGGCAAAGATATCCCAGCCAATGAAACTCATGAACATACAATGGCCCCTCCACTTTCGCAAGGGTTTGGAATACAGAACCCTTGTGAAAGTGGGAAAACCACAAATAATTCCCCCACAACGATCCCTCTCCCATTCTCTTCCAGGGTTCCTCACTTTCATTCCTCTGCCTTTTGCATGCCAGGGCCAGAGCAAGGGAATGAGAGGGGGAGCTCTAGAGGGGAGAAGGCACAAACATGGGAGGAGGAGAAGGGGGGAAAGCACACACGTGTCTTGCGAATAATCAAATTTGCGAAGGTCAAACCCATGAATGTGGAGGAAGGACTGCACACTACATCCCAGTCTTTTGCCAGAGAAATCAAGACTGGTACATAATACAATCTGCATAGTATCTTCTAAGGCTCTGCACAATTTGGAACACATCAAATTGGACCCGATAAGTCCAATCAGCATCCTGTATCCTAAATCCAAACTTAGATTTGGGAACCAGATTCCCAGGCCTCCCCTCATTGAATGAAGAGGACTTAGTGATAGGGGCTTTTAGAATTTGCTGTTTTTGCAAAAAGCAAAAACAAATTTAAAAAGCTGTGTTGACTGCTCCTTCCTGGCAATTCATTTCACACTGCTGTCATCTTGGCACTAGTTCTCTAAAGCATCAGTCTACTAAGTCTACTACAGGGCAGCTAAAATATATAGTTATAATGATATCAGTGACAATATACTTGAGAAGGGGTTGCTTTTTGCTGTATTCCAGCAGTAAACCACCGTGACATTCAGTGACACAGCATAAGGAAGTAAGAAGGTGGCAAGAGTGTGCTTCATTATTACTGGCAATCTCTCTAGGAAGCTCAGTTGCTCAGAAGCTCATGCTGCCCTAGCTCCCACTAAGGCATCTGGACATCTGGGCTGGTCTTTGAACTACCTTCTCATGACCCCATACTCTGTCCACCCCCGATATCCCAGAATTGCCTGCCTAAACTTGGGGGCAAGAGCTGTTACTCCCATCATGCTTTGTTTCTGCCCTATAGAACTTGCCCCTCCTGCTCCACTAGTTTGACTTTTCTTCTACTTCTGCCCCAAACAAGGACACTTTGTAACATATCCTAAGATGCTGCGCTAGGCTGTTAGTGCTAAAACATGGTTTACCCTAGCCCATCTGCTGCCTACTGTGAAGGGAGGTAACAATCCCAGGATCCTCTCCCTTCCCAAAATGGTCCCAGGCAACGCTCTGCCTTTTGTAGTAACTCTGACAGCCTGCCTTTCATCTAACATCAAAGCATCAACAACAGCTAAAGACAGTTAGGGTGAGGTTGGATACATTTTCCTGCTACACACACACACAAAAAAAAAAAATTAAAAAGAAGGGCAAATAGAAGATTAAGCTAGCTTATTTAACAAACCAAAAGGAAATTAAAGAAGGCTCATTAAGACCAACAAGCATCCATCTCTCACCACAGCTCTTTCATGATCTGCTGCTAACACTGGAAAAAGAAATGCTGGAGACTGACTATACAACTTCAATTATCTCATTATCCCACTCCACACACACATAGTGATTGGAAAGTGCTGGTTAGATCTGTTCCCCAGTGTGTACCTTATACCACTCAATGAGAACAGATCTGCTGCCCTCCTTTACTCTCTACGTCATACCACTTTGATGTCTTTCCTATATAGCCTTGTTGGAAATACAATCTAACTTTTACCCACTCATGCTTGACATCTAGATTTTGAGACTGGTCTAAAGCACTTTGGATTGTGCCATTCCACTCCACAACTGAACTGGGCCAATCCAATGAACTCTGGAGCTGGTCCAAGTCAGATCAATTCAGTTTCTCATTTGGAATTAGGCCAAAGCAGTTGTACAGCCTTGATATCCTTACTCGTTTGTAGGACTGAGATATGCTGGGCTGATAGAATGACTAGTTTAATGTTTTTTGGTGAACTTCCCAAAGAACCTGCCAGAGTCTTAAGATCTACATGGGAAGGTTTTTTCTTGGTCTACCACTACCATCACAAGCTTGCTTGGTGAGGACATGCGAGAGAGCCTTCTCAGTGGCTGCTCCCACCCTGTGGAACGTTCTTCCATGGGAGGCTAGGCTGCCCCCCTCCCTGCTTTCCTTTCGCCAGCAAAGACCTTTTTGTTTAAGCAGGCTTTTAAAGTATAAGCACGACAGCTTTAACTGGGATATTCATTTATTTTTTTAAAAAAACTTTGTATGGTTTTTAAATTATTTTATATTGTTTTATATGGACATTTTAATTGTTTTTTTTAATTATTTTATTGTTCTGGATTTTAATTGATTCATTCTGAAAGCCACCTTGGGTCCCACTCTGGGAGAAAGGCAGCATACAAATGAAGTAAATAAAGAACTAAACTTCATGGACAAAAATGAGAATTTGAATTCAGATTTATCCAGGCTTACTGCTGTCTTGCAAATCCTAACTTGTCCAAAGCACAGTTTGTCATGGTCTGTGATCCCACAGTTATAATTTGTTCTGGCTTCTTTTCTCAGCTGGCAATCCTGAAACAGAATTTTCTCTCAGGAGAAAAGGCCTTCTCTTCAGTAGAGCCTCAGAAGACAGGGGACCTGGTAAAAAACCTTTCCAAGTCTCAGTTTGTTCAAAGGTACATGTTGGACGACATTCTTTTTTGTTCAATAGTTTTCAAACCTGAGTCAGGTCCTGCTGTGCTACAGCTCCTAGAATATGTGATCATTTGCCATGTTGCCTAGCACTTTTGGTAGCTAAAGTCCAACATCCAGTAACCCAGGCTTAGGGACCATTGCTTTAAATACCTGAATCTCACTTTGGGGAGTCAACACAAACACTTTCAATTAAGAAATCAAGCAATATTTTAAAGCACGGAGTAACATGTTTCAGGATGAGCACACACATGAGCAATCTATCCACTTCATTCTGCACCAAGTGAAGTTTCTGAGTTCTTTTCAAAGTCAACCCCCAGGACAAAACAACACATTCTTTGCAAACCCTTTGGGCACAATATGACAGACATCTGCCAAGAGCTACCAGTTCTGACATCATGAGCAGCTTTATGACTTCAAGCAAAGAGAACATGACCTCTGCAGACTTAAGTGGATTTTTTCAGATGAGACTTCTTATGGAACGCTGGACGTGACTCAGTAGCGAGTAGGCAGCTGTTTGTACAGTCTCAATGATGCACAGGAGAATGCCAGTCCCGACGAATGTGCTAGTCCACTGAACAACAAACAGGTAGCTCAACAACCACCCCCAACTTGGTATCTTTCAGATATGTTGGACTAAAATGCTCATCATCCCAACAAACCAAGTGAGAAGATAGGAATTGTAGTACAGCACATATGGAAGGAGGGCTCTAAGAAGGTATAACCTAATAGGTTTTACATAACCTCTTGCATGTACATGGTTTTAAATGGTTTGAACTGATTTTAAACTATCTCTTTAACTGGTTAAATTATTTAATATGCTTTTAGCCCTTTAAAATCATGGCCAAGAGCCTGCATCAGAAGTATAGCTATACCGTACCTACACTCCATCTCTTTATCCAACGTCAGAATCTCACCTTAAAAGACAGTCAACAGTCCTGAACAGCTGAGTTCTGTGATACTGGTGATTGGGGTAGTGCAGGATGGGCTCTGCAACTCCCTTCCCAGAGAATTCAGACTGGTACCCTCCTTGCCTTCTTTCTGTAGATAAACAAAGACATTTTTATTTCAGCAAGCATTCAGTATGTGATCATTATCTGGCTGACAAAAGGTGCTAGTTATTTTCAGTTTGTACCAATTGTGATTTTTGTTTGTTTGTTTAAATACGTATTTTAACGTTGTTTTAATTATTGTGTAATCTGTGTTTTAACTTACGATTTTTAACTATTTTTTTCTTTAAAGTACTGTAAGCTGCTTTGAGTCCTTCAGGAAAAAAGCAGGATACAAGTAAAGATAAATTAATAATAATAACAATAACAATAATAATGAGATCCCTGCTTCTGCTCCTCACCCTGTCACTCACTGGCAAGACAAGGTTGGTCACATCATCCTGCAGCACTTCACATGCCAGGACCACAGAACTCCATCACTCATGATGGCTGATTGGCTCTTAAGGTGGGTTTTGGAGGCATTAACAATCTTGGCAACAGTACAGCGATAGTAAAAGTGAACAGGAAACAGTTATGAGGTTGTAAGTTTAACCAGCAACATCTTGATTGAATTAACAGGATTCCAGCCCATTTTTACATATTTAATTTAATTATTTTATACCCTGACTTTCTCCAAGGATAGGATCCGAAGCTGCTATTATTGTTTTCTCTATTCCACTGTTATAAATTTGTCCAATTTGTTTTATTGCAAGCTGCCCTTGACTGGATATAAATATTTTAATAAATAAATAAATATGGAGACCTGATAGGACACAAGTGAACACTGAAGGAAAGAAAGGCAACAAGGGAAGAGAACAATTTTCAAGGAGATGACCATTCCTTACTTTTAAGAATTTCCTGTTTATTTTTACTATTACGGAATAATAATTGCGCAGTCCAAAGGGAAAGGAGAACCAGGCTAAAAAGCCTTCATGCCCTCACAATTGCACACCCTGTTTTATTTTGCAAACACTGTTACCAGCTCCCCAACACTCTTTTTCTGCATTCTGAGAAATCTGATTCTATTCAACATTTATATCGCTCTTTTCTGTTTCTGTTTAAAAAAATTAAGCAGCCTGCAGTAGAAAAACAATTAGTAGCTTCTGCCATAAATTGCAGTACAAAGTTTTGCTTTCAAGAGTTTTATTTATTAAAAAGTTTTACTTGCCACAAGCTTGTGCAGACTGAAGCCTACTTTGTTCCACCCAGCAACTTATGTCAAATAAAATTTATTAAAGTAAAGAAGAACACAATTCTTCTTCTGGGTATTAGAAAAAAATAAAACACTGTCACAAAAGGAAATATGTTAACAGGGGCAAATAAAGAATTTTACATTTCCATTAGGATTTTTAAAATGGTCAAGATTTTTAGTGCAGATATCCTTCTAGCTTAGTATTGCTAGATTAATTATGATATTAATGTTTCCATAATATCAGTGAGAGATAATCAAAATGAATGATATGTGCAGTTGACAATCAGGAAGTAGTTATTAGCATGCTTCTGTTTTATCTAAACGCTAAATAAAAGTATTGATTTCAGTTAATTTAACTATGTGTTGCTCAGTAAAATTAACACATTGTCTATTTACAAAAATTACATAATGCACACGTTTTTTATAAAGAACCCACAAACAAAAGTCATTTTTGGTGGGAGATCTTGAAAAGCTTCCCAACCCTCAAATAGGGGGCATTCCTTGTAATAAGAGACACCTTCTATACATATTATTTACAGGATATGTATTATTATTGTTGTTTTGTTGTTGTTGTTTAATTATGTCTCAATATATACTATTTGTTTTTAAATTATATCATTTTAATATGTAAGCCGCTTTGAGGCCCACTGCAGGCCAAAAAGCAAGTTACAAATAATAATAATCTACAAATCAACAAAGGACAAGCTTTCCAGCTTCAAAAAAGTGCTAAAAAACTATTTCTTCAGCAGTCCTACCACATCTATTTTTAAGTATACTTTTAATTGTAGTTTTAATTGTATTTGTACTTTTAATTGTACTTTTAATTATGATATATTTTAATTAGGATATATTTGTATTTATTCATTTATTTATTTTTGCATGGACAGTTCAGCACATCCATGTTCTTTTTCTTTTATTAATTTTTATATACCAAACATCCCCACATAAGTATTAAGCACGGCAAATCTAAACACATGATAACAAAAAGACATTTCACAGAAGGTAGTTTCCGGTTAAAATGTCTGTAATTTGATTTCGATTTGAGAAAAGTGCCGTGAAAGGATAGCAGGGAAGGAGGAAGGAAGAGGTTAATAGGGAAGGACTGGGAAAGTGAGACGGTAAAAAGGATAGAAATATTTAAAAAAAACGTTTTAATATGAAATGGGAGGGGAGTAGACAGGATTTTATAATATACAATGTAAAAATTGCTAATGATAAAAATCCATTGAATACTTTATTTTTTCTATATTATGAAAAAATGAAATCTGTTAATTAAGATATATTTGTATTTTAAATGATTTTGTGTTCTTAGGGTATTTTAGACGTAATTTGTTTTTAATTATATCTATGTTGTACCCCGCCTCGACCTTTGGGGAGGGGCGGATAACAAATAAAAAATAATTATTATAGTTGTTGTTCTTGCTGTTGTTCTTACGGGCCACTTTCGTCCCCCTATCCCCCACCGCCGCCGCGGGCCCCGTCCATTTTCTTCGCCACCATAAAATTCCCCTCAGAAATCCTTCCCGCCTATTCTCGGCCAACTTCTTATCTGCGCCTGCGCCGCTCTGCCCAGACCTCCCACGGGCCTTTCCACACACGCAGAGTCAAAGCGTCGCTCTGTCTCGCCTTCTCGCTGACCATAGAGATCTGGTTTTTACAACCATCGAGATACCAAAAAAAAAAAAAAAAAAGGACGGCGCCAATAATAACAAAACCAAGCGAAACCCCCACTGCGCCAGGGTTAGGCGTCAAGCGCGCAGGCGCCGGGCAAACGTCGCACGCGGCCGGCTGGAAGAGGGACGGGGAAGAAGAGACGGAGGGAAACGAACGAGCCCCCTTCAGGCGAGGCCACGCCTCCTCCTCCTCCTCTCCCTCAGTCGTTCCTCCGAGGCCTAGCCGTAAAGCGACGGCGACGTCGTGAAACGTCGCATTCTTCCCCCGGCTGTGGAGAAGCCGCGGCCTGGGCCTGACAGGAAACCTGGCCGCGCTTTACGGCCGCTGGATGAGGAGGAGCGGAGAAGGGGAGCGGGGGGCGCCGCGGCCGCTGCTGCTGAGGGGACTTTGGGGTGAGGACGCGGAGGAGGAAGCGGAACCGGGGACGGGGTTGAACTGGGGTATATTTGAAAGGAAGAAATGAAAAGGGGGAGAGGAGATGGGGGGCTCCGGGGGGTAATCTCTCTCCTTCTCACGCTTTCCCTTCTTCTGTTTCCCCTCTGTCTCCTCTCAGGACATGGCCGAGGTACCGCCCGGGCCTAGCAGCCTCCTCGCCTCGCCGGGAGCCGCCGCCTCGCTCCTTTCACCCTTCCCGGGCGCCGCCGAGGAGGAAGAGGAGGAGGAGGAGGAGGAGGAAGAAAAGGAGGGGAGAAGAGGAAGGCCCTACGAGGAAGAGGCGGCCAAGGCCGGGGATGAAGGCGGGCAGGAGGGGCCGCCCTCCCGCCGCCGCCGGCCCCCCTGCCCGTCCCACCGCCGCAACCACCAGCTCAACGGGCTCATCGCGGGCCCGCACTTACGGAGCTCCCTGAAGGGCAAAGTCTTGAGCGGCGGCAGCAACGAGAACCAGCGCCCGCCCAGCACCGCCAAGAGTAACAGCAGCAGCAGCAGCAGCACCCTCCCCAGCAA
Organism: Cyclura pinguis; assembly: GCA_030412105.1. Lineage (NCBI taxonomy): Eukaryota > Metazoa > Chordata > Lepidosauria > Squamata > Iguanidae > Cyclura > Cyclura pinguis. Next base: position 383,560,178 of record CM059599.1, read on the forward strand.
GACAATGGGACACGGGCAGGAGCCCCCGCATCAGCATCAGGAAGGGGGGCCGGAGCCACCTCCACCGGCCTCTCTCAGCAACCACCACCGGGTCTCCCTCCCCCAGGCAAGGACTGCGCAGCCCCACCATCACCAGCAGCAGCACCAGGAGGCACCTTCTGCCCCCTCTGCTGGGGACAGGAATGGGCTGGCTGGGGGAGTCGGGGAGGAGGAGGAGGAGGAAGAAGAAGGCGAGGAGCAGGAGTTGGAAAGGGGGGAGGAGGAGGAGGAGGAGTCCCTGCTCCTTCTTTCCCGGTCTTTGGCCTCTACCTGCAGTTTGCAAAAATGCTCCCCGGGTCCCCCTACAGACTCTTCCTGGCCCCCACGGCAAGTGGAGGAGGAGAAAGAGGACCTCACGATACGATACGTTCGCTATGAATCCGAGCTGCAGATGCCAGATATCATGAGACTGATCACCAAAGATCTGTCTGAACCCTACTCCATTTACACATATAGGTATTTTATCCACAACTGGCCTCAGCTTTGCTTTTTGGTAAGTTGGGGGTGGGGGTGGGGAAGGAGACGCTGTCAGAAGTACGCAGTGGTGGGTAGAGGGGAGGATTATAGGTTGGGTGGTTGTGGAAAAGGTGAAAAAAGTTGCAGAGTAAGCCAAACTCTGCACCTAACTAGTCCACTGTTATTCGCTTTTTCAAGGATAAATGAAATGCCGCACAGCCAAGTGATCTCAGTGATTTAGTTGATTTGATGTAAGACTGTAAATCCTTGACCTCTGTATAACTGAAAAGTTTTCCTTTTTGGGTTGCAAATTTATGCAATAGAAAGTAGGTTTTCTCAGGCTGTTTTATTTCTTAAGGGACAGGATGTTAAAAAGCAGTCACACAGTGAACTCAGAAAATAGTGGGACTGATATTTGAAATGTTTGGGGGCTTTTCAAACTTCTGTTCCATAAATGTCATTACTACTTTAATTTGGTTTGGTTAATATATTATTGCCCTATTGTAACATAGTGAAAATGAGAAATAACAATATTGAAGGTTTTAAAACCATGCTAAATGTGACATGGAATTGTGTTTATATATGTAGAGTAGATTCTGCAGCATTTTCACTACCAAAATCATAACATTTTTCTCTATGTATTGTCAAGTTCTCTTCTCCAGCATCCTAGGATTAATATCCACCACCATTATTTCTCAAAAGCAATTAAAATGTTAAGGACTTGTACAACAGGAGTATCATAGTATTCACAGTACCATTTATGTACTGTTGTCTTAATCACTGTGCAGTCTCTTGCGTTATAATAAGTTATTAGTCTCCCAAATGAAATTCAAACAATTACTCATCTTTTTGTAGAGCTGAAAATTTTGCCTTCTTAATGTTCGTTTTAGGTGCTATATTTATTTTCCTTAGAGTTCTCATACTTTTTAAAAAAAAAGATTACTTTATTCCATGGCGTGAAAACTGATAAAGCATCAAGGCTAAGAAAAGTTTCAGAAAGTGGAACTAGGATGGCAACAAATTACACACCTGATAGGTTTATACATTTTTCTGTAATGCATAATTCTGCTTGGTTCATCCAGGTAGCTAAGTGAGTATAGCCTTAGGGAGATTTTTCTTTGAAGTGTAACTTTAAAGAAAGGGAGGCATGGTGAGGGGAATCCCAAAAAGTCAGGTGACTTTGCTATACTGTGTGTGCTAAAATTGTTTATCCCTAAAGGATAGTATTCCATTTGCCAGTCATTCTCATGGTTAATTTAATGGAAGCAAAACTTCAGGATTAAAGCTGTGCTGTTACTGAAGATGAGCCACTGATGAATAGGGATAGACAGTGTTCAGTGACAAACTAGTTCGGAAATGCCTCTGTGTAAAAAAGAAACATGGGATTGATGTAGAAGAATTGGATGAGTGCTTTGTTCTTCAATAGGTGATTGATATGTGCAGGTGTCTTGTTTGGTTGTACCTTTTTAATATGATTACCTTTAGTACCTTTAATGCCTTTTTAATATGATTTTGGAGCAGTTCTTGGGAGAGTCCACTCTTCCCATGATCTTTCCAAGCAAGAAAAAAAAGTCACCTGTGGATTTTGTTCCAGCTGATCTGAAGCTGGTGTGATGTTTATGAGCTGCTGGTAAGTCAGAGGTTTTTAAGGGTTTGAAATGTGTACAAACCCTGGCAGGACGCTCACTGATGGACAAGTGTGAATGGCTGATTGCATCAGGAAAAAAAATGCCTTGAGAAATCTTTTAGGTTTACCGATTCATACTGACAACACTGATAATAAGTGCTGATTACTTTTCTCCTTTGGTACATGAATCACACAGCCTTGGTGTTCAGCAGCAGATCTTAAATAACTTTATTTATGGTATATGCAACTTTGGAAGCTCAGCAACAAAACTGAACAATATGTTTTAGTATACTGCTGACTTCATGCTACATATGGTAAAAGGACTGAAAATGTTTACAGACATCTGCTTTCAGAAAAGTGATTAAGCATTTCAGCTTTAGTCAGCTGATATTGTTCAGCACAAATTCTGACATTTGTGTGGCTTGGTTCAAGGTACTTATTTGTAAGCTAGATCATCCAGAAAACTGCACAAAAAGAAACTGAAATGGCAGCTCTGAATGGATTCTAGTCTTGTGCGTATGGGTTTCCATGGGTTCCAGTGTCTTATCGCCTCCAGTAGTTCTTCAGTTCTCCCTAAGTCTAGATGACTTTGGCACTCTAGTCAGAATGAAGATGTGGATTGCCACTCAGTAGTTAGCCTCAAACAGAATTAATACCTTGCCAATGCATGCTTCGTAGCACTTAGCATCATGATGAAGTGCTGGCAAGTAGTGCTTCACTTCTCCATATTAACCAAACTCTTTGCTCAAAGTTTAAACAACTGTGGCAGTATGCTATGGTTCTCTCTTGCCTATGCGTTCAGATTGAATTCTTGAATTTTTTTAAGTGCTGAGCATAATTCTCTGGGAGCAAGTAAATGTAAAATGTGAAATTGCCTGAATAAGACACATCTGCGTTAAACTGAGAATCTGAGTGGGGCTAGTAGTTCTGTAAAGTTCCACCACTGTGTAGTTTGCAAAATAATTGTCAAGTTCAGCTGTCCCATTACCCAGCCTATAAACTGACAGTTATTTGGCAATTAGAATGTAACCCATCCTCCTGTCTCCCTCTCCTCAAATGGGTTCACCATTCTTCCATGGTTTGTTTGTTTCAGAGCTCACAGCAAACAATGGCTAATGCCAGCTAGAGCTGCTCCCAAGCTATATATAAATATGTTTAGTTCATAGCCTTCCTTCCTCCTGCCTTAGGACCCAACCCCACAAGGCTAAAGCAAAATGAGGTCTAAAAAGTGAATATGCAGTTTTAAAAACAATCATATTATTAGTTTAAAAAAATCATAAAATCACTTAAAGAGCTACTAAGACAAAAAAAGACAGCAATTCCCCTCCATAAAAAGACCTTTTCTGTACAACCAGTTAATCATCAAATGCCTGTTTAAATAAAAGGGCTTTACCTGCTGGCAAAAGGAGAGTTGAGAGAAGGCCAGCCTAGCCTTCCGTGGGAGGGAATTCCACAGTCTGGGGGTAGTCACTGAGAAGACTCTTCCCGTGTCCTCACCAAACAGGCCTGTGACTGTGGTGGAAGTGAGAGAAAACCTTTCCCTTAGGATCTTTAATGTTCATGTAGGTAGGTGCAGTCTTCGAGATAGGCTGGACAAGGCATGGAAGGAAGAAAAAAAGTGTTTATAAATCTGAGGAAAAGGGGAGTGTGCAAGCCTATGGCATATATATGACTGCTAAAAATTGAGCTGGCATAGAGAATGAATCGGGCACAGGTGTATGAAGGTACCCTGTACAAGTAAATTCCAACAGTTACTGTTAACTTAGCTTCCTTGGCAGAGATAAAGGTAGAAATCTCTTGTTTTCAGAGAGAGCAGCTCACTTAAATACAGTCAGCACCCTGCATTTGAGGATTTGACTTCCAAGGATTTCTTCAACCCCTGTCCCCTACCCTTGCCTCAGGCACTTCTTTTCTGGAGGAACCCTCCCTCTCAGGCCATGCAGCTCTTTAAAAACCCACCTCTAGTCCTGGTCTACCAGCCACTACCTGGCCAGCTAAGGATGGATCGCACCCTGATTTCTCAGTGTCACAAACCCTCTCTCAATGCCCCTACGCACCCAAGGAAGGAAATGGGCAAGAGAGAGGACGTATAGGGCCACCATGACAACCCATCCCTTTTCCCTGACCTAGTTTGTACCCTGGGTAGTCCATTCTCCCCACCATACCTTGGCCCTCTTCCCACAAACCTGCACACATGTTTATTTTTGTGATTTTTCTGCTTTTGTGGGGGTCCTGTGCCCCAACCCTAGTGAATGTGGAGTGTAATGCGCAGAGAAGAGAATCCATGTTTCCAAGGTTATGTGCTCTGGCTTTTGCTTGTAGTTGTTTATCTCTGCAGTTATTTGTTGCCTCTGTTATGGAATTTGTCCTACCGTTGTTCTTCTTGCTGTCAGTGAAGAGACAAGCCAGAGTGCTGGATCCTGCCGGGTTTGAGCACCATGGTAAATAAACCATGGACAGAAGGTTTGTGGTTTGTTTACCGAAGAACAGTCAGCCAGCATGCAGAATGACTCAGACCTTATCCACAACAATTGAGAATTCTTTCAATTTCTGGCTGGTGGTAACATTTGAATAACCCCTGCGTAAGTCAGTAATGCCTTGTAGCTATATCGTAAGTCCAGCCCAGCAGGCGGATTTTTGTGCCTGCTTCTTAAAATTCTTATCAAAGTACTTTTCGGACCTAGTTGCCTTACCTGCACCATGTTTGCCTAATTTCTTTCCTAGGTAAATTGGTACACCTTTTAACAATAGTTAGCTGTTTTCTTCTTAAGAAGGAAATGGAACCTGGATTTGGATATAACAGTGTTTTTATGCGTGGCCTGGATAGAATCTTAAAGATGGTGGCTTGAAATACATTTATTGTGCGATAAAATGTGATGCAGGCCCTGCTGCCCAACAAAATCTGCTCTGTCTGCCTTTTAGTTGTACTACTTTCTACTCCTATGGAGGAAGAACAGAATATAAGAGAACAGCTGTGCTAGTGTGAGGGTACAAAACGCTTGTGTTATGTGCCAGCCTAAGCATTTTAAAGATCAGACAACCAGTTGTGTTCACCCTGCTGAGCAAACACTGTCAGTTGGCAAGACAAGTGAGCTTATTGTATACTACATGCGGTGTACCCTTGAACTCATTACATGAATAAACTTCCTGCAAGAGACTTGTCAGAAAAAGATGCCCCATTGATCCTCAGTGAGAGAGTTAAAAACACCTGCTTATTTCAGTCCTATGCAGTGATGGGGGGAGGTATCCTGGAAAAAAAGTAGGATTAGAAGCTTTTCAAATGCTCTAAATAAATGTATATGATTTAATGCATTTGGTTTAAATGTTTTAGTCAAACACACTCAAAGCTTTATAAGGACATTGTTTTACTGTATTAGCGTATTTGCTTAGAAGTACTTTTTTTGAAGTACACCTGTATATACATTCAGCTTCATGTGCTCACTCTCTGTGGTTTTTAAGAGTTCCATTTCAGGTTGAGAAACTGATTCAGTACAACTAGCTGAACGTTTTATTTTACTAAAGGATGTATGGGAATGTGTGGGTACGGGGTACTTACTACATTTTGTCTTGACTACCTGTACTTGTGACTGATTGATAGGCAAGAGATTTTCATGAAACAGAAACATTCATTGTATTCATTTGTTAGTCTGTTTGTTAGTCTGTTTCTCTGAACACTAGGGTTTGTCAGTGCTTGTCTCCTTAGAAGAACAACTAGAATTTCATATTCAGCCCATCTGATATGACTAATACAGTACAATGGCCCAGACAACTATGGGTAAACATATATATATATATATATATATATATATATGTGTGTGTGTGTGTGTGTGTGTGTGTGTGTGGAAATTTTTCCATGTATAATCAGAAAATTTTCCACACCACATCTCTGTTCCTGTTGAGGTTGATGGGACTTAGGAGTGCTTAACTCTAGATTGTGCCACTGGTCCACAAAGTGTCCTGGTTCCAAGAGATCATGCATTTTCACTATTTGGATCTCTTTAACAAAGCAACTGGCTATGTCATGATACAGTGAAGCTGCTCTGCACAAAATATATTCTTCTATGGCTTTTAAGAACCTCCTAAACCCAGTTGCTTTGGTTCAAGAGTGAAGTTTCTTTGATGGGTCTCTGTTTTTGCCTTGCTCAGGACATTCTAGCAGATATGTAAGTACGGACTGGCATGTAAGAGAAGAAGGGTATATATAGCAGTCCTCCTATACTTTGGATAACTTTTTCTACGTTCCAAATGTTTTAGTGTACATAAATGCAACTGTACAAAATTAATATATTGTTTACCTATCTATGTGTGTTTTGCAAATGTTTCCCGTTTTGTAGCTTCTTCCTTTCCAATCTCAATCATTTAAGTACATGTTTGTCATAAATGAATGTGAAATGTACAGTTAACATCACTGAATTACTTTATGGTTGGGTCTTCTCACAGCCAAATGGCATTTTTAAACCACAAGGACGCTGAGGCAAATTAGCTACAGTATCCATATAGACTGGGGTATCTGAATTCAGGCAGGGAATATATTATTGAACTTGTCAAAAGGGAAACTAACAAAGACTTGCTTAAAATGTTAAGATATTCATAGCAACTGATTTAGAGTTGGCCAAATTGTATTTCAGGCTCTGACTTTAGTGTATTTGTTCTTTTTCTTTTCAGTACCTTAGCTAATTGTTCCAAATTTCATATAGACACTCATGTGTAAGGTGACTTCTTGTATAAGTTGAAGGCCAAAGTTAATGGATTTTGCTATGGCCCATGGATAAGTCAAGGGTAAAACTTAGGAGCATGTAACAAATCTTTTGTTCTCCTTTAAAAAAATGCATGGAGGGAACTTGCTTTAAAAAAGCTAAAGGAGAGGATCTGTTTATTTTTGGGGGGGGTCAAAAGTGAGGGCGGTGTAAATTGCATTGCTGATTTTAAAAGTCTACATATATACACATATGGGTGGGAGAGGAGAGCAAGGATTGCATCTTGCCCTTGTTGAGGATCCAATATAAAAGGTAGTGACAAGGCAGAGGTGGGAAGCCCCTCTTGGTGGGGTGGCATGTGCAAGCGGCACTCCCACCCCATTACCTGTTCCTTGGCCAAACCAGAAAAGGAAAGGTAGACTTTCCTCCTTCCCCACCTCTCTTTTCAGTGTGAGTAGCATTCAGCAGCAATGTGTGGGAGCTTGAAGAATGTGGTGTGCCTGCCATTTTTGGGTGCCTGAGATGGAGCAGAGCTGTGGTGGCCATTTTTAATAAGGACATGCTGTATAAACTTCACCTTGTAAGGTTTACAGATGGATTGCAAAGCCTCACAAGGAGGCTTATACAGTAAGCTCCCATTAAAAACGGCAGTTGTCACTCCTCCTGAAGTGCCCGAAATGGCAGGAAGCACAGAGCTCATCCAGCCAGCATCACCCTCATAATCTCTTTCCAGCATTGACCTGTGGATAAGTTGAGCCAGGGTTTAGGGGGTGATTTGTCATTTTTTAAATGTATATACGAGTATGTGCAGTAGTTCCTGGAGTCCTTCAGAATTGTGCATAAAAATATAGTACTGATTTGATGACTTATTTGAATGATAGAAATATTCCTTTTCTGAAACTTAGGAATTCTGGGTCAAACAAAGCTGAAGCCAGTGGCTTGGATTCTGAGAAGCTTGTACAAGGAGACTTTTCTATGTTTTGACTTCTTGGAATAGCCAGGAAACCCACATAATACAATCCTCCCTCCACATTCACAAGTTTGACCTTATGAATTTGATTATTGTGAGACGTGTGTGCGGCCCCCCCCCATTCTCCTCCTCCCATTCACTTGCCTTTTGCTGGGCCACACGTACCTTCCTTTTCCACGCATGAGCAAAAGGCAAGGGAATGGGAGGGGGAGCGTTGTGAGTGGGAAGGGAAGGGGAGTACATGCTTCTCCCCCATTCCCTTGCCTTTTGCCCAGGCGTGGAGAACGCAAGCCAAGGCAAAAAGAAAAAGAATAGGGGATGGCATGCACACACAGACCCATTCCCTTGCCTTTTGCTTTCTCATACATATACAGGCTGAGGATACAAGCTGAGGCAAAAGGCAAGGGAATGGGGGGAGACACGTGCAGACCTTCCTTCTCCATGTGCAGTGCTCCCCCCCATTCCCTTGCCTTTTGCCTGAGTGGGTGTGGAGAAGTAAGATACGTGCACACTGCAAAAGGGAAGGAAGCAGGAGGGGGAGCATGGGAGGGGTTCCACTTCCATGAGGGTTCTGTCCCCTGAACTCTCACAAAAGTAGAGGGGTCAGTGTAGCATGAAATATACAAGCTTTTGAAGCTTCGCTAGCTTCTTAAAAATCAAAGAGGAGAAAGGAGTTGGCTCAGAAACTATCGCTGCTTGTAGATATTGGATTTTATTGTATTTTGCTGCACAGCTAACATGGCTATATTTATTTCTCCACATAATAGCATGGGATAAGATGCAGAGGGCTGCAAAATTGGGTGGCATACCTTGTGCAGACTTCATTCCAGTGATTCTGGGCATTTCCCCTCTCCCTCAGTAGCTATCTTTCCCCCTTCCCTTGCTGTTTTAATAGATTTCCCAGACCCTTCAGAGTAACTTACTGTGGGGTGGAGAAGACAGCACAGAAGTCTGGAGGAAACTGTGAAGTCTTGTGCAAGCTTCCTTTTGGTTGTGGTACTTTGAATCCAAACCAATGAGTGTAACATTCCTTCTTTGAAAAAGCCTATCTATAACTTAACGTTCAACAAAACCTGCAACGTATTCTTTTTTTGTTGCTAGGCGATGCATCTGTCTGTATAACAATTTCCTGCGTGGAGTTTTTTCATAAATATGACTATAAGATTGTGGGTTTTGTGGCACTGTGTATTGCCTCCTTTACCTACAAAAATGTGTTTGGGTTCTTTTTTTAAGGCAATGGTAGGAGACGAGTGTGTAGGTGCCATCGTCTGCAAGTTGGATATGCACAAAAAGATGTTTCGCAGAGGTTATATAGCCATGTTAGCAGTGGATTCCAAATACAGAAGAAAAGGCATAGGTAAGAATAGTGCTCGTGTACTTTTAAAGTTCACTTGAAAGTAATATATCAACCAATTGCTGTTTTAACATAACATATTGGCAGAAATCTTTCTTTGTTATGGATTATTCTGATTTTTATTACTGACCTTTGCAGCATCTACCACATTTGTGCTGCCCATCAGCCCATAGCCTGAGAATATCTACTTTCGCATGTATATTACTTTCATTTGATAGCTGCTTTGCATCTGGAACACTTATGGCACAAGTAAGAAACAGAGGGTCACTAATTAGTTACTCTTCACTTTCCGTGATTTCCAAAACATACCAGTTCTTGGGAAAGTTCTGAAGACACGTGATCTTGTTTTATTGGAATAATTGCATAATTATATTGTGCAATGTTTAAGAGTTCTCTTGTGGATGGAAATTATACGCAGCTCATGTTAAGTGCCTATTGTTGTATGCCTTCAGGTCATTTCTGACTTATGGTGAACCTAAGGCAAACCTTTTGTAGGGATTTCTTGGCAGAAATTTCCTGCCATGGCCTTCTTTTGAGGCTGAGAGAGAGTAATGTGCCCAAGGTCACCCAGTGGGTTTCCATGGCCAAGTGGGGATTTGAACCCTGGTCTGCCAGTACACTACACCACACTGGCTCTCTATCAGTAGAAGCACTCTAGCCCCGAAATAACTCTGCATGTGTGCATTTGTGTGTTTCCCCCAAACAGAAACAATCAGATAAGGTGAGACCACTAGTGGCCCATTACCAGACAATACCTTCATCTTCCCATCTTTCCCAAGTGTTTTAGACTGAGCCATTTTGAAATACATTGCATGTATTATGGCTGTATTTTGGAATATATTTCTAGTTTGGGGCAGAGTGCACCTTGATGGCTATGGCACACAAAACCTGGTCTCTTCACCTACATATATTATGAGCAGATAGTCTTCTTTATGAGGCTAGATGCAGCCTCATTACTAGTTGCTGATCTCTGGATTCTACTGGGCTCAACACTTCCAAAGTCATGAGAGAAATATCATATTTTCTACCCCAGTTTTGAATACCTGCTTCTTTGTTATGAATGATTTATAAACTTAACATGAGGCAGAAGTGAGCTGTTCTCCCATTCTGTATTTCAGCAGCATTTCATAACAGGATTGGTAGGCTTATACTCTGGGATTATTTAGAGAAATTGATAATTCCATCTGCTTTATTAGCCCAGATGTCCACATGTTCTGTTTCACCTTGACTGCTTCCCAAAATGATCCTCACCACTGACCCTGACCCCACAGAACCAAGGGTCTTGGTGCCTTTAGTGGTGCTGTGATGTTGTGTGGATCTGAGCTCAACAGGAGCAAGTCTCTGATGGACTGGTGGAGGGGCACTTGCAGTGGCAGCAAATGGATTCATAGGCCACTGCTTCAGATCACTTAGTACCACACTTTGCAGTGATGCCAAGTCATTTTGTGTGTACACCATGAAATCTCCATTCTCTCTACCAACCTCAGCAACAACTGGGCTCTTTCCCTCTTGTTCAAGAACATGGAGAAATTCTTTCTATTCCCAGTATTCTGGTAGATTATAAGTAAACTGAGATGTCATACTTTGGATATATAAGGCAACACGTCTCATTAGAGAAGACAGTAATGCCCACCAAAATGGAAGACAGTAGGAAAAGCGTGTATATTTTTTCTCCTTCTGAGGTAAAGACTTTACTCTCTTAGTGGTGTACAATATCCACAGTAAACATAAATTTTGCTTACAATTAATTCATACACTTTCAGTATATAGCATCATGGCCTGTAGAGTAAGAGTAAATTGTGCTGAAATAATTTATGTCTGTACTTGAAATATGTTGTTTGTATTCTCTGTTCTAGGTACAAACTTGGTTAAGAAAGCTATTTATGCCATGGTGGAAGGAGACTGCGATGAGGTGGGTCTTTTATTCCTTTGAAGGCAATATTTCTTCATACCATGCTTCACTTGAAGGCTGTCCTTCCGAATGCTCTTTGCAGTGGAAGCAGCTCTTCATCCAAAGCACAAGACAGAATACATTCAGAAAGTTACGTTTTCTAGAAAACTTTCTATCTGCTTATCTCTTTTGGGTTTAATGTAGTGGAATATGCGGTTTCTTTTAGAGGTGCAGATTGTAAGAATCAACCATTTTATTGCATAAGAATATGCAATATTTCAAGTGGTATTATTGGTTGAACAAAGTACTGTATTAAAAGTTTAAGCTGTGGTTCATCCCATGTGAAATTGAGAAACTTCAGAATCTTTACACTTTCTGAAAAAGTGAGTGACTGCACTTTATTGTGGGTTGGGAATCACACAGTCCTCCAGGTGCTGAACTACAGGTCCCAGCAGCCCCTTGCCAGTGTGGCTAATGGTATGGAATGTTGGGACTTGATGTCAATAACATCTGTTTTATTACATGAAATCTTATCTTAGGTTGAGGTGTGCAGCTGAGGTAGGTCCAGATTCTGGGCAGGCTATAAAAAATATCAAAGAATGAAGAAACAAAATCAGAAGTGGCTGGAAGTCTACAATCGGTTTTGAAAAACAGGTGTTTTTTGATGCTGAAGAATGGGGTAGGGGCAGTTGCAAACTGTTTAACAGGACAAGTGCTGTTCTTTCAAGGCTTTTGAGGAAGACAACTTATTTTCTGCACAATGCTATGAAAGAGATAGTCTAGAGACGTCAAGGATTGCAAAATAGTCTTGGCAGCTGCCTTTGCCCACCTTGTCATAGATATAGCCAGTGTCACTATTTTAAGGAGCCAATCTGTTTTCTTGACAGTGGTCTGGGACCCAGAAGTTTATTGCCACGTGAACAACTCCCTTACCAGTTACCAACCTTTATTATACAACTGGTGCCCAAAAGAGATGAAATATTAAAAGCAAGGAATCTTTTATGAACATTTAAAAACAGACAAGCAAACATATATTATAAGCAAAACTTTCAGCAAAGCTTTTAATGCACCTGATTAAAATCGTGTAAGGCTGTTGCAGACCAGATGATATTGTTCCAGGAGCCACTTCTGGCTGTCAGCTGACCCTTCCCATCCTATGTGAAAGCAATAGATCTCAAAACATTTCCTGTGCTTTCTTTGAGTGCCTTGATCAGCTGCCAGGACAGGCATGAACATTTCCTTTCACTCAGTTCAGATACTTCTTTGAGCATAAAACAAACTTCTGTTCCTTACGGTTTGATCAGTGAGGTATATCTTTGTCTACCTCATTAATCTTTTTGGGGTTTATGCTGTGCATCCCTGCAGGCTGGCAGTTTCTTCATTCTTTTTTCCTGCTTGAACTTGTGCTTAAGACATGAGGCAGGTTTACCAACAGGTGAAATGTCTTGCCTTTGTTATTTCAACTTCCCTTGGTAAGCTGCAGCAATTCTTTTTAATTGACTTAGGCAGATACAATGCATGTCCTAGCAAAGCACAGAAACTAGCCTAACATTGATTTCGAACAGGCTTGTAAAGTATCTCAGCACGCTAGATTGTTATGTGTTGGTGAGTATAGAGGGACTGCTTTCTTTTGTCGCCATTGACCATCCTCCTGAGTGCAGTAGAATTCCAGCACTTTACTTCTCAATATCAATCTCCCATGCTGCGATATTTAATAACCTGGACAGCTTAGAAAATGCCTCAGCTAGTCTGGTCCTTTGATGTCATTTGGCTATTTTTACTACAAGTGTTCTATAATTTATCAGGGAGGTGTACCATCCAACTTTCAGATTAGGATTTGAACTGTAGTTCATTAGTAGCCATGGCAAGTGATGTCCACTGTTGTGCTGGATGTAAAGGAATCTTTGTAGGCATAGGTTGTGGAATCAGTACGTGCAGTACTAACCAGGGCTTGCTCTTCAACAGATTGTAAGAAAACTTTCCTTCTTTTATTTTTTTTAAATATTCTTAGAATTCGAAGTTGCAGTAATTCTGTCTGAATGGATTGAAGATTCGCCTGTTGATTCTGATTCATTCAATTCCCTTTAATTTACTGCGCCATTTGTTGGAAGCAGAATTATTAATCAATCACACTGATTGTCTTCTTCATTACTGTTGATTAAGTTGCAGAAAAATAAGATTATCTTTCATATTTTGCAGAATATTGTTTTCACTAAATAGGAGACTACAATTTCATAAGTATTATAGTTGTCTCTCCTGTATGTATTAGTTGATGGGGAAATAGTTTAGAGGTCTCTTGTTTAATTTGCAGGTGGCTCAAAAAAATGCTACTTCAGTTGGGAATTGCGTTGGAATCCACATCAGAAAACTATAGTTTTGTGCAAATGCAGCCACGCAGGTGTTAACTGGTTCAGTTGTGTGAGACCATAAACACTGGTTCTAAATCAGTGGTTTGGAATCTTATATTTACTGGGGACTCCCGGACAATATAATTTGTTTATGGAGACTTTCAAGACTTAACTCAAAATTTAAATATTTAAATTTGGTTTTAAATGTTCAAATATTATTTATTTTATTTATTTATTAAAGGCTTCTGGAGACTAAAATTCAAATCCTCACTCCAAAGGTGACCTCGGGCAAGTCACGTTCTCTTAGCCTCAGAGGAGGGCAAAGGCAACCCCTTGCTCTGAACAAATCTTACCAAAAAATCCTGTGATATGTTCACCTTAGGGTTGCCATAAGTCAGAAGTGACTTGAAGGCACACAACAACAAAGTGCTACTGACAGGGGGAGGTTCTTTCTAGCCGTCATGTCTCTCCTCTTTGAAAATTGAGTTAAGGTGACCCTAAGGCGAACCTAACATGAGAGTTTTCTTGGAAAGATTTGTTGCCTTTGTCTTTCTCTGAGGCTGAGAGAATGTGACTTGCCAGATATCACCCAGTGTATTTTCATGGCTGAGTGGGAAACTCTGGTCTCCAGAGTCATAGTTTGGATGTACACACATGCCTACTGCCGTGTCCGTTTTGTCAGGGGGGTGCAGATGCTGAAACTGTTCCTTTTTTGAAACTGTTCCCTTGGCATCCACCCCCCCCCCCATGTTGCCACATCCCTGTTTCTGTGCTGGTGTTGGTGTCCAGCAGCAGGCTTTGCAGACTTCTGTGAAGGTCCTGCAGACCCCCGGTGTTCTCTAGACCCCAGGTTAAGAACCAGTGTTCTAAATGAATTATCACCTGTTCCAGTTAGGAGTGCTGGTTTAGGTGCGTAAAGCCCTAAAGACCTTAGAACTGAGCAACCTAAAGGAACATTTCCGTGAATCATTGTGTTCGTGAATTGAGATTCATCAAGAAAGCCACTTTGGTTATAACACTTCCTAGTGAGTTTTTACTGGTAGGCATTCCCAGTTGGAGAATCCTCTGCCCTGCCAGCCTAACATTAATGTTGGTTGACATTAACTTTGGACCCTTTTGGCACTAAGTAAAAATAAGCCTTTGATTGGTCGACTGGGCGTGCGTGTTTTGGAGCAAGACTGAAGAAGGGTGGCATATGTGATATTTCAATACTGTCTAGCCCAGCAGTTCTTAACCTGGGGTCCATGGACCCCCAGAGGGTTCTACTGTTTCCTCATAAGGGCTCCATGAAGGCTTGAAGAAATGTTATGAGCTTTTATAGTTAAAATAGAAAAAAAGAAAATGAAAGTGAGAAAGAGAAAGAGAAAGAAAGATGCACAGCTAGACAGACAGTCATACATTGATCTCAAAGAGCAGGAGCCTTTTGCCAGTGACAGACATCATTTGTATGAAGTTTCATTACAGTATCTCAAACCATACTCAGGATGTACTCAGCACTTGCTACTTCTGCATGCAGTGAGAACAAGCAAGTGGATGATGCTGAGTGGCTAGAGAAAGCATGTGACATTTCTAGCTATTTTTCATACAGCCAAAAGCCACCTTGAGTTAAGGCTTGGTGGTCCGTGGCAACAAAAAATATTTAAAGGAGGTCCATTGTAAAGAAAAGGTTAAGAACCACTTAGTCTAGTCTGTTTATTTCTGTTGGCTTTATGCTGTCATATGGCATGCTGTAATTGGCCCAGGGATCATTTTTGTGATGGTGGATGGAATATACGTTTTGTAAATAATGAAAATACCTCAATATATTTCTTTCTCCCAAAGGCTTTTAAGTTTTGCTTTTAAAATGTCTGTGAACTGTTGCAAAACTTTATGTGTTTTATTGCCTATATTTAACCCAGTGAACTGGCTCTAAGCAAAGTAATTGGCCAAAAAGAATCCCAAAATATATGTCTCAGTTCAGACATCACACTGAAACTATGATGTGTGTTAGTCATTGTTTATAATGCATACTATACTTCAGGAATATAAATGGACAGACCGTGGGCTGGAGAATGTTCTCCACTTTTGTTTTCTGTGTGCTTAGTACTTCTGCCTCTATTGGGTTCCTGCCATAACTCTGATAGTCACCTTTTATGATAGTTAGACCATGGCTTTCAATTCCATTTCAGATTCTGATATTTCACTGTGGTTTGTTGGCTGATTTTAACCTGTGAATTGCCAGCTCAGGCGTAACATAGAGTTCCTTCAGTGGTGATTTGTGATGTTTAAAAATCACAAAGCTGTTACTTATTTTATAGCTGACATTTACCACGCTATAGAGGAACTTGCCAAGATTAACCTATACAAAATGATTCAGATTTATTTCCAAGTGTTTGGTTTTTGTTAAGAACTTGCTGACAAATAGGCTTTCCTGAAAAACCAGAAGAGAGAATCTTGAAGTACTTGGGATGCCAGTAAACTTGATTTTCTACTTTGAGTCACCCCTTGAAGAGCAGATGACTTAGCAGAGCCTATCTTGAGAACTTAATGTTCTTAGCAAAAATATTCAGACTTTCAGTGCAATATAGGTCTGAATTATTGCTCGATGATCACAGTTGATGCCAAAATGGATGGTTCCGACAGCATTCACTGAACTGCATAATGCTTCTTTCATACCTTATTTCTGTTCTACTCTGAAAATACAGAAGAAAGAATTTTAGGAGGAACAGTTCAGAATTATTAATATGATAGATAATTTGCCTATGTGTCTAACTCTGGCTCTGAAGTATCAAAAGATGACAATAGTTAAATCTGTAGCTTGGGTGTACCAGAATACACACAAGGGAATGCTTAATTCTGGGGCAGAAGTTAAAAATGTCTGTTTAGATCTGTTTAAAGGGTGATAATTGCATGAACATGCTAAGTCATTGGGATTGTGGATAGAAGTGGTGTTTATGGCATTGACATGGTCAAATACTGATACACTGCTTTCTGATATGTCAGTTGGCAACACTGTCCAAACTGCAGTACAGTTAAAAAAAAACTCTGCCTCCAAAGGCCCAAAATAGAGAGGGCAATTTTAGTAGGAGTGGAGGCTCACCAGCTCCCTCTAGTTCCTTGGACAGTCTCACCTGCCATTTTAAAACCAATACACACAAAATAATTTTAGGCCTAAAAATCAGACAGTGACTCTGTCAGAAGCCGCTGGTGGACATGATTAGTCAAAAGGCAGGTGTTGTTTTTGGCTCCGAGAATCCCCCCCCCCAAAAAATGGGAAGTGATTTCCTGTGCACTAGAAAATAACAATAATTACCTAAGTCTATGACCATTTCTGCTCTAGACTGTTAGTGCACTAGGCACCCAGGCTGGAGGGAGGCCCCTCCCTGAACAGCAAACCCCACAGTTCCGTAGGAGGTTGAAAGTGGAATAATAGCACTGTAACAATCTAGTGCAGAAATGGCCTATGAGAGCCAGCATGATGTGGTGGTTTGAGCATTGGTCTATAACTGAATAAAATGCAGCAAAACAGTATGTTAGGCTTAAAATTTCTTCATTTTGCAACAAATTAGTGAGGGGACCAAACTCCTCTACTTCTCATTTTTCCCTTCTCATGTCCTTCCATCCCCCTGTTCCTTCCACTACTTAGAATCATAAAATCACGCAGTTGGGAGGGCACCAAGGGCCATCTATTCCAACCCCCTTCCCTGAAGGAATATACAGCTAAACCACAAGAGAGGTGGACACCTAACCTCTGTTTAAAGACCTCCAAAGGAGGACAGTTGTTCACCCTCTGAGGAGAATTGTTCCCATTGTTTAGGTGGAATCTTTTTTCATGATTTTTCGAGTCCCAGTTTTGTGGGAGGAAAAAAACAGGGTAAAATAAAAGATATCCTTGTCAGTAGCAACAGCAGCCTGACTCCATTCATTTGTGCCTAGTCTCTGAAGCGTCAAAAAGCAAGCTAGCTCCATCTTCTACCTGACACCCTCTCCTTCCTTCAGATAAGGTTCTGTAGGACACGGGAGGGGGGTTAACATCTGTGGCCCTCCAGATGTTCTTGACTGGTAGGTCCCATAGTTACCATCCATCAGTGTTGGAGGCCCACCCATTGTTAATCTGTGGTCCGAAGCCTTGAAGAGACATGGATCAGCACATGGGCCCTCTGCTCCTTCCTCTTTCTTGGGGTCTACTTGCAGCCTAGCAAGTGCTGCTCTTTTCATTGCCCGGCAGTCCTCTGCACCCAGAAATCAGCTTCTTGGTCTTGGAGTAAAAAGAAGTGAAGCTGTCCTGGAATCACAGTATGACGGTGTCCATATGAATCTGTCCAGATTTTAAGATCCTGTAGGTGGGGTTAGTGGGAGGGGGATCTTCTCTTGTGCCCATCTGGTGAGGACACAGAAGAGGGCCTTCCCAGTGCCTCCTTCCGGGCTGTGCTCTCCTTTCACTGGCAAATGTAGTCCTTTTCATTCAGTCAGGCATTGGATGAGTACTTGGTTATACAGAATGGTCGTTTCATGGGATCCTGTACTTTTATTCTTGGGGTTTTTTAAATGATTTTGTACTTTTGTAAAAAAAAAATTAGTATGATAGCCATTCATATTTTTTTTAAAAAAAATTATCAGGTGTTTAGCTCTGTCTTGCTTTAACTTTGCTGTAAGTCACCTGGGGCTCTATGTTAGGAGAAAAGAAGGATAAAAATTAGACAAGTAAATAAATGAAACTCTCCAGAGGTAGTTTGTCAGTGAACATGGCTGAGCACAAGCGAACATAAGAGGCTGGCACCCAGCCAGCATAGATGATCTCTTGTAAGAGGTGCAGGCAAGTTGTATCAAAGGAATTGTTTTGGATTGAGCTGTTCTTTGAAGAAGCCCTTCTTACATTTCAAAACATGCTGGATTGTTTAGATTAATACGTTTGAGCTTGCACCTATTATTAGACTCTGGGATGGAGTGAGCTGGAAGGCTGAAATATGAGCATTCTGCATGCTTCCTCTTGCCTTGCTGCATTTTTAAAGCAGTTATATTTAGGCCTGAGCCATGCATGTGTATGCACTCCTTGCCACTCGACAATTTGATTCAAAGACAGATATATGAATTGCCTCCACTGGAAGGTTTGGGGTGTTTGGCAAGGCATGTTCTCTCTGGTGTTTAATTTGTTGCTGCTGCTGTTTTGCGCTCACAAGTGATCACTTTACGTAACAGTTGCTATGTGCCTTCAAGTCATTTCCGACTTAGAATGATCCTTAAGGCAAAACCCATCACAGAGTTTTCTTGGCAAGGTTTGTTCAGAGGGGTTTTGCCTTTACCTAGCTCTGAAGCTGAGGGAATGTGACTTTTCACTCTGTGGGTTTCCGTGGCCCAGCAGGGATTCAAACTCTAGTCTCCAGAGTCATAGTCCAGTGCTCAAACCACACCATGCTGACTCTCCTAGCATGTACCAGTTACTGAGTAACTATTATGCTGAACCATACATTCAGCCTCTAACCATCCTGATGATGTGACAAAATACCAACTTTGACAGTCTTTGTGTATCAAGGCTGAAGACTTAAATAAATGGAAATGAATGCTGCTAGAGGCACTGATAATATAAATATCCCTAGGGAAAATGTTAATGAAGTTGGATTGTTTGGTCTACCCCATCCTAAGAATAAAGGATGGGCATTGTAGTATTGCTCATAAAATCACTTGTTACAGCTTGAGCCCTCCGTTCACTCCATCTGTTGTTGTTGTGTTTGTTCAAGTCGTTTCTGAGTTATGGTAATCCTAAGGTGACCCTTTCACGGGGTTTTTTGGGGGCTGAATGTGTGTGCTATGCCAAGGTCACCCAGTAGGTTTCCACGGTCTCCAAGGTTATAGTCCAACACTCAAAGCACTACTCCACACTGGCTGTCCCCTGAATTGGATAAAATTGCTTGTGGCTCTTTCTGGAAGACACTGGGTCTGAGTCTACGATGTGTGGCTGTTTATCACACGTCACAGCTGTGGGAATACAATGCCTTTGTCTAGGGATATGGACAATTGAAAGTGTTCCCCTCTGTTCATTTTAATTTCTACTTCCGTCTTCTGGGACTTTCTCCCTTTCCCTGACTCTCCCACTGGAGCACTGGTGGCTGTATGCTGAGGAAGAAAGCTATGTTTTCTAATAGGCTGTGGAGGTAAATCAGATGTTTGACAAATAGGACATGGAAGCAGTATAGCCATGGATTGCACTGACAGAGTGATGGCAACAAGTTAGCATAGGTACAAACAGAAGTATAATCTAGACTGATGGTACTGAATACCATGAATACATGCACGGATGCAGTTACTGATGGCAATGATATACCTTTAGCCTGGTAACCACCTGCCACCACACAAAGTGAGATGCAAGCAGGAATCATTGATATTGTCTTGGGTTTTGGAGGTATCTGGAAGCAGTAAGACTTCTCCCTGATTTTTTAAAAAATATTTTTTATTAAACACAAAAGACTTTGTGTGTGTATGCATGTGCATGTGTATAAAACAGCATATAAGGGTCTATCACACACAAAACTACACCAAAATACGAACAGAAACCAACAAAATACCACAAAAATAACACATGATAAACAACGATGTAACTAACTAAAACTAAACACAGTACTAGGGGAAATACAAATTTTTAACATCCAACCCACAGTTGATGGTTGTAACTCAAAGTATTAAATCACCTTCCTCTAAGTTAAACATTAACTTGATTTTTTTTAAAAAATGTTGCCTAATCATTTTATACTACTAAGAAACAGACCTCTGCTATAAATGTTTAAACTAATAACTTTTACGCCAGGTAAGTCTGCCTTATCTCTAAATTTATTTAAATCTTGAGTCTAAAAGAACGTTCACAAACTTCCTTAGCAAAGTTCAAACATTTTTCCAATTTTTTTCTATATTCAGCCATCAAACCATCTTTTAATATTACAGTTAAGTTTGTCCATTTCAGTAAATCCAAAAGCTTCATCATCCATTCTCGCATTAGTATCTCTGCTTCTTTCCATCTCTTCACAAACAGAAGTCTCATCACTGTTGTCATATATTCAAGAGACTGTCATCAAAACAGTCCATTCAGTCTTCAAACGTGTCTCATAAGTACATCTCTGGTATCAGTTTTAATTTGATTTTTAAAATATCCTTCATCAAAGAATAAATCATAGTTCAATTTTTTTTTGCTTTTTCACAGATCCATCACATACGATAAAAAGTTCCTTCTCATTTTTTACACTTCCAACAAGTGTTAGGTGAAACTTTGTACATTTTTGACAGTTTTCAGGTGTAAGATAACTTCTGTACATCATTTTATAAAAATTCTCTGTTAAATCGTAACTCAACATAAATTTCGAACTTCTTGTCCACGTTTTTCCCCATTATTCTAAATGAATATTATGCCCCACATTCTGGGCTCATTTAATCATTCATTCTTTAATTTGCTTATTTTCTGTTTTCAGTTCTCAAGAGATATTTATACATTTTACCAATTTAAAGGTCATCATTTGTGTGCAACAGCATTTCAAATCCTGATTTAGATGTTTCAAAACCAAACAGGCTTTTATCCATTTTAAATTACTTAGACGTTTATCTATATGCAAACCAACTAATATTTATTCCTTCATTTCTCAAGATACCACTGGTTTTCATTTACCATTGGGCATTTTCTGACATCAAAATATCTTTATAAGCTACCCACTTACCCACAAACACAAATTCCCTCTTAAACAATGCTTCGTTAGGGGAAACCCACAAACGCATTCTTGAACAGAAGCTTGACTGGTATTTATTCTAGACTCTCAGAATCAGCTTTCTCAAATAATGATTATTAAGATTTAAAAATCAAGTCAAAACATCCCAGTTGTAAAATTTTTTCTCTCTGTAGAGTTATCCAGTCTATAAGCCAAGTCAAACAATAAATATACAAATGCAGCCTCAGATATGGAAGCCCTAAACCACCTCTTTGTTTGGCATCTTTTAACATTTTAAATCTCATTCTAATTTTTTCCCCCTTGTAAGTATGTCTTCTGCTTTTATACTTCTCATGTAGTAATATAAATTTTAAGTTTCAAAACCTATTAGCAGATCACCTTCATTCAACCACTTCCATTTGCACAAAAATTCATTATGTTGTTCTGCCTTTTATGTTGTGCGTAACATTGTTCATTTCAACAATTGCCATCAGTCTGTTTAGCCATTTCTCCACCAAATGGTCCGATTTTTTCCAGTACTTTGCATATACTAATCTTGCTACTAACAACATATGTTGTACTAGTTTATGTTGCTTCTTATCTAATGTTGTATCTTCTTCCCAGATTCCTAACAGATATAATTCAAGCTTTCTAGGTATTTGAGATTTGAAAATCTTTTGCGTCATTTTTTTTTTATCTTCATTTAGAACTGTTTACTTTTATCACATGTCTACCACAGATGATACAAGGAGCCAACATGGTCCTGACACTTCCAACATTTAGCTTTCCTCTCTTTATATATATTTGCTAGTTTCTCTGGTGTAAAATACCAACAGTATATCATTTTATAATTTTATTTGAGATCATAACGTAGAGCATTTTCAATATCCTTTGTCCATAATTTTTCCATTGACTCATATGTGTATTATATCCAAAATTCTTTGCCCAGTTAGTCATATATTCCTTTAGTTGCTCATCTTCCGTATCAAATTTCAACAAAAACATACATTTAGCAATCAAATGGTTGTCATCTATAAATCTCAAAAATTCTTGATGCCATTTTCTGAATGGCATATCATGGGTAGCTATTAGGATTGTTTGAAAAAGAACCAACATTTTAGGCCACACATTTATTTTTATAGTTGAAATTCTACCCAAAAATGAAAGTTTTAATCTAGTCCATGTCTGTAAATCTTGTTTTTAATCTCACTCCAGACTTTGAAATCATTGTTTTTGAATAGTTTTGTTTCTCAAAATTCACCCCCAACTATCTTAACTTTTTTTTCACTTCTCCCTGCCCCTAATGTGCTTCCAAAGGCCAGTGCAGTGACAAAGATGTAGCTTCATTTAGCGCTCCTGTCAAAAGGAAAGGAATGTGATTGGGACTTAATGGCTGCCCAGCAAGGCAAACCAAGATTTGTAGAACTTTTGTTTACAAGGATGAGTTCCAGTAGTAATTACTGTAACCTTTCACTTACTGGTCTTCCTCGATCTCGTCTTTCCCCTCTGGTCTCTGGTTTCCACTGTGCTACTATAATTATTTTCTTAGCCCGCTATTTCGATCACATTACTACCCCTCTCCTGATCTCCCTTCATTGGTTGCCTGTTCCTTGTAGGATCCTTTATAAACTCCTTGTTTTGACTTTTAAGGTCTTACATAATTTAGGTCCTCCTTATCTTGCTGCTCTTATCTCTCCGTACCAGCCTGCTGGAAACCTACGTTCCGCAAACACTTGTCTTCTTACCTAGCCTAGAGTTTCTTCCTCTTTAGCTCGGTTACACCCTTTTTCTCCCTTATGCGTGGAATCACCTTCCGATGACCTTGCAAGCTGTTCCTTCTCTTTCTGTTTTTAAATCTAAATTGAAAGCTTTCTTGTTTTCCGAAATTTTTGGAATGTTGGACTAGTTTTTATTGTTAATTAGATATTGTGTTTTATTAGCATTATAGTAATGTTATGTTGCACTGGTTGTAACTGCATATGCCCTTGACTCTTTTCAGTTTTTATATCTTCATTTTATTATGCATTTATCTATGTCAGCTATTGTATTTTAATTTTGTAAAGTGCCATATACATGGATGGCGCTATATAAATAAAGGATGATGATGACGATGATGATGATGATAATTTAGAGCAGAAGTGGCTGATGAGCATCTAGCAGGCTAGGTCAAGACCTCTGCACTTTTTCTAGAAAACTTACACCAAAATATGGAATAAGCTTGACTCACAGTGTCCGCTTGTCATGTAAATTAGCTTAATACTGTAAATTCAAAACTACATAAACTTTATATAAAAGAAAATGTGGATTCAAGCTGCAGGAAAGGAGATTCCACCTGAACCTCAGGAAGAACTTCCTGACGGTCAGGGCTGTCCGGCAGTGTAATCTGCTGCCTCGGAGTGTAGTGGAGTCTCCTTCCTTGGAGGTTTTTAAGCAGAGGCTGGATGGCCATCTGTCGGGAGTGCTTTGATGTGTCTCCCTGCACAGCAGGGGGTTGGACTGGATGGCCCGTGTGGTCTCTTCCAACTCTACATTTCTGTGACTCTATGATTCTATGAAAATATCTGTATGTACTCCCTGAGCACATGGTCTAAGAGGGTGGGACTTCTGCTGACTCACTAACTTGCTTAGGAGCAGAGCTAGCAGCCCGTAGCTCTATATAACTGCTGCCTAAGTCTTTGGAGCTGAGTCTCTGAGGAGAGAGCAGAAGACGAGCTGTGTTTTGGAGCATATCCTGGACTCTTTGTGTTGTTTTTGGAGGGCTTGTGTGGAGGCTTTTGTTTGGCTATGTGCTGTTCCCTGAGCACACGTGGTCTAAGAGGCCGAGACTTCTTCTGAGTCACTGACTTGCTTGCGGGTTGGGACAGCTCTAGTGACCTGGTACATCTAGAGCAGGGGTGGGTGAAGTACCCTATTTGCTGGCATATAAGACCCACTTTTTTTCCTTGAAAAATAGAGTTTGTAAATGGGGTGTGTCTTGTACGCCAGCGTATTTGCCGGCATAGTATTTGCCGGCGTATAAATGGGATGCCCCCTTTTTCCCAAGACCCTGACATCTGTAGTGTTCTTCCCTGCCGCAAGAATTTGTTTGCAAAGAAAGCAAGCAGAACCATAATACCCGTTTCTCCTCTATGACGAAGTTGGTTATTAAAGTTGATTGTTGGTTCAGTGTGAATCATTTTGATGACTTCACAGGTTCTTGCAAACTAGCTTGGATTTTGTTCTCTGCAAAACTCCCAATGGAGTGCAACTGTCCCTCACAAATGTGTCTTCTTTTACAGGTTGTCTTGGAGACGGAGATTACAAACAAGTCCGCGTTGAAACTTTATGAAAACCTTGGCTTTGTACGAGACAAGAGGCTGTTCAGATACTATTTAAACGGAGTTGACGCACTGCGTCTTAAACTGTGGCTGCGTTAATAGGAGGACCCTACTTCCCAGCCAACATGGCAGCGGCGTCCTTTGCATGCAATGCAATTTATGTGGAATTGCTTTGCAGGTGGACTTAACTTCCATGCAGCTCTTCTCTGTGAGTGTCTCATCGACCGTCGCACCTAAATCGTTGCACTGTGTGGCATGGCGCATCTTGTTCTGAATTTACGACAGGTTGTTTCAGACTTCAAATCCTCTTGGTAACCAAGAAGATGTGCCAGTAGGTAGCCAAGATACTATCTTTTCATTTGCAAGTCTACTGACTCCTGTTATATAAATGGTGAACATTTTATCTAAGAACCTGTGTATGTGGAACACAACTTTCTTTTGGTTCGAGCAAGAGAGAAAAGCCAATGTAGATTGTAAAATTCTATAAGTATACTAACATTTCATACAAAACTCACCATAGTTTTTTTTTTTTCTGGGGAAAATGAAAACAGCTTCAACTTTAGGTTTTATTTTTCAATATTGAACTTTCCATTCTTAAATATTGGTACCTCAGTGATTAGTGGATGAAAAAATGTATTGTAGGGTGGGGTGTGTGTTACATCGAGTAACGGTAACAATTAAATTGCGTCTGCCAGTGCCTGTATAGATACGTATATTTGTCTCCACTGCTAATTTTTGAGTGCATGCTTTTCTTTTCTTGATTTTTTTGTCTTTGCAAGAATGGCTTTTATTTAAATTCTGGATTTGATAATAAATTATTTCATTTATAATTTGGATACTTCTCCCACGTGAGGTCTTACAAAGCCCTTCTCTTCTAGCAAGAATTGTAAGCTATCTTTTTAAAAAGAAAAGAAAAACATGAGTAGCTGCTAAAAGGGAGTCCGATGCACTTTTTCTTTTAAAGAGAGTGAGGGATCTTTTTTAAAACTGAAAAACAAATTAATGTAAATTGGATTGATTTTTTTATTTAATCAAAATTATTGCCAGAATAGTAGAGAACCATTATTTGAAAGCAGTTGGAAGAACCTAGAGTTGACTTGGATTCTTATTGCTTTGCTTTCATATTTTAAAAATGCTCCATCCTTCAGTTATCTTGAAAGCAAGTTTCCAAATGCACCACCGTGTCCTTTTTTCTCTCTCCTGTTTTCCTCTAAAGTTTTACATAAGCCAAAACCCTTGCAGATTTTTTGTTTGTTTTTTTGTTTTGTTTTTTTTGGGGGGGGGGTGGAGAATAGTATCCAAAGTCTAAATTGGAACATTCCCCTTTTTAAAAATGAGCTACATGGGCTTGTTAAAAACCATCATCCTTTTTCAGCAGTTACACCGTGTGTACTTCTGTCTGTCAGTGCAATATGTAAAGCAGATCACTTCTTTTTGGCAGTTCAGCAATGACAGCATTGGTATATAATAGATGTATAGATATATATATGAGCAAAGCATAAAAATGACCCTAGATGACTCATGGAAAAAAAAAACACGCTTCCTTCTATTGAGAGAAAAATCTTCAGAATTCAACTTTGCCTTACTATGTTGTATGTTAAGGATTCAACCTATCATTTTGTAAAATGGCTCGAGTTACTGTACATTTGAGAGGACCTGACCTCCAGTCACCCTTGGAAGAAAAAGACCCTTTCTGGACAGCTTAGTAAGTTTTAAAGGAAGGCCATCCTTATTTTGCACAGACTGAGCATCTCCCCCACTATGTATAAGTTGTGAATTGTATTTGGGACAAATAAAGGATTTTAATTTAAAACTGGCACTTCTCTCCAGATAGTTTGTATGGCTCACCTCCTCCTCTCCCTTAGCTAAGCAGTGCCTGAGCTACAGCACTTTACAACTGAGAACGCCATGTTTCTGGAACCATCTGCCATGTTTGTAGCAGCATCTGTCTTCTTGCTTACCACCAGGTATCTTTGTTCTTGCCACTGTAGCTCTAAATATTGGGGTACGTGACTTGTGCCTCTCCAAATTCTCTGCAACTGTAACTCTTTCAGCCATGGCCAGTACTGAGGGATGATAGGAGTTGCAGTCCCAGCAACTTTCACAGGACCACAAGTTGCTCACCCTTGCTCTAAGTAAGCTACTAGAGTGTCCCAGCTCTACTGTCCAAAGTAAACAGAAGACAACTTGGGGTCAGCGATGGGACTAAGGATTGGGTCAATGATCCTGAAGTCTGGTGGGAAAATCCTGTGATGACATTTTTACTGTGACTGTAATCTGACATTACAGAAACCTCCGGCCAGAAGGTCTTGAGGTTTCCTAACTGATGCCACTCCTGAGGTTCTTTGTTTAAATTGCTTCCTAGTTTTTCTTTTTTTGATTCTTTCCAAATCTGGTGAATCAGTGTAGTTTCCATGTTCTCTGTTAAACCAGTGGGTGTGAAAAGAATCATACAGGTCTCCAGATGAAGGACGTTCACTATATTGGCTAGAGTCTCTGGGAAATGAAGCTCACCAGCCTTTGGGAGGCTGTATAATTGTTACCCGCTGTGTTAAGAGGTCTGTGTCACACTCTGAAGGCTGCTACTTCTGTAGATTGCATGTTTAGATTATGTCTGTTTTTTCATATTTTTTGCACATAGAAGGTGGATTGGCCAACGGGTAGATATTTTTTCAGTGAGTCTCCATAAACCTGAACTTCTGATTCCCTTTGGTTTAAGAACAGAGCGATATGAAGTCTTCCCCATCTCAATTAGGCTGCTGAAATGAACCAGGTTTGAAGAGAGAGAACCGGAAGTGGACTTTATCTGAATGGAATGCAAACTTAGTTCTGTTCTTGAAAACAATTTATTTGAGCTGTTTTCCCAGACACACTGTGTTCAGTAATTGGTGTACATTTGCCCTGAATAGTTACTGTATGTCTCGCTCTAGCTAGTCACTCTTGTGGCTTTGCTGGAAAACCAAAGTAAGTTTTGCAAGTCTGAAATTAGCTTGCTACTGACCTAGACTCTTCCTCACATGGTTTTCTAAATACCAGGAGATTTTCTTTTTTTGTGTGCTTAACAAACAGAAGCATTCAAATTTGTATTCACTCATCTGCTGTTGTAATAACATAAGAAATGTGCGGCTGGATTAGATCAAAGGCTTTTCTGGCCCAGTGTTTGTTGCCCAAGCTATCGGCCAAATGCTAGTGGCAGCCTTGCAACCAGAAGGTGAGGTCAGTGGCGCCCTCCCACTCCAGTTCTCTAGGAAGAAAAATTGAGGGCCTACTGCCTGTGATCCTAGAGGTAATGTATAACCATTGTGACTAGTGGATGTTGCTAATCTTGTCATCCATGAAAAGTTGGTATAGGTATGTCTTAGTTGATGAAGCAGATGTTTTTCTGGTCATAACTTTTTTAACAGAAAATTTGGCACAAGAGTTGGAAATAACATGGCAAGAATAGGGGTATTTATTAATTTTATTCATTTATATCCCACCTTTCTTCCAACAATGGGACTCAAGATGGCTAATAACATTAAAACAATACAGGTTAGAATCATAGAATCATAGAGTTGGAAGAGACCATAAGGGCCATCCAGTCCAACCCCCTGCTGTGCAGGGAGACACATCAAAGCATTCCCAACAGATGGCCATCCAGCCTCTGCTTAAAAACCTCCAAAGAAGGAAGCTCCACCACACTCCAAGGGTGCAGCATATTCCACTGCCAGACAGCTCTGACTACCAGGAAGTTCTCCTTTCCTGCAGCTTGAATCCATTGCTCCTTGTCCTAGTCTCTGGAGCACTCCCTCCTTGACATGACATCCCTTCAAATATTTAAACATGGCTATCATGTCCCCTCTTAACCGTCTCTTCTGCAGACTAAACATCCCCACTCCCTGAGCTGCTCCTCATAGGACATGGCTTCCAGACTCCTCACCATTTTGGTCGCCCTCCTCTGGTCATTTAAAAAACAATTTATAAACATGGCATGTTAAAAATATTAAATACATTAAAATACATTTTAAAAAACGATACCAACCTTCAAAGCAAAGCTGCACAGTATTAGAAGCCCAAACCTAGTCAATTTATAAAAGCCTGATGGCACAAAGATTTTTTAACTTGCCATCAGAAGGAAGGCACAGATGATGCCATCCTTGCCCCTCTAGTGAGGAAGTTCCGAAGTCTGGGAGCAGCCACCGAGAAGGCCTTCTCCTTTATTTTTCCAAAACACACCTGAGAGGGGGTGTGACAAACAGAAGGGTCTCTCCAGATGATCTTAGGGTCCTACTAGGCTCATGAAGGGAGAAACAGTCCTTCAAATAACCTGGGCCCAAGCCATATAGGGGTGGGTTCCTACACCACAAAAAAGAAGAGTAGTTCCATGTGTTTTAGCAACCCTTTTATGCAAAACGAACAGTATAGGCATGTGAAATGAAACAGCCAGGTCAGTGAAGCCTTGCATAAGTAAGCAAAAACATTCTGAACCTTCTAGAGACCACTTGAAGGCATCTTCCAAAATACATCCACATGACGTTTTCTTTCACCAGACTCTGCTTTTCTCATGATTTCCACTTTGGTGGCCAAACATGTAGTTCTCTGCTTTTTTTAACATGCTGGAGGTGAGTGGTGAGGCAGGTTTACCTACTCTCCGCTTTTCTCTCTGTTTTGGTGGGCACTCATGATCAAAAAGGGATTCTGGAGATAGCTGCTGTTTACCTTGCCTGGTGCAGGTAGCACACATGGCTACAATAAGGTTGATGAAAATCCACCTCTTTCCCAGCATAAGCTTTGTTAATTGGATTATTTACTGCAGACCTGCTGCTACGGTTTGAAGCCAAAAGTCTGTGTTTCTCCATTCCTCCATCATCCTAGCACCAATGCTGTTGAAAGCTTCTGGCTAGACAGAGGATGAGGGGGAAAACAGGGACTGGGCTTTTGTAAAAAGGAGCTTCACTGTCAAAGGCTTTGTTAACTGACCTACATCTGTGTAGTCCAGGAAGAACCATGAGAGGTGCTTTGTACTTGTATAGAATATGTTATGCAGTCTTGGTTTATCTTCCCATCTGACCGAGATAAGGTAAAACTTCAAGGAGCACCCTTCAAACACTTAGCAGCCTGAAGAGCTGCTGTCACACCCCCACCAAGAGAAAGAGGTTCTATAGTTCCCTTATGCGTGTCAGATTCTAATGTTGCCTCCAGTGCATTACAAAAAAGGGTTTGTCTTCAGGTACCCCCCCCCCCAAAAAAAATGCTCTTAGAGCCTTGCTTTGGCCACTCCATCATACGAAATCCTCATGACGGTAAGAACTGACTGCCTGTTACAAGTGGATGTCATCAAACACATCCTTTTATGTATATCCAAAAAAAAGTTGAACAGTCACATTTTGACATATCAAAGAAAATGAATATAAGGCTGTTTGCTAGCACTGGAACCACGCTCTGTCATGTCTTCAGGGGTTTAATGAATTGTAGCTTCTAAGGACATGAGAACACATTTTTCTGCAGGACGGCATGTTTGAACAGACCTGCTGATTTTGTTCTTCATGGTCATTTCTTAGAAGTAGAAATGTTGTAATTCACCTTTTCTGAATAGGGAATAAGGTGGGATATAAATAAGTATCTGGCATTCCTTGGATTGTAGCTGCTAAGAGCAATCCTCTTTTGTCACTGAAATAGAGTATGGGCCTGAATGGTTCTGAAGACTGCCTGAATTTATAACCTCAAAAAAATAAGGAATGGCTGTGCCAGGTCTAGTAGCATCATCATTATCATCTTTACTTATACCCCACTTTTTTCCCAAGTTACAATTTAAAAATATAGCTAAAACCCTTAGAATGCAAAAGTTAAAACATAATTAAACAATGAGAAAGAACTCAAACAATATTAAAATACATAATTAAAAACTCACATTCATCAAGATCATGATATCCAGTATTAATGATAATACTGGTGTGTACCCCTGTTAACAAAGTTGTTAACAATGAAGCTCCTTTTTACAACAGCTTTTCATGCCTCTTCATCCTCCCTTTTTTCCTTGTCCTCAATCCAGTGAGAGGTTTTTAGCAGCCTTGCTGGCAGTAGGAGGATGGTGAAGGAGGGCTGGAGAATCCTAGAGTTGGAAGAGAACCCAGAGGCCATCCAGTCCAACCCCCTGCTGTGCAGGGAGACACATCAAAGCACTCCCAACAGATGGCCATCCAGCCTCTGCTTAAAAACCTCCAAAGAAGGAGGCTCCACCACACTCCACTGAGGCAGCATCTTCCACTGCCGGACAGCTCTGACCGTCAGGAAGTTCTTCCTGAGGTTCAGGTGGAATCTCCTTTCCTGCAGCTTGAATCCATTGCTCCTTGTCCTGGTCTCTGGAGCAGCGGAAAACGAGCCCACTCCCTCCTCAACATGACATCCCTTCAAATATTTAAACATGGCTATCATGTCCCTTCTTAACCTTCTCTTCTGCAGAGTAAACATACCCAGCTCCCTAAGCCGTTCTTCATAGGGCATGGCTTCCAGACTCTTCACCATTTTGGTCGCCCTCCTCTGGACACACTCCAGCTTGTAAATATCCTTGAACTGAGCTGCCCAGAACTGGACACAGGATTCCAAATGAGGTCTAACCAATGCAGAATAGAGTGGTACCATTACCTCCCTCGATCTAGACACCATACTCATATTGATGCAACCAAGAATCGCATTGGCTTTCTTGATCGCCAGACTTTTGGTGTCAGATTGCAGCAGTAGGTCTGCAGTAAATAATGCAAAATACGAAATTTGAGCTGGGAAATTCATCCAGTTGTAGCTGTGTGTGCTTCCTTATGACAAGCAAGCTAAACAGCAGCTGTTTCTAGAACGCTATGCTGATCACGAGCAAACAGCAAAATGGAAAAGGGAAAACAAGACAAGACAAGCCTGCTTCACCAGTCACCTGCCCAGCTTGTCAAAAAAGCATAGACGTGTATGCTGGTATATGTTTATGTTTGGCCACCAAAATAGAAATAATAAGAATGTGGCTTGGGGAGCTAGGTGTGTTTGCCCTGATGGAAAGAAGGTTAAGAGGAGACATGATAGCCACGTTTAAATATTTGAAGGGATGTCATGTTGGAGATGGAGCAAGCTTGTTTTCTGCTGCTCTGGAGACTAGGACGTCTGGATTCTAGGAGAATGGATTCAAACTACAGGAAAAAGGATTTCATTTAAGCATTAGGAGGAACTCCCTGACAGTAAGAGCCATTTGACAGTGGAATGTGCTGCCTCAAGGTGTGGTGGAGTTTCCTTCTTTGGAGGTTTTTAAGCAGAGGCTGGAGGGCCATTTGCCAGGGGTGCTTTGAGTGTGTGTTCCCGCATGGCGGAATGGAGTTGAACTCAGTGGCCCCTGTGGTCTCTTCCAACTCTATGATTCTATGATGTCTGGTCAAAGAAATACCTGTTCCTGGATGCATTTTTGGAAGCCCGCAGGTGGTCTCTAGAAGGTTCAAAATGTTTTTGCTTCCTTGTGTAAGGTTTGTCTGATCTGGTTGTTTCATTTCATGGCTGAAATCCTGTTGTTAGCCTTGACTACAGTAGACCCATTCAGTCAATTGGAATTACCTATGTGTTGGCTTCTCATTCAACAATTGATTAAATAGGTTACTCTAGTTGGGGCTAACCAGTAGGATGCCGGCTCACATGTGTGTGTATTGTTAGTTTGGGATACAAAGTTTGTCAAAACATGAGTCAGCAGTGTGACAAGGCAGCCAAGAAAGCCAACATGATTCTTGGTTGCGTCAATGGGAGGATGGTGTCTAGATCGAAGGAGGTAATGGTACCACTCTATTCTGCATTGGTTAGGCCTCATTTGGAATACTGTGCCCAGTTCTGGGCAGCTCAATTCAAGGATATTTTTTAAAATAAAAAGTATTTTTAACAGGCAGGGCCTCCTCCACTCAGGGAATCTAATTCCCTTCCTCATTTCAGCTTTTTTTTTTTTAAGAGGACGCATACAGACCAATGGCAGGCAAAATGTTAGCCCTCCAGGGATATTTTTGTCTCAAAGGGTCCCTATGCCCACCAAAATAAAAAATGGGGGGGGTATTGTTTTGCCTTTAAATGACCAATGGTGCTTCCCAAGACTCTGCAGAAATGCTACTGACCATTTTGCCATGCCTTTTTTCCCCTATATACCCTCCAACTTTCCCAGTGAGCCAAGGGCCATCCAGATTAATCCTCTCTTATCTCTCCTTTTTCATCTGCTTCTGAATTGTCCCAGCTTCTCACCCCACTTTTCCCCATTGTATACAGCTTACTTCCATTGCTGCAAACTGTGTTCAAAGTCCAAAAAGGAGCTTGCACTCAACTGAGCAGAGGGTGGGGAGAGGAAGGGGTGGAATCTCACCCTTCTCAGTGTGTGCGTGTGTGTATGTTTGCCTTCAAGTCTTCTAAGGAAAAGAGATTCCGTCTAAACATTAGGAAGAACTTCCTGAGGGTCAGAGCTGTCCGGCAGTGGAATCTGCGGCCTCAATGGAGTGTGGTGAAGTCTCCTTCTTTGGAGGTTTTTAAGCAGAGGTTGGATGGGCATCTGTTGGGAACGCTTTGATTGTGTATTCCTGCATGGCTGAATGGAGTGGACAGGATGGCCAAAAATAACCTAGCTGTGCAGTTGCATAGGAGCATGGCGGTGGAGGGAGCGCTTCGCCCTGGGCAGGAATGTTTTTGGGGCGTTCCCGCCCATAGCCACACCCCCCGTGTGCCCTAGCCACGCCCCCCACAGTGGCCCCACACACACAGCGGCCATGTCCCTCATGCCGTAGCACTGCCCCCCTCCCACCCACCCCTCCGCACACTCCAAGCGCTGCCTCTGTAGCTATGCAATTTAGTTAACCTTGCTATGCATTTCTCTGAAAAATTAATAATATCGTCCACGTTCATAAATTACATGATGCACACATTTCCGTCTTTATGAAGAACCTACACCCAAAAATACAGGATCTTTTGGCATCTCATCTAATATATAAAAGTCAAAGTTTGTGTGTGTGTTTGTCTGTGCCAGGCGAAGACCTCATATGATTGGCCGGCTGTGAAGATTCTGTGGAATCCGGGGGTTGGCAGTTTAGGGAGGGGCCTTTAGAATTCTCTGCCAGATTGCTCTTGGGCCTGGCCAATTGTTATAGAGACGACGCCTAGCACCGAGGAGGAGGGCAGTGTATTCCCTCAGGAACCCAACCTCTGTATATTAATGATTCTGAATACAGATTGGATTGGGGAATATGGGGGAAAGTTACAGGTACCAGACAAGACGGTTTGGGGAATTAGAGACAGAGGATCTCAGATCTTTCTAACAAGTATTACCTATAAGAAAGTAAAATCCCAGGCAATGCCAGGTATATATGCTAGTTCTATATAAAAGGAAAACACTTTCCAGAGCTCAAATAGAGGACAAATCTGTTAATAAGGCAGATGTGCCTTATTAAACTTGAATAAGTTTTCTGGCCCTGCAATAAAGGGGTACCCCTTATTATATGGGGCACTTGGCAGCCCTAACAGGAGGTAATACGTAACCATCCTGGTGAGTAGCTACTGATAGCCTAGTCCCAATCCGGCATAAATCATTACATCTTGCAATAGTGAATTTCATAATTCACCTCTGGTGCTATACAAAATATATGCATTTAAAATGCATTTATAATATATGGATTTAAAAATGCATTGAAAATACTTTCAAAATTAGCTAAGCGGAGAATACAGCTAAGCTAATATATATTAGCTTGTAATACTCTGATCCTCAGGAGAAGGTTGTGACAAAGATAGAGGAGGGATATATCGAAAACTGCAATTTATTACCAGGACAATGTGATTTCTTTGCAGTTGATGTGCTACATGAGGAAAGACATCCAAATCCCGTTTGGAAAGAAAAATCATAGATAGATGCGTAGAATTATTGACACTTGGGGATGTTTGGTAAATCTAGGCACTAAAAATGAGTCTTGATTTCAAGGGTGTTTAAGAATTCATTTCTGTTTATTTGATTTATATCCTGCCGTTCTCTCTATGCGGGATCCAAGAAATTGCCAGGAAGCATGGTGGTTCGCATCCCACTTAGCAAAACTGTTCTTTATTCTTGGCCTCTGGGGCGAGTGTCTTCTGATAATGCCAGTAGCAAGAAGACACATTCAGGCTGCTGAGAGAGAAACTGTGTGACAGCTGGATTAAACCCATTCACAAGCTATCAACCAAATTTAAACGTTTGTCAAAACAATTTGAAAGGCACCCACAAACCGCAGCACTGATAATACGACAGGAGAAAGATAAGGAGCCCTGGTGGTGCGGTGGTTAAATGCCGATACTGCAGCCACAAGGTTGTGAGTTCAATCCTGCCAGGCTCCAGGTTGACTCATCCTTCCGCAGGTTGATAAAATGAGTACGCAGCTTGTTGGAGGCAATTAGCTAACACGTTGTAAACTGCTTAGAGAGCACTTAGCTGATAAACGGTATAGCAATACACATGCTATTGCTAAGGAGGGTAACTTTTGCACAGTTTGGATATGGGATCCTGTCTCAGTCATCTTGGCCATCTAAACCGTTTAGCCTAAGGTCTCTTTATCTAATAACAGGCCCAGTTTCTTCCTTCCTTCAATAGGTGTTCAGTTACTAACATCCCTTACAAGGAAAGGAAACAGTTTCTCAAGCTTAGACATTAGGTACTTATTTATTGATTGGTTGAAATGAAACCCAGCTCTTCCTTTCTCTGCTTTGCACTTAGTAGTTTGCTTTCACTTACTCTATGCGGCAGCCCAAAAAAACGAGCAATGCAATTCTGGGCTGCATCAAGAGGAACTGTAGCGTCCAGATTGAGAAAAATAGTTGTGCCACTCTGTTCTGCTTTGGTCAAAGCTCACCTGGAATCCTGTGTCCAGTTCTGAGCATCACAGTTCGAGAAGGATATTGACAAGCTAGAACATGTCCAGAGGAGGGCAACCGTGATGATCAAGGTCTGGAAACCAAGCCTTATGAAGGATGAATTAGGGAGCCGGGTGGAGTATATTTTGTTTGGAGAAGACTAGAGGAAGGAAAAAGAGGATCAGCTGTCTCGGACTTGGTCCTAACTGATAGGGAGAAGTGATCACTGGCATCAAAGTAGTTGGCATTTTAGGGGAAATGACTGTGTAATCCTAGAATTCACAATCGTAGATAGTCAAACATGGACTCTGGATTTCAGGAAAGCTGATTTTAACAAGCTCAGGGAAATATTGGAGGGAACCCACGGGTAGAGCTGCTCAAGGAGAAAGACATTCATCTAAGGTGGGAGTTCTTGAAGAAGGAGTTGCAAAAAGCACAATCACAGTCCCATGGAAGAAGAAAGATGTGAAACGACGGAAAAGTCAATGTGGTTACACATTGGAAGTGGAGGGGAAAAAAGTGAAGTGAAAAAAATGGAAGTGGAAAAAAAAGCATGCATAAAGAATGGAAAGAACAATGAATCACCAAAGAAGAGTACAGATGTTTAGCCCAAGTTTGCGGGAATAGTATGAGAAACGCTAAAGCTCAGAAGAAGTTGAGCCTGGCTAGGAAAGCAAGGAAGCAACAAAAAAGGGTTTTTCAAAACATTTCAAGCAAAAGAGCGATCAGGGAGCCAGTGAGACCACTGCTTAGCAAGGATGGTAAAATGCTAACAGATCAC
This sequence comes from Cyclura pinguis, assembly GCA_030412105.1. Taxonomy (NCBI): domain Eukaryota; kingdom Metazoa; phylum Chordata; class Lepidosauria; order Squamata; family Iguanidae; genus Cyclura; species Cyclura pinguis. The sequence continues at coordinate 383,596,176 of CM059599.1, forward strand.
AATAGAAAAACAGAACGGCTCCTTACCTATTTTGCTTCAGTTTTCTCCCAAAAAGAGAACTGCGTGCCTCTCTGCATCAGGAGAAACCTTGGCAAGAGATCTGGATTGCAAATCAAAATGGGCAAGGAGATAGTCAGAAATCACCTAGTTAACCTAAATGGGCCTGATTAATTCCATCCCAGAGTATTGAAGGAACTTGCTAATGTGCTGAACAACTTGTCTTCATTTTTGAGAAATCTTGGGGAACAGGCCGAGGCGTATCTAGCATAAACAGCACCTAAGGCAATCATGGAAGTTGTGCCCCTTCTTCCAGGGCAGCTTCCTCCTCCTCCTCCTCCTCCTCCTGCTGTGCTAAATCTTTGGGGAGAGGGTTGTGCCCCCCTGGCATTGGCACCCAGAGCACAGGTCCTATTTGCCCCACCCTAGCTATGCCTCTGAGAACAGGTGAAGTACCAGAAGATTAAAGAAGACCAAACATTGTCCCCTCTCTTCAAACAGGGCAAAAAAAGAACATCTGGGGGCTACAGACCAGTCAGCCTCATCTCAATACCGGGAAAAATATTAGAATAGATTGCAAAGGAGTCTGTCTGCAAGCATCTAGATGACAATGCAATGATTAGTAGCAGCCACTATGCATTTGTCAAGAATAAATACTGCCAAACTAATCTCCTATCTTTTTTTTTAATTGGGTCAGTAATTCAGTAGATGGTGGGAATGCTGGAGACGTCATTTATCCAGATTTCAGCAAATCATTTGATGAAATCCCCCTTGATGTTTTGATTAGCAAAATGATTAAATGTGGAATAGATGGCAATGGCGTTAGATGGATCCATAATTGGAAAACTGTGTTCAAAGGGTCATCATTGATGGCTGTATATTGAATTGGAAACAAGTCCTGAATGGAACGCCACAGGGTTCTGTCATGGGACCAACACTTTTCAATATTTTTTTTCAATGACTTAGATGTTGGGTTAGAGGGAAATACAAAACTGGTAAAGATAGATCACACATCTACATTTAAGCCAAAGAAACCAAATGCACACTTTTTCTATGGAGAATACGTGGCTTAGCAGCAGTACATGTGAAAAGGACCTTGGGATTATTTTTGATCATAAGTTGAACATGAGCCAGCAGTGTGATGCTGCAGCAAAGGAGGCAAATAATATTTTAGGCTGCATTAGTAGAATCATGGTTTCAAAGACAAGAGAAGTAATCTTCACATTACATTATGCACTTGCTAGGCCTCATCTGGAGTACTGCATTCAGTTCTGGGCACCTCATTTTAGGAAGGATATAGGCAAATTGGAGCAGATTCAGAGAAGGACAACAAGGATGATTAAAAAGTATAGAGAACCAAACATATGAGAAAAGGTTAGGGGAGCTGAGCATGATCCATCTGGTGAAGAAAAGACCGAGGGGGTGACATGATTGCTTTACTTAAATACCTCAAGGCCTGCACCCCAGACTCTCGTTCCTCCATGCTGCCCACAAACTCTCGTGTTTGAGCCATCTCTCCTTGATCCTCTGCTTCAGGACTGGTAAATATCACCCTATAAACCTGAAATCTCTCTTTATCCAACCTTTCTCTCCTTTCCCTTCACTAGCCTTATATGGTTCGTGAGACTGCTTGATTTCTTGTGTGCGTCTGTGAATTCTCTAATACATTCCTTTGATTCGCAATTGGTGTCCTACACTTAGTACCAGGACACACAGGTGAAAAGGTCCCATAGCTACCCCGCTCTTGCAGGCCTCCTTTGAGTCTTTTTTACCACTTTTTTAAGGAGATGCTGGCACTGCTGGTGGATCTCAAGGTCCTCCATCTTTTGCGGCAACCGCCATCTTTCAGGAGGGCTTTAGTTATGTATTCCTGTATGGCATGGGGTTGAACTGGATGGCTTCTGCGGCTCTTTCCAGTTCTATGAATGTGTCCAGAGGACACAATCAAAATGGTGAAGCATCTGGAAGCCATGAAGCCCTATGAGGAGCGGTTTAGGGAGTGGTGATGTTTCGTCTGCAGAAGAGAAGGTTAAGAGGGAACTTGATAGCCATGTTTAAGTATCTGAAGGGATGTCATGTTGAGGAGGGAGAGGGCCTGTTTTCTGCTGCTCCAGAGACCAGGACGAGGAGCAATGGATTCAAGCTGCAGGAAAGGAGATTCCACTTGAACCTCAGGAAGAACTTCCTGATGGTCAGATCTGTCCGGCAGTGGAATCTGCTGCCTCGGAGTGTAGTGGAGTCTCCTCCTTTGGAGGTTTTTAAGCAGAGGCTGGGTGGCCATCTGTCGGGAATGCTTTGATGTGAGTTCCTGCATGACAGAAGGGGGTTGGACTGGATGGCCTCTGTGGTCCCTTCCAACTCTGTGATTCTATGATTCTGTTGCTAGAAGAGTTGTGGCAGTGATATGATGGTAGTAGGTGTGTTTTTTTTTTCCTTCTGTCCCATAGAAGAGCCTCACCAGCGTTCTGAAGGCTGAGCTTCTGCACAACCTCTTTAAATCAGAACTCTTTATCAAAAAACTCATCAAAAAGAGTGATCCTTTCCGTTTTAGTCCTCACTAGGGCAGGCCTCCGGCAAGGGTATTTCCAGTTATCGGAGTCACTACTTGAAGCATCCGAAGAAGATTCTCTTGTTCCTTGCTGTTTCAGCAACCACGCTTCCACTTTGCCTCTCCGACTGACCCAGGCGTCAGACGGTCCAGGCTCTTTGAAAAGCTCTCCACTCCACCGATCCCCTAGGTAAAGAAGCAAAAGTAAACGCTTGTTACTGCATAGCCAGCCACTAGGAAGACAGTAGTGCCGTGAGGATTTGGTCCTATATCAGCTCCTTGGGACTGGTCAGTCGTTTTCCTCTAGCTTTGCCCAGAGTGTCAATTTCCCAGGAGCCAGGTTTCTGATGCTCCACTACCCCACTTTTTCCAGGATTCTGCAGTGATGATAAAGTTCTTTTTTTAATAAGTTTTTCCAACACAATGTAAGTATTTAAGTTTTTCCAACGCAATAAAAAAAATCAAAAGATACAAAAACTAGCCACCAGCCAGCCTCCATCCCCTTGGACAGCTAAGGAAAACCCAGTTTCTCAGAACCACAGACCCTCTCCTAATGCCCCCCTGGGTGCCCACCATGCCTTGGCCCCCTTCTCACAGACATACACACACACACACATTTTGATATTTGGAATTTTTCTACTTTTGTGATGGTCTTTTGCCCCTAACACTAGTGAATGTACAGGGCCAACTATTTATATTTTTCTCAAGTGCCTCTCCCCACCAACCTTAGTGGGTGTAAGGGACATTTTCAGCATGTTTTGGCCTCTCCAAATTATTTTAGGCCCAGGAGAGACCTTTTTTCCTGACTTTTTCAACAGTCCAGGAAGACCTGGAAATACTGGAAGAGGGTACTTGATGAAATTCAAAGAACATGTAAAGTGAATTTTGAAATGATACCGGAGTTTTATTTGTCAAATCTGTTAGGTCAACACAGACAGATAAGAAGTCATCAGAAGATACTGTTATACTTGATGACAGCAGCAAGGTCGTTGTATGCACAATATTGGAAAGAAAATAAAGATATAAATCTGGAAGAGTGGAAGTTGAAAGTTTTAGAGACGGTAGGAACAGAAAAGTTAGCGTCCTCTTTGAAAAATAAACCAATACGGAATTTTGAAAGGGAATGGAAAGGAGTATTGGACTGGGTAAAGACATAGGTTTATGAGATGGAGAGGTATGGAAACAAGACAAAGGGTAATTGTTTTTATTGATAAGAGAAATGTAACTGCTCTTCTTTTGTGTAAACAGAAACGATGTTGTTTCAACTGGAGAATATAAGCGGAGGTGGGGGAGGTGGGATACATTTAAAGAAGATGTGACCCACTTGTTCCTTTTTTTATTTGGTAACTAAACTTTAATAAAAACATTACTATCGATCTATCTATCTATCTATCTATCTATCTATCTATCTATCTTGTAATGTTTTATATATATTGTAATGCCTCTTTATATTGTAATGTAATTGTAATGCCTCTTTTTATTTATATATATATATATATATATATATTGTAATGTTTATATATATATATATATATATATATATATATATATATATAGTAATGTTTACACACACACACACACACATATTGTAGTGTGTGTGTGTGTGTGTGTATAAAAATTTCCCCCCCTCAAATGCTTCTCCCCACCAACTTTAGTGGGTGTAAGGGACATTTTCAGCATGTTTTGGCCTCCCCAAATTATTTTAGGCCCAGGAGAGGCCTTTCTTCCTGACTTTTTCAACAGTCTGGGAAGACCTTAACTGGATGATTTCCAGGTTTTACAACAGGAAATAACCTGACAGTCATGAAGGGTGAACTCCCTTCTTAGCTCAGAGGGCTCTAACAGCAGCATAACCCAGGGGAAAAATTGCTGAATGAATTTCTTGGTATTGCTTACCTTGGGTTCTTTTAAAGGTTTGATTAAGCTCCAGGGCAAGCAGATCTTCATCATCAGAGCTGTTATTTCCCCGCCTGTGCCCCAGAGTTCTTCTCGCATCCCTTGTTGGGAGCTTAGGAATTCTTGCCTCTTCACGCAGACGTCTCTTGAGTTCTTCCTGGGTTTAGAAAGAATTTGTCATGGGAAGCACCTAAACATCCAGCCTAAAAGTGTGTGAACAGTCATCTTCACTCTCCAGGAGAGCATGGGATCAGTAATTCAATACAGGGACTGCGAAGAAAATTCCCAGCACCCTCAACAAACTGCAGCTGGGATCCTGCGGCTGTCTTATGCAGGTGCAAGTTCCTTTATGAAAGTAGTTGGGCATTTTTGTCTAAGGCAGAACATTTGCATTCAGTGCAAGGTTGCAGAAGTGGAACTGCGCATGGATGTGCATTGCACACACACACATCTGCTTGTGCATTTATAGAGTCATAGAATTACAGAGTTGGAAGAGACCCTAGGGGCCATCCAGTCCAGCCCTATTCTGCCATGCAGGAACACACATCAAAGCACTGCTAACAGATGGCCCTCCAGCCTCTGCTTAAAAACCTCCAAAGAAGGAGACTCCACCACACGCCGTGGGGGCAGCAGCATATTCCACTGCCAGACAGCTCTGACTATCAGGAAGTTCTTCCTGAGATTCAGGTGGAATCTCCTTTTTTGCAGCTTGAATCCATTGCTCCTTGTCCTAGTCCCTGGAGCAGTGGAAAACAAGCCCACTCCCTCCTCAACATGACATCCTTTCAGATATTTAAACATGACTATCATGTCCCCTCTTCACCTTCTCTTCTGCAGACCAAACATCCCCAGCTCCCTAAGATGCTCCTCATAGGGCTTCACGGCTTCCAGACCCTTCACCATTTTGGTCGCCCTCCTCTGGACATGCTCCAGCTTGTCGATATCTTTCTTGAAATGAGGTGCCCAGAATTGGACACAGGATTCCAGATGAGGTCTAACCAAAGCAGAATAGAGTGGTACTATTACTTCCCTTGATCTACACACTATACTCCTATTGATGCAACCAAGAATCGCATTGGCTTTCTTGGCTACTGCATCACACTGCTGACTTTCTCTGTACATTTGCTCCCTATGCTCAGTTGCACAACGCTGGCCTTCAGAACAAGGGCTGCATGACACAATTTTTGTTTAACTCTGCTTGCAGAGATTTCTGCTATGCAATCCAAGCGTAGCATTGCAGCCTGAGTACAGTCTGGAGGAAACTATGTCCAAGATCCTATATTTTTAGCATAGTATAAATATACACCAGGAAAGTTAAGCTGGATCCTATAGTTGCACAGTTGCTTATGCAACAGACCCCATGGCCTTGAGTTCACCCCTTGCACAACAGTAGATTAGATCTGCACCTGCTGAGTTGACAGTGAGAGAAAGGGTTGGGTGTACTTTTACAGAATACTTGGCTGTACTAGGGGCTAGACATATGCAACATCAGAAAACACAATCTCTTTTACACAAGTGTAAGAGCAGCATGGTATAGTAGTTTGTGCATCGGACTAAGACTAAGGTTTAAACCGTGCTCAGCCACGGAAGCCCGTTGGGAGAGCTTGGTCAAGTCACACTCCCTCAGCCTCAGAGGAAGGCAAAGGCAAACTCCTTCTAAACAAATCTTACCATGAACACTCTGTAATAGATTGGCCTTACAGTTGCCAGACAACTTGAAGGCACCCAACAAACGTGTCCCACCCGGATTCTAGCTTTTGACCGTAAAATTAGCATAAAATCAAGTGTGCATTCCATGTGCAGCTGATAAAGTACCTTACTGTTAAATAAATAAACTACTGCCCACAAAAGCTTATGCCACATACAACTTGTTAGTCTTGAAGGTGCCCGTGGGACTCTTGTTACTTTTAATTCAAAAGATGCATCAACTTGTTTAACCAAAGGAAAATGCACAAGAGAAAGCCAGCATTGTGCAGTTTTCTGAGCATTGAATTAAGACCCTGGAGACCAGGAACATTTCTGCACTAGACTGTTATAGCGCTATTATTCCACTTTCAACATCCTATGGAATCCTGGGGTTTGCAGAGCCTCAGGCCCCTCTCTAAACTGCAAACCCCAGGATTCCATAGGATGTTGAAAGTGGAATAATAGCGCTATAACAGTCTGCTGCGGAAATGGCCCAGGATTCAGTTCCCTGCTCAGCCATGGAAACCCATTGGGTGAGCTTAGGTACGTCACACACTCTCAGCCCCCAGAAAATCCCCTCATAGGTCCATCTTAGAGTCATCACAATTTGGAAAAAAACTTGAAGGCACACGACGACAAGACACACGTGGCTGGATCCTACTCTTAGTCCTAACTAGAATCGGAACTGCAATGTTTAAACTACAGTTTAATGGACTGGGAATCACAGGATGAAACAATTAAAAGATATTTAATTAAGCTTCAACCCAATTTAACTGATTAATCAACTAAACACTGCAAGCCTACTGATAATGGCAGTGAATGTATCGATAATATTACAAACTCTGGATGTCCCACCCCCTTAGTTGTCTTCTCTAACCCCACAAAACTGTCATCCATAATTTTACACATTTTTCCATTTTCTCTATCTTAAGTCAAACAATGGCACCTCTCTTTCAAAAAAAACTTCACCCTTACCTCTTTTCTTATTTCTAGCATCTTCATCTGGAGTAAATACTGCCGTCTTCCATGGGGATGTATAGCAGCGTGCCTTCCTTTCTCTAGCTCCTTCCAGGGAAGGTGGAGAGATAAAAGGCAGGCAGACAGGTTAGAAAACAAGTTAGTGGTTTCGTCACTGTCTTATCTCTCACTGTCTTGGTCTAGGAATAAAAGGGTATTTGTAATTGATGTAATAAAATGTTATATGAGGCCTTCTCCTTTCAGACACCATAGATCCAAGATCAAAAGGAGACTCCACCACACTCCCAGGCAGCAGGGAATTCCCTCGTAGAACTGCTCTTCCCATCAGGAAGCTCTTCCTAATTTTTAGGTGGAATCTCTTTTCCTGTTGTGTGAATCCATTGCTCTGTGTCCTAGTCTCTGGAGCAGCAGAAAACAAGCTTGCTCCATTCTCCCTATGACATCTCTTCAAATATTTAAACGTAGCTATCAGGTCGCCTCTTAACCTTCTCTTATCCAGGCTAAACATGCCCAGCTCACTGAGCCACCACTCACAGAGCATGGTTGCCAAACCTTTTACTATTTTCATCATCTTGTTGAGGAACACAAGATACCAAAAAAAGCTCTGTCAAAACAGGGGAATGTTCCCTGTCCTCTCTTAACGTCCAAACCCGAACTTTCAGCCACAGCTGCCCCCACTCCAGATGGCTACTGCCTTGCTGGTAGAGAGCAAGCAGGGAGCATGGAGGCATCAACAAGAAGAGTAATGCTGGTTATTCCTCAATGCTCCCTCCTCTCCTCTCCACTGGGGAGATAAGAGTATGTTGGGAGGGGACAGGTGGGGCTGAAAGCTGGAGTCTGGAAGGTAAGAGAAGTCAGGTGTCTTTATCCGTCTTCGTAGAGTTTTACACTGCCTTGTCCTGCTCCACGATCTGTTAATATTTCAAGTTGTAGGACCCCCATCCCGTATCCAACTTGCCAGCCCTACCACTCACGTCTGATCCTAAGATGCCCCTGCATTTGTCCCAGCCTTATCCCTCCCTCCCTCCTCCGTTACCTCTAAACGACTTACTTTTGCCTTGGATGTTGCTGACCCCCCTTGCAGGCTTGAGTATTTGTCAGGAGACACGTCTTTTGCAAGGATGAAGGGCTCCAGTTTCTGCGAAGTCAAGAAGAGCCAGATTAAAGGGCATCTCTTCAGATTTCCCAAGGGGCTGTCTCAAGACATTTCACTACCTGAGGCAGAGCTTGACATGCTGCCCCCCGTGTTTCCAGCACCGGCACATACCCTGTGTTGCCAGGGCAATGCAGAGAAGCTACCCCAGAGTCTTATGACACTGCGCCGAAACCGTGAGAGTTGTCACCAAGATCTCACTGAAGTCTTGCAAAAATTTGCAACATGTGCAGGGATGGGGAAAATAGTGGCATTGTCTTGCGCCAGCTATCTTGCTTTTCCAAGGAAACACTCAGATTTCTAGCAGCAGCACTTATTTAGGAATTGGCAAGCAACACAGGAACTTTCAAAAGTTGCCAAGACTGGCATATGTTGGATGGTAACAGGTTTCATATTTTGACATACGAATTCTGGCACAGTTTACAATGATTGGTGAAAGTCGTAAATGTCACATCATCTCGTCAGAACCATAAGTACCCATGTCTTCCTTATGCTTACATAACTTTCATCCTGAGAACTCAAGACAGTTCCTATGTTCATAGAATCATAGAATCACAGAAACGGAAGAGATCCCAAGGGCCATCTAGTCCGACTCCATTCTGCCATGCATGAAAACACTCAAAGCACCACCAGCAAATGGCCATCCAGCCTCTGCTTAAAAGCCTCCAAAGAAGGTGACTCCACCATACTCTGAGACAGCATATTCCACTGGCAAACAGCTCTTACTATCAGGAAGTTCTTTCTGATATTTAGATGAAATCTCTTTTCCTGTAATTTGAATCCATTGTTCCATGTCCTAGTTTCTGGAGCAGCAGAAAACAAGCTTGCTCCATCTTCAACATGACATCCCTTCAAATATTTAAACATGGCTATCATGTCTCCTCCTAACCTTCTTTTTGTCAGGCTAAACATACCTAGCTCCCTAAGCCACTCCTCATAGGGCATGGCTTCCAGATCCTTCACCATTTTGGTTGCCCTCCTCTGGACACATTCCAGTGTCTCAATATCTTTCTTGAGCTGTGGTGCCCAGAACTGGAGACAGTATTCCAGGTGAGGACTAACCAAGGCAGAATAGAGTGGCACTATTACTTCTCTTGATCTCAACACTATATTCCTGTTGATGCAGCCCAGAATCACATTGGCTTTTTTAGCTGCCGCATCACACTGTTGCCACATCAGCTTGTGGTCCACTAAGACTCCTAGATCCCTTTCACACGTACTGTTTTGAAGCCAGGTGTCGCTCATCCTGTATCTGTGGATTTCATTCTTTCTTCCTAAGTGTAATACTCCACATTTTTCCCTGTTAAAATTCATTGTTAGTTTTGGCCCAGTTCTCTTACTGTGTTCTTATCTTGTCTGTCCTGTCTGTTCTTACAAGTCCTTCCTTTAAGTTTCACTTTCCACCCTTCTGATTTCCTCCCTCATGCCAGATGCCCCAGGTCCCAGTTATCACCAGATCATCTCTATGGGTACCTTAAAGCCTTTGAACCTATAACCGGACACAATTTGCAGACAGCAATTGGTGATCGATACCTTGTTGTGAACAGCAAATAGCAAGGAATACAGCGGTAGGGCTAGTGATCTCTATTCCCTTTCGTCTACTGCCTAAGGCAAACATATTCCCCTCGTTAACATGACAGGGCCTCCGGATGGTGCTGGTTGCAACAACCAGCAATTTCCACCATTGCAGTGATGTAGACTCAAGTCAATAGACTTGGACTCAAATCAGACTTAAGTCGCTTCAGTGACTCGACTCAGACTCAGCTCGGCCCTAAATGATGCACTGACTCGACTCAACTCAAGACTTGTATATTTTTACTGACTGACTTGATGCCCTTCGCTCAGTAACATACGGCATTCATCCAGAAACCTTACGACTTTGAAGAACGCCTCCATCTCTTTTCGCCTACTGGTCACATGGCGATCTCTCTCAAGCCCAAAGTGTGGGTGCCTTTCTCGGAGGGGAACAGCAGACAGGTTAGGCAGCGGGACTGAGGCAGGCTTGGGGTCTGCTCAGCAGCCTGTTCCCACTGCATATCAGAGGAGCCTTCTAAAACAATTCCTGAGAGCAGAAGACGAGAGTCGCCACCAGAGTGCAGGGTGCATTTCTCAGAGGGGAACAGCAAATGTGTTAGGTAATGGGCTTGAGGAGGAAGGATCCTTCCTTCTAAAGCCTTGAATCTTCAGTAATGGGGAGTAAGATGGGATCCTCTTCCCCACGTCCAAAGCTGCAGATGGCAAAATTGCAAATGTGGAGAACCGACTCTGCTTGAATTGTTAAAATTGAATTTATTTCACTCTATCCAATAATTCTGGAATTTTGGTTGGAGTATAAAGTTGGCTTCCAGACTTGAGACTTGAAGGTAGAGACTTGAGACTTGACTTGAGACTCGGAATAAAAGACTTAAATACATCATTGCACCATTGCCTATGGTGGATAGAGCTGCTGGGAGTTGCAGTCCATCGCCAGAATCCTGTGGTATCTTACGTCTTCATAAGTGGATTTACATCTACAGGAATTAAAACTGCACAGTGGTGTAATGTCTGTATCCAGTAGAGGGCTGCTATTATGTTACTATGCAGGAGAGCCGGCAAAGTGCATAATGCACATCAGTGTGCAATGTGCATCAGTGAGCACATCAGTGCACAATGCACACTAGTGCCTGTTCTACACCAATGTTCATTGTGCACCAATGCTCATCGTGCAGCGATATGCAGTGGTCCCAATGAGCATTGAGCGCTCATGCCAGTGTCTAAGTAAGCACCTTTTCAGTTCAGTTCCTCTGCTACCGAGCAGTTACAGTAAAGTTACAGAACAGAACAGGTCAGATAGGATGCTGATGTAAATATGCCTCTGTACTACCTATATATTATTTTTGAAATATTTTTAATTGAGCATTTTCCAATACAATTTTAAAAATTACAAAGGAAAGAAAAAACAAATCACAAGAAAACAAGGGGAAAGAATGAGAGTAAAGAAAAGACGAAGATAACACAGAATGATGAAGAACAAATTTACATTTGACTTCCAACTTTCCTAACGATGATTATCTATGATTTTAAAAAGTAACTTCTCTGATTGTAAATACCATACATGTACTTCTACTGCTTATGTACCCCACTGGCTTTTTGCAAGACAAAGAGAATAATATGCTAATGATGGATTAACTGTATTTTAAATATGCCTGTCGAGAGCCAGCGTGACATAGTGCTTTGAGCATTAGATATGACCCTGGAGACGAGAGTTTGATTCTCTGCTTAGCCATGGAAACCCATTGGGTAACTTTGGGCACATCACATACTCTCAGCCCAGAAAGCCCCATGATAGGGTCACCGTAAGTCAGAAACGACTTGAAGGCACACAACAAAAACAAATATATTTAAAACAAAGGATGCTGTTTTGAGTGTGGTCGCTAGATGGCAGCAAGTAACACTACAAAGCTGAGTGTTCTTCAAACAATGCTCCTAATAATTCTTTTTAAGGTCATGCAGGTACTGATTTCAGCTTCTTTCACACATAATCTCTTTGTTACTATTGCTTTTCATTATATCTGATGCCTGGCCTTTACTCCCATGTGTGCAAGGAAGCATACCTGGCTGTCCTTCATTCTATTTGCATCTTCACAACAGCCCTGCGATGTAGGCGAGGATCAGAGAAAGAATGACCGGCTCAAGATCAATTGGTGAAAGTCATGGCTCGGAGGAGACTTGGACCTGGATCTTCCAAGGCTCTGTTAAACTCTCTGATCACTGCACCAGCCTAGCTATGCCTAAAAATGAACTTGGGAACAAGACAAAAACAGGTGTTTAGAAACCTGTTTTATGCAGGTGTCCCCATGAGAGATACAAGATGGGATGAAACTCTATGAAGACAAATATAGCATTGTGATTATGTAATGTGTGAAGTGGTCCATAGAAAGGCTGATGGAATCAGAAATAATCTTTCGGGCTCATGTAGTATCTGCAGCAGGGCAGGCATTAGGTGGACTTACTCTAGGAAAGTAGGGATGGAAGTAAGATTTGCAGTTATTCATTCCCAGGTTTAAAAAATGACTTTTTCAACATTCAGAAAAGCTGGCTGGGAAGAATAATAAACCAGCAAGATTTTTGCAGTATTTTCCTGGCATTCAACATCCCAAAGTGCTGTGGAGAAATTATTTTCTAGTGAAAAATGCATGGACTTTTGTGCAAAGCCTCTGTTTTCTGCACGGAAAATGGGGTTTCTACACAGGAAGTGCATTTTCTGTGCAGCAAAAGAGGTTTCTGCTCAGAAACACGGTTTCCTATAAAGGAAACCTGCACAAAAGACAGGAGGCCTTACTGTACTACACCGTTATAATGCTATTATTCCACTGTCAACATCCTGTGGAATTCTGGGGTTTGTAGTTTACTGAGGCCCAAGAGTTCAATATAACCAGAATCCAAGTTAATGCTCTGCCTACACAGTCAGAAGAAGAAGAATTTGAAAAATTCTGTCCAGGAGGAAATTGATCACACACCAAAATAGGACCTCTTTTTAATCATAGGGGATTGGTGTTACCCCAAATCGTAGGTGCCGCAAGGGCCACCCTGCAATGCCAAATACCTCCTTGAAAAAGTGGGGAATTAATTAGCTCAAAATCAGGAGGCTGCGAGAGGGGGGCAACTTAACAAGATCTTTCCTACCAGTGTTTACAGGCTCACGCAGGAAAAGAGCCAGCCAGAGATTCAGAAGTAAGCTAAAAATGTGTTTTATTGAGGGAAATTCACTCATGCATGCACACAAGATACACACAATCACACATTCACACAAGAGCTAACTGAAAGAAAAAGGGAGGAAAAATCACAGAGCGGCTGAGGGGTTTGGTGGATTTATAATTACCAGTCCAGAAGAGTAGTGAAGAGCAGAAATGTGTTTTGGCTTAGGTATGACCTAAGGACAGTCCTCATTCAGGAGCCAGACGGACAGAGTGACGGGTAGATGTGGAGTCGAAGGCTTTCACGGCCAGAATCCATTGGTTCTTGTTGGGTTTTCGGGCTTTGAGACCGTATTCTGGTTGTATTTTCTCCTGACGTTTTGCCTGCATCTGTGGCTGGCATCTTCAGAGGAATGACGGGTAGATCTTCGGGAGACTGCAGTGGGCCTCCTCAAATCAGGTGTGTTTGTACCCTGAAAATGGCTTGTGGCTGTGAAGGTTCCAGATGCAAGACAAAAGGAACCTGTTGTGGACAATGGGTCTTTCGCCTGTTGATGGGCTTAGTGCTTTGATTGATGAAGACATGATGGGTGTTGGGATAGCTGTCTATTGTGGGTGCTGTGAGGACAGAGGAAAGAATCCAGGTGTACAAGGGATGGATATCGGTCAATCAGTGTCCTGGTGGGCTCCTCACGGTTGGATTCCCTGGAAAATTCCAGCTTCTGTTTAAGCCTATTATCCACAGGAATGGTGTGTATTTGCCCGACAAATGACTTAGTTTTACCTGGAGGAAGTTTCGAGTTGACCTATCCTTCTCACATTTACAGTCAAATTCTTTCCCTCACTCAGTTTGACCTCTCCGTCACCTCTCAGGCTTGAATTTGATATCAGAGCCGATAAAATATGTTGCCAATTACATACGATGCCAATTAGGTATGGTGCCCATCCAAACCATGCTAATATCAGGGACCCCCAAAGCGGGGCCTTACATTGGAATGCAAAAGTAGGGAACAGAGCAGAATCAAAGACAGTAGGAAAATTTGGCCTAAAATCAAGAAATAAAGCAGGAGACCAACTGACTGAATTTTGCAAGACCAAGAGTCTGTCCATCACAAACACATTCTTCAAGCAACCCAAGAAGTGACTGTATGCGTGAACATCACCTGATGGCCAATATAGAAATCAAATGGACTACATAGTCAGAAGCAGAAGATGGAGAAGCTCCATTCTCTCTGAAAAAACATGACCAGGACCAGATTGAGGCACAGACCATGAACTACATATAGCAGAAGTTAGAGTAAAACTAAAGAACACTAAACCAACCATCATACCTAAATATAACCTGAAGAACATCCCTAGACCTAACTGACCCGAAATCAGAAGAACTCTGGACTGAAGCCAGGGACATTGTCAGGGAGGAAAGACAAAAGACCCTGTCTGTAGACAAAAGGAAAGAGAAGCCCCAATGGATGCCAAAGAAACTCTTCAAGAAGTTAAGGACGGACAAGAAGCAAAAGTCCCCAGATTCCTAGCATTGCCAAGAGTGAAAATCATCCACACTCATATTTGTTGTGCTTGCATTTCCTTGGAGCTTTGAATGCCTCACCTATATTTCTAAATGTTGACATTTTAAATTTCTGCAATGCTAGAAATTTGGGGGAATGAATGAAACGGTCATTGGGAGAAGCAGAATTCTCATTTTTTGGGGGGGGAGAACCCGCTTTCTCCCTTCCTTCCCCCCCATCATTACATCGCTGGGTGATGCAGTTCTTGGAACACATGTTGTGAGACCTAACTCCTGTTAGATGGACCTCAACCCTATAGTCAGGCATTCACTTTGAGTCCCTGTCACACTACACAATTATAGCACAATCATTCTACTGTATCAGCCATAGTGCCTGTGGAATTTTGGGGTTTACAATTTACGGAGGGATATTTAGAATTCTTTTTCTGTATATTTATTTATGAGGTTTCACGCAGAATTGCGTAACACCAGACTACATAAACACGAACTCCAACAAACATGTCAATCATAGATGAAAACCAATATTAACACGCTAAATGGAATAAAATACTATAGAATAAACTAAAAAAACTGAACTAATCTAAAGATATACTAATACACAAAATGGCTCTGATCCTGCTACCAAACTGTAATGAGAAAAGAATAGTGAAAAGAAGTCAGGATAATATTATTCTAACCATTACAGGTCCAGCTAAGGAAAGCTACTAATAGTCGTTGTTGTTGTTGTGTGCCTTCAAGTTGTTTCCAACTTATAGCAACCCAAAGACGAATCTATTATGAGACTTTCTAAGGCTGAGAGGGTGTGACATGCCAAAGATTGCTCAATGGGTTTCCATGGCCAAGTGGAGAATCGAACTCTGGTCTCCAGGGCCATAGCCCAATACTCAAACCACAACGGTACACTAACAGTCATAGCCATAAATGGTTGCATTTTTTTGGATTCCTGTTGCTCAAGAAGTCCATCAATGGTTTCCAGTCATTCAAAAAAAAAAATTCTTCAATTGGTTTATGTTTGAGAACCCGTCTTAATGTAGCCATTTGAGATAGTTCGGTAACCTTAAGGAGCCAGTCCTCACCGCTGGTCCCTCAGCCCGTTTCCAGGCTTGTGCAAACAGTATCCTAGATCATAGAATCATAGAGCTGGAAGAGACCCCAGGGGCCACCCAATCCAACCCTATTCTGCCATGCAGGAACCCACATCAAAGCACTCCTGACCGATGGCCACCCAGCCTCTGTTTAAAAACCTCCAAAGAAGGGGGCTCCACTACACTCCCAGGTCATTTCCGCACTAGACTGTTATAGTGCTATCATTCCACTTGCAACATCCTATGGAATCCTGGGGTTTGCAGTTTCGGGAGGGGCCGGCCGGCCCCTCCCGGAACTGCAAACCCCAGGATTCCATAGGATGTTGCAAGTGGAATGATAGCGGAAATGGCCCCAGGCAGCATATTCCACTGCGTACCCCTGAATTCGGCAGTATGGAATCATGGCAGTCAAAAGAACCATAGCTCTGTAACTGTGTAGTGAAAAAGGTCCCTTGGTGTGGTTAATTATGTACGGTATACCTTCAACTTTCGTCCTTTATTCATGAGACAAACAGCTCAGCTGCTATGCCCCAAGTACTTGCTTGGCCGTCTGAAACATTTCATCCGAATTTGCAACCCGACATATCACGGATGAAAACTGGGACACGTGCGGGCGAGCAACATCAGAGTGTGGTCAAACTGGCAAACATCATTCTTACCGAGAAAGAACACGCCGGTTAGGAGAGGCTGCAACGGTTTTCTTTTGCCTGAGCCTACAAGGGAAGGGCAGGATTCGTCCTCTGCTCTCCTTTCCCCCTGGGGATTTAACTGAGTACAAACTCCTTTTGCATTTTGCACTCGGTTTGGAGCAGCTGAAGCAAGGTGAGGAACAAGGAGAGAAAACAGGAGGAGGGGAGAGAAACTGGGACACTGTAAAAGCGGCTGAAAAGTGGGATGACAAAGGATTAATCGGGACTGTCCCTGACAAACTGGGACAACTGGAAGGTATGCAACTCTCTGTTCTAGTCTCTCTGCATACAACTAAACCGGGGCTTCTTGTAGGAAGGTTAATTATACAAAGACAGGCCAGCGTAGCGTATTGGTTTGAGCATTAGACTGTGACCCTGGAGACCAGGGTTTGATTCCTCACTCAGCCATGGAAAGCCACACACTCTCAGCCCTAGAAAATTTCATGATCCAGTTGCCTCGGGGTTCTCATAAGTTGGAAGCCACTGGAAGGCACACAACAACAATAAAGGCCTGTGTCCCAGGCTTTCATGCTCACCAGCCTGCCAGCAAGAGAACACCCATAGGACATCCCCATTCAGGTATGATTGTCCTCCCACACTTACATATGCCCATCACTGCTAGCTCACTGATGAAGTTCTCATTCGCAGCTGAAGAAATCCCGAGCCGGAGATCCTACAAGGAACACTTCTCGTGGTGCATTTTCAATCTTCCCGATGCCAAGATTTTCAAAAGCCCAAAGAAGGAACCAGGCCAAGCAAGCTACATCAACAAGCCCGGCTATGAAAGCATCTGGCAGACTCTCAGATGAAAGCAGACGCGCATCGTGCTATCTGTCTCAAAGAAAAGGCAGGCAGCGCAGGGTGGGACAGGGAGCGAAGGAGGCAGACAACTCTTCAAAGGGAACTTGTCAAGTCAGAAAAACGGCAACATGGATACCTCCAGGGAATGGGTTCCTGCCAGGCTTGGTATTGGTCGATGATACAGCTTGAAGGGACGGGATGTCGCAGAGAAGCCGGCCTGTGAATGTCAATCCCAGCAGGCTGGCAGTGGTTTAAGGAATTGATAGCACTGCTACTGGCGGTAGATGGAGGTGGAGCGGGGAATAAACTAGGAACATTTCCGCACGACGCTCTTATAGCTCGATGATTGCACTTTCAACCTCCTATGGAATCCTGGGGTTTGCAGTTCCGGGAGGGGCCGGCCGGCCCCTCCGGGAACTGCAAACCCCAGGATTCCATAGGAGGTTGAAAGTGGAATCATCGCGCCATAAGAGCGTCGTGCGGAAACGA
The DNA here is from genome assembly GCA_030412105.1 of Cyclura pinguis. NCBI lineage: Eukaryota > Metazoa > Chordata > Lepidosauria > Squamata > Iguanidae > Cyclura > Cyclura pinguis. Next base: position 383,613,699 of record CM059599.1, read on the forward strand.
GTTGGCAAAGAAGCCTCACGTTGGCATCAGTGATACGACCCGAACAACGTCACTGGATTGAACGCAGTCTGAATATTTTTTTTAAAAAAAGTATTTTTTATTAACATGTATTTAATATATAAAACAACATATGGTGTCTTACAAAGACAAACAGTAAGTAAACAGAGAAACTCTAATATCTAACCTAATAACAGTGGTGGAGCTTCGAGTGTGTGGAGGGACGCCGAGGCGAGGTGCATGGGGGCATGGCCACAGTGCGTGGCCACGGTGCATGAGGGTGTGGCTGCGGCGCATTGGGGCATGGCCAGGGCACGGGGGGCATAGCTAACATTGCCCCCTGGGGCAAACTACTGCTATTGTCCCGCCCCGTTCCTATGCGACTGCCTAATAATAAATTAAACTAAACTACAACTAAACTAAAAAAGGGCAAAAAATACATATAAATGACTCCAACCCACCAGCTTTTGGTTCTAAGGCCATTTCTACACTGCACTATTATAGTGCTATTATTCCACTTTCCACATCCTATGGAATCCTGGGGTTCGCAGTTTAGGGAAGGACATTGAGAATGCTCAGCCAGAGAGCTCTTTGCTTAAGTCACTGAACTTCACAGGCTTCCACTATTAAGGAAGACTCCAAGGTCACAGCCGCTAACAGCTCCTTACCTGAGGCCTTCGAGGAGGGTGTTGCTTGATGATGCTTGCTTCTCCCCCTTCCGTGGCGAGGTCGAACACAGCTGGCTGTGCCACTTGGAGGAGAGGAAGGGAACATCTTTTAAAGGAGTTACACGCACACGTACAACTATTTCATCCCACTGTCTTGAAACGGGGTGGCACCACCCTTACTGCACCCTCAAACTGATCAAAAGCGATAGCAAACGACAGAAATCAAACACTCCGGCTGAGATCTGCCATCCTCAGACAAAGGGCCTTTCCGCACTACACTATTGCAGTGCTACGATTCCACTTTCGACATCCTGTGGAGTTCTGGGGTTTGTAGTTTCCTGAGGCCCAAGAGCTCTCTGGCTGAGAATTCTCAAGGCCCCTCCCTAAACTGCAAACCCCAGGATTCCGTAGGATGTGGAAAGTGGAATAATAGCAGCATAACAGATAGTGCAGAAGGGCCCATAGCTGCAGAAGACGGAGCTTTATTACGAAAGCTACATCTCTTTATCCACCCCACCTCACCTCCAAAATCCCAATGTAGGAGATGACAGAGGGTTTTCCAAAGTGCTGGGGAGTAGGGCAGCAGGGAATTAGCACCCAGCCCTTTTCCAGAAGAGAGGCCCTTTGCGACAGCGAGGCATTTTGGGGCTGTCGTGGTCACTGCCACAAAACCCCTCACTGCAGGGAAAGGTCTGAATGCTTCATTGTTCACCACCTCACTCTCTGGTGACTTGGAAAACCCTCTGCTGGCAGAGACACCTGGCTTCTACACTAGGTTTTTGGGGAGTGCTTTCAGTCATTGCAATGGGACAACGCTGTCCATGTGAACCCTCAAATTTACAAGTCTAGCTTATGACCTCATACACGCAGAAGAGGATGTCAGCCTTACTTTCTCCTGCCTGTTGGAGAAAAAGATTAAGGACATGCCGCTGTTTCAATCAGACTGGAACAGTTGCACGTTCCAAACCACATGCACAGCTGGAAAGAGTTTGTTTTGGACTACACGTCCCAAAGTCCCCCATGTTGGTAGAGAATTCTTCAGGCTGGAGTTCAAGTAAATTTTCTGAACTTCATGAATTCCTCCCCTGTCCCCAGACACGGTCCATGCCAGGACTTGTACAATCACATTCATGGGTTTAACTTTCATAGATTTGATTGTTTACAAGTTTCTCCAACTCCTGCCCACCCACTCACCTACCTCAAGCACTTCTTTTCTAGGGAAACCTTCCCTCTCCGTAGCTCCAGTCAAGCCTTTCAAAGCCTGCTTCTGGTCCTCCTCCTCCAGCTGCTGCCTGGCGAGCTAAAGATGGCTTGCACCCCAATTTCTCAGATACTGGGTGCCCACCATGCCGTGGCTCTCTACCCACAGGCACACGCACACATTTTGATATTTGCAGTTTTTCCACTTTTGCAGGGGTCTTGTGCGCCTAACCCCAATGAATATGGAGGTCCAACTGTGGCACAAACAAGCAACTTGTCTGACCTGTTTTCTGCTTTGTCCCCTCAAGCAGCATTGAAACAAAGAAATACACCTGAAGAGACATTGCGCGTGTCCTGAATCACAAAAAATCAGACTGTTGCCATACATGTGATCGTATGTGCTAGGCAAACATTTATCTTTCTCGAAACACGGATCCAGCCCACACAGAAGAGGGTCTTGTACACTTGGTGAGATGCAGTAGGGAAACCAATTCAACTGATGTTTATACAAAATCTAAACATAAAGAATACAGGTTTTATTGTTCCAAAAATAGACAACAAAAGAAAAGCTTAACCATGGGTCAACAGCAAAGCTGCCTATTATTCCTAACAGCAGCAACAGCCAAGAGAAAACGGAGGTGGGAATTATGATCTTTCTGAAAAAGGAGTTAGGATTACTCTAGGGTAAAGACATGGGCAGCATTGGGAGCCAGGGGCAGCTAATGGTTGCAGCGGCAGAGCGGCATATGTCTCTTGGGTTTTGGACTGAATTAACTAGTAGAACCATCAAAGGCAGCAAATTAGTTCTGAGTGTAGGGATCAGCACCTGGAATAGCTCCTTTAACGTTTGGACTAAAACCCAGAGTGGATTCTGTGCTCCGTGGAGAGCCATCACTGATATTATTAATGTTGTTATCTTTATTTCTATCCCGCTTTTCTCCCCGAGGGGACTCCAAGCGGCTTACCCACGTAAAAAAGGATAATTAAAAACTGCAATACACAAAAGTTAAAACACAGATTAAACAGCAGTAATGATTAAAGCAATGTTAAAATACGTTAAAACAGCATACAAAGCAATTAAATAGCAATTAAATTAACCAGCACCATTCTATATACAAATTACATATTAAGTGCCTGCTGGGATAAGTATGTCTTCAACTGTTTCCTGAAGGCAGGCAGAGAGGGTGCCAGTCTGACCTCTTTGGGTAGGGAGTTCCAGGCCTGGGGGCAGCCACTGAGAAGGCTCTCTCCCGTGATAAACATGAGCAGACACTACATGGAGAGTAGTGTGATGTGAAAAATACAGGTTTCAGTCCACAGGATGTACAAAAGCCACCCGAACTGCCTCTGCACTGCCCGCAGAGGGAGAGAAGAAAAGGCAGACTCAGCTCCATCATGCCTGGGCCCAAAACTACATGAAAGGCCCTCCCTCCATTGCAACTGCTTCAGTCCTGACCTCAGAGGGAGAGAAGAACCGGCAGCATCTGCTGGACTTAATTTCCCACACGCACACTGCCATCCTCTTTTCCCTGTGTGTTGTGTCTTATTTGGATCATAAGCCCAAGGGCAGGAACTGTCAGATTAAGAATTTGTAAGCCCCTCTCTTTGTGGATGAAGAGCGGGGTATAAATACTCTAAAAAATTAATAGACACACAAAGAGCAGTTTCAGAGCAATCTCAGAAGCTGGACTGCCAGGTCCTGTGATTTCCAGGCTAGAACATGAGACCTAGGGACGGTCCTTTATATGTTGCAGAATGTGAGCCCTGGTGATATTATTAGAAGGGTGATGCCATAAGGGGCAGGCACGGTTGCACAGAGTATGGCCTTCAAATAAAAATCAGCAACCAAGATCCTGTATTGGACACGTAGCCACAACATTGTGGCTATGCTCTGCCACTGGATCTGACCCCCCCAAAACCCACCTTAAAATCCAGGCATTCATACCAAGGGACTGAGTTCTGGAGCACTGGTGAGCAGAGTGCTGAAGGATGATGGATCCAGACTGTTGGAAGATTCTAGCTTTCTCTCCACCCCCGCCCCACCTTGTTCTAGGACAAATAGGGCTTAGCTGTTGCTCTGTGTTATTCAAAATGATTGGCTATGCTTTCCAGATCATGTGACCCAGGATACACCCTGGAGTCAGTCATTGGCCTTCCATAGATGATCACACCTTCTTTGCAACCTTGCTTCTAGCACCTTCTCTTTGCTATGCCAGCTATCTCCACCAAGAAGTTGGTGAGTTAAGAATGAAACTACTATTTTCTCTAATCCTTTTGTTAGTTAGTTAGGATCTAGTTTCTCCAATGCATTTGTAATTGTAAAGTTTTATTAGTAAACTTTTCTACATTTGTAACCTGAAACTGCCTGCCTTGTTTTGCTTTCCAAGCCAGTCTCTGTTCAGGGAAGCCACACAGAGATTGGGACATGCTTTTGCTGCAGCTCTGCAAAAAGAAGGCTAATTCCCAACAGCTTTAGCTTTCATAGAATTTCCCCAAAGGACTAACACCCTAGGAAACTCTTATTCCCAACACAGATCCCTCCTGCCAGTGAGTGGGGGTTCAACGAGCAGATGCAGGGACTCCTGTGAGGTCAGGGCACAACTCATCCTCAGTGGGAAGGGGCTGGACATGTCATCCTTTGCCAAGAGACCCCTCTCCATTGCTCCAAGGACAAGATAAGAGGGCCTAGATTTTGAGGCTCAGGGCCAGGCCCTGAGATCTGGCAACCCTGAGAAGCACAGCTGTTTGTTTCAACACCTTTCAACACCCTTGTTTCAAAGGAAAGGGGGAAACCTGAACTTAGAAAAGTTACTTTTCTGGACCCCCAGCTCCCAGAATCTGTCCCACCAGCCCAGCCAGCAGGATCCTAAAAGAAACAGAACACTTCACTTTTTGAAAGGTTCAGCAAAGACAAAGACTTCCTTGTCTTCTATAGGCTTCTAGGTTATGAGTTAATAATGGAGTAGTCACCAGAGTATGTCAGAAGGCAGCCAAAATAAAAGACCTTCCGAAAAATAAAAAAGGCAAAGAAAGGCAGGCTGAGCTGTACTCCAGAATCCCAGGGAGACTGCAGAAGGCAGCGATAGCAAGGAGTGTCATCTCAAACGCTTGAAATGCTGTCCACGGGTGCGGTGTTAATTATGTCATGTAAGAGCGTAGTGTCAGAGAAGACAGCGGAGTCCTAGCAGAGGCAGAGTAACACACAACATCCCCCTGCAGAGGGTGAAGTTTGCTGTCCAAAATGGATTAACTGCGAAAAGCCTGGTCATCGGGGGCAGAAATCTCTTTCGCATTCATCTGTCTCTGTCCCCGGACACTAAAACGGGAGACAAAGCTGCTGGGGAAAAAAATATGCCATCCATCAAGATAGAGAGTGTGTATTTTGTGTCATTAACTCATATTGCTCATATTTCACAATAATTTTCCTTGGAGTGTGTAACAATAGCCACTGACACTCTACATCCCCTACTGAGGCCATTTGCACACAGTGCTATTATTCCGCTTTCAACGTCCTATAGAATCCTCTGGTTTGTAGTTTTAGAGAAGGGCCTTTGGCATTCTCAGCCAGGGAGCTCTTGGCCCTCAGTAAACTACAAACCCCAGAATTCCCCCAAGGATGTTGAAAGTGGAATAATAGCACTATAACAATGCAGTGCGGAAATGGCTTCAGTTAGTTAGTTCTACGTAACAAAGTAACATCTCCTGCCCCAACACCGCCAGCCCATGTTAAGAGCCAACAGCCACATCAGGTGAAGGAGGCACATTAATCTTCCTAACAGGCATAAGAAGAATGCAGTTTCCACCTCTTTCCATCAGCAAGCAAGGCTCCAACAAGGACTTGCAACAGGGCTCCTTTTTCTGATCGCTGCAGCCTCACTTGCTGGAAGGAAGGGGGATGAAACATCTTCCTCTTTGTGCCCTGATCACCATCTGAACAGATTTCTTCTACTCAGTGCAGCTACTGGCTCCTAAGGTGGGCTGAGGGGGCATTTATGCAATCTTCGGTAAGACCGTGTGGCCTTACTGAACGGAGAGCGGTTATGGATCAGTGACAGTAGTTACAAATCTGTAACTGCAATACTGAATGCCAGCGAGGAAGAGGGGGGGGGCAGCAAACCTGCTCCTTGTTTCAGTCTGAACTTTAAAGGAGCTGTTCAAGGTGGTGGTTAGCTGCCTTCAAGCCAACTTTATGGCAACCCTAAAGACCTCCAGATCATCCTATCATCAACAGCCCTGCTCAGGCCTTGCAGGTTCAGGACCGTGGCTTCCTTGATTGAGTCTATCCATCTGTAAGGCAGTCTTCCTCCTGCCTTCCACCTTCCCAAGCATTATTCTCTTTTTCTAGTGACACGTGTCTTCTCATGACATGGCCAAAGTACAAAGTCTAGTTTAATCATCTTGGCTTCTAGGGAGAATACAGGCTTGATTTCCTCTAAGGCCCATTTATTTGTCTTCTGAGCAGTCCACAGTATCGATAGAACTCTTATATTATTTATTAAACTATAATTTATTTAATACTCTGCCCTAGGCCATTTCCGCACGGGGCGAGGGAATCGCCCCATGCCGCTACTTACCGGGTCTTACGGCTCCCCAGTCTGGTCCAGGCTGCTCCAGAGCAGTGCGTGCTCGTCGCTCCGCACTGCTCCGGCATCGAAAATGGCGGCTTCCGGTTGGTCGAGGGTCTCAACCAACCGCTGAAGCTCCCCAGTCTAAAGCCCACCCCTGGCAGATCACAGGCTTGCATTGGTGCGAGCCTGCAAATCTGCACAAGGGAGCAGGCTCGCACTGGTACGCTCTGTGCTTTTGAAAAACCTAAAGAAACAGGTTTTTCAAAAGCATGCTGGATGACCACTTGGGGTCATTCCGGAGCGGACTGAGGTGCGGATCTACGTTAAATAGTCCGTACCCAGTCCGCTCCCAGGTGCAGATGTCCTCCCTGGAGGATGGACTGCACCGTTTCAAATACCCCGTGCGGAAATGGCCCTAGATGAGAGGATCTCTTCTCCAATGCCATATTTCAAATGAGTTGATTTTCTTCCTACAGCGTAGTGTAAATATCTGCAGATGGGCTTGTTGTTAACTGCCATCAAGTCGACTTCAACTTATAAAGACATTATGGATGAGAGATTTCCAAGTCACCCTATCCTCAGCCGCCCTGCTCAGGTCTTGCAGATTGAGGGGCACATCTTCCTTGACTGAGGCCCTTTCCGCACCTTACCTTTTTCCGGCGCTGGAGTGCGGGGATCGCGCGAACAGCCTCTGGCGAGACGCTCTCACATCCCTGCTGCTTCAGCTCCGCACGAGCTGCCTGCTCACACGAGAGCCCCACCTCTTTCTTCCGCAGTGCAGCCTGGGAGTTTCCCAGGCTGCGCTGGGGCAGGAAGCGTGACCGGTGTGGCTCCGGAGGCTCCGCATGCCAGGTAAGCGCGCGTGGGCCTGGGAGCAATGCTCGATCGCGCACCATTTTTGGCTTCTAGCCGAAAATGAAAAGGCGCGCGATTGGCGCCTGCCGGCCCCTGGAGCATCGCGCGATTGTGAGTTTGTCGTGCAGATAAATCTTCACAATAGTGCTTCACTCCAGGCGCCCTTTCGCATGGAAAATGCCATGCAAAAAGGGCCTGAGTCTATCCATCTGTAATGTGATTTTTCTCTTTTCCTGCTGTCTTCCACTTTACCAGCATTATCGTCTTCTCTTGTGAGTCATGTCTTCTCGTGACATGGGCAAAATACAACAGCCTCAATTTAGTCACCTTGTCTTCTAAGGAGAGTTCAGGCTTAATTTGCTCTAGGACCCACTCATTTGTCTTTTTAGCAGTAAACAGTGTCCACAGAACTCTTTTTCAGCACCACATTTCAAGTACGTTGATTTTCTTCCTATCAGTTTTCTTCACTGTCCAGCTTTCACAACCATACATAGAAACTGGAAATATGATGACATGGACAATCCTAACCTTGGTATTCAATTATTTATCTTTACACTTCAGGATCTTGTCTAGTTCCTTCATAGCTGCCCCTCCAAGTCCAAGGCCATTTCCGTACTACACTGTTACAGTGCTATTATTCCATTTTCAATATCCTGTGGAATTCTGGGGTTTGCAGTTTACTGAGGCCAAAGAGCTCTTTGGCTGAGAATTCTCAATGCCCCTCCCTAAACTGCAAACCCCAGGATCTCATAGGATGTTGAAAGTGAAATAACGGCACTATAACAATGCAGTGCGGAAATGGCCCTAGTCTTCTGATTTCTTGATTGCAGTTTCCATTCTGAGTAATGGCTGAGCCAAACTCTTGAACTATTTCAATGTCTTCACCCACTACTTTATGAATATGTAAATCATCTGTGGTCATTGTTTTTATTTTCTTAATGTTCAGCTGTAAGCCTGCCTTTGCAGTTTCTACTTTGATTTTCTTCAATAATTGTTCCAAGTCTTCAAGGTGTTGAACCCTATTTCTTCCTCTGAGTCCCCTAAAAACCAAGCCCCACATGTTGGACTGTATCTTTAAAATTCAGACTAAACTCCAGAACAGATACACTGCCCCACTGACTAATTTAGCCACTAGTCACCACTAGGTGCTTTTACAGTTGCTGCTTTAGCATAATTGTTGCAAAAACAGCTGCATAAAAATAGAAATAGAAATAGAAATTATTTTATATATATATAGAGAGAGAGAGAGAGAGAGAGAGAGAGAGAGAGAGAGAGGCATGCATGCATGCATGCATGCTGTAGGGAGGAAATGTCATTTTCCTAATACCTGGCAGGATTCACTTTGCATCCTCTTTACCAAAACCAGCTGTTTATGTAAGCACTCATTAAATGCTCACAAAATGTGTTGTCAAAATGCCCGGACTTCTTTGGTATTTGCTGCAGCATCTTCCGAGTCGTGCACTGCATCTCACGTTAAAGTGGAGGTAAATTTCCTTTCCTGTTCAGAAGATTGCAAACTACTGCAAGGTGATCCAGGGAGAGTCATATCCTGACCCGCTGAGCTAAATAAGTCATTAAAACAAAAAAATCAAGACAATCTTGTTTTCTGTGAAATTCCTAGAAGCGAAACCATCAGGCAAACGCTTAGGAATGTTAAGACGTCTACCAGATCAGCTCAGTGTCTGATCCAGTGGGGATTTGAAATCATTGTCCAACCATACTGGTTCTCAAGTTTCCAAGGGAACAGGGTTCAAATCCACATTTGACCATGGAAACACAAAGGGTGACTTTGGGTAAAGTCCCTTTCTCTCAGTCTCAGAGGAAGAAATCTCGTAAGAAAGCTCTGTGACAGGGTAACCTTAGGATCACCATACATCTAATATAAATATAAATATAATATAATATATTAATATAATGTCAAAGTTTGTCTGTTTGTCCGTGTCAGGCAGAGAAGACCTCATATGATTGGCTGCCTGAGAAGATCCTATGGAATCTTGGGGTTGGCAGTTTAGGGAGGGGCTTTTAGAATTCTCAGCCAGAGAACTCTTGGGCCTCAGGCCAGTTGCTACAGAGATGAGGCCTAGTAGCAAGGAGGAGGACTATAGCGTATTCCCTCAGGGACCCAACTTCTGTATGTTAATAACTCTGAATACAGATTGGATTGGGAAATATGGAGAAAACCAGTCAACTGTGTCTGTCTTGAATAGGCCAGCAGGTTGCTATAGAGATGAGGCCTAGCAGCAAGGAGGAGGGCAGTGTATTCCCTCAGGAACCCAATCTCTGTATGTTAATAACTCTGAATACATATTGGATTGGGGCACACGGGGAAAAATTACAGCTACTGGACAAGACAGTTTGGGGAATTAGAGACACAGGATCTCAAATCTGTCTGATAAGTATCACCTGCGAGAAAATAAAATCCCGGGTAATGCTGGGTATGTACGTTAGTTGGAAATGAAATGAAGGCAGACAACCATAATTTCATTTGGCTGTACACTGAAAGCTAATATAGTCGGCCCTTCACTTTTGCAGGTTTCGCTTTCATGGATTTGATCATTTGTGAGTTTTTTTAACCTCTGCCTTCCCACGTCAAGTGCTTCTTTTCTGGGGGAAGCTCCTCTCTCAGCAGCTCCTATCAGGCCATGCGGATTTTTAAAAACTTGCCTCTGGTCCTCCTCTTCCTCCTCCTCCACCAGCTGCTGCCTGGCCAGCTAAGTACAGATCGCAGCCTGATTTCTCAGCACCACAAACCTTCTCCCAATGCCTCCCCACTCCCAAGGGAGGAGATGGGCAAGAGAGAGGAAGTATAGGGCCACCACACCAACCCGCACCTTTCCCCATTCCTTTCTCTGATCTGGTTTGGACCCTGGGTGCCATTCTGCCTTCCATGCCTCAGCCCCCCTGCCACAGACACTGTTTTAGTGCTATTATTCCACTTTCAACCTCCTGTGGAATTCTGGGATTTGTAGTTTCCTGAGGCCAAAGAGCTCTCTGGCTGAGAATGCGAAAGGCCCCTCCCTAAACTGCAAACCCCAGGATTCCATACGATGTTGAAAATGCAATAATAGCACTATAACAATGTAGTGTGGAAAGGCCCACACACACATTTTGGTATTTGCAATTTTTCTACTTTTGTGGGGATCCTTCACCCCTAAACCTAGCAAATGTGGAAAGCTGACTGTACATTGCTGTCATTCAGAATAATGAAATAAAGTAAAAGCACAATATTGCCACAGTTATGACACCGTTGTGATGTAGTAGTTTGAATGCTGGACTGGGACTTTAGGAAACAAATTTCCGCACTACCCTGTGAAAGTGCTATTATTCCACTTTCAACATCCTATGGAATCCTGGGGTTTGCAGTTTAGAGAGGGCATTTAGAATTCTCAGCCAGAGAGCTCTTGGGCCTCAGGAACCTACAAACCCCAGAATTCCCCAGGATGTTGAAAGTGGAATAATAGCACTATAAGAACGTAGTGCGGAAATGGCCAAGGGTTCAAATCTCCATCTGACCATGGGCAAGTCCCTTTCTAGGTCTCAGAGGAAAGCAAAGGCAAATCTTATAGAATCCTCAAGTTGGAAGAGACCATGGAGCCATCGAGTCCAACTCCCTGGTGATCTGAATAAATCTTGCCAAGAAAACCCCATGAAATTACGGCCATTTCCGCACTGGAATGTTATAGCGCTATGATTCCACTTTCAACATCCTATGGAATCCTGGGGTTTGCAGTTTCGGGAGGGGCCGGCCGGCCCCTCCCGAAACTGCAAACCCCAGGATTCCATAGGATGTTGAAAGTGGAATCATAGCGCTATAACAGGCCAGTGCGGAAATGGCTTACTTGAAGGCACACAGGAACAAGCCAGGGTTTAGCACTTTTAACTCTACAGAAGAATCCATTGAAGAGCAAATAAACATCGTGTGCATTTGTGTGCAACAGAAGACCGAACTGAATTGAACTCAATGTCTCTTCAGTTTGGCTTGATTAGATCCTAAAAAGCTAAAGAAAAAGAAATAATCAAATTACCTGTGGAATATCTTCCATGCCACGTTTCTCTCAGCGGCGGAAGCTGTCTTTCCAGTGCTGGGTTTCTCCTTGCTTGGGAAGCGAATCTGTTTGGACTTGTCTCTTGCAGAGGGCTGGGGAAATTGTACACAGCCACGCTACCCGGAGGCGTCAGCCTTTCCCCTTTGCTTGGCACCGGGGCTACTTTGGTCACCTTTCGGCGACCCTTAGAAGAACTCGAGCCCATCTTCTTGGGTTACACTGAGTCAGGAAGAGCCAGAACCTCTGAGGATGAAAACAATATGTATTTAAATCCTCTGACTCAAAAAGGTGGAAAAGCCGTCCTCGGAATGGAGTTGCATTGAAAACAACAAACTGTCCGTCCCAGCAAAAAAGTCTCGCCGCTCAGGTGCTGCTTTTCAAAGCCCATGAAGCCTCCCAGGTGAGCTTTAAAATGCAGAGTCTACGCTCACAAGGCCCTTCAAGAAAAGCAGGAGCCGAAAGAGGTAGCTGCCACAAAGTTTGGTGGACCTGTTTCTTCTTTCTGATGAATCTGGAGTCAACCTGCTCTCTTATAGTATAGGTTCTCCGATAGTACTTTTTTTCTCTCAGAACACATTCACACACATGTACCAAGAGCCAAATGGGGCCCCATTTCCATGGTAACTCCTCCCCAACGTTCCCTATTTCCACACTTAGTAAGACCGGTTAAACATTGACCTGACCTGGCAAAACTCTCCCACATGACTGAACTGGCATCTGGCTAGAGCTAAACATTAAAGTGTGCCCGACCATTCCGAGAGGCCAGTGTGAAGTATCAAACAACCAGGCGAAGAGGATACGGGCAGACCTCCCTTAACAAAGCCTCTGACAAAGAAGCTCTTTCAGCCTCTTTTAGGCTTGCACAGCCACCCCTTCTCTTCTTCATCCTCTGCCTAGGTGGAAGGCGTTTTAGCAGCGATGGCATTAGGAGCGCGGCGAAGGAGGGCAGGAAAAACACCGATTTTCAGTGTCAGATTACAGCAGTATGCATGCAGTAAACAGTACAACGAAGCTGGAGAAGGCAGGAAGGTGGGAAAAAACAAGATTTTATTCCAGCCAATTCTCACATCACTGCTTTCCTACAACAGGGAAGTTACGAGCAGCTCACTCCGGAATCCCTTACTAAGTATGCATGAAATGCAAAAAGGGGAGAACGTTATAACCTGTCAGGATGTGTAGCTCTTGTTACACGTATGCATTGGTATATGTATTAGTATAGCTGCATTAGATAAAATAGAGCATTGCTTGCTGAAGTGCTGTTTTGTATCCGGTGCTAATTGCTACCTACAGCTATGTGTCCAGTTGAAACTCTTGAAGAATCCCAAGGCTCCAGACGGTTCAATGCTATGCTATTCAATGTCGCTCTGTATCTGGCAAGAGAGAAGAAAGTCAAAAGGGAGGAAACAGTGAAGTAGTGGGAAGGTGTTATGAGAATCAGCTATGCATAGATAAGGGGGCAGGAACTTTTTGTAGCTCCCGTGATGAAAGATATGTAAATGACTGTAAGCTCGGGGAAATGCCTGTGGCGGTGGGGTGACTTGACATTTACTGCTTTAACCAATGATTGATATGCACACCGAAATTTGTATGGCAAGATATAAAACTTGTAATTAGCTTAGATACTTTAGTCTCAACAACTAACTGTGAGCCGAGTCTTGAGAGAAAGTTATCCAGGACATTACATAAGCCTAGCTTACCAGCCCCCTCTCAGTATGTTAAAAATAAAGAGAGCACTGATCAGTAAGTTTGGTCACAAAAATGGAAACCATAAGAAAGGTAGAGGTTGTTGGAAGAAAGAATTGCCCTGAGTGCATTTTGGAGGAAGCTTTCAAGCGGTCTCTAGAAAAATGAAAATGTTTTTGTTTACTTATATATGCAAAGCTTACTTGATCTGGTTGTTTCACTTCATATGTGCATATTATTAGTTTTGGATAAAATGTTTGCTGAAAATTATTGAGCTTCTTTTTTCGGATGTTCAAAACTATCTCTGTTCTTTCCACATTATTTCAGCCTCTGATACGAATGTTTCAGTTGCCGAGTTGTACACTCCCAATCTGTGATACAGTGTAATTGATGATAAATATTGCTTAATTGGAATGAAATCAATATAAACCTTACACTTATGGCCGAACGCCATGTGCGAAAAGGACCTTGGCTGGGAGCTTTGTGCTAAGATGAATGGCATCTGCCTGGCTAGGTCATAAGTTCAAAAAATATTACTTGAAAAGCCCCAGTGCTGGTGGGCTTGTGATAATCCCCTCAATGACTCAACCTTCAAGTACAATGGTGAATGAAACTGCCTCAATAGAGCAACCAATGGTCATCAACCTGTAACCCCTTCCAACTGAAACTTTCCTTTGTCCTCTCACCTGTCCAGATATTAAGAAGCTATCACGACTCCTATCAATTCTTTGTCCCCTAAAGTTAAGACCATTAGTCCATTCCAGGCCCCGTTTGTTTACTCTGCCAAAGAACAACCAACCCATTCCCCTTCAGGGTGGAAAAAGAGATTTAAACCCTGGCTCCAAGTCCGATGATTTGTAGCACCTTGGATGCATGTAGGGGTGTCACTCCGCCTGTTGGCTGCCCTATAATTGTTCACTGGGTTACCCTCAAGCACTCATGTTTGAGCCATTTTGCTTTGATCCCCTGCTTCTGGAATGGTAATTCTCACCCACTTCACCCCACAACTGTCACTATCCAGCCTTTCTCTCCTTTACCTTTGTAATCTTGTGTAGTTCATGAGACTGCTTGCTTGTTGGTGTGTGTGTGAATTCCCCCAATAAAGACATTCTTTTGACTCTCAACTGGTGTCCTACAGTTAGTATTGGTATAGACTGTAAAAGGTCTCATGGTTGCCCTCCCCTTGCAGGCCTCCTTTGAGCTATAATTCCCCATTTTCCTTAGAAGATACTAGAGGATCTCAAGGTCCCCCAGTTTTGGAGGTAATATTCCTGTTAAATAAGTAATACCCAGGAACACATCTACAGTTGTCCCTCCACATTCCCAGGTTTGACCTTTGAGAAGATTACAGTCAGCCCTCCACATTTGTGGGTTTCACTTTTGCGGATTGGATTATTCATGGATTATTTGCTGTCACCTCTGCTGCCTCCCGATGCCATTTTTAATAGGGAATGCAAGCCTGATGAGACTGAGAAACTGAGAATGAGCCTTGTAAGTCCCTATTAAAAATGGTTTGGGGCAGCCATGGAGGGGGCAGTTAGCTGCACCAGCCCCCCACTTCTGCCTCATGAAGGAACCCTGGTGCCTCAAAGGAATCCACGGTGCACTGAATATGGTGATCATACTTTTTTGTGTGTTGAATATAGTTTGGGAGGGCCTAGTGTTATTCACGGTTTTTTCACTTTCACAGGAGTCCTGTGTCCCCAACCCTAGCGAATGTGGAGGGATGGCCGCATTGACAAGGCACATGCCTGTCTTCCCCACACCTATTCTCCTTCTCCCTTCATTCCCTTGCCTTTTGCACAGGTACACATGCTTTCCTTCTCTGCACCTGGGAAAGGAAATGGGAGGAGGGAGCACCGCACACAGAGAAGGAAGGGGCACACATGCCTTTTACCCCCATGGACAAGCAAAGACCTATCAGAGCACCTGGTAGCACAGGGGTGTGAAAGGGGCAGACTGGGGGTCACATGTGTGTCCCACCCCCAGGGCTGTCATTGTGGCCCTTAACCCCTCCTGGACTCTCCCGATTGTCCCTTCACTGGCCGAGAAAAGGATGTAGTGTGAGAAGCAATACAGTCTTTAACTGTATTCCTTACTAAATTAGTAGAAGATTGCAGAAGCAGATTCATGCATGTGGTGCTATGGCTCATTGGATATGCAGAATCGCATTGTGCATTGCGCACTACAGTTGTGCATTTCACAGTTGTTTGTGTATTTACTCGTGCATTGTTGAAATTCACTAATACACGGCATCAAGAAAACTACAAGCCAGAATTCACTTAGGAGCATAAGCACACATAAGTTGCATTATACACATGAGGCCAAAAAGTCATTATTGCACAACAGTTGTATTCTGCTCATAGCAGCAGAAGCAGAGTTACTTAGACAGCCTGTTACTCTGTGTCTTGTCTTTGCAAGTTACACATTATGCAGTTCAGTCAGCCCTCCGTATCCATGGGCTCTGCATCCATAGATCCAACCAACCACTGCTTGAAAATATTCAGAAAAAAAAATTCCAAAAAGCAAACCTTGATTTTGGCACAAGCTGAGTACTGCACTGATGTGTAGGCATATGCTGCTGTAGCTTCCCACCATTTTGCAGATTCTCAGGCTCTCTCTGATACTTGTTTGAGTTCACCATTTTATATAATGGATGCCATTTTACTACACCATTGAACGTAATAGGACTTGAGTATCCTTGGATTTTGGTATTCACGGGGAGCCCTGGAATCAAACCCCAGGGGATAGCAAGGAGCCACTATACATGCTGTGCTTGTGCATCCTAGACTGTGCAGTGTGGTTGTGTATCTTAGGTCCCAGGATTCCATAGGATGTTGAAAGTGGAATAATAGCACTATAACAGTCTAGTGTGGAAATGGCCTTAGACTTTGCATTGTGATTTCGCATTGCAGTAAGCTGAAACTTGAGTAACCTTGGGTTAAAATGTAGAGCCAATCCATTTCTTACCCATTCTTGGACTCCATTTTCTAATATTTTATTTCTGCAACACTTTTATCCTCTGCTGCACCCTCTCCTTGGCATTTCTGATGTAAATGGTTGTTAGAGGAGCATCCAGTAAGCCAGGAATGATTGTTTTAGCACTGCTGCATGATGCCATAATGAAATTTATGTCTGCAAGCACCATCCTCTGGCACAGGTTATTCACCCACATGAAAACTCAGTTCATGCTTCATCAGTTTAATGTTTATCCCACTGAGCATTTACTGTGTGGATAGCTCTCCTTCCCAAGCAAATGAAAATTGCTTCTGGGAGGGTAGGTGGAAGAAGAAGGGTGGGCTAAATAATTGGCAGTGGAAAGGGAAAGGGAAATAAAATTTGAGTCATTTTTGCTTTTGACAAAAGTTACAATGGAGCCCCTGCAATTGAGGCTTTGGGAGCTGTACTCCAAAAAACGTAACTGTAGTGAGGTAGGTCTCTGCCACAAGGCAGATGGGTTTGAGAGTCCTTCTTGACGTCATGGCCAAATGTTAACAGCTGCCCAGTGGCATGAGAAGGTTGATTTCTATTGGTGACCTTCTTTTTGCATTTGCTTTGCAGTTTGGGGCTGGGAAAAGATATAAAGGTGGGAATGGACTGGTGGAGTGAATTTTTCCCCGTTGTTAACCTGCTTACAGAGTTCTCATAGCTTTTTTACTTTGGTTACTTAGGTGGAATCTCTGCAGGAAAAGATATTCCATCTAAACATTAGGAAGAACTTCCTGACAGTATGAACAGTTCAACAGTGAACTGTGCTACCTGGGAGTGTGGTGAAGTCTTCTTTGTTGGAGTTGGCTTTGACTGGATACTTTGGACTGGATGGCCCTGGTAGTCTCTTCCAACTCTATGATTCTATGATTCTGCATTGGGAATCCATCCCCTTGATAATCCATCTTGCCATGGCCTCAGGCTGAACAGGTGTACTCCCACCTAAGCTCCCCTTATACCCAGTGATTGTTGGCCAAGTGGTACTCTGACTAGCATTTGTTTGGAGGCCAAATTCTGCCATTGACTGTGGCCCTTTCCGCACCTTACCTTGTTCCGGCGCTGGGGTGTGTGAGCAGCCTCTGCCGAAAGGCTCTCCCTTCCCTGCTGCTTCAGTTCCGCACGAGCTGCCTGCTCACGCGAGAGCCCCACTTCTTCCTTCCGCAGTGCAGCCTGGGACCTTCCCAGGCTGCACTGGGGCAGGAAGCGCGACCGGTCTGGCTCCACAGGCTCCATAAGCCAGGTAAGTGTGCGAGGGGCCTGGAAGCAAAGCACGATTGCACACTTCAAGCTGAAAATCAAAAGGTGCGCGATTGGCCCCTGCTGGCCCCTGGAGTGTGTCGTGCAGGTCACTCCTTGCAATCGCGCGATGCTCCAGGCCCTCTTCGCATGGAAAATGCCATACGAAAATGGCCTGTGTGGGGAACATTGGAGTCCATCAGCTGGAGGGCTGGAATGCTTCTCTCCTTTTCCCTCTACTGCATCACAGACCAAAGCCAATATGTTGTAGTGATTTGAGCACCAGACAAGAACTCCGGGAGACTAGGGTTCAATTCCCTGCTCAGCCATGGCAACCTGCTGGTTGACCTTGGCCAAGTTACACTCTCTCACACTTGGGCAAGACAATGGCAAACCCCCTGAGAAGAATCTTTTCCCATGATAGGGTCCCTTAGGATCACCGTAAGTCGGAAATGACTTCAAGGCACACAACAACTGTGTACAAGCCATCAGCTTCCCCCAGCGTGGAAATATAATTTGTTTTATTTCTTGTTTTCCTACTTATTTCCATAAGTTTTGTTTGTTACTTCTTTTAGAGTGCCAGTATAGACTGTAATAAAGATGATTGACACAAAGAGCAACAATAAAGCTTCTGCAATACTCGACTGAGGGTGAGATGCAGCAGTGCAGGCCATTTGACTGGGCCTATTCCCACTTTTAAGGGAGTAAAACAGGGTTGTGTGTTAGCACCAACTCTGTTTAATTTTTGCATTAATTCCTTGAACAAAAGCTTAGCAAGGATGTGCTCCCACCACCCCAGTTTGTCAAATAGACTCCTGTCAATACTGCTTCATGCAGACGATGCAGTGCTGTTATCATTGACAAGTGTTGGATTAAGGCATTCACTCAGGGCCCTGGACAGCCATTGTAAAAATGAACAATTGCAAATTAATTCTGATAAAACTAAGGTGGTTGTGTTTTCCAGGAAGAGGACAAAGTATGAATGGCAAATAAATCACCATAAAATTGATCAGGTGTCCTCCTATAAATACTTGGGAATAATTTTTCACTCACATGGAACCTGGAGGGTACATTCAAAATGTGCAATTACAAATGTGCAGACAACTGTGAAGGCACTCCTCTCCTTCTTTTATAACAAGGGAGGGCAGCACATCCCCTTGGTAATCCAAGTTTTTAGGGCCAAGGTGATATCCCAGATGTTATATGGCTCAGAAATATGGGCACTTGATAACTTTGTCCCTCTGGAAGCTGTACAAACTAAATTCCCGAGGACAGTATTTGGCATCCCGAGCTGTGTTCGAAATGCAATTATCTGCTTAGAAGCAGGACAAATCTCTGTGGAGGCCTGCCTATGGTTACGTAAATTTCATTTCTGGTTAAAGATGATGTTTGCACCAGTTGGACTGGCTCCATTTATACTAACCGACTCTTATCAAAGTGGAAAAAGTCATTTCCGCACTAGACTGTTATAGCACTAGTATTCCACTTGCAACATCCTATGGAATCCTGGGGTTTGCAGTTTCAGGAGGGGCTGGCCAGACCACGCCTCACATGTGCGCAACGCTCAAGGGGCCCTTTCGCATCGGAAATGCTGTGCGAAAAGGGCCTAGGTCTGGCATAGAACAGTAGCTTTCTTTAGCCTTGCTTCTAATCAGTAATCAAAAGTGTCCTGTGCCGGCAGCCAGCCAAGGTTTACAGCTCACCAATCAGAATCTTTTATCAGCAACCACGAGCAAAGTTTGTAACAGTTTGTTAGCCAGTTACCAGTCATTGTTTCTGCAGTCTGAGTCATTAGTAAATTCAGAGCAACAGTCCAGTAGCAAAGTCCATACACACGGCGAGGATCAAGGTTTTCAGGAACAGAAGGAAGGGATCTGAACATGAGGCATGCTGCTTCCACTGATATCAGTTGTCTGCAATGGCTTCATCCCATCCCTTTCCCTGTTTATACAGGTTGACAGCCTCCCCCAGCTGTTTGCCTAATTGATGCGCCCTTACTATATAAAAACTCTGAGGCTCCCAGGCTCTCCCTTTTCCACCTATGCTGGTTGCAGTAAGTATGGTCTCATTCATATCTTTGTATTATGGCAGTTGGGAAGGGTGCTACCTTGAGCCTGAGATGATGGCATAACACTGAACCTTTAATGTTTAGGGTGCGGAATTGTGCCTTGCTCCTCTGCATGTTTGCACAGATGTTAAAGTTAGTGGGAAAGAGTTAACGATTAAATTAATCTCTAGTTAGCTTTTTTAAAAAACCTAATTCAATTGCAGTTACATTGAGAATAAGGGTTACTTTTAATGACTGAGTTAATTTTGGATTGGCATTGAAGTTTATGATGGCTGTGATCCTATATCAAGGAACTGGAGTGTTAACTTTACACTCATGGAGTTATGCGATTATTGTTCATTAGTGAATTGCACAATGAATGAGTCAGAATGAGGGTACCACCTCAGGCAGGAGGTGCTGAGGTGCAGCAGCAGCTCCTGGCTATTCTGTCAGCCTGAAGACACAACATTGTATGCCATGCAAGGGGCAGAATCCTGTTGAAGCCTTGTGAGTTATGTGAAGGGTCTTCGGAAGCCATGCCCTATGAGGAGCGGCTTAGGGAGCTGGGTCTATTTAGTCTGCAGAAGAGAAGGTGAAGAGGGGACATGATAGCCATGTTTAAATATTTGAAGGGATGTCATGTCAAGGAGGGAGTGGGCTTGTTTTCCACTGCTCCAAAGACTAGGACAAGGAGCAACGGATTCAAGCTGCAGGAAAAGAGCTTCCACTTAAACCTTTGGAAGAACTTCCTCATGGTCAGAGCTGTCTGGGAGGGGAATCTGCTGCCTCCATGGAGTGTGGTGGAGTCTCCTCCTTCTTTGGAGGCTTTTAAGCAGAGGCTGGATGGCCATCTGTTGGGAGTGCTTTGATGTGGGTTCCTGCATAGCAGGGGGTTGGACTGGATGGCCCCTGGGGTCTCCTCCAACTCTATGATTCTGTGGGTTTCCCTGTGAATGCAGTTGCACATGGAACAAGCTCACAGAAGCAGGGTTGTATATGTGAAGCCATTCGTCTCGTCTCTAAAGCCTGTGAGCACCCAGCAGAACGAAGCTATAGCCCATAAGAATTGTTCCCAATTCACGCTTACAATCATGGTGCCGTTGCCACAATTGCAAACACACCCCCAACTCACCTTAACATCCAGTTGTTCATTCTGAGCAAAGGAGCTCCGTGTCACTGGCAAGTGGGGTGCCACTGGATGATGTGACCAGCCTCCTTCCGCCAGCAAGGGATAGTGAGAGGCCAGGAAGCACAGGGGTTGTGTCACACCTGTTCATCACACTGTGGCTCACTGGGGGGACGGGGCTGATCACATCATTCTACAGCACCCTGCCCACCAAAGCAGCCCGACTTCATTGCTCAGAACAGCTGGCTGGCTTTTAAGGTGAGGTCGCAGCAGGTGACAGAGAACTGCTGCGATATTGTAACTACACCTCTGATGCAGGATCCCAGCCAGTGTGTCCACGTTATTGTCTAGTGCAGTGGTTCTTAGCCTGGGGTCTAGGGACCCCTGGGGGTGTGCAGAGCCCTCACAGGGGGTCCACAAAGCCCTACTGCTGGATGCCACCAGCTGCAGCAGCAACAGGGACTTGCCCAAAGTCACCCAGTGTCTGAGCGGGGATTCAAATGTCTCCAGAAGCCAGCCAGCCAGCCCGCCATAAATAAATAAATAAATAGATAGATAAATAAATAAATAAATAAATCTAAATTTAAATATTTAAATCCTGAGCTAAGTCTTGGGGGTCCCTGGCAACAAATTTTATTTATAAGAGATCCCCAGGAAAGAAAAGGTTGAGAACCACTGGTCTAGCATTTTCAGTGTCTTGTTGGGTATTGTTGATTTTATTGATTTGTTCCCCTAAACCCGATCTGTTTTCCACATGTTCCCAGGGAAGAGGCAGATCAATTTAAACAGCGATAAATTCCTGCATAGACACTGCAGTGAAAGGCAGCCTGCATTGTCACAGCTTCCTTCCCGGGCGCTCGGAAATGCATTATGTTCTGGGACAGTTCTCAAGCTGGTGTTATGCGCCACACGTTTTGTTTTCCTGCCAGAGAGAGCCTTGATTGCCTCTTACGTGCTGAAGAATGTAATCTCACAGCTGCCTCATTTGTCAAATTGTATTTTCTCTTTCTCTCTCTTTTCCTTTTCTCTTTTTTTGCTGCCCAAAGGCTGTTTGTATCTAACACAAAAATTAAGTTACCAGACTGCTTTGCTTCCAGCAGATTGAAGACTGTCTGCGAAGGAGGAACCGCACTGTGGCTTTGCACACATGGATGGGAGTAAACCATTGTTTCGATTGCATTCCTTTGGACTGCAGACGAGGCTTTGTACAGATCGAAATGCCTCCTTGGCTAACAGCTCAAGCAGCCTATGAAGGATTTCCCTGTGATCTTAATCTCCTCTGATGTGGTAGGTGAATTTTGTGGGTCTTCCCCTTAGTCCCCATTTGACATTCTTTCTACCAAGACTGGCTTCAGAGGTTTGTGAAGGAACAGAGCCTAGGACAAACTAAGTCAAGATTCTGGCCAAAACAATGATGACTATTATTAAGATGGCTGGAATCTACTAATTCAGTTACAAAGGCATAACCTTATATTGTTACGTGCTTTCATGCCAATTCTAAGATAGGAGACCCCATCCTAGAGTTTTCTTGGCAAGATTTCATCAGAGGGGGTTTGCTATTGCCTTGCTCTGAGGCTGAGAGAAGGTGGCTAGCCCAAGTGGGTTTCCATGGCCAAAACAGGATTTGAACTCTGGTCTCCCTGAATCCTTGTCGAACACTCAAACCACCACACGAAAACAGAGCTCTCTATAAAGTTCCTATATGTTAACACATACGGACAGAAGCACATTATGTGATCATTACTGTAATTTAAATGGAAACGCAATGCATCTCACCCTAGGGGGAAAACTCCGAGCAAGTGAAGAGCGTGTAGCTTGCTTCGTCTGTTGACCAGGGCCCAGGGGAAACCGGTGGCTCCCAGATCAGTGAGATGGTTAACCCAGTCTGGGTTTGAGTCTGAACTTTAAAAAAGGTGTCCAAGTCACTCAATCCTTGTCCAGGATCAGAACATTAGATAGCTCCTTTAAAGTTTGGACTAAAAACCAGATTCATTTCTTCCCCTCCCCGACATGGGGGCTGTCAGTGGGCATAATCATGAAATAAACGGTTGGAATTCCACTTGCAACTTCCATCTTTGTAAATGGCCTTCTGTGTGTGTGCAAAATTGATTTCAGAAAATCACAGAGCTGGAAGAGAACACAAAGGCCGTCAAGTCCAACTCCCTCCCATGCAGGAATATACCATCAAAGCATTCCTGAGAAATGGCCGTCCAACCTCGGTTTTAAAACTTGCAACACTTCCAAAGAAGGAGACTCCACCACACTCTCAGGCAGCAACATATTCCACTGTTGAACTGCTCTTACCGTTTGAAGTTCTTCCTAATATTTAGATCTATTTAAGTCCCCACTTATCTGACAGGTTAGGGCCTGGAGCACTGTCAAAAAGTGTATTTGGTTGAAAAGTGGAACCTATGCACTGTACTGTACTGTAGGTAGCATGAAGGACTTACGGAGGCTCACTTGGGACTAACCATGTGCATGATTCTTGCAAAAGCTGGCTTAGCACCTCCCCCTCCCAGCTCAGTCCGCAAGCGGCATGAGCATGCGAGCAGTTCCAAGCAAGCCCCTGAAGACAAGAAGAACTGATGAAAGAGCAGAACCCCCATCAAATTAACGTCCTAACTTTGGAAGCATCAAAAGAGGGAGTCATCAGATAACAAGTCATCAAAAGGCAGGAGCTTCCTGTACAGATTTATAAAGTTATGGAATGTAGACAGTGAGGGAGGTCTCAGCCAATACCATTAAATAAATATCTACATAAGTACACACAACACACACACACACACACGTGGAATATACTAGAGCGGAGAAGGATGCCCATGGAGCTGGAACAGCATCCAACAGACACAGTTCAGTGTGAGCACTCATACACTTTTTTATCCTGAAATGAGTCTCAGGATAGCGTGGACCGCCAGGAAGACAAATGAATGGGTCCTGGAGCAAATGAAGCCAGAACATCCTCTAGAAGCCAAGATGACTAAACTGAGGCTGTCATACTTTGGCCATATCATGACTCACTAGAAAAGACAATGATGTTTAGTAAGATGGAAAGCAGTAGGAAAAAAGGAAGACCATATTGTGGACGGATAGTATCATAGAATCATAGAGTGGAAAGAGACCACAGGGGCCATACGGGAACCCACATCAAAGCACTCCTGACAGATGGTCACCCCGCCTCTGCTTCAAAACCTTCCAAAGAAGGAGACTCTACCACACTCCACTGAGGCAGCATATTCCACTGCTGGACAGCTCTGACCATCAGGAAGTTCTTCCTGAGGTTTAGGTGGAATCTCTTTTCCTGCACTTTGAATCCATTGCTCCTTGTCCTAGTCTCTGGAGCAGTGGAAAACAAACCTGCTCCCTTCTTGACATGGCATCCTTTCAAATATTTAAACATGGCTCTCATGTCCCCTCTTTACTTTTTCTTCTGCAGGCTAAACATCCCCAGCTCCCTAAGCCGCTCCTCATAGGGCTTCATGGCTTCCAGACCCTTCGCCATTTTGGTTGCCCTCCTCTGGACGCGCTCCAGCTTGTCGATACCCTTCTTGCATTGAAGTACCCAGAATGGACACAGTATTCCAGATGAAGTCTAACCAAAGCAGAATAGAGTGTACCATTACCTCCCTTGATCTAGATGCCATACACCTATTGATGCAACCAAGAATCGCATTGGCTTTCTCAATCAAGACAACCACAGCCCTTAGTCTGTGGGACCTAAGCATGACTATCGGTGACACAGTGACTTGGAGATCCTCATAAGTCAAAGTCAACTTCATGGCAGTGAACAACAAATCTCACAGCTTCAGTGGGTTTACTCTTCTTTGGCTAAACATAGCCACAATTTGTCAAAATCTGTTCTCCACACGTATGCAGCTTTCTGTGAAATCCTATTTCTCTGCCCCTCCTCTGATAAACTTCACCCCAAAAAAGTTGTATAATTTACTTTTTTAAAAAAAGCAATTTATTGTGGTTTATTTGCACTGCCTCCTGGTTCAGTGTACAAATGTAAACAGAGGTTTGTTTGTTTGCTTTTAATGTACTGATGTATTTAGCATTAAATGTACATTCCATCCCCAGTTTTTAAAATAATGATGGTTGTTTTTAGCATACAGGTGGGGTGAGAAAAATAATCATTAAATCATATTCACAGAATATACATAGCCGTGCAGTTAAGCAGTCACACCAGCTCTAAGCCAGTGGTATAGATACAGGCCCATTAGCTCTACTTCTGCTCCGGAAGTGAACACTGGATTCCGTCATGTCTTCAGCATGATCTTCGCTTTTCTTTTCTTTTAAGCTGTTGATGAACCTCAGGGTGATTTCATCCCATTCCTCCGGAAGGAGAAGCAGCAGGAAACCAAGGCAGATGATGATGGTGGCCCCCAACCTGACAACACTGAAGATCACTTCACGTTTCAGAAGGTCGACAGCTAGGTGGAGAGGGACATAAAGGAAAAGAGATGAATTTAGAAGCATAGGTCAGTGTGTCCACTTCCCATACAGGTGAGTCTCATAGGACTGGAAGGGGCCTTATGGGCCATTGTGTCCAACCCCCTAACCAATGTAGGATCTTTAAATATTTGAAAGGATGTCATATGAAAGACGGAGCAAGCTTGTTTTCTGCTGCTCCAGAGACTAGGAGACAGAGTAATGGCTTCAAACTACAGGAAAAGAGATCCACCTAAACATTATAAAGGACTTTGCTGATGGTAAGAGTTGTATAACAGTGGAATACGCTGCCTTGGAGTGTGGTGGAATCACCTTCTTAAACAAAGGCTGTGGGTTGGATTGGATGACCTTTGTGGTCTCTCCCAATTCCTTGAGTCTGTGATTCTATAGTGCTATTATTCCTCCTGTGGAATCCTGGGGTCTGCAACTTAGGGAGGGGCCTCTAGAATTCTCATCCAGAGAGCTCTTTGGCCTCAGGAAACTACAAACCCCAGGATTCCACAGGACGCCGAAAGTGGAATAAGAGCACTATAACAGTGTAGGGCGGAAATGGCCTAGGATCCAACTGAAGTACCCCCAGCAGGGAGCTGTCCAGCATCTTTTGGAAGATATCTAGAGAAGGACCCCTCCCCACCTCTCTAGCCAGTTGGTTCCAATGCCAAACCACTCTCTCTGTCAAATAGTTCCTTTTCATGTTCAATCAAATCTACTCTCCAGTGACTTCGGACCATTAGACGTGGTCCTACCATCTCGGGCAGCAGAGAACAGGCCTACCTCCTCCTCTCTGTGGCAGCCCTTGAGGTATTTAGAGACTTCAATCACGTCACCCCTCCGTCTTCTTTTCCCCAGGCTGAATGCGCCCAGCTCCCTCTCCTAGCCCGACCTCCCCTCAGCCTGACAGAAAAATCTTTTATTCCCGCAGCAGTTTGTGGGGAGAAAGGACCTCCTTCTCCCCATGCGGATTCTGGATGTTGTAATCCAAAGGCTACATTTTTTTTTTCAGGCCAGCAGACAGACAGACAGACAGACAGACAGACAGACGTAATATATACCTGCATTGCCAGGAACACTGAGCACTGTCCCAATAGATATTAAGATGGGGTAGGTAAGCACAACACCAATGTTCACCAAAATGTTAAAAGCTAGAAAGAAAACAGCAAAAAGGATGAGGTTGTGGAAATGGCTCTTCCTGTCTGAGCAGATCGGAATTTTCAAGGAAATACAGATCTTTTACATTTAACCAGTTTTAATTCCAAGAACTGCAGGAATGCTTATCCTCTCCCATTGTCCCCCTGGCCTCTCCATTTCCAAGATATGCAGGCAGTCCTCTGACTGTGGGAAATGCATTTAGCAATCATACCTAGTAGTTCTGGGATTTATTGTCTTTTTTTTTTTTTTTGGATGATTCACATTTTCCTATGATCTTTCCAAAACATACAATAGCCCCAGTTGACTCATTCTGGCATATCCTCTGACTAACAATACAACCCTGGGGGACATCCCATTTAACAACAGGCCATCACACAGGCCAAGTGGAACACATACAAATTGCTCCCTCCCACCCGGGGACTACACAAGTATATATATATACTCTGTCTCACTTCCATGCCACCAGATCCTCTGGAGATGCCAGCCACAGATGCAGGCGAACGTCAGGAGAAAATACTAATACAACACGGCCTCAAAGTCTGGAAAACTCATAACAACCTGTAAACAACATATAGGCAGTATTGGCTGGACCCTCTTTTGCCTGTCCTATTTCTGTGCATGACCTGGAGAGATGTGACATTGGAGAGATGTCACATCCCAGAAAAAGGCAAGGTGGGTTCCTCTTAGGAAGGTATCTGGGACCAGAAAAAAACGCCTATTGATTCTGCTACAAAGCTCAAAGACGCATTGGAACATTGCAATGTTTTCTTGCAAACATACCAAGCCAGAGCCCTGCGATTCCACACAGATAACCCCAGGGCACAGCTGAGAAGGGAGACCAGTATTCCACTTTGGTAAAATATAGGATGATGGGAGTAAAGGAAAGGAAGATCAGGTTGAAGAAGCCGAGGGTAGAGATGAAGTGGGCAGCTTCTCCGAAGTTGGCACTGCCAAGGAACATCTTAAACAAAACCTAAGAAAGGAAAGAAAAAACAACAACTGAGGATGGTTATAGAGGAGAAATCTCAGTGAAGTTTGATTTCCTCTAGGAAGGTTGCAACATCCATTTCTTTACCCATTTCTTTATTTAATTTATATCCCACGCCTCTTCCGAATGGAATCCAAGGTGGCTCACCCATGAATCAAAACAAGGCACATGAATCTAAAATTAGTAAACATGTTTTTATTACTAATCATTAAATTAGCTATCATATTTT
This sequence comes from Cyclura pinguis, assembly GCA_030412105.1. NCBI lineage: Eukaryota > Metazoa > Chordata > Lepidosauria > Squamata > Iguanidae > Cyclura > Cyclura pinguis. The sequence continues at coordinate 383,640,928 of CM059599.1, forward strand.
TAATCTCAGCATTTTAAAACAATACTAAATCATTCAAAACCATGACCAGAACAATAAAAAGATGACACATCTCCCGACCATTAAAGACCTTTCCACATAGCCACTTTGGCCATTTCTGCACTAGACTGTTATAGTGCTATTATTCCACTTTCAATATCCTATGGAATCCTGGGGCTTGCAGTTTACAGAGGGGCCTGAGTTTGGCTCTTATTATTGATCAGATATAGCAAGGATGAGTACCTGCCAGAAACTAGGGAGCTAAGGCCTCAGAGGCCTCTCCCTAAACTGCAAACCCCAGGATTCCAGAGGATGTTGAAAGTGGAATAATAGCACTATAACAGTCTAGTGCAGAAATGGCCTTAGTCATCAAAAGCTTGTTCAGACAGAAAGGTCTTTACCTGGTGGTGGAAGGAAAGCAGGGAGGAGGCCGACCTCATTTCCTGTGGCAAAGAGTTCCACAGCCTTGGAGCAACCACGACCAAGTTTCTCTCCCATGTCCTGACCAACTGTGCTTGCGAAGCTGGAAGCATTGGGAGAAACCTCTCCTCTCAGCATCTTAAAACTCAGACAGGCTTATATATAGAGATCTGGCTTTTCTGATAGTTTGAACCCAACTGTCACCATCCATAAGAGAATGGAAGAATCGTGGGCGTGTACCTACCAATCATCTACAGATGTATGGTGACTTATGGAGACCTCCTGAATTTCATAGGGTTTTCTTAGGCAAGAAATACTCAGAGGTGGTTTGCCATTGCCTTCCTCTGAAACACATCCTACAACCCCTGGTGTTCCTTGGTGGTCTCCCATCCAAGAACAAACCGGGCCTGACCTTGCTTGACTTCCATGGAATCTGGCACCTTTGGAGTGTTTTAGCTCTCTTTGTTTCCCTCTGGTTGTTTCCCTCTCTTTGTTTCCCTCTCTCAAACAACACCAATAAGCACCAAAGCAGATGATGAGAAGAACTCATCAATGTTAATCTCTTTGTCCTGAAATAATAAGAGTTTTCATTAAGACTTGATAAGGGAAGTCCCGATGAATCCCGGATGGCTACAAGCTAATTATCTGGATTGTAACTTTCTGCCAATGCCCCGGTTCAGAATGTAAATGAGGCAACCCCATCATTTCAGACCCATCTTCCTTTGCTCTTGCATGTCTGTGGGTGCTTTAAAGTGTTACAAGAGGTAAGACAACACTACAACCTACTTTATAGAGTGCAGAGGTCGACGCAGATCCAACAGCATACGCAACACCGATAATTGAATCGCCATGGACCCCATCTGCATAAGCCATCATAACAATTCCGGTGATGGCCATTATTGCTGCAACTATCTGTGAAATCCAGAAGGAAAGAAATTTATACAAGGCTTTACGATCTGGAAAGCGATGTGATGCAATTGAGGTGTGTGTATTTCATTTAACTTTAATCTTCTCAAGTTCCCGATTAAAAAAGTGATTTGGAGAGCCAGAATGGAAGCCTTGTAATGGAAGGACAGACTTCTCACCCTACAAAATGCAAGTGCTTGTGACTTCACTGTAATTGTCATGGCAACAATCCTGGGATTTGTAGTGCGGAGAGAGGCTCTTCAGAATTTTCAGTCACAGAACTCTACTGTTTCATCAAGCTAAAATCCCTAGAACTCCATAGGATCAGAGAAACCCAAGATCCCGCATCAGAAGCTAGAATGCATAACTTTACAGTGGCGTAGCTATGAAATGGCTCCACATTTCTGGAAGGAGTCGTATGCATATAGTTGGCTTTTCTGCGTCCCAACCTGGAACAGATTGTAATGTGTTTGTGACGCTTTTGTTCATCATGGACTTCTATATTTAGGGTCAAATTATTGTTTACTGCGTTTGCTATATTGTATAAGTTATACAGTTGGGCCACCACATTCACAAGGGTTAGGGGTGCAGGACCCTCACAAAAGTGGGAAAATAATAAATATCAAAATGTGTGTGTGGGGGGAAGGGGGCCGAGGCATAGTGGGGAGAATAGGGACTCAGGGTCCAAACCAGGTCAGGGAAAGGAGAGAGAGGGGGTCAGTGTGGTGGCCCTATACTCCCTCTCTCTGACACATCTCCTATCTTGAGTATGGGGGGACATCAGGACAGGGTTTGTGGTGCTGAGAAATTGGGCTGTGAGCTGTCCTTAGCTGGTGAAGCAGCAGCTGGTGGAGGAAGAGGAGGACCAGAAGGGAGTTTTTTTAAAGGGTTGTGTGGCCTGATTGGAGCCACCGAGGGAAGGTTCCCCTGGAAAAGAAGCACCTAAAGTAGGGCAGAGGTTGGAGAAACTTGTATTTCATCACCTATAGCCTTTAAAAAATTATGTGGTTCTTCGCATATACACATTCATAATGCTTAGTCATAGAGTTTGATATTATCTTGTTTTGTATTTGTATGACTCTGTACTGTATCACATGGCTGGTTATCAGTCACATTTAATTGCCTTTGGTTAATCTGCGTTCTGTATATCTTTCATAGCATCATTTATTATTTTATCCACCTTTTTGTTTGATTGCTTGAATTTTTTCCCTCTCTTCCTAGTTGGTATTTCGCTTATTTTGACACCCTCCTGTGTTTCCTGGGTTGTAGCTGTGTTACTGAGATGAAACACAACCACGTTAGTGAATTGCAATAACACACAATGGGGCATTGAGCAAGATGCTTCATTGCTCCCATTGCACATCAGGACATGGTGCACATCAGGATCCATTGTTCACTGGGATGCTCTGGCATGTTGTATCTCACAATGGCCATGCCGCTGGCTCCACTTCTGCAATGGTCCCAGTGGCATAGCTGTATCTCCCCTCCGGAGAATATGAAGACTGCACAATGGTGCAAGTGAATTTTACGCAACTGTAGGTCAGTTAATAGTGACGGAATTTCCCAACAGGATGCCAGCCCTCCTTTACATCACACCTCTTCCCTCAAAGTGAGACTCAAAGTAGGTGGGATGCAGCTAAATTGGAATCATAACACTATCGCTGTATAGTGCCAAAGGGCCCTTTGTTATCAAGACAGTATGATAGATAATGATGCTGTGATTGAGGAGCAACTGACTGTGCAGGGGGCCGAGCCAGTGACTGAGCAAGCCAACCTGCAACCTCTCCTGCACTGGAAGTTCAAACAGAGACTGAGTTGCCCCGGCCAGCTCAGGACGGACAGGGAACCAGCAGTGATGCAGAGGAGTTGCAGCCAGCTGTGCCCATCAGCCCTCAATCATGCAGAAGGCTGAAACGGGCTGCTGAGAGGGAGGCTGCTTGGACTAGGCTGAGAAAACAATAACAAGCAGCACCTGCTCACAGGGGTTATTTAAGTCTGCCGGCATGGCTGCTCCTTGCTTGCAGCAAATTATTTGCGAGCCCTTGCAACCTTTGTGTCTCCTGCTCCCTGAAACCTTCCAGATGGATCTCTGCCTCCTCAACCTTTGGACTGGACTTGACCTGGCTCGGCTTGTGTTTTCCTGGTGTTTGGTATATTTGGACTCCCCAAGTGTTCCTGGCCTCTCTCCTCCCTTGCTGGCTGTGGCCCGGCAGGGAGAGATTCCTGACAGACAGGATCTTTGTTTTCACTTATTATACATTCCCTGCATTCTGTTCTTGTGAAACTCAGCCACTAACTGTGGTCTGCAAATTGTTCTTGATCCTTTGCAAGACAGCCACAGCAATGATGGCTCTGACAAAGAAGAGACAGAGTGATGAGGAAGTTATTTTGTGGATTACGTCTCCCAGAATCCATCAGCCACAAAGGTCACTGGGATGCTGGGTCTGAATGGCCAGCATTCTATTGGTGTCTCACGTCTACATAACCAGTTGGACATTTTGCCCAATGTGGAAGAAACATATTCAGTTCAACATTCTGGAACCACAATAGTGTATGTGGTGTCATTGGACAGGGATGCACTGTACATGGATGAGCACTGTGCATCACACATATAGATGATCTTGGACATTCCGGTTCACTAATTAGATGAATTTCATGCATCAGCATAAAATTACACTCTGGTCATTTCTGCACTACACTGTTATAGTGCTATTATTCCACTTTCAACCTCCAATGGAATCCTGGGGTTTGCAATTTAGGGAGGGGCACTGAGAATTCTCAGCCAGAGAGCTCTTTGGCCCCAGGAAACTACAAACCCCAGAATTCCACAGGAGTTTGAAAGTGGAATAATAGCACTATAACACTGTAATGCAGAAATGGCCTCTGTCTCCTCAATGTGGAATCTCAGCCAATGTTTCCAAGGCCAGTGCCATTGCCAGAAAATGACAGCTCTTTGAAGAGATTCTTTAAAGTTCAGACTAAAACCATAAGCACATTCACCACCCCACTGACATGAGTTCCAGCAGAACATGAGTTCTATTTGGCCCGGCTTCCAGCAATGGGCCAAATAGCCTCCTTTTGTGGTGGGTTAAAAAAAAACAAGTATGAAACATCAAGAATACTGGAATGTAGCTATTGAGCAAAGTGCAGTTCTCCAGGTGTTGTTGGACTGTAACTTCCATCAGCCCTAACCAGAATAACCAATGGCAAGGAATGCTGAGAAGATCACTATCTAACAGGAGGATTCCATATGATGTGAAAGTGGAATAATAGCACTATAACAGTCTAGTGTTGCAAGACAACCTGTACTGTAGTCTCCCTCTTTTCCTACTACCTTCCACTTTTCCCAGCAACATCGCCTTTTCCTAAGAGTCACGTCATCTCATGATAACAGCCTCAGTTTAATCATTTTGGCTTCTACTGCCCATTTTCCTCTCTTCTGATAGAGCACCTTGCATTATCTGGACTAGTTGGGATTAACCAAATTTAGGCTATTGCTGTACAGTCCTCCCTCCACATTTGCAGGTTTGACCTTTATGAATTTAATCATTCGTGAGGCACATGTTTGCCTCCCTCCCCCGATTCTCCTCTCATTTCCTTGCATTCCTTACCCCAAGTCTGTGAGGCTTGTGTTTAAAATGGATGTGTTTCCTTTTGGATGAGCAAAGCCTCTCCCCCACTGCCAGAGGGACGTCCTCCCTGCCACATGGCTGCACATTCTGCTGTGTAATGGCCGCTGATTGGTCAGGGGCTCTCTTTGCTCTACCTCTCCCCTCTGGGAGGAATCTCCTTTCTCAAGATGGCAACTGGAAGTAGCTAGAACACCAGAACGCCATGTTCCGCTCTTCTCCATCTAAGGGGAAAGTACTCGTAAAGTACACTTACCTTGTCTTTTTTCTCCCCCACCCACCCAGAGGCACAGAAATGGGAGGAGGGAGCTATAGAGGGCAATGGGAGGCTGATCGGGGGGGGGCTTTTTGTGGTTTTTCAAGTTTTGTGAGGAACAAATAATGTTGAGTAACTTACTACTACTAGGAAACAACAAATGAATGACATATTTTTATGAGTAATCTTCCCAAGTTTTGCCACCCTCAGGGTGAGGTTACCCTTTCAATCTTGGGATAATTACTTGTCCTCTGGAATTGCATCAACTGGCAGGGGGGTACGATACTGTATATACTCATATATAAGTCTAGAAATTGTAGTCAGAAAATTGACCCAAAAAACCTGAGTCGACTTGTCCACAGGCCAATGTAAGTTCTGTATCTTAACTTTTATTTTAAAAAGGAATCACCCCTTGCTCTGAGTAGAGTGGCAACAATCAGTCATCAAAAGATAATCATCTATATAGAAATAACCTTTTAAAACAACAGAGTACATCTTCGAAATCTAGATTTACACTTCTCATGTAATAATAGAAATTTTAGGTCTTAAAACCTATTACCATCAGATCACCTTCATCCTTTTTTTAAAAAATTAATCAACTACTTCTATTCAGATGTGAAAGGCCTTTTTTAAAGCCTTGGAAGGAAAAGGCTGGTGGAGGCCAGAAGCTATGCTAGCGTTTTCTCCCCTCTCCATTGATGGACCTTTGACTTATCCACACGTCACATCAAAATCCATCATTTTGGCCCCAAAACCTGCTCTTCGCTTATACATGAAATCAAGTTATGTACACAAGTATATACAGTATATGCCATCACAAACTGCTAGTTCTGACTTGAAAATTATTGTGTGAGAATGCTAGATTCAGGACTATTCCTTTTGCCTTGAAAACAAATGTTAATGCTGGCCAGGTTGTTTCTTTCATTTGGGAAGCTTCTGAACTGGATTAGCGGGGGTAGAAAATGTGGTTGCCTTGGTGGCACTTTCCTGCAGGTGGCAAAACACCGGTCCTCCGCTTGTGGCAATCTACAAAATGCACTGTAAAAATGATACATGGGGAACTGAAGCATGGTACGGCCTTATTACATGGCAGGGGATCAAACCTAACGTCTTTCTGGTCCTTTTTAAGACTGGCAATGAGAGGAGGAGGGATACGGTGTCACTCCTAGAATACAGGAACTCGGATCAGGATCCAATTTGGCAAACTATGCATGAAATGAATTGGAATATTTTGACAGTTTACCTCCCCACAGATACAAGCTGGAGAGCAGTGGCAACAAAAGGCAGTATGTGCTGAGTCGCTTGCTCCACAAACGTCTGAATTTACGAGTCCTCAATGCCAAGACACTACAGGTAGGTGGTCACACCACTGGTGATATTCTAAGCCGCTTTTCTCATAGTGCCTTGACTACCTCCTCCAGCTTCTTCTTCTATCACTTTTCTCTTCATCTTCTTGTCACTATGTCCTTCTCGTCTTGTTTCTCATGTCTAGGGTTACTACCAGCACTGTTGGTGAGACCAGATCCAACCATGTCATTATGCCAGTCAGCACCACAGGATCTTAGCCACACCTGTCCGCAAGTGCCACGTCTTCCACAGTTGCACCTGGCTTTCCACCCAAAGGTGTTCAAAACAGGCGACAATATGGAATAACATACAAATTAGCACTTGTGACAGAGTTCTGGGTGTGTGTGGCTATCCTGAGTTCCAGAGCAGCCTAGCAAGAGGTTGCCAGGCAACCAGAATAGCCACTCAGGAGGGAAACTCAACCCACAGCGTGAAGGAGGGGTTGACGGCAGAAGAAAAAGATATAAAAGGCAAACACTGATTGTCATTGGGCAGTCTTCAGTAAGGAAGAGCTCCTTTATTCAGTTCTCAGCCAGAGAGAGTTCTGGAATAAAGTCCCTCAGTCAGCCAGGGAGGGTTTAACGCTCAGGGAAAGCCTACGGAGAAGTAGAAGAGTAATTAAACCATTACAGAATCTGGTCAGAAAGTGTGACCTAGATTTGGGGGCTGAGCCTTTGGTGCGAGTGTAGCCAAAGGGCAGTTAATGATACTTGTGCTTACATGAAAGTCTGAAGATATAAGGAAACTGACTAAAAGTACTCTAAAGATCTGTATTAATTCTGATCTACGTTTGAACTCTTATACTTTGTTCTGTATGCTATTTTAATAAATATTATAGTTTATTGTTATAACTGCTGTGATATACAGTACTTAAGGACACACAGAAAACATGCTACCGTAGAACTCTAAAGGGGCTCTAAATAATCATTGACAGGCCTCACTCTTTACACAAAGGTGGTGCTATAACGGGGGAAAGCAGAGCTCTGTGTGAGGCGACAGGACACTTTATCCGATTGGGGAGCTGCCATACCAGACTGAGAGAGGAAGAAGCGGGTCACAACACTCAAAACGGATTTTGAAAACCATGGCCTAAATCCAATGGTTACTTCCGACTAGAGCACATCCACTGAATCAATGGCATTCACGTAAATCAGGGGTGGGCAGAGTACAGCCCTCAAGCCCTATGCGTCTCCTGGATCCAACTTCCGTGGCCCTGGAAGCTCTCCAATCCCTCCCAAACACCCCAAACCTGAATTCTTTAAAAAAAAAAAATTGGTACAATTTTTGGGCCATTGTTGCCTTAAAACTGCCGAAAAAGCCCCCCAAACGCATGAAAGCATGTGAAAATATCCTCACTCTATCCCCACAAGCACCTTAGAACTCCAACATTAGTTCTTCTGCAGTTGCTCTCAAAACGGCAACAGGAAAAGATGTCCCTTCTCTTCCTGTCGTCGTTTTGAGAAAGTTTTCAAAGGTAAGGGGGGGTATTTGGGCTTGCTAGGGGAGAGGGAGGGAAATCTGGCTCTTGGCTCCCATGCCGTTGCCTACTTTAGATGTAAGTGTTGACTTCCCATTTCGCAATTGACTCAATGGCTCTATTCCAGTTGAGACTACTAACTGGACTTAGGCCTAAGCATCCCAGCCATAAAGGAAAAATCAGAGGAAGAGGAGAAGGAGCCAAACTCGTCCAGGTTAATCAAATCACCTGTAATAGTATAGGACCCTACACCACATGTGAACCTTTCCCCCCTGGAGCCCCAGAGACTACTACCTCCACAAACCAGACACCCCCCCCCAAAGCTGTTCCTTCTAATCAGAGTTCTTTGAGGGACCAAGTCCCACCACACAGCATCCCACCCCACAAACGACATGCGACAGAGAAGAAGTAGCAGAGAGAGGGTGGGTTCAATGGGTGACCTTTGTTGGATCACTACACCAGGCAAGGAAGTGAAGCCTAGAAGCTTGGATCCAGGACTGGAGAATTAAAAATGCTGGAATTCTCTCAATGTCTGGTGTGTGTGTGTGTGTGTGTGTGTGTGTACCTTCAAGTTGCCTGTCGACTTACGGGAACTCCATGAATTTCATATGGTTTTCCTAGCTAAGGAATACTCAGAGGTGGTTTTAGCCAGTTCCTTTCTCTGAAATCTAGCCTACATTGACTGGTGTTCTTTGGTGGTTTCCCATCCAAGTACTAACCAGTACTGACTCTGCTTAGCTTCCAAGAACAGACAGCATTTGGTGCCTTTAAGTTCCTCTATGGAAGCAACTGGGCATGTCCAAGTGCACAGAGATATTATTTTCTGGGCAGTAAATGATGTTTCTTGCCCAGAAAATCTGCGTTCTGTGCAAAAACACCACACGCAAATTTCACACAGGCCCTTTTCACACAGCAGTTTGCAAGCGAAAGGGTCCCTTGAGCATCGCGTAAATGTGAGGAGCGGTCTGCATGACACACTCCCATTTACGCGATGCTCAAGGCCCTCACGCGCAGCAAACACATTTTTTTATTTTCGGCTTTTAGCCGAAAATGACCCGTGCTTCCGCAACGCTCACAGGCCTGGGCCGCACTCACCTGCCGTGCGGAGCCTCTGGAGCCGGGCCGGTCACGCGTCCTCTCCTCAGTGCAGCCTCGAACTCCCAGGCTGCACTGCGGAAGGAAGGGACGGGGTGCGGGCAGGGCTCTCGCGTGAGCAGGAAGGAGCTGCGGAGCTGAAGCAGGAGGCTTGAGATAGCCTTCCTGCCCAGGCTTCTCGCGCGAGGACCCCAACCAAGTGGCGTTAAAAGGTAAGGTGCAAAAATGTTAACAGAATCAGTCTTGAATTGTGAATAGTCTTCCAAAGCTGCAGTTTTCAAACACTTTCTCGCAGCAGGAAGAACACTGCTCATTCTTTCAAGAATGAAATCAGCAAGGAATTACATCCCTCTTGCTCACAGAAGTGTAGCTGCAGTTCTAAATATAGTGGCTTCTTTCCATTCAGCTGAGAGAACCTCTTGATAAAGGAAGCAATAGTGCTTGGTAAAATGAAAAGCAATAGGAAAAGAGGTAGACTGCAGCACAGATGGATAAACTCAATCAAGGAAACCACTTAGCCCTGGTGGTGCAGTGGTTAAATGCCAGTACTGCAGCCACAAGGTTGTGAGTTCGATCCTGCTGAGCTCCAGGTTGACTCAGCCTTCCATCCTTCCACAGGTCAGTAAAATGAGTACTCAGCTTGTTGAGGACAATTAGCTAACACATTGTAAACTGCTTAGAGAGCACTTAGCTGATGAGCAGTACAGAAATACACATGCTACTGCTAAACCAAGGCTGCCCTGAGTTTGCTAGACCTGAGCAAGGCTGCCAATAACAGAGGATCTTAGAGGTTTCTCATTCATAGGGTCATCAAAACTCATAATCAACCTGACAGTAGATAATAATAGCAAAGCCACAGAAGGTGCAAGAAGGTAAAGAGAACCCTACTGGATCAGAGCAAAGGCCTCTTAACATTCTGTTCACACACGCTGGCCAGCCATTTGCTAGTTCTGGCTGTCTCCCAAATCCTGAATGGATGAGAGAAAGTGAAAAGATGAATGAGAAAGAACTGCGCAGGTCATTACCCTTACACCCATGAACCTGTCTTTCAACACAATCCACGAGAGGAGGAAGACAAAGGCTTTGTTACAACAGAACAGTGCAGAGACATCCGTAGCTGTCAGTTTCTTCAAAGCCAGCAGGTAAAGGTAATTACTCAGAGTCCAGAGAATAGAAAAAGGGGCTGTCCTTTTAAGAAAGAGTTTCAACGTCAGACCATCTTCGCCAAAGATCCGACTGCATTCCCTGTACAAAGGGGGGGAAAGAGATGCAGAAGTCATAGGACAGACAGATGTAATTTTTTTTTTAAATGTCATAATATTTTCTTTATTCACTTTGGAGCTGACCTTCCTTCTCAGCTTCGCAATTTCCATGTCAGGGGTGCCACCTGTCAAACCTTGCTTTGGATGGGCTGATGATTTATTTTAATTTATGTTATTTTATGTTATTTTAACACTCTTATAGCCAGAGGTAGCTACATGGAAGCATATATCTCCATTCTTCTCCTTGTTAAAATAAAATGGGAACAGTTTAACAGCACCACAGTAGGAAGATGTCTTGGAGACGGCTTGGGTTTTAGCCAATCAGGGCTGTGCAGAGTCAGCAATGGCTACAAATGGAGACCCCTTCAAAGTCTCCACCACCCATGCCTGTCTCCCACTTTTTCACAAGAGATCGAAGGAGACTTGGATCTGAGGCCATTTCCATGCCTGTTCTACAACTGAGCAATGGTGCTCCCTTCCTCCAGAGGTATGGCATCCAGGTACCAGTGGAAAAGAAGGTGAATGCTAATACACATGTGTTTTAGCTATTTTTTTCTAAGGTATATTCGTAAGCTGCTTCGGGTCCCGTATCAGGAGAAAGGCAGGATACAAATCAAATATTTAATTAAATAAATAAACATTTTAAGGAGGCATTGTAGACATGAATAGGGGGCTCTGGTTTATGTGGAACAAGAACCAGAAAATAGTGCCCAGAGACAACGCTCAGAATCCCCTAGTCATTGAACTTGGCAAAACAGACTTTACTTGGCTATAAAAGGCAAAAATGATGAAAACTGGAATATAGGAAGATGCCTTGCATTGGATCAGACCACTGGTTCAAAGAGCCCAATATTGTCCTCCAGTGGGGAGCGAGGACTCCCATTTCAGTATGGTGGTTGATCCACTGCTGCTTTTAGTCCAAATTTGAAGGAGTTACCCAATCTGTCCAAGGTGCTGAACTCTATCTCTCAATATAGATTCAGCACCTTGGATAGCTCATTCAGCCTAAAACCCAGAGTAGATTCACTGCTCCACTGACACGGTAGTCAACAGCCAAAACTGTTGTCAATTGAGGAGCACAAGATTTCCAGAGTTTCACACAAGAATACTTCCCAGGAGAATCCCTTGTGGTCTCCCACTCAGGTACTAACCAGGATAACTTTGCTTCGCTTTCAGTATCAGACAAGACAAAATATACTTGAGGTGTTAACAGTGGAAATAACAGACCTTGAGCATACAAGATACCTAGGTTAAGACGAAAGTTCTTCAGTTCCACCAAGTTGCTAGATACCATTCCCTACCCCTATGAATACTCTTTGCATGCTGTGTTCCCTCCATGTACTCAGCATATAAATCAGAGCGCAAATCCTTTGGGTAATGTCAGTCACCATCTCAGTATTAGTGTCCATATGTTCCCCTTCAAGAGGCATTGGGTCTATGGGTTATTTCCTACTGTATCCATGTCCAGCATAACTTGGATCCCATCTTGGGAGAAAGGCAGGGTGTACAATCAATAAAATAACTGGTCTCCCAGCCAATTTAAAAAAAAAAACCCTCTTGTGGCTTCAAGCTCTCATTAAGGGTAATAACCACTCTGCTGATCTAATGAGAACTTAACTTTCGGCTCTTACTTATATCCTCATGATACAGTGTTTCCCCATGATACAGTGTTAATTAATTAATTCATCCTTGTAAGTGTTAAGCATAGGTACTTTTGCAGATGTTGTGTTAAGAGTTATCCAGTACCTCCTTGTGTAATGGTTCCACCTGGCTGATAGAAAGCATCCCCTCAAACCCAATGTCACTGATGGGTGGCAGAAGCGGACCATAGAATCGCACTGGAGGACCAAGAGATTCCTAAAGAATATATGTTTCCCATGGCAAGGGCAAATAGAGTGAGATTTTTAAAAAATAACATAAAATAAATAAAATAAAATAAAATACCCCACTATATATAAAATTATAAACCTATAAAATATATAACACTCTATCTATATCCCATGAATAATCAAATCCACAAGTGCTGAACCCTAGAAGAAAAGGAGAGAAGAGGGGGGACAGATGACCTTCACATGAAGGGGAATTCCACAGCCTGTGAGTAAACACCGAGAAATCTCTCTTGTGTATTCTCACCAGACAGGCCTAGGATGGTTGTGGAACCAAGAGAAATGCCTCCTCTCAGGATTTTACGACATAATTAGGTTTCTAGAAGGAGACACAATCCTTCAGATAGTCAGAAGCAATGTGACCTGATAATCTCTGACATTTCTCTCTTCCTATAGGAAATACTACATATGACAAGGCCCCTCATGCTAAGTTGTAGGAGAAGAAGACCATTCATAAGCTAAGATGGTGCCAATTAAGTTGCATGTGGCCCCCTAAGGCCGTTTGGGGTGATGGGGGGACTCAGCACCCCCCCAATCTGGAAAACAAAAAAGCAAATTGCTCCCCAATGTGCGCATGACAGTACGGAGAACAACTTCAACAAGTCCGGATCCTTCCCCCAGGCCATTTTAATCCCACAAAAGACCTTTGTTTTCAATAGGAACTGACCTAGAAACTGACCTCCTAGGTATTTCCTGTAGGAAAAAAAAGGTCTCTTCTACATAAAATTAGATATCAATATACCTAAAAAATTCAGTACCAGTACTTGTTTTTATAAGCTATTTTATTATTCTTAGTCTATTTTATATGTTTATATTTTTATACTAGTCTATGGCTGTAATATTACTGTTTTTAACTCTGCATTTTATACTGTTTTAAATATTCCATCCCATTTTATTACTGTTTTTAATCACTCTACTCTTTACATTCTGTATCCCCTTTTGTTCTGGTCAATGACCATAATAATAATGATAATGATGATGATGATATGATAATGATAATAATGATAATGATAACAATAATAATAAATATATATATATAATATATCATCATCATCATCATCATCATCATTATTATTATATAATTATATATTATATTACATATTATTATTATTACTATTACTATTATTATCATTATATTTGTTACCCGCATCTCCTCAAGGCTTGAGGCAGGGTACAGCATAGACACAGCTAAAAACAAATCATGATTAAAATACACTAAAGAGCAAACCATTTAAAATACAAATATACCATACTTAAAAAATATCATAATTAAAGGTACAATTAAAAGTATAATTAAAAATAGACTGGGTAGGCCTGCCAGAAGAGAGAGGTCTTTAGTGCTGCTTTGAATTCGGACAGCATATTTTGCTGTCAAATCTCTTCCAGCAGGTCATTCCACAGTCTATGGGTGGCTAATGAGAAGGTCTTCTGGGTGACCGTTGCCAATCTTTAGCTACTTCTGCACTAGACTGTTTTAGCGCTATGATTCCACTTTCAACATCCTATGGAATCCTGGGGTTTGCAGTTTCGGGAGGGGCCAGCCGGCCCCTCCCGAAGCTGCAAACCCCAGGATTCCATAGGATGTTGAAAGTGGAATCATAGCGCTAAAACAGTCTAGTGCAGAAATGGCCTTTGTCTGCTGGTAAAAGGAGAGGAGAGGAAGGGGCAGCCAGGCCTCCCACCGAAGGGAATTCCACAGGCTGGGAGTAGCCACCAAGAAGGTTCTGTCTCTGGCCGGACCTGCAATGGCGGCAGGACTGAGGGAAAGTCGTTTCCTGAGGAACCTAAAAACTCTGGCAGGTTAGTATAGAGCATGAGCGGACAACTACATGGAGGCCAGGTACCCACTTCCTCCCCTCAACCTCGCTTCAGGCTGCACTCCCCAAGCCCCAACACCTCTGTTTTCTTCTGGCACCAGGAAGAGACAGACCTCCACTTCCTGTGGCCATTTTGAGAGGCACTGTAGAGGAAACTGGAGGCATTTCCTCAGGAGACCATCTCTAAATGGTGACAGAACGTGGGGTGTCTCTTCCTGTCACCATTTTGAGAGTGGCTGCAGAAGAAAAGTTGGTAGTTGGAGTCGTGTGAGGCTCCGGGGTTCATGGAATGGGGACATTTTTTCAAGGGTTCATGCATGGAGGGGGGCTTCTATATGGGGAGGGGATTGCAGCTTGGTTGGCTGGGGGGCTTCAGTGGCCACAAAAGTGGGGCCCTGGGGCCACACGGAGCACACTCTGACCACCCATGGTAGAGCGAGACACAATCACTTTAATAGGAAACACTAAACTTGAGAAGGCCCGTATTGCGACCCTGAAGGCTCCGGCAAGTTCTTACGGGAGAAGATCACTATTCTTAAATTGATAGGTCAAAAGACAATATCAGTACCATTTCGAGGCCTACCTGAATTTTTTGATTGGCGATTGCTTTTCTTGTGCTGTTGCGAGGTGCCCCGAGTAATAAACAGGGAAAAACATAATGTTCCAGTTTGTGGAAAACCAAGTCATGAATAACGGATAGTCAAAGTTCTTGTACGTGATTTTGACAATCTGCGTTGTCCCGACCCAGGAGGATGACACGGACAAAATGATCAGAAATCCCCAGACAACCTTGAGAAACGTGGACGTACAAGACTCACACCGAGTCTGAGGGTGGCTCTCTTGGCTGGTGTTTTCACCATGGGCTTGGGTCCCTTCTTCTCCTACAACGAAAGACATCAGGGTCCGTTAACACAACAAAGACCAGCTTGGGTACAGGTACTGCTCAGCTGAAGGGGTAGATGTGTTCCTCAACATGGTATCCTTAACAGAAAATTTGGTATCAGAGGCAGAAATAACATGGAAAGAATAAGGATAGGGTCCTTTACCACAAAAAGAAGAGTGCTTCAACATGTTTCAGCAAACTTTTCATCTACAACAATATGTACATGTGAAATGAAACATCCAGATCAGGTTAACCGTCTAGAGACCATTTGAAGGCTTCTTTCAAAATGCATCCAAGGAAGATTGTCTTTTCTTTCTCCAGCTTCCACTTTGCTTATGATTTCTATTTTGATGGCTAAACTTATACATCTATGCTTTTATAACATGCCGGAGGGAATGTTCAAAAGCACCTGGTAGTTCTTGGTGGTTCCTCATCCAAGTATTAACCAGAGTTGACCCTTCTTAACTTCCAAGGTCAGGCAGAATCTGATGCCTCCAGGGCAGCTCTGCATCAGTCAATAAATGGCTGGGTGGGTGAAGGCTGCATGTATCATATCTCCTTCACCACAGTGGGCCAACTACATTTTACTGTCTGAGGCAAAAGCTAAGACGGCACCATCATATTCTGCATCCAAGACCCTACCGGACTGGTGGCTGAATCCTTCTTTAATGTGGACAATGGGAATGCATCTTCCACTGTGTGCCTAGGTTAAAAGAGGTAGAAGGGGCAAGGCAGGATGTGTGGAACACAGTTTTTGCTTCCAAATCTTGCAGCCATTTCTTACCATCTGTTGCCTGAAGCAACTGACTCACTCTGCCTAATGATAGGGCTGGCCCTATTTTTCACATCTCCACCCTTTGCTGTTTCCAACATCAACTCTGTCTCTTTGCAACGGTTTAGGAGGCTGTCACTAGGTTTTGTGGGAGCTTTAGACAGGATACCCTCTATGGGACCCCTGCCTTGGTGATTAAATCCACCTCTCTGCCCCAATCCCTATTCCCTTCTCCAGCTTGCCCGCTCTGACTGGATTCACAATCCCGGCCAGAAAGCAGAGGTCAAGGTAAAGCAGAGAAGAACTTGTTTTTACTGTTCACTACAGTGGAGTCTTCCTTACTGACATCAAAATCATTAGCTGCCATTCACACCCACTCACCCACCATCCTTTTAGAATATGCAACACATCCTTTCCCTGGTGCTTCAAACATGAATATATATATACATTATTTTGTGTTTAATAAAAATTATTTTTTAAAAAACTGTGATCACTCAGAGTCCTAGTTCAGCACTCACACTATTGCACTCCTATGATAGTATGATCCTGTGCTCAGCAAACATTCAGATGTATGGAAGGAATTATGACTCTCTTCTGGCAATGGATCACAGCTCACTGTTATAGTCCACGCTTTGCACGCATGAAGTCCCAGTTTAAATTCCCCACCTCCAGTAAAAACAATCAGAGAGCAGACAATGAGATGAGCTTTTCCCTCCCTTGAGCATTGCCAGAGGGCTGCCCCAGCCATAAAAGACAGTAGTGACCTAAATGGACAAGCAGTCTGACCTACTATAAGGCTGCTGCCTGCGATCGTCTCTGCCACTGCGGTTCTAACTTCTGTGTCCAGTTGTGAAACGGAATGATGAAGAACACTGACAGGAAGAAAATCAACTCATTTGAAATGTGGTGCCGGAGGAGAGTTCAAGAAACACCATGGACTGCTTAAAAAAAAAAAATGAATGGGTCTGAGACCAAAGCAAGCTATAAACGCCCACTAGAAGGGAAGGTGACTCAACGGAGGCTGTTGTACTTTGGACGTATCACGCGAAAACACGACTCATCAGAAAAGGCAATAATGCTTGGTAAGGCAGAAGACGGAAGGAAAAGGGAAAGGTTGCATTACAGATGAACTGATTCAATAAGGGAACCCCAAGTTTCCAACGGCTGTTAATGACAGAGTCTCTTGGAGTTGTCTCATCCCTAGGATCACCCTAAGTTGAATCTCACTTGATGGTAGACAACAACAACAACAATATATGCGCATTTTTCTCCCTACACAGCCCTTTGCAATCGGAAGGGGTATCAACTTGATTTCAAAGAAATCAGGTATCGTCTCTGTTTCCTCCGCAAACCAAATAGATGGCTGCCAATGTCCTGGCTGTCAGCTTACAGATGAACAGGTTTTAGTGGGCACAAAGCTCCATGGACACTTCATCAGATCCATCCAAATATAATCTGCCTCTGAACATACAGGCATCCAGACTAACATTCTTTCATAGCCTCCAACCCCATTAAGTTGTCTAACTCCCCTTTTAAAGCCAGCTGACTGGCTTCCATCGCTATATCAACAGTTCCACGATCAGCTTTATGAAGAATCATAAAATCACAGAGTTATAGAATGAGAAGGAACTGTAAAGTCCATCTAGTCCAAACCCCTGCCATGCAGGAACACATGATTAAAACACTCTTGACAGATGATTAAACTTCTGCTTGAAAACCTCCAAAGTGAAAAAGAGTCCATCACTTTCTGAAGCAATCTATTCCACTTGTCAGACAGCAATAATAGTGAAGTATAGTTCTTCCTAATGCTTAGGTGGAATCTCACTTCTTGTCGTTTGAATCCACTGGTTTGTATCTTAGTATCCGGAGCAGCAGGAAATGAGTTTCCTCCATCTTCTGCATGACATCTTTTTAAAGAAGGCTATCATATTATCTCTTCTCTTCTCCAAGCTAATACCCAGATCACTAAGCCATTCCTCATGGAGCTTGGGTCTGACACCTTTTATCTCATTGAACTCCCACTTACGGACATGTTCCAGCTTGACAATATCTTCCTTGAACTGTAGTGCCTTCAGCTGGACACAGGACTCCAGGTGAGGTCTGGCCAAAGCATAATAAAGGGGTGCTATTACTTCCTATTATCATTCCTCAATTTCCCTCCATTCCATTTCATTGGATGTGGCAGAACTTGGGCATGGGTATTAAAGAAAAAGACTTACAGGAGAATAAGGCCCAGGAGAGTATTAAAGGCAGCTAACGTGGAAAGCTTACTATTTGAGAGCTGGCATGCTAAAAGATAAACTTGTTTATACAGAAGAATTGTCTGCCAAAGTTATAAGACTGGAACATGATAACATTGCAAAAGAACTGCAAGCTTCAAGTAAAGCATCATGGCCTCGGTCAGCAGTTCTGGAACAAAGCTAAAACAACTGGGTACCAATAAGAAGAAACTGCTAGCAGGTGATCACACCAAGGTTGGCGTCTTGTTTGTGACTTAGGCATGCATAAATTCTCCTATGTAAGCAGTTGGACATTTCTGTCTGATGCAGAATTCTGTACCCAGTTGAAGACTGAAAAAGTGGAGTTGCATGAGGTGCCCTTGCACATGTGGCAACACTGTGAATCACACACACAGATGTATAACTGCACATCGTGCATTTCACTTGCATGCACTGCCTGTTGCAATTGTGCATTTTGCTTTTGTCTGTGCAGTATTACTATTCACTAATGTTCAATTGCCACATAATTTTGTGAGTGAAAACTGAACTCTGTATCCTTCATGTGGGATATTGGCCCCAGTTTACAAGATTGTGGAAATCCCTTGACACATTGGAAGCTGTCCCACCACCTGGATGTCCATCAGCTGCATGCTTTGTTTCCCCATATCCATAGCTATACCTGTTTAGTTAGCTGATGAGCTGTACGTCTCCACTGGTATGTGTCTAATTGCCTAGTATTAGAAACATAAGAAAGCTTTGTAAGATTGTATACCATCTACTGAAGTCCTTATTCAGGTGGAGAGTGTCACGTAGAGATCTGGGCCAGCCAGGGCTGTGACAGATCAAGCCTGCTTTTATTCTCTCTCCCTGGAGAAGCAGCATTCTTATATATAATTACCAACCCCTGGCTTCCTCTCCATCCTTAATCACCCTTCCACTTTCCCTAAGCCCACACTCTTGTGGATATAGGGCAAAGCATTTTCAGATTTATTCCAACTGAATGTGTCAGTTGTGGTAGTGTGTGTAACTGAGCTCAAATTAAAGAGACACTATATTGAGGCTGCTCTTATAAAAAATAGAATAAAATCCTTATTAGAAGAACTAACAAGGGAAAGGTCTTGGGCAAATCAATGTTATCAAACAGAAAAGAACTTCCAGCTCTTAACAGGCAAACACTTCCCTAAGTTAACAAGCCCTCGGCTTTTCTCCCACTCTCTCTCTCTCACTCACTCACTGAAGGAACTCTTTTTCAGACTCTGTTATTTATCTATTCTGCTTACTCACCCATCTAGCCCCTTCCTCTGGCTAACCCAGGTTAGTCAGAGAACCAATCAAATTAAATCCCCTCTGTTGCTACGGCGGTTCTGCTGGCTACGCCCCCCGCCCGCCCCCCGGTTCATCACAGAGAGGCTCTTCAGATGGTTGAAGCTACATAGGATCCTATAAGGAACTGCAGAGGTCCATCATACAGGTGCTACAAATGATGGAGAAAAGCATTTACTCCAGGTCCTCCCCCTGCCCCGCTGAACAACCAGAACAATTAAGCCACTAGGAATAAGCTCCAACATTCTACATCAGCTACTTAGTTAACATATGCTAAGCAACATCTCCTGGCCTGATCCTCCTCCTTCCTATCTTAAGCGCCAGCAGCTAGGTCTGGCAAAGGAGCTCCGTGCAGCTTCTGATCAGGACACAAGAAGGATGATGTTTCCACCACCAGCCCATCAGCGATATGACATTTCCACCACCTTCTCTTGTCAAGAATGAGGCTGCAAAAAGGACTTGCAACAAGATGGCCCCACCTTTGCTTGCTGGTAGAAGGAGGCTGGAAACATCTTCCTTCTTGTACCTCAATAAGAAACTGAACTGACCTCCTTCACTGATCTGTCTGCTGGCTCTTAAGGTGGGCTGGAGTGACATTTATGCAGGTTCATGATAAGACCATAGAGCCTTACTGAATACAGACCAGTTATGGATCCATAGCTCTAGGTTAAAGATCTGTAGCTGCAATGTTGAATGTTAGCCCAAGGACTTTATTCTCCCTATGTGAATTGACTTAAAGATCCAGTGGGCTCAACTTGCTAGAATTTTCCAAGATAATCATGCTACATGATTGCTTCTGTCCACCTCCTCTTCCATCCCCTTTTCACAACTAAGAAAAATACACTAAGGGATGGATTATTTATTTCAGCATTTGCCACCTTTACGCTTATCTCAAAACGAAGACTTGAAAAGTTACTTTGTTGGACTGGAATCACCAGAATGGCTTCTCTTTTATAGTCACAGCAGTAAACATAGTGAAGAACTGAATAATAACTGAATTCTGTTGCTATTTCCAGCCAGAACAGCTCACTAACTGATTGGGATTTACCTATGTACTGTAACATGGTTCAGTAATGCATCAAATGTATATATTCTGTTTTTAAAAATGTTTTTATTAAAGTGTATTTAGTATATAAAACAACAGTAAACACACAGACAGACTCTACATCTAACCGAACACTAGATTAAACTAAACCACAACTAAACTGAAGAAAGCGGGGCAAAAATACATCCAAATGACTTTTAACTCACCAGCTTTTGGTTCTAAGATAACCTACAAGATATATTTCTTTTAGTGTGTCTATCATTATCACACTACTGGCTAGTATTTAATAACCATAAGCTTAACCATCAACAACAGTAATTGACTTTTTTACCCAACAGTCTCTTAGATATACAATAAATTTATCCCCGTCATTTTTAAATTTAACCAAAGATCCTTCCTTAACTAAAATAGTTTATTTCTGCCAAACCCAGCATCTTCAACAGCCAGACGTCATGAGAAGGAGTAGCCACGCTTTTCCATTTCTGCGCATACAGCACACTTGCTACCACAATCGTGTGGCAGAAGATTGTTCCCGGCTTCTTATCAGCCTGTTTATCAGTCAGACCCAATTTTTAAAAAGTCCAAGTTTCAGTTGAATCTTTACCTTTAAGATGTCTCCCCCCCCAGTTTATCTACTCTAGATGGAATTAACCAAGGGGATTCAAGCCTTTATCCATAAAAACATATTCCGGAGAAAATACCACCTCTGCATCCAGCTCATGGAGCACCTGGCAGGGTCTTTTCGGTTGCTGCACCAAAGCTTTGGCATTCCTTTGCCAATCTGATCGGTCTCACTCTTTCTTTTGTTAGCCTTCCTGTTCCGACAACCACCTGCTAAATTTTAAATCTGCTGATGCTTTAATCTCCTTGTAATTTAGGCCATTTCCGCACTACACTCTTATAGCACGATTATTCCACTGTCAACATCCTATGGAATCCTGGGGTTTGCAGTTTCGGGAGGGGCCGGCCGGCCCCTCCCGAAACTGCAAACCCCAGGATTCCATAGGATGTTGACAGTGGAATAATTGTGCTATAAGAGTGTAGTGCAGAAATGGCCTTAGCTGAATGTACACATGCTTTATCTTTTAACGTACACATACTTTATCTTTTCATTACTGAGATAAACATATTCATTTTATTTTGCCATTTTTGAAAGCTGCCTTGAGACCAAGCAACAAAAAGGAGGTGTTAGCTATTCAAGATTCAGATACTTCAGCAAATCATTTTCTGGAAAACCTTAATGGGTTTCTTCAGTATGTCAGCAAAGAGAACCTCTCTTGAATCTGAATGTTTCCACACTATGAATTTCAAACTGACTTAGTGCTCATCTCCTCTTCTTAATGAACCCCAATGGGGATTATAGTTCTCTGAATGAAGAGGTAGTGGGGATCATTGTTAGAGAGTTCTCGGAGGGAATCTGTGACAGCCAAAGAGGTCTAAAATTTGGGTGTGGATCAAAGGTAAAACTGCAGTGGGGACAAAATGAGGGCATTTACCTCCCTCTCTCAAAAAAGAATTCTCCTCCCCCAGTGAAAGTTTCCTTCAATCCTTAAATTTCTAGCATTGCAGAAACTTAAAACTTCAGTTGGGCATTTAGAAATACAGCACAAGGATCCAAAGGAAAGGAACAAAGTGATCAAGGGAAGGTGAAGACAGCAAACGGAAAAGATGTAGGTGTGAACCGTTTTCAGTGCCTCACTCTTGGTTATGCTAGAAATTTGAGGAATGAAGGAAAATATCGTCAAGGGACAGAACTCTTATTTGGACTGGTAATAACCTCATCTCCCCCTCCTCCTGCCGGTGTGGATGGGGCCTGCAAGCCCCATCTAAGGTCACATCAACGCTACAATAAAATTTTGGACAGTTTCACAGTTCATCACCTTTGAAACTACTGATCTAAGGAGCATATGGCTCTCTCAATACTAATTTCTTAGGTCTCTATGAGGATTGTTGTTGGGTTTCTTCAAGTCATTTCTGGGGCTGAGAGTGGGTGATATATCCGAGGTCGCCCAGTGGAGAACCAAGCCCTGGTCTCCAGTGCTCAGACCACTACACCATGCTGGCTCTCTCTCTGGGGCTAACTACTCTAAATCTACACTTCAGTGATTTTGTTCATTGTCTGTGCTTGGGCTGCTCTCATCCCATCCACAATTCAGAGGTGATCCCTTGAACTTCAACAGAAGACAGAAGAAGAGAAAGAATCCTATTTCTTGAGGTCTGACACCAGTTATGACTTTCACAAGGAAAGAGAGCAAGAGCAGAAGTCACGTTTGAAGAAACTTCTTTACACTTTCTTTAGTGTGTTCCTAGTGGTCCAGATTTGACCATTCATGAACATCAAAGACGAGTGCTTCTTCTGCCGGTGTTCTTCTCTTTTCTTCCTGGTTTGAATGAGATTAAAAGGACTGGTGCTTTTGGCACAGTAGACCCAAGATGATTTGTGGAGTTTCCTAAGATCCAGGCTGATCTAAAGATGTCCTACTCCTAATGAGTGACTGTGAGGAATGACTGCATCACCCAGACTGCAAAGAGGTCTTTGTGGCCATATTGATCTCCTGAATGCAATAAGCTCACCATGAACATCTATGCAAGACAACAACACAGCTCTTTTACCCCTTTATTCTTCCTGCCCATCAAAACCCAAGAGAAAAGGACCAGCCAGGTAATGGCAGTCACAACACAGGAAACCATCCCATTCATTATTTGGAAAGACTTTGACCTCACCTGAGGCTGAAAGGGGAGCCACAACACCTGGGGAGACCGCTATCGTACGCCTACCTGATCTGTTCTGCCTCTCTCCTCTGCCGTGCCGACAAAATCCAGAGGGACTCCGACTCTGCAGCTCTAGAATGGGAGCGGCAGAATCTTCAGCAGCGGAGAAAGGGGAATGCTGCCTGCGGATGCCGCGCTGCGTGCCGGGGCAGTTGGCGCCTGGCTTGCATCGGACGACAGAGGATTGGGAGGCACCTGAGAAGAAAGAGGTTGCATCAGTTTGGTGGGTAAACTCCCCAGTGGATGGAATGTGAGGTTGGCAAGGTCTTCATTCATTCAGAATTTGGGGGGAAAGTTGCATTTGTGGACTGCAACCAATGACAGCTGGTGGTTTCCATGTCAGTGGAGCATTTAATCCACTTCAGATTTTATAAATTTATGCAGCACCTTGGACAGTTCCTTAATCAGCACCTTGGAGAGCTCTTTTGTAAAAACCAATGTGGTTCCACCACTTCAATAGCACAGAAACCACCAGACATCACTGACCAACATTCCCAGAATTTCCCAGGCAACCTGGACAACAACCACAATGTTATTGCCAAATTTCTCTGTAACCTGAGCTGTTTGTATGCAATACGATAATTTCTATTCAGCATTTTTTTTTCTTGTATAGCTGAATCAAATTTGCTTTGCCAAGCCCAATGGCCATCTTGGCTGGGGAATTCTGGGAACGGTAATCCAAAAAAACTTTTCCCAAGCTCTGGTGTGGGTGTATCAAAACAATCCTGAACATTTTTGGGGGGGGGGCAAAGTCTCCCTGAAATTAAAACACTTCACTGGAAGAGGACTGGGGAAAACAGACATTGCATAAACTGAAGGTCAAAAATTAAGTTCTTCCTCTCAGCCAGAAAAGCACCACATTATGCTCATTCGGGGTCCAGGAAACCACATTTTCAACAATCATGCCATTATTTGTCGTCTCACTAAAAATGCAGCAAATCAGAGGTAAATTCCTGTAAATGCATGCAATTGTTATTAGGTAATTGATCAGGCATATTACAGCTTCTGCACATGTGCAGCTGGGAAATGAGACAATGTGGTTCACCACAGCCTCCTCAAGCAGTTTCCAGTGGTCTTTCCAATGACGCAGGTAAATCTTGCTGTGGATGTACGGGTCAAGTAAAATCACAGAATCATAGAGCATTTTAGCAATTATTCTAATGCCAGGAATATATTCCATGAAGCAGTCTTAATCCACGGTTACCACTCATATTGGGCTGTGTCTTCTAATACAAAAAGAAGCAAGAATTACAAGACACCACTCTGTGGTGGTTCAGCAAGAAAACATCTTCCCCATGGTCTTCTCTTGACAGCCATTTTGACTCATGCCGATTGTCCATGTCTCCATGTGGAACAGCAGCTGACAGAAGTCTTTGCCAGACTTGGGGCCAGTCTCTGAAACTGATCCAACTGTTTTCTTCCCTTGAAAACCGAACCCTTCAAGATGCGTGCATAAGCAAGTCTCAGATTTTCTGTTCTCCCATGGTGATTGTCTTCTCATCTTAGGCAATGTGCTTTGAGCCTTATGGAAGAAGTCAGATGTCAGATCGTAGTCCACCTCGTATGAATAACCTTATCGTGACCTCTTTCTTATGCAGATAGAAAGTCTGAAGCTGAGGAAGGCATAATCTCACAATCCAAAGCACAATGTTGCAGAAGCAAAAGAAAAACTAGTAGATACCAGAACAGATGGAATACATATATTTATGAAGCACGACAATATCCAGTTCAGATATCAAGGCAGCTATCCACTACAGCTTAGGAAAGTTACTGTTTTTGGACTACAACCCCTAGGATCCCCCAACTCAAACTGGTCATTAAAGCTGTTCTGGGAGATGTAGTCCAAAATAGTAACTGTTCCTCACTCTGCTACCTGTGCTTGCTAAAAAGGAGAATGCCCTACTTGAGCACTTCAGACCTTATTTCTGAGTCATCATGCATGCAAACAGGTCATAGGGTCCAGAACACATGGTATTTACATTTTTTTTAAAAAAAAATTAGAAATCAACAGTGACAAACAAAGCCATGCCTACCAGACGATCCCCTAAAATTAATAATATACCCAATACAGTAATATACACACATTATCAAATCACCTATAAATGATGCCTGTATTGCAGCTACAGATTTGTGACCTGCTACAATGTATTCAGGAGAGGGGGAGAAGATTGCAGGGAAATGAACGTATCGGAAGGTGTTGTGAGAACTGGTAATGCTCAAAGATGAGAAGGCAGGAACATATTCCAGCATCAAGGATGAAGGATGGGTAAACAACTGTGAGTCTGCGAAATGGATAGAATGGTGGGATAATATGACATTTATGATCCTCTCCAGTCACAGCTTTGTATGCCTAAATTCATATGGAAAAGGTAAAAAATCTGTAACCACCATGTATGCTTTAGTCTCAGCAACTTTGGATGAAGTGTGCTGTGTTTTTTGCTTTGCTACAAATTTATGCAGCTGTTTAACTCTGAGTGAAGTTAGAGGCATGACACTACTCCACATTTCCAAGGAGCTATCCTAGGAATTGAACTTACTGGGGAGGAGGGTAGACTCAGCACCTCAGATAGTTCCTTTAAAGTTTCAGCTACAACCTGGTTCAGACTACAACCAGGACTGGATTCACCGCCCCACTGACCTGGAAGCCACAACTGGATGGAACAGGCTGCATAGTATATTTTGGTGACCTAAATACCCTAAAGGCACCATCTTGGAAGCTAAACAGGGTCACCTCTGATTAGTGCTTGGATGGAAAACCACCAACGAATGCCAGATACTTTCAGAAGAAGGAACTAGCAAAACCACTTCTGAGTATTCCCTGCCTAAGAAAACTCAACGAAATTCATGGGGTTGTCATAAGCTGATAGGCAGCTTGAAGACACATACACACAAACACAACATATTTCAGGCTTGACCGAGATGTTGTGGGGCAGTGAATGGCTGTGACACTCCATCTCCTCCTCTCCTCTGACACAATCTAATGTGCAATGACACCATCTAGGCCATTTCCGCATTAGACTGTTATAATGCTATTATTCCACTTTCAACATCCTATGGAATCCTGGGGTTTGCAGTTTAGGGAAGGGCCTTTGAGGCCCTTCCCTAAACTGCAAACCCCAGGATTCCATAGGATGTTGAAAGTGGAATAATAGCACTATAACAGTCTAACGCAGAAATGGCCCAAGTTTCACGTCTTCCGACCCCTGGCCCAGTTCATTGTTGCCCCTTGCAGGTCCACATTTCCACAACAACCCATTGGAGCCTGACTGTGACAACACGCTGTAAATAGCACCTGCAATCCTTCCTACCTTCTCCAAACGTAAACTTGTTCTGCAAAGGGGCTTTTGCATAACTGAATAAGACAGCTTGCATTTATGCTCCAAACTGCAGTGACAGCGAGATATATATACCTCAGCAGAATTCAACTCAGAAACAACTAGGAGGAGAAAGGTAGGATGACCCAGCTGCAGAACAGCCTGACCTGCTATTTATTCACATTTCTATTTCCTTCACTAAGAAAGCACAGATATTTATAAACCCAGTAACCAAGATTTGTCAGTCTTCCTTCCCACTCATCCCCCTACTTCTGAAATGAACAGAAGTCTACTCTTGTTGGATTTGCCTCTAATTTGGTGACCCTACTTGAGCCACCAAAATTTTCTTCCCTAATGTTGGGAGAACAAAATAGTGTATCAATATTTCATTGCAGCGACTGCAGAGTCCAGGACAGTGTCCTTTTAGAGTGCCGCAGCTCAGCGCCTTGCACAGATGTGCTCCAAACTGGAGGGCGACACAGCGGCACATTCCAGCCAATGCTTCTGAGACTCATTTGGCTTTTATGCATTCCCCGCCCACTCCCGCCGCACGCTCCAGATGCTCTTGGAGTCACTTGGCAGTTTGTACAGACAAATGAGAGGGCAGCCAAAGCAAAAGAGGGCAGAAAATGTCACTTGTCATGCATCAGGAGCGTTGACAGCTGCTTTATGCCTATTCTGATAATTTCTCCATTTTAGGCCTATATTGTCAGCCCCAACTGGCAGCGGCTCTCTTGAGAGCTCTGAGAGATGGAAGTCTCTCTGGCAAAAAAGCTGAGCAGGTCCAAAATGCAACAGCTAAATTGCTGGCTAAGGCTGGTTATAGGAAGCATATCATTCCCTTGTTCAAACAACTTCACCAGCTATTGGTCCATTCCCAGTAATATTTTTTTTTTTTTGGCAGTTCTTAAGACCTTTATTAAGAAATGCTTGCAGTTTGATTTGAAAATCAAAAATGAGGCTTTTAAAAATCCCAATTTCGCCAGATGTGAAACAATTTAAAAATGTAAAGCTATATTGAGGGGGAAAAACAACTCTTTAATAAGTATGTTTGTCACTCCCGAAAAGAGTAGACTACTTTAGGTAAAAATAATAAAGGTCCCATGCTGCATAGTTAATGCAGAGCATTCGAGTAATCTGGTCAACAGCAAAAAGCAAGCACTTCATAGAATCATAGAACTATAGATTTGGAAGAGACCCCAGGGGCCATCCAGTCCAACCCCCTGCTAAGCAGAAACCCCCGTCAAAGCATTCCCGACAGATGGCCATCCAGCCTCTGCTTACAAACCTCCAAAGAAGGAGACTCCACCGCACTCCATGGAGGCAGCAGATTCCACTGCTGAACAGCTCTGACTGTCAGGAAGTGGAATCTCCTTTCCTGCAGCTTGAATCCATTGCTCCTTGTCCTAGTTGCTGGAGCAGCGGAAAACAAGCCTGCTCCCTCCTCGACATGACATCCCTTCAAATATTTAAACATGGCTATCATGTCCCCTCTTCACCTTCTCTTCTGCAGACTAAACAGACCCAGCTCCCTAAGCTGCTCCTCATAGGGCTTCATGGCTTCCAGACCCTTCACCATTTCGGTCGCCCTTCTCTGGACATGCTCCAGCTTGTTGATATCCTTCCCAAATTGAGGTGCGCAGAACTGGACACAGTATTCCAGATGAAGTCTAACCAAAGCAGAATAGAGTGGTACCATTACCTCCCTGATCTAGACACCATACTTCTATCGATGCAACCAAGAATCACGTTGGCTTTCTTGGCTGCTGCATCACACTGCTGACTCATGTTCAGCTTGTGGTCCAGCAAGATTCCTAGATCCCTTTCACATGTACTGATATCCAGCCACATGTCCCCCATCCTATATTTGTGCATTCCATTTTTTTCTGCCTAAGTGTAGGACCTTACATTTCTGTCTGTTGTAACGTAAAAACTGCAGTTATTTATTAAATATATATATTTTACTTGTTGTATTTATAATAAAAAAGATTTTAAAAAAGACATGCATTTTGTTAGCTTTGGCCCAGCTCTCCAATCTGTCAAGGTCATTTTGAATTTTGATCCTGTCCTCTGGGGTATTAGCAACCCCTCCCAATTTGGTATCATCTGCAAATTTGATCAGCATGCCCTCCACTCCTTCACCCAAGTCATTGATGAAGATGTTGAACAGCACTGGGCCCAGGACAGAAGCCTGTGGCACTCCGCTAGTCACTTCTCTCCAGGATGAAGAGGAGCCATTGATGAGCACCCTTTGGGTTCGGTCGGTCAACCAAGTACAAATCCACCTAACAGTAGCCCTGTCTGGCCTCCATTTTACTAGTTTCTTTGCAAGAATGTCATGGGGAACTCTGTCAAAGGCCTTACTGAAATCAAGATATGCTACGTCCACAGCATTCCCTTCATCTATCAATCTTGTGACTCTATCATAAAGGGATATAAATTCTTCAGATTCATTTTATCCAGGAACATTTCAACAGGCTGGTTATGACCTATAAAGGTCTTGGGTTCAGACAACCTGAAATCCTGTATATCCCCATGTGAGCTTGATCAAGTCTTACAATCTTTGCAAGAGGACTTTCTCTCCATCCCATCCTCCTCACAGGCTTGTTTGGTGAAGGCATAGGAGAGAGTCTTCTTCATGGCTGCTCCTAGGCTTTGGAATTCCAACCTCCCACCATGCAGGAATATACAACTAGAGTACTCCTGCAAGACAGTCATCCAACCTGTGTTAGAAGCTCTCCAAAGAAGAAGATTTCACTTTCCAAGGAAGTCGTTCCATTCTCAAACATTCCCAGGAAGCATGCGCACATCTCCATTTCTGTATTCTTGAACTGAATGGAGACATTCCTCACCAGACAAAAATGATCAACTGTTTCCAGAGCAGAACTTAAGGCAAGCATAAGTTACCAGCAGGATGCCAGCTTCTATTTGTGCAAAATATGGCAACTTCGCACGAAATCACTGCATTATGCGCAATGGAAACAAGCAGCAGAAACAAAAACTTGGGAGGACTCATCTTTTTTTCTCACTCAGGGATGAAAGCAGCTTCAATCATTTTTACAACAGGCTGGCTGACTTCCTGCTGAGCAGTTATTAAGTAAGCTAGACTTATGTATTTGTAACTGCGTGGCATTCATGTTTATGATCATGGCGCTCTTGCCATGATGGCAGATGCTCCTCCCAAACCTACTTTAACAGCCAGCAGCCGCATCAAGCAATGGAGATCTCTTCTTTGAATATTTGAAGGGATGTCATGTTGAGGAGGGAGCAGGCTTGTTCTCTGCCGCTCCAGAGACTAGGACAAGGAGCAATGGATTCAAGCTGCAGGAAAGGAGATTCCACTTGAACCTCAGGAAGAACTTCCTGACGCTCAGAGCTGTCCGGCAGTGGAATAGGCTGCCTCAATGGAGTGTGGTGGAGTCTCCTTCTTTGGAGGTTTTTAAGCAGAGGCTGGATGGCCACCTGTTGGGAATGCTTTGATGGGTGTTCCTGCATAGTAGGGGGTTGGACTGGATGGCCCCTGGGGTCTCTTCCAACTCTATGATTCTATGATTCTGCTTCCAATTGAAGAGCAGCAGGGTGACACTTCCAACCCTCTCCTGCCAGCAATATGCAGTGTGACGATCAGAAGCAGGACTCTTCTCACAACTCCTCATCTCTGTGCAAATCACTGGCAGAAACCATCCTGCTATGCCTCAATTTCCAGCAGAACAGACATCCATCACTCAATGCTTGCTTTTTAGGTAGGTTTGGAGAGCTGAGTCAGGAGACGATACACAGTTATGCATTTCTAACGACAAGTGTGATGTAGGATCTCAGCCAGGGTCTCAGTACATTGAGACACCCCTCATCATTGAGGATGAGACAATTCTGTGAATATGCTTTATATCCCTACTTCAGAACATCTCCAAAACCCAACACAACTGCAGGTATGAGCGCTACTTTTACACACAACCATAAATCCATCCAGTTCAACCTCCTGCCATGCAGGAATACAAAATCAAAGCACTCCCGACAGATGGCCATCCAGCCTCTTTTTACAAACCTCCAAAGAAAGAGACTCCACCACACTCCAAGGCAGCATATTCTACTGTCAAACAGCTCTTACCATCAGGAAGGTCCTCCTGATGTTTAGGTAGAATCTCTTTCCCTGTAGTTTGAATCGATTGCTCCACGTCCTCGTCTCTGGAGCAGCAGCAAACAAGCTTGCTTCGTCTTCCAGAGGGCATCCCTTCAAATATTTAAACAAGGTTATCATGTTACTTCTTAATCTTCTCTTCTCCAGGCTAAACATACCCAGCTCCCTAAGTCACTCTTTATAGGGCATGGTTTAGAGGCCTTTGACTATTTTGGCCACTCTTCTCCAGACACATTCCAGTTTGTCAACATTCTTCCTGAACTGAGGTGCCAAGAACTGGACACAGTATTCCAGGTGAGGTCTGACCGAAACAGAACAGAGTGGTACTGTTATCTCCCTCAACCTAGACTCTATACCCTTGTCAATGTCAGGTGGCGGCTAAGCAGACACAGAGGCAGGAGCTGAGTTTATGGCTTTAGTAATAAATAAATCAAGAGGTTACGTCATCAAAACAAACATCCAAGTCCCAGGAGCAGCAAACTCAAACGGCAAGGTTTAGCCTGGAACAGAAAGCAGAACAGAAAGGATGCAGATTCCCAGTTGGTAGACAGTTGTTGCCCCGTGCCCAACTCCAACAGTGTCTGTCTTAAATATACAGTCTTCAGCCCAGCTGGGGCTGATCAACTGTCCGTTGGCCCAGTTCACAGCTGGAGCCCCTCAAGACTTCAGGGTCGATCCATCAGACGCTTCTCCCGCAGCCGCTGAGACCTCCGAACCGCCCCCTTCTCCAGCCGCCTCTGGAGGAACGTGGGGGGAGGGTCTGCTGCAAACTCCGGGCTGGAGTCAGAAACACCAGCCTCTGTCGAGTCAGAAGCACTAGCCTCTGCCTCTGGAGCACAAACATCTGCTGCAGGTACTGGCTCGGGATCCGTGCCCGGGACAGCTGTGGGGTCACTGGCAGACTCCTTCCTAGACTCTGAAGGAACCCCCTCTCCCGAAGGCCCCTCCAAGGGATCCTCCCCCCGCTGGGAGTCCAAGTCTAAATCGGAGTCCAAGTCTGAATCGGCAGCACGCTCAGCCTTATGACAACCCTTATTAATGAAGCCTAGAATGACATTGGCTTTTTTAGCTGCCACATCTCATTGTTGACTCATGTTCAGCTGTGTAATGCGGCAGCTAGAAAATGCTAGATCTGAAGTGGCCAAGGCAGCAAGTAACTGTGGCTGGGGCCGCCATGTCAGTGGAGCAATGAATTCATGCTATCCTTTAACCTGAACTTTCAATGAGCTCTCTGAGGTGCTGAATCCTCTCCTTTAGTTCCTTGGATAGCTCCTGTTGAGCCAGATTCACTTTTCATCTACATTCCAATTGAATCCTGCTGTATACGCACCGCCTCACTGATAGAAAAGCTATTATTTGTCAAATTTTTACCCAGCTTTCTCCCACCATGGCTTACAAGAATTTAAAACAGAAATTAGCTAAAATGTTGTGTTAGAAGAGTTACACACAGTTAAAAAGTTCTATTAAATCCAGATAGTTAAAAACTACTTAAGACACATTTAAAACATAATTTGAAAACATGCAAGATAAAAACACTGTACCACTATTTTCAACACGTTCAATACGTTACAGCATATAATGAAAAATCAATCCAAGGCCTGCCTAAATAGAAAGGTATAAGCCTGCTGGCAGAAAGCAGCAGTCTCCTGTGGAAGGGAGTTCCACAGCCTGGGAGCAACCACTGAGAAGGCTACCAGCCATTACTGGTGGCAACGACTTGTCCCTGTTGATTTGAATTTCACATTTGCCATGAGACATGGACACTTGACATCACACTGGTGGCAACCGAACTTGTGGGATTCTGATTTTACAGTAAAAATATTCACGTTATGAGCAACTCCTTGGTTGCTGGTGCAGCTCAACCAGCCCTGAGCGCTGGTTTGTTCCTGACTTGCCTTCCTACCTCCATTTTTTCCTGCTTATATTCCTGCTTCTCTTTGCCCTGGGCTCAGTCAACCACAAGTGGAAACGTCAAGCTGGGGTGAAAACATCTTGATCTGATCTACCCCAACAATTACTGGATACCGTGCAGATTCTTTTTGGTCCATTGATCAGGCTAGGAAATTAGTGAGGTCTGGGATAGTGGTCATCCACAGTCCCACTCAGGTCTTGCAAACTCAGCTGTGGCTTCCTCGATGAAGACCAACCACCTGCAATGTGGGCTACATCTTTTTCCACTGTCTTCCATTTTACGAAGTTTTATATCTCTTCTAGAAGAGGAGGGTGACCAAAATGGTGAAGGGTCTGGAAGCCATGCCCTATGAAGAACGGCTTAGGGAGCTGGGTATGTTTAGTCTGCAGAAGAGAAGGTTAAGAGGGGACATAATAGCCATGCTTAAATATTTGAAGGGATGTCATGTCAAGGAGGGAGCGGGCTTGTTTTCTGCTTCTCCAGAGACTAGGACAAGGAGCAATGGATTCAAGCTGCAGGGAAGGAGATTCCACCTGAACCTCAGGAAGAACTTCCTGACGGTCAGAGCTGTCCGGCTGTGGAATCTGCTGCCTGGGAGTATGGTGGAGTCTCCTTCTTTGGAGGTTTTTAAGCAGAGGCTGGAGTGCTTTGGGGGTGTTCCTGCATAGCAGGGGGTTGGACTGGATGGCCCCTGGGGTCTCTTCCAACTCTATGATTCTATGATTCTAGCGAGTCAGGTCATATTGACAGAGGAAGCCTGAGAATGATGGGACTTAGAGTAGCATATATCAAGGGAATCAATTAAACAGGCCTCTGCAGAGGTTTCCCCCAATGTCCTTTGAGTTACTAACCTGTTTTGTTATTAACAGTTCTTTATAAAATAAAAATAAGTGGTAGTGGCCGCCCCCTGGGAGTTAGGATACCAGCCTTGAGAAGAAGCTTGACCTGGGAGACACATAGGCATGGAGGATGGAACGTATATTACTGATAACAAAGGAGGCAGCTGTGCTGGACTCCCAGAGTACAGAATGCAGAATTACCCACTTTGGGTAAATAACAGATAGGTACTAAGTGACTGATGCATTGGGGGGCTACTACGTGACAGGGCCAAAGCACATGCCCTGATACCTGAAGCCCACCAGATTTTACGTGGAAATGATGTAACTTAGTATGCTAATTCACCATCTTACGGACAAGTATAAATGTGTGTGCCTTCCTTTGATCTAGCACATCTGATTTGCAGAAATCTCTCCAGACATCATTTTGGTCCAGGCTGAATAAAAGATTATTTTATTATTATTATTATTTTGAATCTCCCACTGGTGCATAACTTATCGTCTTCGTTGCACCCCAGGGAAAACCTTCCCATTGTTGCTATCAATTTCATGGTATGTCTTAAGTAGGAAAGCAAGTTTAAACTGGCAACATTCAAAAGGGCTGTTTGCGCCGCACAATTCCTGTGGGTGACAACACCAGGCAGCAAAAGTAACTTGGCACTAGGTATGTGCTATCATCACAAAAGATGCTTACAGGGATCTTGAGATGGACAAGAAAGTTCTGGAGGCATCTAGAATAGATAATGTAATTTTAACTCCCTTCACACTGACAAGATATACACACACTTTCTGATCAACTGAAGGGGTAAAATGTTCCGATATCCTAAACTGAGAATATTTTTAGATATGCCCTCAAACAGTGGGCTATGGGATGAACCAGAGGGAGGTACTGGGGTGTTTCAGTTATTGGAGAGTCAATTTCTTGAGAACCTGAGAGTAAGAGCAGTTCAGCAATGGAACCAATTGCCCAGAGAGGTATGTGATCTCTTGACATCTTAAAAAAAAAAGGGCAAATAGTCCCTGCTGGGGATGTTTTAGCTGCAGATCCTACACCGAGCAGGCAGATGGACTCAATAAGGCCCCTTCCAACACTATGATTCTATGACCTGAGACCTAATCCAGAGTACAACTGCCTGACAATTAGTATGAGATGTGAGCATGGTTGAACTGATACACACTGCAGTTCCGATAGCCGAACAGCAAGGAATCTTTGCATCCCCCATTCTGTACCTCTGGCCAAGATCCTACATCAAGGAGAGAGAGCAACTTTACACTCACGGAGTTAAGTCAACAGCTGTGCCTTAGTGAACTGCAACACTGTGCAACTGAACATGCAAATGTGAAATACAGATTTGCAATGCACATCTGCATGTGCCACGCACAGTGGCACCAGATGGCCAACGGGACCACATATTCAGCTCTGCTTCTGCAACCTTAAACTGAATGCAGGCATTATGCCATGGCCAAAAAAAAAAGTACAACCTCCCGCATAAAGGAACTTAAGCACACGTAAATCACTAACAGGATGCTAGCCTGTCTCCTATTTCCCATGTGTATTGTATTGTATTGTATTGTATTGTATTGTATTGTACTGTACTGTATTGTATTGTTTTATTTGATTTGATTTGATTTATTTAAATATCTCTATTCTGCCCTGTATCACAAAATTGCAGTGCTCTATAAATAAAAACAATTTGCAAATCTAGAAAAATAGAGAATAATTTAAACAGTCCCAAAGCAACAAGTTAGCAAGTTAAAACAAGTTAGAATTGTTTGAAGCCAGGTACTTGTACAGAGTTGGATAAAATTACAACATCCCTGCCCGCCCCCAAAAAAGCTTTGGTTAAAAAAATTATCTTTTAACTTGGGGTCCGAAGGAAGCCAGCATTAGAGATAAGTAGAGGACAACTCTGGCACCACAGCAGAGAAAGCTCTCTCCTGTGTCCTCCTGCAGTGCATGGCCACCTTGAATAGTCCTTGCATAGACCTAAATTCTTAGGCAGGCACGCCTTCAAGTATCAAGATCTCAAGCCACTTAGGGTTTTGAATGCCAACACCAGCAGCTTAAATTCAAACTGGAAATATACCGGCAGTCGGTGGAATTCCAAGACAATCAGACTCATTTTGTCTGTAAGAAGTTCAACGGCACTGCACTTAGCTACAGCTTCTGAGGCAGGACCCATAGAGAATGCTTTGCAATAGTCTAATCAGAAAATTACTGGTCCATGAATTATGTAGCTAGGTCATCTCCCTCCAGAAAAATAATGATGAATTGCACAAGGAGCATGCAAGAAATTGTGGTTGGTATAGGTTGTAAAGACTGCTTTTCTTTTACTCCTTGAAGCCACTTGGATTCTATCTCAGCCAAGAGATGGCCCACAATATTTCTAATTCTCTCTAACTCCTGGTGGGAATCCTTAAAGCAGTTTAACACTGATTCCAGACGGGTGCCTCCTAAAGTGACCAATGGAAAGCTACTGCGTAGCATTGCAGCTTCAGGTTCCTGAAGCATTCCTTAGCTCCAGGGCCAAAACCACACAAGGTCCCACTTTTTCTGAGGCTATGCTAGAAAGACCTCAGAAGGGCTAACATGTTAGTTAGTATGAATATTTTTTGCACAAAAACTCTCATAAAATGTCCCAAGCTCTCCAAAAGCTCCCCAAACCAACAATTCTTCCATTATGACTAAGCATTATTCATTATGCAAAAGAACCCCTCTAAAATTTCTTTCATCTTGATTGAATATTTAAAACCAATGATGTCGCACTTCATTGCTATAAGGGAAAAAGCAATGAGCTACACTATTACTTCCAGGCTCTGGTTATATTTAGGACTGATCCAGTGTTTCCACCACTCACCCTGCTTTCAAGCTCCCTGGGACAGCTCACCTTTGACCTCAGTCTTTGAGGAACCATGTTACGGATTATTGAATCCATTCACAGGAATGTAATTCTTGGCTGATTTTGTCCTTGAAGGAAGCAGTGAGCCATTTTTGCAAGTTTGGTATTGCTATGAGAAGGTCTTCTAAACCTACACCCTTTTTGGAGCCTATTCGCAGTTCGGCACTTACTCTGTGCAAAATTCACACACGGTACTCTTGTACAAAAACCAGCATATCTTGTGCAGGAACAGCAATTTCTGTGCAGAAAGATAATATTTTTATGCAGAAATATTATTTTCTACACAAAATGTTGTTCCTGCACAGAAACAGCTGTGTCCTGTGCAGAAGATATTGCCTTCTACACGAACGCCCAAATGTGCAAATTTTGTGCAGAATTTCTTTGCAAAGAAAGAAAGAAAGAAAAAAAGAAAGAAAGAAAAGAAAGATATGAATTTCACACAGAACAGATTCCCAAGCTGTGAAGATTCTCATCAGTCCAGGATCCTCCTTGTCAGAGTTTCCCAACACTTGGGAACACTTCGTCGACTTTTTTTTTTTTATTACCAAAAAAGTTCAAATAATCTTTCCATTCCTAGCCTATCGCACAGCCTGGAACTCAGAACTCCCCAGCAAATTGTATCTGCAGCTCATTGTCCCAGCTAGGAAACCCTACCAGAGGAGAGGGCCCAGCACTGCCTCCACCAGATCAATGGATTCTCGGTTGACTTGCTCACTCCAAAGATGACTCAAACCCTCTCCAAATGGCAAATAGAAGACTTTGTTTTTCCTTTTCCTCTGCTTCCTCCTCCAGGAAAATACAAAGTTTCTTGGTAATAATGATGGATGGAAGAAAAACAATGTGCTAACATTAGGGTACCCCCGGGAGACACCCAAAGTGCATGCAGGGTGAAACGTGAACCAAATTAAAAAAGCATAATCTGTCTTCACATTCCAGACTGCACTGAAGTCACGCATGTCTGTGCCGTCTTGTAAAAACACCCCCCCCTTTCTTCCTTTTCCCTGTTTTTCTTTTTTGCTGTTTTAACCCACGAGCCCTTCAGGTTAGACAGGTAATCTTTGCAGACTGCCACAAGATAACACAACCTTTCAGTCTAGAGAGGGAGAGAGAATTAATGACTTTGCCGTACAAGATGATTAGATGATAACAGCCCAGCCAAAAGAGATGGTTCTGCAGCGCACCCAGAACCCCAAATAAGAAAGATGAACAACTTTTCTCCTCTTCTGTTTGGTCTTGTTCCCTCCTCCCTCTCTCCAGAAACAGTTCTTTTATACCCAGTAAAAGCCAGACATTTTGAGACTGCAAAGGAAAACGAAGAAATAAAAAGTCTTTTAAAACACATCCAATCCCTTTTAACAAACAGCCCTTTCGTAACCCGAGGAGGGTGTTCTACCCCTTTCTCTCTCTCTCTCTCTCTCTATTTTAATTACAGATTTCAGAACAATATAGAATAAGATGGAAGCGAATTCCTTTCCTGATGGAAGACACGTAGGAGGAAAAGAAAAAGACATTTACCGTCTGATCTAGGTGAATTTAATGTGGAAAGACAGAGAGGTTCTACCGGAGCCACTCTCGCAGTGTGCTTCTTCATTCTCTGGGATTGTTCGCTCTGTGATGCTACAATCCCTTCTTCGCCTTTTGCCTCCACATTGTTTTCAGTGCCCCCCTTTTCTCTCCACCCCCAAAAAAAACACCACGAGGTACCTCTCTGCTGCTGTGTCTAAAGACAAGACGCTGTTCGGAAGATGCCGCAGCGAGCTAGGAGGACAGTTCCCCTGTTTCCCGGGGAAACCATTTGCAACACATCCAAACAACGCTTGACCTCAAAGGCAAACCTTTCGCAGCGGGCCCAGGGCGACCAGCGGTTCAATAAGCAAGACCCTAAATATATCTTATCCCGTCTCTCTCTGTATATTACCCCATCCACCTTCCTCCAACTTCAAAGATGAGAGGAAGCCCATTCCAGACCAAAGCATCCAGTTTGCACAAAGCAACAGCCTTCCTGGCGTGCCCGTGAATGAGGACTGCAATCTTTCGGCAACAACGGCAAGGGAAGGCGGCACGACAATTTGCTGGGTCTTCGTGCTATGAAAACGGATGAGAGGATAAGGCAGCTGTAAAACTTGACAACCTTCTCTCCTTCCAAGGTCTAATATGGAGGAGGGTGGAGGCAGCAAGAACTCTTAGTCAACCAACCCCAGAGAACCTTCCCCAGGAACTTCCAGATCTTTTGAACGTCTGCTCCCATCAACTCCAAAAGTAACTCACCTGGTTCTCAGCACACTGCCGCTACCCCAGTTTTATCCTCACAGCAACCCTGGGAGGTAGGTTAGGCTCAGAGATCACGATTGGACCAAGAGCATAATGGCTGAATAAGGACAGGGGACGCAAACTTCACCTGTCCCAATAAAGCATTGTAATAATCATGCCACACTCTCCTCTTTGCTTATTCATTTAATTAATTTATATCCCACCTATCTCCCAACTCAGGATCCAAGGCAGCTGGATCTTTGACACGCTCACCTGGGGAAAAGCCTCTGGAACCTGTGGGGAGGGGCCATTGCACAAGCTGCTACATCAGAGTTGTACAGAGTAAACCTCCACATGCGGAGTCACATCTTAACAATGCTGCGCAACTTTTGTGTTCAGTGCACAACTGAACCAAGGCAGAAAATGTGCAACTGAATGCACAACCACCATGATGCACGCTCATCCAGATTGTGCATCCATGTCTAAGGCATGTCCATGAGTAATGTGCATATGCATCCCTGTCACAATGCATAGCCATGTGCAGTGTGCATCCATGCACAGTGGAAGAACTGGTGGAACCTGTTTCCACAACTTTGAACTGAATGAGGACATTCCACATTGGACAAAAAGATCCAACCACTTCCATAGGGGGATTTGCACATTCATAAGAGGAAGGAACTGGCAAAACCATCCGTGAGTATTCCTTGCCTAAGAAACCCTATGAAATTTATGGGGTGGCCAGAAGTCAAAGGGCAAATTGAAGGCACATACACACAAAGTCACCAACAGGATCCTAGACAATGATTACTTCTTTCAAAGCACCCAAAAAAAAGGACATACACAGACATAACCTGGGTTTATGCACATGCACAT
Organism: Cyclura pinguis; assembly: GCA_030412105.1. NCBI lineage: Eukaryota > Metazoa > Chordata > Lepidosauria > Squamata > Iguanidae > Cyclura > Cyclura pinguis. The sequence continues at coordinate 383,680,257 of CM059599.1, forward strand.
AGGTTACACAAAAGAGAGAGCCAGCATGGTATGGTGGTTTGAGCTCTGAGCTAGGAATGTGATATCAGAGTCTGAATCCATTTTCCGCCATGAAAACCCACTGGGTGACCTTGGGCAAGTCACACTCTCTCAGCCTCAGAGGAAGGCACTGGCAAAAGCCACTCTGAACAAACCTTGCCAAGAAAACCCACTGATAGGGTCGGCTTAGGGTCGCCATAAGTTGGAAAACAACTTGAAGGCGCGCAACGTTACTGACAGAATTCTAGCCTCTGTGTGTATTTCATGAGCGCGTTACCGCATTGCTGTCTCAAGAACCTTCCGCACCCAAAGTCCCAAAGTGACAGGGCAGCATAAGGAAGATTATAAGTAAATTGATACATAATAAAGAAGACCAAAATCCTACATTAAGGAGACGGAGTGCAACCGGACACGCATAGAGTAATGTGATGATTGCACTTCAGAGAACTGCAACACTGTCCAAACGCATGCTCAACCAGATAGGAAATGAGCAGTCACAGCGTGTGCTGCACATATACTTGTGCAATAAACAATACGCATCTGCACGTGTGATGATACCACATATTCAGCTCTGCTTCCACAACTGCCAACTGAACTGAAACGCTATGCCATAGCCAAAAGGTACGCCCACATGTCTATGGGAACTTGCGCATGTGTAAGTCACTAACATAAGTCACTAACAAGAGACAGTGTGATATAGCGGTTTTGAGCGTTGGACTAGGACTCCAGGAAACCAGGATTCAAATCCCTGCTTGGGCAGTGTGAAACCCACTGGACCTTGGACAAGTCACACTCTCTCAGCCTCAGAGAAAGGCATTGTCAAGAAAAACCTACAAACCCTGTTGCTATAAGTTGGAGATAAGTTGGAGGCACATAACCACACAATGCGCCATCATGGTGGAGTGGCCTGAGTGTTGACCTAACACTGACACTCGGGAAGACCAAGGTTCGAATCCCTGCTCAGTCACAGGGACCCACTGGGTGACCCTGGGCAAGTCATGCTCTCTCTCCGCCTCAGAGAAAGACTACTGCAATTCCTATCTTAACAAATTGCCTAGGAAAGAATCTCCTTAGGATTGACATACGTTGGAAACAACTTGAAGTCACACAACAACAACAAAAAGTCCCTAACAAGATTCTAGCTGCAAAAATGTCATGGAGGAAGAAAGGAACTTCCTTCCTGTCCATTTCCGCACGAGACTGTTCTAGCGCGATGATTCCACTTTCAACCTCCTATGGAATCCTGGGGTTTGCAGTTTCGGGAGGGGCCGGCCGGCCCCTCCCGAAACTGCAAACCCCAGGATTCCATAGGAGGTTGAAAGTGGAATCATCGCGCTAGAACAGCCTAGTGCGGAAATGGTCTTAAAGTGAGCTTCTGAGGAGCCCTTGAATTCCTCCAATACTTTCTTGTCATCCCTTGATGGCTTCATTAATCCAGAAGTACACTTAGTGCTAATATTACTGTCTTTCAAGCACCATCCCTTCTTCTTCACAGTCGTTTTTTAAATATTCAGAACATCCAACCGGTCTCTGCATCTTTCTTTTTTTTTTTTCTACTGCATTTTTCTTTGCTGCCCTTCTTATGTTTGGATTGGGTATCGTATTTTTAATTGGTTGTGCTGTTTTCATTGCCGCAAACCTTTGTAAAAGGGTTGTGACAAACAACAGCCTCAAGGGCCCCCCCCTAAACTGCAAACCCCTGGATTCCATAGGATGTCGAAAGTGGAATGATAGCACTCTAACAGTCCAGTGTGAGAAATGGCCTTCCTTTCTCTGTCCTTTTCAAAATTGCTGGCTTTTCATGCAGAATGCCTCTAAACGTGTGGAAAGCAGACCTTGGAACAATTGCTTTATAAAATGTAATCAGTTCCAGTGAACATCCCAAGCCCTCCTTCTCAAGTGTTGTTGTCGTTAATCTTTGTTTATACCTCACTTTTTTCTGGCAAAGACTCAAAGGGGCTTACAATGACTTTTTTTTAAAAAAGTTAGAAATCATGGAATGCAAAAGCTAAAACACAAATTAAACAACCAAAATGAGAATTAAAACAAAGCTAAAATTCAAAATTAAAACTCAAAACATTCAAAACTTCTGCATAGTAGTCAGTTACTAGCACAATTTATAGTCCCATTTCTCAAAAATAATTAAGATGGCTACTTTTAGTCACTTAAAAAAACTTACTTGAATGCTAGAAGATGTGGGGTTATGATCCAAAAAATTCTCTTCTGATGCATTTGGATGTTTCCTCAACATCCACAACAGTGCAGTAGCAGTTGTAGTTTCCATGATGGGGGAAGAGAGGTTGGACAGGGCTACTGTTAGGTGGATTTGTAATTGGTTGACCGACCAAACCCAAAGGTGATCACCAATGGCTGCTTTTCATCCTGGAGAGAAGGGACTAGTGGGGTGCCACAGGGTTCTGTCCTGGGCCCAGTGCTGTTCAATATCTTCATCAACGACTTGGGTGAAGGAGTGGAGGGCATGCTGATCAAATTTGCAGATGATACCAAACTGGAAGGGGTTGCTAATACGCCAGAGGACAGGATCAAAATTCAAAATGACCTTGACAGATTGGAGAGCTGGGCCAAAGCTAACAAAATGAATTTCAACAGAGAGAAATGTAAGGTGCTGCACTTAGGCAGAAAAAAATGGAAGGCACAAATATAGAGTGGGGGACACATGGCTGGATAGCAGTACGTGTGAAAGGGATCTAGGAGTTTTGGTGGACCACAAGCTGAATGTGAGGCAGCAGTGTGATGCGGCAGCCAAGAAAGCCAACGCAATTCTTGGTTGCATCAACAGGAGTACGGTGTCTAGATCGAGGGAGGTAATGGTACCACTCTGTTCTGCATTGGTTAGGCCTCATCTGGAATACTGTGTCCAGTTCTGCGCACCTCAATTCAAGAAGGATATCGACAAGCCGGAGCGTGTCCAGAGGAGGGTGACCAAAATGGTGAAGGGTCTGGAAGCCATGAAGCCCTATAAGGAGCAGCTGAGGCAGCTGGGTATGTTTAGTCTGCAGAAGAGAAGGTGAAGAGGGGACACGATAGCCATGTTTAAATATTTGAAGGGATGTCATGTCGAGGAGGGAGCGGGCTTCTTTTCTGCTGCTCCAGAGACTGGGACGAGGAACAATGGATTCAAGCTGCAGGAAAGGAGATTCCACCTGAACCTCAGGAAGAACTTCCTCACGGTCAGAGCTGTTCAGCAGTGGAATCGGCTGCCTCCATGGAGTGTGGTGGGGCCTCCTTCTTTGGAGGTTTTTAAGCAGAGGCTGGATGGCCATCTGTTGGGAATGCTCTGATGTTGATACCTGCATGGCAGGGGGTTAGAATGGATGGCCTCTGGGGTCTCTTCCAACTCTACCAAAAAAAAAAGAATTTGCTCTGGATTTTAGTCTGAACTTTAAAGGAGCCATCCAAGTTGCTGAACTCTATTTCTTAAATAGGCTCTGTACTTTAGATAGATCCTTTAAAGTTCTAATTAAAACACGGAGCAGATTCATCACTACAGTGATATGGAAACTACCTTGTACATCGGCAACAAAATACTGTGTGAAGTGTGAATAAAATAAGTGTGAAGCAGTTCTTGAACTGTGTGATATTCCTCCTCCATCATTTAGTGAGACCACCCTCCCTAATCATAAAAGTAACTCTTGTAGTACTGTTACAAAGCAAAAGGAATGACATTGTCCCATATTAAGGCCATTTCTGTGCTACAATGTTATATTGCTTTTATTCCATTTTCAACCTCCTATGGAATCCTGGGGTTTGCAGTTTACGGAGGGGCCTTTAGAATCCTCAGCCAGAGAGCTCTTTGACCTCAGGAAACTACAAACCCCAGAAATCCACAGGATGTTGAAAGTGGAATAATAGCACCTTAACTGTGTAGGGGGGAAATGACCTAATTTGCGATTGTAATGTAAACTGCTCATACTTTGAAAATTAGGGGAATCAATTAATTGCAAGTAACTACTCACTCGTAAATAATTAATTTCCCATTCTGATCCTGACTTCTTGGCTGTTGCTATCTGCCACCAAGTTACCTTCAACCTATGGTGACCCTATAAATGAGAGACCTCTAAGAGCCACAGCCTTCAGCTGCCCTGCTCAGGTCTTACAAATTCAAGGCTCAAAATTCGAACTCAGAATTCAAACTTGATTGAATCAGTCGATCCCTGATGCAGTCTTCCTCTTTTCCTACCACCTTCCATTTTATCAAGTGTTATCATATTTTTCCAATGGGTAATCCCATTACTTCACATACCTAAACATGACAGCCTAGCTTCTACTGAGCGCTCAGGCTTGGTTTGCTCTAAGACCTATTCATTTCTCTTTTTAGTAGTCCAGGGTATCCACAGAACTCTTCGCCAGCAACATATTTCAAAGGAGTTGATTTTCTTCCCATCAGCTTCCTTCTATCACCTTTCTTCACTGTCCAGCTTTCACATCCATACAGTGAAATCAGAAATACCACGACCTTGATCATTTGGAGTTTGGTATTTTACCATACATCTCAACACTTGAGGGTCTTATCTAGTTCGTTCAGTGCTGCCCTTCCAAGTCTTAGTCCTTTTCTGATTTCTCGACTACAGTCTCCATTCTGATTACGGATGAAGCCAAGTACAGAAAAACGCACTTTGTGTCATGCCCTGGATGACCACAAACTCCACTCTAAGGCAGACAGAAGTGTTTATCTGTAGCAAAGCAAGCAACAAAGCACACTTCTTCCAAAGTTGCTGAGACTAAATCATACATGCAGTTCAGCGGCTTTATATCTACACATACACATTTTAGGCACACAAAGCTGTGATTGAGGAGGGGTCATATATTTAACACCATCCCACATCTTAAGACTTCCTAGACTTGCAGTTATTTGCCATTCTTTCATCCTTGGTTTCATCCAGTTCATCATTTTATCCGGTTCAGAGAGGGGCCTTTCGCACTCTCAGCATTCGCAGCCAGAGAGCTCTTTGGCCTCAGTAAACTGCAAACCCCAGAATTCCACAGGAGGTTGAAAGCGAAATAACAGTGTAGTGTGGAAATGGCCTAACTCTAAAGGAGCTACTGTATATATTCAACTCCCAGTCCTAGAAATTTTAGTTTAAAAATTTAACCTGGACACCGTCTTATCTACGGGTCAAAGCTGGTTTCCATAGGAGTTGAGGGCAGCCCACCCACCCTTGGGGGAGAAGGAAAGATGAAGCCAGGGCTATCAAAAAGCCGTAAGGCCCGCTTCCGCACACCTCAAGCCAAAGAACTTAAAAATTCCAGCAGGCGTAAACTTTTCACGTTCATCCCAAAAGCCGGATAGATGAGGAGGGAAGTAAATTGTGGCTGTGCAACGTGTGCGGCAGGCAAGCAGACACGGGACTAAGGACTCACCTGTCACCATTCGTATGGGATATGTTTTACAACATTCATTATACGCCTTATATCCAATAGTAGTGATACCAGTTGCCACTACAAGCAGCCTTTGGGACTGAGTAAGAAAGAAGGATCCACACCACACACGTTCAAGGAAGAACACGGGCCAACAAAGACCAATCCGGTTGAAATGTCTCACTTAAAGATTCCAGCAACAGACAAACCATCCATCAACTCTCATATCTATCATTGTACAGTAGAGTCCCGATTATCCGTCCTTCGGTCATCCGACATTCCGGATTATCCGACGTCGCGGCTGCTTGGGGGCGTGGCTATAGGCATTTCCGCGCCCCCAGACACACCCCCAAACATGGCGGCCGCGACGGGCAAGGAGAGAAGGGCGAGTGAAGCCTCGCCCCAAAACACGGCCCCAAGCGCGGCGGCGGCGACCAGGGCAAGTACCTCCAGGCCCCAAAACAAGGGCCAAAGCATGGCAACGGGGAAGGCGACGGGCACAGCCAGGCCCCCTTAGACCCTCCGGATTATCCGACATTTTCGGTTATCCGACTATCAGCCTGCCCGTTTATGTCGGATAATCGAGACTCTACTTTATCTAAATAGTATTTTTGTACCATATTGTCCATCGATTGCCTATTACGTATAATAGTTTTTTGTACAACATTATGGTCTCAGAACCTTATATGTTGAGTTCTTTCTTTCTGTCTGTCTCTCTTAACTGTATTTTTGTTAACCCGATGTCTACGTTTATGCGTGTTGGCGATACTCTTCTCCCCACCTTGAAATTCCCCTGCTCCAGCATCCCAGTTAACTTCATTATCATGAACCAGTTGGTGGACATGTAAAATACTGAAAGGGTTTTGGAAAAGGATTCATAATCGAATTGAAAAGATATTAGATGTAAGATTTAGTATGACCCCGGAAGTATATATGTTATCAATGTTGGCAAAAGATTTAGAAAAAAAGGTGGGTAGACAACTATTTTATATGATAGCTGCAGCAAGAATGGTCTTAGCACATAAATGGAAAGGTAACAGAATGCCCTTAATAGAAGAATGGGAAATGAAATTATTTGATGTAGTCCAAATGGACAAACTGCCATGTATTTTGAATGGGGAAAGTAAAGAAAAGTATACAAAACAATGGGAAAAAACATTACAATATTTTAGGAATTCATGGTATGACAGTGATATGGTTAAGATAGAATTTTGAAAAAGAATTAGGATAAAGAGATACAGTAGAACCGGTAAGACCAAGATTGTTAGGTATAAAATAAATCAGTGTCTAATGCTGAAGTCAGAAGTACGATGTGAAAATAATAAAGAAATAGCAAGGGAAAGCACTGTATGTATAAGGATATGAATGTGATAGTTTTGTCTTTGTATAAGCTACGATGTTTTTTGTTAAGTGTCTGTTCATTTATTCTCTCTTTTTTCTTTTTTCTTTTAGATTTAATTTTTGTATTTGTAATTAGTGTTTTGTTTTGTAGTCGTAATTTTAATAAAATAAAGTTAAAAAAAAGAAGAACCAGTCCCAGAAACTGAACGCAATGGGGACCACACAGGGGGAGCACTCCCATGCTGGGAGTGCCCCCTCACCCTTTTTGATTTAAAGTGCCTGTGCTGAACCTTCTGATTGATCACCAACCCATCTGTTTGTCTTCAGGCCCTACACAAAACCATTATTTTGTGTGGTAAAAGTTTGAGTTGGATAGCCATGTTTAAATATTTGAAAGGATGTCATATCGAAGGGGGAACAGGCTTGTTTTCTGCTGCTCCAGAGACTAGGACAAGGAGCAATAGATTCAAGCTACAGGAAAGGAGATTCCACCTGAACCTCAGGAAGAACTTCCTGACGGTCAGAGCTGTCTGGCAGTGGAATCTGCTGCCTCCATGGAGTGTGGTGGAGTCTCCTTCCTTGGAGGTTTTTAAGCAGCGGTTGGATGGCCATCTGTCGGAAGTGCTTTGATTGTGCATTCCTGCAAGGCAGGGGGTTGGACTGGATGGCCCTTATGGTCTCTTCCAACTCTATGGCCCTTTCCGCAACTCACCTCTTCTTGGTGCTGGGGTGCGGTGCTCGCGCGAGCAGCCTCCGGAGAGAGGCTCTTGCGTCCGGGGTCCTTTGGCTCCGCACGAGCTTCCTGCTCGCATGAGAGCCCCGCCTCTTCCTCTCGCAGCGCAGCCTGGGACTTTCCCAGGCTGCACCGAGACAGGAAGCGCGACCGACCCGACTCCCGAGGCTCCGCATGCATGGCAAGTGCACGCGGGGCCTCGGAGCGATGTGCGATCGTGCACCATTTTCAGCTTAAAGCCAAAAATGAAAAAATGCGTGAGTGGTCCCTGCCAGGCCCTGGAGCATCGTGCAAATGTGAGTGCGTCATGCGGACCACTCCTCACATTTGCGCGACGCTCGAGGGGCCCTTTCGCATGGAAAAAGGGCCTATGATTCTAATAAAACTGTGAGTTGCATCAAAAAAAAAAAGAATGTGAGTTCTTTCTGCACATGTACATGGATGTTATGTTTGATATGTAGTTCTTAAGAATATCCTGTAAGATTTTGGTTGGCTTACATAGTAATACTCGATCACTGCCTTATGTTTTTTTTATCCATCCTGCAAGTAGAGGGATACGTTCTACCCTTGACTTATTCACCGGTCATAGCAAATTCTGTAATTTTGGGCCCAAAACCTGCCCTTGACTTATCCACATGATCAACTTATAGGTGAGTATATACCGTAGCACTGCACAGAAGAATGCAATGGTACGTCTCTTATCTTGAAAACCCCAGGACTGATCCTGACTGTACTCAGGGCAAAACTACAGCCTCCCAACCATCTTGTGCAGGATGTCGCCTGCCCTGTCCAGCCGTTGCACCCTTAGCTTCCTCGTTCATCCAGCCCTTCGCGGAATAACCTTTGCCGACGCTCACTGGGACTATCTGACCGGTTATTCAGCAAGCGGGTGGAAAACTGCTCACGTCGGCTGTCATTTTCTTCAGCGCTTTTTAAGGACAAGCAGTAGCCAGCAGATGACAAGCGACAGACCCATTACCAACTCATTTCACGGGGCTGGAATATTAATGTGATTTATGGGACAAAATAGCCAAACAATGTGATCTTGGGCAGAAAAAGGGGCGTGAATGAGATACTAAGGAGACTGTAGGCTCCACATTAAGCACAAACACAGGAGAAAGGCCTCATGGTTTTAAATCTCCACATCAATCAATGCACTGACTTTTTTTTAAAAAAGAACACCTAAAAACCTAACGATGCTAGAAAAGCAGCTGATTAAGAATAATCATTCATTCAATTGGAATGTCGGGTATGATTTGATGCATGGCGCTGGAGAAGAGTTCGACAGATACCATGGACTGCTGAAAAGGAAAAATGAATGGATCCTTGGGCAAATCAAGGCTGAACTCTCTGTAGAAGGAAAGATGACCAAGCTGAGGCTGTCATACTTTGGGCATATCCTGAAGCAACATGACTCGAAAAGCAGATAATGCTGGGTAAAATGGAAGGCAGTCGGAAAAGACGAAGACCATTTCCGCACTAGCCTGTTATAGCGCTATGATTCCACTTTCAACATCCTATGGAATCCTGGGGTTTGCAGTTTCAGGAGGGGCCGGCCGGATGTTGAAAGTGGAATAATCGCGCTATAAGAGTTTAGTGCGGAAACGGCCGAAGAGTGCACTTCAACTAGATTTATTTCATCAAGGAAGCCACGGCTGCCTGAGTCTGGAAGATCAGCAGGGGCACTTGGATGTCGTTCATAAGGTCACCGTGAATCAAAGCTGTCTTGACTGGCAATTAGCAACAACCACAATAAATTTTGATGCTGACTTGAGAGCAGTTAGCAACAACAACGAAGTTGGGACTAACTCCTCAACTGCGAAGCAAACAATAATTCGAAAACGAAAAGGAATTTGCACCTTTCCTAAAAAATATGAACATCAGAAAAGGTTTATCAATATTGCCGTATAGAAGTACTACATTCATTTCAACTACATATAAACAGGTTATATGCTAATAACTAACGTTAAACAAATTTAAAATAAATAACTTTTCTGATAAGTCGTATCATCTTATATGTTCAAATACAATAGCCTCTGTTTGGTCACTTCTAGGGAGAGTTCACAGAGTCGTAGAATCTTAGACCATTTCTACACTACGCTGTTATAGTGCTATTATTCCAGTTTCAACATCCTGTGGAATTCTGGGGTTTGTAGCTTCCTGAGGCCACAGAGTTCCTCGGCTGAGAATTCTAAAGGCCCCTCCCTAAACTGCAAACTCCAGGCTTTCATAGCATGTGGAAAGTGGAATAATAGCACTAAAACAACGTAGTGCAGAAACGTCTATAGTGTTGGAAGGGCTAAAAGGGCCGTCTAATACAACTCCCACCATGTAGGAATACCAGCTAAAGCACTCCTAAAAGATTTCCCTGCAACCGCTCTTTAAAGACCTTAAAGACCTTTAAAGACCTTCTCTTTAAAGACCATGCAACCTCGCTTTAAAGACTTCTAGGGAGAGTCTACCATCCTCTGAGTCAGCCTATTCCACTGTCAGACAGTTCTTGCAGTAAAGAATTTCTTCTTTATGTTTGGTTAGAATCTCCTTTCTTGTTATTTGAATCCATGGGTTCTCATTCTAGTCTCTGGAGCAGCAGAACATAAGCTTGCTCCATTTTCTACATCTTCTACATGACATCCCTTCAGATGTTAAAGGATGGCTATCATATCCTGGGCCATTTCTGCACTGGACCATTATAGCGCGATGATTCCACTTTCAACCTCCTATGGAATCCTGGGGTTTGCAGTTTCGGGAGGGGCCGGCTGGCCCCTCCCGAAACTGCAAACCCCAGGATTCCATAGGAGGTTGAAAGTGGAATCATCACGCCATAACGGTCCAGTGCAGAAATGGCTCTGGACTGCAACCATGGAGACCAGGGTTTGACTCCCCACTCGGCCATAAAAACCCACTGGGTGACCTCAACCATGTCACACACCCTCAGCCCCAGAAAACCCTGTGATAGGTTTGCTTTAGGGGTGCTCTGAAGGAGAAACAACTCGAAGGCACACAACAGCAGTCACGTCACCTCTCAATTTTCTCTTCTCCAGGGTCAACATACCCAGCTCAGAAGGTTTGTTTTCCCTACCTTTGATTATCTTGGTCGCTTTTCTCTGGACACATTCCAACTTCTCAATTTCCTTCTTGAACATTCAGATCTGATTTGCCCTGGGACCTATTTATTGGTCATTTTGGCAATCTGTGATATCACAGGGCTGAAATCCAGTGGGTTTACTCTAGTTGGAACCGAAAGAATTATAAAAGAGGGTGGAAATAAGAGAGTTTTTCCCTTTTCCATCTTGCCACAGAATGGCTTCAATTGATTCAGCAGGTCCAGTGAATTGGGCCACTATGTCCAATTGTTTCTAGATGAACACCAATTTACTATGTGAACACTTATCAAGTCATTTATCTATTGTCTCTGCTTTTTAGTTTTACTTTTCTAAACTGTTGCATAAACTGAAGTTCTCTGTGTACTGCGCAAATTAAAAACATAAAATATAAAGCGGAATATTGAAATCATAAAACAAGCCAGACAAAGGCAAGACAAAACCACCAGCAGCACACAATAAAAGCCAACGCAGGGATAAAACGGTGCCAAATTCTAAAAGCACTTAAAAAAAATTGGTTTCTGGAATGGCTGGAAGAATATAAAAAGTCTTCTTCACCTGCTGATGAAAAGACAATAGATCTACTCCTATGTTAAGTGTAATTTCCAATGCAGTTTACAAGAACAAGGCTATCTATCTATCTATTAGAATGAATATGATATAAATTACTAAATGACATGTTTAAAAATTCATTACTACGTTAAAATGACAGAGACAATAGACACATATTTGCCCTGGCACTGGAAAGATAGCAACATTGGCAGCAGGTAAGAAACTGCTCATTTTTAAAAAATGTTCAATCATTTTGTGGTTGGTTTGTTTTTTCTTGGTGGTAAAATGTTTGCTTTCTACTGAGAGCAGTGGTTCCCAATCAAGGGTTCATCACTGGGTCCATCATCCTTAGGCTGGTGATGGGTGTTGTAGTACAACAGAACCTGAGGGACCAGGCTTTGGAATGAGACCTTCTGCTTTTTTGTCATAGTTTCTTGCAATACCCCCAGCTGCCCCAGTTTGGCAGGGTTAATCCCAATTAATCCTCTGCCATCTCATTTTCTCAGTTAGCTTTACAAGGTCCCAGTTTTTCTCTTCTCCTCTCATTTTCCCCTTTTGTTCTCAGCTTACTTCAGTTGCTGCAAACTGATTTCAAAATGCAAATGTAGTTTCCTCATAATTAAGCCACCAATGGGCAGAAGAGGACAGGAGGGAGAAGAATTTTTAACGAAGGCATTATTTCAGTCGCCAACAGAATAAGGTGGAATCCTGCTCTTCACAGTAGGCTCAGGCAAAAACCCCTCTGAACAAATCTTGCCAAGAAAACCCTGAAATAAGTTTGCCTTAGGGTCACCGTAACTTGGAAACAACTTGAGGACATATAACATCTTTATCATCGGCAACAAATAGTTTGTACTCAATTAACTCAGCAGGGTCGGAGGAGGGGGAGAGGAGAGAAGGGAGCAGAATCTTGTCCTTCTCAGTAGTCGCAGGCAAAAGCAAACTGCTGCAGCCTCTCCTATCTTGTGTGTTCTTATTCATTAATAACTTTTGCCCTATTGACCACATATTGATGTTACCTGGTTGTTTTCATCTGTGAAATGTTGGGAGGGTACGCAGTGTGCATTCATAGTCTACCTATCCTGTTGTGACAGCATTCTGGGGAGGTGTGGCTATCTGGAGTGCCACAGCAGCTTGGGAACAGGTTGCCAGGCAATCAGAATAGCTCCTCAGGAGAGAAACCCAGCCCAGTAGAGTGTGGGAAGGGCTGGTGGCTGAGAGGAAAAGATATATAAAGGCAAACATTGACTGTCATTTAGAGTCCTTCAGTGGGCGTTCTCACCAGAGAGAGCTCTGGATTAAAGTCCCCTGTCAGCCAGGGAGGGTGACTGTGTGGGAAGGGTTTAATTCTCAGGGAAAGCCTACAGAGAGGCAGAAAAGTAATTAAACCATTATAGCAGCTGGTCAGAAAGTGTGACCTAGGTTTGGGGTTGAGTAATTGGTGAGAGTGTAGCCAAAGGGCTGTTTATGATACTTGTGCTGATATGAGGGTTTAAAGATATAAGGAAACTATCTAAAAGTAATCTGAAGAACTGTATTAATTTTGACCTGCATATGAACGCCAATACACTGTTCTGTATGTTATCTTAATAAATATTACAGTTTATTTTTATAAATACTGACTTGGCCGAGTGGTATACAGTATTTAAAGCAACACAGAAAACACTATCATAGAACTATTAAGAGGTTCTAAATAACCACTGAAAGTTTTTGTGCAAAGGTGGTGCTATAAGGGGGAAGGCAGAGCTGTGTGGACAAGACAGGGCCCTTATCAGACTGGGGAGCTGCCATACTAGTCTGAGAGAGAAGAAGAAGCCGGCCCTGTTATACCTGTGTACTTTAATGTGCTGTTACAGGTGCAATGGTCCCACATGCACAACTCCACTTACACCACCATCATCTGGATACGACCGTTATGCAGTGTCCAAAAAATCACTCTGCATATGTAGTCCAGCATAAACCTCTGTATGCCACTAGCAGGATACCAGCCAAAGAAAGAAAGCAAGGAATGTTTGGAAACACTGCCAGCAAGAGACAAGAGCTGACCGGGTCTGTCTCTCATTCCATGGTGCCCCTCTTTGTCTGCACTTCTCCCTTATCTGGTTACAGTCCAGAGCGTAGTTATGGAGTTAAGGAGGGTTCCAAGTTCATTCCACAATCCCATTTCTATTTAACCAGATGCGACACGGAACACTTCTCTCTTCCGGAGGGTGGAGGACAGCACTCGTCAAGTTGAGTGCTCATTCATGGTGGATAAAGCTAATCCATCTCTGTTGCCCAGACCGATTAGAGTGAATTCCTCTCACCCCTCTTCCTGATGTTATATTGTAGTTAGCCCATAATCTCCCTTCGATCCCTTCATGCCGTCCAGACGGCTACATGGTGTTATCTGCTTTGCCACAATATGGTGAGAGAAAGCAAGATTTCCAGTGAAAAGTATTAAGGGGGGATTATATAGAGATTAGACAAGAATTAGAATGAGGGAGGGAATGGAACAAGACAGCACGTTGTTTGCAAAAGTAATTTGGAACCCCGTGCTTTCCAAGCCTTTGTTTTTGTTTCATACTCTTACATTTCAGGCTCCCTAGTATGCTGAAGCCATTTAAAAAAAAAATTGTGGACACCAAAAGAGCTACAAAGCCATCTATACCTTTCTCCCACCCTTAGATGCCAGGCTATGCACAGGCTCAAACCTCCACACACCCATTCAGATGAAAATCCCATTGATTTCACTGAGCTTTCAGCCCAGGGTATAGAAGTGCAGCCTAAAGGAATGCAAATTTTGCACTAAGATTTCTGCAACCGTTCTTAATATGCCTTTATTTTTCACAACTTATTCTACAACGGTTACAATTTACAATCTGCCCAGGTAACCGCTGGGAATTTTTACTGGCATCCTAACTTAGGATGTTGGACATATAACGGCCCCTCCACTTTCATCTGGGGCACAGAACCTTCGTGAAAGTGGGAAAACCACGAATAACTCCCCCTGCTCCCACTCCCGTTCCCTTCTGAGGCTCCTCCCCATTCCTGTTCCCATGCAAAACAAAAGGGAATGGGGTATAGTGGAAACCTCCTGCAAGCCTTCATTCGCCCTAGCTCCCCCTCCCATTGCTATGCATTTTTGCTGCAATGCTGAGAACACATGTGAGCCTTCTTGCTCCCCTATTCCCTTCCACTTTGCCTTGGCACAACTTCTCCATGCCAGGGCAAAACGCATAGGAAGGGGGAGCTCCAGATGTGGAAAGGAAGGCTTGCATGAGCCTTCTGCTACCCTATTCCTTTCCTTTTTGCAATGGAAGGGGAAGGGGGAAGCTCCAGAGGGGGAAAGGAAGGCTCATGTGAACCTACCTTCATCCCTCATTCCCTTCCATTTTGCCTCAACATGAGTGCTCCGCACTGGGGCAAAATGCATGGGAATGGGAGGAGGAGGAGCGGGGAGCAGGGAGGAAACCACGCACGCTCGCAAATAATCAAATTCACAAAGGTCAAACCCACAGACGCAGAGGGATGACTGTAGATCACAAGCCACCTTTTCCATTCACTGGCTGGGTCAGAATTCTCTTTTGACCATGCAACAACCAAAAGCCTTCTCCCAAAACCACCCTTGTTAGCTTTGCAGTCCCCCCACCCCAGTCAACACGCCCATTTTCTGGTTGTTGGAGAGTGCAGAGATCAGCAGCAACAAGTCCAGCTAATTTTTGATAGCAGGACATCCTGCAACAGGTACTGGTAGAGACCTCCAGGGGTCCCTGGGACATCCCTGCATATGATGTCCTTGTAGCATGTACATAGAATCATAGAGTTGGAAGAGACCCCAGGGGCCATCCAGTCCAACCCCATTCTGCCATGCAGAAACACACATCAAAGCATTCCCGACAGATGGCCATGCAGCCCCTGCTTAAAAACCTCCAAAGAAGAAGACTCCACCACACTCCATGGAGGCAGCCGATTCCACTTCCAGACAGCTCTGACTCTGCGTAGCTTACGAGATGGGTTTGGACGCTTAGCCTTGTGAGATATAGCCACAAAGACGTCACTATATGAGACATGTACATCTCTTGATGTGGGCTGTAGACTCTTGTAATGCAGTATTTCTGGCTTCAGCTGCTTTCCTGGATCACCCACTATCTTCACCACCACAGGATCTAGGAACTTGAGGTTTGATTTCCGTTCCGAATTGAAAAGGTAAGGCAGCTGTCTTCTGCCCTCCAACATTTCACAGACGAAAACTGGGATGCTTCCAGCCACGTAATGTCAGAATGTGGGCAAGATGACAAAAGGTATTGACGAGGAAGATCAGACAAGCTAGGCGAGGCTAGAGCAGTTTGCTTTTGCCTGAGTCTACAGGGAAGGGACACTTTCTGCCTCCTCCTTTTCCCTCCATGCTGGTGAGTTAATTGACTGCAAACTGCTTTTGCACATTGAACTCAGTTTGCTGCAATGGAGGTGAACTGAGGACAAAAGCGGGAGGAAGAGAGGGACATTGGAAAGCAGCTGGAAAAGTGGGATGACAGTGGATTAACTGGGACTGTTCCCAGGGGCGGAGCTTGGCGTGCGTGGAGGGGGGGCAGAAGGGGGGGTACAGCACGAGGGG
This sequence comes from Cyclura pinguis, assembly GCA_030412105.1. Lineage (NCBI taxonomy): Eukaryota > Metazoa > Chordata > Lepidosauria > Squamata > Iguanidae > Cyclura > Cyclura pinguis. The sequence goes on from CM059599.1 coordinate 383,695,981, forward strand.
CGGGGTCACGGAGCATGGCCGGGGGCACGGGAGCGTGACCAGGGCACGCGGGAGCACGACTACAGGACGGGACATCCCAGAAACATCGCCACCTGGGGCGAATTGTCCCACCTCCACCCCCACATCTCTACGCAACTGACTGTTCCTGCCAAATTGGGATGGTTGGAGGGTACACTGTCTCTGCAGCCGGAGATTTCCCCTGTGCTGGGCCATCAGCCGGAGCTCAAAGTTGCTCAGCCAAGGGCATTGGCGGAGGTGTGTGTGTGTGATATTTTGCACTGTTGCCTTTGCCCTGTTCCCGTGTCGGAAGCTTCTCCATAGACGCCCCATGATAAAAACAGAAAACATTTCTTAAGTTACAAAATTAGAACACTTGGAGAGCTTTGTCATTCGCCGTGGATTTGTTCATTAATAATTCTGAGACATCCAATTACAGCTAAATTATCCTTGTCCCCTCACAGGAAAATAATAGAAACTCTGAGTCTCTGAATCTTTTATTAGGTCCAGCAATGCGATATTGCACCCTTGAAATTAATAACCCAAATTTCTTCTCTACTGATGCCACCGACCGCTTTTTCCTCTCAAAGGTGCTTTATGCACACCACGTGCCGTTGTCAGCAAACAGCCAAATTACTATGTTGGAAGATGAAGAAACCAACAATCTCTCTTTAAACAAGAGGATCCATTAAGATGCCCGTCTCCTGAAAACAAAAAGCATGTAAGAGATGCCTGCTTCATAAAGCAATGTCAGAAGTACCTGTGTGTTTGCTGGGTGGCCAACTTTTTTAATCTTGAGGGCTCCTCTGCTCTCACAAAACTGGCATGGGAGGGGCAGGAAAAAATTCTGAGTCATTTCTGCAAGGTCAGGTCCTGTAACACCATTAGCTTGTTGTTTGTTCATTTAGTTACATATATATCTTTCTTTTTTGTCTAAAGAGCTCAAGGAGTTATAATGGGTCTCCTTCACCCATCTCCTCCTCACAACAACCCTATAAAGTAGGTCAAGCTGAGAGAGAGTGACTATCCCAAGATGATCCAGTGAGTTTTATGGCCCAGGGCGAACAAACCAAAACAACAAAAAACAGGGTTTTTAAAAAAGAATTACGAAAAACACAAAAGTGCCAAAAAAAGAAAAACAGAAAGGAGGATTTGCTTGTGGGGGGAAAAATACAATATACTGTGTGTGTGTGTGTGTGTATATGAGCTTTCAAGTCACCTGTTGACTTATAAAACACTAGAAATAATATGTACAAAACTGGTAGTAGAGATACAAACACTGTTAGTAAAGTTACAAGTAACAGACTCCCAGTACCTGTCCACTCTGACAAACACTTGGGCCATTTCCACACTAGACTGTTATAGCGCTATTATTCCACTTTCAACATCCTATGGAATTCTGGGGTTTGCAGTTTAGAGAGGGGCCAGCTGGCCCCTTCCTAAACTGCAAACTCCAAGATTCCATAGGATGTTGAAAGTGGAATATAAGCGCTATAACAGTCCAGTGCGGAAATGGCAACAGTCTTCAGCAATTACTGTGAACGCAAAACTTGTGCGTGTGTGCAAAGAGGCCTTCCAGTCACCTATTGACTTATGGCAACCCCGTGAATTTCATGGGGCCTTCTTAGGCAAGGAATGTTCAGAGAGGATTTTGTCAATTTATTTTCCTGTGAAATATGGCCTAAAGCACCTGCTGTTCCTTGGTGGTCTCCCATCCAAGTACTACCCAGGGCTGATCTTGCTTAGCTTCCAAGATCAGACAGGATCTGGTGCCTTGTACACACAGCAAATCAGAGATACAGTGGGCCCTTCACTTTCGTGGGTTCAGCACTCATTGATTTGATTGTGCATGCGTAATTTAATTTATTTATTGAAAAAAAATCCTTTATTTGCCCCACCATAGAACAATTACATTCTTTTTTAGCAACGTCTAGGTCCTCCAGCGTGATTCTGGAAGTGGACCATAGAGTCACACTCCATGTGACTCTATGGCCCACTTCTGCCTAGGAGCTGACCACAGAATCACACTGGAGGTCCTACAGATTCCTAGAGAAGGGTTCTCAGGTTAAAAAAAAATAGCGTTTGTGACTCTTATCTTTATCCACATTTTTTCACTTTCATAGGGGTCTTGCACCCCCTAACTCCTGCAAAAGTGGAGGGCTTACTGTACTAACAAGGTGACACTCCAGAATGTGGAAAACTCCCTACAAAGAGTCAGGCCATTTCCGCACGAGCCTGTTAGAGCGCTATGATTCCACTTGCAGCTTCCTATGGAATCCTGGGGTTTGCAGTTTCAGGAGGGCCAGAATTCCATAGGAGGTTGAAAGTGGAATCATAGCGCTATAGTAGCCTAGTGCGGAAGTGGTATCAGTTAAAGCAATAAAGAGCAAGAACCAGGTTTTCGCAAATCCACGTTTGACAGCAACCACTACACTATGCTGTCTCTCAGGAGTTTTTTGGATCCTTAGTTAGGGAAGTTCAACCGGTCAGCAGGTATGAGATGTGACCAGTGGTGCGGAGGGAAGGTGTTGCGGAACAGCTGTGGTTCCATCCCATTCAGAAGCCTTGGGATGTAGCTTCTATGGGGACCAGTGCTCGTTAGAAAATTCCAAGAGGAAAAAAGAGTGATTGCCCATAGCAACTTTTAGCAATTAGGAGTGGCACCATTTTGGTGGACAGAAGTAAGGTTTCATCCATTTTGGTTGCTATTTAAATTGAAAGTAAGCTTGTTTTGGGGTGCCTCCCCCCCAAAAAAACTTGGAATGAGGTCATCTTTGCTCTGTGTGAGCAAAGGAGTTAGAGGTCCCAAAATTCAGTTTTTGGGGATGGAAAGAAAACATCAGGGGTCCAGATGACACCTGGCTATTCCCAAGGGCCACATGGCACCCTACAAAGGATCACCTACGGCTCACAGGACACACAATTCTCTCCACCCCAAAGAACAAGATTCAGGCCATGGTAGCCAACCATTTGCCCATGGGCAACCCACTGTTGGGATGTGAGCCCAGCTGCACCCTCCAATGAAAAATGCATATTCCATCCAAGTAACCCCCAAACCACTTTCCCTTTCCTCCTCCCTGCAGCCAGAACTCCTGCCCTGAATGCCCCAAGGGAGCCGTAGCCCTCCTTCCAAGTCACTTTTCCAAATGCTTAACCTTCTCCCAGGGCTTCAGGCGACAGTGCATGGTCACCGGCTCTAATTATATCGGAATTCGGCAAGCCGTATTTCAGGCAGAACGATCACAAGAAATGGTGGAGGCAGATAGGAGCAGAGACCCTGTTAGCCCTGTTGCCGATGTCCCTCAGACTGCTTGTGATTCCTTCTCTTGGGCACTTGTTCCTCTAGAGCAGAGCTTTCCAAACTTTTCGTGTTGGTGACACACTTTTTAGACATGCATCGTTTTGCGACACAGTAATTCAGTGTTACTAGCAAACCGGAGGGTAAACTTCTACGAGATACAGACACATACATAAATTGTAACAACAAAAGGTATGGAGACGCAACATACCTCATGAAAACCTTTCATATATTTTTAAAAATATATGATTTATAAACAATAACACACACTTCCAAGATTGTAGGCGACACACCTACACACTTCGGGCGACACACTAACGTGTCACGGCACACCATTTGGAAATCCCTGCTCTAGTGCTTTTCACCAAACAGCTTACAGGTCCTGCTATTGTAACAGACCTCTTGTAAACAAGGTTCAAAGCAAGCTGCACACTCCCCAAGAATAAATGCCCTTCCTTCAATAACAAACCAGAACATACCACAACAGCAGTATTAGGGTTGCCAGATCTCAGGGCCTAGCCCTGAATCTCCAGTTTTCATGAATGATCTCCAGGCAGGAGAGGAAGGTTCGAATTCTCCGGTTCTGCTGGCTCCAGGCAAGAGAAGAGAACTGTGTGCAAATCTGCAGCTCACCTAGTAAAGAAGCAGTTTTGCAAGGGCTTAATTGATGTGTTGCTGCAACACGTGAAGACATCAGGTTGGCTCTGTTCTCCTTGCAATGCCACGTAACGCCACGTAGTGTAGTAAGCTTCCTCCTTCTCCTATAGAACAGCATCAGGCTCTGCCCCGTGGCATCACCACGGTCCAGGCCCATGACATGGCCAGGAGGCATCCCTAAGTCTACGAAACTGGCCCAGAAATGTCAGGGACTGGTTTGATCCTGGCCTGGCAGCTCTTAACACCTGAAGTCACAGCTATTTTTGAAATGATGAATGTATTTTCATTTTATTTTAATCTAATTTAATCTAATTTAAACAAAACTACAAAAAAAGCAAAATTAAAATTAAAAGCTAAAATAAATTAATAATGTAACATTCAACTTAATTGCAAGATCTGTGCATCAACTCAATATCAGCAGGACAAAATGCACCAATTATATGTCTATTTTCTCATTATAAATGGTTAAAATGGATTAAACCAAAAGTTCAGATGAAGGTTCAAAAGATGTGGTTTTAGATCTTGTACATACAATAGAGGGATACCAGAAATGGTAAGAAATCTTTCAATGCCCTGCTCTTGTTCTCCCCAAATTTAACCTCAATTTTATCCAGCCTTGAGCCTTCTCATCACATTAAGAGGACCCTTCTGGGGATGAACTGAGTGTACAGAAGAGTCTTCCAGTGGAGTATGGGTACTGTACGTTTATTCTCATCTTTATCCTTTTAAAAAGCTTTTATTCTGATGTAAATTAGTGGTGATTTAATTGGACAGCTTCTTTAAATGTTTTTAATTTTATCATAATTGGTTTTTACCCGTGCTTTGTTTTAACCTGTGCTATGAGGTGCCTTGGGAATTGTGTCAAGAGAAAAGCAGGATATAAACAAAATAATATGACATAAAATAAAGTAAGTCACAAACAGATTCACAGAGACTGGGTTCAGTGGTGAATGTTCAAAAGGAAGGGAGAAAGTTTTCTGTTGGGATGTGAGCAGTTCCTATCAGCATGGAATCACAGAGTTTGAATCATGATGTCGTCACTCCAGCTGTTAAAGCTGAATTAAATTATGAAGCTGCCATAGACACAGAGAAAAGCAAAGCTACATCACTATACAAGTCTAGCGTCCATTCGACCTTAAATTTTGTGGTTTAAAATTGAATCCTTCGTTCCTCAGGATCCCATTTTAAGGGGGGGGATTGTTACACCCCACAGTAACCCTAAGAGAGGGCCCCTAAATTGGCATGACTTCCCCCATATTGGATATTGGCTAGCAACGGTCAGTTGCAAGTAAAAATTGGTTTTGAATTCAATTCTCAAGACCAACAACGCCTTCGCTGCTGTGTGGGAACGTGGACAGCGTCCCTTAGGCCAAGGGACAACAGTCTATTGTTCCCAGTCACGTATCTCTAGGCAGCCACAACAGACTCCCTCTTTGATTAACAAAAAGGTTGCCTCAGCCCCAAGCCACACTGATGAACTTTGCGAGGATAGACAATCAAGGTCTATCGATTTGGAATGATAATCCTTTCATGTACCTGGACTTTCTCGGGAGAAACAATACCGAGGAGAGGTCATGATATTTGCCTAACATTATATTCCGCAATCATCGCCCATTAACGCCACTTTGCTAGCCCACACACCGCCTGAGGACAGAAATTGGCTATAAAAACCCCCACTTTTTGAGCCTCTTCGGAGAGCCTCCCAGACCGGACAAGGGCCCGTTTCGCTGCTACCGAGGTGTCCCGCTTAAGCCTCTCAGGCGCTGCCGAGAGCTAAACGCGACTCGCGTATCCGACTCACCGCGAAACCCCACTGCTTCCAGCCTTCCAGCCCCGGGATCCAGCCTCCCCTCGGTGCTTTACCTCTGCTTGGTACTTAGCCTCTGCTAAGCTTCTTCTTTCCAGGACGCCTGGACTGAGGTCCGTATGCCCTCTCTCCCAACTGTCTCTCATTTCCAACGTCATTGCTGTAGCCCTTGTGTGATTGTAGGATTATTTGTTAACGTGTGTTGTGACCTTCTTTGTTAGTTTTAATAAATCTACTTTAGACTGTTCCTCTGACTCTTGCGTGGTTCTGACCCCGTAGACGTAGGGTTAAAGATCCCTTGCCCTGACCTCTCGCAAGCTTTGAGTGTCTCTGTTAATTCCCTTGATTTGAAGTCCGTTTGGGTGTCCTCGAGATACCCTCAATTTTCAGGGTAACAAGGGAATCATAGAATCTTGAGTTGGAAGAGACCACAAGAGTCTTGGGAAACTGTAAAGCCCAGTGAGGAGCAGCTTAGGGAGCTGGGTGTGTTTTAGCCTGGAGGAGAAGGTTAAGAGGTGACACGATAACTATGTTTAAATATTTGCAGGGATGTCATATGGATGACGGAGCAAGCATGTTTTCTGCTGTTCCAGAGGCTAGGACATGGAGCAATAACTTCAAACTACCAGAAAAGAGATTCCACCTAAACATTAGGAAGAATATCCTGATGGTAAGAGCAGTTCAACAGTGGAATGTGCTGCTGCCTGGGAACATGGTGGTTTCTCCTTCTTTGGAGGTTTTCAAGGAGAGGCTGTTGGAACTGCTTTGATGGTGTATTCCCGCCTGGCAGAATTGGGTTGGATTCGATGGCCCTTGTGATCTCTTCCAGCTCTACAATTCTATGATTTTATGAAAACGGCCATCTATCCAAACCACAGCCTTGGAGGAATACACAACTAAAACACTTCTCAAAGAATCCCATTCAGCCTTTGTTTTAAAAAACCTCCAAAGGTGAGTTACCACCTTCTTAGGCAGTTTATTTCACTGTCAAAACAGCTCTTACAGTTAAAAAAGAAAAGAAAAGAAAAAGGTCTTCCAGATGTTTAGGTGGAATCTCTTTTCTTGTGATGTTCATCCATTGATTCGTGTTTGGGTCTCTGGAGCAGCAGAAAACAAGCTTGCTCCATCTTCTACATGACATCCCTTCAGAGATTTAAAGATGGCTTACATGTCAGCTCTCCATGGCCATTTGTGCATTACACTGTTATGGTGCTATTATTCTGCTTTCAACCTCCTATGGAATCCTGGGATTTGTAGTTTGGGGCGGGGCTTTAGAATTGTCAGCCAGAGAGCTCCTTGGCCTCAGGAAACTACAAACCACAGAATTCCACAGGATGTTGGAAGCGGAATAATAGCACTTTAACAGTGTAGTGCGGAAATCATCCATTTCTTCTCCAAACTAAAGATTCCCAAGTTCCTCAACCCTTCCTTAGGCCATTTCCGCACTAGACTGTTAATAGCGCTATGATTCCACTTTCAACATCCTATGGAATCCTGGAGTCTGCAGTTTCGGGAGGGGCCACAAAACTGCAAACCTCAGGATTCCATAGGACGTTGCAAGTGGAATCATAGCGCGATAATAGTCTCGTGCGGAAACGGTCTTAGACTCACAGTTTTCATTACAACGTAATCCCAGGCTGTGCTTATCTCCTCAATCAAAATTACAGAACAAAACTTATTTCTCTGCTGTTGCTTAAAAAAACAAAACAAAACCTCTTTCCACCTTTCGAAAGGGCCTCTGGAGTTCAGTTGTGGGCTAAACAGTTGCACTATAGCGCCTCTACCCCTAGCAATGAGGACTATGAAGGTAGGTCTGGAAACTGTGGAGGGTGTGTTATGACATGACATCCTGTCCTAGAGCAGGGGTGGGCAGTGTAGCCCATCGGCCGTATGTGGCCCCTGGACCCTCTTTGGTGGCCCCTGAAGTCCCCCCAGCAGTGTCAAAGCCATCCCCACAACCCATTTTTTTTAAAAAAAGGCATGATTTTCGAGCAATTTGTGCCCAGAATCATGTGGAAAAATACAAAAACGTGTAACTGTGGTGGGGTCAGTCTAGATGACCTCTAGGTATGGGAAAAACGGTTATTTCTCTCTGAGTTTGTAAAGAACTGTGGGAATGCAATGGAACCTTGAGAGCTTGAAATGTTGGCAGCTCGCCTCTGCTCGGCAAGCTCGCTTCTGCTAGGCCTCGATACATGAAGAATTGCAACATTAGAGAATGGTCTTTTGTGCTGGTGGGAACCTTTGCATGCATCTGTTTCCTTTCTTGAACATGTGATGACTGTATTGGAGAATGTATAAATTGCTGTGAATATGAAGAGGAGGGGCTCGGTTTCTCTTGGGAGATATCCCAGCTGAGGCTTGCCGGCAAAATAAAATCTTTTTTTCCTAACCGAAAGGGTCTTATCTCTGGTCGCTGCTTCACAACGACACAAAAAAATATCCCCATGCCCACCAAAGAACCGTGTACTATCTCCAAATGCCTCCGTTTTCCTCTGCGGTCCCTCTCAAAATGGTGACAAGAAGTGACACAAGGTCACTTCCTGTCACCATTTTGAGAGGGACCGCAGAGGAAAACAGGGGGACCTGGGCTTGCTGTGAGATGTGTGAAAGGGGGCAGCGCTGAGGGGAACTAGCCCCCGGCCCCCATGCAGTAGCCCGCCGTGTCCTAGAGGACTATACAGGGGAAAGCTCAGTGGCCTGATCCGGAGCTGAGAGCATTCTAGCAAAAAGGGGAACCAGATCCCAGAATCTTGTCAGCATCTTTCTCATGCATCATCCTCTTTGTCTGACATGGAACACCTGTACTCAGCTCAAAGTCGCAGAACCAGCGTTGTGCACGCGGTGCACGTTGGTCTGGGCATTCGGTTACATTTTCCCGTGGTGCAGTGTTGCCTCTCACCACAAAGACCACACAGAGATGCACGCTGAGAAACCCAAAGGTAGTCTCTCTGTCAGAGTGCGGGCTCCTGAGTTTCACTCTCCAGTTCAGTCGAAGATCAAGAGGTGACATGATAGCCATGTTTAAATATTTGAAGAGATATCATGTTGAAGATGGAGCAAGCTTGTTTTCTGCTGCTCCAGAAACTAGGACGTGGAGCAATGGAACTACAGGAAAAGAGATTTCACCTAAACATCAGGAAGAACACACCAATGGTAAGAACCATTGGACAGTGGAATATGCTGCCTCAGAGTGTGGTGGAGTCTCCTTCTTTGGAGGTTTTTAAACAGAAGCTGGATGGCCGTCTGTCAGGAGTGCTTTGATTGTGTATTCTTGCATGGCAGGGCATTGGACTCAGTGGCCACCGTTGCCTTGTCCAACTGCATGATTGTATGTGCACAGACCAGAGCCCATAAAAAACCAGATGTTCTAGGAGTTGTGGACTCCAAAGTAATTTTTCCAAGCTCTTCTGACAGGGACTTGCAGCATTTGATCTCTCCACTCTCCACTCCAGCAGCAGCTGGTGGCTCTCATGTAATTGGGACAGTGAAGCCGCACAGGATTTTAGTTCCAACTTTAAAGGAGCTGCCTGAGGTACTGGGACTTACCCCCAAAACCAGCTTCCATGGGCCATTCCCCCTTGGCCTTGCTGCGTCTGTTACTCCTGTGCACCTTCCTCTCTGCACATTTGGGGAGCATCCGTGAACTGTGTCTCATGCTTTTTTCAAAAATTGGCTTTCCACCTCTGCAAGTGTGTGCTCTTTCCTACCATGAGGGCCACTTCTTTCTTTTTTTTGGACAGCGTATAATTACTGAACTGAGGTCATCCGGACTCGGCAGCCATAAATCAGCGCTATTCCGCAGCAAGGCTCAATTCAATTAAATCGGAGGAGCCTGTCTTTTAAAAAAGAACAACCCGTGTTTGAAAACGCCGTGCCCCAGCGTAACGCATTTCCCTGTCTGAACGTTCTGGCTCTGACCCCCTCTGAAGGGATTAACACTTAAGAGAGCAACTGTTCTTTTTCCAAAGATAAGGAGCAAACGTATTTCAGTTTTTTATGTGGCAAAAATAATAGCATTTTCTTCTTCTTCCATCAGGCCCATAGTCCTGCGCTGCCCCTACGAGACCTTGGTAAAGTTCGCTTCAGTTGCACAGTGTCGGGGTGGCAATGGGGGCAGTTTGCCCCGGGCGGCAATGGTTTTGGGGCATCCTGGCCCATAGCCACGCCCCATGTGCCCTGGCCACACCCTCACGCACCTTGGCCACGCCTCCACGCACCGCAGCCACGCCCTCTGTGCCATAGTCCAGCCCCCCCTCCTCCCCCTCCCCCTCCAAGCTCCACCACTGGTTCCCTTTTTAACCACAACTTCCAAAATCCCCCAGCCAGCATGGCTACTTGGCACAGCGGGCTGGCATCCTCTTAGCGAAACATCAGTTGCGTTACACATGTGCGTCACACCCCCATGATGTGGAGGGCTCACAAGACAATGCCGCTGTTGAGGGTGCTCGGAAGGGACATGCGGGGACTGCAGATGCCCACGGGAACAGAAGTGACACAAAGATCAGCCTGGAAGCAGCAGACACGGTCTAAACCGTGGTGGCCCCAGCCACCCTTCTAGGAGGTGCTAGGCTGGCTGAAGTGAGACTCCCCTCCAACTACTCATTGTTTATTTATTTGTTGCTTGTTCGGATAAGGGAAAAAATGGTATTGTAGCTATGTTTTTAATCCCAGGTACTGTCTAGGCTCTAAAGCAGAGCTTTCCAAACTTTTCATGTTGGTGACACACTTTTTTTAGACACGCATCATTTCACGACACAGTCATTCAGTACTTCAGTAAGTGGAGGCGGCCCCTCCGTCCGAGCCTGGCCTGCTGCTGCCGCCCCCATCGCCAGGGTCTTCCTTGGGCCAGGGCGGCGTCAGCAGCAGCCCCTTCACCTTGACCTGGCCCACTGCTGCCTTCGCCAGAGTCTTCCTCGGCTTGGGGTGGCTGCAGCAGTGGCAGGAGAGGCAGCCTCTCCACCTAAGCCTCGCCCTCCCGCGCCACCATTGGTGGGGTCTTCAGCCCAGCGCGGCAGTGGCAGAAGCAGCCCCTTCACCTGGTGGCCCTGGTCCACCATGGTGGCAGGAGAGGCAGCCCCTCTACCCATTACCTTCACGCAACACACCTACAAACTGCAGCTGGCACACTAACGGGTCCTGACACGCAGTTTGGAAAGCTCTGCTCTAAGGGCACAAGATCTGAGCTTGGAAGCTAAACAGGGTCAGCCCTGGTTAGTACGTGGATGGGATACTTCCAACAAACACCAGGTTGCTACAGACTGTATTCCAGAGGAAGGAACTGGCAAAAACCACTTCTGTGTCCTCCTTGTCTAAGAAAATCCCACAACATTCATAGGGGTCACCAGAATTCAGCAGGCAACTTGAAGCCAAACACACAGGCACACGCACAAACGCATGCGCGCGCCCACAAACACACACACAGAGCACACAGGAGGAAATGAAAGTTGACCCAGCCACTAAACTGCTACAATGACCACTAGGCCAGGGAAAACAAAAGAAGGACAAGTGATTTACAGCTCAGCTCTATTCTCACCTGGTTGGCGTGAGTAGAATAAACTGCTGAATGACACACAGCAGGCTGGACTTGATGAGAAAATAGCCACAGTCAGGCCTAAGTACGCTAAAGGCACCAGATCCTGTCTGATCTTGGAAGCTAAGCAGGGTTAGTCCTGGTTAGTACTTGGGCAGGAAATCACCAATGAATGCCAGGTGCTGTGGGCTGTATTTCAGAGGAAGGAACTGGCAAAGCCACCTCCAAGTATTCCTTGCCTATGAAAACGCTGTGAAATTCATGGGGTTCCCCATAAGTCAACATGTGACTTTAAGGCACGCGCGCGCGCACACACACACACTGACTAGGCTGGTGATTCTTACAAATGTAAACGCAGTGACTTTCTCCCAGTTCCCCCTTACCACTTTGAAAACAGGATGCTGGCATTTCACCACAATCCTTCCGTGCCAGGGTGTGAACTTTGCAATGTTGTTCAACTGTAACTCCCATCAGCCATAACCAGCAGTGTTATTGTACAAGGCACAACACCACCCAGCCACTGACATGTGCTGCACACAGTGTTGCTGTTCTGCATGAGGGTTGCATAGCGCTGGTCTAGCATATCTCCACATGCGGGTGTTTACCCCATGCTGTTAGGATGTTAAACTGTAGTCCTTTGTAAAGGTAACCTTTCCAAACACTGGCTGATCCTCACTGACACATCCAGCATGTGCTCTGTAAGTTCCAGTTTTGAAAAAAGACTTCACCCTGCTGGGTCCTAACACAACTCAAGGTTGTCAAAAACATTGTACAACTGGCTGCATGTCTCCTAGAAAGCATGGGGCCTTTAGAGTTTAAAAAACCCCAAGTTTGTGAGTTTAGGAGGTTTAAAACAGTCTTGGAGCCAATAATGGACCTTCTACTTTTGTGGGGGTTAGGGGAGCAAGACCCCCACAAAAGTAGAAATACCTTGTATATAAATACAAATTGTGAAAGCTGTTCTTTTTTTTTAACCTAAGAGAACACTTCTCTCGGAATCGCTAGGTCCTCCAGTGTGACTTTATGGTCAACTTCAAGTTGACCATAGAGTCACATTGGAGGACCAGAGATTCCTAAAGAGAACATACTAATCAAATCTGCGGATCATCAAATCTGCAAAAGTGAAACCAACGAATGTGGAGGACCAAGTGTATACTTAACTAAGCAGCTGCTGTAGAATACTGACCTCTATTCCCTCTTGTTCCCAGATAAATGTGCACCACGAGATTTTGGGAGAGGGTCACACAAACCATTTTGCCATTGGCACACTGGAAGAGAACAAAACCCTCTTGCCCAGCTGGAGACTATGCAGAAGCTAATAGCTGCCTGCCTCGATAATCTGTCATTCAATCACCTATCAAAGGAGAGAACCGGGTGCCACTAGCTGGCAGCATTTGCTTCTCCTTCGGCACATAGCCCCCTGATTTTCTGAGTGCGTGCACCGCCTCCAGCAAAGACAGCGGACAGGCTGCAGTCAGAGAGCTGCCTGCCGAACGAAGTTAGGCCTGTGAGGTTGTGACTAGACTGCTGACAGAATCCAGTGTGTGCAGCGGGAGGGAGAAGCAGTGCCCAACAGCAGTTATCTCCACTTCTGCAGTGCGCAACTGGCATGCACCGATATGCACAAAGGGTCAAAGATACATATACCACAGATGAAATCAGAAACTCTCCTAAGTATTTTGGATGCCCTTGAACTCATACACACTGCATCTGCCTTCCACAAAACTCACTGCCTTTCTGCAGCCATGAAGGGTTTTTTCCACCTACTGAGCAACATATGCATTTATTCAGTAACAGTGCATCATGCACTGACCTGCAAATAAAGAGGTCCCAGATCTCTGCTTACACACATGAAAGGAAACTGGTGATGGAATCAGAATCATGGGAGAAGAAGCCCCAATGGGCCATCAAATCCAGCCCTCCGCTCAGTGCAGGAGCTCCAGCTAGAGCAGAGTTTCCCAGACTTCTAGTCTTCCACAAGCTGGATCGCTGAATCACTGATCATTGGCCAAGACAGCTGGGACTTCTGGGAGTTAAAGTTCAAAACATCTGGAGGACTAAGGTTTGGGAATCACTGAGCAGGAGCACTCTCAATAGGAAGCTGTCAACCAACAAGTGCATCGGCAGACCCAATAGTGCCACATGGCCAACTCCACTTCTGCAACCTTGAATTGAATATGTATTGGTCCATTGTGCAATTCTGGGCTGCATCAGCAGAAGCACAGGGCCCAGATCAAGGGCAATATTAGTGCCATTCTATTCTGCTTTAGTCAGGCCTCACCTGGAATATGGTGTCCAATTCTGGGCACCACAGTGCAAGAAGGATACTGACAAACTAGAATGTGTCCATTGAAAGATGACCAAGATGATCAAAGGTCTAGAAACCAACCACCTTGAGTGATGGCTTATGGCACTGGATATGGTTAGCCTGGAGAAGATTCAAAGGTTGTTATAATGCCCTACCACCCTTTCTACAAGATATGCAATTTTCATAAATTGGCCTTATCAATGACTGGAAAACATGATTGAAGGCATGCAGACCAGAGACATATTTTGGGGTCAAGCTGACCTGAGACGTGTTCAGGGTCATAAGTCCAGAGAGGATTAGGCAAGAAAACCCAACGCTGACAGGTTTTGGCTAATCCTTTTACCACTCCAGGCTTCTTGCATTTCTGAATACAACGAAAGAGGAACTGCCCGGACTGGTGAGCAATCAGAGACACCCCTCAACTTTACCCTATGGAAATCTTCCCTATACATCCTTCCTGACCAAATATTAAGAGATTGCTATGAATCCCATCAATGTTTTGTCACTTCAGAGTTAAAGCAAGCAGCGCATTCTGGACCTCTTTGTTAGTCCTGTGGGTGAGCCATTACAGCTTTGTCAATGCATCCTTTCAGCGTGTGAAATAGGGTATAAAAACCCTAGCTTCAACCCTAGCCATTTGTAGTATGTTGGATACAGTACGTTGGACCTAGTGCCCCAGACTGCCGTTTCTCCATGCAACCCTCAGACGCTGTCTGAGCCACTCTGCTATGACCCCTTCTTCAGGACTGGTAGCTATCACCCTTTCCACCCAATCTCTCTCTATCCAACCTTTCTCACCTCACTTTTCAATAGCCGTGTGTGGTTCTTAAGAGTGTCTGATGTTTTGTGTGTTTGTCAACTCAAATAAAATACTTTCTTAACTTTAACCGGAGTCCTCTCTACAGTTAGTACCGGTACACACAGGTGAAAAGATCCTGCCATTACCTTCCTTTCACAGGCCTCCTTTGAGCTATAATTCCCCCAAATTCTAAGGAGACAATGACATTAAGAGTGGACCCCAACATCCCCCACCTCTTAGGGTAACAAGGTGACATGACAGCCATTTCAAATCTCTGCAGGCATGTCAAGTAGAAGATGGAGCAAGCTTGTTTTCTGCTGCTCCAGAGACTCGAACCTGAACCAAGGGATTCAAAATGCAAGAAAGACCCAAACATTATGAAACACTCTTGGTTTTTTTTACTCTTACTGCGGTTTGATAATGGAATGGTTTGCCTTGGACGGTGGTGGATTTTCTATCTTTGGAGGTCTTTAATCAGATTGAGTGGGTATCTTTCAGGAGCGCTTTCATTTTGTATTCCTGCATGGCAAGAGGTTGGACTAGACGGAATTTTGTGGTTCCTTCCAACTCTTACAGTCTATAATTATATGGACCTCTTTTTGAGGAAGTCCAGAGACCCCACAGCCTCTCTAGTGAACTGGTTCCACTGTCAAACTGCTCTTACCATCAAGTCCTTTCTAATGTTTAATCAAAATCTACCCTCCCATAACTTAAAATGGTTAGACCTGGTCCTACCCTCTGGGGGAGAAGAGAACAAACCTCGACCGTCCTCTCTTCAACAGCACTTGAGATATTTAAATTGTGCAACCATATTACCCCTCAGTCTTCACCAGGCTGAACATGCTCAACTCGCTTCACTTCTCTTTTTATGTTTTGTTCTTCATACTTCTTATCATCCTTGTTGCCCTTCTCTGAACCCGCTCTGACTTAATGACTCTTTCGATAAGAAATGAAACCTCTCTGAGAAGAGCAAAAAACCCCTGTGGTTTGCATCTCCTATAGAAGACAAAGCCATAAAACCAGCTACCAAGTTAATTTGGCACCTATTTGCTGCAAAGTGTAAAACAAAGAGCTTTTGCTTGCAGGTTCAGGAAAACAGGAAGATTTTAAACAAATCCATATTGGCATCAACCTCACACCTGTTAAAACTCATCGACTGTTTCCTTCAGACATTAGTAACTATTAATCCATCCTGTCACCTTTTGGTCATTGTCCAAGCAGAAAGTCATGCCTCAAGAGCAAATAAAGGGACCCTGATTTTGGGTCCACTTCAATTTCAGGGGTCCTCCTTGTCGTTTTGTTTGGCCATCGGTCCCAGCCACATCACTGTTTCCTACTTCTCTCTGGATGGTAAATATACCCTAAGTTCCTTTCTATTCCTCTATCTCCCCCTCTTCCTTTGCAGTTAAGCCTTGTGTGGTCGCTTATGTGTGTGTGTCCATTTGTATGTGTGTATGCATATTTCCCCCCAATAAAACACATTTAAATTGCACTATATGTTTCCTGACTGGTCTCTTTAGCAATTCCTCATAAACATAGGTGGAAAGATCCAAAAGTAACCCCCTGTCTCGCAGGCCTCTTTAATCTGAATTAATTCATTCCCCATTTTAATTGTGGGTTCCCCTTTAATTGCGGGTTCTGACATAGGGCCTCACGGGGTCCCATGGTTTTGGAGTAACAGGTCGGACAAAATCCAGAAGAGCCCGCAAACATGGGAGCCACCAGCAGGAAGAGATCTATTTACTGATTTAATTTAATTAATTAATTTAATTAATGTAATTCATTAGCTATTTTTTTATATCCTTCCTTTCCTCAAGGTGAGATGCTCGGCTGTCTTCCTCCATACTTGATCCCATTAACAAGCCTGTTGGGGACGCCAGGCTGAGAACGGATGTGAATTTCACGACTTGGGGTGAGAGGTGGAGACTATCATTCATTCATTCATTCATTCATTCATTCATTTACTGCCCTTCCTTTCTCCCAACAAGGGACTCAAAGCAGCTTACAAAAATGAAATTCAATGCTCCGAAGTCCCAGTCCCAAACTTATGGGCACTATGCCACATTTACTCCCCGGGAAAGTTTACATTGGTCAGAATCCATTCAGTTAGTCTCACGTGAAAATCCCCAGCCATCTACTGCCCTGCTCAGGTCTTGCAGATTCAAGGAATCATAGAATCATAGAGTTGGAAGAGACCCCAGGGGGCATCCAGTCCAATCCCCTGCTATGCAGGAACCCTTAAAAATCTCCAAAGAAGGAGACCCCACCACACTCCACTGAGGCAGCCGATTCCACTGCCAAACAGCTCCGACCATCAGGAAGTTCTTCCTCAGGTTCAGATGGAATCTCTTTTCCCGCAGCTTGAATCCCTTGCTCTTTGTCCTAGTCTCTGGAGCAGCCGAAAACAAGTCCGCTCCCTCCTCGACATGAGATCTCTTCAAATATTTATTTTTTAATTTTTTTTTATTAGAAAGAAAAAGGAACAATACATAACAGAATAAAACAAAAACACCATGTGAATAATGTAAATGCGAAAAAGAGAAAAATTAAAACACAAATAGCTTACATTACTATTTCTCTCCAGGTCCTTTATCATCATATACTTATTCAACATACTATATATTATATCGATTATATATTTTTATTTCATGTATCTAAATCTCATTCTCCTTGTACTCATTACTGCTATAGTAATTTCATTCTTAAATCTATTCTTTTCAACTAGATTTAACCTATTGCTAATACTTTATATGATCCTATTATTAACCATAAACCCTAACCCTAAATGGGAACCCATTCCCAGAGCCAATTGTATTTCAGCTTACTCTCCTTTCCAAAACCGTAATTCTTCTTGTGGAGGTGTGACACTTCCCTCTTCTGTTAAAGCCTTTTCCGCAAATATTTTCCATATTGCTTCAAAGTCATTCCTTTTCATTATCCCTTTTTTAACCTAGATTCGACATGTTAATTTACCCTTCAAATATTTAAACATGGCTCTCATGTCCCCTCTCAACCTTCTCTTCTGCAGACTAAACACACCCAGCTCCCTAAGCCGCTCCTCATAGGGCTTCATGGCTTCCAGACCCTTCGCCATTTCGGTTGCCCTCCTCTGGACACGTTCCAGCTTGTCCATATCGTTCTTGAATTGAGGTGCCCAGAACTGGACACAGGATTCCAAATGAGGCCTAACCAATGCAGAATAGAGTGGTACCATGACCTCCCTCGATCTAGACACCATACTCCTATTGATGCAACCAAGAATCACATTGGCTTTCTTGGCCGCCCCATCACCCTGCTGACTCATATTCAGCTTGTGATCTACCAAGACTCCTAGATCTCTTTCACACGTACTGCTATCCAGCCACACGCCCCCCAGGACTTGTCTTCCCTGATAGAGTCTATCCACCCGTAATGTGGTCTTCCTCTTTACCTACTATCTTCTACCTTACTGAGCATTATTATCTTTTTCTAGGGAGTCATGGCTTCCTCCAATATGTCCAAACAGGCTCAGTTTAGTCATCATGGTTTCTAGGAGGAGTTCAGGGTTGATTTGCTCTTGGTCTCACTTATTTGTCTTTATTGCAGCTGATGGTATCTGCAGAACTCTCCTCCAGCACCACATTTCAAATGAGTTGCTTTTCCATCCCAAGTCTGGGTAACAGAAACATCATTTGAGCATTTTACCAAAACCCAAGAACCACAAAAACAAATACTTTTAACCTCCCAGTTCATTTGACCTGTTTGGAAGAGCCCGAAGTAGTACAAATACACTCCCAGAGCACGCAAGCAAGGATGAGAAGATGGAAGAGCATTATCCATTCACCTTATGATGACAATGGCAAGCAGAAGACCCAGCCAGCCAGAGAAAGGACTTTCCTTCATGCCAGAGTGCCAGAACCCCTGTCTCTTCTCCCTGCCTCCCAATGAGCAAAAGACAGCACCCAGTTTTTCATAAACTGCAATTCTCCCAAGATTTGACAGTGGCCATGAGAGCACAGCTTTGAAATCCAAGCTCCTTGATATACCCCTTCCTATCTTTCTGAGGGCATTTTAGCACTTTGTCATGGTAAATGGCCATCAGCAAATCAATGGGCAGCTTTTTGCAAGGGGAGGCTAAGGGATTTTTTTTTTAATCCCCCATCTGTCTTTTTTGCTGGAACAGTAGCAATAAGTCAAAAATACTGTTGGAACTAGTGTTTCCCAGAGGGTTAACCCTCTGGGGAAAAATATGAAAGCTAAAACTATTAGGAATCAGCCTACTTTTAGCAGAACAGCAGCTAAGCATGCCACAGTCTCACCTTGCCCCCCTGAACTGATAACTGATTCAACCTAAACAAGGAAGGCAGTTTCAGGTTACAAACTTAGACAAAAGTTTACTAATGGCTTTACCATTTAGATATGCATGGAGAGCCTACATCCTAACTAGATAATGAAGAGATTGCCTAAAAATAAGGGCTTCATTCTCAACACACCATATTGTTGATGAAGAAGAGAAGCATGGCTGGAGGAGAGGAGAGGAAGAGAAGTAAGAAGAGGGAGGCACAGACTCAGAATGGCAGAGACTGAGAAGGTGGGGGTGGGAGTCTTTATATGACCAATGACCTTAGGAACTTTCCTGAGTCACACAGTCTAGATAATTGGATACACAAAAGGTATTCCTGATAGAATCATAGAATCCTAGATTCATAGAGTTGGAAGAGACCCCAGGGGCCATCCAGTCCAACTTCCTGCTATGCAGGAACACCCATCAAAGCATTCCCAATTGATGGCCATCCAGCCTCTGCTTAAAAACCTCCAAAGAAGGAGACTCCACCGCACTCCCAGGCAGCAGATTCCACTGCTGGACAGCTCTGACCGTCAGGAAGTTCTTCCTGAGGTCCAAGTGGAATCTCCCTTCCTGCAGCTTGAATCCATTGCTTTTTGTCCTAGTCTCTGGAGCAGCTGAAAACAAGCCCACTCCCTCCTCGACATGACATCCCTTCAAATATTTAAACATGGCTATCACGTCCCCTCTTAACCTTCTCTTCTGCAGACTAAACATACCCAGCTCCCTAAGCTGTTCCTCATAGGGCTCCATGCTTCCAGACCCTCCACCCTTTTGGTCACCCTCCTCTGGACCCATTCCAGCTTGTCAATATCCTTCTTGAGTTGAGGTGCCCAGAACTGGACACAGTATTTCAAATGAGGTCTAACCAAAGCAGAGTAGAGTGGTACCAGTACCTCCCTCGATCTAGACACCATACTCCTATTGATGCAGCCGAGAATTGCATTGGCTTTCTTGGTTGCCGCATCACACTGCTGACTCATGTTCAGCTTGTGATCTACCAAGACTCCTAGATCTCTTTCACACGTACTGCTATCCAGCCACATGCCCCCCATCCTATATTTGTGCATTCCATTTTTTCTGCCTAAGTGCGGCACCTTACATTTCTCTCTGTTGAAATTCATTTTGTTAGCTTTGGCCCAGCTCTCAATCTATCAAAGTCCTTTTGAATATTGATCCCGTCCTCTGGGGTATTAGCAACCCCTCCCAATTTGGTGTCATCTGCAAATTTGATCAGCATGCCCTCCACTCCTTCATCCAAGTCATTGACGAAGATGTTGAACAGCCCTGGGCCCAGGACAGAACCCTGTGGCACCCCACTAGTCACTTCTCTCCAGGAAGAAGAGAAGCCATTGGTGATCACCCTTTGGGTTCGGTCGGTCAACCAAGTACAAATCCACCTAACAGTAGTCCTGTCCAGCCCACATTTTACTAGCTTCTTCGCTATGGGGAACTTTGCCAAAGCCCTTACTGAAATCAAGATATGCTACGTCCACAGCATTCCCTTCATCTATCAAGCTCGTAACTCTGTCATAAAAAGAGATAAGATTAGTCTGGCATGAGACTATGGATAGGAAGGGCAAATGGAGAGACTTCAGATGACAGAAAATAAGTGTTTCACATGCACCAAATTCTGTCCTATCTAAACCCCCAATGACAAGAAGCAGGGTGAGGGAGAATGCTGGAATTTTCCAACAGCTACCCCAGCCATGCATATTTTTCTGGGGCTATACAGTGCTGACTCAGGCAGAAGACCACTCCATCCCACAAGAGTAAAAGGCAGGATTAGCCACACTGATCATTTCACAAACCCCAAACCCTAACTATGCATTGGTGATATCCAGGCAAGTAGCTTGGGCGAGGGGCAAAGTGAGGACATTTTCCTTCATTCCCCAAATTTCTAGCATTTCGGCGAGTGAGGCACTGAAAATCATGCACACCAAGAACTCTTCTATTTCACTTCCCTTGGTCATTCTGCCTACTCCTTTCCTTTGGATGTCTAAACTCTATTTCTAAATGCTCAATCAAAGTTTTAAATTTCTCACATGCTAGAAATTTGGGGAATGAAAGAAAATTCCAATGGGGGGAAAGTTTTTTTTTTTTAATTCTGAGACATATTGGAGTAATATGTTCCCTCTTCTTCATCTCATTTTTTTAAAAATTAGAGTTATAATGCCATAGTGGGTCAATGAAATAGCACTTTTGCACTGTGACTCTAAAGAGTATCAAGGTCCCAATTGATCTGGGCTTCAAATGTCATCATGGGAACTATGCTACAGGTGTTGCTACAGAGACTGTCCAGGGGAGTGTCAAATTCTTTTAAAAGACTTCAAAATTTGCTACCGCATCCTTGCTTGAGACACGCTCCTCTCCAGGCTACCTCCCAGCAAAGGAAAATGAGAAATCGAGGTACCTAATTGGCTTCAACCTTCATCTCTGGACCCTTTCCCCTGTCATCTCCAGGACCTAAAAAACCATGCCAGCAGCAAAGCTAAAACCAAATTTTTGTCCCTAAAGCAAAACATTCACTTGTCATCATGAACCATCCCAGGACCGAGTCCCAACCAGGAGGAGAAACCCATGACAGCAGATACAGTTGAGAATGGAATTCCCATTACTTGGTTGTAATTTCCATAAAGCTGACTTTGACCTATGCCAACCCTATGAATGGGTCAAAAACCCCAGTCATCAACTGCCTTACTCAAATCTTGCAAACTCTAGGTAGCTGTAGCTTCCTTGATGGAATCAGTCTTCCTGCAGCACAGTCTTCCTCTTTTCCTTCTGCCTCCCATTTTACCAAGCATGATCTTCTTCTCCAACAAGTCATGTCATACCATGGTATGTCCAAAGTACAACAGCCTTGCTTGAGTCTCCTTCACTTCTAGAGAGAGTTCAGGTTTGACTTGCTCTAGGACACATTCATTTATCTTCTTAGCTGCCCGTCATGTCCATAGAACTCTCCTCCAACATCACATTTCAAATGAGTTGAACCTCCTCCTGTCAACTTCCTTCACCGTCCAGCTTCATAACTGTACATAGAAATTGGATATACCTTGGCCTGGATGATTCCAGCTCTGGGAATTTAATGATATTTCTTTATATTTGAGTATGTTATTTAGTTCCTTTTTGGGTGTCCTTCCAAATCTTAGGCCATTTCCGCCCTACACTGTTATAGTGCTATTATTCCACTTTCAACATCCTGTGGAATTCTGGGGTTTGTAGTTTCCTGAGGCCAAGGAGCTCTCTGGCTGAGAATTCTCAATGCCCCTCCCTAAACTCCAAACCCCAGGATTCCATAGGAGATTGAAAATGGAATAATAGCACTATAACAATGTAGTGTAGAAATGACCTTAGTCTTCTGATTTCTTGACTGCAATTTCCATTCTGATTAAGACAGACAAGGTATGGAAAATCTTTTAACTATTTTAGACTCTTCATATTTTTTAAAGTGATGTAAATCATCTGTGATCATTATTTTTGTTTTTTTTATGTTCAGCTGTAGCCCTGCCTTTGTACTTTCTTCCTTGACTTTCTTCAATAGTCATTGCAAGCCTCTGCTATTTTCTGCAAGTAATATGGTATAATCTGCATATCTTTAATTTTTGATGGTCCTTCCCCCAATTTTCATGCTTGCTTCCTCGGATTCTAATCCTGCTTTCTGTATATGTTCTGCATATAAATTAATTGGACGGAGTGATATAATGCAGCTTTATCAGACCACTTTGCCAATGGGAAACCGTTCTGTTTCTCTATATTGTGTCTTGACTGCCTTTTGTCCAGAGTATAGGTTACACACTTGTTGTGGCACTCCCATTTCTTTAGAACAGACCATAATTTCTCATGGTCTACACAGTCAAAGGTTTTGCTGTAATCTATAAAGCACAGGTTGGTTTTCTTCTGAAATTGTTCAGTGCATTCCATTATCCAGCATATGCATCCAATATGATCCCTAGTGTCTCTTCCTTTTCCGAAAGCAACATGAACATCTAGCATTTCCTGCTCCGTACTGTTAAAAGCCTTTGTTGTAAAATCTTGAGTATCACTTTGCTTGCATGGGACATCAGTGCAATAGTCCAATGGTTACTACAATCCCTGGTATCCCTGTTCTTGAAGACTGGAATATATATTGAATGTTTTCAGTGTGGGGGCCATTGATTCATTTTCCATATTTGTTGGCAGATTTTTGTTAGAATTTGAGTAGATTTTGTCTCTACAGCTTGAAACAGCTCTGTCGGTAAGCATTCTTTTCTTAGTGATTTGACAGATGCTTTGACAGCAATTTCCATTTCACCTTTTAAAACGGTGAGTTCATCTTGAAATGGTTCTTCCTTGAAGGAATCTGCCATCATTTCATCTAATATATAAAAGTCAAAGTTTGTTCGTCTGTGTCAGGTGAAGACCTTATACGATTGGCTGCAGGCAAAGGCCTCATATGATTGGCTGTGTCAGCCAAAGACCTCATATGATTGGCCGCCTGAGAAGATCCTATGGAATCCTGGGGTTTGCAGCTTGGGGAGGGGCCTTTAGAATTCTCAGCCAGAGAGCTCTTGGGCCTCACTCACATGTGCCTGTCTTGAATAGGCCAGTTGCTATGGAGATGAGGCCTAGCAGCAAGGAGGAGGGCAGTGTATTCTCTCAGGAACCCAACCTCTCTACATTAATAACTCTGAACACAGATTGGATAATCTGAATACAGATTGGATTGGGGAATATGGGGAAAAGTTACAGGCACTGGACAAGACAGGTTGGGGAATTAGAGACACAGGATCTCAAATCTTTCTAACAAGCATTACCTATGAGAAAATAAAATCTGGGGCAACACCAGGTATATACACTAGTGTCTTTTATATAGTTCCTCAGTGTATGGTTTCCATCAGCTTTTTCTTCTGGCCTGATCACATAATGTCCTTCCCCTTGCTCATATAACATGGCATGCCTTCTCCCACCATGCCCTTGCCTTTTGCCCTGGCATGCAGGCCTTCCTTCTCTGAGCCCGGGCAAAAGGCAAGAGGATATGGGAGTGGGAAGGAACACATGTACCTCATGAATAATCAAATTCGCAAAGGTCAAACC
The DNA here is from genome assembly GCA_030412105.1 of Cyclura pinguis. Lineage (NCBI taxonomy): Eukaryota > Metazoa > Chordata > Lepidosauria > Squamata > Iguanidae > Cyclura > Cyclura pinguis. Next base: position 383,719,777 of record CM059599.1, read on the forward strand.
CACAAATGTGGAGGGAGGATTGTATTGAGTCTATAATATAGACTTTTTAAAAACTCTTTAAAAAACCCTCTGTGTTTATATTTGCATTTCTCAGGCTTTTGGCATTCATGCCTGGAAATCAACATGCAAAGGAAAAGCATGAAATCCAGCCTTTGCTTCAGGAAAAAAGCAGATTGAGCCACCAGATTTGTATTTTAAAAACACACAACCCACACACGCCCCAAACTTTCTCCTCTCCAGATTCAGTGTTTTTCTTCCTTCGGCAAGGTTAAAAAATGAACGCCCCAGGGCAGCCTCCATTGCCCAAGGTGGTGATACGTGAGCACCAGACTAAGCAAAGAGACAGTGTTGTTAAAAAAAAAAAGCCTCTGACATGTGCGTATTTATTTTATACACACACACACACACACACACACACACGGAATAAATTTTGATAAAGAGAAGGCTGTGATAGAGAACATTTACCACACCTGACAAGGTGGCTGTGCTCCAAATAATGTCCCAAATGTGCTGAGAAAGGATCGTTTTGTGTGTGTGTGTGTGTGTGTGCGTGCGTGCGTGCGATGAAATTAAATGATCTTCTCTATCCAGTTGCTGGTCTAAAATGTCTTAAGGCTAATGGGGGAAATCCCAAGGCATAGGCCATTTCTGCACTAGACCGTTATAGTGCTATTATTTCACTTTCCACATCCTATGGAATCCTGAGGTTTGCTCTCTAAACTGCAAACCCCAGGATTCCATAGGATGTTGAAAGTGGAATAATAGCACTATAACGGTCTAGTTCGGAAATGGCCATAGTTTTCCTCTGCCATCCAACAACCTGCCACAAACCATTCCGGAGTTGTAGTTGCAATGTGAAAAGGTGTTGCTGATTCCTAGCATACAGGAACTGTCACAGCTGCCCCAGCTGGATTCACAGGAAGACAATGCACTTTCCCAAGGTGATGCTTTAATGCTCAGCCTCCTTCTAGAACACATGTGTGAGCCTCTGCATGCTCATGTCCCCGTGGAGCAACCTGACACAGTTTAAAGCCCTAAACATCTTGGGACCTGGATGCTTAAGAGAACGCCTCTCCGTAAATGTACTTGCTGGAGACTTGACAGTCAATGTGGTTTACTGGTTTGATTGTCCAATTAGGATGGTGGGAGACAAGGATTTGAATCCCCACTCAGACATTGAAATGCACCAGGTGACTTTGGGCAAGTCATACTCTCTCAGCCTCAGAGGAAGGTAAAGGCAAACACCCTCTGAACAACCTCCTGGGAAAGGTTTGCCTTAGGGTTACCATAGCTTGGAAACGATCTGAAGGCGCACAACAACACTGTAACTCTCAGAATCCTCCAGTCACTGGCCACGATGGCTGAAGAATCCTGGGAACTGTAGTTTTTTTTAAAAAAAGTAACTCCTCTTCCTTCCAAGAAGTACTCTAGAGGTCTTGAAGAGTGGCACACAGTAAGTAGAACTTTGACAGACTTTGTTTGTAGCATGTGCTGGCAGTGAAAATACTTTCTAGGATGTTGCACAAAGAGGTATACCCTTCCTGCTTGTGCAATACTTCTGTGCTGGGTGAGGAATAGCAGCTGGCTGGCTCCTGGGCACAGCTCCTGCCCTGGTCACTGATCAGACTCGTAGGTGTGCCAGGGTGTACTGGGTGTTCCTGGCAAACTCCCTCTGAAAAATTTCTTGCTGAGAAAATCCTGAGACAGGTTAACTTTAGGGTCACCATAAATTGGAAACAATTTGAAGGCACACAACAACAAGAATTGAGCTCTGCAGGAGGGTCTCTCCTCTGCATCCCACCAAGGGGGAGAATATGAAGTGGGAGGACATGAGAAGGTTCTTCTCAGCTGTGGCACCCCAATTGTGGAATGCCCTCCCCTTGGAGATCTGGGTGGTGCCAAGGCCAATTTCTTTGTGGCACCCAGCTAAACCATGGCTTTGTATAAAAACCTTAAGAGACTAATTCATTCCAAAGTACATACGTACATGTTTTTTTTAATTGCTGCAGCTTTTACAGTGGTGGTAACTGTTGGCCAGAATCCTGTATGACCTTTCACTCAATGTAAATTTGCATGTACTTTACTAAGTAGTAGAGGCACTAAGAAAGCTAGTTACTGTCATGGGCCAGAAGTCAGCTTCTCCAGGTGGCCTCCAAGAAAGACAAGCAGACACAAGCACATCAGAAGCTAGTCTGGCTGGGATGAGAGCTGGCTGGCTCCAGCCTTTGTAAGGAAGACAGAGGGTGGTGGCCCAACACCAGAAACAACCCGTGTGTTTGCAGGCCCCTGCCTTTGTGTACAATGGATTCCCTGCTCACTGTCTGCCTGAATTCTCTGACCTCTGAACTATCTGACCTTGCTGCCTGCTGGATTCTTGAACTCTTGGACCGACTCTTGACTACACTTCTGTTCCACCCTGAACAGGCAAGCTCCACTGAACCGCTAAGCTGTCTCAGTTTGTCTGCTGAATGTCCTTCGACTAGCTTGGCTCTCCATTGCCTGAATTACAGAGATGCACAATGGGAGACTAGCAAGAGAGCCCAATGCACACAAGGAGTGCATGGAAGAATTCCCACTGCGAATTGGAGTGGATCCAATTAGCTTTGGGGACTGGCGCCCATGGGGTCCCGATTCACTTCGATCACTTAGCACATCAGTCCTTTTGCCACCTCTGCTATATAGTTCTATAACAGCGCTCTACTGAATACAGACCTTGCACAGCTTTGCAATTATATCTCTTTTAGACACCAGTCCACTTTTGAGCACACAACATCTCAACAAGATTCTGGCCATTGCTTTCAAAGTGGTTTTAGCTGTCACTGTGCTTAAAGCATTCTTAACTTCTTCAAATTATTTATGTTTGTACTCTGGAAATGTTTTAAGTTCTTCATATTGTATGTTTCCCTTGAGGTCCGGGGCAAAAAGGCAGAATATAAGGGCTCAACTAAATAAATAAATAAAAGTATGATGCAAGGTCAGCACAAAAACATCACACAAAAACACCCACGCCCAGGCAGTAAAAAGTTACTGTGGGCTGAGAGCCAATATCCTATACAGTAGGTACTTTATATCCACATGACCGGTACATGCGATTTCACCTACCCGAGCTGAAAAGCGGTCCAAACAGAGGCAGAGGCAGGTTTTTAAAAGACTGCATGGTCTGATTGGAGCCGCCAAGAGGGAAGGTTCCCCTGGAAAAGAAGCACCTGAGGTGAGAGAGTAGGGGTTGCAAAAACTTGCAAATAATCAAATCCCCGAAAAGTCAAACTCGTGAATGTAGAGGTGAACTGTAACTACATAGACCTCCCCGGCCCCAGAAAGTCTTCGTAAGTTGCAGCCGCGAATCAACTGAGCCTTGGAAATTTGTAGCAATCTGCCACCCTACCATACGAGCTGGAGATCTGCACAAAGTCTTTTCCTCTTGCCTGGAAATGAACCCGCTAAGACTGGAAAATTTGCACCCTCCTAAACACTAGGGACTCGGGGCCAAACCCGGAAATCTGGCAACTTGAGTTGCAAAGCCTCTCTGTATGGTTTCATACCTAAATACATCTATCTTTGGGAACCAAAAATGGACTCCCGGCATTCTCAGTACACCACAGAGCCCCTGGACAGTCTCCGGGCATTAAAGTGGCGCTCAGACCTGCTGTGGTTGCCCACCATGCTCTAGCCTAATACTTACAGCATCCAGTCTCCATCATTCGGGGAGGAGTGAGGAAGGACACGCACACACAGCTGCCTTAAGTACCAGAGAGCAAACCTGCATACCATTTAACTCTGGCCTGCCTCAAATTGAACACTGTCCCCTTTTTAGTCGCTTAATATGCAAACACAGGGAACATCTTAAATCAGCACAGCTACACCGTGTAATTAAGGGGAAGGGAAAAAAGTCTGTACCAAGGCATGCAGTTAAAAAGCTGCTTTGGGGAGCACATCTTGGCTTGCCTGCAATTAAAATCTATGCTTTGGGTTTGAATTAACATAACATTTGGGATTTAAGGGAGAGCAGTGGAGGGGGGGGATCTTTCATATTAATGAAAGCTGCAGTTCTTGGTGTACTCTCCAGAGTTTGAGTAATTATTTATATTCTTTGGAAAAAGTAAAGAGCCATGTTGTGATCCCTTTTCTTCGCCCTCTCCCTCCCCCTCCCCATTGCCCCCAACCTCCCTGGAAAGGGCATGAGATGTTGGCACCAACGGTCCTATAGAAACGCTTAATCATTCTCAAGTGATATGCAAGGCCCACCATTGATTCAGCCCATGCTAACAGAATGAATGGTAAATTAAACTAGATCCAGGGTGGAATTTTCCTATACAGCAAGGTCAAACAATTGCTCCCACCTTCCAAGTCAGTGGAGCGGCAGATCCATTCTAGGTTTTAAGGAGCTCTCCTGTTGGTGCTGGACCCAAGGTGCTGAAGCATTCTTTGCAGCCTCTAAAACCTTACGTGATTTGGGTCCCAGTTACCTTTGGGATCTTCTTCTTGTGTATGGCCATTTCTGCACTAGCCTGTTATAGCGCGATGATTCCACTTTCAACATCCTCTGGAATCCTGGGGTTTGCAGTTTCGGGAGGGGCCGGCCGGCCCCTCCCGAAACTGCAAACCCCAGGATTCCAGAGGATGTTGAAAGTGGAATCATCGCGCTATAACAGGCTAGTGGGGAAATAGCCTATAATCCGCCCTGTACACTCTATTCTGCTTTGATCAGACCCCAGTTGGAATCCTCTGTGCAGTTCTTGGCACCACAATTCAAGAGGGATGTTCACAAGCTGGAATGTGTCCGGAGGAGGATGACCAAAATGTAGAAGGCCTGGAGACCATGAAACCCTACGAAGAGAGGGTTAGGAAGCTGGGTATGTTTAGCCCAGAGAAGAGAAAGTTAAGTAGTTACATGATAGCTATGTTTAAACATTTAAAGGGATGTCATATGGAAGATGGGGCAAGCTTCTTTTCTGTCGCTCCAGAGACTAGGACACAGAACAATGACTTCAACCTTCAGGGGAAAAAAAAGAGTTCACCTAAATACTAGGAGGAACCTCCTGATGGCAAGAGCAGTTCAACAGTGGAACACGCTGCTGCCTTGGAGCATGGTGGAGTCTCCCTCTTTGGAAATTTTTAAACAGAGCCTGGACGATCAGCTTTCGGAAATGCTTTTATGGTATATTTCTGCATGGCAGAATGGGGTTGGACTGTGCTGCCCCCTTGGTAAACCCTCTCCCGGGGTCTAAACTTTGATATAAAATTAATCTAACCCACCAGAGAGGTCACCCGAATGTGCACGTAGGCAATAACGGTCGTACGATTGAACGAACCAGGTCAGGCCAGTAAAATCCCCAGTCACGTAGCCACAGGAGACCTCGTGTTGTGATAACCCATGGTGGACAAAAGGTCCTTAACCTTGAGGAAGTCCACTTGAAGGGAGTAAAAGTGTTCCTGGAAAGTTGGGCACTGGAAGCAATAAATCCTTATCAAATCCATCTCCAGAAACTCACACCACAGCCTCAAAGCGGAGGAAGATCCTGTTACTGGGATGACACCTTGTTATCTTCCGATATCAGAGAAATGCCAGGTGTGGAGTTGTTTTTCTTTTCTGTCCCTGTTTGTTTTCACCTGGAAAGGATTTGCCTTCAAAGTAATTTTTTTCCTACAAATAGTCCCTGTTTTTGAGCTAGTTAGGCAAGGAGAGAAAGGCGAGGCGAGGAGAGGGAGTATGATGTCTCCCGGTCATACCAACGGACCGGCCCCCCCTCCCTCCCCAGCGTCTCTTCGCTGAGCTGCTGTTCGATCGCTGCTTCCCGGACCAAGGACTTCAGGAAGAGGTGCAGTATCACCCAAGCTGTGAATCCCTCAACAACTCCTCTATCTTGTTTCCGCTCTTTATTTCTTTTAGCCTTTGGATGCGTGTGTGTGTGTTTGCGTTAGTGCGAACTATCACTATTCAATAAAATCATTCATTAGACCTTTTTGTGTGATTTCTGACTGAGCCTGACCCCGTAAACATTGGGTAAAAGATCCTTAATTACCCTCCCCTCTTTGCATTGCTAAAGCGGTGTGCATACCTAATTTCCCCCATAAGTGATAATTTTGACAGGCGTTGGGACCCCCCCCAAGGGACCCCCAGCAAGCAGGGTAACAACTGGCTGACCCTTGGGGTCACTTCCAGCTCTAAAATTCCATGATTCTACAGTCAGGTCCTCTGGGTAACATGTATAGTAAAAACTGGGGCCGCTTCTGCACTAGGCCATTATAGTGCGATGAGTCCACTTTCAACATCCTATGGAAACCTGGGATTTGCAGTTTTGGAGGGGCTGACCAGCCCCTCCCGAAACTGCAAACCCCAGGATTCCATAGGATGTTCAAAGTGGAATCATTGCGCTATAACGGACTAGTGCGGAAATGGCCTAGGAGGACCACCGTTACCTAGAAGACATTTTCTTTGGCTGCCCCCAGATTGTGGAATGACCTGTTGGAAGAGATCTGACAGCTGAACAAACTGCCTACATTCAAAACAGCTGTAACAGCCAGTCTCCTCCAGCAGACCTATCCCCATAATTTTTTAAAATTATGAGTTTTAACATGTGAAATGATTTTCTCCAATTGGTATTGGTTTTATATGTTCTTTTAACTGATGTTATGTTTTTAAACTGGTGTTATATGTCCAATCTATTGTTGTATTTTAATCTGTTGTTGTACCCTACCTTGATTTATAGGGCAAGGGAGATAAGCAATAAGCGAGGAGGAGGAGGAGGAGGGATCACGACAACAACAACATGGTTGGAATTCAAAATGGGACTTACCTCTTTCTAAGTTCAAATAAAAGTCTGAGCAGATTTCATTCTTGCCTTATTGCCACTGGCTTGGAAAAAGTTACTATTTTTTGGACTTCAGCATTGATGAATCCTGAAGACTACAGTCTAAAAAAAGAAACTCTTCAGGAAATTGTGGTCTGAGAAAAAATATAGTTTTCCAAATTAATTTTTCCCATTTTTTCTCCAAAGCGAGGTACCAGAAACCTCTCTGGAGTGTGTTCAGACGAGGGCGACCAAAATAGTGAAGGGTCTGGAAGCCATGAAGCCCTATGAGGAGCGGCTTAGGGAGCTGGGGATGTTTAGTCTGCAGAAGAGAAGGTTAAGAGGGGACATGACAGCCATGTTTAAATAGTTGAAGGGATGTTAAAGATGGAGCAAGCTTGTTTTCCGCTGCTCCAGAGACTAGGACAAGGAGCAATGGATTCAAGCTGCAGGAAAGGAGATTCCACCTGAACCTCAAGAAGAACTTCCTGATGGTCAGAGCTGTCCGGCAGTGGAATATGTTGCTGCCTCCATGGACTGTGGTGGAGTCTCCTTCTCTGGATGTTTTTAAGCAGAGGCTGGATGGCCATCTGTCAAAGGGAATGCTTTGATGGGTATTCCTGCATAGCAAGGGATTGGACTGGATGGCCCCCATGGTCTCTTCCATGATTCTACGATCCTATGAAAAGTGGAGCTCCTTTGCTGAATAGGGCCACTGTAAACATGGGTCCCATACTGGGAGAAATGTGGGAAAGAAAATAATCAGTCACTCAATCAATTAAAATTGATGGTGGCCAAAATGGAGTATGGGATTGTCAGTCTTTCTGGAGATGGGGGCTTCTTGGTTGGTTGGATATGGCCCACTGTAAATCTACAATTCTTCCCAATTTTATATCCAACTGAGAACAGAAAGGTCTTGCTTTTACTTAGGCTATCTCTTTTTTAAAAATTAATTTTCATCTTTTTTTTATTCTTGGGTTTGTGGCTCATCTTTGTTTTAAAAAAGGAAATAGTAAAACACACACAAAAGTAGGTTTTGTGCTTGACATTATCCCAGAGCAAGAAGGCAAACCAGAGGGAATTTTAACGTGGCTGCAAGAAGAAGCGTTTTGATGGTGACACTCATGTTTGATAGTATTACTTGAACTCAGTAAGAAGCACTGCTGTACTACTAATCCCCAGGCTCTGTTGCAAACTGACCTCTGCCGTGCCACTAAATAAAAACCACACAGGAGGACTGTGAAAGGTAAAAGTCATCATTGATTTTCGGAGTGTTTAAAGAGATGGAGAACAGAAGATAGAGCTAGAGGAGGTTTGCAGAAAGGGAAAGAAAAGAAAGAAGACTTTCTCTTAGTGCTGTAAAAAAAAAAAAAGACAGAAAGATATCCCTACCTATATTTTTCTTGCATCCAGTAATGCACAAGCGGTGGAATTCTGGCCAGGATTCTATATTGAAGTCTGTGCCACATAACTTTACACAAGCTTAGCTATCTAGCACAGGTACGACAGAGCCCTCCTAGTGAATTCATAGCATCATAGAATCCTAGAGTTTTAGGACCATCCAGTCCAATCCCATTCTGCCATGCAAGCACAATCAAAGCACTCCCAACAAATAGCCATTCAGGCTATAGTTAAAAACCTTAGATTGTTTGCAGCTTCTCCAGAGACTAGGAGAAAAGAAGGTCAAGAGGGGATGTGATAGCTATGTTTAAGTATTTGAAGGGATGTCATCTGGAGGATGGAGCAAGCCTGTTTTCTGCTGCTCCAGAGACTAGGACATGGAACAATGGCTTCAGACTACAGGAAAAGAGATTCTATCTAAACATGAGGAAGAACTTCCTGATGGTAAGAGCAGTTTGATGGTGGAATACGCTGCCTCAGAGTGTGGTGGAGTCTCCTTCTTTGGAGGTTTTTAAGCAGAGGCTGGATAGCCATGTGTAGGAACTGTGCAGGATTTATGCAGGATGATAGGATTTATGCAACTTGCGATAAATCTTCCCTCATTCCACTGAGCTCTGACCAAACGTGGCTCAGAGTCAAGTGCAAAACAAAACACACAGACCAGAGTTGATAAACACAGCAACAAAAGCGTGTGCAGCAGAGTATGATACGCAGCACTACTCTGACCCCAAAACTCACCCACTAAGGAACACTATCACACAGTGTTGTCTTCCAAGGATACCTGGAGGCTTTTAATCTTCTGTTCCAATATATAGAATCATAGAATCATAGAAATGTAGAGTTGGAAGAGACTCCGGGGGCCATCCAGTCCAACCCCCTGCCATGCAGGAACACCCTCAAAGCACTCCCGAGAGATGGCCATCCAGCCTCTGCTTAAAAACCTCCAAGGAAGGAGACTCCACCACACTCCGAGGCAGCATATTCCACTGCCGGACAGCCCTAACTGTCAGGAAGTTCTTCCTGAGGTTCAGATGGAATCTCCTTTCCTGCAGCTTGAATCCATTGCTCCTTGTCCTGGTCTCTGGAGCGGCAGAAAACAAGCCCTCTCCTTCCTCTACATGGCATCCCTTCAAATATTTAAACATGGCTATCATGTACATATGTACAGGATTGGCAGATCCTCCAACAGAGATTCAACATTCCGTCATCAACACATCAAGTGGAGATACGCTCTGGCAAAGCCTCCGGCCAACAATCAGGCAGACCGGGAGAAACGTTGGCCAGATCCCATCTCCTTATATACACGGGGACTAGCTGATGTAACCCCAGCCAGGATTTCATGTCCCACGGCTGATGTAACCCCTTGCCCTGCTTACATTACACTGTGACTCAGCTGTTTGTCCTAAGGGGATTACTTCATGACATGCACAAAGGTCACAGCAAACCTTTTCCAACAGGAATTACTCTGATGGTGTCTTCCTGCATGGCAGAATGGGGTTGGGTTGGATGGCCCTTGGGGTCTCTTCGAGCTCTACAATTCTGTGATTCTGTTCTATGATCCTAATGCGGTCTCCTGCTTTTCCTTCTGCCTTCCACTTAACCAAGCATTATTGTCTTTTTCGGTGAGTCTTCTGCTCTCACGATAATGCTGACGAAGATAAGCAGAATTTCCTCCCCACACAGCCCCTAGTTTGATGCCCTCTAGATGTCTGGCTGGGTCGTGTCTGTGAGAATTGTAGTCTAAGGCATATAGAGGGCACGAGGCTGGAGAGGGCTAAAAGATCAATTTTCCTCTGTCTCCTAGTGGAGGTCTATCCGCTGAAAAAATACGTCACGAAGGAATTGGGACTTTCTGTTACCTGAAGCCATCTGCTTCCCCGGAAGAAGAAAAAATACTCTCAGAACAAAATCTATTTCTGGGTGAGTGAATAATACAGCTTGCACCAGGGCCTCCAAAGATAATAAAGATGAGACGGAAACAACAGATTTTCACTCAGAGCTTGAGCATGGTGTGGTTTTTCTGCAGGAACAAAAAAAAAGCTAATTTTCAAACAAAGACCCCAGCGGATGAGCTGAAGCGTGGCTTTATGGCCAAGGAGCACTGCCTACAGTGTGCCTTTTTTTTCCTTCTTTTTTTTCATAAAACAAAAACAAGCATGAACATTTACAGGAGCAAAACGATATCATGGAAGAGGAGAAACACAAAAAAACAAAACAAAATGGTAATAAAGTATCTTCTGTTAAAACCTACAATCCGTAACATTATAAAAATACATTCTATTTACTCAGTTTTTACTTCCTTTTCTCTTGTACTGTTATACATTAGATTTGATTAGATTAACCAAAACCAAAAAAAAAAAGACTAATAAAAAAGCAAATTACACAATTCATCATATACAAGAATAGGGTAATTCATCAAATCCTCAATGTAAAGGAAAGGAAAATTTTAACTCTACGTAAATCTGTCCATTTTGTAGCCTATACTCCTTTATTTACTTCCTCTTACCCTTTTTTGGGCCATTGTTCCAGAGAAATATTACCGAGGCCATTTCCGCCCTAGATTGTTAGAGTGCTATTATTCCACTTTCAACATCCTATGGAATCCTGGGGTTTGCAGTTTAAACTGCAAACCTCAGGATTCCATGGGATGGTGAAAGTGAAATAATAGCACTCTAACAATCTAGGGCGGAAATGGCCTTAAACTCCCTTGATATGATTTATTGCACCTTTACTGTACATGGCAATACGACAGCCACACTAAGAGAGACATTTGCCTCATGCGCATGTGGCAGAATGAGCCACAGCACATACTACAAATGCAATGGGTATCAGGTGCAAATTCTGAATTTCATGGGGGCCTCCGGGCTGCTTACCATGTCATTGTCAACAATTAATCTTCATTGCTTTTATTACCGATATGCCACCCTTATGGTCACGGTGCTTTACAAAGCAATGTATCATACGGAAGCAAAGATCTCTAAATTCCAGAGTCAAGACCCTTTCTTCCCAATAACATGCAGTCCAGCAAGTGGGGAGACAACAGAAGATGAGATAAGTAGAGGCAAAGCTATTTCCCCAAAGGCTCCTAAGAAGTTTGGAGCTACAATCTCCACTGGCCACAGCCAGCATGGCAAATGGTGAGAGACGCTGGAAGCTATAGCTCAAAATACATGGAGGGTAGCACACCAAGCAAAGGCCGAATGGTGCCAAGAACTATGCATCCAAAACACCTCTTTCGCATTATACAATTATAGCACGTTGATAGCACTGTAATGGATTTAACTTTTAACTGCCATGGCTCCTTCCTATGGAATCTTGGGATTTATAGTTTAGGGCAAAGGTATTTAGAATTCTCTGCCAAACAGTCCTAGTCCCTCTCCCAAGCCACAAGCATCCAGATTTCTTTAGAAATAGCCACAGCAGTTAAAGCAGAATCAAAGTGTTAGGCCCTTTCCGCCCTACACTGTTATAATGCTATTATTCCACTTTCAATATCCCATGGAATCCTGGGGTTTGCAGTTTAGGGAGGGTATTTCGACTTCTCAGCCAGAGAGCTCTTGGGCCTCAGTAAACTACAAGCCCCAGAATTCTACAGGATGTTGAAAGTGGAATAATAGCACTACAACAGGGCAGAAATGGCCTTATTTCTGAGTCGTGTGAAAGGGACCATAGCGAACCACCCATACTGGCGCAGGATCCAAAATCCACAGGCAGCAATACCTTTTGAGGGGCCAGCTCCAAAGCCTAAAATACATTATGCAAGGTTTTGAAGCTTCACTGGCTTCATCAGCAAAGGCGTTAAAAATCATAGACAGACAGACAGACAGACAGACAGACAGACAGATGCTGGGCCAAGACTTATCCACAGTTTACAGGAGTCTTCCACAGTACTGAACCAATCTTGGGAAGAGCGTTCAGTACCGTGGGTAGCTCCCCTAATGTCTGTGCCTTCAAGCTGCCTGTCAATTTACAGCCACAGAAAGGAGAGGAAGAGCAGGGGGATCGGCACGGCGGCCCTATACTTTCTCTGTCCCACCCATCTCCTTTCTTGGGTGTGTGGGGGCATCAGGGGAGGGTCGGTGGTGCCGAGAAATTGGACTGTGAGCTGTCCTTAGCTGGCCAGCTGGTGGAGGAGGAAGAGGAGGAGGACCAGGGGTGGCTTTTTAAAAGACTGTGCTGTCTGATCAGAGTTTCCAAGAAAGAAAGTTCCCCCAGAACAGAAGCATTTGTGGGGGCAGGGATTGGTTAAACTCACACCTAAATCTATGAAAGTTAAACCTATAAATGGGGAGGGCCAACTGTACATAGCATTTGAGTTGCAGGGTTTTTAAGACACTGCATGCCACTTTAAGCACCATTGTTTCTGTGCTAAAAGGACAGATGAAAGCCAGACACGCAGAGTAAACGTAAACAACGGTAAAAAAATCCCACGCATGTTTACCCCAAAGTAACTCCCACTGTACTCAGTGAGCTTACTTTCAGGTCAGCATGCACCGTGCTGCTGCTTAAGGAAAGCGTATTCCAAAGGATGGTGGCGTGGAAAAGGGCTAACGCAGCTTCCATCGATTGTATCATTCAGCATTCGAAACATTCACATTTGGAGCCATAAATAATTCATTGCCATGAATTTGCCATCGCAAGCGTATTACAGTCAAGGAACAAGAGCAGCCAGGCTTTGCTGAGGACTCTTTAACTAACATGTTTAGACCATTTATTTAACCTATGCTGATGGGTTCTCTGGTTGCAAAATGGAAAGTGCTCTTAATTTTAAGCTCCTAAGCAAAACCCCGAAGGCAGCAGACCCCATGTGATCTTAGAAGCTAAGCAAGGTCAGCCCCGCTGAGTACTTGGGTGGGAGAACGCCCACAAACACCAGGTGCTGTAGGCTACATTTCAAGAGAAGGAACTGGCAAAACCACCTCTGTTATTCTTCATCTAAGAAAACCCTATGAAATGCATGGAGTCACCGCAAGTCAACCTGAGGACGCATGCGCACAAAAGTGGTAAAACAGGAACCCAACAGAACAATGGTTCTTAACCTAGGGTCCAGGGACCTCTAGGGGTCCACAGAGCCCTCACTGAGGGTCCCTGAAACCCAGCTGCTGGGGGGTGCAGATGCCAAGGGAGCAGTTTCAACAAGGGAGCAGTTTCAGCACGCACACTCCCCAACTATGCATCCCTGATGAAAGAGAAACAGCAGCAGGTGTGTGCAAACTATATGCCCAAACTATGACTCCGGAGACCAGGGCTTGAATCCCCACTTGGCCATGAAAACCTACTGGGTGACCTCAGGCCAGTCACAGTCTCTCATCCTCAGAGAAAGGCAAAGGCAACAAATCTTACCAAGAAAACCCGCATGACAGATTCCCTTTAGGGTTGCCAAAAGTCAGTTTTCAAATGGAAGAGACACGACGGTGAAAAAGACAACTCCCTCGTCCGTCGGCACCACTTCGCTGTGTGCCTTCGAGTCACTTCCGCCCTGTGGCAACCCTAAGGTGAATCTATCAGAATTTTTTTGGGCAAGATTTGTTCAGAGGGAGTTTGCCTTCACTTTCCTCTGAAACTGAGGGAACGTGACTTGCCCAAGGTAACCCAGTGTCTGAGTGGGGGGATTTGAATCCTAGCCTTTCATATATAAATAAAATATTTGAATCTTTAAATAAATATTTGAATCTTTAATATTTAAATCTCCAGTTAAGTCTTGGGGGTTTCTGCCAACAAATTATATTTCTAGGAGGTCCCCAGTAAAGAAAAGGTTAGGAACCACTGCAACGGAAGAATAAATATGCCCTTGATTTAGCAACCAACCATCCTCACTTGGTCAAAGTGAAAATGCTCTGCCTGTCACCGTGAAAATGCCAGCCGTTGCTGAAACTTCTTCTAATGATCTCTCCCCTCACTCCTTAATTCAGGCATTTTGAGCGTAACATATGGCAAACTGCATGCTCAGTCCTGATGCATCTTGCGGTGGGGGAGAGGATTGGCTGATATACTGTTTTTTGCTGAGCCCAGTCAAAGAGGAAAGAAATATGAAAGAGGATTCAAGGACAAGAGCAGAGTTCGTCCAAAGTATGGGCCAAGGAGGCCGAAGGAATTACTGTCCAAGAACTGTATGTTCGGGATGTATCCAAATCAGAGCTCAGAAGAGTTACTTTTTGGACTACAGCTCCCAACTCTACTACTTCTGGGAGTTGTAGTCCAAAAAGTAATTCTTCTGAGCTCTGATCAAGACAAGATTGTGGGGAGGTGCCAGAGCAGAGCTTAAAAATGTTGCTTTTTAGAAAACAGCTTCCCAAAGTCACTTTTGGGACTACAACTCCCAGAAGTTTTTTTTTTTTTTACTTCATCTCCCAGCTAGCACAGTTATTTTTGGAATATGAGGACAATAAGGATCAACTATCATTGGCTTTATCCTAATCTATCTTAATTCAAATCACATTCACTATTGCTGAAAATATTGGCCTTTTTACAAAACAAGAGGGTTTCTTTCAAAAAAAAAAAGACATTTGGCAAGATGATGCTATTTTATGATTCCAAGTTAAATTTTTGACAACAAAGCCTAAGATTTCATCTTGTCTATCAACGTCCACCAAAAAAAGTCAAAAGAATGCAGAAGTATTAGAATCCAAAATGTCAAACTGAAATTGTCACGCTTTACCAGATTTAGAAATGTCATTGTTTTATATTTTTATTTATTCATTCATTTATTTAATGCACTTGTATCTTGCATTGCAACTCAGGATGGCTATAATGGCTTAAGACCATTACAGATTAGAAACAGAAAAACATCAGTTAAAATATATATATATATATATAAAAAGTTGTTTTAAAAAACAATCAAACAATCTATACAGTTGAAACCACTTAAAAATCCATGTTGCTCCAACGCGACATAAAATTTTGGCACTACAAGCTACCAAATAATGAAAAATTATTGTTGTTGCTGTATGCCTTTAACTCATTTCTGACATATGGCAACCCCAATGGAAACCTAGAGCCTAAATACCCTAAAGGCACTCAATCCTGTCTGATTTTGAAAGCTATGAAGGGTCAGTCCTGCTTCGTCCTTGGATGAGATACCACCAATGAATACCAAGAACCGCCGGCTATATTTCAGAGGAAGCAACTGGCAAAACTACCCATGGGGATTCCTCGTTTAAGAAAATCCTGTGGAATTCACGGAGTTGCCATAACTTTATAGGAAGCTTGGAGGCACATACATAAACATAGGGAGCTTTATAAAGGTCTGTGGTGTGGGGGTCTTATTAGACAACAATCTAAATATGAGTCAATTTTTCCCAACCCTGGGACTTAAAGCAGCACGGAAAAATCATAACAGGTCCAAACCACACAACAGAGCAACCACACAAGCAACCAAGTAAACAAACAAACAGAGTAGTTTACCGCCAATAGATCCCACAGCCCTTACCCAAGAAACTCTGCCAAAGGCTCTCTAGGGCCGGAGAGGTTTACCCCAACAAGCAGAAGTTCACCTTATGGGTGTTTCTTCCAGCACACCCCTGTTAGCCTCGCCTGTTTGCCAAGCTCTGATTGTCAAGCTGTCAGGACTAAGGCCTATATGGCAGGGCTTTCCAAACAGTGTGCCGCAACACATTAGCGTGTCGCCTGAAGTGCGTAGGTGTGTTGCCTCCGATCCTGGAAATGCATGTTATTAATTAAAAATATATGAAAGGTTTTCATGAGACATGTTGTGATTTCACATATTTTGTTATCACAATTTATGCATGTGTCTGTCTCTCTTTTAAGGGGTTAGTTTAACCTCTGGTTTGCTAGTAAAACTGAATTACTGTGTCGCAAAATGATACATGTCTAAAAAAAATGCATCACCAACATGAAAAGTTTGGAAAGCTCTGCTATATGGGCATTCGATGCATTGATGGTGTATTCCTGCATGGTAGAAGGTTGGATTCGAAGGCTCTTGTGGTCTCTTCCGATTCTATGATTCTATGGCACCCGATCTTGTCTGATCTTGGAAGCTAAGCAGGGTCAGTCCTGGTTAGTACTTGAATGGGAGACAACCAAGGAACACCAGGGGCTGTAGACTATATGTCAACGGAAGGAACTGGTAAACCACCTATGAGTAATCCTTGCCTAAGAAATGCCTATGAAATTCATACAATTATCACAAGTCAATAGAAGACTTGAAGACACATATGTAAACACAAACACAAGGTGCACCTATAATGATTCTATCATGGAATTTTCTTGGCAAGATTTGTTCCGAAAGGGTTTGCTATTATCTTGCCCAAGTGTGAGAGAGCGTGGCCTTTTCTGCACTATACTCTTATAGCGTGATGATTCCACTTTCAACATCCTATGGAATCCTGGGGTTTGCAGTTTCGGGAGGGGCGGCCATAGGATGTTGAAAGTGGAATCATCGTGTGATAAAAGAGTATAATGCGGAAAAGGCCTGTGACTTGCCCAAGGTCACTCAGCAGGTTTCTGTAACTGAGAAGGAATCTGAACCCTGGTATCACAAAGTCCCATTTGAACACTCAAACCAATACACCATGCTAGCTATCTCGAAAATCTATGCTCTAGTTTTTACTCCTATATAAGCAAGTTAACTCCCTGCAAAAAAGAAAAAAAAAACCTCATTGTTTAAGTTTAAGTCAGGTAATTACCTCTGACACTGCCTCCGTCATGTTCAGTAACTGTGCTGGTTTGTATATGATTTAGAAAATCTAGCATTACTTATATCAGGGAGTAGAGAGTGGAGAGAAGTTACTGGCAATTCCCAATTAGCTTGCAAGGTCCTCAAAGAGCGAACATGCATATACTGCAAAGATGACACCATTGCTGCCCTAACTAGGTCAGGGGAGGCATCAGCCTCTTGACCGTGGCCCCATGAATTACAAATTGGCTAGGAATACCACGAAAAGGATGGAATGAATATTCACCATTATTCATTTCATGGCCAGCCATGAAATAATGAGACCAGACACAAAGATTGGGGTAAATGAGGGCCACTTTACTTAAACTGATCCATTTAAAATTGCATTGGCCTGGACTGGAGCAATAGCGGGGAGCAACTTGAATCTGGGATCGACGTCCTCATCCGCTCAACCTTCCCTCGACCTCAACCCCGAGGGCAATCCAAATTGCTTTGGTTGCTCCCTGGTCCCGCGTAACTGGAAGGTAACTCAGGGAGCGCCCACCCAAGT
This sequence comes from Cyclura pinguis, assembly GCA_030412105.1. Classification (NCBI taxonomy): domain Eukaryota; kingdom Metazoa; phylum Chordata; class Lepidosauria; order Squamata; family Iguanidae; genus Cyclura; species Cyclura pinguis. Next base: position 383,737,154 of record CM059599.1, read on the forward strand.
CGCAGTGCCCTACAAATGAGAGACATAATCCCGGGTATGCCCTAAGAGTAACCTCCTCCCCGGGACAATGGGCCCTAAAGAGGGAGTTCCAGGGCCCTGCTCTGCACCAAAGGGGTGCCAGGAGGTGAATACCAAAGTAGTATTCTCCTCGGTGGCGTATCTAGGCTTAGCGGTACCTAGGACAAGCGTGGAAGTTGTGCCTCCAGGTGTTGCCGCCACCACTGGGCCAGGAAGGTCCCGGGGGGGGGGCAGCTGTCGTGGGCCAGGCCCAGACGGAAGGTGGGAGTCAGCTTTTTTGGCCCCCTGGCACTGGCACTCAGGGCACACACCCCAGTTGCCCCATTCTAGTTACACCTCTGATTCTCCCCCCTGCTAGCTCCAAAAAAGGAAACTCATTTAAGACATCACCCTGAACCAATCTCACAGTGCCATCAGCTACAGTACTGGATGGGGGGGGAAAACAGGTGAAAGGAGGAAAAAATCCTATCCAGCCCAAAGCAACCAGATGTACTCATACTGCACTGAGGGTGCGAGGCAGGATCAAGCAAACGAGCCAGGGGAACGCATAAAGGCCGGGCTGGTTTAAATAGCCTATACTCCACTCCAGCGCACGTTGCAATCTAACGCCAAGGTCCAAACACAACCACAGCCTGGTCTCTTTCCAAGGGAACCCTCAAATTATGATCCCTCCCATCCCTGCATTCGCAGCACCGGTGTAGGTATAAGTATTCCCAGCTAAAAAATGGACTTTTCTCCCCACAACTCGTTCACATTTCACATACATCAACTTCCTCCAATAACATTTCTGCACGACAGTTTTATAGTGCAATGATTCCACTTTCAACCTCCTATGGAATCCTGGGGTTTGCAGTTTTGGGAGGGCCCCTCCCGAAACTGCAAACCCCAGGATTCCATAGGAGGTTGAAAGTGGAATCATTGCGCTATAAGAGTGTTGTGCGGAAATGGCCCCGGTCTTTGTATAGGAACAACCCATGAATTTTCTACATTTAAAGCACCGAAATTATCCCATATACATTGAAGAACTTCTTATCTTATTAATAAATTCCATTTTGATGTTTCATATACTTATAGTCTAATTTTATAATATTGTAGTCTTTCTTCTTCCACAATATATATCTCATACATCTCCATTTCTTTAAATTTGTTATCATCAACTGACCCCATTCATTCTTCAAATAACATATTGCCATCTCAAAGGCCATTTCTGCACTACTCTGTTATAGTGCTATTACTCCACTTTCAACATCTTGTGGAATTCTAGGATTTGTAGTTTCCTAAGGCCAAAGAGCTCTGTGGCTGAGGATTCTAAAGGCCCCTCCCTAAACTGCAAACCCCAGGACTCCATAGGATGTTGAAAGTAGAATAATAGCACTATAACAGTGTAGTATGGAAAAGTTGGATAGAAATGCTGTGACATTTGCCCTAGTTGAAAATACTTTTGATGAGCATGTGGGATACACCTGGTGAACGACTTGGCAAGTCATGATGTAATCCCTAGGGGACAGTAAGGTTGAGTCATGGCAATGTGAAATCATGGCAAGGGATTGCATCAGCCATTGTCCCTAGCTGATGATCTATCAGCAGATGTGTATAAAAGAGGGGAACTCAGACTGGTTCTTTCTCTGACTCTATGGCACCGAATCTCTGTCCGAGCAAACCACTGCCTGTGATGCTGAACCTATGACTGAGGATCTGCGTATCCTGATTGTACAGATGTGTACATATTGGAACTTAGAGATTTAAAGCCTCCAGGTAGTTTTGGATGACAACTCTGTGTGTTAGAGTTACCAACCAGTGGGTAGAGTAGGGTCAGAGCTGATGCTGTAAGTTACACTCTGCTGCTGCTCATGCTTGTTGCTGTGTGGATACTCTGCTGTGTGTTTTATGCTTGCCTCTGGGACATGTTTTGTTCACAGTACAGCAGTTACTGGGAGGATTTTGTGCTAGGTGCTGTAAACCAATCTCCTGACAGGAAATGGCCCTGGTCTCTCCCAAATTTATCTAAAGTCTTCTCAGTATTCCTAGCTGAAAAATAGATTTCTCAACACTCAAGAGACAGGGGCTTGGATTTGACAGCCCTTTGAACTTTTCCAACTCTATGATTCTAAGTATAGAATATACTTAGAATGTTGTTGTTACTGTGTTGTTGTTGTGTGCCTTCAAATCATTTCCAACTTACGGTGACCATAAGGGGACCCAACCATGGGTTCTTCTGGGGCTGAGAGTGTGTGACATCCCAAAAGTCACCCAGTGGGTTTCCATAGCTAAGTGGGGAATTAAACCCTAGCTTTGGGGTGGGGGCAAAATGAGGGAACTGACTTCCCAGATAAGAATTCTGATTCCTCCCCATGAAATTTGTCCTCAGTCTGCAAATTTCTAGCACTGCAAAGAGTGGTGCACTGAATTCTTATATCTCCTGCATTCGCATTCCCTTGAGAAATGACTTTCCCCGTTACTTTGGATGCCTAAACTGTGAAGCTTTAAGTTATGGCAATGCGAGGAATTTGGGGAATGAAGGAAAAATTCATAGAGGGATAGAATCCCCAGTGGAGGAACAATGTTCCCATTCTGCCACTGCTCCCTCTAGTAGCTACACAATGGTGAGAATTTTGCTGTTATTTTTTGTTACGTATTCACACGTCTCACATACACATTCTTCTTCATTCACACATCACACACATTCTTCATGGAACTACATAGGGGTTCTTTGTGTGAAAATGGTGGACGTTGTACATAAAAAAAAAAACTAACCTTAGCAAAACAAACCATTCTTCCAGATAGCCTCATTTGGGTTTTTTTTAAAATTCAAGATCGGGTTGGGGGGTTGTACAACAGCTGGCTGAGGATGCTGAGAGATGCAGCCCAAAAGAAAAACTTTTCCAATATCGGTTCCAGGGTCATAAGTACAGGCAGTCTCTGCTTTGTGATGACTCATTTTTCAGCGTTCCGCTTTTTCAACCATTGTAAATTATAGATATGTACTGTTCTTTCCATATGGGGCCTGCTCTTTCTTCCCATAGGGAACATGAGCAAATTACACTGCATGGTCCCAAGCAAGCCTCCGTAATTCCCTCATGTTCCCAACAGGAAGAAGACAAGAGAAGAAGAACTGACAAAAGACTGGATTCTGCATTTCAACCACTTCCGCTTTCTGACAGTGCTCCAATCTCTAACCCACCAAAGAAATAAATGGACGACTCCTGGATAGCTATTTAAAATATTTAAGCACGAGATTCAACTTTAACTTTAAGATACCCTGCCTTCCCAGCCAAGGTACCTCCCATTTCTTCACATCTTATGCAACTTCAGATCCTCAGTGGATTATAATTAATTTGAAGCAATTTGTCTTGGGCAGCAGTCAAACAAATTCCCAAGAGCTTGCACAGAGAACTACAGTCAATACACTACTCACGTCCTGAGAAATCATTTTTCTTATGTTCTGAGACACGAAGAGCAGTACGTACTGGTTTGTGCTGCAACTTCTCTGAATCCACAGGGCATAAGAACTAATGCAACATCACCATATTTATTTATTTATTTATTTATTTGTATCTTGCCAAAATTTACATCATACAAAAGGTTATAATATAATTAAACTATCAATGAGTCTGAAAGAATAGAAAGGAATGGGACAGTCTAATCTCTCTAAGAAGTGAGTTCCAGAATCCGGGAGCAGCCACCAAGAAGGCCCCCTCCTATATTGCCACCAGATTCATTTATGAAGGTGTCAAGCCAGAGGGAAGGGCCTTATCAGAAGTTCTACTGGAGATCTGTTGGGGAATATGGTCCTTTGGATACCACAGACTTGAGCTGTACAGAGCTAAGGCTGTCTGTTGAATGGCAATGTTGTGCTACTGAATGCACGAACAAATGTGCAATCAAATGTGCACCCAAATGTTCATGCACAACTGCATCCATATATACATCTCTGTATGCACTTGCATGTTTGTATACTTCTCTCTTCATGATGGTATATGTGTGCGTGCCCATGCCTTTGAGTCACCTGCCAACTTATGGCAGCCCCATGAATTTCAGAGGGTTTTCTTAGGCAAGGAATATTCACGTGGTTTTGCCAGTTCCTTCCACTGAAATATAGCCTACAGTACCACCCAAGTACTAACCAGGGCTGACCATGCTTAACTTCCAAGATCAGGCAGGATCTGGTACCTTTGGGGTATTCACAATGGTACCTCACACAAAATTCTACAACCTGGAACAGGATACAGATTCTCTGCATCAGAAAAATGTCCAACTACTTCTGTACCAGAAATCGTTGTGGTGGGTTGCTTTCAAGTCATTTCCTATTTATTGCAACCCTAAGGCAAACCTACCATGGTGTTTTCTTGGCAAGATTTATGCAGAAGGGGGTTGCCTTTTCCTTCCTCTGAGGCTGAGAGAGTGTGACTTGCCCAAGGTCATCCAATGGGTTTCCATGGCCGAGCAAGGATTTGAGCCCGGGGCTCCAGAGTCACAGTCTAAGGCTTAACCCACTACACCATGCTCCCTCTTAGGGGAAATTACACATGGGTAAGCAACCCAAAAGGACTGCAGTGCAGGTCATCATGAAATTAAGAAGCACGAGTCCCAATACAGATCCTTGGGGCACTCTATTCTTTATATTCCTCCGGGTCCCAATCCACAAGAAGGACAAATACAGTCCTCTCTCCAGATTCACAGGTTTGACCTTCACAAATGTGATTATTCGCGAGGTATGTGTTCACCTCCCCTCCCCATTTTCCTCCTTGCATTCCTCACCCCAGGCTTGCCAGGCTTGTGTTTAAAATGGATGTTTTTCCCTTTTGGGTGAGCAAAGCCTCCTCCCACTGCTGAAGGCGTGGCCTCTCTGCCATGTGGTTGCAAATTCTGCTGTGTATTGGTTGCTGATTGGTCAGGTGCTCTCTTTGCTCCTACCCCTCCTTTCTCAAGATGGTTGCCAGAAGTAATTAGAACTCCAAAACTCCCTTCTTCTCTGTCTGAGGGGAAAGTCTCAGTAAGCCTTGTAGGTTATCTTTTCCCTACCCAACACCAGGGCCAGAGGCAAAGAAATGGGAGGGAGGAAGCTCCAGAAGGGAATGGGAGGAGAACCATGGGGAGTTATTCGCGGTTTTTCCATCTTTGCAATGGTTCTGGGACCTGAATCCTCATGAATGTGGAAGAGCTACTGTATTCTAATCTGCAGCTCAAAAACATATGTAAAAAAGCTTAATGCATCCAGTAGTCCCTTGTTAACATGTTGCATCTACTCGTACTAAGCAATTTAATATGTTTGTAATCACTGTCGCTGCGCAAGCATTATTAGCAACTCTAATGATCTATAACAGCTCAAATCATTTTCATCAGCAGGTGTAGCCGAGCACCTGCTCCTGTGATTTTTCTAAGTATCGGCTTTTTTTTTTTTAAGTAAGCAAATTGTAAAACTGCTCAACGGATCTTAAGATGAGCAACTGCAACAGCTGGAAGCAACTGAGGCTGCAGTTTCCAGACACCTCATCTGTACCATATGGACCCCATCTTCTCCCCTACATGCTCTACCACCCACAACTTCCAACCTGTGATGTGCTGTTATAGGTTCCCTCGCCAAACAAGCTTGGGTGGATGAGCATAGGAAGCAGGGTCTTTTTGGTTGTAGTGCCAACACTCCAACACGCCTTTCCTAGAAAGGCCCATGTGGGCTGATTGTTATATGGGAAGCTACCTTTACAAGTCATTGGCCCATCTTGCCAAGTGTTATCAACTGCATTGGCCAGCAACCCCAGCCAGTATAGGCAATGCTGAGAGCTGTGGTCCAGCAACATCTGTATGGCTGCACGATTCCCACCTCTCTTGTGTAGTCCTGTAACTGAGTCAGGAGTATGAATGGCCGTAATCAAATGCAGAGCACACAACTGGGTAGCACAAACTTTGCATAAGCTTGCATATGTCGTGTACAGCTTTATCCAGGAACTTCAGAGTAAGAAGAGCACACTTTGATTGCCAAGACTAAAAGTTCTATTGCATTTACCATCTAATGTATAAGAGTCAAAGGAGTCTATGGAATCTTGAGGTTTGCAATTTAGGGAGGGGGGCCTTTAGCCTCAGCTCTCGGGCCTGAGTCTCTTGAATAGGCCAGCCGCTATGGAGACGAGGCCTAGGAGCAAGAAGGAGGGCAGTTTATTCCCTCAGGAACCCAAGCTCTGTATGTTAATAACTCTGAATACAGATTGGATTGGGGAACATGGAGAAAAGTTACAGGTACTGGAGTAGGCCGTATGGGGAATGAGAGACACAGGATCTCACATCTTTCTAACAAGTATTATCTATGAGAAAATAAAATCCCGGGCAAGGCATATACGCCCGTGTCTTATAAGTAGTAACATTACACATTTCATGCACAAGGCCCTTCTTGGCCAGCTACAGCCCTCCTTCTACATTCACAGGTTTGACCTTCACGATTCTGATTATTCACAAGGCACATGCTGGCCTCTCCACCCCCATTTTCCTCCTCCCATTCCCTTGCATTCTTCACCCCAGAGGCGAAGTGGCTTACAATGACGTAAAACAAGATTAATTTACATATACGGAAGCACCGTAGTTACAGTAGTACATACTGAATCTTCCCCCAACCTCCACTTACCAGGAAGCAGCCGCTGCGACCGACAGGGATCCATTCCCGTCACTTCGGAAGCAGCTGCCTGCCATTCCCACCCCTTCCTGCGAGCAATCTCCATGGGGAAAGGCAGAAGTGGGGCTCCTTGTCACAATTTGCCCTCGTGCCAGAGACCACCCACGCCAGGGGAGGGTGGGAAGAGCAGCCAGCTGTTTCCCAGGTGATAGGGGAAGAGACCCCCATTAATTGCAGTGGCTGCTACCTGGTAAGTGGGGATTGGGGGACTTCCATGACCTCTGCGTCTCTTATACTAGGGCTGTGTAGGGACTGTTAATATGACGCGTAATTCCAGGTCGCACATTCATCGCTGCCATAGAGGATTCCGTCCATACTTTACAAAAGTTTAAAAAAAGGATTAAATAACAGTTTCATTTTTAAAAAATGGTTAAATGCCGTTAAAAACACATAAAATCACAGAGCTGGAAGAGACCACACGGGCCAGCCAATCCAACCCCATTCTGCCACGCAGGAATAAACAATCGAAGCACTCCCAACAGACAGGTGACACATTTAAAACATAATTACTAACCAAAAATAATAATACAACACAGCGCACCAGTTCAGTTTTCTGGCATCCCCATGGATTTCACAGGGTTTTCTTTGGCAAGGAATCCTCAGAGGTGGTTTGGCCAATTCCCTCCCCTGAAATATCACCCACAGCACCTGGTCTTCATTGATGGTCTCCCATCCAAGGACTGACCAGGGTTGATCCTGCTTAGCGTCCAAGATCAGACAGAATCTGGTGCCTTTAAGGTATTTCGGCCCTACGTACACGCTAGTGCTGTATAATTAAATTTCAGTTCCTTCCTGAATAAACAGGTCTTCACTCGCCCGTGGAAATAGAGCAGGAAGGGGGCCAGCCAAACCTTCTGCGGAAAGGAGATCCACAGCCTGGGAGAAGCCGCAGAGAAGACTCTCTCCCGTGTCCTCACTAGACATACCTGTGAAGGTGGTGGGACCTAGGCCATTTCCACACTAGACTGTTATAGCGCTATTATTCCACTTTCAACATCCTACGGAATCCTGGGGTTTGCAGTTTAGGGAGGGGCCTTTGAGAGAGGGGCTTTGAGACCCCTCCCTAAACTGCGAACCCCCGGATTCCGTAGGATGTTGAAAGTGGAATAATAGCACTATAACAGTCTAGTGCGGACATGGCCCAAGAGAAAGCCCTCCCTCACAGATCTTAAAGCCTGAGCTGGCCTGTACAGGGAAGAATGGTTACCATTTCTCTGCCGGGCTCAGGCTATGCAGCAACCATCCATCCGTTTACTTCTCGGAGCAATAATTTCCCTCGCTGTTCATTATCTTAATGGGCTGCTTGAGCCAAGGAAGGCGGAAAGAGGAGAGTCCCTTTTCCAATGTGCGTGCATTTTAAATGTGCATCCTTCGCTTTATGAAGTCTGCCGTATGTGGTAGAGCCGCTCTGCTCAACAAAACATATGTTCTGTGTCCTTATTACCAGGCTTGCCACGCGGCGTTCGTGAAGGAGAGTAAATCGAACACACACAAATTGAGGGAGGGGTGATTTTGCAGGCACGAGTGTCGGCAAATTGGCTCAAGGTTTTATTTTAATTTGAGAATTGGCAGAAGCTGTTGCCAGTGCATTCGCATCACAGCCAGGCGCATCACTTGAGGAGTTAGACTGTCTTGAGACTTTAGTCTAATCATTAAAAAAAAAAAAAGGAAAGAAGAGAAAAGAAAAGAAAAGCTTAAAGCAAAAGAGAGGGACATAAGCAGACCTCCCTCAAGTTAGTGCCCTTCAAACGCATTGGACTTTAACTCCCATTGGCCACATTCAACTGGCTGGGGCTTTTGGAAGGTATAGTAGTTCAGTGGGTACCAGCTTGAGTGAGGCTGCGCTAGTTCTTTATTTATCTTTTTACCCAGAATTAATATCATCATCATCATCATCATCATCATCATCATCATCATCATTATCATTCTCACCTCGAGGGAGCTATGATACATTCTTCGTTTGGATTATTTCAGTTCTGGGTAAAATATATTACAATACATTGCTGTTTGATCATCTTATTTATTTTGATTACATGTATTTGTCAGTTCACTTTATATTAGCTTGTATTTTGGGGGTATTTCCCTCTGGATCATTTGTTTTACAATGGTATGGTATCGTTTTATTATCCCTTCCTTCCCTTTGTGTGTTTATACATATATAGTTTAGACTGTATGCCAGTCATGTACGGACAAGTGGGCTGGGGGGGGCAATTTGCCCCAGGTGGCAATGTCTTTGGGGCATCCCGGCCCGTAGCCACACCCCCACGCATCCTGGCCACGCCCCCACCTGCGGCAGCCACACCCACACCCACGCCGGTCCCGCCCCTTGTGCCGTAGCCCCGCCCCCTCCACACACTCCAAGCTCCGCCACTGTTGTATGCCTTTGGCAAGACTCACTGTTTTGGGTTGTTTTATTTGTAAAGCACCATGTATAGGGATGGCGCTATATAAATAAATAGTGGCAGTGATGATGATGATGATGATGATGATGATGATGATGATGATGGCAATTGTTACTATTACTACTACAGTACTCCTAGTAGTAGTAGTAATAGTATCTCACCTTTTTCCCCAGTTCAGGACTCAAGACAGCTTACAACAGATTCATAGTATCATAGAATCATAGAAGCGTAGAGTTTGAAGAAAATCTCCAAAAATCTCCAAAAGAGGAGACTCCGCCACACTCCCAGGCAGCATATTCCACTGTCGAACTGCTCTTACTATCAGGAAGTTCTTCCTAATGTTTAGGTGGAATCTCTTTTCCTGAAGTTTGAAGCCATTGCTCCATGTCTTAGTCTCTAGAGCAGCAGAAACGGACTTGCCCCATCTTCCACATGCCATCCCTTCAAATATTTAAACATAGCTATCATGCCATCTCTTCACCTTCTCTTCTCCATTCTAAACATACCCGGCTCCCTAAGCCACTCTTCACAGGGCTTCATGGTTTCCAGGCCTTCTACTATTTTTGTTAACCTTTGGTAGCGCCCAGAACCGGACACAGGTTTCCCCTTTGGGTTTTAGCTCAAAGAAGCTGTCCACGCTGATAAACCTGTGGAGGGTAACGTTCAGCATGTTGGATGGGTTTTTGAAAGTCACCACTCCACTGACACAGATGCTGCTGGTGATGAAATCAAAGAGATATAATGTAAGAAATATAAGGTCTTCCATTAATGCAGAAAAAATGGAATGCACAAATATAGGACGGGGGACGCATGGCTAGATAGCGGTACATGTGAAAGGGATCTTGGTAGATCACAAGCTGAACATGAGTCAGCAGTGTGATGCGGCAGCCAAGAAAGCCAACGAGATGCTTAGTTGCATCAATAGGAGTATGGTGTCTAGATCAAGGGAGGTGATGGTAGCACTCTATTCTGCATTGGTTAGGCCTCATTTGGAATACTGTGTCCAGTTCTGGGCACCTCAATTCAAGAAGGATATCGACAAGCTGGGACATGTCCAGAGGAGGGCAACCAAAATGGTGAAGGGTCTGGAAGAATGCCTTAGGGAGCTGGGTATGTTCAGCCTGAAGAAGAGAAGGTTAAGAGGAGACATGATATCCATGCTTAAATATTTGAAGGGTTGTCATGTTGAGGAGGGAGCAGGCTTGTTCTCTGCTGCTCCAGAGACCAGAACAAGGAGCAATGGATTCAAGCTGCAGGAAAGGAGATTCCACTTGAACCTCAGGAAGAACTTCCTGACGGTCAGAGCTGTCCGGCAGTGGAATATGCTGCCTCGGAGTGTGGTAGAGTCTCCTTCTTTGGAGGTTTTTAAGCAGAGGCTGGAGGGCCATCTGTTGGGAGTGCTTTGATGGGTGTTCCTGCATAGCAGGGAGTTGGACTCGATGGCCCCGGGGTCTCTTCCAACTCTATGATTCTATGATTCTACAATGGTACAAGGGTGGGCACTCTCTAACCAGGAGACAGGTATTTCTTTCAGGAGGATCAAGTCTGTTCTGTTACAGCATCTGAGCCTTTGCCAATCCCCACTAATAGACAGGGACAGGCAATTTACTGTAAGGGCAACAGAAACTCATGCAAAATGCTCCCTGACATACAAGATCTTGTCGCCTCCGCCTGTGATTGGAATACGGCAAGTGTATTTGAAATCCCCAAAGTAATGTTTCTTTCATGAGCAAGGTTCTTGCTGTAGAAAAGGAGAGCTCTTCTCCGTAGTTAAGACAGCACGCAGCCAGGGAGAAGGCGGGGGGGAAGGCTGGGAAATTAGAATCAGAGCTGTACTCACCACAGCAACATCACGGTTGTTTTCAAAGAGATGGACATGTGAGTCTGAATCAGTACACAAAGGAGTCTTGTAGCATCTTTACGACTAACGGAAGGAAAGCGGTTTGTAGCATCGGCGTTCACAGACCGGGAGCCTTTCCGCTCTACGCTCTTCTAGTGCTGTTATTCCACTTTCAACATCCTTGGGGAAATTCTGGAGCTTGTAGTTTATTAAGGCCAAAGAGCTCTCTGGCTGAGAATTCCAAAGGCCCCTCCCGAAACTGCAAACCCCAGGATTCCATAGGATGTTGAAAGCAGAATCATAGCACTATAATAGCGTAGTATGGAAAGACTCTGGATCTACTTTGTCAAATGCATGGAGTGAAATGTCTTATTGTAGTCGCTGTTGTTGTTTTTGTGTACCTTCAAGATATCAAGGGCCCTTTCTGCTCCACCCTCCCAACCCACCATAGGGATGGGAGAAGGATGGGACTGCAACAACACTTATGCACAGCATCGTCGCAGTCCCATCCTTCTCCTGTCCCCAGGCTGCATGATCACACTGCAAATCATTGGCAGATTTTCCCCATCAATGACTGCAGAAGAGAAGGTTAAGAGGGGACAGGATTGCCATGCTTAAATATTTGAAGGGATGTCATGTTGAGGAGGGAGCAAGCTTGTTCTCTGCCGCTCCAGAGACCAGAACAAGGAGCAATGGATTCAAGCTGCAGGAAAGGAGATTCCACCTGAACCTCAGGAAGAACTTCCTGACGGTCAGAGCTGTCCAGCAGTGGAATATGCTGCCTGGGAGTGTGGCGGAGTCTCCTTCGTTGGAGGTTTTTAAGCAGAGGCTGGATCGCCATCTGTCGGGAATGCTTTGATGGGTGTTCCTGCATGGCAGGGGGTTGGACTCAGTGGCCCCTGGGGTCTCTTCCAACTCTACGATTCTATGATTCTATGATTCTATGACCGGCGATCATGCCACCATGGCAGACTTGCCTCATCTGTGGAGGCCCTGGAAGCACAATGGCTGCACTTCCTGCCCCAGCACAGCCTGGGAAACTACCTGGCTGTGCTGCAGCAGGAAGATGCGGAGCCATTCTGCTTCTCGGAACACGGAGACAACCGGTGCGGAGAGGAGCGCTCCTGCTGCGCTCCCCTCTCGGCAGAGCCGTCATCGGGACTCACACCGGATGTCTCTGCAACCAGGTAAGGTGCGGAATGGGCTTCTGACTGATGGTGACCCTAAAGTGAACCTATCACAGGATTTTCTGCGGCTGAGAGTGTGTGATGCAACCAAGGTCATCCCACTCCACTTATGCCTGTTCTCCAGTGAAATGTCTACAGACAGACATTTATTGATACCCACGAATGGGTGATGTGTCTGTGCGCGAACAGGAATAGAAATGCAAAGCTGTGGCTATGATGATGGGGTGACTAGTTCAGTACCGCTGGTGGTCCCTCCAATATTCAAATGGTTGGCTGCTCACCTGGACTGTAGGCAATTCTCCTTGCTCCCATCTTTGTTCCCTAGCAACCATTGTTAATACCGAACTTGTCACTCTGTCACCACAGGTTTGGCACATCCATGACTATTCACACGCATGCGTGCGCACACACATAAATGCCTGTCCACTGGCACTTCGCCCCATGCCTCTGGCAAAGTAGACCCAGTTGATGAAAGCCTATGCTAAAGAATACCTTTCTCTCAGTCTTAAAGGTATGATCAGATCCCTTGGCATTGTTAGTTGTCCCTATCTCAGTAAATCTTAAAAGTGCTAAAAGATCGCTGTGCATTGTTGGTGTTTTCATTGTTGCCATCAATCGCCATCAACCATCATCATCACCATCATCATTTTTAATTATATCCTGCCTTTTCCCCAGCACTGGGACTCAGGGCATCTGGCAAATTAGAACAAGAATACACACGGTTCTCCACATTTGCGGGATTAACTTGCACGGTGTTGATTATTTGCGGGTTTTTCCAACCCCTGCTCCCCTGCCTCAGGCACTTCTTTTTGCAGGGAACCTTCTCTCTCAGAAGCTCTGATCAGGCTGCACAGTCCTTTAAAAACCTGCCTCTGGTCCTCCTCCTTCTCCACCACCCTGGCCAGTTAAGCAGCACAAACTCTTTTCCGACACCCCACCCCCACAAGGATGGAAATGGGCAAGAGAGAGGAGGTATAGGGCCACCATGCCAACCCACCCACTATTTTCCCTCCTCTTTCCCTGACCTGGTTTGGATCTCGGATGCACGCTTCCCCACCATTCCTCAGCTGCCTTCCCACAGGCCATTTCCGCACTAGCCTGTTATAGCACTATGATTCCACTTTCAACATCCTCTGGAATCCTGGGGTTTGCAGTTTCGGGAGGGACCGGCCGGCCCCTCTCAAAACTCCAAACCCCAGGATTCCAGAGGATGTTGAAAGTGGAATCATCGCGCTATAACAGGCTAGTGTGGAAACAGCCACAGACACACACACATTTTTTGATATTTGCGATTTTTCCACTTTTGCCAGGGTCCTGCAGCCCTAACTGTAGCCAACATGGAGGGCCAACTGTAATACACAGTCGGCCCTAAATTTTTGTGAGTTTAACTTCTGCGGATTTGATTATTTGTGCATTTGTGGCTGCTACCTAACTAGCAATGTAGCTATAGGTGTAGGTGATGACAGTACTGACTACTACAACAGGGGCCATTTCCACATGGTGTCACTGTCCCGCAATGGGAATGCATTGGGAGCTCTCATAGAATCATAGAGTTGGAAGAGACCCCAGGGGCCATCTATTCTAACCCCCTGCTATGCAGGAAAACACATCAAAGCATTTCCAACAGATGGCCATCCAACCTCTGCTTAAAAACCTCCAAAGGAGAAGACTCCACCACACTCCACTGAGGTAGCATATTCCACTGCTGGACAGCTCTGACCATCTGTAAGTTCTTCTTGAGCTTCAAGTGGAATCTCCTTTCCTGCAGCTTGAATCCACTGCTCCTTGTCCTAGTCTCTGGAGTGGTAGAGAACAAGTCTGCTCCCTCCTCAACATGACATCCCTTCAAATATTTCAACATGGCTCTCATGTCCTCTCTTAACCTTCTCTTCTGCAGACTAAACAGACCCAGCTCCCTAAGCCGTTCCTCATAGGGCATGGCTTCCAGACCCTTCACTATTTTGGTCGCCCTCCTCTGGATATGCTCCAGCCTGTCGATATCCTTCTTGAATTGACGTGTCCAGACCTGGACGCAGTATTCCAAATGAGGCCTAACCGATGCAGAACAGAGTGGTACCATTACCTCCCTTGATCTAGACACCATACTCCTATTGATGCAGCCAAGAATCATGTTGGCTTTCTTGGCTGTCAGGAGTCATGCTTTTGCAGAGCATCATCATGGTCCCACAGCCAACGCATCCCCACCCACTGCGATTGTGGGATATTCCATTAGTGGAAAAATAACCTTTAATAGCACTCAATCCCGCTACACTCCTGTCACCGCCGGCCATGCAGAACGAGTGGAAGTGAGATCTAGGCGCTTCCTACCTCACTGGAGCACGGGAAAGAGGCCAACAGCACTGTGGACAGAAGGAGCATGTCACTCACACTCCCATCCGCAGGTAGCTGGCTGGGTGTGGAGGGGAGCATTCGCTTCCTGCCTCCAGCCCAGCAAAAGCACTGCTGGGACAACGCTGGAGTGACACCGGGAATCGGTAAGGTACGGAAATGACCAGGAAGCAGATCCCAGGGGCTGTTGGCTCTGCCTTCCCCCTTCCTCCTCCTTCTCTAGCTCCTGCGGCTGTTTCCCCAGTCCTCCAGACCTCCGTCACTTCCGCCAGTCCCCAAGCCTTCCCTGCTCCACCTCCAAGGATGACAAAACTGAAGGAGAATTTTGCAGCTGTTGAGGGGAAAACTGAAACTAGGAAATTCTGAATTTCTGCAAAGAAATTTTGCATATGTCTGAATATGGCTTGCAAAATGAACCTAGAAGACAGTTGCTCATTCATTCATTCATTCATTCATTCATTCATTCATTCATTCATTCACCCGTTCATTCAATTTAAGAAATGTACACCTCACTTAACTCCTCCAAACAAGGAGATGAGTTAAACAGTTAAAATGTTGGCGGATCTGAGTCTTCTCCTCGGCTCCAAAGTTGGGAGAACACGACTTGCAACATCTCACAGAAGAAAGCCAGGACGCTCGTAGCCAAGCGACATCGAAGTGTGGTCAAGATGGAAAAAGTTATAGGGAGGAAGAACACACAAGCCGGGAGAGGCTGCAGTGGTTTGTTTTTGCCCGAGACTACAGGGAAGGGAAAGACTCTCTCCCCTCCTCTCCCCTGTCCTCAGTTAACTGAGTGGAAACTATTTTTGCACCTTGAAATCAGTTTGCAGCAACTGTAGCTGAGGACAAAGGGGTAAAGTGGGAGGAGAACAGAGAAATCAGAACATTACAAAGCAGCTGAAAAAAGTGGGATGACAGAAGGTTCATTGGGAATGCCCCTACCAAATTGGGATGGTGAAAGGGTATGGAAAAAGGATATATTTCCAGGAGACTTTTGTCACCATGGTGACCGTAGCAAGGATGATCTCCACTTACTGGCTATTCTATCATCATGTAAAAAACAGAGAAGAACCTGCAAAAAGGAGAAGAGTTTGATGCAGCCAAGGTGACAGCAAAGCTGCAAGAAGGCAGAGAAAAACAGAGACTTTGGCTGTGAGCTGCTCTTCAGACTTTGAAAAGCAATCTATAATTCATATGTAACATTATTAGAGGTTTTTCACTGACCACACTAGCATCCCTCACCTTCACCCCGGCCCCACAAAAGCTTGTCAAATGGTTGGTGAAGTGTGTCCAAAATATCACTTCCTGCCTGCAAAGAGGAGAAGGAAAGGCTCATTTCCAAGGGTTAGATTTGGCAGCTTAAAATAAGAGATGCTTCGGATGGCATCACCATCACAGGCGCAATGAAAGGCCCAAACTGGAGCAGTGGCTTCAAACTTCAGGAAAAGAGATTGCATTTAAGGACTTTCTAGTAGTAAGAGCTGTTCAGCAGTGGGATAAGCTGCCTGGAAGTCCTTTGGAGAGTTTTAAACAGAGGCTGGACGGTCATCGGTCAAAGGGAGTGCTTTGCGTGTCTTATCCTGCATAGCAGAAGGGGGTTGGACTGGATGGCCCTTGGGGTCTCTTCCAACTCTATGATTCTGTGAACTCTGACTTAAATGAAATGATTTAAACGTATTGCTCTGGAGAACCAGTGTGATATATTGGTTTGACTCTGGGAAACAAGGGCTGACATCCCTTCTGAGCAAAGGAAACCACCAGGTTTACTTGGGCAAGTCATACTCTATCAGCTGCACTGGAAGGCAACAGCAAGCCAGCTCTGAACAAATCATAAGCCATTTCCGCACTAGCCTGTTATAGCGCTATGATTCCACTTTCAACATCCTGTGGAATCCTGGGGTTTGCAGTTTCTGCAAACCCCAGGATTCCACAGGATGTTGAAAGTGGAATCATAGCGCTATAACAGGCTAGTGTGGAAATGGCCATACATTCATAGAGTCACAGAGCTGGAAGAGACCCCAATGGCCGTCTAGTCCAACCCCATCCTGCCATGCAGGAAGACACAATCAAAGCATTCCTGACAGATGGCCATCCAGCCTCTGTTTAATTCTTGCCATACAGACCCTAACACCGGCCTGCCGTAAGTCAGAGTCAAACTGAAGGTACATACCAACAACAGTTTAAAACAGTCAGCATACTGTAAGTGGTTTGACTAGAGCTCTAAGAGACCAGGGTTCAAATTCTGGCTCAGCCACAGAATTTGCTGGGTAATCTTAGGCAAGTCAAATCTTTTCAGCCCTAGAAGAAGGGAACGGCAAGCCTCCCCTGAAGAAATCTAGCCAAGAAAACCCTACCACAGGCTTGCCACAGTCAGAGTTGACTTGAAGGCATGTAACAACAACAAGCTCCTTAAAACATAGTGGAAAATAGATCTGACTAAGCATTCAGAGACTGGATTCACAAAACATTACAATAGTTCCCCTCCTTTCTGCAGAGTATACATTACAAGATCCCCAGTGGATGCTTGAAACGGGGGCTAGCACTGAACCCTATAATAGCAGATAGCAGTGATGTAGACTCGAGTAAATTGATTCGGACTCAAGTCAGACTCACATCACTTCAATGATTTGACTTGGATTCAACTTGGCAATAAATGATACACTAATTCAACTTGACTTGTGACTTGTATATTTGACTTGTTGCTCTCGGTTCAGTAACATAACACACTCATCCAGAAACTTTACAACTTTGAACAATGCTTCCATCTTTTTTTGCCTCCTGGTCACATGATAATCTCTCTCCGGCCCAAACCTTGAGCCATTTCTCATAGGGGAACAGCAAAAGGGTTAGGCAACAGGCTTGAGGAGGGATTGAGGTCTGCTCAGCAGCCCTGTTCCTGCTGCATACTGGAGAAATCTCCCAAAATTTTGTGTGACAGATGACAGCTCTGAGGTTGATGAGAAACTGATTATGTCAGGAACAGAGCCAGTGATTGACCAAACCAGCTTGCAAACATCTCCGTCAGTTGGAAGACAAGTGGAGGCAGAGTTGCCCCAGCCAGCTCCAGAGGGAGAGGGAACCAGGAATGATTTGGAGGAGTTAAGTTCACCTGGGGCCCCCCAGCCCCCAATCACGGAGGAGACTGAAACGAACAGCTCAGAGGGAAGCCTCTTCGGCTAGATTAAGGAAACAGAACAATGACAAGTAACACCTGTTTTCATCAACTATTTAAGTCCGTCGTCATGGCTTGCTATTTGCTTGTAGCAAATTACTATGCCAGCCCTCACGACCCTCGTGTTCCGGCTCCCTCAACCCCTCTGGACGGACCTTCGGCTTTCCGGACCTTTTGGATTCGACCTTGACTTGGCTCAACTCAGCGTCTCCACTTGTCGTTTGTATGGTACACTCCCTGCTGCCTCCTCCTCCTTTTGGGCAAATACCTTCGCCTCCCCTCACTTGGTGGCAGAGAGGCCCAGGCAGGGAGTTGGACTCTGACATTTTGCCTGACTGCAGAAGGCAGGACTCGGCCCCCCTAGAGCACAAGGAAGGATCCTTCTTCCTAAAGCTTTTGAAGCTAAAGAGAAGTCAGAAGGATCCTGTTCCCCACCAGAAACTGGCCCCCAGACTTGAGACTTGACTCGAAAGTACCTTGCAAGGACTTGAGACTCAACTTGAGACTTGAAGGTAGAGACTTGAGACTTGGAGTAAAAGACTTAAATACATCAATGGCAGATAGTACGAAACCCTTTTTTCTTATCCATACATACTCCTGATAAAGCTTAGTTTATAAATTAGGCACCATAAGAGCTAGTGTGATTTAGTGGTTTGAGTGAACCTGGAGACCAAGGTCTGATTCCCCACTCGGCCATGGAAACCCACCGAGTGGCCTTAGGAGCGTCGTGAACTCTCAGCCACCAGAAAACCCTGTGATAGGTTTGTCTTAGGGTTGCCATAACTAAGGCCCTTGTCGCACGGCATTTCTGATGCGAAAGGGCCCCTTGCGCATTGCACACATGTGAGGAGCGGTCCACATGATGCACTCACATTTACGCGACACTCAAGGGCCTGACGCAGACCGCGCATGCATTTTTTCATTTTCAGCTTGAAGCTGAAAATGGACGCGCATCGCTCTGGGGCCCCACGCGCACTTACCTGGCATGCGGAGCCTTGGGAGCTGGGCCGGTCGCGCTTCCTGTCCAGTGCAGGCTGGGAAGGTCCCAGGCTGCACTGCGAAAGGAAGAGGCGGGGCTCTCGCGTGAGCAGGAGGCTCGTGCAGAACCGAAGGACCCCGGACGCGAGAGCCTCTCTCCGGAGGCTGCTCGCACGAGCACCGCACCCCAGCACTGCGAAAAGGGTGTGGGAAATGACTTGAAGGCACACAATGACCAAAGATTAACAACAATCACTAATACAGCATTAAGTACAATAAAGGTTATGGTACTTGAACACAAGCATTGTGATGCCATGACAGCTGATCTAATAACCAAGGCTACTGGGTTACTAACGGGATGCACGAAATTTCATTCTGCTACTCAGAGCAGCCCACAATTTAAAACATACGAATTGTTTATTTCTGCAATTTTTCATTTAATATTTTTGGACCACAGTTAATTCAGGTAACTGAAACTGTGGAAAATGAAATCATGGATAAGGGGGCACTACTGCATAGCACACCACTGTGGTTCTCTGCCACACAAGTTTTAAGCAAACCTTGCAAGGACCAAGTCAAAGGCGCATAACCACAACAAAAGCAGTGCAACAGCAATAAAATCTTCTCCGGCCTATAGAAACTCAGCTCTGCAGCACCACATACGCGCACACGCGCGCGCACACACACGCACACGCACACACACTCATTCCACACCTTTCAAATCACAGCTCCTTTAAGTTCCCCAGTGAGCTGCTGCAAATGATTACATTTCACTAAAATAGGTGCATCAGACCAGAAGCTCACCCAGGATTTCTAAGAATACCTCTTTGAATTTCCAGATTATGAAACTGCTGGGAATTCGCATACACTCATTTGCGAGGTCTGTAGCCGTCCCCCATTTAAGTCACAAATGGATGAAGAATGAAAGGAAAAAGCTGAATAGCAGAAGGTTGGGGCACACTGCCATTAGCTTTCTGCTGGCTCACTCCACTTAAAACTATTATTACAGCTTTTCAGAATCTGCTTTTGTTCCCCTGGAATATTTATTCCCCTCTTGGGGGAGTTCTATCAGCCCTGGAGAGTTCTGCTTGCAAACTTTGAGGTAAAAGCTGTCAATGCTTAACGGTTGAGAGAAAGTGCACCCAGTACTAATTGTGCTCTCTGAGATCACGGAATTTTCACAGGGTGACCCAACCATGTTTTGCAACACCAGAACCAGAACTTGGGAGTGCTAATTTTGGCACTAGAACTTCCACAATACTCCAACCAGCATAGATACTATCCATGGTGGTTAGGGAATTGTGGTAGTTGTAGTCCTAAAAAAGAATTCCCCCCAAGCTCTGGTCAGACCACATCCAGAGAGCCTTTTGTTCTCAAGGTTGGAGACAGATAACTGGGCATTGAAGTGCCTGCAGGCTGCCTCTAGGATGAAGATTTGTATGCAAGACGGTGTACAGTTGTCAGGAAGCACGGCTCCTGTCATACGCCATCTGCTGAATGTGTACTAGAACAGATCAGAGTTAGAGCGCTACAAAGAACCAAATGCCAATTGTTGATTACAATTATATATCTGTTTGAAGCTTGCTTGTGTATTCCAATGTATCAAATGATTAATCACTTTATTGTCCACTGCTACAATGTATCTAGTAGAGAAGGACAAGTTCAGAGTGGGGGGAACAAGAACACCAAAAGGTGTTTTGAGAACTGGAAGTGTTCAGAGATAAAGAGCAGGAAACATGTTCCAGCCTCAAGGATGAAAGATGGGTAAACAATTGTGAGTCTGGGAAATGTCTAACAATGTGGAGTGATGTTAAATGTATGATTCTCTCCAATCACTGCTTTGTGCATCTACATTTGTACAGAAAGGTCTAAAACTTTTACCCGCTATGTATGCTTCAGTCGCAGCAACTTAGGACAAAGTGTATTGTACTGCTAGCTTTGCTACAAATAAACAGTGCTGTCTCCCTCTAAGTGGAGTTTGTGGATTGCAAGTTATCCAAGACATGACAACAGCATTATGGACTCTCCATCTTTGGAGGCCATTTCCGCACTGCACCGTGATAGTGCAATTATTCCAATTTCAACCTCCTGCGGAATTCTGGGATTTGTAGTTTACTGAAGCCAAAGAGCTCCCTGGCTGAGAATTCTAAATGCTCCTCCCTCAATGGCAAATCCCAGGATTCCATAGGAGGTTGAAAGTGGAATAATAGCACTGTAACAGTGTAGTGCAGAAATGGCCAGAGATTGTACGGGAATCTTTCAGAACTGCGTATTCCTCCATGGTAGGGGCGCTGAACTAGATGGCCCAGCTCTAAGATGGAGATAATCAGAGGCACATGGTGCTGGCTTAAATAAAATGTTGGATAATTCTCAATGGCTCTCTCATTAGTATGATTAACAAAAAGAATGATTAAATGTTTCTATTGACATTCTATATAATTAAACTCTGTTTTGTTAACTTCTGCATGAAATAATAATAATAATAATAATAATAATAATACTGATGAAGATGATGATGATGATGATGATGATTGAAACCAGAAGTACATTTGTTATATCAGTGATAGCCTTGTTTGCAAACATTATGATAGTTACACACCACCTTGGTCATCCAGCCAGTGGACGGAAGAGTTAGATAAGAAATAACAAGTAGTCAATCCTGAGCAAAATACTAACCCTGCTGATGTATGTTTTATTCCACTTTCCCAATCAATAAAAACATGAAGCTTGAAGAACAAAGTTATCCATCTGGATCATTACTGCTAGTAGGCCGGACTGAACCCAGTTCTCATTATCAGTGGGGTCCTTTGCCCAAAGGAAACTCTTTTTTGAGTTTCATTGTATTGTATACTTTGCATTCTACATTGCTGATGCCTCACTTCCTATCTGGTTTCAGGGCTCATCCCAGCTCTTTGTCCAACCCATTCGGATACGGCGAGTGTGAGATTTCAACCCACTCACAATGGCACCTTCAAAAAGTGAACAGGCTACGAGTTCCATCCACCCCGCCAGTTGACTCCTGACATACTGCGGTAATTGATGCCTTGATGTCCTGATTTAAAGCACTCCACATAGAAGCATTTAGTTGAACATTGCTGGGAACAGAATGCTGGGCTAGAGATTCTGCCAATGTAATTTAGTAGGGCTTTCTCACAGAGCCAGCCCTACCGTTATACCAGGGTGGGCAAAGCATGGAGGGTTTTGTTTTGATTTTTTGCCACTTAGCCAAAATAAAGGGGGGGCATTCTTTCTCCAAGCAATTCACCTGTTGAATACCTTGCTGATGACCCCTGCATTGTTTAACCTGTTTTTTTTTTTAGGGAAAAAAGTGCTATTTTTCAAAACAAGAAGTGGATTTCTGATCACTAATGGGCTTTTGTTGCATTTACTTATTTATTGAGGCACTTTTGCTTGTGTTTGCAGCATCAAGAGTACAAAAATGGGTCTCCAGGCCTGTGGCGGTTACCACCCCTCCATTAGACAGAGTGAGCCAACGGCCTCAGGCAGCAGTTTCTGGGAAGCAGCAATGGCAGCCCCCAAGTGTTCCTCCCAAGTTCCCCAGATTTTTCCCCTCACTTGGAGAACCAGGTTATGGGTCACATACAGCCTGTCCTACATGTCTTAAACTGAACTGCTTTTCCTAGATATGACAGAGGACCCTGTTTCCTTCCCAAATTTTAAAATCAGGGTCAGTGGTCATGGTTATCATCATCTTCATATCATCGCCTTCTCAATATCATCCTTACCTATACCTTGCCTTTCTCTGCAAACCTGGGGTCCTTTCACAACACACAATTATAGCACTGTGTTCACCCTTTACCTGCCATGATTCCATCCTACAGAATCTTGGGATTTCTAGTTTAGAGAATAGGATTCAGAATTCTCTGCCAGAGCCAATTCTACAAACTACAGATCTGAGGATTCTGTAGGATGGAGTCATGGCAGTTCAAGTGGAGCCACAGCTCTGTAATTGGGCAGTGTCAGAGGGCTCCTGGACTCAAGGTAGCTTGCCAGTCCAGTTGACCTTTCTGCATGGCACAGAGTAGGTAGAATCACAGGATCATACAGTTGGAAGAGATCTCAAGGGCCATCCAGTCCAACCCCCTCCTGCCATGCAGGAACCCACATCAAAGCACTCCCGACAGATGGTCATCCAGCCTCTGTTTAAAAGCCTCCAAAGAAGGAGCGTCCACCACACTTTGAGGCAGCATGTTCCACTGTCAAACTGCTCTCACTGTTAGCATGTTACCCCCAAGATGGGGGACCCCTTGAGGTCCTCCAGCAGTACCCACAATTCAATGTAAAAATGAGGAATTAACTAGTTCTAATTGACAAGGCAGAAAGAGACGGAGTAACTAGCAAGATCTCTTCACCAATGTCTATGGGGTCCTTGGGGGGACAAAAAACAGCCACAGATTCAAAAGTAAACCAAAAATGTGTTTATTTGAGAAGAATTCAATTAATCACGCACACAAGATTCAAACAATCACACAAGAGCTAGCAGAAGGAAAGGAAAGAAATTTGGAGACTTAGGGAGTGGGTTATAATTGCCAGCCCAAAAAAGTAGTGAAGTGGCTTAGAGTTTCTCTAAGGGCAGATTCAGATTCAGAGCGAAATAGCGGTGTTCTGCAGTTTTAGGTACTGCAGCTAACTGGCAAAAATGAAGGATTCTTTTTTTTATATATATAATCATTTCATTCGAATTCAGATATAAAACAAACAATTATAACTGTCAACTTATTTAAAATATTTCTGATCTTCCACACTGATCTAGATTTCATTATCAATATTTCTTAACATGCTCAAAATACTGTACTACATTTTAGTGCTATTATTACTTGTTGATTCTTGCATTTCCATCTCCATATTCCGGCTTCATGATATATATCCTGTAGCCCCCTCATAATTTATCTTAAATCATGAATCACAGATTTCCATCCGATGGTACCAAGCAATTACCCATTACAATCTGCCATTCTTTTTGTATAAAGTGAAGGATTCTTACACCCAAAATCTGCCTAGAGGGGAAGGGGTATAAATGGCTCTCTGCCTGAGCAAACAATGGAGGTTGCAGAATGGAAAAAGGCGGCCAGAATGAGTTGAAGGTCTTAACATGTCAGGGAAATATGTAGATGGCTCTAGCATGTAGGTGGCAAGGAATTAATGACTGATTTGATAGCTCTGTGTCGTTTGGGCAGGAAGGGGATGAAAGGATGAAGCTCTGGAGGAGAAAGGTAGCAGAGCAGAGCAATCAGCATTTCCCTTGTGACCGCTGGAAACTTATTTCTTTCAGCGGAGGCTAGCTTCAAGTTCGTTAGCACTTGAAAGTTTCTGGTATCTTTTCTTGACTATGACTTGGTTGCCTAGAGGGGATCTCTGGCCTATTCTGCAGTGAACAAGTTCAGCCAATATTTTTTCTCTTACCCAGCTGGCCTTTCAAGTCACATAGGAATTTATTTTGTATTAAAGCCAATCGATACATACACCCCATCCAAAATGTGTGGGGTGGGTGTAGGGCTCTAACAAGGATGTTCTTCCTAATGTTTAGACAGAATCTCTTTTCCTGAAGTTTGAAGCCACTGCTCCGTGTCCTAGGCTCTAGAGCAGCAGGAAACAGGCTTGCTCCATCCTGTATAAGACATCCCCTGAAATATTTAAAAATAGCTTTCCTATTGCCTCTTAACATCTTAACCTTCTCTTCTCCAGGCTAACCCTACCCAGCTCCCTAAGCTATTCCTCACAGGGCTTCGCGGTTTCCAGGCTTTCTACCATTCTACCTTCTACCATTCTGGACACATTCCAGATTCTCAATATCCTGCCCGAACTATGCTGCCCAGAACCGGACACAGTATTCCAAGTGGGGTCTGACCAAGGTGGAATAAAGCGGCACTATCACTTCTATCGACCTGGACATTCTACCGACCTAGACATTATGGGAGCATCGATGAATTGGCAGCATCTTGTCTTTTGCCTCAGACAGCAAATTGTCTTGGGTCAGCCCCATCTTCGTATCAACCCCTCCCACACTATAAACACTTGGGATACTTACAGAAAGAAACAAATGAGACAATACTTGGAAAAGGTGGCTGCCTTGCAAGAAAACAGAACAGAGAAAACAAAAGGGTAAACAGGAGAATTTTAGCTCTAAGGACACGGGGACTTGAAGCGGAACAGCTCCAGCCTTCATTTCTCACAACAGCGCACGACACCCCACCAGCTGTCAAGCTGCTTTGTGCCAAAGAAACTGTGCCGCACCTGGCTAAGGCATCTATTTGAAACATGATTTGTGCTGATACTGAGGTTAAAAGCAGGGCTTCTGCCGAGGGAAAGAACAGTTTATGTAAGAGACGAGCATTGGTGTTCTGGGAAGGCTTGGAAACCATGAATTCCTATGAGGAGCAGCTTAAGAAGCTAGGTATGCTTAGCCTGAAAAAGAGAAGGTTAAGAAGTGGCAGGACAACGATGTTTGAATATTTGAAAGGACACCATGCGATAGATGGGACAAGCTTGTTTTCTGCTGCTCCAGAGACAAGGACATGGAGCAATGGATTCAAACCACAGGAAAAGAGACTCCACCTAAACATTAGGAAAAACTTCCTGATGGTCAGAGCTGTTCAGCAGTGGAATATGTTGCCTTGGAGTGTGGTGGAGTCTCCTTCTTTGGGGATTCTTAAACAGAGGCTTGGATGGCCATCTCTTGGGAGTGATTTGATGGTGTCTTCTTGCATGGCAGGGGGTTGGACTGGATGGCCCTTGGGGTCTCTTCCACCTGTATGATTCTATGAGGCACTCCTCTGGTTTGAAATTTACCTTAGCCATGAATTCACCAGTGGCCCACATTAAACATAATTTTTCTGCCTCAGTTTCTCCTCGTTCCTTTGCCAGAATCCTCTTGGTGATTCACACCAACATCAGCCTTCATTACACAGGCATAAGGAACTTTATGGGAAAGTGTGTAGCAGCCACAGGGGGATGGAAGAGAAAGGTATTTCTGATCCCAGAGAAGGCCCTCCCCCAAGAAAAGCTTTCTCTCTTTACAGACACAGCTTCCTATGTAGTCTATGTAGATGCCAGAGCCATTTTATCCAGGCTACTATTCCACCTACACTGGCATGGTTATGCCAGCCAACAGGACTACGGTCTTCATCTGTAATATGAGGATGCAACCAGGGCTGATGAAAGAGGAGGGGGGGTGGCACACATTACTAAAACCATAGAAGTCCAGAAGGGGTCAACTGCCTCCCCTTCGACTATCCCAATTTGTCAGGGACAGTCTCAATTAATCTGCTGTCATCCCACTTTTTCAGCTGCTTTTAACATGTCCCGGTTTCTCTCTCCTCCTCCCACTCTGCCTTCAATTTTCCTTACTTCCGTTCCTGCAAAATGAGTTCAAAGTAGCAAAGGAGTTTGCACTCCATTACCCTCCCTTGCATTAGGCAGAGTAAGGCACAAACCTCACATGGCAGAGCACCAGCGATGCCAAGTACACGCATCTGTCTGTTTTACTTTTGTCCACGTTCCGTTTGATAGGATCTGAAGTTCCTTCTGTCTCATTTACCAACAAATTTGCAAAGAAAACACAGGGCCTTTCTGCACTACACTGTTCTAGTGCTGTTATTCCACTTTCAACACCGCATGGAATCCTGGGGTTTGCAGTTTAGGGAGGGAGGGGCCCTTAGAATTCTCAGCCAGAGAGCTCTTGGGCCTCAGTAAACTACAAACCCCAGAATTCCACAGGAGGTTGAAAGGGGAATAATAGCATTATTACAGTGTAGGGAGGAAAGGTCCAAAATGTTCACTCATCTCTAAATCAATCTCACAGATTATTTTTAAGACTATATGGCAGCAGAGAATATGGTTAAGTTGATCAGTTGAACTACTGTGCCTTTCGGGAGTCAGGCAGAAGTTCAACAGATGTGAGTTGCCCACCTCTGTTTTTCCATGGCAAATGAGATAGTGTACGTTAAGTTTTCTTTATTATGATGCCTGATAAAGACACAGGAGCCCCAGTTGGGGGGGGGGGGAGTTGGCACACTCACTACAGAGCCCAAAATACGACAGGAATTTATTGACAGAAATGCTTAGCTAGTGAACCACCAAAAAATGCAACCAGAAAACAAGACGGCACACTGCCAGTCCAAATTGTAACAGATGAGAGCTAGGCATAGCCAAAGCTCTGGAGTTTTTCCATTGCTGTGTCACCTCACCGAGGGACAACGTTGCCCTTCTACTAGCAAGCTAAGATCTTATTTATTTAGCAACTGACCAGCTGTGGAGGAAGGCAGTTTTACGGGTAGACAGTACAGTTCTACTGATGTCTTCTTAAATTTCTCTCAGTTAAATTGTTCTTTTAATTTTCGAATTTAAAGGCTGTAATTCTGTTGGTATCATACTGTTGTAGGCAACCAGAGAAGTGAGACCGGCAGTTTCAGAAAACAAGAATTTATTTTTACTGCGCAGGGATCTCAGTGGACTGAGAGCCCCTCCTCTTCATATTTACAGCAATTTATACATTCTCCAGTACAGTCATCACATGTTCAAGAAAGGAAACAGATACATACAAAGGTTCCCACCCGCACAGTAGACCATTCTCTAATGTTGCAATTCTTAATGCATCAAGGTCTAGCAGAAACGAGCTTGCCAATCAGAGGCGAGCTGCCAACATTTCAAGCTCTCAAGGTTCCATTGCATTCCCACAGTTCTTTACAAACTCAGAGAGAAATAACTTTTTTCCCATACCTAGAGGTCATCTAGACTGACCCCACCACAATACACTTAGGGTTGCCAGCTTTCAGGGCTTGGCCCTGAGTCTCCAGTTTTCATGGATCATTCTGTTAATGTCTTGTCTTGTCCCAACTCAAGAACCAATCTTCATGGATCTATCTAGAAGGGTTTTATTAGGGATTAGGCTCAGCACACAGACAATGCTCTGAACTGAAGATACAAGCTTCAGTTTTAACAACTCCTCAGGTCTCTCCCAGCTCCTTCCAGTTCACATTCCATTCTCACACAACACCAGATGGTACCATTCTGTTAGAATGACTTTGGTTCCTATGTTCCAGCCCAGGTCCCCCTCCCATTACCCAAATGTGGTAGTGAACACAGCAGTACGACTACGGTACATGGCTGGAATGGCAGAGGAGCAGTGGCAGTCCTCCAACACATCTCTGGGAGGGAGATGAGGGTTCAGTTCTCTAGTTTGGGTAAGTCATCTCCAGGCAAGAGAAAAGTCTACAGTAGCAGTCCCCGTCAAGGTGCTGCATGCACCAAAACTATGACTCTGGAGACATGTGTGATAGATAAGGATGCTGTGATTGAGGAGAAACTGATTGTGCAGGGGGCCGAGCCAGTGAGTGAGCAAGTCAACCTGCAAACATCCCCTGCACTGGAAGGTCAAACAGAGACAGAGTTGCCCTGGCCAGCTCATGACAGAGAGGGAACCAGCAGTGACGCAAAGGAGTTGCAGCCACCTGTGCCCATCAGCCCTCAATCACAAAGAAGGCTGAAACGGGCTGCTCAGAGGGAGGCTGCTTGGACTAGGCTGAGGAAACAATAATGAGCAGCACTTGCTCACAGGGGCTGTTTACGTCTGCCGGAGTGGCTGCTACTTGCTTGCAGCAAATTATTAGCAAGCCCTCACAACCTTCATGTCTCCTGCTCCCTGAACCCCTCCAGACGGATCTCTGCCTCCTGAACCTCTGGACTGGACCTTGACCTGGCTCGGCTTGCGTTTTCCTGGTGTTTGGCATATTTGCTCCCCAAGTGTTCCTGGCCTCTCTCCTCCCTTGCTGGCTGCGGCCCAGCAAGGAGAGATTCCTGACAACATGGTTTGAATCCCTACTTGGCCATGGAAACTCACTGGGTGACCTTAGGCAAGTCACACTTTCTCAGCCTCAGAGAAAGGCAAACGCAACAAATCTTGCCAAGAAACCCACATGATAGGTTCACCATTAGTCAGTTTTCAAAGGGGAGAGACATGATGGCTAGAAAGAACCTCCCACTGTCAGCAGCACTTTGCTGTTGTCTGCTGATTGACTTAGGGCAACCCTAAGATGAACCTATCACAGGGATTTTTGGGCAAGGTTTGTTCAGGGGGGCTTGCTTTTGCCTTCCTCAGAGGCTGAGAGACTGTGATTTGCCCAAGGTCACCCAGTGTCTGAGGGGGATTTGATTCCTAGGCCATTTCTGCACTATACTCTTATAGCACGATTATTCCACTTTCAACATCCAGCCGGCCCCTCCCGAAACTGCAAACCTCAGGATTCCATAGGATGTTGAAAGTGGAATAATCGCACTATAAGAGTGTAGTGTGGAAATGGCCCTAGTCTCCAGAAGCCTAAAATAAATAAATAAATATTTGACTATTTAAATAAATATATTATTATTATTATTATTATTATCTTTATTTTCATCCTGCTTGTCTCCCCGAGGGGACTCAGTGGCTTACAGCCATTAAAAGAACTATAACTAAAAACTGTCATATACAAAAGTTAAAACAAAGATTAAACTACAATAATAATTAAAACGTGTTAAAATACATATAAAAACAGCATTAAAATATCAATTAAATAACAATTAAAATGACCAGCACCAATGCAAATTACATATAAAATGCCTGATGGAAGAGGAATGTTTTTAGCTGTTTCCTGGGAGGATGCCAGTCTAAACTCTTTGGGCAGAGAGTTCCAGAGCCCGGGGGCAGGCACTGAGAAGGCCCCGTCTCTCCTGCGTTCCCACCAAATGCACCTGTGAGGGTGGTGGGACCGAGAGAAGGGCCTCTCCCACAGATCTCAATGCCCAGGCCGGTTCATAGGGGAGGATACAGGCCTTCAAATAACCTGGACCTGAGCCACGTAGGGCTTTAAAGGTCATCACCTGTACTTTGAATTGTGCCTGGAAACAGACTGGCAGCCAGTGGAGCTGTTGCAGCAGGGCTGTTGAGTGCTCCCTGTAACCAGCTCCCTTTAACAACCTGGCTGCAGCTCTTTGGACCAGCTGAAATTTCCGAGCGCTCTTCAAAGGCAGCCCCACGTACAGCAGGTTACAGTAATCCAATCGGGATGTAACCAAGGTATGTGTCACTATGGCCAGGTCTGACATCTCAAGGAACAGGCGCAGCTGGCGCACAAGCCTTAATAGTGCAAATGCATTCCTGGCTACTGCTGAGACCTGGGCTTCCAGGCTCAGAGTTGAATCCAAGAGCATTCCCAAGCTGCAAACCTGTGTCTTCAGAGGGAGTGTGACCCCATCTAACACAGGCTGAATTCCTATTCCCTGATCTGCTTTTCTACTGACCAGGAGCACCTCTGTCTTGTCTGGATTAAGTTTCAATTTGTTTGCCCTCATCCAGTCCATTACTGATGTCAGGCACTGGTTTAGGACCAGGACAGCTTCCTTGGCTTGTGGTGGAACAGAGTAATAAAGTTGGGTGTCATCCACATACTGATGACACCGACCCCCAAAATTCCAGACAACCTCTCTCAGCAGTTTCATGTAGATGTTAAATAGTATGGGGGACAAGACCAAACCCTGAGGGACTCCACAGGCCAAAGCGTAGAAGGTCAAAGAGGAGCCCACCAGCACCAACTTCTGGGTTCAGCTCTCCAAGAAAGAACAGAGCCACTGTAAAACAGTGCCCCCATGTCCCATCTCTGCAAGGTGACACAGGAGGATACCATGGTCAATGGTATCAAAAGCGGCTGAGAGGTCCAGCCACTGAGACTGTTATAGTGCTATTATTCCACTTTCAACATCCTATGGAATCCTGAGGTTTGCAGTTTAGAGAGGGGCCTCAAAGGCTAAGGCGACATGAACCAATGGATTCAAATCAAGAAAAGAGATTCTACCTAAACGTCAGGAAGATCTTTTGCTTGAAGAGCTATTCAACAATAGAATAAACTGCCTGAGATGATTGTAAGGTCTCTGTCCTTGGAGGTCTTTAAGCAGAGGTTGAAAGAGCATCCTTTCATAGATGCTTTAGTTGTGTATTCCTGCATAGCAGAGGGTTGCTCTGAATGGTCTTTGAGGTCCTTTCCAGCTCTAAGATTTTTAGCATTCCGCAAACTTCTATAATGCTGTGATTGTGATTGTGCTTCGCCCTCTGTCTTAGGCAGCTTCATGCATTAACTCGGCTTTCTATTGAAGTAACACCTCCATGAAGGGACTCAGCAGCAGCAACATTAGCAACATACAATTTGCTGCAATTTAAGGTAAGCACAGCAAGACTCCCAATCCACTAGCTCCCTTTTGGCTCTCGCTGCCCATGCCACCCATTATGCAGATGTGATGCACACCTCTCTTTTTCAGCAGACCTTCAGAGGCAAGCTGAGAAAGGCCAGTCATGCCTTCCTGGAAATATTCCCCTCTGGGGAATCGAGCTCTGCAACTTCCTTATTATAAGTCAGCTATTTAAATATAGAATGAGGATAGTGACCTACATTGGATGTAAACAAGCTCCTCTGCACAGGCCTGGCACATTGCAATAATATTAACATCTTCATGTGCAGTTCATGGGCCTGGGGGTGATGCAATTTTTTTGGTATGGTTTGGCCTTAAAATTGGACACTCTGTTTCTTGCAGAGACAAATTCCAGAGGAACAGCCACATGAATCTGTTGCAGCAAAAACAATGTAGGGTTTTGGAGAACCCTACAGAAGGCCTGGGCAGAAGGTGGATCTGGGGTTACTGGTACCTCTTAGGCACAGGCAGCTGGCAGCTCCATGTCAGTAGGAAATTGAATCCACTTCAGGTTTTAACCTGAACTTTTAAAAAGGTAAGGTGCTGAATCTATATGTACCTATAGTGTATGGTGTCTAGACTGAGGAAAGTAATAGTACCACTCTATTCTGCTTTGGTCAGACCTCATCTGGAATACTGTGTCCAGTTCTGGTCACCTCATTTCAAGAAGCTGGAATGTGTCCAGAGGAAGATGACCAAAATGGTGAAGGGTCTGGAAGCCATGCCCTACAAGGAGTGGCTTAGGGAGCTGAGTACGTTTAGTCTGCAGAAGAGAAGGTTAAGAGGGGACATGATAACCATGTTTAAATATCTGAAAGGATGTCATATCAAAGAAGGAACAGGTTTGTTTTCCACTGCTTCAGAAACTAGGACAAAGAGCAATGGATTCAAACAACAGGAAAAGAGATTCCACCTGAACCTCAGGAAGAACTTCCTGATGGTAAGAGCAGTTTGACAGTGGAATACGCTGCTGCCTCAGACTGTGGCGGAGTTTCGTTTTTTGGGGAGAGTTTTAAACAGAGGCCAGATGGCCATCTGTCGGGAGTGCTTTGATGTGGGTTCCTGCATGGCAGGGGGCTGGATTGGATGGCCCCTGGGGTCTCTTCGAACTCTATGATTCTATTATATCTACCTGAGGATTGAGATCTGCAGGGGCTCTACTCCGTGTCGCACCAGTGGGAACAATAGGATGTGCACAGACGTAGGAGAAGACCTTCTCAACGGTTTCAGCCCAATTGTGTGTCGGGAGATTGATTTACAGCACCTAGCACAAAATCCTCCCAGTAACTGCTGTGGTCTGAAAAATGTGTCCCAGAGGCAAGCATTAAACATACAGGAGAGTATCAAAACAGCAACAAATGTGAGTAGCAGCAGAGTGTAACTTACAACATCAGCTCTGACCCCACTCTATCCACTGGTTAGTAACTCTAACACACAGAGTTGTCATCCAAAAATACCTGGAGGCTTTTAATCTTCAAGTTCCAATATATACACATCTGTACAATCAGGATACACAGATCCTCAGTCATAGGTTCAGCATCACAGACACATCAGGCAGAGGTTCACTCAGACAGAGGTTCGGTGTCATACAGTGAGCGAATAGTCAGAGAAAGAACGAGTTTGAGCTCCCCTCTTTTATACACACCAGCTAGGGACAATGGCTGATGCAACCCCTTGCCACGATTTCACATTACTGTGACTCAGCCTTACTGTCCCTTAGGGATTACATCATGACTTGCCAAGTCATTCCCCAGGTGTTTCCCACATGCTCATCAAATGTATTTTCAACTGGGGCAAATGTCACAGCATTTCTATCCAACATTGTGGAACACTCTCTGTTTGGAGATTTGACTGATGCCAACATCAGTTTCTTTCCAGCACCAGTTACAGACATGAGCTGGCATTCAGCATTACAGTTAGGCATTCATAACCCAGAGTTATGGATCTGTTTGTTCTTGACTACTGTCAAGTCAACTTTGACTTATGGCAGCCCTATAAATGGGAGACCTCCAACTCACCTCAACCGTCCTGATCAGGTCTTGTGGATTCAAGGACATGTCTTCCTTGATTGAGTCTATCCACCTGTAATATGGCCTTCCTCTCTTCCTACTACCTTCCACATTACCAAGCATGATTATCGTTTCTAGTGAGTCAGGTCTTCTCATGATACAGCCAAAGTAAGACAGCCTCAGTGTAGACATTTTGGCTTCTAGGGAGAGCTCAGGCTTGATTTGTTGTGGGGCCCATTTGTTTGTCTTTTTTAGTATTCCAGCGGATCCACAGAGCTCTTCTCCAGCAGAACATTTCAAATGAATTCATTTTCTTCCTACCAGCTTTCACAACCATACATAGAAATTGGAAATGGGGTGGGAGTGAGCTTAGGGAGGTTGTATTTTGGTTGTGTGTTTTTTTGGTTGGTTTTGTTTTGTTGCTGCTCCAGAGACTAGAACAAGAACCAATGGATTCAGATGGGGAGAAAAGAGATTCCAGCTAAACATTAGGAAGAACTGCTTCACCTTGAGAGCTCTTTGAGAGTGGAAAAGGCTATCTCAGATGGTGGCGGATTTTTTTTTTTATTAGAGGTCATGAAACAGAGGCTGGGTGGCCATCTTTTGGGAAAGCTTTAGCTATTTATTCCAGTACAGCAAGGAATTGGATTATATGGCCCTTGCATTCCCTACCAACTCTATGAATCTACGGGGGGTGGGGGGGGGAGACATGAAAATTGCCCATACAGCTACTGAATTCCAGCTTCTGACTCTCCTCGAATCCTCTCAGAACAAGAAAAAATGGACAAAAGTGACCAAAAATCATATAAATCTAAACAGGAAGTGACTTCCAGTCACCTTCAATTTGCTGAGAACACAGAAGCGCAGCTCACTCGGTGTCCAGGGACAGCTACCTATCCCCTAATGTTAATAAAACCGAAAGACACGGTTTCCACGGAAACACCAACCCACCTACTTCAAATTCCAGCTTATTCCAAATTGTACCACTATTCCTTTAATATGGCCTGTTCTCACTCCGTTTATCACAGACCATTTCTGCACTAGACTGTTATAGTGCAATTATTCCAATTTCAACCTCCTATGGAATCCTTTGAGGCTCCTCCCTAAACTGCAAACCCCAGGATCCCATCGAAGGTTGAAAGTGGAATAACAGCACTATAACAGTCTAGTGCAGAAATGGCCATAGTTTTATGCGTGCATTTTACACATTGGTTTTCACATCCAACATTGTCTCATCCCTCCATGGAAAAACACTATCTCTACACCAACCAACGATCAAGCGTTCTGCACAGTAAAAGGGCTGCAGGAACAATTAACAATAATGATGGTTCTTTGCATCAACTTGAATGCCTCTGTTTTATTACTCAGCCAGAATGTTTATCTGAATAATTGCCGTCAAGGGATTCCTAAACTACTTTGTTGTCAAAGTAAAACAAAAACAGACAAAAAAAGGGGGGGGAACAGCACCAATGAAGGAGGGCACCTTGGAATAGCTTGCCAATGCCTTTGATTCATGTGTTTATTTTGTCAGTGCCAGATGGAAGCAAAGTATAGGAGAGACAAAGGTTAAGCAACCAGGCGGGAGGGAAGATAGGACAGTCCCTATCCCCCAATAAGATGAGGCTGATCAATTCCCAGTTGTTGTTGTTAGCATCCAGCAAGTGAGAGACCCCCAAGATCCCGCTTGTCATGCCCTTGCCCCAGGATTCAGACCCCCGGGACCCAGACAGGTCCCTTTCCAGAAACCACATCCCAGAAACATGAAAAGGCAGTACGTACGGCAGCCGGTGCAGGAGGTAAGGGGAGAGCCCAGGCCTCCGGCAGTGCTTATATGGGAAGGGCTCATTAATTAGGACACAGCGGCCCAGGATGCTGAGGCCACATAATCAGAGGCCTCGACAACAGAAGGTTGCTGGAAACTACCGACACTATTTTTTTAAAAGAAATTTTTATTAATATTTCACACGCATAAAATAGCTGGATATACACCACTATTATGGATACATCCTCCACCCCCACTTCCATATTTATATTCTCCAGTTGAATTATAACTTATCCTTCATTTTCACACAATTTTTTTTTCTGTTTTATCATCTCGTAAATTTATATTTTTAACCAGTCCATTACCCCTTTCCATTCCCTTTCAAAGTGCTGGATGGCTTTGTTTTTCAAAGAATTTGCTAATTTTTCAGTCTCTACCATATCCAAGACTTTTAATTTCCATTCTTCTAAATTGATTTCTATCTTTTCTTTCCAGCGTCGGGCATATGTCAACCTTGCTGCCGTAATCAAATACAACAATATCTTCCGATCTCTCTGTTCTGACCTAACATATTTAACAAATAGGATTCCGGTATCATTTGGACACTACTGACGCTATTGGTGTTGACGGCTGTGGTGATTCTTGCATCCTCTACCTGCGTGCTTTGGACCTTGACACTTTGCTCGGATTATCAGTGTGGCTTTGGACTATTCCCTTTCTGGACTATCGTTGTGGTTTTTTTCGGAGAATTAACTTCAGCCCCAAGGCTGTTTTACTGAGCTGCTGTTATCTAGCTCATTAGGCAGCTGAGGAGCCTCGGCAGGCTGCCAAGCCTAGGACACCCTGTCATCAATTGCCCCTGCAAACTCAGGACAACGGCTTCAATTAATTGAATCAATCCAGCTATAGTATACTCTCCTTTTCCTGCTGCCTTCTACCTTACCAAGCATTGTTGTGTTTCCTGTTGTGAGTCAGATCTTCTCATGATATGACCAAAGTACGACAGCCTCAGTTTCGTCATCTTGACTTCTAGGGAGAGTTCAGGCTCGAGTGGCTCTAGGACCTATCAATTTGTCTTTCTGGCCGTCTACAGTATCCACAGAGCCAGCACCACATTTCAAAGCAGTTGATTCCCTTCCTAACAGCTTTCAGAACCATGCACAGAAATCAGAAACACAATGGCCTGGACAATCCTATTTTAGTATTCAATAAGGTATCTCTATAC
Organism: Cyclura pinguis; assembly: GCA_030412105.1. Classification (NCBI taxonomy): domain Eukaryota; kingdom Metazoa; phylum Chordata; class Lepidosauria; order Squamata; family Iguanidae; genus Cyclura; species Cyclura pinguis. The sequence goes on from CM059599.1 coordinate 383,772,997, forward strand.
TTGAGGTTCTTGTCTCGTTCCTTCATAGCTTCCCTTCCAAGTCCTTGTCTTCTTCTGATTTCTTGACAGCAGTCTCCATTCTCATTAATGACTGAGCCAAGGTACAGGCTTGCCCCCACTTATGTGGCATGTTAGGGAGCATAAGAGCATTGTCAGAAAGCAGAAGTGGTCCAAAAGTAGAACCCATCTCCTGTAGGGAACATGAAGGAATTACAGAAGCTTGCTTAGGGCCAACTGCATGCATGCAGTGCTTTTGAAGTCTCTCAGCTGGCTTGGCGCTCTTTCTCCCCTCTCTGAGCTCACTTTGCAAGCACTGCATACTTATTCCCAAGCAAACTCCTGTAGGTAAAAAAAAATAAAAATAAAAATAAGAGAAGCCCACTGTTTCAACGCTTGCAAAACAAACAAGCTCCACTCATTCAACCAGGGGATCCATTCTTTCCATAGGCAAGACTTGGGATCGCACACACATGCAAGCAGTCCCAAGCAACCTCCATAGGCAAGAAGAACTGATAAAAGAGTGACCCCACATCGAGTTAATGGAATTTGTTCTTAATTTGGAAGTGTCAAAAGAGCAAGTCATCAGATAACGGGGCATCGAAAGGCAGGGGCTTCCGGTATAGGCAATATTTAATTATTTCAGTGTCTCGATTGTCAGCCCTAGTTTTGTAATTCATCAGTGGCCATTAGTTTTGTTTTCTCAATGTTCAGCTGTAAATCTGCTTTTGTGCTTTCTTCTTTGACTTTCTTCAGTAGTCATTCCAAGTCTTTGCTGTTTTCTGCTAGTAGTGTGGTATCATCTGCATGTCTTGAATTGCTGGTGCTCCTTTCTCCAATTTTTACACCTTCTTCCTCAGAGTCTAATCAGGCTTTGAGTATGATACATTCAGCACACAAGTTAAAGACATCGGATGATAAAATGCAACCTTGCCTGACCCCTTTGCAGAAGAAGGCATCAGTAAACCACTTCTGAACACCTTTTACCATGAAAATCCTATGAGTTGTTGTGGCTATATTTATTTATATTTCTCTGTCGTTCCAGTTTGATACTCCAAGCAGCTTATGACAGTTAAAACAAGGATAGTTAAGATTTAATACCTTGTAAATATTAAAAACAACTAGGCCATAATAAAATTTGAAAAAAATTAAAACAAGAACAAATAAAAGTCCAGCGCTTTATACAAGGCCTGTTTCCCCTGGAAAATCAATTCTCAAAGACCTGCTGGAATAAAAAAGCTTTTATCTGCCTGTGAAAAACTAGTAAGCAGGGTGCCAGTCTAACCTCTCTGGGAAGAGAGTTCCAGAGTCTGGGAGCAGCCACGGCGAAGGCCCTCTCCCGTGTTCCTAACAAATGCACCTATGAGGTTGGTGGAACAGAGAGGAGGACTTCCCAGAAGATCTGAAGACAAGGGCAGCTTGATGATCGGACTATACAACGCTCAAGCACTCCGCGTTTGCATACCGGCTATCCTATTGACAATTTGGCTGTAACTCAATCATTCAAATTCTGACCTTTCGGGGGCTTTGTCTCCAGCCCCAAATCTATCGTTCTCCCGAAGTCCGACCTAGCCTGCGGTCACAATTCTCCTTATAAAACCCCCTGACTTCGAGCGCTTCCTCGGATCGCTCCAGAGTTCCAGACCGCCTTGCTGCCGCATCGCTTGGCGAGCTTCCCCTCAGCTCCACGTGCTGAGATACATCGAACCCCAGCCTCGCTCTCCATCTTCTTCCGGGCTTCAAGAACAGGTTTCGTATCACCCGAACCAACTATCCCTCTGGAAATCCCGCTATCTTACTCACAGCTTTATTTTCCTTAGTTATCTGTGTGCGTGTGCTGCTTACATTGTGTGCCTGTCTTTAATAAAGATCATTCATTACTTTCAAACCGGTTTGCTTCTTGACTTGGCCTGATCCCTTAAACACTGGGTTACAAGACTCCACTGCGTTGCCCTGCCTCTCGTTTTGCCAACCAGTGCTCTTGACTAATTTCCCCAATTTGTGTAATTGCAAGGTTATTTAGGTGTCCCTCCCGGGACCCCCAGAATACAGGGTAACAGATGCCTAGACTGGAGAAGAGAAGGTTATGAGGTGACAAGATAACCATATTTAAATATTTGAAACGATGGCATATGGAAGATGGAGCAAATTTGCTTCCTGCTGTTCCCAAGACTAGGACACAGAGCAGTGGCTTCAAACTTCAGGAAAAAAGATTCCACCTAAACATTAGAAAGAACTTCCTGACAGTAAAAGCAGTTCAACAGTGGGATACGCTGCTGCCTGGGAGCATAGTAGAGTCCCCTTCTTTGGAGGTTTTCAAACAGAGGCTGGATGGCCATCTGTCAGGATTGCTTTGATTGTGTATTCCTGCATGGCAGAAGGGGGTTGGAATTGTCCTTGTGGTCTCTTCCAACTCTAGCAATCTATGAACTTGAAAAGGTCCCTTTCATGGATTACAACTCCCAAAATCCCCCAGCAGGAGGTTCTGGGAGTCATAAGCAAAAGAAAGAAAGACACTCTCCTAAGCGCTGAGAAATTCACAATATGATGTTGTCCCATCATGCATTTCCATTTTGACACATTTCATGGAAGATAAGTCAGAACTCAGCAGGGAGCTGGAGGAAGCTGGAGTTGTGAAGGCCCTCAGCCATGAATTTCAGAGCACATGCTTTGCATGTAAACAAAAATAAATAAATCCCATGCTCAAACCTCCACACCTCTGAGTAAGACTGGGGGAAATTCCAAGCAGAGGCAGTATGAGAAAGTAACATGGAATAAAACTCCCACTCCTGGTGGCCATTTTAATTCTAAAGACTGTCAGTTTCGGAGCATCTCTATTCTGCTTTGGTCAGACCCCACCTGGAATCCTGAATCCAGTTCTGGGCACCCCAGTTTGGTAAGGATAATGACAAGGTGGAACACATCCAGAGGAGGGCAACCAAGATGGTAGAAAGCCTGGAAACTATGCCCTATGAGGAGTGGCTTAGGGTTTTTTAAACAGAGGTTGAATGGCCATCTGTCAGGAATGTTTTGATGGTGTATTCCTGCATGGCAGAATGGAGTTGGACTCAGTGGCCCTTGTAGAGCTCCACAATTCTATGATTCTAGGAAATTATAGAATCATGGAATCATAGAGTTGGAAGAGACCACAGGGGCCATCCAGTCCAACCCCATTCTGACATGCAGGAACCCCCATCAAAACACTCCCAACAGATAGCCATCCAGCCTCCGTTTAAAAACTTCCGAAGAAAGGAGACTCCAACACACTCCAAGGCAACATATTCCACTGCCAGACAGCTCTGACCGTCAGGAAGTTCTTCCCGACGTTCAGGTGGAATCTCCTTTCCTGCAGCTTGAATCCATTGCTCCTTGTCCTAGTCTCTGGAGCAGTGGAAAACAAGCCTGCTCCCTCCTCAACATGGCCCCTCTTAACCTTCTCTTCTGCATACCCAGCTCCCTAAGCCACTCCTCATAAAGCTTCACGGCTTCCAGACCCTTCACCATTTTGGTCGCCCTCCTCTGGACACGTTCCAGCTTGTCAATATCCTTCTTGAAATGAGGTGCCCAGAACTGGACACAATATTCCAGATGAGGTCTAACCAAAGCAGAATAGAGTGGTACCATTACCTCCCTTGATCTAGACACCATACTCCTATTGATGCAACCAAGAATCGCATTGGCTTTCTTGGCTGCTGCATCATACTGCTGATTCACGTTCAGCTGTAGATGAGACAGAAAGATGTCTCATTCCTGCCCACTGTCACCACCAGATAAGGCTGTGGTCAGGGACCTGTGCAGACAGGAAAATGAGACATTTAACTGCCTGAGATAAGAGTCCACAGCTGAACAGATCCTTTATTTCAGTTATAGGTTCAGGGCTGACCAGCTTCCACCTTCCATTCCATGTTCACAGGTGACCAGCCTTGATATGGACTGCAAACTCAATAGAGGAAGCCATTTCCTCCATTTTACTTAAGGGCATCAATACGAGTAAGGGAGCACAGGGACAAGCCTTACAGCACCTACATCTCTGAACCCTATGAGTAATCCCACCGAGAACAGAGACATAGAGTAAGTAATTCAATGATGAGTCAACATTTATGTAAATCTCATTGATTCAAGAGATCTACTGTAGTTATGACTACCAATAGGATTCTGGACTCCAGCATCTCAGCTCTGTTCCATGCCCCCCTAGCATATGCTGCCTGACTTTGCCAAAAATAACTTTGCCAAAACTAAGGACTACCCCTGTAGGAGAGGACTCACCAGTGGCGGCTCCCTTGTTGGTGAGATGATAAATCCAATCTAGGTTTTAAGAAGCTATCCATGGTGGTAAACCTGTTTTGGAGAATGAGTTCAGCACTCTGGATAGCAACTTTAGCATTTGGACAAACTCAGAATTGACGCATTAGAACTCCTTTAACAATTGAACTAAAAAACTAGCCGCCACTGGGACTCACACAAAGCCACTTTTACCAAAGTCCCCCAAATGTGAAACTGCCCCCAGACCCAGAGATGCTCCTCCAGATCTGATATGAGTCACATGTGGTTGAGACATCCCTATGCTTTTTAATCAGTGCCTATTCGTGGCGGCTACATCTGCCTTGAACTTTCAAAGAGCTGTTGAAAGTGGTGAAACCTATTCCCCAAATAGGTTTTAGCACTGTGGATAGCACCTTTGCAGCTCAGGGTAAAACCCAGAGTAAATTCACCACCACACTGACATGGATGTCACCAGCCACCATCCCTAATAGACCATGGCAGAGGATAGGAAAAAGATTGCTGGAGGCAGCTGGGGACATCTGCATATCTGAAGCATACAAGCTGTATTTACTAGTACAGGAATGAAGATGAATGTTACCATTCACTACAGGAGTGGACTATTTCCAGATGATACTCTATTCTTCCCCTACCCATGGTAAATTATTCGTGAAGTGTGTCTGAATAGTATTAAGTGCTAACTTCATAATACGATTTTTTTTTTTTCACCCTTCAAACAAATACTTCTGGGGCTTCGGAGCATGAAATAAGCAAGCTCCACCGAGAGTACGGTATTTTTAGCTTCCTGAGGCATGTGACGAGGCTGCAGCTTCTGTTGGGATCATCAGTATCCCAAATTTAAAATTGATTGAAGCAATAAGAGCGCTTCAGAAACACACACAAAACAGGGGTGGAGGGAGCTAAAGTGAATAAATTAATCAGAGATCCACTGCCATGTCGTGGTTTGAGTGTTGGATTAGGATGCTGAGAGACCAGAGTTCACATCCCTGCTCAGCCATGGAAACCCACTCGGTGACCTTGAACGAGTCACACTGTCTCAGCCGCAGAGGGATGCAAGGGCAAACCCCATCTATACAAATTCTGCCCCATGATAGATTCACCTCAGGGTCTCCATAAGTCAGAAATGCCTTGAAGGCATACAGCAAGAACAATAAGAACAACATATTTAATCATATAGTAAGCACAGCTAAGCAAAGCACAGATGTGGCAAGATGATTCCTACTTTTTCTGTCCTAGTCAGTAGTCGAGATAATAGAGGACAGAGCTCATAAAACGTTCTGACCATCCATTCCCTCCATCACTACCCTAGTTATTTTATGGCCTAGTACCTATCTTTGCTAAATCAATGGTTATCGTATGACGTTTTTATTTAGACAGGCATTCAATGTAAGATTATATGTGGCCAGTCCAATAGAAATGTGCTGGGTATTGTGTTTTGATTAATAATTCAGTTTTAATTATGTGTTTCACCACTGTTTTAATCCTTTCAACTGTTTAATTATGTTTTAACTTTTGTATTTTATGGAGTTTTTTAACTGTGCCTTTTTTAATCTGTAAACTGCTTCGAGTCCCAACCCAGGAAAAAAGCAGGGTACAAATGATGATGATGATGATGATGATGATGATGATGATGATGATATCAACAAAGTCCTTCCCTAGAGAGGTTTTACCTGTATAAATTGTATAATTTATTTCCTCAGATGCATGACTGTGTACAATATACAAGCCTCAGCTACAGAGGCACTGTGACATCGGCCTAGATTCTCTTGTTAGTCCCAATTAGCATATAGAACTATTTAATCCATTAGATTTGAAAGTGGAGACTTGAGAGACTTGAGACTTGGAGTAAAAGACTTAAATACATCCCTGCTAACCATATTTGCAGGTTGCAGGGGTGGCACCTGTCTGGGATCCAGAAAAGCAAAACTATGTAGTATCAACACTAGTCACATACCTTCAAAGGGCTGGCTGGCATAAACATATTGGAATCCGTAAATCAGGCACAGAGCCTGCTAGGCTGCTAATTGCCTCCGAAGTATTACAGCAATATATTCTTCTTCCAGATTTATTCTGTTGAAAAACAGATCTCTTTTTGTTTTTTTTTCTTTTTTTGGAGAAGAGAAAGAACAAGGCAATTAACAGCCTGGGCATCATGTGTTAGTTTGCAGATGCCAAAATGTTTACGGTAAACCCGCTCTTTGAAGGTTTAGAACCAGTGTTAAATAATACAATTGTCATTTTCTGTATCCCACTTCCCTCCGATCCTACCCGCACAGCAATGATGCAGTGCATGCATGTCTCAAATACTCCATCGGTGCCTCTGAGAAGTGGATTGTAACATGGTAAAATAAACCTTAAACCTTCAACACTCCCCTTTTCTGCAGATACCATGGAACTGCTAAAAAGACAGACGAATGGGTCCAAGAGCAAATCAACCCTGAACTTTCCCTAGAAGCCAAGATGGCGAAACTGAGGCTGTCGTACTTTGGCCATATCATGAAAAGACAGGACTCACTAGAAAAGACAATCACGCTTGGTAAGGTGGAAGGCAGTAGGAAAAGAGGAAGACCGCATTACAGGTGGAGAGACTCAACTAAGGAAGGCCTGAACCTGCAAGGGTATGATAGGAAGACGGAGGTCTCTCATCCATGGGGTTGCCAAAGGGACAAGCAAACAAGTCCAAGAGCAAATTAAGCCTGAACTCTCCCTAGAAGCCAAAAGGACTAACCTGAGGCTGTCATACTTTGGACATACCATGAGACGACAGGACTCATTGGAGAAAAATATAACTCTAGTCAAAGTGGCTAGGCTGGCACCTCTCTGCTCTCCGTTTCCCAGCAGGTCAAGACCTTCCTGTTCATGCAGGCTTTTAGGGAGTAATTCCTTGCACGAAGCCTTCTTACGCAAGATTTTCACTCTTGTATTTTTTTTAATGATTTTGTATTGCTTCATTCATAGAATCGTAAAATCATAGATTCGGAAGAGACCCCAGGGGCCATCCAGTCCAACTCCCTGTCATCCAGGAACACCCATCAAAGCACTCCCGACAGATGGCCATCCAGCCTCTGCTTAAAAACCTCCAAGGAAGGAGACTCCGCCACACTCCCAGGCACCATATTCCACTGCCAGACAGCTCTGACTGTGACGAAATTCTTCCTGAGGTTCAGGTGGAATCTCCTTTCCTGCAGCTTGAATCCATTGCTCTTGTCCTAGTCTCTGGAACAGCAGAAAATAAGCTTGCTCCATCTTCAACATGACATCCCTTCAAATATTTAAACATGGCTATCATGTCCCCTCTTAACCTTCTCTTCTGTAGATTAAACATACCCAGTTCCCTAAGCCACTCCTTGTAGGGTTGCGTGGCTTCCAGACCCTTCACCATTTTGGGCACCCTCCTCTGGACACGCTCCAGCTTGTCGATTTCCTCCTTGAATCGAGGTGCCCAGAACTGGTCACAGTATTCCAGATGAGGTCTGACCAATGCAGAATAGAGTGGTAATTCTAATCTTTTCATTGTATTTTATTTTTATTGTTATGTTTTCAGCTAATTTCATCTGATTGTTTGTGAGCTGCCTTGGCTCTCACACCACCACAATCGCAGCATATAAATGCGATAAATAAATAAATAAACGAACAAGCCCGAAAAGAGGAAGACCGTATTAATTGGTGGACAGACTTTAATCAAGGAATCCACAGCTCTGAGTTCACAAAATCTGAGCAGAGCTGTTAATAAACGAGCCTGCCGGAGATCTCTCATTCAGAGGGCAGTCATAAATTAGAATTGACTCGACAGCACAGAACAACAAATAACTCAGCTATATTAACTACGTCTCCTCCTCATCTTATATCGCCTCCAAACCTCCATGCCAATCCTTGGCTGTGCTGGCCTATAAATCCCAACAACGCTGGGGTTTTGTATGTGTGTGTGTTGACTGCAAAACCACAAGTTGTGAATCAGTACACACTTTTGCGTGGCAACATGGAACCCAGAGTTCCTCTTAGGAGAAAAGGTTGAGGATTATTTTTAAACTGTATAAGGCAGCGGCTCTTAACCTCTTCTTTACTGGGGAGCCCCTACAGATATAATTTTTTGCTAGGGACTCCCCAGACTTAATTCAAGACTTAAATATTTAAATTTAGATTTAAATATTCAAACGTTGAATATTTGAATATTAAATATAATTCAAATATTTATTTATTAAAGGCTTCTGGAGACTAGGGCCATTTCTGCACTAGACTGTTATGGCGCTATGATTCCACTTTCAACCTCCTATGGAATCCTGGGGTTTGCAGTTTCGGGAGGGGCCGGCCGGCCCCTCCCGAAACTGCAAACCCCAGGATTCCATAGGAGGTTGAACGTGGAATCATAGCGCTATAACAGTCTAGTGTGGAAATGGCTTAGGATTCAAATCACCGCTCAGACATGGAGTGAGCTTGGGCGAGTCACATTCTCTCAGCCTCAGAGGAAGGCAAAGGCAAACTCCCTCTGAACAAATCTTATCTAAAAAAGGACCCTGTGATAGGGTCACCTTAGGATTGCTATAAGTCAGAAGTGACTGGAAGGCTCACAACAACAAAGCGTTGCTCACAGGAGCAGGTTCTTTTTAGTCACCATGGCTCTCCCCTTTGGAAAACGACTTATGGCGACCCTATCATGGGGCTTTCTTGTTGCCTTTGCCCTTCTCCGAGGCTGAGAGAATGTGACTTGCCTCAGGTCGCCCTTCAGGTTTCCACGGCCAAGTGGGGATTCAAACCCTGGTCTCCACGGACATAGCCTGGGCATGCGCACACGCCCGCTGTCACGTCCCTTTCGTCAGGGAAGCGGTAGCGGGGGCGCGTGCACATGCGCCCGAACTGCTCCCTTGTTTGCAAACGAGGGAGCAGTTTCTGCACCCGCTGCTCCCCCTGCCACTACGTTCCCGCTGCTGCTGGTGTTGGTGTCCAGCAGCAGGACTTCACGGACCCCCCTATGAAGGCCTCGTAGACCTCCAGGGGTCCCCGGACCCCAGGTTAAGAAAGACTGGTGTCAGAGAAGACTGAGAGGAGACATTATTTGTTGTTGGGTTTTTTTATTTTATTTTTTTTATAATGTTTTTATTAAAGTTTAGTTACCAAATAAAAAAGGAACAAGTGGGTCACATCTTCTTTGAATGCATCCCACCTCCCCCACTTCCGCTTGTGTTTCTCCGGTTGAACCTACATTATTTCTGTTTACACAAAAGAAAAGCAATTACATTTCTATTGTCAATAAAAACAATTCCCTTTTATCTTGTTTCCATATCTCTACATCTTATAACTCTTTACCCAGTCCAACAGTCCTTTCCATTCCCTTTCAAAATATTTGCTGTTTTTAACCGCCATCAAGTCCACCGCGAGCTACGGCAACCCACGAAGGAGAGACCTCGAAGTCACTCGGACATCAACAGTCCTGCTCAGGTCTTGCAAACCTAAGGGGAATCCATCCACCTCTAGCACGGTCGTCCTCTTTTCCTACTGCCCTCTACCTTGCCAAGCATCTGACAGCCGGGCCTTAAGGCAACCACTCGTAGACAAGTGGCTGTGCTGATCGGTGGGTCCACTGTGGTAAAGAGTGACCAGTCCTCCTTGCTATTCAAAACACTGAGACAAAGATGTTGAAAATAAAATTAAAAAATTAAAAAAAAGTACAGCTTTATTGTACTGGCTTGGCTCAGTTAACAAAGTCTCTAACATGAAGTCTTTTTGCAACCCTCCTTCGTCCCTCCCACTTTGTCCTCTGTCTAGCTGGAAGTTTTTTTAGCAGCATCAGCACTGGGAGGATGGTGAAGGAGGGATGGAGAAAACGCAGGCTTTCGGTACAGGATTGCAACAGGGTGTCCTCAGTAAACAAGGCATCAAGTACTGCTACTTTGTGTTGCTCAAGAAAACACACAAATGATTTTCATGTTGTTTACTGGAAACACAGTAGGTCAGTAACACACACGCTGCTGGAGTGAAAACCATGCGTCAGGGGTCATATTATATAGCAAAATACATTAACCCATCAGCATCTCTTGCTGACACTCATTGGTGGTTCTTGCAGGTTTACGCTACCCTTCCAATTATTGCCAAATGGGTTTTTTTCTTTGTTAAGCCAACTCCTGTTTACAGACACTTTGATCTTTAGAAATTCTTCTCTGGCCTTTGGTATTATAATTCTCAACCCTTCCATTGCATTCCCCAGCCTAATCCACATAAATCACCCTCTGACTGTTACCATTTAAGCACAAAACCAAGCTTTATTGACCTAAGCTGGCCAATTGTTATTTATTGCCCCAGCCAATAAACAAACCTGACCATTTGGTCTCTAACACACCAGTCTACACTAATTCTCAATTGCATCCCCACCGTTCCCTTTTACTCTCAGCATTGCTACACAGCTACTCATGCCCCTCACCCACCCATTCCACAGATCTCTACATGTCTAGGAGAAATAACAACACGACACAAGGCAATAAAGCTTGAGCTGGGACTCTATTCTAGTTGATTCTTCTGTAGCTATGTGTCCGTTCCTACCACAACTGAAGCTACGTGTACCCTTACTGAGTATGCAAGAACAACAGAACAGAGAAAAGTGTTGGGGGATGATAGGAGTTTCAGCCCTACAGAAATGCAGCGGAAAAACCAGAGTTCAGCGGGCCAACAGCAGCAGCCTTGTTCCTCAGTAAGGATACTCACACACAGAGGAGTTTCTTCCAAACAGGAGGCACTTTATCTTGCAGCAAAGTTCCGTTATATACAAAACATGGAACAGATGGACAAAGGTTTGCGCCAGACACCGGTTTGGTCAACAGACAAATACATACTGGGGATTGCTTTCTTATATACATATTTACAACCAATCGGGTAGAGGTTTGCACACCTCCCTCTACCATCTGCACACGAACCCAGTTTCTTATGCAACCTTGCGATTACCCACAGCTGGGGCATGATGCACCATCTTTGCAGTGGGCTGATCATTTTCCCAGGGTTCCCTGCCTGGAATCCCTGACAATCCCCTCCAAAATGGCCAGGCCACTGTGTAGGACATTTTCATTATCCATACATGTCATGCAATACATATTATACGATACATACAGTACATACATTCAGGGGTACAAATCATCTTCCACCTTACACTCTGGTGGCAAGGCCCAGTTTACTTGCCAACTTCTCATGGCCTACTACTGGAAGTGCCTTTGTGAGCAAATCCGCAATATTATGTTCAGATGGACAATACCGCAAGCACAAAATCCCATCCTGGATCATTTGCCTCACATTTTGGTATCGTACCCCAATGTATTTAGTTCTACACTTTAAGTTTTCTGCCTCAGCCATTGCTATGCAAGCTTGTGAGTCTTCATGTATTTCCAGAGGTATGCTGCAAGGCTCTTGTATGTCTGTCAGCATTTGTCTTAGCCACTGTACTTCGCTAGCCATTTCTGACAATGCTGCAAATTCCGCCTCTGTTGTGCTTAGCGCCACACAACTCTGTTTTCTTGACCTCCATACTAGGGGACTCTCCGCATACCTGGCTACCACCCCAGTCACTGACTTCCTGCCTGCTGGGTCAGCAGCAAAAGAGCTATCAACATAGCATTCCAGTGTTTTTTGGCTTCCCACCATTCTCAGACACAGATCTCTTGTACCTTTGAGGTATCTGATGACTCGTTTTACAGCCACCCAATCTATCTGTCTGGGTTTGAAAGCTCTCCTGCTTAACAGTCCAACAGCGAAACTGATGTCTGGTCTCGTGTTGTTAGCAATGAATAACAGGCTTCCAATGACAGAATGGTACAGCTGAGGGTTCACAAACAGCTCACTTGCTTCCAAATTTGCGAAGTCTGTTGTCAGGGGAGTCCTGACTGTCTTTGCATCACACAGACCACATTTAGCAACAAGACCGTCGATTTTTTTCTTTTGGCTTAGAAAAATCTCACCATCACTGGTTCTCTCCACTTCGACACCTAAATAACACTTCAGACTTTCTAGATCTTTTAGCCTGAATTGTTTCTTTAACTCCATCTGCACACGCTCTACATCACTGGCACTTCTGGCTGCAATACAAAGATCGTCAACATATATCACTATTATGGCACAGTTGTCACCTGTCCCCTTGGTATACACGCATGCATCCGCGATGCTCCTCGTATACCCAAGTGCCACCAACTGCTGATCAATGCATTTGTTCCAGCAGAGAGCGCTTTGGCAAAGACCATAGAGAGCTTTGCGCAACAGGTATACTTTGTTGTCTTCTGCGCCATCATACCCTGGTGGTTGCTCCATGTAGACCGTTTCTTCTAGATCAGTGTTCAGGTACGCTGTTTCAAAATCAAAATGTTGAACAACCATTCTCCTCGTGGCAGCAACAGCTAATACCATCCTCAGACTTTCTGGTTTGGCTGTGGGAGAAAAAGTCTTGTCAAAGTTGGTGAACCTTTCCTGGGAGAAACCCTTTGCAACCAGGCGTGCCTTATACTTCTGTGTACCGTCAGGCATGCCCTTTAATTTAAACACCCACCTGTAACCGACTACCTTCTGGTCTTTGGGCCTGTTTACCACCTGGAAGACCTTTCTTTCGACAAGTGACTGGAACTCAGAGTCCATGGCAGTGTTCCACTTCTCCTGTTCCTCCTTGGGATACTCTAACAGTTCCTGATAACTTTCAGGTTCACTAGCCACAACACTGAACAGCTTGGCCCCTTGAACAACAAATCTGACAGGGGCTTTTCTTACCCTCTTGGACCTCCTAGGAATGAGTACCTTAGTTCTTCCTGACTCAGTTTCACTAGGGCTACTGCTGCTCTCAGTGCGAGGCTTTTCTTTGAGTGCAATCCCAGGTTTGAAGCTAGGTGGTGGTGAGGAGTCGTGTGAGGTTCCAGGCTTTTCTTCCTTTTCATCATCAGACATCACTGCCCCTCCATTTTCAGGAATTTCGGGAACACTTTTCACAGTTTTACCCAGGGGAATCAAAACCTCTTGGTTACAGTGCAGTCTATCCCATCCTGAATGGATTTCAAAGTTTGCACTCCTGGAATACACTATTTTGCCAGCATGGTGTAGAAATCTATATTTGTTACCTTCATATCCCACAAAGCGTAACTGTCTAGATTTCTCCTCTCCAGACCTTCTGAAACTTGGGGGAACATATACACTAGCAAACTGACCCCGAACACGTAGATGCTGCAGGTTTGGCGCTCTACCATACAATAGGTAATATGGAGTTTGCTTCACACTTGAACTCCACATCCTGTTTATGTGGTAGTTTGCTGTCACTATTGCTTCTCCCCAAAGTCCTGCTGGGGCTTGGGCATCCTCCATCATACAGTCCTTCACTTGTTTTAACAGCCCAATTCTTTCTGCAAGACCATCCTCTCCGGGAGATGCGGGGTTGGTGGTTTTATGCCTTATGCCTCTCTTACGCATCCAGGCTTGCAGGCTATTGGACAGGAATTCTCCCCCTCTGTCTGACACAAGACTAGCTACTTTGTAAGGAAATTCCCTCTCAACAGCATTCACCCACTCTTGGAACTTTTCAGCTGCTTGACTTTTCTCTTTCAGTAGATAGACATAGGAGTACCTGGTGTGTCTGTCTACAATTACCAGGAAAAACCTATTTGGCCCTTCAGTTGGCTTGAATGGCCCAGCCAAATCTGCATGTACAACCTCAAAAGGCTGTTGGGTGATACACTTGCTTTTCTTGGCAATGGGATAAGCCTTTACCTTAACCTTTTTGCATACAGAGCAATCTAGGAATTTAGGGCAATTTCTGACTTGTAACCCAGGGCATACCTTTGCCAACTCCTGCAAACTTTTGTAGCTGGCACGTCCCATCACTCTGTGGAGATAATGTACACACTTTTCATGTAAAGGTTTGTTACACATAGGGTTAACGTTTGCCACTTTTCCTTCGGGCAACATGTGGTACAACCCCTGCTTTTTCACCCCTTTTGCACAAAAAACACCATTTGCAGTTACTGTACATTTCTCCCCTTCAAACACCACTTTGTAACCCTCACTGGCCAGTTGGAAGACACTCAAAATACAGTTCTGCAAGTTGGTAACACACAACACATTACTGAATGATTTACCAAAGCATGGCACATATGCAGTACCCATCTTCTGCACCTTGCTTGGTGCCCCATCTGCAAGGGAAATTGCTGTTATATTTGCATTTGTAACATCATTCAACAGCTTTAAATTGTTCACCATGTGGTGAGTTGCACCACTGTCTAGCAACCACACACCACTCTCAGACTGTTCTTTTGCCACAAACACATGGCCTTCAGCCTGTGACGACACGCCCCTCCGCTTCTGGGCTGTCTTCTTCCCTCTGCTCGGCGCTGGCATTCTGCAGTCCTTCTGGAGATGGCCGACTCTCTTACATCTGTAGCAGCGTCTGGCAAAGCTGCACAGTGCTCCTTCTTCCAGGTCAGATGCCTCCTTGGGAGCTGCCTCTCCCTCCTGACAACTGGCTGTTCTCCCCTCCGACTGCAGTCTGGAATCGAACCGGTTACGTTGGACTTCCTCCAGGATTCTCCCGGCTACCAGGTCTACAGTCAGCTCTTCCTCACGCACACCCTGGAGGCTGTACATCAAAAAGTCCCACTCCTTAGTGAGGCTTCCCAGCAGAATAAAACTTTTCTGCATTTCTGGTATTTTTATTCCTCTATTGGCTACCTCTTCAAATAACTGTTTCATCAGCATGAGCTGCTCTCTTACACAGCTTCCGGGACATGACTTTGTGTTATACAGTCTTTTCGTCCATAGCATTTTGGACAAACACGATGAAGATTGATGCACACGCTTCAGAGCCTCCCAGAGCTGATATGCTGTGTCTGCAGCAGCAGCGTGAATCAACTGGGAAGGACTTAAAGTTAGCAAAATAACTGCTTTGGCCTTTTCGTCAGCAACACGATACGCTGCTATCTCAGCAGCCGACGCACTGGCAGGCGGCTGACCCTCGCTTTCCAAAACGTGCCACAAGTTCTCCTTTATCAGAGATGCTTTCACATAAATTCGCCAGCTTTGATAATTTGTGTCATTTAGTCTTTCAAAACGCACAAAGCTTGTTTCAGCCATTCTGCTGCCTTTGTAAAAACAAAACACAGGAACGCAGCTGGCCGGTTTCCTCCTCCAAAGTATCCTTGAACAGCACTGGACTAAAAATTAACTGTCTCTCTGCCAAAACACAGACTCCCGAAGCACCGGAGAGCCAGGCAAACAGTCAAAAACAGTCCTAGTATCCAGGGGAAAACAACTACAGGTGCGCTGTGGATGCTGTGCACTCTGGGTCTGGGCCCATAACCACTGTTGGGGGATGATAGGAGTTTCAGCCCTACAGAAATGCAGTGGAAAAACCAGAGGTCAGCGAGCCAACAGCAGCAGCCTTGTTCCCCAGTAAGGATATTCACACACAGAGGAGTTTCTTCCAAACAGGAGGCACTTTATCTTGCAGCAAAGTTCCGTTATGTACAAAACATGGAACAGATGGACAAAGGCTTGCGCCAGACACCACTTTGGTCAACAGACAAATACATACTGGGGATTGCTTTCTTATATACATATTTACAACCAATCAGGTAGAGGTTTGAACACCTTCCTCTACCATCTGCACACGACCCCAGTTTCTTATGCAATCTTGCAATTACCCACAGCTGGGGCATGATGCACCATCTTTGCAGTGGGCTTATCATTTTCCCAGGGTTCCCTGCCTGGAATCCCTGACAAAAAGAGGATAGCAGATAAGTCTGCCTCACCAGCTACTCCCAACATGTTTCTTTTTAAACACAGATTTACACTTTTGGGCACTAAAATGGAAATGATAAGAAAAGGAGAGGCTGCTGAGAGTAAAAGGCCTACGGTATCTCGGAAGAAGTTTTCAAGTGGTCTTTAGGAGGTTCCAAATGTCTTTGCTTGCTTATGGAAGGCTTATCTGACCAGATTGTTCACCTGTTTCACCAGTGCACAGTTAGTTTTGTGAAAAAAAGGGGACCTTTCTGCACTACACAATTATTGCACTACGATTCCACTTAAACTACCACGGCTGCCTCCTATGGAATCCTAGGGTTTGTAGTCTCAGGAGGTACTAGAGCTCTCTGGCTGAGACCGCTAAATATCCCTCTTTAAACTGCAAAATCCATGATTCCATAGAATAGAACCATGGCAGTTGAAGTGGAATCCTCATGCAATAGTTATATAGTGTAGAAAGGTCCAACGGTTACTCAAAGACGTTCCGCTGTTCTCTTTGTAGTACAGAAACCTATCTCTATTCTTCTTCCCATCTTATTTCTGCCTCTGGTACCAAATTTTAGGTTAAGTAATGTGCAAGAAAACACCTACTTTATTAACAAAAGTATACCTGTATAACAAAATAAACATCGAGCCTTATGCTGATCTCTCCCACAGTGTGCAACACCCCTGTTTCAGACAAAGCATTTTTCCCTGAAGTCTTCCCACATTCTCAGCTCTCCAAACCAAATTCAGATCTTACCCATTCCTCTTTTCCTAACTGACTCTTCCTCTGATTCAACTGGTCCTATCTCTGGCCATTTCCGCACTAGACTGCTATAGCGCTATGATTCCACTTTCAACCTCCTATGGAATCCTGGGGTTTGCAGTTTCGGGAGGGGCCACGCGGCCCCTCCCGAAACTGCAAACCCCAGGATTCCATAGGAGGTTGAAAGTGGAATCATAGCGCTATAATAGGCTAGTGCAGAAATGGCCTCTGTTTCTGACTGGCCCCATCTAACTATTTTACAGACAAGTTTTCCGAACTGTGTGTTGCAACCCGTTGGTGTATCAACCGCAGTGTGTAGGTGTGTCACACAAATGTAACGGGTGGAAGGGGCTACCTCTGCCATCACCGACCCGACCCGAGGGAGACCCCGGCAAGGTCAAGGAAGACTCCAGTGAGGGCACCGGTAGTGGTGGGCCAGACTTGGATAGAGGAACCACCTCCACTTACTGGATTACTTACAGAACGATTGGATTGAGAAACGATGCATGTCTAAAAAGTGTGTCACTAACATGAAAAGTTTGGAAAGCCCTGTCCTAGGTTATACCTTCTTACCCACAGGTCCTCCCTCCAGAGCTTTCCACGAGCTGCGGTTGGCTGGCTCTACCTAGGCTTTTCCAACTTCTCACTGCATAGTACGAGATTGGTGGACCAATAGTCGACACAGCTGGATTTTGCCTCCATTAAACTCCATGGGGCTTACATCTGTAGACTACAGACATGTATAGTTTCAGTGGAGCCGGGATCACAGGTTTAAAGTGCCAGGACTTCCTGAACAGCAGAGACAGCGATGTCATCTGCAATTCCTCCATAGGTTTCTCTGTTCCTTCTCAGCTTAGCTGCAATTCTCACTATAGAGAGCCAGGGGTGGGGGATGAACTTTTCCGGCACTATTCTTTTTTCCCTCAACTACCCTGTTTCTATGCCAAACACTTTTGGGTAGCATGGTCTTGAATTAGCAGTTAAGACCTGTTAGCTTTACAAAACACCTGCTCAGTGGAGCTGAATGATTTGTTAACATGAAATGGTTTGTTAACACCACTCGATAAAATTGCTCGCTGTTTTGGACTTTACAGGGCGTGAGGCTTATCCGGGGAATATCATATAACTGCCTCCACTTCAAAATATTATCTCTACACCACTGAGCATTTCACTGATAGGTCTACTATCTCCCTAAACGAGGCAATGGAATGAAGTTATTTGGCTATTTTTAACTTAAACAACTGCTGTTCTTAATTGTTACCTCTTGATTTTATCTGTGGCTTGTTCCATGATGATGCTAGGAGTTTTTAACTGGTTTTTTTAAATTGTATTTAGTCACTGAGAATGTCTAGAAAAAGCAGTTGTGGCAACAAGTGATGCTCCAATGAGTGGGCTGTTGCATCTGCTCTGGGTTTCAGTCTGAACTTTAAAGGAGTTATCCAAGGATAAGCCCCATGGATGGCTCTAAAATTCTAAAATTCAATGAAAAAGTCACCTTCTTCTTGCTTCTGGTTGTAATAATCACCTGAGCTCCTCCAGCTGTCTAATTTCTACATCGGAAGCAGCCGTATTATTCCTCCAGCAAACCCCCATGAGTGAAGTTTACAGTTTTTAGCCTTCTGTGAGAGAAGAAAAGCAAGCAAAGAGCTCAGGCTAAACAATGCCTAAATGCATTATGAATAACCCAGTTCCCCTCTGTTGCTTTCCACTCTGCAAATTAGGCCTCGCTGAAGTAATTACCGAACAAGGAAAGAAAATCAATTATAACTCAGAACTCTGATAGACAGATACCTGCAAACAAACACCAGCCACGTTCAAAATGAACTCCCTTTATGCACCGGCAAGTTTAGTCTATTTGGAAGAGGCCTCAAATTAAACAAATTGCAGCGACGGAACCAGCGGGGAGGGAAGGGAGGGTGGAGAGAAGACGGCTTAGCCATTCAGCCCAGCCAAGTCCTGAGTTCCGCAAATCTTCCATTGATTCCAGTGGCAAATTTTGCTGGCGTCAAGAGAGAAATTTCAAAGTTTAATTAGAGCTGAGCAAACAGTTCTGGTTTATTCAGCACTCGCTGTCCAATCCTGCTACCATTCTTCCCTTCCACCTTCACAAACTTTTTTTCCCCTCAATCTGGTCACATTTGGAATTATTTTTAGATTCATAAAGGATTCTCAGAGAGACCAAAAAAAAAAAAAGGCACATGTTCCAACTCTATTTATCAGCGGAAGCCCTCATTTTCAGATCCTTGGTAATTCAGTATCCAAGATCTCAGAGTGGGAAGCATACTCAAGGAGAGATTCAAAAGCAAAATAAGCCAGCTGCCCCCCAGTTAGTGTATGGGTGGGTTCTGGCGTGGAGTTGCACCCAGCAATATGGAGCTACCATGACATAGTTAGTCAAAACTGTTGTGCGAGAAGGAAATGCGTACCCCCTTGCACTGTGCTTGCACTAGCACAATCTCCAACATAATTCACCCAAAGCAGTGGTTCTTAACCTTTTCTTTGCTAGGGACCCCCAAGACTTAACTCAAAATTTAAATATTTAAATTTAGATTTAATTATTAAAGTATTTATTTAAATTTTCACATATTAGTTGTTTATTTATTCAAGGCTTCTGGAAACTAGATTTCAAATCACCGCTCAGACACTGGGTGACCTTGGGCAAGTCACTTTCTCTGAGTCTCAGAGCACTGATGTATTTAAGTCTTTTACTCCAAGTCCCAAGTCAAGTCTCAAGTCTCTACCTTCAAGTCTCAAGTCCTTGTGAGACACTTTCAAGTCAAGTCTCGAGACAAGTCTCAAGTCTGGGGGCCAACTTTATACCCCAACCTGTATTCCAGAATTTCTGGACAGAGTCAAATAAAGTCAGCTTTAACAATTTAAGTAGAGTTGGCCCTCTGCTTTTGTGATTTTGCCATCTCAGCTTCAGAAGTGGGGAATAGGATCCTTCTTAGTTCCCATTTGCAAAGCTGGGAGCTTTTCCAGAAGCGGGGAAGAGGATCCTTCTTATTCCCCATTATTGAAGCTCATGTGACCAGTAAGTTGTAAGGTTTCTGGATGAATGTGTTATGTTACTGAACCAAGGGCAGCAAGTCAGTCACTAAAAATATGCAAGTCTCAAGTCGAGTAGAGTCAGTGCGTAATTTTTGCCGAGTCAAGTCCGAGTCGAGTCACTGAAGCGACTTAAGTCTGACTTGAGTCCGAGTCAATCGACTTGAGTCTACATCACTATCTCAGAGGAAAGCAAAGGTAAATCCCCTTTGCAACAAATCTTGCCAAAAGAAATCCTGCAATAGGTTCACCTGAGGGTTGCCATAAGTCAGAAGTAACTTGCAGGCACACAACAACAAAGTACTGCTGACAGGGGGAGGTTTGTTCTAGCCATCATGTCTCCCTCCTTTGAAAACTGACTTATGGCAACCCTAAGGTGAAGGTACCATAGGGATTTTCTCGGCAAGATTTGTTGCCTTTGCCTTTCTCTGAGGCTGAGAGAGGGTGACTTGCTTGAGGTCAGCCGGTGGCTTTCCATGGCCAAGTGCAGATTCAAATCCTTGTCTCCAGAGCCATAGTTTGGGCATGTGCACACGCTTGCCACTGTGTCCCTTTCATCACAGGTACAGCCATGGGGGTGTGCGTCCGCACGCCCCAACTGCTCCCTCACTGACAAACAAGGGAGCAGCTTCAGCACCCACACACACCCTGCCACATCCCTGTTGCTGCTGATGGTATCCAGCAGCAGGGCTCTGCAGACCAGTTGTGAAGGCTCCACAAACCCCAGGGTTCCCCCGACCCCAGGTTAAGAACCTCGGACCCAGAGGGTTTTAGCAAATATCCACAGAATTAGATGCCAATGGAAATCATAAATCCAGATTTCATTTTGGATTGTCCCATCATGGGATTTTCATGGTAAGACATTCTGCACAGTGCTAACGAGCGTTAGCAATGGTGCCACTGTTGGTGTCTCTGAGAGATCCTCTGCCAGTGTCACACACACACACACACCGCTACTGTTGATGCCCAGTAGCTATTTGGCCCATCTAGTTTGACTTCTCAGCAAAAGCCTGTCTGACATGGGAGACCCCGCCAGCGGCACTGCTGCCGTCAGCACAGCCTCTTGCCTCACAGAAGCACGCAATCCCCCCCAACTGAAGGCTGTTGCACTTTGGCCATCTCACAACAAAACATGGCTCGCTAGAAAAGACAATAATGCTTAGCAAGGTAGACGGCAGAAAAAGAAGAAGACTGCATTACAGATGGACAGACTCGATCAAGGAAGACGCGACTCTGAATCTGCCAGACCCGAGCACGATGAAAGATGTGATGAAAGATGTTGACGAAAGAGGGGTTTGGAGTTCTCTCATCCTTAGGGTTGCCACAGGTTGAGGTCAACCTGATACCAGTTAACAACAACAATCTGGATTTCACATGAATGGCCAAGATCATAGAATCCTAGAGTTGGAAGAGAGCCCAGGGGCCATCGAGTCCAACCCCCTGCCATGCAGGAACTACCACTCAAAGCATTCCCAACAGATGGCCCTCCAGCCTCTGCTTAAAAACCTCACTCCACTGAGGCAGCATCTTTCACTGCCAGACAGCTCTGACCATCAGGAAGATCTTCCTGAGGTCCAGGTGGAATCTCCCTTCCTGCAGCTTGGATCCATTGCTTTTTGTCCTAGTCTCTGGAGCAGTGGAAAAGAAGCCCGGTCCCTCCTCAACATGACATCCCTTCAAATATTTAAACAGGGCTATCAGGTCCCCTCTTAACCTTCTCTTCTGCAAACTAAACATACCCTAAACCACTCCTCATAGGGCTTCATGGCTTCCAGACCCTTCACCATTTTAGTTGCCCTTCTCTGGACACGTTACAGCTTGTCAATATCCTTCCAGAACTGTGGTGACCAGAACTTGACACAGTATTCCAGGTGGGGCTGACCAAAGCATAATAGGGTGATACTATCACTTCCCTTGACCTAGACACTATACTCCTATTGATGTAGCCCAGAATTGCATTGGCTTTTTTAGCTGCTGCATTACAAACATTGCTTGCTAAGGCTACATCAAGAGCTGGATTGATTTGCCGTAATCTGATTGTAAAAGCATCTCTGCAAATTCAGTGCTAGCTGAGAGCAAAGCAAAGTGGCAAAACAAAACCAAGGGAAGGGATGGGAGTGGGGAAGCTTTCTCAAACTAAAATAGCAACATTCTTCAAAGGGATGTCAGACTTTATGCCACATTGCTGCACAGCCACTAAAAAGGTTTCCTGCTGTTGTCATGTGATGATACAGTCTAAAGTCATAATCCAAGGAGCAGATATTGCCAAACTAATATCAAAGAGGGGAATAATCTTCAGAACTGGGAACATTTTTGGACTGCAACTCCCAGAATCCCCCATGCAGGAGGGTCCCTGGATTTTGGGGAGTGACAGTCCAAAATATGAGAGCCAGCATGGCATAGTGGTTTGAGCATGGGGCTACAATCCTGGAGAGCAGAGTTTGATTCACCATCCCGCCATGGAAAGCCACTAGGTGACCTTGGGCATATCACACACTCTCAGCCCCAGAAAATCCCGTGATAGGTTCACCTAAATTGGAAATGACTTGAAGACACACGACAACAAGTGCAAAAGACAGTAGCTTTCCTAAACTCTAGCTTTGACTACGATCATCATCTCAGGACAGAACTATCCTGGGCTGCTCAAGAACAGTGAATTCCTTTTCCTTTTAAGCATGTGAAAGTTGAAACAAAAGAACAAAGGAAAAAAAGGAAACCCTTTCTTTTTTGATTCTCAAGAGGCATCAACCTATTTGTGTACATAATAACATCTCTGCATAAACATAAGCTATGATTGCCTTTCGAAAGCCCAGACAAAGGAAGGGGAAGCTAATAAGCAAACTGTTGGACATGGAGGAGGGGGAACTGATGTGAGATTTATTGTTTCCAATGAGTACCAATGAGCCTCATGAATACTTGATTGCAACGCTCTCTGTATTCCTCACGGGAAATGCTCAATGGCAGGCTTTATCTCTCCAAGGAACTCTCACACTCAGAGAGCTTACAAAACCTACACAACTGCACGGGGCCTGGAGCGTATCCACACCACCTAATCATGACACTTTAATCACACTTTAACTGTCATTGCTCCACCCTATGGAATCCTGGGAGCTGGGTGAGCAGTATTTAGAATTCTCTATCAGAGAGTCTAGTGCTATAGTTCAGTGACACAGAATCATAAGCCATTTCCACACCATAATGTTACAGTGATATTATCCCACTTTCAACACCCTATAGAATCCTGGGGTTTGCAGTTTAGGGAGGGGCA
Source organism: Cyclura pinguis (assembly GCA_030412105.1). Classification (NCBI taxonomy): domain Eukaryota; kingdom Metazoa; phylum Chordata; class Lepidosauria; order Squamata; family Iguanidae; genus Cyclura; species Cyclura pinguis. The sequence goes on from CM059599.1 coordinate 383,796,087, forward strand.
TTTAGAATTCTCAGCCAAAGAGCTCTTTGGCCTCAACAAACTACAAACCCAAGAATTCCACAGGATGTTGAAAGTGGAATAATAGCACCATAACAGTGTAGTCCGGAAAGGCCCTAAGTTTCACAGAAGCTACTTGTGGAGTCTAGCGGAGCTACCCAAGCTGCAGAAACCTATTCCAAAATTAGGGCCAGCACCTTGGACACCTCCCATGAAAACCAGCACAGACCTACTACCCCAAAGCAACAGAGCCAAGAGCCTCCTCTTTTCCATACTAGACAGTTCCTGGCATTCTGGGTAAGCAAAATCTTGCCCCCTTTCATACTACACAATTGCAGCAGAATCATTCCAGTTTTACTGCCATGGCTCTATCTGGGATTTGTAGTTTAGAGAGCGTTATTTACAATTTGCAGCCAGGGAGCTCTAAGGCCTATAAAGCCCAGGATTCTACAAGATGCAACTCAGGCAGTTAAAATGGAATCGTTGTTTTATAATTGTGTAGTGTGAGAGGGCCACCATTTCCAAAGAGCATTTAACTCATTCCAAAAGAGATAATATTTCATCAGAGGTTCCCCACCCCAGAAAAAATGCATAAAAACTTTTTTCCCCTTATTTTATTTTCCTCTGAGCCTTCACATCTCTAATCTGGCTTTTCCTCTAATGAATCCAAGGTGGCATGGCTCACCTTCTCACTCCATTTTTCTTTACTATAACCCTGCAAGGTAGATCAAGCAAAGAAAGACAGAGAGATGGGCTCAAAGCCCTGAAACTGGCTGAAGGGCATAGCTCAGTATGGGCCTGGGACAAGTGGTGCAGTGAATGGGTTCTGAGTTTTATTCCAGCCTTGAAAAAACTCTCCAGGGTGCTATCTAGGTGCTATCCTATCCCCAATGGTGGTTCAGCATCTTGGAGAACTGCTTCGTGATCTGAGATAGTAAGGTATGGATTCCTCACATTACTGACATGAAAACCATTGAGTACCCAAGTGGGCAGCTCAGATGAGGTTCTCCAAATCACAGTCTTACTACTCTAACCATTACATCATGCTGGCAGTCATTTAAGGTCACTTCCACTATGTACTTTCTTTTTCCCTATTTCTCCGTCAGCATCACCAACCCACATTAAGTATCTGAAGAATTTTGAAAGGAAACCAGCCATGTAGGTACCTGATTTGGATCACGCTCGCAGCCTGGTTTGAGATTTTGCCCATCTGTTTTTCCTCCAAAATTAAAGTGGCCAACTTAAGCATGCTGTCTAAAAAGCCTTATTTAGGATAATATGTAATTATAGCTTAGTATAGTATAATTGCAGAGAACCAACGTGGTATAGTGGTTTGAACATTGGACTATGACCCCAGAGACCAGGGCCATTTCCGCATGGGATGAGGGAATCGCCCTGCACCGCTACTTACCGGATCTTCTGGCGGTCCGGTCCTATCCGAGGTGAGGAGGAGCAGTGCGTGGTCATCGATCCGCACTGCTCCGGCGTCCAAAATGGCGGCTTCCACTTGGTCGTGGGTCTCGACCAACCGGTGAAGCTCGCCAGCCTAAAGCCCGCCCTCGGCAGATCGCAGGCTCGCATGGGTGTGAGCCTGCGAACCTGCACAAGGAAGCAAGTTTGCAGTGGCGCGTTCTGTGCTTTTGAAAGACTGGAAAAATCAGGTCTTTCAAAAGCACGCTGGAGGACCACTTGGGGTCGTTCCGGAGCGGACTGAGCTGCGGATCTACGGTAAGTAGTCCGAACCCAGTCCGCTCCAAGGTGCAGACGTCCTCCGTGAAGGACGAACTGCACCGTTTTAAATACCCCATGTGGAAATGGCCCAGGTTTCAATTCCCCCCTTGCTATGCAACTTTGGGTGTGTCACACATTCTCAGCCCCAGAAAACCCTGCTTTAAGTTCGTCTTAGGGTCACTGTAAGTCAGAAACATCTTGAAGGCACACAACAATAACAACAACATGGTTGTTGTAGATAGAATGTCTGCCCATAAATTCTGAGCCTTGGAATACAACAGAAACTGGTAAATTCAGACTGGACGCACTGACCAAGTTCTGACATCAAGGAGATGGAGTGTAATTTTACATTCAAGGAGTTACACAACAATTGTGCATTCATGAACTGTAACACTGGGTAACTGAATGTGCAAATAAACGTGAAATGCTGGATTGCAATGTGCAAGGCACATCTGTATGTTCAGTGCTCAATGCACATGGGCAAGGCACAATGCCACTGTGTGTGCAGTGGCAAAACACGTTCAACTCTGCTTCCACAGTCTTTGGCTGAATACAAACAGTAGGTCATGGTCAAAAAAGGTGCAACCACACATGTAAGGGAGCTGATTCACGTTTATGTCACCAACAAAATGCCAGCCAGTAATTCCAACATTCTCTCTTGTCCACCTCTTGCTTTCCCACAATTTCTGCGGAGCTGTGAGGATTCCCTAGTAACCAAACAAGCCCCAGGCTTCAGCATGAGCAGTAACTGCAGTGGTCCAAGATTTGGAAGGCAAAGCATAGGAGACACAAAACTTCTTGCTATTGAGTAAGGGCTTCAGCATTCCTTGTCAAGGCATCCAGAAATGTGCAGAACCACATGACTCTTTTTTATTTTTTTTCAGATTGTCCCTTCTGTTCCTTCCAGACCAGAACAGCTTGCAGCAAAATGTCATAAATTATATAGTACAAATGAGATCAAACTGTTTTCTCTAAGAGAAGGAAGCCGGGAAAAGCTATTGTGTTGACTTTTTCCTTGGAATACGCAGAGGCAGAACTTCTGCTCCTCACTAGGGAGGAAGAAAAAAGAGGGAGAAAGCCCCTGACACATCAAAAGGTCCATGTTACGTTTTGTGCTTAGAAGGGAAAACAGCACACTGCGATACTGTGGAAGGAAAGCAGCAGGTCGAGGGGATTTATCAGTACAATGAGATGTGTTGACTGAGAGACTGAGCGAGATTCTACATCAGGTCTGCGTAGAATAAACATCTGCATAAGGAATTACACAGTAATGGTGCTATGCAATTCCTGTGTTGCATGGCAACTTTGTGCAACTGAGCAAAAACACCAAATCTGTAGATTACCTCAACCCATGTACATCCATGCACAACCTGCAAAGGGTATCCACCCACAATGGCTCCACACAGGCACCTTCACTTCTGCAACCTTGCACTGAATGCAGGCATTCCACATCAGATAACCACGTCCAACTGCTTCCACAGAGAACTTGGATACATGTTTTTAGGCTGCATCAATAGCAGCATAGTGTCTAGGTCCAGGGAAGTGATAGTACCACTCCATTCTACTTTGGTCAGACCCCACCTTGAATAACGTGTCCAGTAATGGGCAACACAATTCAAGAAGGATATGGACAAGATGGCAAATGTCCAGAGGAAGGTGACCAAAATGGTCAAAAGTTTGGAAACCATGGCAACCTATGAGAAGCGACTTAGGGAGCTGGATATGTTTAGCCTGGAAAAGAGAAAGTCAGGCATGTTTAAATATTTGGAAGGACGTCATATGGAAGATGGAGCAAGCTTCTTTTCTGCTGCTCCAGAGACTAAGTCATGGAACAATGGCTTCAAGGCACAAGAAAAGAGATTCCACCTAAACATTAGAAAGAACTTCCTGATAGTAAGAGCAGTTTGACAGTGGAATATGCTGCCCTGAAGTGTGGTGAAGTCTTCTTCTTTGGAGGTTTTTAAACAGAGGTTGGATTGCCATCTGCCAAGGATGCTTTGATCGTGTCTTCCTGCATAGCCAAATGGGGTTGGACTAGATGGCTCTTGGGGTCTTTTCCAGCTCTATGATTCTATGTGTAAGACATGAACAGGATTCTGGCCATTGGCTTAACAGAAGTAGTGGCAGCTGGTAGCTTCAAGCCAGTGGCACAGTGAATCTGCTCTACATTTCAGTATAAACTTTACTGGAGCTATTTGAGGAGCTGAACTCTGGCCCCATGAACAGATTCAGCACCTTGCAAAACTCCTTGAAATTTCAGGAGTGACTCTCCTGCTAAATGGAAGCCTTAGGCTGTGACTTAGGGAGGCTGCCCTTTTGATTCAAAAGCCAAAGAGGCTACCCAAGGATACACAGCACCTTCCCAGAGGCAGTTTTCTGTCTGACTGTAGGAACAGAGTCAGGAGGAATGAAAAAAAGAAAGAACAAATGATTAACAAAGCTTTCAGGAGATCAATTTTTTTAGTAGTCATAATATAGGGTAAGGCAAAGGCACATTCCTCCCAACTCCTCCCTTGCAAGCCACATCTGCTTGTCCACCCTCCAAAAATACTAGTCGCCTTTTTGGCCAATACTAGGGCCGAAGAAAGAGGAAACCAGCGGTCAGGGGAGGGCACTTCCTGTTCTCTCCTGTGCTTTTGGAGTCCTTTGGCTTGCTTTTAGGAAGGAAAACTGCACAAAATTCACACACCACAGAAGAAATAACTGTGGGGTGTGGGTGATTATGAATGCCACAAAAGTGGGATTTGGGGGCCACTGGTTTCATAGAAATGGCAGCTTCCATGCGCCACATTTTCCGCACCTTTGCTATACAAGCACGCATAACTCTGGCCTCTACTGTGGCTGCTGCCGCCACCTTTGGCTCAGTCCCAACAACAGGAGGCTGTTGCTACCACCAATTACTGAAGCAGTGAATAGATGCAGTACTTATCTCGCAGCCATTTCAGCTTTGCATAGACCTGTCACAGGCTATCTCCTGCGTTTCACGGCCTTTGGGCCTCTCAACTGATAATGTTTTGTTTCCTCCACGTACAAATTTATTTTGCGGTTCTAACAAAGTGGGATATAGTTCATGAAAGCGCCTGCCAGAATGAATCACAATGCTAATTCTTTCAAGGAGATGCTGGATGCCTCGCCGTTGCTTCTGGTTTGTAACCCAGAAGTTTGGCTTTTCTGTTTTTATTTCTACTGCATTTCAAAAACAAACACCATTTCTTGAGGCATAGGCACAAAATGCCCTCCTGCGGCACTGACTGCCAAGAACTGTAACCATAGGAAGCCTGATTAAAGACAGGGCTGCTAGCTTATGAACAAGCAATGTTGTGGGTCGCAAGAATTCATGCACTCTCCGTCAATCAACAGCCATCCCAAGATGGTTGTACACACATTCCACCTGGGTTATTCTAGGACTGGCAGCTCTTTCCAGGCTCTGGGCAGGCTCTGTCATAGACCACAGGGGCCACGCGGTCCAACCCCTTCTGCCATGCAGGAACCGACATCAAAGCACTCCCGACGGAGGGCTATCCAGCCTCTGTTTAAAAACCTCCAAAGAAGGAAACTCCACCACACGCCATTGAGGCAGCATATTCCACTGCCGAACAGCTCTGACTGTCAGGAAGTTCTTCCTGAGATTTAAGTAAAATCTCTTTTCCTGCAGTTTGAATCCATTGCTCCTTGTCCTAGTCTCTGGAGCAGCAGAAAACATGCCTGCTCCCTCCTCCACATGACATTCCTTCAAATATTTAACCATGGCTATCATGTCCCCTCTTAGCCTTCTGCAGACTAAATATACCCAGCTCTCTAAGCTACTCCTCATAGGGCTTCATGGCTTCCAGACCCTTCAGCCTTTTGGTCGCCCTCCTTCGGACACGTTCCAGCTTGTCAATATCCTTCTTGAACTGAGGTGCCCAGAACTGGACACAATATTCCAAATGAGGCCTAACCAAAGCAGAATAGAGTGGTACCATCACCTCCCTTGATCTAGACATCAGACTCCTATTGACGCAACCAAGAATCGCGTTGGTTTTTTCGGCAGCTGCATCACACTGCTGACTCATGTTCAGCTTGTGGTCCACCAAGACTCCTAGATCCCTTTTCCGTGTACTGCTATCCAGCCACGTGTCCCCCATCCTATATTTGAGCATTTCATTTTTTCTGCCTAAGTGCAGGACCTTACATTTCTCTCTGTTGAGATTCATTTTGTTGGCTTTGGCCCAGCTCTCCAATCTGTCCAGGTCATTTTGAATTTTGATCCTGTCCTCTGTTGTATTAGCAACCCCTCCCAATTTGGTGTCATCCGCAAATTTGATCAGCGTGCTCTCTATTCTTTCATCCAAGTCATGGATGAAAGAAGGAGGTAGGCAGGTAAAAAAGGTAAGCCAGGTTTGGTTTTCCACTTGCTCCTCATGTCCAGCCCCCAGATTTGATCCCAGACTTTGCAAGTGGGAACTACAAACTTGAACTGAAGTTCTCATTTTATTTTATCCTAAGGGCCAGCTTATTCACACAGTTGCTTCAGAAGGCAGGAAAGTAAGTGGATACCTTCAAGTCACCTGTCTATTTATCGTGACTCCATGAATATCACAGGGTTTTCTTTCTTGTTGCTGTGTGCCTTCAAGTCATTTCTGTCTTATGGTGACCCTTGGGTGAACCTATCACAGGGTTTGCTGGGGCTGAGAGTGTGTGATGTTGTTACTCCAATGAAGAAACCCTACAATTTCTACAATTTTAATATTAAATATAACTCCGTGTGCCAGAGAGGTCACCCAGATGAGCACGTAGGCAGTCATGGTTGAATGACTGAAAACCAGGTCAGGCCAGTAAAATCCCCAGTCACGTAGCCCCAGGAGACCTCAAGATGTGTAAACCCACAAGAAACAAAGGGTCCTCAGCCCTGCGATGCTGACTTGAGGGGATTAGCGTGTCTGCCCCAAGTTGAGCAAATATCCCATCAAGCGGGGACCATTTACAAGAAGTCACACCACAAAACACAGCTGAAGATCCTGAGACTGTGGTAACACCCTGTAATCCCATCATGCAAAGGAAGTTACCATTGTGGAGCTTCGCACCCACTGCAACACCCATTGTTCTCCCCGGGAAAGGATTAGTCCTCCAGGTACTTTTTCCCCTACAAATAGTCCCGGTTTTTGAGCATTTCTTTGGATCGCTCCCGGTCTTCCCAGCAGACTCTTGCTCTGTCCATTGAGTAATCCCCTCAGCCCCCTCCGTGCTGAGTCTCATTTCTCCGCTGTCTTCCCAGACCAAGGACTTCAGGACAAGGTGCAGTATTACCCCAGCTACATCCCTTCAATACTCCCCTGTCCAATTTCCCCTCTTTTACTTCTTAATAGCTCTTGGGTGCGTGGGTGTGTGATTGCGTTGGTGCGTGAGACTTTCATTCAATAATTTATTGGACATTCTTGTTTGGTTTTTGGCTTGGCCTGACCCCGTAAAAACTGGGTAAAAAGACCCCACTAAGTTACCCTGCCTCTCGCATTGCGATTGCTTGTGCTCTGGCTAGTTTCCAATCCCCATCACGTGGAGCATAATGAGGTGTCCCCGAAGGGACCCCAGAAATTGGGGTAACCATGTGCCCAAGGTCATCTTGTGTGTTTCCATGGCTGAGCAGGGAATCAAGCCCTGATTTCCAGGGTCGTAATCCAGTGCTCAAACCACCACAGAAAACTGACTCAGGGTTTCTGTAGGCAGGAAGTATTCCAAGATGGTTTGCTATTTCCTTCTTCTGAAATACAGCCTACCGCACCTAGTATCTCTTGACAGTCCCCAGTGTAAGTACTAACCTGGCCTGACCCTGCTTTGCTTCCAACATCGGACAAGATTTGGTGCATTCTGGGTTCCAGACACAACACTAAAAGCAGAACTTGGAGAAGTTAAGGTTTGGGGCCACAATTCCCAAGAGAAGGACTTCCGGCTGGTGGATTCTGGGTGCTATAGTTTGAAAAAAGGAACTGTGCCAAGCTCTGATGGAGAGATATTCATTTGTAGCATAAAAATAAAGAAATTTGGGGGGGAAATGAGTCTTGTAGCATCTTTAAGACTAACAGATGTATTTATTTTAGCATGAGCTTTTGTGGATTGAAATCCATTTCTTCAGATGCATCAAGAGGGCATAATACCTAAAGTCTTCTGTATAACTGCAGTTACATTTTTTAGCAGGTGGAATCACCCCCTCAGTCATATAACTCCATTTATACCTGAGGAAGTAGGTTTTAATTTAGGAAAAGTCATGTTAAAATAAATAAATGAGTGATAAAAATGAATGAAATAAAATAAATGAGATAAATAAATAAATGATAAATAGAGTATTAGCAAAGTGAATCTACAATCCTGTTACAGGGGCTAAGATTTTACATTGGGGGTGACTGTTCTTATGTGCCTTCAAGTTAACAGTAAAGTTATGGCTACTGTAATGTGGTGTATGCGGGGCTGCCTTTGGAAACTGTTCAAAACTCCAGCAGGTATAAAATGCGGCAACCACAATGCTGACTGGGACCATTTACAGGGAGCACGTAGCTCCCTTGTTAAAACAGCTCCACCGGCTACCTGTTTGTTTCTGGGCACAATTCAAAGAGCTGGTTATGACCTACAAAGCCCTACATGACTTAGGTCCAGGCTATCTGAAAGACTGTATCTCCCCGTACAAACCGGCTAGAGCCTTAAGATCTGCTGGGGAAGGCTTTCTCTCAGTCCTGCCACCATCCCAGGCTCGCCTGACGAGGACACGGGACAGAGCCTTCTTGGTGGCTGCTCCCACCCTGTGGAACACTCCTCCGCAGGAGGCTGGGTGGGCCACCTCCCTGCTCTCCTTTTGCCGGCAGGCAAAAACTTTTCGTTCTTTTTTTTATATATATACTTTTTATTGAATTTTATCAAAAATAAAAAAACATATATAATATTCAGTTACTCTTACTATAGTTTCTCATTTGTACAATAGATCTTCCATGTTTCTTTATCAGAGCAAATAATTATTAGTGTAAATCTTATATTACAGGTCCTCTAACATCGTCGGCAACTTCACAAAGTTTGCTCCAGCATGTACAGTATCTTGTCATTTAATTATAGTTCTTTTTCTTTCATTTATATCTTATTAAATATGTGATCAAGAAAGCTTATAGTAAATGATTGAATTTAATAGTTACATATTGTGTACTTCTTACGGTAACGTTTATATTTGTCTATTTATTTTATAACTCTCTGATTTTGAAAAAAATGAATTTATTGGACCCCAATCTTCTTCTGTCTTCTCATCTCCTTGTCCTCTAAGTTTCTGTGTTAAATTGTCTGCTAGTTTGATCTCTTGTAGACTTTCAATCCAGTGATCTATGTTTGGTATCTCATCGTTCTTCCAGAACTTTGCATATTCTATTCTAACCGTTGTTATCATGTATAGCGGGATCTTAGAATATTTCTTCTGTATGGTTTGGTCTACGGTGTGTAGCATGTTTAACAAATAAATTTCCGGTTCCTCGCTAAACTCCACTTGTAAGATTTCTTCAATCCTTTTGTGTATCCTATTCCAGTCCATATATGGTACGTAGTGCCCACTTCCACTTGACATTTCCAGCATTTTCCAGTGCCTACTTTAAAAATTTTTTGAAGCTTGTTGGGGGTCATATACCATCTGTGGAAAATCTTCATATAATTTTCTTTTAAATTTTGGGCCACTGTGAATTTATGTGTTAACTTCCAACTTTGTTCCCAGTGTTCTAATTTTACTGGGTGCCCAATGTTTTGTGCCCACTTAATCATTACGTGTTTGACTGTTTCGTCTGTCTCTCTTATATAATAAAAGTACTTTATACAGTTTGGTGATTATGTGTGGTGGATTTTCCAGCATAATTTTTATTATTTCGTGTTGCTCTCCCATATTAAATCCATATAACTTCCGGTCAATCTGGAATCTTTCTGTTAGTTGCCTATATGGGAACCCGTTTAAACTCATTCCTTCTTTTTCCAAGTCTGCTCTATCCTTGATATTTGGAGCTCCAATAGTATGTTCTATAATTGGGTCTTCGTATCTGAGCCATTTGTTCGTATTTTTCCATCTTCCAAAGAAGGCTTCTTGCGGTGAAACCCATTTTGGAATTGAGGTGATGAACAGTTGTTTATAATTTTTCCATGTTGTCAGTAGGGATTTTCTGATGTAATGGTTGGTAAAATCCTTGTCAACTTTGGCTTTGTCGTAGCAAATATACACGTGCCATCCTATTCTTAAATCGGCTCCTTCTAATGTTAGTAATCTTTCCCTCTTTAAGTTAACCCAGTCCGAAATCCATGAGAGTACAGCAGCTTCATAATATGTGTAAAAATCTGGTGCTCCAGCTCCCCCTCTAGCTGTTAGATCAGTTAGTGTTTTCCAGCTTATCCGGGGTTTCTGTCCCTCCCATATGAATTTGGTTAAGTCTTTCTGCCATTTAATAAATGGCTTTCGGTTGGTTATTATGGGCAAGTTTTGGAATAAGAACATTAGTTTAGGGAGAACATTCATTTTAATTGCTGCTAATCTGCCCATAAGTGACGGTCGCAGTTTCATCCAACCCTCTAATTCTTTTTTTATTTCTTTCCATATCTTTTCGTAATTATTTTCATACAGTTCATTATTACATTTGGAAATCCATATTCCCAAGTATTTTATCTTTTTTACTGTATTAAAGCCCGATATCTCAGTTAGCTTTTCTTCCTCTTTTTTACTTGTGTTTTTAGTCAAGATTGCTGTTTTTCTTTATTTGCTTTGAATCCAGAAAGGTCCCCGAATTCGTTCATCAGTTTAATAAGACACTTGATACTAGTTGTGGGTTCATCTAAAAAAACTACCAGGTCATCGGCAAATGCTTTCAGTTTATAGTGATGATTTTTTATCTGCAATCCTTTCAGTTCTTGGTCTTTTCTTATAACATTGTTCAAAATCTCCATTGATGCTATAAACAGGAGAGGAGATAGGGGGCATCCTTGCCTCGTACCTTTCTTCACTGTTATGGGACTTGTTTTTTCTCCATTGATAATTAATTGGGTTTGTTGTTGATTGTAAATCTCCTCAACCCATGTCATAAATTGGAACTTGTATCGATTTTCTTGAGTACGGCTTTTAGAAAGGGCCACTTCAACGTGTCAAATGCTTTTTCCGCATCTACAAATATTACCGCTAGCTTTTTTTCGTTGTGTTTCTCGTAATGTTCTATTATGTTTATAACTGTTCTCAAATTGTCTCTTATAGTTCTTTTGGGTAAAAACCCATTTTGGTCTTCTTGTATTGTTTCTGAAAGGATTTTTTTTAATCTATCCGCAAGTATCGATGCAAAGATCTTATAATCGGTATTTAATTAAGACATCGGTTGATAATTCTTGACATCTGTGTGATCTTTGCCTTCTTTTGGAATCAGCGTTATATTTGCTTTACTCCATGATTGTGGTAGTCCAGACGACAGAGCTTCGTTTATTGTCTTTTGCAAGGGAAATGACAGTTCATGTTCAAATATCTTGTAGTATAAGGCGGAAAACCCATCAAGGCCTGGCGCTTTGTTTTGTTTTAGTCGTTTAATTGCTTCTGTGATTTCTACCATAGCCACCCGTTGATTCAATAAGGTTTTTTGTTCTTCTGAGATTTTAGATATTACACATTTCTCCAGATAGTTGCATATTCTTTCTGTCTCTTCACGCAAGTGTGGATTAGCATTAAAACGTTTTTTGTAATATTCAAAAAAGACTTGCTTGATGCCTTCTTGGTGTGTTATTCTATTATTGCCTTTTTTGATCTCGAGAATCATCTTCTTTTTTTTCTCCATCCGTAGCTTATGCGCCAGCCATTTTGATGGTTTGTTGGCTTGTTCAAAGTATGTTTGTCATGTTTGTCTGATGTGATGTTCTATTTCATAAAGATTTTCTACGTTTAGTTGCGCCTGGAGATTCTTGAACTCCTTGATCATTTTTTCGTTTGAGGGATTCTTTCTTAATTGTATGTCAACTTCTTTCATTTGATCGAGAATTCTTTGTATATTTTCGTTTTTCTTTTTTCTTATTTCTGAGCTCTATTTTATAAAGAAGCCTCTTAAGACAGTCTTGCTTGCATCTCAGACCCATTTCATGGAGACTTCTTGAGAAGTATTTTCTCGAAAGTAACTGACAATTTCGTTTCTTGCTTTTTGGATGTAGTCCTCTTTATGTAGTAAATCCTCGTTTATTCTCCAAAATTTTTCTATTGTTCGTTGTTTCAACTCTATTTGTATAGGATTGTGGTCTGAGCACAGCTTTGGTAGGATTTCCATTTTGTTTTTTTTGAGTAAAGTGTTTCTAGAGGCTAATATTAAGTCGATGCTGGCCATTGTTTTGTGTCGATTTGAAAAAAATGTATATCCTTGTGTATTGCCATTCTTATATCTCCATACATTGAATAGAGAGAGTTCATCCATCATAGTAAAAAAGCTTTTGGGAAGCTTTCCGTTATTTCTCATCATTTTCTTTTTTTGAAGAGATCTGTCATTTAAGGGATTGATAACGCCATTCATATCTCCCAAAAGGATTATGTTATCTTGGTTAGTATCTTGAATATATTTCGTTATCTCTTGTTGCACTCATTGAAAGAAGTTTCCCTTAGCGCCATTCGGCGCTTATACACCGACAATCAAGAATTTGCTTTGAGAGATGTTGATTTCCACTCCGATATACTGTCCATTTTTGTCCTTTAAAATTTCTTTTGTGGGATATTTGCTGTTTATGTAGATTAGAACACCTCTTTTCTTCCCTTCTATAGTTGATGCAAAACAATTTCCAAATTTGGGGTTTCTTACATATTTCAGATCTTGAGTGCGAATTCTCACTTCTTGAAGGCAGATTATATCCAGATCTTGTTTCTCGAGGAAATGAAATACCTGTCTTCTTTTAAATTCCGAATTAATCCCTTTAACATTCCATTATTGAATTTTAAAAGTCATCGTGGTGTTCTTAGTTTTTATCTACCTAGTCTCTCTCGAGTTTAAGATTCTTCTTCTTCTTCCTCCTCCTCTTCTTTTCCTTCTTCTTCTGTCTCTTTCTCTTCTCCTTCTGATTCATGGTCTGTATCTCTAGATCCTCCCACCACTCCTTCTTCTACTAGAGAGCCTTTTGTTTGTTCTGGACCTGGAGATGCTTCTGCCTGGTAATGTTTGTTTACTTCTTCCTTCACATATTCTTCTTTTGCGGGTGATGGTGATTTTTGAAAATCTTTTTTCAATCTTTCCATTATTTCTTTTGCTTTATGTGTTGAATTAATTTTGTATCTCTTTTGTCGGTACGAAAATGAAAGTCCTTCGAGTTTTTCCCATTTGTAACTGATTTTGTTTCTCATTAAGAAATTAGCTAATGGCTTGTATTCTTGTCGTTTCTTTAGAATCTGGTAGGGTATATCTTTAAAAAATTTTAGTTCAATATCATCCACCACTAATTTCTTTTCGTAACTTGTTTGTAATATTTGTTCTTTAATCATAGTTCTTGTGAAACACATGACAACGTCGCACGGTAATTTTCTTTCTCTTGCAATTCTAGATGTAGTTCTAAATATCCGGTCTATTGCTCCTTCTAATTTTCCCTCTGGTATTTCAGTAAATTCTGCCAAAACCAGTATCAGCTTTTTGTACAAATTTTCCGAAGTACTGTCTGGTAATCCTCTCAATTTTAAGCATCTATCTCGATATCAAAGTTCTTGTACATCTATCCGGAGTTTTTCTTCCTCTTGTTTCTTTTTGAGTGACTCAACCATGTCTTCAACATGTTTTGATTGTTCTTTTAATGCTTTAGTTTCTCCTTTTAGTGTAGCTATGTCTTTAGTTATGTTGTCTATCTTCTTGCCTATTGTAGTTAGTTCCTGTTTTATATCAGCCCACAATTCAGACCTGGTCTCTTTTAATTCGTGTCTTAGCTCGTCTTTGAAACTTCTAAATTCTTCCACCATTTGTATAATTAATTCTGTCGATTTTGATGTTAAATCTGTTGAGGTTCTCCTTACAGTAGATGTAGTAGCACTCGCTGCTGCTGCCGCATTTGCTGAACCTTTTCTTGTTCGTGTATCCATCAGGTACTAGTTAATGTTATATCAGCAATATTTAATGTGTTTTACAATATTAAGTGTATTTAACTTATTGGAACACTCTTGTGGATTAGGAGTTTCTCTCCCCCCCCCTTTTCTTTGCTCCCCTAATGCAATCAATTACCCTTCTCTTAATAGTCTCTTACAATTCTCGTAAAGTAGTACAATAACTTATTTCATTAAATTCCTGCTACAAATATTCAAAGTTTAAACCATTCCGTATACGAAATATGTATATGAAATTCTTCTCACATCAATTAGAATATTTACATTAGCTAGTAAATTAATTCCTCTTACTGTAACTTACTATAACTTATTTACTTCTCTTAAATATATACTTATTCTATGTGTATATGTTGTAGGTACTTATATTGCTTATTCAGTAGCTATTACACTTTTGAAATTGATAAATTATTGAATTGTTAAATAGTACATATACATATAAATATAAATAAGTCTTTAAGTTACCTTGCTTTCACAGTTCGATTATGCAAATCCTTCAGCTCAAATTAAATTGCTAAATTCATAGAGATTCATAAATACATGCAGTAAATTAGTTTCGTTTATCCAGATGCAGTATAGAAGATTTGCACAGATATGCAATTAATTCATTTAACTCAATATGGAATTATATGAAATTGTAAAGTTATACATCAATATCTAAAATGAGATCCAGTCAAAGTCAATCCATTCAGTCAAAGTTTTTCTAGGTTTACCCGGCTTTAATCGCACCATCTCTCTTCTGGAGGGGGAGGGATTTCCTGTGCAATCTTTGGTAGCTCTGTCCCCTTCCAATGTCTATACGTGACACTCAAAATGTAGGGTCTAATTTGTACAGTTTTCCAATTTATATGTCTCTTCGATTCTTTTTATCCACGGCATTAAGATTTACTGAATAAACAAATGTCGCAAAGTAGTCACAAAGTACCCAAAAATCACAGTCTCCTCACTGTTTCTTCTCGTTCCGAGCTCCGCCTAAAGTCTCTCCCAGTAGTTAATGGCGCTCTATGACGGTTCGCTCTGGCTGATTCTCGCTTCCACCCTCTCTTCCCTTTGTTTCTCCCAAAGTTCAGTAATAAGTTCTTCGCAGTCTCAACTCAAAGTCCTTAAAGTCTTTTAACTATCCGGATCCAAGTCCAAATCTCCCTTATAGGTAAGTTTGCTCTTTTTGTTGCCTCTTATAAGTTCATGATTTAATATGTAGCATGCCACGTGGTTCTATAAATGTGTCCTTTCCCGACTTTTTAAGTCCAGCTTTTAACTTTAGATAGAGTCCAAAGTCTCCTTGTCAAAATCTTACTTTTGAAAAGTTGAGTCAATTTAAGTCCAAAATTTAAGTCTATGCAAAAGAGAGTCTCTGTTCCTTCAGCATGTCAAATTTAATTTTCTAGTTAATGTAAATAGGTTTGGTCAAATAGACAAACGTAGAAACTTACACTTATTGTCACTTCTGCTGACTGTCTCCAGAATCCAAAAAAGATTGAGTATTTTGTATTATCGCTCTGGTAAAGTCCTTTCTCTTAGCGAGGCTGCTTCTTGACGTTTCGGTTAAAAGTTGGTGGCGGCGCCTGCGCCAATCCGCGGCAACAACAACGTGGCCGTGGCTGGTTCTTCGGTCCCCACAAGCTCCGTTCACTCTT
Source organism: Cyclura pinguis (assembly GCA_030412105.1). NCBI lineage: Eukaryota > Metazoa > Chordata > Lepidosauria > Squamata > Iguanidae > Cyclura > Cyclura pinguis. The sequence continues at coordinate 383,811,531 of CM059599.1, forward strand.
GCAATCTTCTACAAAGGCTGCAAGGGCTGGGAGCCTGGATTGGACCCCCTCCGAACCCCTAAAGACCCTCTTTACCGGGAGGGTACGATTACCGGTTTTAGATGATTTTTCAACCGGTTGTTCCACGTTGTGTGGTAGCTTAGTATGGAGCTAACCCTCTAAGCTGCCTTTCACGTCCGCCATGCGACAGGAAATCAAACTTTTCTTTTTAAACAGGCTTTCATGTAATAGCAATAGCAGCCACAATTCTATACCGCTTATCAGTACAAAGCACTCCCTAAGTGGTTTACAATGTTTTTAGCTAATTGCCCCCAACAAGCTGGGTACTCATTTTACCGATCTACAGAAGGATGGAAGGCTGAGTCAACCTGGAGCCCAGCAGGATCAAACTCACAACCTTGTGGCTACAGTACCGGCATTTAACCACTGTGCCACCAGGGCTCAGTAAGCTGGGGGACTCTATTTAGTAAACCTTTATTTAGTATTTAGTAACTTAACAGAATATTGTTTTAGGTTTTTATGATTTTATATGTTTTTAATGGTTTTTACATATTTTGCTGTTTTAATTTGTTGACGAAAGCCGCCTTGGGTCCCATGTCAGGAGAAAGGCAGCATTAAACAAACAAACAAACTAACTAACTAACTAACAAATTCATTCATTCATTCATTCATTCATTCTTCAGAGAAAGTTTGCCATTGCGTTCTGCTAAGGTTGAGGAAATGTGACGTGACCAACACGTTTCCATGGCTAAGCAGGGATCTGAACCTGGCCTCTCAGATTCCTAGCTGAACACTTAAACCACTAAATTGCTAGTTCAACAGTCAAACCACTAAACCACTCTAGCTCTTAATAGGTTGAGTGGTTTAAGTGTTGAATTAGGAATCTAGGAGACCGGAGCTCGAATCCTTGCTCAGCCATGGAAAAGACTGAAAGGAAATTTCATTCGGGGGACGGAATTTTTATTCATGGGGCAATGTCCTCATCCCTCTCCCTCCACAAATACCCAGACTGTCTCTATCCCTCCCCTGACTTTCTGGGGTGGCCACTCTTCCCTTGCTCAGGAGAGCTCCCACTTTCATCTCCTTCCCCCCACTTCTCCTTCTGCTCCGGTCCAAGCGGTTCCCAAGAAAGTTTCTTCATTCGTCGTCCTCTTCACCATCTCTGCAGGGTCCTTGGTGGGGGGAACAATGAAAGGGGAGAGATCCTTCTCAAGCTGCACTCCAAAACTGTTCAAAAACTTTGTCCTGTATTGCTGGTTCAACATTGGGGAGCATAGCACAAATGTTCACATGCCGAGTTATGCAAGCCTTGCGTTGAATGGCAAGGTTGCACAACAGTGTGCAATCTGGAGCACAACCCAATGCAAATTCACCTACGCAATGGCACTGCATGCACACTTCCACTTCCTCTACCTTGAACTGAAGGTGGGTGTTCCAAATCAGACAAAAATGTCCAAGGGTTTCCATAACAGGACTTACGCAGGGCTAAGACACCAACAGTTAGCCATCAGGAGGTGACAACAACTTCAGCGGAGAAAGTTTAAGCAAACATTTAACTCCTTCACCAAAATCAATGAAACTAAAAAAAATACTTTGCTCATAGCAAATTTGCAGGACATCCCCTGCAGGACAAAATAAAATATCCAGATGATTTTCACCTTCTCTTCAGCTTATGAAAACAGCATGGGCAGTCTCAGACAGATGAGAAAATTCAAAGCACAGACAATAATTATTTAAATCCTTTATAAGCTAAGAATGCACCTAACTCCTACATGTTTCCAAACTAAACAGCTATTTCTAAAGAAATATACTCAGAATGTAAAGTGCTGCATTTAGGCAGTAGAAGGATCATTAATTTATACACACCTATCAATAGACATGGGACACAGCCAAAGAAATTATATAACACCTTTTTGCCGTGAATAGCATGTACTAGCACTTTGCTTCCAAACTAAATCCAAGGTGCTGGGTTTAGCCTTTCTTCTTCCCTCTTTCTACATGTATATTTAAAAGAGTGCATTCTATAAAGGAGCAAATGGTCCTTTAACATTTATATAGATTTATTTATATATACATTTATATATACTGCTGATTTCACCACTACACCAGGCAAAATTAACCTCAATTAGAAGCAGGGCTTTTCAATTTTGACACGCGTACCATGAAATCCCCTCTAGGGAAACTGACATTGCTTCCACTATGATTCTGTGTTGTTTGTTTAGAAAACCTGGAAATAACCATTTTTATGCTGTCTTTCATCGTGTGTTGCCAATGAAGGAGGGCTACCTGCTAACGTCTGTACATTTCAGTTCCTGTTTTACACTTTTAATTTCTTTTTACGACATCGATTTTTCAGCACCAGGTACCATTCCTTTGGGGTCCAGTTCATTTTTACACATTTTTTAACGCATCCTCGGCAATCTTAACAGTACAATTTCCATATTGGTGAGTTAATTATATTTTTTAAAAAAATCCTTGCCACCTATTTGAATGACCGCTATGATTCCACTTTCAACACCCTATGGAATCCTGGGGTTTGCAGTTTCGGGAGGGGCCAGCCGGCCCCTCCCGAAACTGCAAACCCCAGGATTCCATAGGGTGTTGAAAGTGGAATCATAGCGCTATAATAGTCCAGTGCGCAAATGGCCTAAGACACAGGGCAACAGCTTCAAAGTACAGGAAAAGTAATTCCACTTAAACATCAGGAAGAACTTCCTTCTGGCAACAGCAGTTCAAAGGTAGAATACACCGTTTAGGAGTGTGTTGCAGTCTCCTTCTTTGGAGCTTTTTAAAGAGAGGCTGGACGGCCGTCTGTCAGGAGCGCTTTGACGGTGTATTCCTACATAGCAGGGGGTTGGACTGGATGGCCCCTGGGGTCTCTTCCAACTCTATGATGCTATGACGCATATCCCCAAAAGTGGAATACACTGCCCTGGAGTGTGGTGGAGTCTCCTTGTTTGGCGACTGGGTGGCCATCTTTCAGGAATGCCTCGTGTCCTCCTGCTTGGCAGAACGGGGTTGGACTGGATGACCTTTGGGTCTCACCAAATGATTCTACGGCTTGGTAGACTTGAGTTCTCATGAAAAGACTGTAGCTGCTAAATCTGCAAGGATTCCTGATCCAACAGGCTGCCACTTGCGTTTGAAAGTTCTCAGTGTCCCCGCACTCTATGAAGGAGGCCGTATCTTCTAAAAACGCCAGATTCCTCTGCATCTGGCTTTGGCTCTGAGAGCAACTGCAGATAGGTGCATCTCCTCTGCATTGGAGTGCTTGGGCTGGCAGGGTTCCAGTTCAGACAGCCCAAAAGCCCTCTGCGGTCGTGCCTGCACGCTGCAACCGGGCAGCACGTTCTGCTACAAAAAGGTTTGTTCCTACAGGCAACCCAACAAAGCGGCAGAGTTCCTTCCCTACAAGCAAGGACAGACAGAAACCACGGCATTTTCCATGGCTTACCTCGAACGCGAGTGTGTCAACACTTTAACACATTAAAGGTCTGTAATGATATTTGTGAGAAAGGCAGCACGGTGCTGTGATCCAAGTGTTTATCTAGGACTCAGAGAGACCAAGGTTCAAATCCCTGCTCAGCTGTAGAAACCCACTGGTGACTGTGGGGGGGGGGGTGTAAGTCACACTCTCTCAGCCTCCCAGGCAGGCAGAGGCAAACATCTTTTGGAGAAACCTTGCCAAGCAAACCCTAGGGGAGTCATCATAAGTCAGAGTTGATTTGGAGGCACACAACTTCAAGTCACGTAATAGCAAAAGCAAAACTGCTGTTTACAGATTGAAATAATAATGTCCTTAAAATTATTAAATTTAAGGATAGCAAAGAAATTTAAAATCAGTTAATTTCCAAGTTCTGCAAACCACTACATCTTGTAAGAACTTCTCCTGCATTGTTACTCTTTCCATAATTGGCAACAACAAACTTATATGTATTAACAGCCATACATAGATAATGGGAACATTTGCGAATTATCACAGGTACCTGATGTCCATATCCTGATACCCGTATAATGGGTAGCAGAGCTTGGAAAAGTTTATTTTTTTATAACAATTCCCTGAATACCTCAGATTTTTTTTTGTTTTTGAAGCTGCCACCTCAAAAAACTGACTTTTCCAGCCTCTGAGTGGTATTAGAATCATAGAAACATAGGGCCTTTCCACACTGCATTGTTATAGTGCTATGATTCCACTTTCAACATCCTATGGAATCCTGGGATCTGCAGTTTAGGGAGAGGTCTTTAGAATTCTCAGCCAGAGAGCTTTTTGGCCTCAAGAAACTACACACTCCAGAATTTCACAGGATGTTGAAAGTGGAATAGTAGCATAGAGCACCGTGTAGCGTAGAAAGGCTCATAGAGTTGGAAGAGACTCTAAGGGCCACCGAGTCCAACCCAATTCTGCCAGAAAGGAAAAGACCATCAAAGTATTTCTGACAGACGGCCATCCAGCCTCCGTTTAAAAACCTCCAAAGGAGAAGACTCCACCACACTCCATTGAGGCAGCCGCGCATTCCACTGTTGACCTGCTCTTACCCTCAGGAAGTTCTTCTGAATTTTTAGCTGGAATCTCTTGGATCCCATCTGGGAGAAAGACAGGATATAAATGCAACAAATTTGTTTGAAGCCACTGCTCCATGTCCCAGTCTCTGGAGCAGCAGTAAACAAGCTTGCTCCATCCTCCATATCACATCCCTTCGAATATTTAAACATGGCTATACTGTCACCTCCTCACCTTTTCTTCTCCAGGCTAAACCTACCCAGCTTCCTAAGCTGCTTCTCTTAGGGCTTCAAGGTTTCCAGGCCTTCTACCATTTGGTTTTTCTCCTCTGGACACCTTCTTTATGGTCCGTAACAGGATACAGTGCTGCAGGTAAGGCCTGACCAAAGCAGAACAGAGCAGTTTTATCATTTCCCTTGATCAGACACTAAAGTCCTATTGATTCAGCCTGGAATCCCATTGGTGTTTTTTTTTTTTTAGCTGCCACATCAGCTAATACGTATGTTAATGTACGTTACTATTTGCAAACTGGAACTAACCATGCTAGCTCAGAGGTTCTGGAAGCTGTAGTTCATGTAAAGCAACTTTACCAGGCTTTGCAGGGGAATTTATGTTAATATATTACTTGTCACGCTTCCAAAATCTTCTCCAGAGGATCCTCTAATCTCCCTGTGCAGTTTTGGAGAGGGGGTACCAACGGCTGCAGGGAGAGAGGAAATTCATTTTCCATGGCAGATGCAATTCCATCGGAAGAGAGGCACACTTGGATTTCACCCAATGTCCATTACAATGTCCATTGCTTCATGTGATAAGAACAGCACCTAGAGAAGCAACTTGTTTTTCAAATAGAATTCCCAGAATTCCTCAGCCACTGGCCATGTTGCCTGGGTGCAGAGGGTTCTGGGACTTGCGGGCCAAAAACCCCCCTTTTCCAAGATGAATACAATTGCTAAAAATTCTGCATAAGTCACAGAATCAAAGATGCATGGAAGCATAGAGCCGGAAGAAATCGCAAGGGCCATCCAGTCCAACCCCCTGCTATGCAGAAAAACAAAGCTAAAGACATCCATCCAACATCTGCTTATAGACCTCCAAAGAGGTCCTCTGAGGCTATTTCCACACTAGACTCCTACAGTGCTATTATTCCACTTTCAACATCCTATGGAATCTTGGGGTTTACAGTTTAGGGTTTGCAGTTTAGGGAGGGGCCTCAAAGGCACTATAACACTCTAGTGCAGAAGAAGCCTGAGACAATCTATTCCACTGTCAAATAGCTTTTGCAGTAGAAAAGTTATTCCTAAAGTTTAAGTGGAATTTCTTCTCCTGTAATTTGAATCCACTGATACATATCCTAGCCTCTGGAGCGGCACAAAAGAGGCTTGATCCATCTTCCACATGGCGTCCCTTCAGATATTTAAAGATATCCATCTTGTTACCTTTCAGTCTTCTCTCCTCCATGTTAAACATACCCAGCTCCTACAGTCATTCCTCATAAAGCCCGGTTTCTCAGATCTTCTGTCAACTCAATCACTCTTCTCTGGACACAGTGCAGCTTGTCAACATCCTGCTTGAACTACGGTGCCCAGAACAGGACACAGCACTCCAGGTGAAGTCTGACCAAAGCAGAACAGAGTGGCACTACAAATTCCCTTGAGCTGCACACTTTGCTCCTGTTGATGCAACTCAGAATTGCATTGGCACTGTTGACTGCTGCATCACACGGTGGACTCATGTTTAGTTTGTGGTCTAATAAGATCCCTACACCCCAGATCTTTATAATATTCCCTGTGTGTGTGCCTTTAAGTCTACCATGAACTTGTGGCGAATTTCATAGGGTTTTCTTAGGCAAGGAACACTCAGAGGTGGTTTTGCCAGTTCCTTCCTCTGAAAGACACCCTACAGTACCTGGATGGCCTCCCATCCAAGTACTAATCGGGGCTGACCTGCTTAGCTCCCAAAATGAGACGGGATCTGATGCCTTTAGGGGATTTAGGCCCTGTTGTTGCATACCTTACAGTCATTTCTGACTTATGGTGACCCCACAGTGAACCTATCACTGGGTTTTCTGGGGCTGAGAGTGTGCGACCTGCCCAAGGTCACCCAGTGGGTTTCCATGGCCAAGCACAGAACTGAATCCTGGTCTCCAGGGTCGTAGTCCAACACTCAAACCACTACGGAACACTGGCTCTCATTAACTCATACCAGCCTACAATTTAGCACAACAGTTATACTTACTAAAAGTAAGCCCCACTGGATACAACGGGGATGACCTCTGAGTAAACATGCATAGGCTTGCAAGATGCTCACAGCAGGAGGATTATGCAAAAGAAAGGGGAAAGAAAAGAAATGCTCCCACGTGTGTCTTAAAATCACTCCTTCTCCACCTTTGCCCCTTTTACATTACTTTTGCTGAGGTCAACCTAGAATCATAGAAACACAGAGTTGGAAGAGACCACAATGGCCATCAAGTCCAACCCCATTCTGCCATGCAGGAACAAACACTCAACACACACACACCCCAAAAAATGGTCATACTACCTCTGCTTAAAAACCTCCAAAGAAAGTGACTCCACCACACTCGGAGGCAGCATATTCCACTGCTGGGCAGCTCTGACTGTCAGGAAGTTTTTCCTGATGTTTAGGTGAAACCTCTTTTCCTGTAGATTGACTCCATTGCTCCGTGTCCTAATTTCTGGAGCAGCAGAGAACAAGCTTGCTCCATCGTCAACATGACATCCCTTCAAAACTTTAAACATGGCTATCATGTCCCCCTTAACCTTCTCTTCTGTAGACGAAACATACCCAGCTCCCTAAGCCACTCCTCATTGGGCATGGTTTCCAGACTCATCATCATTTTGGTCACCCTCCTCTGGACCCATTCCAGCTTGTCAATATCCAATATCCAATATGAATCACGCTGACCAAACTACCTATTCCAGGGATTCTTAACCTCAGATCCATGGACCCCTAGAGGGCTTTGATGTCCTTACAGGGGGTCCACGACAGTTTGAAGAAGCATTATGAGCTTTACAGTTAAAGCAGAAAGAGAGAAAGGAAGGAAGATAGAAAGACAGATGTGTACTGAATCATTGCAATAAAATATTACAAGATTGCGTGCATTGTTTCTGCCTTCTCTCCAAATCTGAAGACCCTTGATGAGCCAATTTAAACAAATATTTGATGCACTTTAGGGTTTTAAATCTTAAGTGAAGTCTCAGCAGTCCAAAGCAACAAAAGGGGGCCCTTGGTAAAGAAAAGGTTAAGAACCACTGGCCTATTTCATAGCTCGCAAGCACTACTAATAAGTTTTTTAAACTTCCAAATGCACTTCCAGAGCAAGCGGTTACAACGTTAAGTAGTATACAGTATCTTTGCTCTTCAGTACCACTGATTTAAAAAAAAAAACTGAAGGCATGACAAATGGAAATTTACAGCAGGCTTTGTCTAGCACTCATATTGCATAATATAGGTCTGGAGGAGGGAGCCAAAAATGCTGGTGGAAAAGAATGCTTATTAAGAAGCTTTTCTCAGAGCCATGACAGAAGCTTACTGAACCTGGGTCTTTTAGCCGAAATAAAGCACTGTTATAAATGAACCGCTTTGGTCAATTTGTGTGGAAGCTTGGGCTGAGCAATGGGAAACTTTTAATAATTTTTTTTCATTGCACAGCAAATCACCTTCACGCTTAAAAAAAAAAAATCCTTGGCAAGTTGTACTAAAACTGCAGTGGTGTTATCAGTTTAATTCAATTCTGAAGCAAGGGAGGCTGAGCTGATTGCATTGAAATGTTACAAGAGGGAAAGTTATGACTGACTGAGTCAGCAATGGGGAGAGACAGAGGAGGAAAGGTGAACGCAGCCAAACGCCAGCACTCTCATTTCACAAATGACTTTCTCCCATACTCACAGGGTGACCCGGATCAGCTTGTCACTTGTGTGACCACCACAACCAAAACCAAAGCTGTGTTGCTCGATTGCTTCCAAAATTCGGAGTCTGAGATGCTGAGAGGGAAAGTGGGGAACAGAGTCCTACAGCATCTTTAAGACTGATTTATTTTAGCGAACACAGAATCACAGAGATGGAAGAGACCACAAGGGCCATCGAGTTCAACCCCCTGCCGTGCAGGAATACACCATCAAAGTATTCCCGACAGATAGCCAGCCAGCCTCTGTTTAAAAACCTCCAAAGGAGACTCCTCCAGGCTCCCTCGGCAGGATATTCCACTGGCAAACTGCACTTGCTGTCAGGAAATTCTTCCTCCTGTTTAGACGGAATCTCTTTTCTTGAACTTTGAAGCCATTGTTTCATGTTCTAGTCTCTGGATCAGCAAAAAACAAGCTTGTTGCATTCCCCATATGACACCCCTTCAAATATTTAAATATAGCTATTATGTCCCCTCTTAATCTTCTCTTCTCCACGCTAAACATGCCCAGCTCCCTAACTCACTTCTTAGAGGGCTTCATGGTTTCCAAGCCTTTAACCATTTTGGCTGCCATCCTCTGAACACATTCCAGCTTGTCCATGGGATATCATGTTGAAGATGGAGCAAGCTTCTTTTCTGCTGCTCCAGAGACCAGGACATGGAGCAATGCATTCAAACTACAGGAAAAGAGATCCCACCTAAACATCAGGAAGAACTTCCTGGTGGTAAGAGCCATTTGACAGTGGAATATGCTGCCCAGTACGTGGTGGAGTCACCTCCTCTGGAGGTTTTTAAACAGAGCTGGATGGCCATTTGCCGGGGATGCTTTGAGTCTGTGTTCCTGCATAGCAGAACGGGGTTAGACCTGATGACCCTTGTGGTCTCTTCCAACTCTCTCATTCTATTCAAGTTGTTGCAACCCTAGCCCGTCCCGCACTAGGTGGCCCCTTGAGCCTTGCGCACACTTGCCCTCCTCTCCCTCTTCCTTGTGTCCCTCTCCACAAGGAGAGAGCACACCCGGTGAAGATATCCAGTTCCACCCCAAATCCAGCTGAGGGAGGGACGTACAGCCCCACTCACTCTTCCCTGTGCCTTCGGCTGGATCCTGAGACCGCAGAGAGTGTCTAGGTGAGAAAGAGGGCACAATGGACGGAGAGGCCCTGGCAGGGTGGCTAGCCTGGATACCCTGCCTTTCCTTCCTTGGATGCAGGAACATCCCCTCGGAGCTCACAGAAGCTTTCTGACAGGGCTTTAAACACACAAACATGGAGGTCCAACTGTATGCTCAGGGAGACAAAGACCAAGGACTGCAGGATGGCTTCAGCTGGAGCTGGCACAGGCTAATCTTGGAGCATAAAGATGCAAGGGCGCCGGTTGCAACAACAACAGCAGGGACTCCTGGTCTCCTAGAGCTGGAAGAGACCACAAGGGAAACCAGTCCAACCCCCGTCTGCCATGCAGGAACCCAGATCAAAGCTCTCCCGACAGACGGCCTTCCAGCCCCTGCTCAAAAACTTGCAAAGAAAGAGACTCCACCACACCCTGAGGCAGCATATTCCACTGCCAAACAGCTCTGACTGTCAGGAAGTTCTTTAAATGGAATCTCTTTTTTCTGCAGTTTGAATCCATTGCTCCTTGTCCTAGTCTCTGGAGCCGTAGAAAACAAGCCCGCTCCCTCCTCAACATGACATCCCTTCAAATATTTAAGTATGGATATCATGCCTCCTCTTAACCTTCTCTTCTGCAGACTAAACATACTCAGCTCCCTAAGCCACTCCTCATAGGGCTTCATGGCTTCCAGACCCTTCGCCATTTTGATCGCCCTCCTCTGGACACGTTCCAGCTTGTCGATATCCTTCTTGAACTGAGGTGCCCAAAACCGGACACAGGATTCCAAATGAGGCCTAACCAATGCAGAATAGAGTGCTACCATTACCTCCCTCGATCTAGACACCATACTCCTATTGATGCAACCAAGAATCGCGTTGGCTTTCTTGGCTGCTGCATCACACTTCCCTTCTTCTTCTCTCAAAAGTTGATCTGGGTACTCATTTATATTAGTATTAAATGGTGTACTGTTTTCATAAGTCTCTTTACTCTTGATTGTCTTGTATTTATTTTGTTTTTCAGAAATATGGTTTCTATTTGTTCTGGTTTTCTTTTTCATTTTTGCTCATTTATGTTTATTAAATGTCAATAAAAATATTATTTTTTTAAAAAGTTGATCTAGGTACCAGCAGGCATCTGCAGTGGCTCATCGGCAACCCAGATTTAGTCAGAGGTGGAAGCAGAATAGTAGCTGGGGTGTAACTTGGCATCTTCTGGCACAGGAGCCCTGGACTTGTGTTCACTTAGTCTCTTGCGTAGCTCCAGTGAGAATAGGAAGTGTTGCAGTGGGGGGCTTTCCCATTTCAGTAGGGCAGGGGAAGCTGCAGCAGAGGCAAAGGAATTACGATTTTCCTTGCAACCGCCTATGTTCAAATAATTATTCGTGAGTCATCTCACCTTCCGTGAACTGCACTCGTGATCTCTACAACAATTTAATATTGTTTTCATTTCACTTATGCTGTAAAACAGCAACTCTTAACCTGTGGTCCATGGACCCTCCAAGGGGCTGTGAGGTCCTCCCAAGAGCTCCACAAAGGCTTGAAGAAGTGTTATGATTTTTTACAGTTAAAGAAAGAAAGACGGATGGCCACACATTGATCTCAAAAATCATTTTTTTTTATTATTACCACTATCATCAATACCAATTTGTACGGAATCATTCCAGCATACATAGCGTAAGAGGAGTGTGCGCATTTACTTATTTCTGCCTTGTCTTCAAATCTGAAGACCCCGGATGAGCAACTTTAAATAAATATCTTACACACTTCAGAGCTTTAAATCTTGAGTTCAGTCTTGGCGATCCACAAAAACAGGAGATACTCAAAGGGGGTCCCTGATAAAGAAAAAGTTAAGAACTGCTGCTGCAAAACATTTTGTAAGCTCGCAAGAATTTAACGCTGATTTTTCATTTTCTGTCCTCAAGCCATTCAGCAAACCCGACAAGTTTTAAAAACCAGTTGGGCAAATCAGTGCAAACTGACTGAGTGACACCAGTGGCTATATATTGGAGTCTAGATCTTCCATTCCTTCTCTGAGATGAGGCCAGAGTTTGGACACCTGGCTTGTTGGGAACTGTATCTCCCGAGATCCCTCTGCCAGCAGGGCTGGGTTGGCTGGGGGCAGTGATGTAGACTCGAGTTGATCGACTCGAACTCGAGTCAGACTCAAGTCACTTCAACGACTTGAGTCAGACTCGACTCATCCATAAATGATGGACAGACTTGACTCGAGACTCATCTTTTTATTATTATCATTGATCCACTTGTTGCCCTTGGAAGTCCCACTACCTCCTCCAGCCTTTTCCCAATCAGCAGTAAGGGAATGTTATGCTGATGACTCAGAGCTGCACGTGTTTCCTATGCCCACCTATGCCTCTCCTTTGTTTCCCGCCTTTGTCCAGAAGCCGTTCATAGGAAAGAACAGGGCAGGAAGATTTAAGAGGGGGAACACAGCGCTTTGTACCTTTTTTTGGCGTGCGTGGGCAAGAAGTGGTCTTTGCATCCGGGTCGAGGGGAGGGTTAGGGGTTGGAGTCCCGTCAATGTTAATGTGAAATCCTCTTCTTCCTCTCCCTTCCCCCTCTAGCCACCTCCTTGCTCGGTCAGAAGCAGTTTCCTTCCGTTTGCCTTTCCCGTTCCTTGATGGCTGAGGGCTTCCTTCCAATCCTGCTTGCCTGCGAGTAAATGGGAAAGGAAGGGTGCCCTTGCCAGCCATGGCAGAGTGGAAAGCACTTTCCTTCAGAACAGTGGCAGAGCTTGGAGTGTGTGGAGGGGGGGCGGGAGGGGCTACAGCACGAGGGACGTGGCTGCGGTGCATGGCCGTGGTGCACGGGGGCGTGGCTACGGGTCGAGACGCCCCAAAAACATTGCTGCCTGGGGCGGATCACCCCTCTGCCCACCCCCCCGTCCCTCCGCTTTCCTGTTCTTTGATGGTCAAAGGCTTCCTTCCAATCCTATTTGCTCTTAATCTTAGATTAGATCACCAGCCTCTTTTTTTTTTCTCTGTTAAAGTTGACTCCCATACTTGAGACTTGACTTGAATGATCTTGCAAGGACTTGGAGCTCAGTTTGAGACTTGAAGGAAGGGATTTGAGACTTGGAGTAAAAGACTTAAATACATCACTGGCCAGGGGGGTTGGTGCTTCTGGAAGCTGTAGTCCAGAATAAGTAATTTTGTCAAATTCTAGCTGTGACTCAGATCAATCCTACGGAAGATCTGTATTCAAAGAGGAACATCAGCACCCGCAGAGACATGTACTTTGAGTTCCACATATGCACCAAATCCTGATTACAGAAAGTTCCCCAAACAATACTATTAAGACTGGCCCTTTAAAAAGTAAAATCAGCAGGAGTATCGCTAAAAGAACCAAAAGCCTGTACTTTATAAAAGATTAAGTGTAACATTTTCTAAATTACTCAAATGATGCTAAAAGCCTACATGCTTCCTTTCGGTCCTTTCTCTCCCTCCCCTTCCCATTTCTAAAATGAACAGGCCTAAACACTATACTGCTGGAAATTAATTTTGCAAATGCAGGCCTTTTTTTCAGTACATGTTGGCATGGTTCCGAGATTAAGAAATATGTGGAAGAGCTATTGATTCTGTATTTAAAGATCGCTTTTCCTGCTCTTTGACCAAACAATGATCCCAAAGCTGTGGCAGCTTGTAGCTTCCTCGTCATTGGGATGACAAATGTCTTCTGGTTTTAATCCGAACTTTAAAGATTTCCAAGGTGTCGACCCTAATTTGGGGGATAGGTTTGAGCATCTTGGACCACTCTTTTAGAGTTCAGAATAAAACCTGGAGTGGGATTCACCATCCCACTGGCATGGAGTTCATTGCCCCAAGGGTGCTACAATGCTACTAAAACCAGGGGTGCACAATTTTCCAGTGGTCAGGTAGCCAATCAAAATTCATGCTTGCCACAACCTGATAGTTATTTGCCATCACACTAAAATTTGATTTCTGGTGACTCTATTATGAGACCAGGAGCTCTGGTCATAATCTGCCCTGCTCAAGTCTTGAGAGCTTAGGAATGTAGCTATCTTGACTGAGTCCATCCACCTGCAAAGTCTCTTTTCCTACCACTTTCTACCTTAGCAAGCTTTATTTTATCAAGTTGGCTGCATTCTCCTTGGCATGATTATGGTCATAATTTAGTGCCTAAGTGCTTTGCTGTGAAATGGGGAAAGAATGGGATGTAGCGACGGATGGGAAGCTGGGAACCTGTGAATGTTTGGGTAAAGATCTGTGATAAGAATGAATGCACAGAACGTCATGCTGTTGGTAGGGTAAATGAGGACATCAGAAGAGTGGATGGGGGAGCCCAGGAATAGTGTTGTTTTGATTCGTTAACAAATGGGATAGTATGTAATGGTTTATATAGCACTGCAAATCTAATGTTCTGTTAGCCTTAGCAATTATCAAGTTGGGCAGTTTTTCCTTCTGTGTTTTGAATAAAGCCTTTGAACTCTATTCTCTGAACATGGGAGATAGGCTGTACATCACATTTGTCTTTTCTAAGGAGCCATGTCTTCTCATGATACGTCCAAAGTATGACAGTCTCAGCTTAGGCCATTTCCACACTAGACTGTTATAGGCCATTTCCGCACTAGCCTGTTATAGCGCGATGATTCCACTTTCAACATCCTATGGAATCCTGGGGTTTGCAGCTTAGGGAGGGGCTTTCAGAATTCTCAGCCAGAGAGCTCTTGGGCCTCAGTAAACTACAGACCCCAGGATTCCACAAGATGTTGAAAGTGGAATCATGGCACTATAACAGGGTAGTGCGGAAATGGCCTAAGCTGAGACTGTCATAGTGTCATCTTGGCTTCTAGAGAGAGTTCAGGCTTGATACGCTCTAAGACATATCCATCTGTCCTCCAGCACCACATTTCAGATTCTCTTCCTGCCAGCTTTCTTTGCTCGCCAGCTTTCACAACCATACATAGAAATCAAAGACACCACAGCCTGGATATTTCTGATTTGAGTCTTTAATGGTATATCTTCGCCCTTGAGGATCTCCTCTAGTTCTTTCCAAGCTGCCCTTCCAAGTCCTAGTCTTCTTCCAATTTCTTGACTACTGTCTCCAAGGTATAGAACGACTGAAAATCTTTATTTATCTCAATGTCTTTGCTACCCACCTTTAAAGCAATGTAAGTCATATGTGGTCATAATTTTTGTCTTCTTTATAGTCAACTTTAAAATCCCCTCACGTTAAAGACCCATAGTGACAAGGAGGTAAGAAAAAAGCCCCCATCTTCCCGTTGTGTGGAGTATCAGAAACATTCAAAAAGTAGAATGGAACTCTCCCTGATCTTCAAGAGTTCCCAAGGCTCAGTGTACTGTCAGAAGAGCTGGACCAGAAGAGCAGAGAGAGGCAACTGATTCAGGAGACAAGCACCGGGAGTAGCCCCTGCACCTTGTTCCTTGTGAATCCCTTGACCTTTCCACTTCTTCTGTTCTGGAATTTGATGCAGTTCCAGGCCTCCGTAAAACTTCAAGACCTCAAGAACGTTAAGAGGTGACATGATCGCCATGTTTAAATATTTGAAAGGATGTCATACGGAAGGTGGAACGTGCTTGTTTTCTCCCGCTCCAGAGACTAGGGCATGGAGCAATGGATTCAAACCACAGGAAAAGAGACTCCATTTAAACGTTAGGAAGTACTTCCTGACAGTAAGCGCAGTTCGACAGCGGAATGCGGCTGCTAAAACAGGAAAAAGAGTGCTACACCCTCTAAGAAGCGCTATAAAAATCTTTCGTTGTCAAAAGCCTGAGTCAGAACGTATAAAGCCTTTGCCCATCGAAGGAGGGACTGCAAGGAGAAGGCTGCTCTCGCCTCCCTTGCAAGGGTATTCACAGTGGCGGAGCTTGGAGTGCGTGGAGGGGTGGGTGGGACGGAGGGCGGGACTACCATGCATGGGGGCAGGGCCACCACGCGTGCGGGCAGGGCCATGGTGCATGGAGGCATGGGCCTGGGGTATGCGGGGACGTGGCTTCGAGCCGGGACGCCCCAAAAACTTTGCCGCCCAGGGTGAGGCGTCTCCCCGCCCCGCCCCACCCTATCCTATGCAACTGGGCATTCAGAGCCTGGGGCACCACTCAAAAGTTCCTGTTTCAAGTGCCCACCAACCACGCCTGGGAAGGTTCTGGGAATGAGGGAAGGGCCTCTTAGGATCTCAGGCCCCAGTTAGATTCATAATGGGAGATAAAATCTGTCCCCTTATTCTTTGCTTCAGGCAACCAAAGGTCCTAAACTGACCCTTACTGTCTGAGAGGGTCCTTTCTACCTCTCCAAGCTCAGAAGTTTCATGATTCTCACTCATGTCCCCCACCGCATCAGATCCTAATATTTTCTGACCCCTGAACAAGCTGCCAAATACATTTTGTCGACTTTGGATTGAAACGGTCATATGACAAAATGGTTTAAAACAATTATCTTAACAATTTCGTGCCACATAAATTTTTGTTTGTACATTGTCCTGAAACCTTATCATATCGGTCAGGATATGCATATTAAAATAAAACTGGAGTCATTCAACAGAAATCACAAAACGAGAAGAAATCCATCAAAAGGCATTAGACAAACACAAAACATTTTTTTCAGCCCACAAAGACAGCCAAAGAACAGCTCGAGAGAGTGTTCCACAATTTGGGTGCCATCACTGAAAAGGTCACGTTCCAAGTAGCCACCCACTTAATTTCATAACACGAAGTCAACCAGAGCAGTGCTGCCTCCTCTGAAAAGCTTTAATAATCCAACCAATGCTTCTGCTGTTAAAATAAATGTCAGTTGACTAGATCCAGAACGTTAAAAACCCTCAAACTACCTTTCTGCCTTGTCTTCACTTTCCCGGACATGTTACAGCTCTCTGAGGGCCTTTCCGCACTACACTGCTATAGCGCTATCATTCCACCTTCAACGTTCTGTGGAGTTCTGGGGTTTGTAGTTTATTGAGACCAAAGCACTCTCCGGCTAAGAATTCTAAAGGACCCTCCCTCAACTGCAAACCCCAGGATTCCATAGGCTCTTGGAAGTGGAATAAAAGCAGTATAACAATACAGTGCAGAAAGGCCCCAAGTCTCATCAGTTTGCCTTCTATGAAATTTATGTTAGAACACAAAACGGTGGGTTCAAGGTAAATTCTGGAGATCAGATCCCAAATCTGCTTTCTGTTTAGCATCCAGGGCAAGTTCAGAAATCATACCCTCCAACTGATCCGATTTCGCAGGGGCAGTCCAAATTAATCCTCTGTCACCCCATTTTTTCAGCTGCTTTTAAAATGTTTCGGAGTTTCTCTTCTCACCCCACTTTCCCACTTTGTCCTCGGCTTCTTGCCTTTCCCTGTAGGCTCAGGCAAAAGCCAACTGCTGCAGCCTCTCCTAGCTTGCAGGTTCTTCTTCATTAATAATGTTTGCCATCTTGACCACGCTCTCATGTTGCTTGGCCACTTGTGTCTCAGTTTTAATTTCTGAAATGTTGTAGAGGATGAGAAATGCGAATTTTGTGACTGGCCACACCGACTGCGGCATCCATTTTATGAATGGGCAGCCCTAACCTCCATCGCAGCCATTTTCTGAGAGCACCTGCAACATCCTTTAAAAGTCTCAAATATATTCCAGCTGATCCTAAAATGTTGTGAACCTTTGCGCTACACCTTTAAAAAAAAAATCGAATGACTGAAACTAGCCACCATCTTCGGTCAGTCAAAAGTGTTTAAACCAATGAAATTTTGCACCTTTGGCTTTTTAAAAGAGAGCGCAACAACAGAAGGAAGAGTCTTTTACGAATCTGTCAATATCTGTGGAATTTGTATCATGAAATCAAAGAGAAGATCTCATACCCTCAAGAAAAGAAAAACTGGAAAAAATATTATCATGTCATGAAAATGGAGAAATTGATATTATTAATGTCACCAACTCGAACTTAGGCCTCCGGAGATGTCTAACTTAAAGAGAACAGAAGAAATCTTCTTATTTTTATCTGTTCTTTGGGATTACTGTTTGTTCCTTATGCTTGTAATTTCAATATGTAACCTGAAACCTGTCTTGTTGTCTCTAAAAACTGTACGGCAGCTGGTAATGGATGGACAAATGGATAGACAGTTCCCTGTGTGCTAATGTCATTGCAATGATTTTTTTTTGAATAATATAAATCCCTGAGAGATCACACCCCTTACATGATGCCACCTCTGTGAGAATTGACCATTTATTCCTCCTCTCTGTTTCCTAAGCTTTAACATATTTTTCAGAGGACTTCTTACCCTATGAGTACCAAATTTGCTCAGGTATCCTTTGTGTAGGACTTTATCAAAAGGTTCTTGGAAATCCAAGTAAACAGTACCTATGGAAGAATTCCTGTCCACATGTTACGGACACTTACAAAGAACTCTGAAAGGTTCATGAGACAAGACTTAACTTTTGCAGAAGCCTTTTTACTTGTCCTTCAGCAGGGCCTGCCTTATATATAATTAGCAATTTGTTTCTTAATACAGGTTGAACATTCCTAATCCAGTGATCTAGACTCAAGTCAACTGAGTTGGACTCAAGTCAGACTTAAGTCTTGTCAGTGACTCAACTCAGGCCCTTTTCGTATGGCATCTGCTATGAGAAAGGGCGCCTGGAGCATCACACGACTGTTAGGAGTGATCTGCACGACACATTCACAATCGAGCAACGCTCCAGGGCCTGGCAGGTGCCGCTCGTGCACTTTTTCATTTTTGGCTTTCAGCCGAAAACGGTGCACAATCGCGCATTGTTCCAGGGCCCCGTGTGCACTTGCCGTGCGTACAGAGCCTCCGGAGCCACAGCGGTCGCGCTTCCTGCCCAGCGCAGCCTGGGAAACTCCTAGGCTGAGCTGCGGAAGGAAGAGGTGGGGCTCGCGCACCGCCTGCTTGGGAGCAGGCAGCTCACGTAGAGTTGAAGCAGCCGGGATGCGAGAGCCTCTTGCTGGAGGCTGCTTACATGATCCCGACACCCCAGCGCCAAAAAAAGGTGCATTACGGAAAGGGCCTCAGACTTGACTCAGCCATAAAGGATGCACTGACTTGACTCGACTTGAGACCTGTATATTTTTTAGTGATTGACTTGCTGTGCTTGGTTCAGTAACATAACACATTTATCCAGAAACTTTACGACTTTGAACAACACTCCTATCTCTTTTTGTCTACTGATCACATGACAATCTCTCTCAAGCCCAAAGTGTGAGCACATTTCTCAGAGGGGAACAGCAAACAGGTTAGGCAATGGGCTTGAGGCAGGCTTGAGGTCTGCTCAGCAGCCTGTCCCCGCTGCATATTGGAGGAGCCTTCTAAACTTTTCCTAAGAGCGGAAGGCAAGACTTGTTCCCAAAGCATAGGACATGTTTCTCAGAGAACAGCAAGTGTGTTAGGCTTGAGGAGGAAGGATCCTTCCTTCTACAGCTTTTGAAGCTTCAGTAATGGGGAGTAAGAAGAATCTTATTCCCTACTTCTGAAAAACTCTCCAGCTTTGGAAATGGGAAGTAGGAGGGATCCTATCCCCCGCTTCCAAAGCTGCAGACTCTTTTATGGCCATCAGCAGAAAAGCCTTCAGTTTCAGGAGGGGGGGGGGTAAGAAGGATCCTATTCTTCACCTCTGAAGCTGGAGATGGCAAAATCGCAAATGTGGAGGGCCAACTCTGCTTAAATTGTTAAAACTGACTTTATTCAACTTTGTCCAGAAATTCTGGAATACAGGTTGGGGTATAAAGTTGGCTCCCAGACATGAGACTTGATTTGAGACTTGAAGTTAGAGACTTCAGACTTGACTTGAGACTTGGAGCAAAAGCCTTAAATACATCACTGCCCTAATCTGGAAATCCGAAATCCTCCAAAAACTGAAACTCTTTGCCGCCCGCTTTCACTTTCGAGGCAGCAACTGCAGTGCTCCTGCTTGTTTCTCGCAGATCCTCAGACTTTCTCCAGCCTCACATCTCATACACAACACAAATAGAGAATTACTGAGACGCGAGACTGGCAAGACACACAAGGGTCTGTGAAATGGTGGGAATCCAGGCACAGTGCTCAGCATGAATCCATGCCTCTGACCATGCCTTGATTACATCCCGATTGGTTTACTGTGACACAGTCTACCTGGGGCTACCTTCGGAACCTGTTCAGAAACTTCAGCAGCTCCAAAATACCGTGGCCAGACTGCCAACTGGAACTGGTTATAGGGAGCATATGAGTCCCTTGCTGAAACAATTTCACCAGCTTCCAGTCCATTTCTGGGCGGAGTTCAAAGTACTGTTTTATTACCTAGAAAGCATTGTACAGCTTAGGTCCAGCCTATCCGAAAGATCACGTCTCCCTATACAAGCCTACCTGAATTTTAGGACCTTCAAGGAAAGGCTTTCTCTTGGTTCCATCACCTTCCTTGGTACAGCTGGTGAGGACCTGGAAGAAAGTATTCTCAGTGGCTGCTCCTTGGCTATGGAACTCTCTGCCAAGAGAGGTCCAGTTGACCCCCTTCTTGCTTTCCTTTCGTCGACAGGCCTTCAGTTAGGGTACAGCGGGGTGCCAGCTTTCTCCACCATACCTCATCCCCCTTACTACAGACACACAAATGCATTCTGGTGTCTGTGGTTTTTCCACTTTTGCAAGGGTCCTGCATCCCTACCCTAGCAAACGTGGAGGGCCAACTGTATGTTTTTAGGTTTCCACATGCACTAGCAAGTGAGAAAAAAGGCTGTGATTCACTCTCAGGCAATATTCACTTTACAGCAGTGATCTGGAACCTAATCCATTGTATTATCGATGTATGCTTGTACAGTGCCGGCTCTTAGGGGCATTTTACATATTTCAATTAGAACAGCACAATTTTTCTTTGGGGTTCTTTAAGAACTCTCATGTGGATACCCTCTGGACCCAGTGATTTGGAGAGGGGGGTTTAGTGTGTGTGTGTGTGTGCGTGTGTATCCTTGTGACACAGCTTAGGGATGTGGCTAGCAGAGCACCCTAGTAAAAGAGGGTGATGTAATTTGATTGGCTCTCTGACGGAAGAAAACCCAGCCCTAGCCAGGGGGAGGGGCTGTGGG
This sequence comes from Cyclura pinguis, assembly GCA_030412105.1. Classification (NCBI taxonomy): domain Eukaryota; kingdom Metazoa; phylum Chordata; class Lepidosauria; order Squamata; family Iguanidae; genus Cyclura; species Cyclura pinguis. The sequence goes on from CM059599.1 coordinate 383,832,115, forward strand.
GAAAGACAGCAAACAGTATATTAGGGATGGGCCAATCAAACCCGTGAATCTTCAAATCCTGGGCAAGGATTCGAGATTCGCGAATCCAAATCCCTCTGCCAAAAGAGGCAGACCAAATCTTTCGAATCCACCAACCTTATAGTCTGTTGGAGACCTGGGCGCCCGAAAACCTGGAAGACCAGACACACAAGGGGAGATGGCAAGCAGGTGAGTTTTTCCCTTGGAGTAATAATGGCCTTTGCTAACAATTTCAGAAATTACATCTGGGGTTGTATTCTAAGATATTTAAATTGAACATTTAATATTTAAATTCGGCACTTGGCTGGAAGGTACAGTCTTGAGATTTCATGGACAGCTGAAAGATTTCTTTGCATGGCTCCCTTGCAAAGCTCTTTCAGACACAATTCTGGGGTTTGTAGTTTTACAAGGTGTCACATCCTTCTGTGCCAAAGTGTGCTGGTACATCATCAAACTACAAACCCTACGATGCCATAAGGAGCTATGCAAAGAAAAGCCAGTTTTGACCTGGATTATCTCTCTACTGTAGTAAGTGGCCCTGTTTACACGGGCAGGAAAAGGTGGGATTAATAATCCACATTTTCCTGCCTGTGTAGAAAGGGCCTTCATGTCATTTCCAGTCTGGGGAGATCCTGAGGCAAAACTAGCCAGATTTCTTCAGAGGGAGGTTTGTCTTTGCCCAGGCTTTTGCTGAAGCTGAGAGAGTGTGTCTTGCCCAAGATTATACTTCTTTCCCTCGCCTTTTAAACCCCCTTTTAAAAAAGAATTCCAAAGATTCAAGATTTGTGAGATTCATGGATTCCCAGAACCTTCCAGGGATTCAGGTTGGGATTCAGAAAATTCTGGATTCGTCCCATCCCTACAATATATATATATTGGTAGTGTGGGTTAGAATCTGGTTATTCCTTCAGTGAGTTTCATAGAGTCTGAGCATGCAGTAAACCAAAAGAGGGTTTTCTGGGAGAAGGTTAGCTTCTCAGAGGCCTAGTGTAGGGGCAGAGAAGAAACCAAGCCACCTCTGAAAGGGTCAGAGAGTGGAACCCCGAGTGGGGAAACAGACCTTTGTGCTGGGAGAGCCAAAGGGGTGTGTGAGTGAAAGCTCTGTTGAGGAAACACTATGGTATTTTACAGAATACAGTTAAATATATGTGAGAACGTGTTATTTTGTTTGAATCTTTCTGAATCGTCGGTTTCTTTTCCCTTGTTGGTTCTTTAATAAAAGATTTCATCCTATTTTTCCATAACTACAGCCTTCACAGAGTGTTTTCTTCTGTTTTATTTAAATAACATGCTACCAAAGGTTATCCGTTCCATTTGGAGTAACCAGTGATACGCTTTGCCCTTTTATCCACAAAGGTTGTGGGTTTTAGGGACAGCAGGGGTGTAATTAAGTGTGGGGAGGGAGCCAGGGTGTGATAATAATATTAAAAGGGGAGCTGCTACCCCAGTGAGTGAGAAAAAAAGCAGGCCTGGTTCGTCTGTGCCCTGGGCTAGTCCAAGTAAACTTTGCCAAGCAAGCCTTCCTTTTCTATTTGTACCCACTCCTCACAATCACATACACAATCCAATCATAACCTCTGTGATAGTCCTCTCTTACGACTGGCATTTTGCTCAGCTTCTCACTCTCATTCTCCTGGAAACATGAGTTCAAATTTTACTGCCCTGTCACTTTAGCCACGAAAGTAAATGAAAAGAATTCATTCAACTTCTCTTCCATCTCCTTATTCTCCTTCAGAACACTTTTAATTTTGTGGTTATCCAGTGGCCCAGCTGCCTTCCTGGCAGGCTTCTTGCTCCTCAAGGGTTTAAAGAACGCTTTGTTGTTAGTCTGTTTGTTAGCATTAGTAATAATCCCCTTTGAATCCTTTTTTATACTCCCCTTTTTTTCCCATTGCATTTCCTCAGTGCAAGCTTGTACTCTTTTAAGTTTGCCCCATTTCAGCAAGATCCCCAGTTTCTGAAGGAAACCCTTTTAACTCACAGCTTCCTTCTGTCGGCTTGTCAGCCACGACTGTGACCTCTTGGACTTTGTTCTTCTTTTTTTGATCTGTGGCATGCATTTTAGCAGAGCCGCTATTAAATTGGTTTTGAGTGGGCTCTGAGCTACTGGACAGACTTCATCCTTTGGTCATTTCTTTGCAATATCCTTTTTACCAGCAACTTCACTCTGGAGAAATGTCTTCTTTTGAAATCAAACGGGACTGTGTTGGAGTTCCCTGGTCCTTTCCTATACATAAAAACTAAATTTGATAGCATCATCATCACTGGTTCCAGTCAATTCAAGCATATTCACATCTCACACTATGTATCAGGCAGTAATACTCTGGATTAGGTCCAAGCTCACAGAATCATAGAGGTGGAAGGAGCCTCATGGGTCATAGAGTCCAACCCCTGCTCAATGATCTCCAGCTAGAGCATCCCATGCAGGCAGTTGTCCAGCCTGTTTTCTGAAGACATCTAGAGGAGACCCTTCCACCGCTGGTTCCATTGTTGAACCACTCTTACCACTGAGAAATTTCATCTAATGTTCAATCAAAATCTACCCTCCTGTAACTCAAAGACCTTAACACCTCCCTTCTGGTTCATTCCATGACCTGCTGTCATGGCCTTTTAGAGCATATATAAAAATTTCTACCTCTTCAGTTGAACAGAATGTGCATACATCCAGTCAACGTGAAGGGAGTTTGAGTCACACATTATTACAACATTATCTGTTTGAGATGCCTCCAGGATTTCATTGTTCATCTCAAGATCCCTGTGAGCATCATTTGTGATGATAGCATGTATCTAGTGCTGAGTTACGTGTGCTGCCCGGTATTGTCACCCACGGGAATTGTGGAGAGAAAACAGCAGCTTTGAAGGCTTCCAGCTTAGACTAGCTTTCATACTTAAGACACATCATGTGTGACTCAGTAGAAGAGATGCAACGCTTGGTAAAAATGGAAAGCAGTAAAAAAAGATGTTGACTGCATTGCAGGTGGATGGATGGATGGACAGACGGACGAACGGACGGACAGATGGACAGACGGACGGACTCCATCAAGACCTGAGCAGAGCTGTTAATGACCAGGGCACTTGGATGCCTGAACTATCCCTAGAAGTCAAAATGACTAAACTGTGGCTATTGTAGTTTAAGAGCCGCATGAGATAACATGACTCATCTGAAAGACAACAAAGCTAGGTAACGTTGCAGGTAGTAGGAAAGACCACGCTACAGGTAGAGTGATTCAATCAAAGAAATCCTATATCAACAAGATGTAAGCAGGGTTGTTGATAACCAGGGCACTTGGAAGTTTCTCATTCACAGGGCCATCATAAGTCACAGCCAACTTGACCCCAAATCGCCACCACAACCTTCACACATTGTAACCCTCCACTGAGCAACACCCTCTCCAATAAACCAATAGTTTTTAATCCAGAGATAACATAGAATCATAGAATCATAGAAATGTAGAGTTGGAAGAGACCACACGGGCCATCCAGTCCAACCCCCTACCATGCAGGAATACCCTCAAACACTCCCGACAGATGGCCATCCAGCCTCTGCTTAAAAACCTCCAAGGAAGGAGGCTCCACCACACTCCGAGGCAGCCTATTCCACTGCCGGACAGCCCTGACCGTCAGGAAGTTCTTCCTGAGGTTCAGGTGGAATCTCCTTTCCTGCAGCTTGAATCCATTGCTCCTTGTCCTGGTCTCTGGGGCGGCAGAAAACAAGCCCTCTCCCTCCTCTACATGGCATCGCTTCAAATATTTAAACATAGCTATCATGTTCCCTCTTAACCTTCTCTTCTGCAGACTGAACATACCCAGCTCTCTAAGTCTATCCTCATAGGGCTTGGCTTCCAGGCCCTTCACCATTTTGGTCGCCCTCCTCTGGACCTGCTCCAGTTTGACCATGTCCTTCTTGAATTGGGGTGCCCAGAACTGGACACAGGAATCAAGATGAGGTCTAACCGAAGCAGAGTAGAGTGGTACCAGTACCTCCCTCCATCTAGACACCAGACTCCTATTGATGCAGCCAAGAATTGCATTGGCTTTCTTGGCTGCCGCATCACACTGCTGACTCACGTTCAGCTTGTGGTCTATTAAGACTCCTAGATCCCTTTCACACGTACTGCCATCCAGCCACGTGTCCCCCATCCTATATTTCTGCATTCCATTTTTTCTACCTAAGTGTAGGACCTTACACATCTATGTTTTCCTTTAAAACTAATCATTCCAGCTCCCCATTTTGACTCTGCTGCTTCTAGAAGTAGTAGCACAGAAACACCTATCCACAACTTCCCCTTTCAGATGTCTCTGATGCATTCATTTTCCACACAGACCTTTGTGACCCTTTGATTGGCTATTGTGTCCTATTGCACACTCACAATCCCTTTATGTTGTGGTGGCGGTGGTGTGCCTTTGAGTCATTTTTGGACTTATAGCAACCCTAAGATGAACCTATCACAAGGTTTTCTTGGAAAGATTTGTTCAGAGAGGGGTTTCATTTGCCTTCCTGAGGCTTAAAGAGTGTGACTTGCCCAAGGTCACCCAAGGTCTCCCTAGCTGAGCCGGGATTCAAACACGGGTCTTCAAACATTAATCCAACATTTCAACCCACTACACCAGCTGGCTCCCCCTCTATGTACCACCCCCTTTTTGACAATTAGAAACATTTTCACTTCCATCCCTTGAGGATGGTTCAACCAGAACCAAATAGTTCCTGCCCTCTGTTGGCTTTTAAAAGCTGCTCTGACATCCTTTTTTTAATGTAACACGCCAACAATTTGGTCCCATTCTTTACTTCTTATCTTATTTATTTATTAAAACACTACTACCTTATGCTTTAACATAGAATCTCACAGAAACGTATAACACAATTTCCAGATTAAAAGCATAAATAATTTGAACAAGATAAAAACATATTAAACAGAGCCACGGTTAAAACAACTTCGTGTCCTGGCTGGCAGCCAGCCAAGGTTCACAGTTCTCCAACCAATTTTTAGCAGCAGCCATGGACAAAGTTAGTCAGCCAAGTACCATTCATTGTTTCAGCAGTCCAAGTCAGTAAAAAATTCCAAATATCAGTCCCAAGGAGTATCCAGCAGCATAGCCAGCACACAAGGTGAGGGTCAAAGCTTCCAGGAACACAAATCAGGGATCCAAACAAAATATGTGTTGCTTTCACCAGTCACACCAGTTGTCTGCAACCGTTTTCTCCCCATCCCATCCCCAGTATTGATGATCCAACAGCCTCCCCCAGCTGTTTGCCTAATTAATGCATCTTCTCTATATACGCACTCTGAGTCTCGTGGGCTTTCCCTTTCTCATCTACGCTGAGCTGCAGTAAGTATTGTCCTGTTTATGTGTCTGGCCCTTTTCGCACGGCATTTTGGAAGCAAGAGGGCCCCTTGAGCATCGCGTAAATGTGAGGAGCAGTCTGCATGACGCACTCACATTTACATGACGCTCAACAGCCTGACGTGAAGCCGGCATGCACCTTTTCATTTTCGGCTCGAAGCCAAAAATGATGCGCGCTCACGCATCGCTCAGGGGCCTGTGGCGTACTCACCTGCCGTGCGAAGCCTCCTGAGCCGTGCCGGTCGCACTTCCTGATCCAGTGCAGCCTCCAACTCCCGGGCTGCACTACGGAAGGAAGGAAGAGGCACAGGCGAGGTGCTCGCGCGAGCAGGAAGGAGCTGCGGAGCTGAAGCAGGAGGCTTGCAAGAGCGTTCCTCCCAAGCCTTCTCACGCGAAAACCCCAACCCAGCAGCGTGAAAAGATAAGGTGCGAAAAGGGCCTCTGTGTTGTGTTGTTGGGGGGGATCCTGTCTGTGTTTGCGCCTGAGTCCTGGAACTAGGGCATGACACTCTATGAGTAACAGTTAAACCACTTTTAAAAAAACTATGATCATTTAAAAGCCATGCACAAGTACACACTTGAAATAAATTAGTCCACAAAACTTTGATAAAAAGAAATCAACCTTGGTGTCAGCCTCACCTCCAAAGGGAAGACATTCCACAACTGAGTGCCACAGCTAGGAAGACCCTCTCTCATGGCCTTTCACTTCATGTTGCCCCCACCGGTGGGACACAGAGGATGGTCCCTTCTGCAGATCTCAGCAGGAAAAGGCGCTCTTTCACGTATCAAGATTCCAAGCGGCATAGGGCTTTCAGTGTCATCAGGTTGATGTCGTTGTGTGTTGTTGTTTCCAACTTACAGCAACCCTAAGGCAAATCAATCATGGGATTTTCTGGGAGCGGGAGGGTACGACACACCCAAGGTCACCCAGTGGGTTTCCATGGCTGAGTAGGGAACTGAACCTTGGTCTCCAGAGTTCGTAGTCCAATGTTCAAACCACTATACCACACTGGTTGTGAATGTCATCATGAGCACCTTGACAGACCAGAAGTGAATTGGCAGCCAGTGCACCTCCTTCAAGACAGATGTTGTATGTTGTCCATATGGTGTTCCTGGTTCATCAGGGACCCATCCCTTATTGCCCGGGCCTGACTTGTCATAGGCCCTTTCCACAACTCACCTAGTTTTGGCACTGGGGTGCGGTGCTCGCGCGAGCAGACTCTGGAGAGAGCCTCTCACGTCCAGGGTCCTTCGGCTCCGCACGAGCTTCCTGCTCATGTAAGAGCCCCGCCTCTTCCTTTCGCAGTGCAGCCTGGGACCTTCCCAGGATCCACTGGACAAGAAGCTCGACCAGCCCGGCTCCCGAGGCTCCACATGCAAGGTAAGTGCGCATGGGGCCCTGGAGCGATGTGTGACCACACACCATCTTCAGCTTAAAGCCAAAAATGAAAAAATGCGTGAGCGGTCCGTCAGGCCCTGGAGCATCACACAAATGTGAGTGCGTCGTGTGGACCGCTCCTCACATGTGCACGGGGGCCCTTTCCCATCGAAAACACCATGAGAAAAGGGCCACAGTGTTTACCAAGTCTAAAGTCCTCTTCTCTCCATCATCTCATTCACACATTGATGGCTCCTCAGCTTTCGTTGGCCCTTTGCTTGGAAGAGGTCACACTTCAGCCTTCCAACCCTTCTTAACAACCTAAATCTGACCTCCAGGACCTCAGGACTACATCTCCCCATGTCACTGACATCACCTACCAAGTTATGTACATCACTGCTACTCAAGGTGGTAGTCCATGAACTGGTGCCACAAGCCATTAGGTGCTGTCCTAGGGCACATTTTGAGACAACTATGTTGTGAAAGGAGAGCTGGGCAAGCCTGGTTGAAGTTAGCCAATCACAACTCAAGGAACGCTGTGAAGAGGAGCCTGCCGGAAGGAAATGATACAAAACTGAGGCTTGTCTTTGTTAGAGGGCAGATGGGGAAAAGTTGACACAGAGGCTGTGAAAAGATTTCAGGGAGGAACAAGAACAGATGGAACAGAGACAGAAGAGTCAGACAGAGGAAAGGACTGGCTATGGTTCTGGGGAGCTGTAAATGAATTAGGAATTAGTGTATTATTTGCTTGTGTCTTAATAAACTTCACAGAATCTTATAGTTTGAAGAGACCACAATGGCCAACGAGTCCAACCCCATTCTGCCATGCAGAAACACACACTCAAAGCACCTCCAGCAAATGACCATCCAGACTCTGTTTAAACTTGTTTGTTTTTACCACTGTTTCTGTCTGTTCATATTACGGCCCTTTTCACATGGTATATGCCATGCGAAAGGGCCCCTGGAGTGTCGCGCAACTGCGAGGAGTGGTCCACATGACACATTCGCAATTGCGCGACGCTCCAGGGGCTGGCGGGCACCAATCGCGCACTATTTCGTTTTTGGCTTTGAGCCAAAAATGGTGCGCGATCACGCATCACTCCGGGGCCCCGCGCACACTTGCCATGCATGCGGAGCTCCGGAGCCACGGCGCTCATGCTTCCTGCCCCAGGGCAGCCTGCAAAAATCCCAGGCTGCACTGCAGGAAGGAAGAGGAGGGGTTCTCACGCTACCTGCTCACAAGCAGGCAGCAGCTGAGGAGCTGAAGCAACAGGGATGCGAGAGCCTCTTGCAAGAGGCTGCTCACGCGATCCCCACACCCCGGCTCTGCAAAAAGGTGAGTTGCAGAAAGGGCCTAAGTTTGGTGGAAGGCCTGGTTATACCTACTACATTGAACCCACCAAAACAACACAGCTACTGGTCCAAAAATAGGGGGTTACCTCGAGGCCCAAGTACCCAATCCAGGAAGAGGTTAAGAGGGCAAAAAGGGCAACGTGATTCAAAGGAACCCAGGGCTGGAACTGTGGGACCAGCTTGGCAAGGGGATCTGTCGCATATGCTGATGGAGCTAATATGTGGTGCATCATTTTGAGTGTTTGATTAGGATTGCAGGAGACCTGAGTTTGAATCCCTGCTCAACCATGGAAACCCATGAGGTGACCTTGGGCAAGTCACACTCTCTCAGCCTAAGAGAAAGGCAATTACAAACCTGCCCTGAAAAAATCTTGCCAAGAAAGCCCTATGATCAGGTCGCCATAAGGCAGAGTCAAATTGAAAGAACATAACAGTGCTAATATAATATGACACAAACACAGTGCGCCCTCTGTATATGCAGGGGTTCTATTTCAGAAACCTTCACATAAAACAAAAAATGTCAATGCTCCATCCCACTATTGTCAATGGATGCAGCAGACATGCACCCAGTGCATCATTGACAGTAATTGAACACAAAGCTTCATGTGACCTTGTATTCATATGTGCGGAGAGCGCATCACAGACGACTCACTGTATGCTACTGGTTCCTGAAACACCAGTGGGAGGGGGAATTAGTGCTTCTCAAAGTGGTGGCCCTGTGGAATGCTGCTAGTTCACAAGCCATTGGCTACCAGTCCACAATGTGTCCCCAAGAAAGAGTTGTAGCCAATGGGCACAAACATGACACTGGTCCCCAGCACATCGGCAGGAAAAATTTGCCAGTCCATCATATCAGTTAGATTAAGAAGCACTAGTCTGGATGATGCATGACCCACATCTAAAAGATATGTGAGCCTCGGTACAGTTGGCATACCCATGAAAAGCCCAGCTATCTGCATTTCGAAAGGTAGAATCTCCATCTACCCACAACTGCCCATAAAGGGATGGGGTTTTTCTAAAGGATTGTTTCCTGCCCTCTTGGAATGATGTCTTCCTTCTCTCAGACCCTTGTTCTCCACTGCAGAAGAGCCATCACAGTGGGCACATTAATAATTACACTGTTCCTGAAGCCCTTTTCTGCTGAGCTGTCTTCTTCCATCCAGTCTAGCCCCATACTTTCCATTCTGGCTGGGAGCAAGTCTCAAGTCTTTCCCAAACTCTGCTGGCTACAGCAGCCTTTTGGCCAGCGATTGTCAAGAACTGAACCCGTGACTTCCTGCATGTGGACTACCGTCTCCTCATGGACCCCACATACTTGTTAATGGGTTCACATATGGGGTGACATCTGTAAGGTTTCGAGAGAAGTTTGAACAAAGTTTTAAGCTTTGAAAAAGTGACTTTGGGGGCACTGCAGCCAAAAAAGCAACTTTTCCTAGACCCACTCCTCCAGCAATGAGGGTGTTCTGCACACATCTGAATACTTCTAAGCTAAAACGTAGAGCCTGCATGGCATGACGGTTTGAGCACTGGACAACTCTGGAGACTTGGTTTCGAATCCTTCCTCAGTCATGGGAATCACCTGGGTGATGCTGGGCAAGTCACACTCTCTCAGCCTCAGAGGAAAGCAAAGGCAAAGGCCCTATGAAGAAATCTTGCCAAGAAGATTGGGTCACCATGAGATAGTGGTTTCAGTGTTGGGCTCAGAATCTAGAAAAACAGAGTTCAAAACCCAGCTCAGCCTTGGAATCCCACTGGGTAGGATAGGATTATGATTAATATGTCCTTAATTTTGTATGAGAAACCCAGCATGGTATAGTGGTTTGAACATTGGACTACAACTCTGGAGACCAGGGCTTGATCCTCGATGGCCATGGAGACCCACTGGCTGCCCATGTCATACTCTCTCAGCCTCAGAGGAAGGCAAAGGCAAACAAACACCAGAATGAATCTTGCCAAGAAAACCCTGCAATAGGTTTGCCTTAGGGTCAGCACAAGTCGGAAACAACTTAGAGGCACACGACAAGGCTAAAATGTCCCCTGCTCTTTTATTGCTTGTTTGTTCTTAAAAACCACATCCTCTTTACTTCAAGTATCCCTTTCTCTAAAGAGGCCATCCGACATATCCTACAAACAATCATCTTACATAATCATCTGGGATTTTTTTTTTTTGTCAGTTTGCGGCATAAAGCATACAGTTGTTTGATGCCAGCTTGTCTTCCCTTTCATCAGCGGCAAAGAAGGCTTAGAAAGGGGGTATCTTATCTCGTCCTTCTTTCATTTACTGCTGATTAACTGCATCGCTCCTTTGGGAAAGAGTTTTCCCTTTCTGCCCTTCTCTTCTTTCATTCCTTTTTCAGCCAAGACTTTAAATACCCAGTTTTTAAAAGAAGCAGCCAAGCCACTCCACTCCTTTCACAGCTGCAACTAATTCTTTTTGCCCTGGACGTCTTTTAAATCTCTGTAGTTTCACCACATTTCATATCCAACCATCTCAGGGGGTAGAAAACACTCAAACAATGAAAAACGCAGTGGGTCATCGCCCGGTATGGCTGCGGACAAAAATGAATCATTTCTCACTAAACGCATCCACGGCTTGCAGAAACAAACAGTACCAGTTCATTTCCAGTTGCACGGAAATTTAAAACACTGCCTCCTGTCTCTTGCACATACACACCAACACATCCACACCTGCCCACACAAGCTGTTGCTGGTCACACACTGTTCCAAATTTCCAGCACAGAGGTATTCGATTGTCCTGGTTCTTAAAAGTGACAGCTCTTCTAACCGAAGTTCTGCATCGAGGCAGTACAAAGAAAACTCATTCAGTCATTCAGCAGCGAAAAGTAATCCTACTCCGGCTAATTTAATCCTTGGATGGGAAATAAATAACGTAGCTCTGAGACTTCAAAGAAAAAGGAGAAGAAGCAGAACTTTTTACTTCAACCTCATAGGAGTATCAGTAGAGGCTTTTTTTACTGACTCAGGTGGTTGTTTCACCTTGCTCAGCATTGTCCACGTTATGTAGCAGAACCTTACTGGGACAGGACTTTCTCAGCCAGCAACTGGACTTGAGATCTTCCGTGTGCAAAGCAGGCACGCACAAACAGCCCAAATTTTGTGGCAGGCCTTCACCCAACTCTGCATGATGTGCCAGAGACAATAACCTTTGTCTTCACATTTGCGCAAGCTTTCCCCAATCTGGGGCCCTCCAGACAGTGGTGGATGATGACTTCAAAGTTAGTGGGGTAGTGAATCCATTCTAGGCTTTAGGCGGAGCTTTAAAAGAGCTATCCAAAGTTTTACACCTATTGGCTTCTTCCAAGTTCTCACTAAAACTCAAAGTGAATTCACTGTTCCAGCCACGTGGAAGTCACTAAACTTCCACAGAGTCTAAATCTGCTGAACTGCAACTCCCATTGTCCCCAGCTAAAGAATTATAGGAGTTGTAGTCCAGTGCCTCTGAAGGACACCTGATTGGGAAAGGCTAGAGTTTAGGGAAACTCTTTTTTTTTTAACTACAGGTCCCCAAATGCTTCAGCAAGTATAGTCACTGTCAGAAACACAATCCTAGAATGAACAGACGGTTAGTCTGATCCAACAAGAAATATTCTGAACACGCGCAGAACGTCTTCCCTTGACAATGTTATCAATGCTAACAAGAAGGACATCCTGTTCAAAATGAGAAAGAGCTCTGGATGAACTTTTTGACCTCACCCAGTCCCATGCCCTAATTCAGCCAGCCTCTTCCAACCCAGTGCCATGCAGAAAGCAACCTCCTTCATTCTCCCCAACCATAATGGCTGGGGATGATGGGACCTGCACTCCAACACACCGGTAGGGCCTCCCCAACTGAAAAAGGCTGAACAAAGTACTGCGCTCCCATAACTCTCTCTACGGCATTTTGAGAACACAACAGTAGATGTATTTATGAAACTTCCAGTAACCCACAGTGATCTTCCTTCTTCAGCATGAGCTACTAATGACAAATTTCCCACAGGTTGTGTGTGTGTGTGTGTGTGTGTGTGTGTGTGTGAATTAACAACTCGGAGATGCTCAACCACAGTTATAAGCATGCCAATGCTTCAGCTAGAATTGGGTAAGAGGCAGGAAAACTCCACCTGAATTTCCATTAACAGCGAGTTCAATCAAATGGAAGCCAAGACTTGTCAATTAGAAAAATTAGTACCGCTGTCATGCCAATGACAAAACAATTTTCTTTTTCAGCAAAAATGACAAATTTCTGCATATGCCACCACAATTGGTATACTCATATTGTATTGGCCATTCATAACAGTGAGTGATCTCTTTCTGCAACATGAACCAAAGTCATGGCAAACCTTCCAGACCCTTCCTTACTTTCTGGAATAGAGCTGCCAACTTTTTTTTTTTTTTACCCCTGGCACAATTCCTGCATCTTTAAAAACTGTGGAGGAAGCAGGAATGCAAAATTCCTTCTCTTTTCTTGGCATGAAGATTCAGTAACTGAAAGAGGTTATCATACTCAAATTTTGCTGATGAAGCGGCTATAATTTTACAACCGAAATACAAACTTTATTCTCTAGTATTAGCGGTCAAAACGCTGAAGGCATGCCCCTATCGCTTTGGGGTTGGTTTAAATGATGATGTTGCTGTCTATCATTATTATTATTGGCCCACCTTTTACTCAATTTGGGACTCACAGTGGCTTACAAGAGTTGCCAGAAACATAGCTTAAAAATATGCCAAGTACAAAAGTTAAAAATTATCATTAAACTATCCATAAAATTAAAACCAGTTTAAAAACACAGTTGTTAAAGACAACAAACAAAACTCAGACAATAGAGCACAATTCTGCCCATTTAAGCGGTCTTCAGAGGCCTACCAAAATTTTAAAATTTTAAAAAGTCTTAACCTGCCTGCAGAAAGATAGCAAGGAGAGTGCTATTCCAGCTTCTCTTGGGGAACATCCGGACCGATTAAAAAGACAGAAAGTCCCAGATTTGGTTCCTGTTCTTTCTGATTTTATTTTGGAGATCCATACGTGTTTTGTTTATCCCAGAATATTTTCTGTCAGTACGATCAAAGATCTTTTATACCAGCTCCCCAAGACAGATTATTTTAGCCCAGTATAAAATCAGAAAGAACAGGGGCAAAATCGGGGACTTTTCAATCAGTCGGGATGCACCCTTGGAAGGGAATGCCAGAGCCTGGGAGTAGCCACCCAGAAGGCCTAGTTTGGGTGGGTTATACAGTGTTCTTAGCATTCTGTTGGTATTAGGAATAGTGGTAGCGTTATGGAGTAAAATCCAGGAGCATCTGTCTTCCCAGCGAAGGGAAATGGAAAAGCCACTATTGCAGTTTGTCTTCCACATCTGTGGGTTTGATTTTTCACAGATTCGATTATTTGCCAGTTTCTCCAACCCCTGCCCCTCCTTCAAGTGCTTCTTTTCCAGAGGAACTTTCCCTCTCAACAGCTCCGATCAGGCCACACAGCTCTTTAAAAACCTGCCTCTGGCCCCTTCCTCTTCCTCCATCAACCACTGCCTGGCCAGCTAAGGACAGCGCACCGTCCAATTTCTCAGCGCCACAAACCCTCTCCCAAGGGCGCACACACACCCAAGGAAGAAGATGAGCAAGAGAGAGAAAGACGACCGGGAGAGAGAAAGTATAGGGCCGCCGTGCCAACCCACCCCCTTTGCCTCTCCTTTCTGTGACCTGGTTTGGATCCTGGATGCCTGCTCTCCCCACTATGCCTTGAGCCCTTCCTGCAGACACACAAACATTTTGATATTTGCAGATGTTTCCACTTCTGCAGGGGTCCTGTGCCCCTAACCCTAACAACTGTGAAGGGCAAATTATAGCAGAAAAGATTTTCCACCCTAGTGTGTTTGCGTGCCTTCAAGTCGCCTGTCGACTTATGGCAACCCCATGAATTTCACAGGGTTTTCTTAGGCAAGGAAAACTCAGAGGCGGTTTTGCCAGTTCCTTCCTCTGAACACAGCCTACAGCACACTTCCCCAAAATCTGCCCCTCTGGGAGCAGATTGAGGCGGAAGAAGGGCAAAGGAGGAAAGAAAAATATGGAGAAAGAGAATTGCATATATCCTTTTGTATGATACCAGATAACAAAATACCAAGCATGGCATTTTTCCATTTCTTTTGCTGATTGCTTTCTGCAGAACTGGGCTAGAGATGCATTAAATAAATACACCTTGAAGCTTTTCCATCTGCAAATTAAGGAACCAGGATTGGGGAGTAAGAAGCCAAAGGAGCAGTTTCAGCTACTCAGCATAAAAGTGACTTCAGTCTTAACCTGCCTGCAGAAAGATGGCATAGAGCTCAAGGCCACTAAAGGAAAAGGACTTCCACAACCATAGTAAAGTTTACTACACAGCAAGGTTTTGCATTAGCTGGCCACCCTGGCTCATAAGCCGGGTATGGAAAAGTAACACGTTCACTGAGAGATTCTGGGAAATATAGGTCTTAGATGCCCTAAATGCATCAGATCCCATCTGATCCTGGAAGCTAGGCAGGGCCAGCCACGGTTAGTACTTGGACGGGAGACCACAAACAAATACCTGGTGTAGTAGGTTATATTTCAGAGGAAGGAACTGGCAAAACCACCTCTGAGCATTCTTTGCCTAAGAAAAATCTATGAAGTTCACGGGGTAGCCATAAGTTGACAGGTGACTTGAAGGCACATGTACGCACTAGGCCCAAAAAGTCCCCCCCCCAAACACCTGCTGAAAATCACCAAACACTTTGCCACATCCATACCCTTTCCCAACTCAGGAATGGTCCTCTTGAGGCCCTCCAAATGTCGGCAGACTGCCGAGTCCCGTCCTGTCTTAACCATTGGCTTGGTCAGCTAGGTCTGATAGGAGCTGAAGTCCCCCACCTCTGTTCTAACCCTCTCCAAAGCCTACCTTGAAGTTATAGGAGTTACTGGCTCTCAGAAACGAGAGACCGCTTCCTCTCCTGACTCTCATCAGCCATTTTTACTGTGTGTCCCACCCACCCTCACGTTCTGATCGGAGGCGTATCTAGGGTGGGGCACGTAGGGTACATGCCCCAGGTGTCAATGCCAGGAAGGCGCAAAAAAGCCACGCATGTGGGGCAAAGGGCTGGGGATAAGAAGGCAGGGGCGCAACTTCCACGCTTGCCCTAGGCACTGTTTATCCTAGATACACCCCCGGGTCTAATATGATGAGAAACAGGGGGAAAGCCCTAAATCCAGGATGGGCGGCAGGCAGCCCTTCTTGGTGCTCTACAACTCCCAGCAGCCCTAAACAACAGCGAGGGGCAGTGAGATGTGCAATCCGACAGGGCGGACTGCAGGATCGACCCCATGGCCTCCTGTTAGCCCCAAATACGAGCAGCCCAAGTTGCACCTCGGTGACTTGTCATCCCAACACTCGTGCAAGTTTTGTTAAAGCAATGAGTCTTCTCTAGCTGGGATTAACAACAGCCCAGGATCCACTCTCTCAACCTCCTGCCCGCTTTCCTATATTTCCCTCACCCTTCCTCCTTAGTCGTACCCGGGCAGCTGGGGCTTCACACGTGCCCGAACACCGCGGGTTCTCTCTCCTTTCCCTTCCCTCTCCGCGCTTCCCCCTTCTCCCCCCCCCCCGGGCACGCGTGGGAGGTTTGGAGGTGTGGGGTGGAGTCCATTCTCACGCACCTAACTCATGCCTCCCCAGCGGCGATGCGGCAACCCTCCGGAGCGCGCGAGGAGCCCTGTACGTGCGAAACCCTGACACGGCTCTCTCTACACGCGCACGCAGACGCGCGCGCGCGCGCGCTTAAGAAAAAAAAGACATTCCTCAAGACCACCTCCTGTTTCCCCCTTTTTCTTCCGGGAGGGGGAAGAAAAAGAGAGAGAAACAACCTTCCCCCCCGCCCAGCAGAAAAATCCCAAAGCTCTGGACAGCCAAGGCATTGCAGTGCGCGGACGAACCCCTCCCCGCCCGCGCGCTCCAAAGAAGGTGCAGAGAGAGGCCAGGTGTAGGTAAAAGGGGGGGACGGGAGAAAGACCCACACCTCGCCCTCCCGCGCACCCCTCTGCCTCATTCTCTCCCCCCCCACCAGAATCCCCCCCGCGCGACCCTTCCACAGCTGCAAACAAAAAGGAAAAAGGTTGGAGAAAAGATGCAGGGGATGCTGGAGAAGAGAAAAAGAAGGGCCCGATCCCCTTCTTCCCCCTCCCAAAAGTCTCTCAGTTTCCTCCCCTCCCGCAGGACTCCCAGATCCGAAAGCTAAACAGTCCTCTCCAATAAAACACCCTCCATCCCATTGGCCATTTCCGCACTAGACTGTTATAAGCGCTATGATTCCACTTGCAACATCCTATGGAATCCTGGGGTTTGGGAGGCCCCTCCCTAAACCGCAAGCCCCAGGATTCCATAGGATGTTGAAAGTGGAATCATAGCGCTGTAACAATCTAGTGCGGAAATGGCCATTGTTTCCCACACATCCACGCACAACACAATCGCCACGGGTGGGTGGGGGAATCGGCGCCTGCCGCGCGCGAAGGGCACCCTCTCCCCCCCCCCCACTCGCTCCCTCTTTCACGCAGCTTACTTTTCTGGCTGGAATAGCCCGGGTAGTAGCCATAGTAGCCGGTGATGCGCAGGATCCGGTCCTCGATGGTGGCCACCCCGTTGGGCGCCGCCTTGACATCCATGCGGAGCGGGGCCGGCGGCGCAGCCCGCCCGGAGGCTTCGGCGAAAGGAAGCGGAGGAGGAGGAGGAGGAAGAACAGAGACCGGCCGGAGGGGAAAAGAGGAGAAACGGAGGCCGCCGCCGCGGGGGCGCAAGGCTTCCTCGCCTGGCGCGGCGGTTGCAGCAAAGCGCCGGGGCTGGAGCGCCTCTCCTCTTCCTCCTCGGCTGGGCACAAAGCGAGCGGCTCCCCCGCGGGCTAGCCCAGGCTGCAGCCTCCAAGCCCTGCCTTCCTGCCTGCTCGCCTGCCGACCGCCGCCTCCCCCCGCCCCACACTTCCCCGACGCCGGTGGGGCTCCTACGGAAGCAGCCGCCCGCCTCTCCAAACGCAGCAGCGAAGCGTGCGCCCACCGCCGGGGCGAAGTTTTGCAGAGCAGTTTTGGCGCACGGGGTGGAGAGCCTTTCCCTCCCTCTCTCCCCCTCCCTCTCTCCCCAAGAGCGCCGCGGGGGAGGGGGGAGAGGAGGAGCCAGGAAACTTCTTGGATGGACTTGGGACGCCCCCCCCCCCCCCGTTGGCACGTTTTCCAAACACCGAGAAGGGACAGTCGAAATTCGTGGCGCGTAGGTTCAGCTGTTTTTCTACCGAATGCTAAAGTCTTGACTTCGCTTCGCCTGGCCGTGTGTTTCCTTGCAAAAGGTTCACGTTGACCACATTCTTAATGCACGCGCTTCTGTCCTTCTGCCCGCACACCCCAAAATGCTTGATTTGTTTTTTGGCACCCCGTTCAGTCGATGGACATAGAAGAGCTTTCCGAGCCCTCAAATAGAATCATAGACCTGGAATGATCATAGAATCATAGACCTCGAAGAGAGCACAAGGGCCATCATCCACTCCAACCCCATTTTGCAACACAGGAAGACACAATCAAAGCACTCCCAACAGATGGCCATCCAGCCTCTGTTTAAAAACTTCCAAAGAAAGAGACTCCACTGCATGACCAGGAAGCCTATTCCACTGTCCAACTGCTCTTACCCTCAGGAAGTTCTCCTTAATGTTTGGGTGGAATTTTTTCCCCTGAAGTCTGAAGTCGTTGCTCCATGTCCTAGTCCCTGGAGCAGCGGAAGATGAGCTTGCTCCGGCCTCCATATGACATCCCCTCAAATATTTAAACATAGCCATCATGTCACCTCTTAACCTTCTTTTCTCCAGGCTAAACACAGCAAGCTCCCTAAACCACTCCTCCTAGGGTTTTGTGGTGTCCAGGCCTTCTACCATTTTGGCTGCCCCTCCTCTGCGCAGGCTCCAGCTTGTCAATATCCTCCCTGAACTGTAGTGCCCAGAACTGGATCTTTTATAGGAGGAGACACCTGCCAGTCTGATAAGGGACAACCTTTCTCACCCTCATTTAAGAGACATCCATTATAACAAGGGACACCTGGGCACACTGACATCCCCCTCCAGATGAGTGAAGAGTCACAGTCCCACAAAGGAAGGTAAGGCACAGAGACTGCCTCTAAGCCCAGGGGTGTATGAGAGGGCAAAATGAGATTATTGCCCCCCCAAATAAGAATTCTCTGCCCCCCCCCCTTTCAGTCCCCAAACCCCAAAAGGCTCAGCATGGTGTAGTGGTTTGAGTGTTGCATCATGACCCTCGAGACCAGAGTTCAAATCTCCATTTAGCAAACCTTCTCTGAACAAATCTTGGTAGAATAGTTTCAGTGTTAGGCTTGGAATCTGGAAGACTCGGGTTCAAACCACCACCTGAAAACTGGTTTAAAAAAATTAAAATTGTGGGTTCTAGAAGCTGTTGAAGGATTCAGTGATCACAGTGAGGGCCACCCGTGGCCCATGGGCCACTTTGCCCACCCCCTGGCCTAAGGGAAATAATGGCTACTCTAAAGGATTGCCCAGACTGAAGTTGTGTGGGTCAGCAAGTATTTGAACTAAGGCCATTTCCGCACTAGACTGTTAAAGCGCTATTATTCCACTTGCAACATCCTATGGAATCCTGGGGTTTGCAGTTTAGAGAGGGGCCAGGCACCCCTCCCGAAACTGCAAACCCCGGGATTCCATAGGATGTTACAAGTGCAATAATAGTGCTATAACAGTCTAATGCAGAAATGGCCTAAGATCACCCACACTGTGAAGCCTGAGGGATCTCCCTCTACTAAAGGAGAGACTGGTGGACCACACAACCTGTCCTACAGCACCTAAACCAGCAGTTCTCCAAATTTGTCCTCCAGGTGAAAACAAGTTGAAAGCTCCAGCCAGACTGGCCAGTATTCAGGGCTTCTGGAAAGTGGAGTTCAAAACATCTGGAGGACCCAGAATTAGAGAATTACCGGCTTGAACTATCTTGCTACCTGCCCTCAGGTTAGGTTTGCTAGTGTTTATCTTCTAGTCAACTTCATTTCTGCCCATGGAACTGGGAGCTCTCATCTTGTTCTTTTGCTTCAGCCAGCCAAATGTTTGAGTCTGGCAGGAGAAAAACCTCTAGACAAATGCAGAGAGTCTTCTCCCTTGCTTCAATTTTGGCATGGGTGACAACAGTAGCAGATCTCCTCCCCTGTCTTCAGATCGATCACTCTCCCCAGAGACACTTGCCTGGTGCCAGCACTATTTTCTTTTAAACGCCAGTCGAAATCCATTTTAATTTTCCCTGGCTTTGGAAGTATTCCAGGTGCTAAACATCCTGCTAATTGCTCAGTTTGCATCTGCTACTGATGTGCTAATTCTGTGAGCCATCCTTAATGGTACCAATGTGTTCATTAGGCAAACCAGCCTGGACAGCAGTGTTAGCAGACTGTACACCCCACACTTTGATAAGGTTTAATTGGTGAAATGTGACCTAATTGGCAAAATATATTAATTGGCATAAATATAAATTATACCCTGCTTTGGCTGTATGGCCATGCTGGATAAGAGGAAAACCTGGCTGAACACATGTGTTGCAAATTAAGTCAGAAGAGACCTCCAGACATGGCCAGATCATAGTCAGAAAATCATCAGGAAACTCCAGTGATAATGGGCTTGCAGACAGCCTCCAGTGACTCAACCACTTAGACAATAGTGTGTGGAAGATTCCCACAAGATGGCTGATTGTCTTCACTCCTCTCCATCTTACCAACGAAGCATCCCGTTTCTCCCCACACCTTTCCAGCAATTACTGAGCTATCAGGACTACGATTAGCCCCTTGTCACCTAATGCTAAGACCATTAGCCCATTCCGGACCTCATTGTCTACTTTGCAAATTCCATTATTTACTCTGTCAGAGAGCCATTAACACCTTCACACTCTAGGCAGAAATAGAATATTTAAACCCCAGCTTTTGGTCAGTCAACTTACAGTGCACCAATTGCTAGTCACCACTCTGCCACGCGGATTCCCATTTGTGTACTGTCCTTAGACTTCCATCTAAGCCACACCTCCTCTTCACTGCTCTTCTAGGTTGTTAAATATCACCAACTTTGCCCTGAAATCTTGCTATCCAAAACTTTCCTCCCTTTTCCTCCAGTTAGCCTTGTTGTGACTGCATGACTGCTTGGATCTTGTGCGTATGACTGCAATTCCCCCAATAAAACAATTGAGCTTACTTTTGGATCTTCAGCTGGTTCTTCCCTGCACTGGTACTGGTAAACATGGGTGTAAAAAAATCTCGTAAGGTTATCCCCCTCTTGCAGGCCTCCTCTTTGAGCTAATATTCCCCACTTTTCATGGAGGTACTGGCATCACGGGTGGACCCCTGAGTCACCCACGTTTTGGGGTAACACTAGAGCATCCTGTGATCTGAAAAAGAGGAAGAAGCTCCTCAAAAGAGCAAGGGGAGGTTCTCCACAGTCACCATCAAACCATGAGTTGCCAGCACTGGGTACAAAATATGGCAGAAATGGGTTTACACTGGCCAATAATAGGTTCCATGTTAGTGGGTGAGGTAGCTGTTAGTGGATGGGCTAGCTGCTCTGGAGCGTAGTCCAAACTTTAAAAGAGCTGTCCAAAATCCTGAACTTGAAGTGGGTACCTTGGAGAACACCTTTAAAGTCCAGACTCAAATCCAGAGCAGATTTACTGCCCTGCTGGCAGGAAGCCACCAAGTAGTATAGAAAGTCTTTTCTTCTGATCTTTCCACGAAGCAGGTGTGTGGCCATTATCCATGTTGGAACTCCCCGTGCAAATATAGTCGGCCCTCTACATTTGCAGGTTTGACTTTCACATATTTCATTATTTGTGAGTTTCCTCAATCCCTGCCCTCCCCAGCTCAGGGGCTTCTTTTCCAGGGAAATCTTCCCTCTCAGCAGCTCCAATCAGGCCGTGCAGCCCCTTAAAAACCTGTCTCTCCTCCTCCTCCTCTGCCGCAAAGTGATGAGCGTAAGACAGGAAAGACAGGGAAAAGAGAGGGAAAGTGGGTAGGTTGTCTTGGTGGCCCCATACTTCTTCTCTCATACTCATCTCGGCACTGAGAAATTGGGCTACAAACTGTCCTTAGCTGGCTAGACAG
Source organism: Cyclura pinguis (assembly GCA_030412105.1). Taxonomy (NCBI): domain Eukaryota; kingdom Metazoa; phylum Chordata; class Lepidosauria; order Squamata; family Iguanidae; genus Cyclura; species Cyclura pinguis. The sequence continues at coordinate 383,853,339 of CM059599.1, forward strand.
CAGCTGGTTTAGGAGGAGGAAAAAAAGGAGGAGGTAGGTTTTTAAAGGGTTGTGTAGCTTGATCAAAGCCACCAAGCCACCAAAAGGGAAGGTTCCTCCAGAAAAGAAGTGTTTGAAGTGGGTGAGATAAGGGTTGGAAAAACACACAAATAATCAAATTGGAGAAAGTTAAACCCACAAATGTAGAGTGCCAACTGTACAAAATAAAGCAAACTGGGAAACACATATAATCAAAATATATAATCAAACATATATAATCAAAATATATATCGCTATCCCTCCTAATTTGGTGTCATCTGCAAAATGGTCACAAAATTTGCAGATGACACCAAATTAGAAGGGATAGCTAATACCCTTGAGGACAGGATCAGAATTCAAAATGACCTTGGCAGGTTAGAGAGCTGGACCAAAACTAACAAAATGAATTTTAACTGAGAGAAGTGTAGGGTACCAAACTTAGGAAGAAAGAATGAAATGCACAGATACAAGATGGGTGACACTTGGCTTGCAAATAGCACACGTGAAAGATTTCTGGGAGTCTTGGTGGTCCAAAAGCTGAACGTCAGTCAGCAGTGTGATGCAGCAGCCAAGAAAGCCAATGCGATTCTAGGTTACGTCAATAGGAGTATAGTGTCAACATCGAGGGAAATAATACTACTACTGTGTTCTGCTTTGGTTAGACCTCACCTGGAATCCTGTGTCCAGTTCTGGGCACCACAATTCAAGAAGGACATTGACAAACTGGAACGTGTCCAGAAGAAGACAATCAAACTGATGAAGGGTCTGGAAGCCATGACCAATGAGCAGCAGCTTAGGAAACTGGGTATGCTTAGCCTGATGCAAAGAAGGTTAGGAAGTGGCATGAGAACCATGTTTAAATATTTGACAGGATGTCATGTTGAAGATGGAGCAAGCTTGTTTTCTGCTGCTCCAGAAACTAGGGGCCTTTCTGTACTACACTGTTACAGTGCTATTATTCCACTTTCAACATCCCATGGAATCCTGGGATTTGCAGTTTAGGGAGGGGCATCTAGAATTCTCAGTCAGAGAGCTCTCTAGTCTCAAGGAACTACAATCCCCAGAATTCCACAGGATGTTGAAAATGGAAGAATAGCACTATAAGCTGGTAGTGTGGAAAGGCCCTACGACATGGAGCAATGGATTCAAACTATAGGAAAAGAGATTTCACCTGAACATCAAGAAGAACTTCCTAATGGTAAGAGCCATTTGACAGTGGAGTATGCGGCCTCAAGAGTGTGGTGGAATCACCTTCTTCGGAGGTTTTTAAACAGAGTCTGGATGGCCATTTTCTGGGAATGCTTTGACGGCCTATTCCTGCATGGCAGAATGGGGTTACCCTTGATGGCCCTTGTGGTCTCTTCCAACTCTATGATGCTAAAATATACAGGATTATAAAACAATATTGAACTAAAATTCCATAAAACTCTGTGCTTCTGTGATTCTAGTCCAGCGCCCTCCAGCTGGGTTAGAGTACAGCACACATCCTCCCCAGCCATGATAAGCTGATGGGTGCTGTAGTCCAGCCCGTCCAGAGGGCACCAGATGGGGAACGACTGCTGTAGAAAAGTGTGTCCTTTCATTCATTGGTTCATATTGGTACAAGCCTTTGATCCTGTTTTAGACTTCTAAGCATGCAGAAGTCATTTGGGACCTAATGATTTGTGCTTCAGGCCCTAAGTGCCATTTTGATCTTAATTGTTTTCCTTTCGTTGTGCTGACGGGGACAGATTGCTGATCAAATCTGTTGCTCCTCTGAAGGGAAGCGAAAGTTCCTCCCCTATCAGTGGGAGGCAAACCAGATCTCAGGTTTCCATTGATTCTTTGGCTACATCTTTAATTGCTGATTAACCCTGCCCCAACCAGATTGATCGATTGGTGAAGCTGGCAACAGGCAAAGTCTACGGGGGGTTTCAAAGCTCTCCCCCCGCTGTATGTTCCTCCCACACTTCGGAGTGGATGAAAAACAAATGGACATGTTGTAATTCAATGACAGAATCAAAACTAGGGGGAATATCTTTTCTAGACTACCACTCTCAGAATCCCCCAGCTGGAGGGGACACAGGGCAGGTTCTGGGAGTTGTAGTTCAAACAGGTAACTAGGTAAAGGTGTAAGTTTTCCATGTAAAAGGTCACCAACGTTATTTCCATCATCTGTTAAATGGATCACACAACCAGTCTTTTCCTGCCCAGTTCTTGTTTGCAACAACTAAGGCACAACTAAGACACATTTCATCTTTTGCAGGGCCATTTTTCCATTGCTTGTACAGTTGCAACTAATGATACGGCACCATAGGACATTATCTATTTTACGAGTTTTCAAAAAGACAAGCAAAAGCAGCAATTGCCATTGCTTCACATTTGTGGGGGTTGGGGTGCGGGACCGTGGGGTTCATGGAAGTGGAAAAACCACAGATATCTATTGGCCACAGTGGGGAGCCACAGCTGGGGGGCAATGCCCACAGAGGGGGGCACGCCACTGTTACTGGTTGACAAACTGAACCCAAAGGATGCTTACCGATGGCTTCTCTTCATCCTGGAAAGAAATGACTGGCGGGGAGCCACAGGGTTCAGTCCTGCTCCCAGTGTTATTCAACATCTTTATCAATTACTTGGATGAGGGAAATTTGCAGATGACACCAAATTAGGAGGAATAGCTAATACCCCGGAGGACAGAATTAGAATTCAAAACGATCTTAACGGATTAGAGATGTGGGCCAAAACTAACAAAATGAATTTTAACAGGGAAAAATGTAAGGTACTACAGTTAGGCAGAAAAAATGAAATGTAGTTACAAGATGGGTAACACCTAGTTTGACCACGGTGCCTGTGAAAAGGATCCAGGAGTCTGAGTAAACCACAAGCTGAACATGAGTCAGCAGTAGCTAAGAAAACCAATGCGATTCTGGGCTGTGCGGATAGGAATATAGTATTCCAGTCAAGAGAAGTGATGGTACCACTCTACTCTGCTTTGGTTGGACCCCATCTGGAATACTGTGTCCAGTTCTGGGCACCACAGTTCGGGAAGGATATTGACAAGCTGGAACGTGTCCAGAGGAGGACAACTAAAATGGTAAAAGGCCTGGAAACCATTTCCTATGAGAAGCAGTTTAGAAAACTGGGTATGTTTAGTCTGCTGAAGAGAAGGTTAAGAGGGGACATGATAGCCATGTTTAAATAGTTGAAGGGGTGTCGTGTCGAGGACGAAGCAAGCCTATTTTCTGCTGCTCTAGAGACTAGAACATGGTGCAATGGCTTCAAACTTCAGGAAACAGGAGGAGGAACTTCCTGAGGGTAAGAGCAGTTCAACAGTGGAATGATCTGCCTGGGAGTGTGATGGAGTCTCCTTCTTTGGAGGCTTTTAAACAAAGCTGGAAGGCCATCTGAAAGGAATGCTTTGATCGTATATTCCTGCACGGCAGAATGGGGTTGGACTGGGCGGCCCCTGTGGCCTCTTCCAACTCTGTGATTCTATAGCTTGGCCACCTTTTTGCCTTTGAGGTGGTGGGCTCCCTTTGCAAGAGCCTGGTGGGGTTTGCTGCTGCCCTATGCCATTTTTAATAGGGACTTACAAGCCTCGCCTTGCAATTCCTGTCTCCCACAGTCTTGTGAGGGTTGCAGAGAGTCTGCGAACACAGAATGATACTTATGAGTCCCTGTTAAAAATGGTGTAGGGCAGCAGCAGAGGTGGAACCAGGTAATCCGCAAATAATCAAATCTGCAAAGGTTAAATCTGCAGGAGTGGCGGGCTGGCTGTACATAAAGAACAGGTTTCCATATTGTTGTGTTGTTATTATGTGCTTTCAGGCCAGCTCTGACATATGACAACCCTATCCTGGGGAGGGGAGGAGTTCCAAGATTTCTTTGCAGTGGGTTTACCTTGCCTTCTTCTGAGGCTGAGAGGTTGTGACTTGCCTAAGATGCCCCAGTGGCTTTCCATGGCTGAGCAGGGATTCAAACCCTGACCTCCCAAAGTCCTCATCCAGCATTCAGACTATGGCCAGATAGCAAATTATGAATAAATGGAAGGATTGTACAGGTTTAATAATAAAGAGCTGGTGGAACAGAGAATGGATGGGGGTGCTTTCTAAAAAATTAAATTAATTAAAAGTGGGCCAGGGAAGAGGATGTTTGGGTTTTTTGTTTATTTCATTCTCCAACAAGGAAATGTCACAATATGGCATATCCAAAAAAAAAAAATTTGAAGTAATATTGCCTAAGAGACTTTAGACAATCTAACCACTATAGAAGACAGATGGGGCATTATCAATGAAAAAAGAATCATAGAAACTTAAAATCATAAAGATGGAAGAGGCCACAAGGCCATCTAGTCCAACCTCCTGCCACGCAAGAATACGCAATCAAAGCATCCCCAATATATGGCGTTCCAGCCTCTATTTAAAATCTCCAGAGAAGGAGACCACACTCCAAGGCAGCATATTCCATTATTGAACTGCTCTTACCCTCAGGAAGTTCTTCTTAACGTTTAGGTGGAATCTCTTTTCCTGAAGTTTGAAATCATTGCTCCATGCCCTAGTCTCTGGAGCAGCAGGAAACAAACTTGCCCCAACTTCCCTTTGACATCCCTTCAAATATTTAAACATGGCTCTCATGTCAACTTTCTCCTCTCCAGCTAAACATCCCCAGCTCCAGGACTTTTACCATGTTGGTTGCCTTCCTCTGGACATATTCAGAAGTTCAAAATCGCAAAATCTTGTGCCAGTTATTGCATTTATTTAATTAATTTTCTGGTTTCTTATGTCTTTGATATATAGATAGAAAACGATAACGAGGGACATTGACACACACAATAACAATATAATTAAAGTTATGCATGATGTGGAGAGAACAGATAGAGAAAAGGTCACTTCCTTTTCTCCATAAAACTGTAATCAGCATTCACCCACTGAAGCTAACTGATGAGAGATTCAGGACAGATAGACAGAAACACTGCAACACAGGGTGCATTGTTAAACTGTGGAACTCATGGCTACAAGATACCATGATGAATGCCAACACAGACAGCTTTAAAAAGTAGCTGGACAAGTTCTTGGGAGCCAGGGTCATCTATGGCTCTTAGTCAAAATGGCTACATAGACCACCTCTTGGGTGGCTTCCCTCTATGTAGCAAGCTGCCAGACAATGCAAGTAGGAAGACAACATTGCTCTCATATCCTGCCAAGGAATTTCCCACCAGCTGGACTAGATAGGTCTTTGGAAGACTCTACAGCTCCAAAAGAGACACCTCCTCCTCAGGACCTGTAGAACCCAAAACAGACAATGCAGACTCTTGGATGAGGAGCTCCCACTTCAGCTACAGCTGGTGGATGCTGAAGAAAGACCATTTTTTCTGCAGGACGACAAGCCAAACAAGAGCAGACCTAAGGCCAATGCCTCACACACAGGTTTAAATACCAGGTGCCAAGCAATTAGCCGCCTGGCTGTCAAGGTCAGGTAGCTATAAATATCTCAGCAGTAGAGAAGACCCTTCATTGCACACAAGTGATTTACACCCTGTCAGCTCCTCTTCTCATGTGTTTGGCTTTTTGAATTCGTGACCACTTGTGAGCCAGTTATAAAATATACAACTTGTCTTGCTCTTTCCTCTGCTTTGTTCTTCAGAACTGATTGTTTCCTAAAACCATCAACTTGGGAATATTTGGAACCTGGTTACTGTGTCTCTCTTCATTCTGATTCTCCTGCAAATGCTCAGCCTTACCAGAGCCTGATATCCGCAGATATCCCCCTCTTCTAAGTGTAGGGCACTCACATTCTTAAATTCTGGTGCATTTTGTGAGCCCTTGCTACTCTGTTCAACATGTTTTCTTTGTTTGCAAAGTGTCCTTTCTTCTAGTGGTGGCTCTTACGTTAGTGGATGTCCTATCTCTATCCGGGCAGCAAGCCAGAGCTTGCGGCTGCACAGTTGATAGCCAGGAGATAACACAGGCAAAATAACAAAAAAACAAACAGAACAGCTCAAAATCAACCACTTACTTTTATGCAGCAAGCAAAAGGTCAAAGGCACAAACTGTGAGGAAAGGTAGCACAGAACCTAAGTCCAAATAAAATATACATGATGTAAATTAAAGTTTGCACCTGGGAATGACAGTGGATGATGCAATCCCATGTAATACCTGCATGAGTCACTGGGTTGTGTAACCAAGGGCAGGAAGGTTGCACCATACCTCTAGCAAAGGCTGCTAGAGTTGCATCAGCAATGGCTATATATAAGGGGGGGTGTTCTAGCCCTTTATGCCCTCTTGATGTCTGGAGAGCGGCCGGAGGCTATGTTCTGCATGCTGTTGAATGCTGAATACTCCGTTGGAGATTTGTATATACTGTATGTATTGTAACTCAAGAGTAAAGCCTCCTGTTGGAAGATAACATTTGCGTGGGAGTATTTTTCCTGGCTTCAAGGTTTTTGCTGCTAATGGTTAGCACTCTGCTGGGACGCTTCAAGCTGTGTGAGTAAACTCTGCTGTATGGTGATTTTTAAACACTTGACTCTGGTGAACTGTCTTTTTGCCAGAGCTCAGTGCTGGAGGGAAGTGCTACCGGAGTTTTTGTGTAGTTCTCATCATCCACCATCTCTCTGACACAAACAAGGTCCAGCAGAATTCAAAGGCAGAGCAAAATAGGTCCAGAGTCAACACCATTCAATAAATACAACTGGCAGGCTGAAAGGTCAGATAAGCTCCAACATCTCCTGGAGGAAAAGGGCAGTGCCTATATAGGTCAGCAGCTTAACACAGCTGCTGCCTAACTAATTGCTTTGAGACCTGTGCAAGCTCTTCTTTTGCTATCTATGCTTGGTAAAGGTAGGTATAGGTAAGTTATTTTCTGTATCTGAAGGGGGAGAACTCTCTGCTAGAGCTGGCACTGCACACTGTTCTGTCTCTGAGATTTGTGGCTCTGTAACTTCCTCCTGCTCAGCAGGTCCACAGCTTCAGTCTCTGAATCAGGGTCCATTTCCTTGTTCTGAAAGCAGGGCAGGAAACCAGAAAAGGGGACCCTCTCTGGGGTTTAATCTGTATTTGCAAGGAGCTCTCCAAAGTTCTGAATCTATTTTAGGGCTAGTTTTTCAGCACCTTGGATATCTCCTGTAAACTTTGGGTCTGAAGCCCATTCATTGCCCTACTGGCATGGAAACCACTAGTTGCCACTGCTTCCTCCATAGTTGCCCATTACGAATGTCCTGTCTTGTGAACATTAAGTGTGCATGAAGTTGGCCAAAGAGTTATGGCCTCACAGTCGGTATCCTATCACTTGTTAGGACACAGCAATTACTCCCATTTCCTGCTTTTGTCCTTCATAGGCTAGAAGCATCTGGTTCTTCACTGTAGGAAGAGAATGCTGGACTCAAGGACTTTTTGGTCTTATTCACTGGGCTGTTCTTACATTCTCATCTTGGGAATAGGGTTGTTCCCAAAATGGCACTTACCACCTGCCGATCTGTGAGTCCAGATGGGCTGGAGTCTAGGAGAACATTATCCGCATTGATCTCCGCTTCAAAGTCAAAATCTGGGGTCAGGAAAAAAACATTGTTGGAGGAAGAGAGAAAACAATAGCATTGATTTACTTCCTCTGAAGGTTAAAACTAATAAGGCAAGGAGCAAACTGCAGAGCTCAAGTTGGTTTTTTGACCCTTCCATTTGAAGATCTGTCCTTTGTCTTCTGTGGACGTGCTGTGCATATATAAATATCTCTGATGATAATGCAAAGGAAATTTATCCTGCAGAATTGATGCTATGGCTACAATTACCGCTTCCACCCAGGAAGCAAGACTTTGGATGCCAAGGCAGCATTTGGAGACTCTGGGGTAATTTCAGCACACTCTTTGTTGTCGGGGCCAGCCCATGACATTTTGCTGCCAGAGGCAGAGCAGCAAATGGTGCTCACCCACCCCCAAATAAAGTCTGCTACATATGTCGACATGGTTAATTCCATGTTACAGGGATAGTGAATCCGCCCTGGGTTTTAAGCATAAACTTTAAAAAAACTATCCAAGGTGCTGGGCCAAGTTTGGACACAGAATTCAGCATCTTAGCTCTGTTAAAGTTTGATTATCGTGGCATGTGAAAAAGACAAACCCCCAAAACATTTGGATTGCGTTGTTAATGGAAAAGTTAACTCAAGAATCCCATGCATTATTAGAAATTGAACCCCAAAGCAAATTTGCTGAAAAAACGGTTTGTCTTTTATTAATGACATGAGCTCCACAGAGATCTCTGTCAGACCCTCCAGACCACAAAGTTACTTCTGGAGGGATGTGGTAAATTCACTCTAATTGCTTTACGTGAAGAACAGGATTCTATCACGAGCTCCCCCAGACATCTAACTCTCATCTCGGCCAAGGTGAAAAGATAATAACCGCTGCCGTATAACTCCAGTTGTTACTTGTTACTTCTTTAATATAATATAGTAAAGAAGTTTTCTTTTTAATTTTAGTTAAAATGAATTATAGTTATAATTATAATTATTATTGGAAGGGGAAGGGGGAGGAAGGAGGAGGAGGAAGAAGAAGAGGAGGAGGAGGAGGAGCGGGGAGAGGAAGAAGAAGAAGGGGAGGGGGAGGGAGGGGAGGGGGAGGAAGAAGAAGGAGGGGGAGGGGGAGGGAGATGGAGAAGAATCCTACAAGAAAAATCCCACAAGCACCTCACATCCCCCCCTTGAAGTAAAAAAAATCCAGCAAGATAAACTAACAGTTTGCGATTCTTCCATGACACTCCTGATCGGATGCCCCAGACAGATGCCTTACTTTTCTTAATGACAGTGCAGACCTTGGAAATTCAGAGACAATTTGTCAGCGTTGGTAGCCTTCCAGAACTGTCTACCAGCACAGCAATCACTCCTGATGAAGGAAATGGAAGAGAAAAGTTTACTAAAAGCTGCCTCATTTCTCAGAAAGGCAACAAAGTGGTCCGGGCTACAAGGAGACCACAAAAGGGTCTCCTTCCAGAGAAGTCTCTTGCCTGAGGATTGCTGGTTGGAGCAAGGGAAGGGGGGACATCACAAGGTCCAGTGAGGACACAGGGCAAGTTTCATGCCGCCGTGGCTCTATGCAGATACCGAAATCCAACCTCAATGTACACAGAAGCTAAAGCCAGGCATTTTGGCATCCTATGTCCAGTTCTGGGCACCGCAGTCTAAGAAGGATATTGTTGTCCTTTGCCATCACATCAACTTTGACTTAGGAGTGAGAGGTGACAGTGTTGGACTACAACTCTGGTTTGAGCGTTGGACTACGACTCTGGGGACCAGGGTTTGAATCTCCACTTAGCCATGGAAACCCACCCGGGCCAAGTCATGCTGTCTCAGCCTCAGAGGATGGCAAAGACAAACTCCCTCTGAACAAGTCTTGCCAAGAAAACCCTGCGATAGATTCACCTTAGGGTTGCCATAAGTTGGAAATGACTTGAAGGCACTCAACAGCAATGAATGAGAAGTCCCTAAGATCTCCAGCCTTGCAAATTCGGGGCCACGGCTTCCTTGATCAAACCAACCAATCTGCCCGTAATGCCCTCTTCCTCTCTCCCTACTGCCTTCTCCCTTACCAAGCATGACTGTCATCTCCAATGAGTCATGCCGTCCACCATAATATGTCCAAAATACAACAGCCTCAGTTTAGCCATCCTTCCTTGTAGTGAGAGTTTAGGCTTTTTTTATTAGAATTTTTTTAAAAATTAAAATACAAAAATTAAAACACACACACACACAAAAAACCAACCAAAAATAAAATCCAAACCAAAAAAACCAACAACCAAAAAAACCCTAAACCAATATATAGTAAAGACAAACAACAAAATCAACCTACATATAAGATTATACTAAACATACAAAGAAAGAAAATTATATTCAAATATACCATACTTAAACTAAACTATTAATCAAATTGTACTAAATTAACAACTAAAACCCTACATTTAATTAAAAATGGATCCTACCCTTGTTGCAAACGACTCCAAGATATGAAAGTGTACTTAACTCTATCATTTTCTACTGTTCTAAATTTGTTGCTCCTTCTGTTTATATTCTCAAAACTATTTCAATTTCTAAATTTCCTAAATTTCTTACGTTCCATAAATTTCCGTTTCAAAAATCAATATTATTAACTATTTTAAAATACTATTATTTAATTCCACTATATTATTACTCCTTTTAGTCAAATCAGATCTATCTTAAACATATTGCAGCAACAACTTACAATCATATTTAATTTTTTCTCAACACCTTTCTCAGGATAATAATATACTACAACAGTTAAAAAAAAAAGACACAGTGTTGAGCAAGTTCAGAATCCTAAAATTACCAAATCACCCTCATTTATCCTTAAAAATTCTATTAAACATCTCCATTCTGAAATAAATTCTTCATCAGAAATTCCCTTCAGTTTGGCAGACAATTTATCCATCTCTATAATTGATGTCAGTCTATTAAACCATTCGGTCATTGACGGGATCTCAGTTTTCTTCCAGTAGTTTGTATAGACAAGTCTTGCAGCCAGCAGTATATATTTAAAAAGTTTGTGAAAGTTTTGGCTTGATTTGCTTCAAGACCAGTTCATTTTTATTTTTTTAGCATCTCATGTTCTCTGTAGAAGTCTTCTCCAGCACCACATTTCAAATGATTTGATTTTCTTTCTGTCAGCTTTCTTCACTGCCCAGCTTTCACAAATGATAGGACGCTGGCAAGTTCAAATTTGTCCAGAAGAGACTGACCAGAACCGTAAAGGGTCTGGAAGCCAAAGTTTATGATGAATGCTCAAGAGAGCTATGTATGCTCAGCCTGGAGAAAGGAAGATTGAGGGTAATTGGATCAGCCATCTTTAGAAGGCAGAGTGAGTTTATATTCTGCTGTTCCATAGGATAGGACCCAAGCTAATAGAGTCAACTTATATGAACAAACACATATACAACACTAAGGCACTGCATGATGTGCAGCGTTGCCCCAAAAGATGGGGGACCTTGAGATCCACCAGCAGTGCCAGCGTCTCCTTAAGGTGGGGAATTATAGCTCGAAAGGAGGCCTGTATAGCAGTACTAATTGCAAGACATCAGTAAAGAGTCAAAAGAATGTTTTATCAGGGGAGTCACAGACGCATGTGAGAAATCAAGCAGTCTCATAAATCATACAAGGCTCTGAAAGGAAAGGAGAGGAGAGAAAGGCTGAACAGAGAGAGGTTTCTGGTGCATAGGGTGATATTTACCAGTCCTGGAGGGAAGGATCGAAGAGAGGTTGCTTAAATACAAGGTTTTTGAGGGCAGCGCAGAGGAATGAGAGTCGGGGGTGCAGCATGACACCCGAAGTGCCAGCAAAATTCCGGGGTTGGCACTAGGGCTTAAATACCCTTTTTCCTACCCTGAAGGGGCGAGTGTTAATTGTTGTCTGGCCGAGTAAACAAAAGAGGTCCAGAACAGACTGATTGTCTCCCTTTGGGTGACAAAACATTGGTGGGAGTCCTAACAGCCTCTTAATGTCTCGGTTGGATAACATGAATAGAGAATTTTTCAGTAGGAAGTGCACACAGCAGGGTTGCTTTGCCTGCCACACCTGGGCAGTTGCATGGACTATTGTATTCAGATGTCAAGTTGTTGACAGGATTGCTGGAAGGTATGTGCCCTTATGGCCTGTCCATGCTGACCTAGCCCAGGCATACAGCCAATGTCCTGCTTCCTGCATGTTTCCCAGCCATAAGTTTCCAATTTTTATATAATGATATTTCATGCCAATTAAATGATATTTCTTGCCAATCATGCTATGCCACGTGATGGGGTGTAAGACGTGGTAACAATAGTATTGTAGCTTCTTGTCTGTGGCTTCCAACGTGCATTACAAACTGCTGGATAGTTATGTATTTCTAATATGTTCTAAACAAAAAGAGGAAATCCATTTTGGCCTGCAAAAGGTTGGCTGCTGTAAAGTACATTAACACAGCAGGGAAGTAGAAAAGTCAACAATGGCTCTGGTCTTACATTGTAGTGTCAGTCTATGCACAGGTAGCTGAGAGGTGACTGTACACTTTTCAGCTTAATATTGACATTGTGTTGTAAACTGTCTTTCTAAGCACGTGCCTGCTTCCTATCCCATCGTGTAGCAGAGAATGCACGGTGGTTGCTTGGGCAATCCTAGTGAATAAAAAGCATGTTGAAGGCACTGATGAATAGTTACATAACCTCCAGGAATGTGCAACTGCTACCCCAAAATGTGGGTGACTCAGAGATCCACCTGTGGTGTCATTGTTTCTGTGAAACGATGGAGAATATTAACTCAAAGAAGAAGTCTGCAAGAAGGGGGATAACCTAGCATGATCTTTTAAACCTGTATATATTCAGAAAGGCTTTTTGCCCCTCTGTTGGGATGAATCTATTTTTGATAAGAGTTACTACTGTACCTCAACTATTATCAAGAAAAGGAACCATCCCCTTCTCTGAGCAGCGTGGGGAAAGGTGAGAGCTTAGTCCTTCCTGGGAGAACCTAAAAGAAGCACCAATCCCTTTAACTCTTTCTAATGAGCCCTGGTGGTGCAATGGTTAAATGCCGGTTCTGCAGCCACAACGTTGTGAGTTCAATCCTGCAGGGCTCCAGGTTGACTCAGCCTTCCATTCTGCCGTAGATCGTTAAAACGAGTACCAAGCTTGTTAGGAACAACTGGCTAAAAACATTGTAAACTGCTTAGGGAGTGCTTAGTACTGATAGGCGGTATAGAAATGCAGCTGCTATTGCTATTTCAGCACTCCTTTGAAGGGAATGCCAAAGAGCTGCCGCCACTTTCCCATCCAGTCATTGAAAAAGTTCAAAAGTGGTGCTGCAGAGCTGAGAGTACAGGGGGTCCATGCTTCTCTTGGGGGTCAGTTTTTTGAATAAAATTTCTAGACTTATACATGAATATATACAGTAACTGAGAGAAAGAAGAGGTTACATCTGATGGAGTAGACTTGGGCCATTTCCGCCCTACCCTGTTCTAGTGCTGTTATTCCAGCTTTACCATCCTGTGGAATTCTGGGGTTTGTGGTTTATTGAGGCCGAAGAGCTCTCTGGCTGAGAATTCTAAAGGCTTTCCCTAAACTGCAGACCCCAGGATTCCATAGGAGGTGGAAAGTGGAATAATAGCACTATAACACGTAGTGTGGAAAGGCCATTCGCCTACAAGAAACTTAAGCTACCTACTTCTTTCTTTCAATTAGTCTCAAAGCTGTTACAAGATCCCATTGCATGCCTGTGAAATGGTTATACTTGTGGAACCCCTGTTATGCTACTGGGCACTGAATACACTCATTGCGGCCATTTCCGCAAGTGACCTTGGGCAAGTCTCACTCTCTCAGCCTCAGAGGAAAGAAAAGCAACCCCCAGCCCTGAATAAATCTTGCCAAGAAAACCCCATGATAGGTTCGCCTTAGGGTTGCTGTAAGTCGGAAATGACTTGAAGGAACACAGCGATGCAATTATGTATGAAAGTCATGTCCTTAGCGTGATTAGTATGTCTGTTTGTGAAAAGCGGCAGGATGTGATGACGCGACACACTCTTTCATTAACTTATTCGTTTCTATCTTGATCCCTTTTATTGAAACCACTGAGGACTTTTCGAATGCGTACACAATCCAAAGAATACCATGCAAACTGCTGGTGCACACAAACGCACAGGCATGCGTTATCTCCCAAACCAACTGTGTAGCCAATACCAGGAGCTTGTCACGTTCAGGTTTCTGCTGATACAATAATTCTAGTGATTTTTCTTTTCTTGGTGGATCTCCACAGAACGATACTCCTTGTGATACCTCACTTGTGCCTTCAAAGTCTAAATAAGAGAACCAAATGGGACCTGGGCCATATCCGCACTACACTATTATAGCGCTATTGTTCCACTTTCAACATCCTATGGAATCCTGGGGTTTGCAGTTTTGGGAGGGGCCTGAGCCTGGCTCTTATTATTAATCAGATATAGCAAGGATGAGTACCTGCCAGAAGCTAGGGAGCTAAGGCCTCAGAGGCCCCTCCGTTAAACTGCAAACCCCAGAATTCGATAGCATGTTGAAAGTGGAATAATAGCACTATAACAGTCTAGTGCAGAAACGGTGGTTTCTCTTGTTTTGTTTTTACCTAGAGATTAGTAGAAAAACTGGGATCCTGCTCCTCCTGGTGGTGAGACTTGCAGCTCTGCTAAGCTACCTTCAGGGCAACCAGATCACTGACTGGAATGAGGTGTTGTACGCAGCCAAGAATGTATGTCAGTCCTGCCGGTAGTGGTACTCCATTGCACAGCAGCATCAGAAGGGAGGCGATGTAGTGCAGGCATGGGGCCAGATTTCTTCCCCTCTTCCTATTTTGTCCCAGGGACCTCCTTCTCCCCAGCTCCTTTGTTTCCTGGGTTTGAGCCATAAACTGTCATTTACAGTCCACCTAAAGGCACCAGATCCTGTCTGACCTTGGAAGCTAAGCTGAGCCAGCTGTGGTTAGCACTGGGATGGGAGGCTGCCAGCAAACACAAGGTGTTGTAGGCTACATTTCAGAGGAAGGAACTGGCCAAAGTACTCCTTGCCTAAGAAAGCCCTACGAAATTTAAGAGGATCGCTACAAGTCAATAGGCAACTTGAAGGAACATACCTGCATAAGTCACTATCAGGATGCCAGACCAAATGAAAAATTTTCAAAGTATGACCATAATGACACTGACCATGACCCAACAGTGGCAAGGGGGTGTAGAATATAAATCTCAGCATGTAGAGAATACCCTAAAGGCACCAGATCCCATCTGATCTTGGAAGCTAAGCAGGATCAGCCCAGGTTAGCACTTGGAAGGGAGACCACCAACAAATACAAGGTCCTGTAGGCTATATTTCAGAGGAAGGGACTGGCAAAAACAACTCTTGAGTATTTCTTGCCCAAGAAAACCCCTATGAAATTCAAGGAGATACCATATGTTGACTGGCAACTTGAAGGCACATACACTGAGTTGTAACCCAAAACTATACATAGTTATTTACACATTCTGTGTTTCTCTTCTCTCTCTCTCTCTCTCTCTCTCACACACACACACGCGCGCGCGCGCGCGCGCGCGCACAGAGGGGACAGAATGAATTTTCACAGATATTCAAATACTATAAATATGTAAATACATAAATATAAATAGGGGTGGTTTCTGAATGTGCACTCCAAAAAAGGACGCATCCAAAATCCCTTTGCGGGGTTGTTTTGCAATGGAAGTTGCATTTTCTGTACAGGAATGTTGTTGTCTGCAGAGAAACATGTTCTTCTGCCCAGGGAGCAGATTTCCTCTGCAGAAAGCATGATTTTTCTGTGCAGAAAGCAACATTCAGAAAAAGCTACTTTCAGCATAAAAGCCCACTTATGGTGCTGAATAGGTTCCAAACTGCAAATGATGCTCAAATGCTGTGCAGTTTATGAGGACTTTCTTGCACCAGAAATAAAACTGATGAAATTATTCATTCTTTCCTATAAGAATGAAATTAATGGAGATTTACAGCCCTAACACAGAGAGACTGGCATCCCACTCCACACCAACCCCTGTGACAGGAGGCTTGGCCTTCTCTGCATTCATATGCATTCAATGCCATAGTGACTGCCAACTTCTTTATCAGTGGGGTGTTGGGTCTGCTCCAGGTTTTAGTCTAAACTTTAAAGGAGCTACCCAAGGTGTTAAAACCTAATTTGGAGACAGGATTCAATACCTCACCTAGCTCTTTTTTAAAGTTCTCACTAAAACCTGGAACAAATCTCACACACACACACACATACACACACACATGGAGTGTTACCGCTGTTTCTAGCCCGAGCTTGTGGGATATTAAGATATCATTTGATATCAATAATTTGGCCTTCTGTACCCATTCCTCTCCATGTGCTTGCGAGGCCCCCGTTCAAGCACCCACACAGGCGCGGCCGACAATAGCCGAACCATTCACATCCCAATCTAGGCAGGCCAGTCATTGCCGATTGCAGCTTCAGGAGACCTCAAGGCAAGTACCACATTATGTATGCACGCTACCTACAAAAGATCCCCTGCCCCGCGCAGGCAGCTTGAGGAGCGGACTGTACAACTCTCAAGCACTCCACGTTTGCATACTGGCCACTCTATTGACAATCTGTTCATAACTCAATCATCTAACGTACTGACCTTTCGGAGGCTTTGTCTCCAGCCCCAAACTCATTGTTATCCCCAAGTACGGACTGGCCTGCGGCCACAATTTTCCCTATGAGAACCCCTGACTTTGAGCGTCTCGTTGCATCGCTCATGACTTGCCTCCCGAATCGCCGTCTCTCCATTTGACGAGCCTCCCCTCAGCCCCACGTGCTGAGAATCTACGCTCCCTAGCTTCTTTGCTTTTACCGGGCTTCAGGACAGGTATAGTATTTCCCATAACAAATCTCCTCTCAAAATCCCTCTATCCCACTCCTACCTTTATTTCTATAGTTCCTTGTGTGAGTGTGTTGCATACACGTGTTCGATTGTATTTCAATAAAACAATTATTATTATTTTCAACTTCTGCCTTATCATTGACTCGGCCTGACCCTGCAGACATAGGGTTCAAGATCTCGCTACGTTACCCTGCCTCTCGCATGGCAAACTTGTGCTCTGTGCTAATTCCCTCCCCATTGTTTGAGCACATTTAGGTGCCCCTCCCAGGACCCCCACAAATCAGGGTAACAGGAGAAGTCTGTCAGACGGATGGTGGATGATGGGAGCTACACAAAAACCCCAGTAGCACTTCCCTCCAGCACTGAGCTCTGGCAAAAAGACAGTTCACCAGAGTCAAGTGTTTAAAAATCACCATACAGCAGAGTTTACTCACACAGCTTGAAGCATCCCAGCAGAGTGTTAACCATTAGCAGCAAAAACCTTGAAGCCAGGAAAAATACTCCCACGCAAATATTATCTTCCAACAGGAGGCTTTACTCTTGAGTTACAATACATACAGTATATACAAATCTCCAACGGAGTTTTCAGCGTTCAACAGCATGCGGAACATAGCCTCCGGCCGCTCTCCAGACATCAAGAGGGCTTAGAGGGCTAGAACACACCTGCGTGAGTCTCTGGGGTTGTGTAACCAGGGCAGGAAGGTTGCACCATACCTCTAGCAAGGGCTGCTAGAGTTGTATCAGCAATGGCGGTATATAAGGATGTACAACCATTGCTGATGCAACTGTAGCAGCCCTTGCTAGAGGTATGATGCAACCTTCCTGCCCTGGTTACACAACCCCAGAGACTCATGCAGGTGTTACTTGGTATTGCATCATCCACTGTCATTCCCAGGTGCAAAACTTAAATGTACATCAAGCATATTTTATTAGGACTTAGGTTCTGTCCAACCTTTCCTTACAAAGTCACTGTATGCCTTTGTGCATATAGCTTGGGGTAGGTGAAATGTGGCCTGTGGGCTCCCCAAGCATGTTTCTGTCATTGCTCTCCCACAGAATACTCTCTTCCCCCCTGCCAAAAAAGATTCCATGTAAAAATAGATTTTCTGCTCCTGCAGGCCTCCAAAGGTAGCAATTATTTGTAGAACCTCCCTGATACTTGGAGAAACCACAACAGCAGTGATGGACTTCCCAGCCACTTCTGTTGCTAATTTTTTGGTGATTTTTTGTGCATTGCCAGGCCTACCTTGGCTCATGTTTGTTCCCACAAGAGAATACTTGGCTCTTGGACCCTCCAAACGTTTACATCCTCATATAAATAGAATAAACTCCTGTTTATGAAAAGAGAGTAGAAGACCCAACTCAAAATTGTGTAGCATAATTCTTTGAATGGAGAGTTACACGTTGATTGTGCACTGTTACCCAACTGAGCACCCACCCAAATGTGCGACCAAATGCACACCCAAATATTCACATTCCTTCCAAATGCAGGTGCATCCGTATGTAATGCCCATCTGCATACATAATGACACCACATGTACAGCTCTTCTTCTGCAACCTTGAACTAAAAGGCAGAAATTGCACTTTGGACAAAATGTGTCCAGCTGCTTCCACAGGGGAACTTAAACATGTCTAAGGCCATTTCCGCACTAGACTGTTATAGCGTGATGATTCCACTTTCAACATCCTATGGAATCCTGGGGTTTGCAGTTTCGCGAGGGGCCACTTGGCCCCTCCCGAAACTGCAAACCCCAGGATTCCATAGGATGTTGAAAGTGGAATCATCGTGCTATAACAGGCTAGTGCGGAAAAGGCCAGGGAACTGGTGGGTTCTGATCTGGTATCAATTTCCGCACTATACTGTTATAGTGCTATTATTCCACTTTCAACCTCCTGTGGAATTCTGGGGTGTGTAGTTTCCTGAGGCCAACGAGCTCTCTGGCTGGGAATTCTAGGGGCCCCTCCCTAAACTGCAAACCCCAGGATTCCATAGGATGTTGAAAGTGGAATAATAGCACTATAACAGCGTAGTGTGGAAATGGCCTAAGTCTTTGGTTAAATACTTGCAATGAACGGAGAGGAGGAAGTTGCATTGTAGGAAGCAAATAAAATTCAGTGAGATTTCATCTTTCTCTCTCTCTCTCTCTTTCTGCTGGTGATTTAAAGCCTTCTGTGGCTGACAGGGTTATTTTTCCCCCTATGGAGACATTTTAATCAAGATTCCTCTTAGCGTAATCTCTCTGCAAAAACGTCTTCCCTGATCTTGGAGGGGACAGTGTTGTTGCTGTAAATCACCAGGCAATAACTCAATGATATCACTGTTGACACAGGAGAGCCCGTAATAAATTATCACCCTACCGGGGGTTTAATTGCGGCATAAATCATCAGTGGAGTTCTTTCACCAGAGAGAGCAAGAGAGAGAGAGAGAGAGAGCGCCCAGGCATCAGAGCCAGGCTGGTGCAGGCACAAAGCTTAGGGAAGCTCCTTTGGGGACTACAACTCCCAGAAACCCCTGCTGGGGGATTTTGGGAGCTGTAGTCTCCGAAAGGAACTTTCCCAAGCTCTGAGTGCCACGGAAGCAGCGGTCAATTTGAGAGACCAAGTAACACAACACGTTCGTTACCCCGGATCCTAAGTTCCTTTTCTGTCTCTTTTGGGGTGAAAGTGAGGGGTAAGTATTTTGGCCAAATTCCTCCCCACACTACCACCCCTAAGGGCGCCATTTCTGCAGTACACTGTTATAGCGCTATTATTCCACTTTCAGCCTCCTGTGGCATTCTGGGGTTTGTAGTTTCCTGAGGCCAAAGAGCTCTCTGTCTGAGAATCCCAAATGCCCCTCCCCAAACCCCAGAATTCCATAGGAGGTTGAAAGTGGAATAATAGCACTGTAAGAGTGTAATGCGGAAATGGCCCTAGTGTTGTTATGGTGTGCCTTCAAGTCATTTCTGACTTACGGTGACCCTAAGGCGAACCCGTCACAGCGTTTTCTGGAGCTAAGAGTGTGTGGCACCTAATACTCAGGTGCAAATTTAGTGAGGCAACATGAAAGGTGGCAGAAGGTGGTGGCGAAGAGAGTGAGCTGCCACTCTGAAATTTTCTGTATACCATAGAATCAGAGAATAGAATCATCCAGTCCAACTCTCTGCCATGCAGGAAGCCACATCAAAGCACGCCTGACAGATGGCCATCCAGCCTCTGCTTAAAAACCTCCAAAGGAGGAGACTCCATCACACTCCACGGAGGCAGCCTATTCCACTGCCGGACAGCCCTGACCGTCAGGAAGTTCTTCCTGAGGGTCAGGTGGAATCTCCTTTCCTGCAGGCTTGAGTCCATTGCTCCTTGTCCTGGTCTCTGGAGCAGCAGAGAACGAGCCCGCTCCCTCCTCAACATGACATCCCTTCAAATATTTAAACATGGCTATCAGGCCTCCTCTTAACCTTTTCTTCTGCAGACTAAACATACCCAGCTCCCTGAGCTGCTCCTCATAGGGCATACCGTACAAGAGAAGATGAAAAAAAATGAGAAGGTTACAACCCTCGGATTCTGAAGCATACTTGTGTGGACCTCCAAAAGAGCCACTGTGTGGAATAGTGGTTTGAGTGCTGAACTAGGACTCTGGCAGAACAGAATCTGAATCCCCACTTTGGTATGGAAACCCACTGGGGGACCTTGGGCAAATCGCACTCTCTCAGCCTCCAAGGAAGGCAAGGGCAAATCCCTTGTGAAGAACCCCATGAGAGGTTTGCCTTAGGATCACTGCAAGTTTCTTGAAGACACACAACACACAAGGAGGCCCTCCAGGCTCTGTGGGGGAGCTGACAGGCCATTTCCACACCAGACTGTTATAGCGCTATGATTCCACTTTCAACATCCTATGGAATTCTGGGGTTTGCAGTTTAGGGAGGAGCCTCAAAGGCTCGTTAGACAGCAATCAAGGCCCCTCCCTAAACTGCAAACCCCAGGATTCCATAGGATGTTGAAAGTGGGATGATAGTGCTATAATAGTTCAGTGTGGAAATGGCCTTAGCTCTCTAGCTTCTGGCAGGTACTCATCCTTGCTATATCTGATCAATAATAAGAACCAGGGCTTTTAATCCAGGATATTGTTGCTACCCAGGGACACTTTTATTAGAATATGAGCAATGAACTGTCAGCATGTGTTATTTAGACATATTATATATTACCTTAATGGAATATTGATATAGATTACGCCCTTGGCTGTGGGAGAACCATGTTTTGTAAGAACTTCTGTTGGAAGACCCATAAAACGAAACTGTGCTTCACAACAATCTATGGAGTCGTGATTCGGTTCGGCCTCACCGATTTCAATGAAACGGCTCAGAATGAGTCCCAAATCTCAGATGCAACCCGTTGCATTTTTAGCAGCGAGGAGGGATTTTCTGTCAAATAATGAGGTTAGCTTTTGATGCTGCTTGCCTGGAGGAGGAATGCTGAGGAATAAAATACAAATTGTTCATACTCGCCAATATTTCCCAAGCAACATCAGAATGTGGTCAAGACGGCAGAAACGGTCAATAAGGAAGAACACAGGTAGGAGATGCTGTAGCGGTTTGATCTTACTTGAACCTACTAGGAAGGGCAAGACTCTGCCCCTTTTCTCCACTCCCTCTTCCTGATTTCACTGCAGACAAAGTCCTTTTGCTCTTTGAACTCAACTTGCAGCAATTAGAATCACAGAATCATACACCATTTCTGCCCTATACCGTTACAGTGCTACAGGGGTATTAGTCCACTTTCAACATCCTGTGGAATTCTGGGGTTTGTAGTTTCCTGAGGCCCAAGAGCTCTCTGGCTGGGAATCCTAGGGGCCCCTCCCTAAACTGCAAACCCCAGGATTCCATAGGATGTTGAAAGTGGAACAAGAGCACTATAACAGCGTAGGGCAGAAATGGCCGTAGAGTTGGGAGAGACCAGAAGAACCATCCAGTACAACTCCCTGCCATGCAAGAATGCACGATCAAAACACTCCCAACAGATGGCCATCCCACACTCCCAGGCAACATATTCCACTATTGAACTACTCTTACCATCAGGAAGTTCTTCCTAATATTTAGGTGGAATCTTTTCCCCCTGTAGTTTGAATCTATTGCTCTGTGTCTAAGGCCGTTTCTGCACTACACTGTTATACTGCTATTATTCCACTTTCAACATCCTTTGGAATCCTGGGGTTTGCAGTTGAGGGAGGGGCCTTTAGAATTCGCAGCCAGAGAGCTCTTGGACCTCAGTAAAGCACAAAACTCAGAACTCCACAGGAGGTTGAAAGGGAAATAATAGCACTGTAACAGTGTAGTGCAGAAATGGCACTAGTCTCTGGAGCGGGAGAAAACAAGCTCGCCCCATATTCCATATGGCGTCTCTTTAAATAGTTAAACCATTTTGGTGACCCCCGCCTGAACACATCCTTGCTTGTCAATATCCTTCTTGAATTATGGTGCCCAGAACTGGACACAGTATTCCAGGTGAGGTCTGACCAAAATAGAATAGAATGGTACTATCGCTTCCCTTGACCTAGACACTGTACTCCTACTGCTGCAGCCTAGAATTGCATTGGCTTTTTTAGCTGGCGCATCACACTGTTGACTCATGTTCAGCTTGTGGTCTGCTAAGACTCCTGACTGAAGTAAGCTGAAGACAAAGGGGGAAAGTGGGAAGAAGATAAAGAAACTGGAACATTTTAAAAACAGCTGGAAAAGTGATACAACAGAGGACTATTTGGGAATATTCCTGCAAAATTAGGACAGTTGTTACCCTGATTTCTGGGGTCCTTTGGGGGGACACCTTAATGTGCTCCACATGATGGGGAATGGAAACTAGCCAGAGCATAAGCAATAGCAATGCGCGAGGAAGGGTAACCTAGCGGGGTCTTTTTACGCAGTTTTTACAGGGTCAGGCCAAGCCAAAAACCAAACAAAGATATCCAATAAAATGATTTTATGGAATGCAAGTCTCACACAGCAAAGCAATCACTCACACAGTCACTCAAGACCTATTAAGAAGCAAAAGAGAGGAAACTGGATAGGGGACTATTGAAGGGGTTGTAGCTGGGGTAATACTGCACCTTTTCCTGAAGTCCTTGGTCTGGAAAAAACAGCGAAGAAGTGGAGCTCAGCACGGAGAGGGCTGAGGGGATCACTCAACAGATGGAGAAATGGTCTGCTGGGATGACTGGAGTGATCCAAAGAAATGCTCAAAAACTGGGACTATTTGTAGGAGAAAAAGTACCTGGAGGGCTAATCCTTTCCTGGGGAGAACAATGAGTGTTGCAACGAGAAAGAAGCTCCACAATGGCAACTTCCTTTGCATGATGAGATTACAAGGTGTTGCCAAAGTCTCAGGATCTTCGGTTGCATTGAGTTGTGGTATGACTTTATGTAAATGGTCCTTACCTGATATGATGTTATGGTTATCAATGCTCAACTTGGGGCAAACACGCTAATCCCCTCAAGTCGGCTTCTCAGGGGCTGAGGACCCTTTGTCTACGGTGGGTTTGCACAGCTTGAGGTCTCCTGGGGCTACGTGATGGGGGAGTGTACTGGCCTGACCTGGTTTTCGATCGTTCGACCGTGGCTGCCTACGTGCCCATCCGGGTGATCTCTCAGGCACATTGAATATCAAAATTGTAGACCCCGGGACAGGGTCTACAAAGCGGCATAAAGTTCATTCTCTCAGGCAGTGCAATTTCTTGGGCTAGTCCCATGCAGAAGGTTTTTGTTCTTACACTCTCTTTAAAAAGTGAGTGCTTCTCTTTTTCAAAATGCAGACAAATCAAAAAAGATTTTTCATAGCCATGCTGAAAGTCAATAATTGAATACCAGTATGTAGTAACTGTAATTGGAATTTTATTAATTACTTTTCATGCTTTCCATTTGCACAGTGCTTGATATATAGGCTGTCTATAAATCTCATATATTAATAGCTGTCTCATTTTTCCAAGTGTTCTTTCTAATGTTGCCAAAGTAGCAGCACATATATTCAGAAGGGAGATACCCACAGGTTCAGAGGGACCCCAGGTTTCCAGAGCTGGGGAAGGATTGAAGCAGGCATGATTCCTCACCTCTAATTCTTAGACCGAAGGACTGAGGGTCCTTGCCACACATCAGCTAATTCTGGATCTTGCCTGCGGTCACCTCCATCACCTTCTGGAAGGCTAAGTGCCCAATTGGTGTTGGTGGTTAAACCAGGTAGACCAAGGCCATTTCCACCCTACCCTGTTATAGTGCTATTATTCCACTTTCAACATCCTGTGGAATTCTGGGGTTTGTAGTTTCCTGAAGCCAAAGAGCTCGCTGGCTGAGAATTCTAAAGGCCCCTCCCTAAACTGCAAACCCCAGGATTCCATAGGATGTCGAAAGTGGAACAACAGCACCAATAACAGTGTAGTGCAGAAATGTCCCAAGTCAACATCAACACTCCACTTAAACATTCTTAATCTTGGAATTCCAGAATATTTATATGGGAAATGAACAGGTTCTTTAGGTACTCTTTTAGGCTGTTTATTGTGAGCATTCATAGGTATGTAACATAACCTTCTCCTTACAGAGAAACACAGACATAGCAATGTCTTGGCACTTAAGCTTCCTTGTATTCCATTACTTATAAGGTACGATTACATTGCATCACGTCATATCATATGGCCATCAAGATGTTATCAGGATATTTTATAGGGACCTGATCTTTCTATTCAGCTCTTTGGTAACAAGTAACTATTAAACCATTTAACATAGCTTTTAATCCATTAAAATCAGCAACAGCAGCAGCAAGGGTAGCAGGTTTTGTCACAATTTCATAGTTTTCCATAGTGTCTACTAAGGTGTTGCAGTATACAGATATTTTATAAAGGCACAGAATTTGTCCCTTGTATCGTACTCATAATCCTTTTAACAATATCACTTGACCAATTATCTGTGACAGAATAAAACCTCATCTGTTGAGGAATTTCGCATCTCTAATAGATGCCTTACAGGCATTCAAGGGTTAATCTCCTTGTTAAATCTTCACAGCATTCATAACTGCATAAGAAATCTATTCTTAGTGTAGCCTTATACTAATTCTCAGTATAGCCTTATAGGATAAAGTATTATTTCGGGCAGCATGCCAGGACTATCAGGAATGGCCACGGCTGTTGGTCTTCTATGTTGGAGGCCTTCTGAAAGCAGCCCGATAAGAGATATTTCTTGGCTTCTTGATCAAAATAAACCATACCAGATGGGTTCACCATTTATTTTTATTGATTTATTTACTACCAGTGCTTCACATATCTTATCTTCAACTGCATCAGAGGTTCAGCAAAAGTTGTAGCTACCCTACTATCCTACTTGCCTCAGTTAGTACGCTTGTGAAGCGGTTCATTCCCAGGTCAGGCTAGTCTTAGGCCATTTCCACAGTACACAATTATAGTGCTATTATTCCGCTTTCAACCTCCTGTGGAATTCTGGGGTTTGTAGTTTACTGAGAGCCAAGAGCTCCCTGGCTGAGAATTCTAAATGCCTCTCCCTAAACTGCAAACCCCAGGATGCCATAGGAGGTTGAAAGTGGAATAATAGTGCTATAACAGTCTAGTGCGGAAATGGCCAGAGTAGTGTGCATTTTTGTCCAATGTGCAACATCTGCATTCAAGTTTCAGAAGGAGAGTTGTGCATGCAGGGCTATGGTGCACACGGTTATGATAGAGGGACATATGTATTTAGTTTCAGTGTGGACTCAGTTGCACAACACTGCCGTTCAACCCAAATGTTGTATAGCACAATCAACCCATAATTCCACATACAGAAAGTCAGCATGATGCAAGTGGAAGAAAGGATCTTAGCCAAGATCTGCAGCTTTGTTCCTATCTTGCAGATGCTGCAGAAACACAGCAGCAAAGGAGAGAACTCCGGCTTTTGAGAGCAATTAACCTTTGAACAGCCCTTTGAGTGGGAAGGGGAGAGTGAAAGCTCTAGACGTCTTTTCCTCGTGAGTCTTTTTTCACCTCTCTAATTGTGGACGTTTCTCAGAGTCAAAAAGGAAGGTGATCTCAAGTCTGGCAAACAGGCAGGCATGATTGCGGCAAAGAACTGAGAGGAAACCTTTCTCTCTCCCTTATTAATCTGGGTTCCAGTTTGCATCCCAGCTGTAAAGCTGAACCAGCCACAAGGCCTGCTGACTCGAGATTATTTTATGACCATAGAATCATAGAATTATAGAGCCGGAAGGGCCGTCTGGTCCAACTCCATTCTGCCATGCAGGAATACACAGTCAAAGCATTCCTGCAGATGCTCATCTAGCCTCTCGTTAAAAACCTCCAAAGAAGAAGACTCCACCACACCCCCAAGCAGCAGCATATTCCACTGTCAAACTGCCCTATGCCAGCAGCCAGACAAGGCTCCCAGCAATTCCAATAGAGTTTGGGGCAGCAGCCACAGGCAAAGCTCACTACAGTTTGTCAGTCAGTTACTGTTTGTTGTTTCTGCAGTCCAAGTGACAGTCCAAAGGGAGTGTCCAGCACCAAAGTCAGCACACAAGGTGAAGGTCAGGGTTTCCAGGAACACAGGTTAGAAAGCTGAACATCAGAGAAGTTGCTTCTGCCAGGGAAATCGGTTGTCTCCAAAAGATTAGTCCCCACACTATCCCTTGTATTTATCAGCCAGCATCCTCCCTCAGCGATTTGATGAATTAATGTTTCTGCTCTGTGTAATGGCTCTGGGTCTCATGTGTTTTCCCTTTTCCACCTATGCTGGCTGCCATAAGTATTGTCCTGTTCGTGTCTGTTACCCTGATTTCTGGGGTCCCTTGGGGGACACCTCAATGTGCTCCTCGTGATGGGGAATGGAAACTAGCCAGAGCACAAGCTGTAGCAATGCAAGAGGCAGGGTAACCTAGTGGGGTCATTTTACCCAGTGTTTACGGGGTCAGGTCAAGCCAAAAACCAAATAAAAATGTCCAATAAATGATGTTATTGAGTAAAAGTGTCATGCACCAATGCACTTATGCATACACACACCCAAGAGCTATTAAGAAACAAAAGAGAGGAAATTGGATAGGGGAGTATTGAAGGGGTGCAGCTGGGGTAATACTGCACCTTTTCCTGAAGTCCTGGGTCCTGGAAGGCAGCGGAGAAGTGGGGCTCAGCACAGAGAGGGCTGAGAGGATTACTCAAAGGACGGAGCAACGGTCTGCTGGGGTGACCGGGAGTGATCCGAAGAAATGCTCGAAAACCAGGACTATTTGTAGGGGAAAAAGTACCTGGAGGACTAATCCTTTCCCGGGGAGAGCAATGGGTGTTGGAGCGAGAACGAAGCTCCACAATGGTAATTTCCTATGCATGATGAGATTGCAAGGTGTTGCCAAAGTCTCAGGATCTTCAGCTGTGTTTGTTTGTGGTGTGATTTCATGTAAGTGGTCCTCGCGTGATGGGATATTTGCTCAACTTGGGGCAAACACACTAATCCCCTCAAGTCGGCATCGCAGGGCTGAGGACCCTTTGTTTCTTGTGGGTTTACACATCTTGAGGTCTCTTGGGGCTACGTGACTGGGGATTTTACTGGCCTGACCTGGTTTTCGGTCATTCGACCATGACTGCCTACGTGCTCATCTGGGCGACCCCTCAGACACACAGAATCATATTTACTATCAAATTGTAGACCCCAGGATAGGGTTTCTCCATCGGCGTAACATGTCCTTGTGTTGTGGCTGCTGGGGACCGTCCTGTCTCTGTTTGCATCTGAGTCCTGGCATTAGGGCATGACGCAAAGAGCACTTAATGTCAGGAAGTTCTTCCTGAGGTTTAGGTAGAATCTCTTTTCCTGTAGTTTGAATCCATTGCTCCGTGTCCTCGTCTCTGGAGCAACAGAAAACAGGCTTGCTCCATCCTGCATATGACATCCACTCAAATATTTAAACATGGCTCTCATGTCACCTCTTCACCTTCTCTTTTCCAGGTTAAACATACCCACCTTCCTAAGCCACTCCACATCAGGCATGGTTTCCAATCAAAATAATGGAACTGGTTTATTTGATCCCCAATGAAAAAATAAAGGGGGACTGCAAAGAAAGAGAAGTGTGACCATAAGAATGTTTTAATAACACCATCAAAGCAGAGAAGACTGCAATCAAACAGGCAGGACGGTGTAACTGAAAAACAACCAACAGCCCTGCAAGTTGAATAACAGTAACTGGCAAAGAAATGAGTCAGTGATGAAGAAGGAGGAAAAGGGAGGACGAGGACGAGAAGCTGCTACTCTGAGGACAGTAAAATGGCCGAGCTGATGGGCAAATTGCTCAGCTTCTCTTCGTTGGCAGCCAACCCGCTTGTAGCAGCGGCTATCCTCGGTCCATCTATCAGCCAGCCAGACAGCTTGTCGTGGAAAATGGGGGAGTTGATGGACAGCCGCACTTGCTCTGGCTGGTTTCACAGCATCAGTTGGTGGTTGTTACAAAAAGAAATGGC
Organism: Cyclura pinguis; assembly: GCA_030412105.1. NCBI lineage: Eukaryota > Metazoa > Chordata > Lepidosauria > Squamata > Iguanidae > Cyclura > Cyclura pinguis. The sequence continues at coordinate 383,881,178 of CM059599.1, forward strand.
TCAGTGTTCTTGGGAGAATCACCCCATCAACAAGATATACTTGAAAAGGAACCGGGATCCCCATTACCAGCCGCCTCATGTTACCTTGTGTGGGGATGCAGTGATGATGTGCATTCCTGTGCACAAAAGTGGGGATGCAGTGATGATGGGCATTCCCATGCACAAAAGGATCAAGGAGTCTAACATCTAGCCTTCTCCTTCCTCCTTATTTGGCCATCTCTGCTGTTACCCTGTGTACTGGGGGTCCCGGGAGGGAGACCAAAACGTGCTCAACTAAAGGTGGGGAAAATTAGCTCAGAGCACTGCTTAGCGTTACGAGAGGCAGCGAGATCTTGAACCCTATGTCTACGGAGTCAGGCCGAGTCAAGGAGCACACAAAAGTTGAAACAATAAATGATGTTTTATTAAACACAAGCAAAACAGTGTATGCGACACACTCACACAAGATAACTAAAGAAATAAAGGTTGGAGTGGTATAGAGGGATTTTTAGAGGGGTTGCTGGTCTGGGTGATACTTCACCTGTCCCAAAGCCCAGAAAAATAGAGAGCGAGGCTGGGGTGCGATGTAGCTCAGTGCGTGGAGCTGTGGGGAGGCTCGCCAAGCAAAGCGGCGGCAAGGCGGGATGAAACTCGGGAGCGATCCAAGAAAGGTCTCAGAATCAAGGGTTTTTATAAGGAGAATGTGACTGCAGGCTATGCCATACTTGGGGGAAAACAATAGATTTGGAGTTGGAGACAGAGCCTCCGAAAGGTCAGAATCTGAATGATTGAGTTATCGTAGCGGTTCTCAATAGAGTAGCCAGTATGCAAATGCAGAGTACTTGGGTATTGCATAGTTTATCCATCAAGCTGCCATCGCGGGGCAGAGGCTCTTTTGTAAGTGGTGTGCGTACCTACTTAGAGTACTTGCCTGGAGGTCTCCTAAAGCAGTGAGTCAGCTATTTCTGGCCTGCCTGTATTGTTGTTTGAATATTATGGCAATTAACGGCCAAGCTTGTTTGCGTGCTTGTCCGGTGGCCTCGCAAGCACGTGGAGGGGAATAGAGAAGTGCAGCCGAATTGTGATATCAAAAGGATATCTTTTAATATCCCCAAACCTCTGTTCTGAAAAATGGGGACCCATCCAGCGTATGGGCCACGTAGCCCACAGAGAATTGGAATCTGGGCCAAAGAGGTTCTTGGTCACTTTTCCCCTTCATCTCTCTCCTGAAGGGTGTAGAGGTTGAGGAGAGACATGCCTGCAGGTATCAGATTCATTCTGTATCAGGAAGGAGAAGATCCTTTGGGGTGGAATCAAAACTAGGCAGAAAAAAACAAGCTTACATGTGTCGGTGCGGATCAAAACAGAAACATGCTGTCCAGCACCAGAACATATCTGCATAAACTGTTTTCAGAAACAACAGCAAACAACAAGGTTATAGATACCAGGGGAGGCATAATTAAGGCCTTGTCCCTTCAATAAGAATTTTGCTCCCCTAAATAAATTTTTCTCTAGTCCATAAATTTCTAGAGTTGTAGAAAGTGGTGCACTGAAAATTGTCCACACCTTCTATTTGCTGTGTTTGCACTTCTTTTGTAACTATTCCTGCCCCTTTTCTTTGGGTGCCTAAACTGTGGCCATTTCCGCACTGGACTATTTATAGTGCTATTATTCCATTTTCAACATCCTATAGAATTCCGGGGTTTGCAGTTTAGGGAAGGGCCTGAAGCAGTCTAGTGCAGAAATGGCCTGTGTTTCTAAATGTTTAACTGAAATTTTTAGTTACTGTGAGGCTTGAAATTTCAGGAGTGAAGGAAAATTTTATTTGGGGAGGACAGATTTCTTATTGTTGGGGGTGGACAAAGTCCTCACTTTGCCTCCCTACATCTCCTCCCTCATGTAACGTACTTCAGCCTGGGAGCCGTTCTACATATTTTGCAGTAGACTTGGGTGGCTGAAAACTGCATGAGAGCACTTCAAATTGAAGGTGGAGAGGCAGGGAGATTATATTTTGGAGGGGACTTCCATGCAAAAAGTAGAACACACCAAGGAGAAGGCAATGCCAGCCTTTTCTCTCTCTTGTGATAGGGTTTTTCAGATGCAGTGGAGTTTTGTTTAAGTGAGCAAGCCTTCAAAGCAACAATCTTAGTTTCAGAACAGCCCCCAAACATTTGCTGCCTAGGGCAAGGACCAAGCTATTTTGTCCATTCCGTATACAGAAGGAGAATGGAAAGGCTGACAGCTGAATCTTACCCAGAACTGGGAAAGTTACATTTCTATAATACAACCAGTTGTGACTGGTGACTCCCACACAAATGGGGTGGAGAGTCTGCTCTTGGTTTTAGTGTGAAATTTAAAGAGCTTTCCAAAGCACTGAAGCTGTTTTGAGGATAGCTCCTTTAAAGTTGAGACTAAAACCCAAAATGGATATAATCCATCCATTGGCATGGAGGCCACCAGTCTTTCCTAACAGCTATTTCCCATGACGGATAGAAGTTGCAGTGCCTTTCTTCACTAGACTGTTAACAGTGCTATTATTTCACTTTCAACACCCTGTGGAATCCTGGGGTCTGCAGTTTAGGGAGGGGTCTTTAGAATTCTCAGCCAGAGAGCTCTTGGGCCTCAGTAAACTACAAACTCCAGGATTCCACAGGATGTTGAAAGTGGAATGATAGCAGTATAACAGTGTAGGATGGAAAGGCAGATAGTCCAAAAGTGATTTTTCCAGGCTCTGCATACTTCAAATGAACCACACCCACTATAGCAGGTGAGCGGAGCAGGCAAGTTGGCAGAGCACAGGGCTGGTTGCTTGGCACACACAGCTCTGGCCCTTTCCGCATGTGGGGGGGGGAACGGGCGAAAACGCCCAAAAACGGAGCTTACCTGCAGCCGGGTAAGTCCATCGCCACGTGGAACAGCGCGAGCTCGCTGCTCCGCAGTCCTCCGGCGTCCCAAATGGCGGCTTCCGGTTGGCGGGGGCTCTCCACCAACCGGAGGAGCTCGCCAGCCGGAAGCCCGCCCCCGGCAGATCTGCAGGCACGCACTTGCGTGCGCCTGCAAATCCACGTCGGAGCCGGCGACGGAGCGGCACGGGGCTGCGCGCTCCGTGCTTTTTAAAAACCTCGAAAAAGAGGTTTTTAAAAAACACGCGGCGCTGCTAGTTCCGGCCGCTCCTGAGTGGATTCTGGTGTGGAACTACAAAAAGTAGTCCACGCCAGTCCACTCTACGGTGCAGAAGACCTCCGTGAGAGGTCGCTCTGCACCATTACAGAAGCCCGGTGCGGAAATGGCCTCTGTCTTCCCAACACATTTCAGCTGCTCTACAGACAAACCCTCCCAGCATCTGTCACCTGAAACAGCTGCCTTACTTTGCCTCACAGCAGAGCCGGCTCTGCTTCCTGCCTGCATTCTGCAGGGATCCAAAAACCCTTCCTGCGCCACTTCATTATGCATCTCATGTAGATGGCTCTGAGCACAGTCTCTCCACAGTAATGGGAGGGGTGCCTTCCGTGCCTTATCTCTGACTCACCCTGCAGATCGTCCAGGCAGTAATGACCTGCTACTGGACGTTCAGAACATACCTTGGCCAGGCCTTCAGCTTGCCAGCAGCCCTAATTTTTTCCAAAGCCGGTGCTAGCCAGTGCAACTGGATTCAAGCCACAGTCTCTGGGCTCCTATTTGTGGCTCTCTTCAGCTACAGGCAGTGATGTAGACTCACATCAGTTGACTCGCGCTCAAGTCAGACTTAAGTCACTTCACTGACCTGACTTAGACTTGGCAAAAATTACACATTGGCTCAACTTGGCTTGAGACTTGCATATTTTTAGTAGGGATGGGACGAATCCAGACTTTTCTGAATTCGAATCCAGATCCGGATCCCTGGAAGGTTCTGGGAATCCATGAATCTCACAAATCTCAAATCTTTTAAATCCTTTTTTTAAGGAAAAGCAAGGGAAAGAAGGATAATCTTGGGCAAGACACACTCTCTCAGCCTTGGCAAAAGCCTAGGCAAAGGCAAACCTCCCTCTGAAGAAATCTGGCCAGGACGATTGTTATAGTTTTGCCTCAGGATCTCCCCAGATTGAAAATGACATGAAGGCCCTTTCTACACAGGCAGGAAAATGTGGATTATTAATCCCACCTTTTCCTGCCTGTGTAAACAGGGCCACATACTACAGTAGAGAGATAATCCAGGTCAAAACTGGATTTTCTTTGCATAGCTCCTTATGGCATCGTGGGGTTTGTAGACTGATGATGTACCAGCACACTTTGGCACAGAAGGATGTGACATCTTGTAAAACTACAAACCCCAGAATTGTGTCTGAAAGAGCTTTGCAACGGAGTTATGCAAAGGAATCTTTTAGCTGTCCTTGACATCTCAAGCCTGTACCTTCCAGTCAAGTGCTGAACTTAAATATTAAATGTTCAATTTAAATATTTAAGAATACAACCCCAGGTGTAATTTCTGAAATTGTTAGCAAAGGCCATTATTACTCTAAGGGGAAAAAAACACCCATTTGCCATCTCCCCTTATGTCTCTGGTCTCTTTTCAGGCGCCCGGGTCTCCAGCAGACTATTTGGTTGGTGGATTCAAAAGATTCGGTTTGCCTATTTTGGCTAAGGGATTTGGATTCTCGAATCTCGAATCCTTGCTGAGGATTCGAGGATTCGGTTGGCCCATCCCTAATTTTTAGGGACTGACTTGCTGCCCTTGGTTCAGTAACATAGCACATTCATCCAGAAACCTTACAACCTATTGGTCACATGAAGACCTGTCTCAAGCTCAAAGTGTGGACACATTTCTCAGAGGGAAGATCAAATGGATTAGGCATATAGGAGGAGCTTTCTAAAACTTTTCCTAAGAGCAGAAGGGAAAACTTGCGCCCAAAGTGCAGGGCGTGTATCTCAGAGGGGAACTGAAAATGTGTTAGGCACTGGGCTTGAGGAGGAAGGATCCGTCCTTCTCAAGCTCTTGAAGCTTCAGTCATGGGGAGTAAAAAGGGATCCTATTCCCCACTTCTGAAAAAGCCTCCAGCTTTGCAAATGGGATCCTATTCCCCACTTCCGAAGCTGCAGATGGCGAAATCACAAAAGTAGAGGGCCAACTCTACTTAAATGGTTAAAACTGACTTTATTTGACTCTGTCCAGAAATTCTGGAATACAGGTTGGGATATAAACTTGGCTCCCAAGCTGGAGACTTGACTTGAAAGTGTCTTGCAAGACTCGACTGGAGAGTTGAAGGTAGAGAATTGAGACTTGACTTGAGACTCGGAGTAAAAGACTTAAATGCATCACTGGTTACAGGCTGAATGAACCCCCCTCTGAATCCAAAACTCTGCATAATCTCTAACTAGCTCTCTGTCGCCATTAGCTTGCGTTTTACAATTTATGTGCAGCAAGGTGTTTTCGTATGGATTTGAGGAGGCACGACTAGTTACAACCTTGCCTTCATTTCCACCCCGCGTCAAGACCTAGTTTGTTATCGCAGGCATTTTAAATTGGTCCATCTGTTCTGATTGCTATTGCGTCATCATTCTGTTCATCATTTTTACTATGTATTTATAGCCCTACTGCCCTGAGATCATGAGCTGGTGGGTGGTTTATAAATAGTGAAATACAAAAACTAACAAATAATAGATAAATGAATAATGAGGACAGCTTGGAAAAGTGACATTTTGGACTACGGCTTCCAGAGTCCTACAGACTGCCTAGCCAGTAGATTCTATGGGTTGAAGTTCATAGAAGCCTCAAGTTGGAAGGGATCACAACAGCTGCCTAGTCTGACCTCCTGCCATACAGGAATGCATAACTAAATATGGGCATCCAATCACTGTTTAAAGACCTTTAAAGGTAAAGAATCCATCATGGTCCAAGGCAGTCTGTTCCACTGTTGAACAGCATTTAACAGGAAAAAAAAGTTCTTCCTAATGCTGTGTGGAATCTCTTTTCCTGTAGTTTGAATCCATTGCTCCATGTCCTAGTCTCTGGAGCAGCAGAAAACAGGCTTGCTCCATCTTCCACATGACATCCCTTCAAAGACTTACACATGGCTATCATATCACCTCTTAAACTTCTCTTCTCTGGGCTAAACATCCCCAGTTCCCTAAACTGTTCTTAAGACTTGTTTTCCAGATCTTCAGTCGTCTTGGGTGCTCTTCACAGAATACATTCCAGTTTGTTAGTATCTTTCTTGAATTGTGGTGCCCAGAACTGAACGTAGTATTCAAGGTGAGATCTGATCAAAGCAGAACAGAGTGGCACTGTTACTTCTCTCGATCTGGACACAGTGCTCCTCTTGATACATCTCAGTGCAAAAAGGTAATTTTTCCAAGGTGTGCCAACAAAAAAACCCAAAACCTGACCACAGCTTCCAGGAACCAAGCAGTCCACGGAAACATCTACAGGCAGCTGACATTTTGAAAACCCAAAGCCAGACAGCAAAGGGCTTTTTACTGTCAAAAAACCTGACACAAGGAGCTATCTCTCTGCTCTCCAGAGGCAAGGTGTCACCTGGTTAAGCTTCACTTTTCCTTCTGGGTCTACAGGTTTAGGAGCCGTTGCAGAAAGCACTCGGCAAACAACAGACGAACGTCTTGTAAATCAGGAGATTATTACCTTGCAGCAGCCCTACTGTCACCAACATTTTCAGAAATGTTGCCAAGACCTGATGATTCATGGGAGAGATTCCTGGTCTTAAAGATTCCCTCCTAAACCACAAAGGTAAGTTAAGATTCACCGTCGCCATCAGAGCTTACAAATAATGAGTTACTTGGAATTAGTGTCTCTTGCTATAACAAAAGAGCCAGGTTGGTGTAGTGGTTTGAGCATTAGACCAGGGCTCTGGAGGCCAAGGTTCAAATCCTCACTCAGCCATGGAAATCTGCTAGGTGAGCTTGGGCAGGTCACACTCTCTCAGCCTCAGAGGAAGGCAAAAGCAACAAATCTTGCCAAGAAAACCCCATGATAGATTCACCTCAGGGTCGCCATGAGTCAGAGATGACTTGAAGGCATATTACAACAACAAAAGCCATTATAAGTTGTATTGCAGTTGTAACTTAGGCCATTTCCACACTAGACTGTTATAATGCTATTATTCCACTTTCAACGTCCTATGGAATCCTGGGGTTTGCAGTTTAGGGAGGGACCTCAAAGGTGAGGATAGAGCCTTAGTGGGAACAGCTCCACTTCCTTGTGGCTATGACTTTAGTTGCTTTTAAATTCATAACTGTTTTGCTTCCTCACATAGCCCAGGAATGTGGCTTTTTGGACTTGCCTTTCCCAGAATCCCTCAGCCAGCATGGCGACTGAGAGGACTAGAAGTTGTAATCTATCCAGAAGCAGCTCAGATCCTGCATCAGAAGCTACGATTTGTAACTTCATGACGTAGCTGCGTCCCTGAGAGGACATGTGAACCTTCTAAAGAATTATGACAGCATCCATTTCATGTCCTGTGTGGTATCCCATCGTGAAGTGGGTGCTCCTGCTGTGCACCAAATCCCATAGCATCCTGGCGCCCAAGGGAACCCATGATGCAACAGCCACACTGTTATCTACATTTCCACAATGCTCCCTGAAACGTAGCAATGTCCCCTCCTGAGAATCTGAGCAATATCACAATTCATGATTCACCTTCATGTGACCATAAGTCAGTTTGTTGCTGTTGTTATGTGCCTTCAGGTCATTTCTGACTTATGGCAGCCCTAAGGCAAACCTATCATGGGGTTTTCTGGGGCTGAGAGTGCGTGACATGCCCAACAGCCCGGCAGGAAATCAGACCCTGGTCTTCATACAAACACTACGGTGTTACCTCACTGGTAAACCCTGTCCCAGGGTCTACAAATTTGATATTAAAATATGATTCAATGTGCCTGAGAGGTCACCCGGATGGGCATGTAGGCAGCAATGGTCGAGCGATCGAAAACCAGGTCAGGCCAGTAAAATCCCCAGTCACGTAGCCCCAGGAGACCTCAAGATGTGTAAACCCACAAGAAACAAAGGGTCCTCAGCCACTGAGGAGCCGACTTGAGGGGATTAGTGTGTTTGCCCCAAGTGAGCAAATATCCTATCAGGCGAGGACCATTTACACGAAGTCACACCACAACGCAATGCAGCCGAAGATCCTGAGGCTTTGGCAACACCTTGTAATCTCATCACGCAAAGGAAGTTACCATTGTGGAGCTTCTTTCTCATTGCGACTTCCATTGTTCTCCCCGGAAAGGATTAGCCCACCAGGTACTTTTTCCCCTACAAATAGTCCCAGTTTTTGAGTGGTTCTTTGGATCACTCCCAGTCACCCCAGCTGACCATTTCTCTGTCTGTTGAGTGATCCCCTCAGCCCTCTCCGTGCTGAGCTCCACTTCTCTGCTGTTTTCCCAGACCCAGGACTTCAGGAAAAGGTGCAGTATTACCCCAGCTACAACCCCTTCAATAGTCCCCTATCCAGTTTCCTCTCTTTTGCTTCTTAATAGGTCTTGAGTGACTGTGTGAGTGATTGTGTTGGTGTGTGAGACTTTCATTCAATAAAATCATTTTAGTGGACATTCTTGCTTGGTTTTTGGCTTGGCCTGACCCTGTAAAAACTGGGTAAAAAGACCCCGCTAGGTTACCCTTCCTCTCGCATTGCTATTGCTTATGCTCTGGCTAGTTTCCATTCCCCATCACGTGGAGCACATTGAGGTGTCCCCCAAGGGACCCCAGAAATCAGGGTAACATCAGCCATTTCTGCACTAGACTTTTATAGCACTATTATTCCACTTTCAACATCCTATGGAATCCTGGGGTTTCAGTTTTGGGAGGGGACACGTGGCCCCTCCCAAAACTGAAAACCCCAGGATTCCATAAGATGTTGAAATTAGAATAATGGCGCCATAACAGTCTAGTGCGGAAATGGCCTGCGACTTAACAGTCTGCACCTTACAGCAGTTGACAGAAACGTAGCTAAAAAATGTTGTTGTTGTCGTGTGCATTCAAGGCATTCCACCTTATGGCGACCCTAAGGCAAACCTACCACAGGGTTTTCTGGGGCTGAGAGAGTGTGATGTGCCCAAGGTCAGGAGGGCAATGAAGCCCTAGTCTCTAAGGTCATAGTCCAATGCTCAAAAATACCCTTAAACGAAGAACCTACGAATTGTATAAAGAAGAATCTACGAATTGTATAAATCAGTTAATGGGAACAATACAAGAATATGGTGAATTCTCAGGCTTCAAAGTCAACAAGGATAAAACAGCAGTTATAACAAAGAATATGAGCCTCAAAGAAGAGAAGTTGTTAAATGAAATTTCCGGCTTCAACATTGTCAAAAAGACGAAATATCTGGGAACATGGATTGCCAAATGAAATAATGAGCTTTTTCAAAATAACTTTGAGAAAAAATGGAAGGAAATAACAAAAGATATGGAAAAGTGGACAAAATTATGGCTTTCTTTTATGGGCAGAATGGCTGTAATAAAAATGAATGTCCTCCCAAAAATGATCTATTTATTTCAAAATATTCCAATTATCAATAATAATAAACCTTTTATGTGATGGAGGAAAGATATAACTAAGTTTATTTGGGAAGGACAGAAACCAAGGGTTAAGTGGAAAATTCTGACAGATTCAATTACAAGAGGAGGTGCGGGTGTACCGGATTTCCATATATACTACAAAGCCGCAGCCACGACATGGATCAAGGACTGGATAAATTTGAAAAACCAAAGAATGTTAGCAATTGAAGGAGCGGATTTAAGAATGGGCTGGCGTGCCTATATGTTTTATGGAAAAGCTAATATAGATAAAGAATTCTCACACTATTACATCAGAAAAGCGTTATTAAAGATTTGGAATGAGTACAAAAGGAAAAACATTAGACAACTGCCACTGTGGATATCTTCTCAAGAAGCCTTTTTTGGAAGGTGGACAGAGACAGAGAATTGGATAAAATATGAGGGCATCATTGATAAAATAGAGACAAATACAGTTAAAATTAAAACAAGAGAAAAATTAGAAGAGGGAATAGTACTGAACTGGTTCCCATATAGACAACTCATGGAACGATTCAACATGGATTCAAAAACAGATGGGTTTGAGCTAAAAGAGAAGGACAATCTGATAAAATGGTTTTTCGAAAATCCCCCACACCTATTATCGAACACATGTAAAGAATTACTGGAACAAGAAAGAGAAGAGGAAGTAGTTAAGACATCAATGATCTTGTGGGCCCAAAACATAGTCCGTCCAAACCAATTAGAAGACTGGGAGCGAAGCTGGAAAATAACACAGAAATTTATAGTTGCTCAAAACTTAAAGGAGAATCACTTTAAGTTATTCCACAGATGGTACATGACGCCAGAAAAATTGAAAAAAATATATAACACCGGAATGGGCATATCTTGGAAATGTCAAAAAGAAATAGGCACGATGTATCATATGTGGTGGACGTGTAGGCGAGCAAAAAAATATTGGGACAAAGTACATAATAAGATATGTACAATTCTCCAAATTCAGTTTAACAAAACGCCAGAAACATTTCTGTTAAATATGTTACATATGATTGACTTAAAAATACAAAAAAAATATTGGAGGATTTTACTGTACGTGATCACGTCTGCCGGAATTGGGTATGCTAAAGTATGGAAAAATCAGGAAATTCCAACAATGGATCAATGGATAATTACGCTATTAGAAAACAGGAATGCAGACATAGTTTCACAAAGACTAAAGGGTAAAACAGATGGTGAAATAGAAAGAGAATGGGAACAACTGCGATATATTAAAGCTGGGTAACCAACACGTAAGGAAACAATACATATAAGGGGGAAAAGATGAACTGACTGATGACATGTTGGTATGATATATGATATGTATGATATGCTGGCCGAAAAGTAAGTTGTGTTTAAGAGGATTTAAAGATGAAAAGATGGAACAATTAGAATAAGGTGGTGATAGACTGAATACCGAAACAACAAGAATTTGGATGTATAACGATGTAGAACGATGATATATGCAATAATTAGGAATTCTGGAGAAGATTGGAAGGAACAAGAATGTATCTATCGTAATATTAACAATGTATAGATATGTATGTTTTAAAGGTGTGAAATTTTAATAAACATAGATTTTAAAAAAAATATCCTCAAACCAGCCATAAATTAAAGCCATCATGCCCTCGGCCCACAGGCTTCCGCTGAATCTCGTCTGAAGTTTAATGGCCTTTTCAATCCTAGAAATTTGTGGCCAGACCAGCCACCCTAACGGCCAATACCTAAATGGCTGATTTGCAGAGGCAGCAAGAAGGGGAGAAGCAGCCAACCCCGAGCAGCTTATCCTGATCTATCAAACTGGCACCCCATTTCAAAGGTCCTCTCCTCCTGGCTGCACTGTCAGCATAAGGGGGGGGGGGTCCGTCTGCGGACCGGCGCGCTCTGCCAGGAGCTGCCCGTCCTTCTTGTGAAGCCGCGGAGGCTGTCATCGGAGACCACCTGCGGCACATCCCGGCAAGCAAACCGTAATTAATGCCGACTGGCGAGAGAGCTTTCTCATTCTGACAACAGCGCTTGCTGCAGGAGACAGGCTGGCTGTCTAGCAAAACTCTGGCACAGAAGGAAGGGGAGGTCCTCAGCCAGCTGGCAACAGACAGGAGTTCAAGAGGTGTAGCATTCTCACCTGGCCGAAGCTGCATCCAGGGTATGGAGAAGCAGTCTCCCCGGGGACGGAAGTGGTCCATCATTGAGAAGGGATTATTTTCCTCCCTGATGGTGGAGCATCAATGCTAATACGGTGAAGAGACGCTACGGCTGTCGGTGTGTGTTCACCTGAGCTTGAGGCAATGTGTCTTTTTTGTACTACAATTCCCGAGCTTGCGGAGGGATTCTGGGAGCTGTAGTAAAGAAAAAGACACTTTATCCTAAGCGCTTGCAGACACATGTTTGCTCCTTTCTTCCCGCTGTCTCTGTTCAGACAAAGCTTGACAGGGTTTCTGGTGTGTTGTGTGTTCATACACACACGCATAAATCTTGCATATGCGGATGGGTGGGTGGGTGGGTGGGTGGGTGGGTGGATGTATAAGATGTGTTTTCTGGAAATATACCAAGTGCCACACTACAGGTGAAAAGACTGTGGGATTGTCATCTGCCTTCAAGTCTTTTCTGGGTTAGGTCCAGGGTCATTCCACTTGAACCTCAGGAAGAACTTCCTGATGGTCAGAGCTGTCCGGCAGTGGAATATGCAGTGGAATATCCATGGAGTGTGGTGGAGTCTCCTTCTTTGGAGGTTTTTAAGCAGAGGCTGGAGGGCCATCTGTTGGGAATGCTTTGATATGTGTTCCTGCATAGCGGGGGGTTGGACTCGATGGCCCCTGGGGTCCCTTCCAACTCTAGGATTCTATGATTCGTAGCATGATAGGCCATTTCCGCACTACACTGTTCTAGTGCTACTATTCCACTTCCAACATCCTGTAGAATTCTGAGGTTTGTAGTTTTCTGAGGCCCAAGAGCTCTCTGGCTGAGAATTCTGAAGGCTCCTCCCTAAACTGCAAACCCCAGGATTCCATAGGATGCTGAAACTGAAATAATAGCACTATAACAATGTGGAAATGGTCATAGAATAGGAAGTAGCCTCATGGGCCATTGAATCCAACGCTCTGCTCAAAGCAGGATCTCCATCTACAGCATCCCCAGAAGGTAGCTGTCCAGCTGCTTTTGGAAGATGTACAGAGAAGGAGACCCACCATCTCTCTAGGCAATTGGTTCTATCACCAAGCTGCTCTTACTGTCAAGAAGTTCCTTCTTATGTTCAATCAAAATCAATCTTCTCATAACTTAAACACCCCAACACCTCCCTTATGGTTCATTCCATGACCCCTTGCTTGAGGGCACAGTGAGTTAGGATACCTAAAAATTTTACCCCTTTGGCTGACCAGAATGTGTGTCTATCCAATCAATACAAAGAGAGTTAAAGTCATACACCATTACTTTATCTTTTTTAGATGCCCTCCAGGATTTTATTGTCCATCTCAAGATCCCTGTGAGCATGACTCATGACTGATTTTGGTGATCCTCAGGCAAACCTATCACAGGGTTTTCTTGGCAAGCTTTGAGGTTTTTGCCTTTCCCTAAGGCTGAGAAAGGGTGACTCGCTCCAGAGCACCCAGGGGGTATCCCTAGCTGAGCAAGGATTTGAACCTTGGGTCTCCAAGGTCCTAGTCCAATACTCAGATCACTATGCCCTACTGATTCTTTTGCCGGGCTACCATGAAAACGTCAGAAAACAAGGTATGCTTGCCTCTGGAGGGTTTCATCTTAGATTCCCTGCATTGTGGTCTCTTTCTCTCTCTCTCTCTTTCTCAGGCCATTTCCGCACTAGACTGTTATAGCGCTATGATTCCACTTTCAACATCCTATGGAATCCTGGGGTTTGCAGTGAAACTGCAAACCCCAGGATTCCATAGGATGCTGAAAGTGGAATCATAGTGCTATAACAGTCTAGTGCAGAAATGGCTTCAGTCTCTCTTTTCCTTTCTGTCTCTCTCTCTTTCCCTCTTCTATTCTACCTTTGGCAACTCACCAACCCTGTTCACCTTTGCAAAGAATTCGGTCCCTCTCCTCGATTGAATTCTCAAACCCTTTTTTTTTTATCTCCTGCGCCTCCCTCAAAGCACTCAGAGGGATTTGGCAAACTAAATGAACAGCCTTGTTTTATTTGATTAAGCCTGTCTCACCAGCTAATAGCTGCATTTTAAAGAAAAAAAGCTTCATTCTTTGAGGAAGAAAGCTGTTTCCTGCTTGAAAACCTGAGGCAAAACCATGCATATATTGTTTGTTTTAATGTGCTTCAAGCCAACTCTGACTTATGGCAATCCTGTTCAAGGGTTTTCTTGGCAAGATTTGCTCAGAGGGAGTTTGCCATGGCCTTTCTCTGAGGTTGAGAGAGTGCGACTTGCCCAAGATCAGCCAAGGAGTTTCCACGGCCAAGCAGCAATTCGAATTCTGGTCTCCCAGATTGTTACCCCGATGACAGACCCCATCCCGGGGAATATAAGTTTGATATCAAATATGCCAGCCATGTTAGAGAGGTTGCCCGAGTGGGTACGTAGACGAAGAGGTTGAACGACCGAAACTAGGTCCGGCCAGAAAAACCCCAGTCACGTTCCCCTAGGAGACCTTAGACTAAACAGGTCTGCACGGACAAAGGGTCCTCCGTCACAAGTAGCCAACTTGAGGGGATTACTGGGTTTTCCCCAGGTTGAGCAACTCCCACTTTAGAAAAGTCCTACACAGCGAGGTTCCTGGGAGAGGGCCTGCCCTCGAGGTACGTTCTGCCCTATAAGTAGTCCCAGTTTTTGAGGGTCTCGTCGGAGAACTCCCCGCCACGCTGACGGAACGGCACTCTGTTAGTCGAGTGATTCCCTCAGCTGCCTCTCTTCGCTGAGCTCCATCCTTCTCGCCTCTTTCCAGACTGAAGACTTCAGGATAGGTGCAGTATCACCACCTTTACACCCTCTCCACTGAGTCCCCTATCAATTCTGACCTCTTTCCCTTCTCTATAGGCCTTGTGTGAGTGAGTGATTGAGTGTGTTGGTGCGTGAGAATGCATTTATTAATAAAATCCATTTACTGGTAAGATTGTCTGGCTTTTGCTTGGTCTGATCCCATAAAAATTGGGTACAAGATCCTGCTGGGTAACCCTGCCCCTCGTTTTGCCGTTGCCAGTGCTCTAATTTCCCCAACCTTTGCATCTTGGAGCGAATCACGGTGTCCCTTAACGGACCCCCAGAAGTCAGGGTAACAAGAGTCTCAGTCCAGTATTCAGACCCTGGAACCAAGCTGGCTTGTGCTAGTGCGATACAGTCATTAGGAAACCCAGGTTCAAATTCTCACTCAGCCAGAATACTCACTGCATGACACTGGAACAATCATAGCAGAACTCTTCCTCCGCCTCCTCCTTCTCCTCCTCCCACCTTTTTCCCAGTTCAGGATTCAAAATAACAGGTAAAACAAATATAGCTCAAGCTGGGATCTAGGAGTCTTGGTACACCACAGGGCTGAACACAAATTAACAGTGTGATGTGGCAGCTAAAAAGCCAATGCAATTCTGGATTGCATCGGTAGAAGTACAATGTCTAGGTCGTGGGGATGCCATTGTATTACACTATTCTCCTTTGGTCAGGCCCCACCTGGAATAATGTGTCCAGGTCTGGGCACCACAGTCCAAGAAGGTTATTAACAAGATGGAACGTGTCCAGAGGAGGGTGAGCAACATTGTAAAAGACCTGGAAATCTTGCCATATGAGAAGAATCAGAGAATCAGAGAATCAGAGAAATATAGAGTTGGAAGAGACCCCAGGGGCCATCCAGTCCAACTCCCTGCCATGCAGGAACACCCATCAAAGCACTCCCGACAGATGGCCCTCCAGCCTCTGCTTAAAAACCTCCAAAGAAGGAGACTCCACCACACTCCATGGAGGCAGCACTGCCGGACAGCCCTGCCGTCAGGAAGTTCTTCCTGAGGTTCAGGTGGACTCTCCTTTCCTGCAGCTTGAATCCATTGCTCCTTGTCCTGGTCTCTGGAGCGGCAGAAAACAAGCCCTCTCCTTCCTCTACATGGCATCCCTTCAAATATTTAAACATAGCTATCATGTCCCCTCTTCACCTTCTCTTCTGCAGACTGAACATACCCAGCTCTCTAAGTCTATCCTCATAGGGCTTGGCTTCCAGGCCTCTCACCATTTTGGTCGCCCTCCTCTGGACCTGCTCCAGCCTGACCATGTCCTTCTTGAATTGGGGTGCCCAGAACTGGACACAGTATTCAAGATGAGGTCTAACCAAAGCAGAGTAGAGTGGTACCGGTACCTCCCTCGATCTAGACACCATACTCCTATTGAAGCAGCCGAGAATTGCATTGGCTTTCAATGTCAGAAGAGGCTTAGAGAGCTGGGTATGTTTAGCTTGGAGAAGGTTAAAATGATAGCCATGTTTAAATATTTGAAGGGATGTCATATGGGACATGGAGCAAGCCTGTTTTCTGCTGTACCAGAGACTAGGACACGGAGCAATGGATTCAAACTTCAAGAAAAGAGATTTTATCTAAACATTAGGAAGAACTTCCTGATGGTAAGAGCAGTTCAACAGTGTGTTGAGTGTGGTGGAGTCTCCTTCTTTGGAGATCTTTGAAGAGAGGCTGTATGGTCATCTGTTGGGAATGTTTTTATTATATTTTCCTGCCCAGCAGAATGGGGTTGGACTGGATAGCCCTTGTGGTCTTTTTCACTCTGCATGCAGAGTGAAAATGTGCACCTGAGATGCAAACATACATTTCATGTCATATTTTGTTAGGGCTGCCTTGAAAAACAAGGTTCCTCCACCTGCTGTATTTGACAACTTCATTTGACATTTTTCAATGCACTTATAGAGTTATAGATGTCAGGATTCTCTCCCTCTCGAGCCTCAGCCAGCAAGGGGAGGAGGGAGGTCGGGCAAACTTGCAGGGAGAGTCCAAATTCACAAAACACAAGGAAAAACGCAAGCTGAGCCAGGTCAAGGTTCAGTCCAAAAGTTCAGGAGGCAGAGATCTGTCCAGAGGGTTTCAGGGAGCAGGAGACACGAAGGTCGTGAGGGCTTGCTAGTAATTTGCTCTAAGCAAAGAGCAGCCACACTGGCAGACTTAAATAGCTGCTGTGAACAGATGCTGCTTGTTATTGTTTCCTCAGCCTAGTCCATGCAGCCTCCCTCTGAGCAGCCCGTTTCAGCCTTCTTTGTGATTGAGGGCTGATGGGCACAGGTGGCTGCAACTCCTCTGCATCACTGCTGGTTCCCTCTCCGTCATGAGCTGGCTGGGGCAACTCTGTCTCTGCTTGACCTTCCAGTGCGGAGGATGTTTGCAAGTTGATTTGCTCACCCACTGGCTCCGTTCTTGGCATACTCAGTTACTCCTCGATCTCAGAGGCATCATCTATCACAATAGAGTTGGAAGAGACCCCAGGGGCCATCCAGTCCAACCCCCTGCTATGCAGGAACACACATCAAAGCATTCCCAACAGACGGCCATCCACCTCTGCTTAAAAACCTCCAAAGAAGGAGACTCCACCACACTCCGCGGCAGCATCTTCCACTACCGGACAGCTCTGACCATCAGGAAGTGC
The DNA here is from genome assembly GCA_030412105.1 of Cyclura pinguis. Lineage (NCBI taxonomy): Eukaryota > Metazoa > Chordata > Lepidosauria > Squamata > Iguanidae > Cyclura > Cyclura pinguis. The sequence continues at coordinate 383,898,275 of CM059599.1, forward strand.
TTCCTGAGGTTCTGGTGGAATCTCTTTTCCTGAACTTTGAATCCATTGCTCCTTGTCCTAGTCTCTGGAGCAATGGAAAACAAGCCCACTCCCTCCTCAACGTGACATCCCTTCAAATATTTAAACATGGCTATCACATCCCCTCTTAACCTTCTCTTCTGCAGACTAAACATGCCCAGCTCCCTTAGCCGCTCCTCATAGGGCTTCATGGCTTCCAGACCCTTCACCATTTTGGTCACCCAGCCCTGGACACACTCCAGCTTGTCGATATCTTCCTTGAAATGAGGTGCCCAGAACCGGACACACTTTTCCAAATGAGGTCTAACCAAAGCAGGATAGAGTAGTACCATTACCTCCCTTGATCTAGACACCATAGTCCTATTGATGCAACCAAGAGTCATGGTCCACAAAGACTCCTAGATCCCTTTCGCATGTATTGTTGTCCAGCCAAGTGTCTCCCATCCTATAATTGTGCATTTCATTTTTTCTGCCTAAAGGCAGGACCTTACAGTTCTCTCTGTTGAAATTCATTTTGTTAGCTTTGGCCCAGCTCTCCAATCTGTGAAGGTCATTTTGAATTTTGATCCCGCCCTCTGGTGTATTAGCAACCCCTCCCTATTTGGTGTCATCTGCAGATTTGATCAGCATGCCCTCCACTCCTTCATATAAGTCATTTTTCTATGTTTGTTTCCCATTCTTTTAAAAAAAAAGTCCAGCAGTAGGTGTGCAAAATCAGAGTACTGGAGCTCTTTTATTAGAAGGGACCACCGTTTCACCCATTGTCTTATCTGCTACATACATTCGATGCCATCCTATTAGGGGCACATGCAGGCATAAGTCACGCTATGCATACAGTGCGATTTTTTTTTGGACAGTATGCAATGGTCATATCCAGCCAATGGTGGCATAGGTGGAGTTAGATATGTGGGACCGTTTCATATAAGGGAACATTGTGCATACAGTGGTGCATTAAAGCATACAGTGTAATGTGTGAATGCATGTTTCCTCTATTCATGGCCTTTACAATCCCACAGCAGATCATCAGCCATTCTCACTGGCCACTGATTCCTGTACTTTGTGCTGCGTTACCAGGAGTTGCATAGCATAACTGCCAGTGGATATTTACACTACACTGAAACAATGTAGGATCTTGGCCGTTATCTGCCAAGAAGGGCAGGTGATTTCCCCAACTGGAAGCTGTGTTATGTGAGTTACCCAGAGCTTATGCAAGGGGGTTTTGAGTGGCTTGGTCTCAAATGGGCAATCAAGATGCATTAGCTTTGCAAAAGACCTCCCCCAGGGGAGGAGGAAAACTAGCTTGTCAGTAGAGATCAACACAGCTGCCTGCATTCCTTGTTATAGGTGTGGGTACAGAAATGCAGAATTCACTGCATTTCAAAACAATAATCAAAGGAGGGATGGGAATCAAACAGCCTCTGGCTGTCAATTCCTCTTGACATCATTGGACTGCACCTTCCTAGCAGCCCCAGGAAGCATAGCAAATGGTGAGGAATGCTGGGAGCTACAGTCCAACAATATCTAGAAGTCTGCATGATTCCCACTCTTGAATTAAAAACAAGATGAAGCACAATAGTATTTTTTTCTCTGCTGCTTTCCTCTATATTCCTTCCCCAGGAACAGCCAGCAAAACCTGATTCTGGCCTCCCAAAGGATTCAATCCTCGGGGAATCTTGCTGTTTTTATTCTACAAGCACCAGCTTTACCTGAGTGGCATCAGCTCCAGATCTGTCCATCATCCAGAGGCACCAAGAAATTCAAAGAAATGTCCAGGGAATAACCCACCACCTTTTTCTTTGTTTCAAAAGAAACATTCCGCCATCCATTTCTCCACTGGCAGAAACTGTAGGAGCATCTACACATTGGGAGCAGAGAAATGACGAAAGAAGAGTGACATAGCTAAGATTAAGAGGTGGCATGATAGCATTTGCAGACCTCTACATGTTTAAATATTTGAAGGAATGTTATATTGAGGATGGAACAAGTCTTTTTTTCTGCTGCTCCAGAGACGAGGACGTAGAGCTACAGCTTCAAAATTTGATTGAATCTATTTCTCTGTTTCCTAGGTCATTTCCACACTACACTGTAATATTACTTTTATTCCATTTTCAACATCCTGTTGGTTCCCAGGGTTTGCAGTTTAGGGAGGGGTATTTAGAACTTAAAGCCAGAGAGCTCTTTGGCCTCAGTAAACTACAAACCCCAGAATTCCACAGGATGTTGAAAGTGGAATCATAGCACTATAACAGTGTAGTGCGGAAATGGACACAATACAGCAGAAAACAACCTTGTCCCATCCTTCATATGACATCCCCTCAACTATTTGAACATAGCTATCACGTTGCCTCTCAACCTTCTCTTCTCCAGATTGAACATACCTAGCTTCCTAAGCTACTCCTCACAGGGAATGGCTTCCAGGTCTTTTACCATTTTGGTCAGTCTCCTCTGGACATATTCCAGCGTGTCAATATCTGTCTGGAACTGTGGTGCCCAGAACTGGACACAGGATTCCAAAGTACAGTAGAGTGATACGATTACTTCCCTCAACGTAGACATTATACTGCTATTGACGCAGCCCAGAGTTGCGTTGGCCTTTTTAGCTGCTGCATCACACTGCTGACCCATGTTCAGCTTGCAGTCTACGAGATCCCTTTCAGTTGTACTGTGGTTGAACCAGGTGTCTCACATCCCCTAGCTCTGCATTTAATTTTTGTTTTCCCAAGTGTAGTACCTTACATTTCTCCCTGCTGAAATTCATCGTGCACATTTTAGCCCAGCTCTCTCATCCGTTAAGGTCATTCGCCAGAGTCTAGGGCCATTTCCACACTACGCTCTTATAGCGCGATTATTCCACTTTCAACATCCTATGGAATCCTGGGGTCTGCAGTTTAGGAGGGGCCACCCAGCCCCTTGCTAAACTGCAAGCCCCAGGATTCCATAGGATGTTGAAAGTGGAACAATTGTGCTATAAGAGCATAATGTGGAAATGGCCTAAAGATCCACAAAGGGAGGAGGCTTTCTCTTGATCCTGGCAGTATCATAGGCTCATTTGGTGAGGACCCAGGAAAGGGCCTTCTCAGTGGCTGTTCCCAGCCCGTGGAAGCCTCTGGTAAGAGAGGCTAGGCTGGCCCCTTCCTTGCTCCTGTTTCACTGACAGGCAAAGACCGAGTGCCTTTCCGCACTACATTATAATAGTGCTATTATTCCACTTTCAACATCCTGGGATTCTGGGGATTGTCATTTCCTGAGGCCCAAGAGCTCTCTGGCTGAGAATTCTAAATCGCCCTTCCCAAAACTGCAAACCCCCAGGATTCCAAGACGTTGAAAGTGGAATAGTAACGCTGTAACAGTGTAGTGCGGAAAGGCCCGTACTAGTTCAAACAGGCTTTCAATGGGTAATTGCTTGCAGGGAGCCCTCTTATTGGGGGAAGAATGTGTTCCTTTTTTTTTTTTTTTAACTTTTGCATGCCTTAGAATGATTTTATGCTGCTTGTACATATGGTTTCAATGTGATCATTTTTTACGTTACATTTTAAATGTTACTATCAGGTTTTTAACCGGTGTGTGTGCATATGTGCGTTTGTGTGCTGCCTTGGGTCCCACTTTGGGAGAAAGCAGCATATAAATGAAATAAATAATGGCAAGGTACACCGGCTCAACACCCGTCAGCTGTAAAGGCTGGTTTGACAAGCAATGATTAAATCTTACATCAAAGCCATTTTTATTCCGATAGGCATTCAATTTGTGAGTATGTCCTGGCTGCTGAAAGGTGCTGGCTATTCTTAACCACGCAGAATTTATAAATGTTTGTGTTTTTAATTATGTATTTTAACTTCATTTTAATTCTTGATTTTTTTAATTTGTTTTTTAACTTTTGTCTTTCATGATTTTCAACCTGTTTTTTGTTTAATTATTGTAAGCCACTTTGAGTCTTTACAAAGGAAAATGCAGGGTATCGATAAATAAATATTTTTTTTCTTTTCAAGGTAAGCAACATTTCTTACATAACACATTTTTTTTTTGGACTGGCCAAGTGCTTTACAAGCTTTATTGTTTGTCCTCACAACAACCCTGTGAGGTAGGTCACTACTATATTTCCCATACCAAAAGGTGAGGAACTGACGGGGACACACCAAAAATTAAAAAAAAGAAAGAAAGACGTATCCAAGGCCCTACAGAAATTCCATTATCAGTAATGGGATATGCATCCATGTCTCCCCGGTCCAGCCACCGTCCTTTCTCTGCTAAAAATACACATCTCTTTTCCTATATGCATAATTCAAGTGTAAAATCTACATTGGTTAGAACGTACTTTTGCTATAACATTTCAAATCATTTGCTTTCTAGCCCCAGGTTAGTGTTCTGCAGAAACGCCCCATTCCAGTTGTGTGGGGCCAGTTCAGACATCCACGGGCCAGGCAAATTCCTATGTGTGGAAAAGTCCAGGAGAGCTCCGGCACTCCCTGGCTGAGCACCTGCTTGACATAAAGACATCAGCTGAGATTCTACATCACAGTCTACGTTTCCTAACATTATGAATCCATAGCTGCTTTGCAGAAATGCAATGCAACCCTGTTAGTAAATGGTGGAGATGGCCATCTGGGCAAGGGCACTCCAGTGTGCGCTGGGCACTTCCGAAATGCACCAGGCACTCCTACTGCGCTCCAACGCTTCCTAGCTGGGGGTCCTGATGGCAGCAGTGGCCATTCTATGGCCACTTCCGCACGAGTCTGTTATAGCGCGATGATTCCACTTTCAACCTCCTATGGAATCCTGGGGTTTGCAGTTTCGGGAGGGGCCAGCCGGCCCCTCCCGAAACTGCAAACCCCAGGATTCCATAGGAGGTTGAAAGTGGAATCATCGTGTTATAACAGACTCATGCGGGAATGGCCTATGTTCAGATGCCGCGCATCAGCCACTCCGCTCCCTGCCATTGCACAACAGATGGCCATACGTGGTACCATCACGGAATGCCCTCGGCGAATGTGGAAGTGACAAACCTACTCAATTCCAATTCCTGGACACGTAAGTCCACTTATGAAGACACAAGTCCCACGCTGAATTCCAGTTGTGATTTAAAAACAAAAAACAAAAAAAACCAACTACAGCTCAAAATTCCCCAGGCAGCATGGGGATTCTGAGAAAGGTAGTCCAAAAGTAACATTTCCTAACTCTCCTCCGCATGCAGGAGATACCAAGTTGTGGAGATGCTCTGGCACCTCCAGCGAAAAGATTCAGACAGCAGGTGATGTGCGTCAGCAAAGCCGACTCTACCGTGGGACAGGGTGAAACACTCGCCTCAGGCAGCAGATGGTGGAGGGCAGGGGACAGCAGCAGCAAAAAGTGGAGGCCGGAGCTGCGTGGGTGTCACGTTTTCTCACTTGCGTGCCCTAGGCTACTTCCGCACTCATCTGTTATAGTGCTATTATTCCACTTTCAACATCCTATGGAATCCTGGGGTTTGCAGTTTAGAGAACGGCCTTTTAGGAGAGGAGGAATTGGAGGCTTTGAGGCCCCTCCCTCAACTGCAAATCCCAGGATTCCATAGGATGCATTCCACAGGATGTTGAAAGTAGAATGAGAGCACTATAACAGTCTAGTGTGGAAATGGCCCTAGTCTAGCCTCCGTGCATGCTGTGCCATCGGCCGCTGTGGGGAGCTGTGGTTTGAAGCATAACTCTCCACCCCTCGGCTCCCTTTCTCCATCCGCTTCTCTACAAACCCCTCAGAAGGGTCACAGACCCCTCCCAGCCTGCTTCCAAACAAGCCAGATGCAATCAGTTTCCAAGTGATGGAGGAGACACGCGCAAGTTCACCTACGGAAGACAAAGTGCTGTGATGTGAAGGTGGAAGGACAGACCAGTGAAGCCTTTGGCCAGTGTTTCCCAAACCAAGTGAGGGTGTCTAAAAGGACTGAAGGGAACCTTGAAATGTTAAGCTACTGTGCTGAAGGCATTCATCATCTTAGAACTTGCAAATGTTACTTTTCCAAGCTCTGCTCTGTCTCCATTCAGATTTCCCCTACCCCTGTCAATGATCAAGAGAAGGCCCACAAACCTAGTGGGAGAACAGCTGCTTTGGGCACAAAAGTGTCGGAATTTGAGCCCTGCTGCCTCCAGTCCAGCTTTTCAGAAATCCTGGAGAGCCGCTGACAGCAGGTTTAGAAACCCACAAGCATCATGGGATCTTGCCAGGGGGCAGACCTCCGCCATATGTTCGACTGCTGGATATTTATTGCAGTGGTGTCAATGTAGAAGGGACGCTATAGACTGCCATACAGTTAAGTTTGTAATGCTGCACAAAGTATCCAGTGCTAATTGATGATTGCAACAATGCATCTGTTTGGAGTTTGCTTGTGTTATTACAAAGTACCAGTTGGTTAACTGCTTTATTGCCTGCTGCTACAATGTATCTGGTGAGAGGGAGATGATCAGAGCAGGCAAAAATGAAAGTGTCAAGGAGAGTGTTTTGAAAACTCAATGTATCTAAGAGAAGAGACAGGAAATACGTGCCTGCCCCAAGGATGATCAGTGGGAATCCAATGTGGGTTTGGGAACTGTCTAAAGGAATGATGTCATATTTATGATCCTGTCCAATCACAGCTTTGCGCACCTAAAATTTGGATTTGGTCTATAAAAGCTGAGATGCTTTGTGTCTATAAAAATTGAATGCTATATGTATGCTTTAGCCTCAGCAACTTCAGAAGTATGCTGTATTGCTTGCATTTTCTACAAATAAAAACTACTGTCTACCTCTGAGTGAAGTTTGTCGATTGTGGGTTATCCAGTGCATGACAGATCTCCAGATGTTACCAGACCGCAGAAGCCATGGGCAGCATAGCCATTAGTGAGGGATACTGGGAGCTGCAGTGAAACAATATCTAGAGGACCATGTGGTGTAGACCAAGGGGAAGCAACCCACAGCCCCAAGATGCTCCTGATACAGGCTGACAAAGCTGCATCTGACACCTCCAAGCTGGGCAAAGAGTGGCTTGTTGCCATGCTGCCTATGGCGTTCTGGGAGATGGAAACCAAGAAAGTAATATTTCCAAGCTCTACGCATGTATCTTTTTCTGAGGCCAAAGAATGGCACACTCCCAGTTTTAATTCAGGGAACAAAATCAGCACCGTGCCTCAGGTATCAAAGGTTGGGAACCACTGGCCTAGACAGAGCGCTGATTCATTTTCATCACTCGCTGGACCACATGGGATGCAGTGATAATCTGAACGTTGTGAACAAGCCCTTGCAAATGCAACACCCACCGATGACTTCCATACTACCTTGAAATACAACACTGAAGATGGTATTTTTCAGCTACAAGTGCTGAGTACAAATCAAGTAACATACACTCGTGCATGCATGTGTGTGACATTTACAGCACCAGGTCTTATGCACTTCTCATGGAGCTGAATAAGACTTATTCCCAGTCAGTGTGCATAAGACTGCAGCCCTAGTCTATGGCAATTAGATGTTTATCTTGTATGATAAATCTGCCGTCCCCAGCAAGCTGGCATGCTTAGAAGGCCAAATCAGAGGTTGGTGGGAAAATGAATGAATGCTATTTTTCTTTAAAAAATGGAAAAGCAGGTTTGGAGAGTTGTCCATTTAAGAAAAGGAGCAGCAGCAAGTGGAAAAAAATGCTTATTCCTTGCAGGCCAAATCAGATGGTAGGTGGAAAAATGAATGGATGCTGTCTTCCTTTAAATGGAAAAGCAGATTTGGGGAGTTGTCTGTTTAGGAAGAGGAGCAGCAGCAAGTGGAAGGAAATGCTTAATGCTTCTACTTCCTGCCACCTGTTCTACAAAAACTAATGCACTCACATCCCACCCATCCACTGATAAAGATCCAGGTCCAGTATAAAACTGGTAAGTAGGCAAAGGACAAAAAACTCCTCCACCCTTCCAGCCACTTTTCTGCTCCCATCTGCCTCTTCCAAAGCTCTTTTGCAGTTTTTTTGTCAAAAAAAAGGCTTCACGCATTTCCCACATCATTGCCTAGTTCAGCCGTTAGCATAATGTACTATATATATCATTGTGTCTGTTGATGGTAGTCTATATAGTTATTACCTTTTTGATGAGATGGGCTGCTTCAAGTCGGCACTTCATTAATTAAACAGAGCTGTTAATTTTAGAAACCGTGAACTCCAGCTCAGGTAATGCAACTTTAAAAAAAAGAAGAAGAGGAGGAAGAAATCACTTCCCAGTGAGACATAGAATTTATCTGGGCTGAAACTTTCTTCCCTAATAACTTGACAGCTTGATTGCTGTCAGTCAAAATGGAAATTGATATCGTACGGACTATTATCCTCATTCGGCGAGCCTTGCTTCCGCGCTGCTGTATCCATTGTCAGCTTTACCTCTGAGTGACATGCGGTGCATGACAATGAAGTTGCACTACCACACTACTGGGATTTTTAAAAAAAATGTAGTTGTGTGTTACAGTGGCCCTGCAGCATGCTCTTATTGGTGTGTGGGTGTCTGTGTGTGGTTTCTTTTGGGGACGGGTTGTATAAACTGCCACTGCCGTGCGGATATGGGGTTGGCGGCTGTGATGCAGCAGAAATGCCTTCTCCTGGCCCACCTCCCTTTGCAGGAAAAAAAATTGAGAGATAGAGTCACTCGAGAGCACGACGCAGTACTGCAGTCTGATTCAAAATTCATCTTCAGAGCTGTCGGCTAAAAGCATCACTCGGTCTTGCATGCTGTTAAATTCCCTCTGCTAGTGGAAAAGAGAGAGAGAGTTGTGTGTGAGAGAGAGAAAACAGAAGACAATGTTGGGGGGAGGCTGGTAACATCAGCTACTAGGAAGAAAAAACTCATTTCTCTCCCCTCGCTCCGCTTCTTTTCTTTTTCTTTCATTCTTTCTTTCTGCCTCTCCTCCAAACATTCTCTTAAAGCCCGAATGAATTCCACAAAGCTGTAAGGAGGGCAACCCTTGTTAGCAGGGAAACTCGGCCATTGTTAGGAGGCGGAGGTTGAGAAAATGAGGCCATGGGCTACTGGAGGCCCCCCCCCCCCGCAGCCGTGTTTGGTGATCTCCCAAGCCCTTCACTGACCATCTCCAAACTGCTAGACCTCCCTTTTTAAAAAGGGCTTTTAAAAAAACCAAAAATCCAAAACACCACAAAGCATAGAATCATAGAGTTGGAAGAGACCCCAGGGGCCATCGAGTCCAACCCCCTGCTATGCAGGAACACCCATTAAAGCATTCCCAACAGATGGCCAGCCAGCCTCTGCTTAAAAACCTCCAAAGAAGGAGACTCCACCACACTCCATGGAGGCAGCAGATTCCACTGCAGGACAGCTCTGACCGTCAGGAAGTCCTTCCTGAGGTTCAAGTGGAATCTCCTTTCCTGCAGCTTGAATCCATTGCTCCTTGTCCTGGTCTCTGGAGCAGCGGAAAACAAGCCCGCTCCCTCCTGAACATGACATCCCTTCAAATATCTAAACATGGCTATTATGTCCCGTCTCAGCCTTCTCTTCTGCAGACTAAACATACCCAGGGGCGTGGAGCGCACTTGCCTGCCACGCGCAGCCTCCTGAGCTGCGCTGGTCGCGCTTCCTGCCTCGGCGCTAGCCTTCGACTCCCAGGCTGCGCTGCGGTAGGAAGGGGCGGGGCGCGGGAGGGGCGCTCGCGTGACCGGCAAGCAGCTGCGGCGCCGAAGCAGCGGGGACGCGACAGCCTCTCATGAGAGGCTGCTCGCACGATCCCTGTGCTCCAGCACTGAGAACAGGTAAGCTGCAGAAAGGGCCCGTATCTATTCAAGACACAAAACCTGTTGAAATCAGAAAGGATTATTCCTGGGTGGTGGAACTCCCTTCCACATGAGGTCTTGGTTAGTCCCCTCCTTGATCTCTTTCCACCAGCAGGCTAAGTATTTCATAGAATCCTAGAGTGGGAAGAGACCCCAGGGGCCATCCAGTCCAACCCCCTGCTATTCAGGAACACACATCAAAGCCCTCCCAGCAGATGGCCATCCAGCCTCTGCTTAAAACCTCCAAAGCCAGCATCTTCCACTGCCGGACAGCCCTGACCGTCAGGAAGTTGTTTCTGAGCTTCAGGTGGAATCTCCTTTCCTGCAGCTTGAATCCATTGCTCCTTGTCCTAGTCTCTGGGGCAGCAGAAAACAAGCCCGCTCCCCCCTCGACATGACATCCCTTCAAATATTTAAACATGGTTATCATGTCCCCTCTTAACCTTCTCTTCTGCAGACTAAACATCCCCGGCTCCTTAAGCCGTTCCTCACATGGCATGGCTTCCAGACCCTTCACCATGTTGACCGCCCTCCTCTGGACACACTCCAGTTGTTGATATCCTTCTTGAACTGACGTGCCCAGAACTGGACACAGTATTTCGGACTGAGGTCTAACCAGTGCAGAATAGAGTGGTACCATTACCTCCCTTGATCTAGACACTATACTCCCATTGATGCAACCAAGAATCATGTTGGCTTTCTTGTCTGCCGCATCAGGGTTTTGATTATTCATCATAAGACTGAACAGCATTCAAAGTGGCGTGCTATTTTTTTTATCTTGCATGATCTTAATTATGTTTTTAATCTACAGTTGGCCCTCTATATATACTCTATATTTTAATCTAAAGTTGGTCCTTTATATTTGCTAGGGTTAGGATGTAGTACTATCACAAAAAGTGGAAAAATTTCAAATATCAAAATCTGTGTATGTGTTTGGGAGGAGGTGATCCGGGCATGGTGGAGAGAGTGGGCACCAGGGTCTAAGCCAGCTCAGCGAAAGGAAAGGGAAAGGGAAAGGGGGTGAGTTGGTTTAGGGCCACCACGCCAATCCCTGCTTTCCCTGGTTTGGGCCCTGGATGTCCATTTTCCCCACCTGGCCTCAGCCTCCTTCCCACGGACACACACAGGCCATTTCTGCACGAGACTGTTATACTGCAAACCCCAGGATTCCATAGGACGTTGAAAGTGGAATCATAGCGCTACAACAGTCTCCTGCGGAAATGGCCACACACATTTTTATATTTGTGGTTCTTCCACTTTTTGTGAGTGTCCTGTACCCTAACACTAGTGAACGTAGGGGACCAACAGTATTTTCTTCTCAGCACGACTATGCAGCACACACAGATCTCAGCATAACTAATACAAACACTCTCCTGTGTACTTGGACCCCCCAAAAAGTAGTGCTTTTTATGAGCTCTAATTGTTCCAAGGGTTTCTGGCAGTGGGGGAAAGGCTGGGCATTTTGACAACTGAGACAGCATCCTTGCTACCTTTCGCTTGTGCCTCTTGAATCCATTTCTGCGTCGGCGGTTCATAATCTTGATGCTGTAGAGCGCTCCCAGGATGAAAAGGGCTCCAGCGATGCCAACCCCCACCGGCACCAGCATGCCGGACATGTAACCTGCCTGCAAAAGAGAGAAAGCAGCTACAAGAATACTGAGTGGGCTACTGGCTCCGATCCCATCTTCTGCCACTGCCGTAACGGATCCAAAGCTCCTTCATTTCCATTATTATCGCAGTGTCTGGAACATCAGGTGTCCCTGAAAATTCACAGCATCCTGTTGTTTCTGAGGCAACAGAGTAACACAATACCCCTTTCGGAAATTATATTTCTATGGTACCTTTCAGGACCAAGCCCCCTGAAGGTTATTTTTATTGTATAAAACAAAACATAATCTACGCTTGCAGTTCTTTGTGTTCTTGGAGAAAGGTGGAATAAAAATATTGTTTAAAAAAGATCAACCATGAAATAACTGTCACTTCCTGTTCACCTTCTGTTTCAAAAAAAAGGGGGGGGACCTCCCCTGGGAGTGGATAAAAAAAAAATGGTGAAAATGGTGAAATGGTGAAAATCCCCTCATGGGGATTGGTGAAAATGGTGAAAATCCCCTTATGCCCCAGAAGGTGGCGGGGGGGGGGACATTTAAAGAGTAACATTTGCTATTCCATGTAGTTTTTGTTGTTGCGCATCTTCAAGTCATTTCTGACTTACGGTGACCCTAAGGTGAATCTATCACGGGGTTTCCCGGGGCTGAGAATGTGTGATGCTCCCAAGGTCACTCAAGGGGTTTCCACACCTGAGCAGGGATTCAAATCCAGGTCTCCAGGATTGCAGTCCAATGCTCAAACCACTACACTTCATATCTGTGAGGGATACATCCCCAGACTTCATGCAGATGGCAAAGAACATGGATAACGGGGGAGCCATGCTGGACTTTGTGTCCCTCTTTCCACCCAGAAAGGAGGATAAATCTCTTCCTTCTCCAAGAGAGATGTGAAAAGCTCAGCTGTGCCTCACTGTGCCCCTCTACAGAGGGGTATCTAGGGTGAGGCAAGTAGGGCACATGCTCTGGGCACAAAAAGCCATGCACGCAGGGGTGGGGGGTGGGGGTAGGGGTAAGAAGGTAGGGGCGCAACTTCCACACTTGCCCTCGGTGCGGTGTTGCTGTAGTTTCTAGTCCGGACTTGTGGTATATTAGATATCATTTGATATCAAGAATGTGGCCTTCACTACCCATTCCTCTCCATGTGCTTGCGAGGCCCCCGGACGAGCACGCACACAGGCATGGCCAAAAATAGCTGAAATATTCCAAACAAATCCAGGCGGGCCAGTAATTGCCGAACTGCAGCTGTAGGAGACCTCCAGGCAAGTACCTTCTTAATATCATATTACGTATGCATGCTGTTTACAAAGGATCCCCTGCCCCGAGCAGGCAGCTTGACAAGCCAAATACCCAACGGTCAAGCACTCTGTGTTTGCATACTCTCCACGCTATTGACAACGCTGTCATAATTCAATCATCTAAAGTACTGACCTTTCGGAGGCTTTGTCTCCAGCCCCAAACCCATTGTTTTCCCCGGGAACGGACTAGCCTACAGGCACATTTTCGCCTATAAGACCCCTGATTTTGAGCGTCTCTTCAGATCGCTCTGACTTCCATCCTGCCTTGCTGTTGCTCCGTTCGATGAGCCTTCCCCTCAGCTCCCACGTGCTGAGAATCTCTGATACAACGGACTTTTCTTCTGATAAACCGGGCTTCAGGATCAGGTGTAGTATTTCCCCTTAAAAATCCCTATCAAAACCCTCTATCCAACTCCTACCTTTCTTTCACTAGGTCTGCGTGAGTGTCTGCATACATACGTTTTGACTGTACCTCAAAATAAAGGAAAACAATTATTATTTATTTCTGTTTGATTATTGACTCGGCCTGACCCCGTAAACATTGGGTTCAAGATCTCGCTAGGTTGCCCTGCCTCTTGCATTGCTTAGCTTGTGCTCTTGCTAATCCCCGTTCCCCAGTATTTTGAGCACATTGAGGTGTCCCTCACGGGACCCCAGAAATCAGGGTAACAGAGGCTTATGCTGGATACGCCACTGACCCTTTTCAGCCAGCTGCTCAGAGCAAGGACTCCGGCCACCGCAGAAGCCATGGCCCTGGGGCAGATCACAGGTAAGTAAAACCATGGATACTTTTCATGCAGTTATAGGGAAGCTACTGTAGTAATTTCATTTGTGATAGAAAATCTATATTACACCCTGTAATTCTGTATACATTTTTTGCACATTGTTTCAGCCTTTCATAGCACACAAGCATGAGATCTCTGACTAAATATGTTGTTGGTCCTCTTTGTAGCCTCCCTCTTCCTTCTTCTCCCCCAGATCCCCATTATTTATACTGCACGGTCTTCTCCAGGAACTGGGGGGAATGAGTTTCTCTCTTCCTGGCTCCACAGCCTGAGAATGCTGCGAGAAACCCAAGAGAAATCCCTCTGCTCTTCCTTCCATTCCCCTCCCTTCTGCTCTCACATCAAGTGAAAAGTCAAGCACCATAAAGAGATGCTAAAAGCCCAGAATGCAACAACGGCACATTTCCGCAGCTCAGGGATATGAGCAAACAGCTTGTTAATGTGTCCGTTTAGGGGAAAAGTGGGAAAAGTGTGGCTCCTTTGGAGAGTTTTTGGCAGTCTCCCAGGCTACTCCAAAAGCTCCGACACACATATTTTAAAAATTAAATATACTCAGGTGATTTTAACTTCCAAATCATCCCGAAATGCCAGAAAAACAGCAAACCCCAAGCTAACAAAACCAAGAAAAACAGACTTACTGGAAACCTGAAATCACAACTGGAAGAGGCTTCTGGTCATGTTTTTCAGCCACAACAGCCCACAAAAATTGTCCACTTCATTAAGTTGCCTACCCTGGCTTAGGGTTTAAACAAACCATCCACCAGTATAGAACAGCATAAGCAAAGCCTTGCTTAACAGGGACCTGCAGGCAATCATTGAATAAGGTTCGTTATTCAACCTTTGTTCTTGGGAACAAAAGGCTTTCTGGGGAAAAGGATGAGCTTGGAGCGGGGCTTCTGTAGACTTGTTGCAGCATCTGGGATCCACTGCAATCTTGACTGCAAACTTATTGTTGATGCCAGCTTTCCTCAGCTCCTCCAAGCAGAATCCTCTACTACAGAGCTTTCCAAACTGTGTGTTGCAACACATTAGTGTGTCGGCTGCAGTGTGTAGGTGTGTTGCCCCCACTGCCCTGGGCCAAGACACACCCTGTCGTGGGTGCTGGCAGGGGGCCAGGCTCAGGTGGAGGGCTGCCTTTCCCACCGCCACCGCCCTAGGTTGAGAAAGACCCCTGAAAGGGTGGTGGCAAGCCCAGCCCACCCTAGATACGCCTCTGGGTACCGCACACGCATAATCAGGTTGAAACAGTGGAAGTGAACGTGAAGAGTTGCAGCCGCTCAACAAAAAGCCGCCTATCTGCAGGTGCGTGCCGTACGGGATTGTTCTCTCACTTTATCACTACGGGAGTGGAGTGCTGGTGTTAGTTATTTTCATTTTTAGTCACTTAAATTGCAGTTGAATTACCACGAACATGGATAAGCTGCTAATTAAAAATTTTGTTTCTTGTAATTTCGCTATTACAATTTATGTATGTGTCCGTATCTCTTATAAGGGGTCGGTTTAACCTCCGGTTTGCTAGCAAAACTGAATTACTGTCTCGCAAAATGATGCATGTCTAAAAAGTGTGTCACCAACACGAAAAGTCTGGAAAGCTCTTCTCTACTTGTATGGTATAGGATGGTGAGACATGTCACAATTGGTCTGATTGATCCAAATACTGGACGGGGAGCGATCCGGCATGCCCTTGCCTGATGGACTTTCCTCCTACGGATGTTCCTGGCAATCCTTGTGGAAATGGGGTTTCAATAACATGCCATTCAGGCTGGGTGCAGGTTCCACGGCAGCCGCCAGGCCCCCACTTGCCTCAGGCGCCGCTCTCCCTAGCCCTCGTGATGGAGGGGGTCAGATGATGCCTGTAACCCCTCCACAACACAAGAACTTTAGTGCAAATTATAAAGATTTTGTTTCTTCACTCCATTGCTATTTTTTCAGGTTAATGGATATATGTATAATGGATATAGGATATATGTGACTATTGGATATTTCGTAGGGTACATAGGGACAGTGGACACCTAAAGATTATAGATATATGTGATGATTGGATACATATGATATTGACTATATGAAACAGAGAATAATATGTAAAATCAATAAAACTATGTTAAAAAAATAAGGTTCATTATCTGTGAATAAGGTTGCCAGATCTCAGGACCCGGTCCTGAGTCTCCAGTTTTTGTGGGTCATTCCCAGGCTATAGAGGGGACTACAAATTCTCCAGTTTGGGGAGGGGGCTCAGCTTTGGTCAACAGGAAAGGGCTGTCTGAGATCTCCAGTTCAGCGAGTAAAGCAGCAGTTTGCTGCAGCTTTGCAAGCTTCCATTGATTTGTTGCTGCAACTTGCAAAGACATTCTGGGGTAGGGGGTGTCTATGTATCCTCTTGTTGGGATAAAAAGTTTTCTGAACATTTAGTATTTTAGTATTTTGTTTCTGAGTTCCTAATCAATTCTGAGCAAGCCATTTTGTCTTCTTGAACTGTGTCATAATTCAGTAAGATAACTGACTGAGAGCATGCGTTTGTTCACAGAAAGAACGACACCAATGTTAGAGGATCTGTGCTTTGCTCCCCTGTCTTATCTACGTTAAGCAACTCCCATACACATTTTCTCTCTCTTTGGAAGCTCTGTACAAAGCCTGATGTTTCAGTAAAGCTTTGTTCATCTTCTTCAGACCACTGCTTGCAGTAGTCTGTGTGTGTGTGTGTGTGTGTGTGTGTGTGTGTGTGAGCGAGCGAGCGAGACAGAGAGAGAGAGAGAGACAGAGAGAGAGAAAGGGAGAGTGAATCCTTCCCAACCTGAATCAGGGCCCAATTTCAGCTCCTTAATTCTACCTGTGGCACCCCTATCTGTGAACGCCTGAAGAACACTGCAGCATCAGGCCAAAGGCCTCTCAAGTCCAGCATGCTGCTTTTCTACAGTGGCCAACCAGACGCCCCAATGGGAAACCCATAAGCAAGACAGCCTAAAGGCAAAACCTCTTCCCCTGCTACTGTTTCCCAGGGCCTGGTACTCAAAGCTTGGAAGGAACCACCTTGGTTCCCATACTGGGAGAAAGGCAAGATATAAATTAATTAAATAAATAAACATGTTAAAAGTAATACTATTACTTATGCAACACTACTTCTCGTGATAACAAGGAGGCAGCAGTGTCATACACTGGTTAACTTGCACTCTACAAACTTCACTCAAAGTTAAACAGCAGCGCTTATTCGCAGCAAAGCAAGCAACAGAGGACATAATTGCCGAGACTAAAGCATACATGGTGGTTATAGGTGGTATACCTTTCCATACAAATTTGGACACACAAAGCTGTGACTGGACATGATCATAAATCTAACATCACACCACCAATCTAGATGTTGCCCAGATTCACAGTTGTTTACTTATCTTCCACCCTTGAGGTTGGTACATGCTTCCTGCCTCATTATCTCTGAATACTTCCAGTTCTCACAATACCTTTTGGTACTTTTGTTTCCCCCCGATCTTCTCCCCCTCTCCTGGATACATTGCAGCCATGAGCAATAAAGCAATTAGCCATTCAATGCACTGAAATACACAAACCAACTTCAAACAGATCCACAGTTGCAATCAACAATGGGCATCCAATACTTTGTAATGCTCTAACTAACTCTAGCAATGCCTAAGCTGGGTCCCCAATCTATTCTAATACACATCCAACAGACAGCACGCATCCTGACAAACAGCATCCTTTTCCACAGTTTAACACAGTGATTCCCAAACTCTAGTTCTCCAGGTGTTTTGGACTTCAACTCCCAGAAGTCCCAGCAGTTTTAGCCAATGATCAGTGATTCTGGGAAGTGAAGTCCAAAACATCTGGAAGATCTGAGTTTGGGAAACACTGGCTGAATATCAGCACTTGTGTGTTGTGATGACCTTACTCATTACTTCTCAAATGTCATTTCATGGAGGGGAGTAATACTGGAGGAGGGATAGCCTTTGAGGCTGTTTTTTCCCCCTATTTTTAAGGATTTCAGATGGTAAGAACAACAAAAAATCCACTTAGAATAATATTTCAGTCTCACAGCCAGCATGATGTGGTGGCTTCAGCATTGGACTATAACCCTGGAGATCCCCACCTAACCATAGAAACCCACTGAGTGACCTTGGGCAAGTCACACTCTCTCAGCCTCAGAGGAAGGTAAATGCAAATCCCTTCTGAGCAAATCTGGCCAAGAAAATCTTGTGACAGGTTTCCCTCAGTGTTGCCATAAGTCAGAAACAACTTTAAGGCACACGGCAACAACAACCACATTACAAACATGTTAAACTGTTCCCCAAAGCCACACAAACAGCAGTAAGTTGGGTTAGTGTTTTCTCAATGTTCAAGTAACAGCTAATGCTAATCTGTTAGTATTTTCCATAATATCTCCAGTATATTACTCTCTCAATCTGGCAGCACCAGAAATGTCAAGGTCAATAATCATTTAACAGCATTTCCTCCATGAATTTGCCAAATCCCTTTTTATGCCTATCTAAACCAGAGGCCACCCCCTCGTATGGCAATAGGGCCGGCCCTACCATTAAGCAAGAGTGAGATGCCCATGTGAGACAGCAAATATGGCAAGTGACATGAACAAATAGCTATATAATTACTTCTTTTGGTGGTAGCAGTGGGGACCTGGTGACGGTGGATATTTTCTGCCTCGGAACAACTTGGCTGGCATAGAATAGTATGCTGAGCCTGGAAAAGTTACTTGTTTTGACAATAAACCCCTTGAATCTTTCCAGCTAGCATGGTCACTGGCTTTTAGAGAAGGTCTGCTGTGGGAACAGGAGAGGCCAAGGGGGAAAAAAAAGTCCCCTTCAAGAAGTGAGGGACCAAAGAGTGACCCTATTGTTCATGGGCTCAAAAGGCCCATCATCATTCATACATATGAAAGGTTTTTCTTCTTAGCTGCTCATCCAGAAAAGGCCACTGAAGCCTGTGACAAGCTATGTATCAAAATGTTCCCACCTCACGGATTTCTGAAAGTCAAAACTGGTGCTGCCTTATTTTATTTAAAACAAAAACAACACACACACAGAACTAAACGAAGAGCTCCTTACCTTATCTTTCAGCTTTTCCATCCAGCTTCTCACTAGAAAAATCAACAAAACATGTGTTAATGGCAAGCAGAATTCTTACTGTGACGCTGAACCAAAAGGACAAAGTTAAGAAGTTATTCTGTTGGGTTGGGCATTGCGAGGGAGGATGTCGAGAGCTAGTAACTGCAGATTTCAGGACTCCCTGCGTCTTTGGTACCAAAAACTCACACATATCACTGCCTTACAAGAAGCTTTTTTTCGCAGTAAAGGATATAGCAAAAGGAAGGAGGGAAAGAGGGAGGGAGGGAGGAACTAAGCAGGGTTAGCCCTGTGATTATATTCCATTTTGTACTGGTAGTGGTCAATCGAAATACCCTAAAGTCCATGTGTCAAACACAAGGCCCATGGGGCAAATCTGGCCTGCTAGGCCTTTTCATGTGACCCTTGCACCTCTCCTGCAGTTGTGGCATTCCCTTGCCTGGCAAGCATTGCGGGCCCCTGGCTGCCGGTATTCTGAAGAGCGGCCCAGCAGCCAGCACTCATGATCTACTTCTACTTCTGACTGCTCCTCTGTCCAGGTCAAGCCATCCGAGCACACTTTAGATATACTGATCAATTCTATGTCACTTTACAGAGGTACAGGGACCATAAACTACGATCAAATAGCCCTAAAATGTCCAAGAAAAAAAAGCTGATGCAGAGGGAAGGCAGTTTAAAAACCAGGAATAACCAAATGCAGAGGCAATTATTTAATACGATAAAAGAGTAGATACATTTATATAGTCTTATTGATACAACCGGCCCTTTGAAGGCAGACATAACACTGATGTGGCTCAAAATGAAATTGAGTTTGACACTCTTGCCCTAAAGGTATCAGATCCTATCTAATTTTGGAAGCTAAGCAGGGTCAGCCAAGCTAGTACTTGGATAGGAGACCACCAAGGAATACCATGTGCTGAAGGCTATGTTTCAGAGGAAGGAACTAGCAAAACCACCTCTGAGTATTCCTTGCCTAAGTAAACTCTATGAAACATTCATGGGCTCCTCATACTTTGACCTGTGACTTAAAGGCATGTACGCAAAGGATACAGCAGGTAGTCTACAACAGCAGAAAGCTTCATAGCCCATTTGCTGATGGGTTCCAACATTCCTTCCCCACAAAAAGTAGAGCCAGGCCCCCAAATAACAAATTCTACCCAGGCTATCCCAGTGCCATATGGGGAAAACTGGTTGTCTTTCCTGTTCTGGTTCAGAAATGGAGGCATCAGTGAAACAAAGGCAACAATTTATTTAACAAGATGCCAGTCCAGATCTCCTACATTCTGGCTGAGCAATCTGGTATCAAACCAAACATGCACCTTATCACGTATAGCAGTTTTGGAAAACCTATCCAGCAACAGCATATAGCAGCCCCAATCCCCATGGCTACATAATGGGTCCCATGGGCATGAGTAAGGCAACTGGAAGACTGATTCTCCAAAATTATACAGAGCAGAACTAAACAAAGGAAACTGAAATGCACGGGCATGACCCATCTCCAATCTTAATAGAACGCCGAAAGTGTATTGCTAAAAAGGAAATTCCCAGTCCGTTCCCACCCACTGGTGAGCTCCCAGTCTTGAACAGCCAGGCTGTTCAGCAAAGCCTATTATACCACGAGTCAAACACAAGGCCCACGGGCCAAATCTGGCCCACAAGGCCATTTCATGTGGCCTTCACATCTCTCCCACAGCTGCTGCACTCCCCCCACTTGGTGAGCCCAATCCCCACATTTCAGGCCCCCCGGCTGCTAGTATTCTGAAGAGGGGCCCAGCAGCCAGCACTCCCAATCTACTTCTACTTCTGACTGCTCCTCTGCTGACTGCACCTCTGTCCAACTCTCAAGTTGCAAGGAGTGCAACAACGCTCTTGACAGCAAGACTTGGACAGAGGAGCAGTCAGAAGTAGAAGTAGATTGTGAGTGCTGGCTGCTGGGCCCCTCTTCAGAATACCAACAGCCCACAATGTGGGGGTCGGGCTCACCAAGTACGGGGGGGGGCAGAAACAGCCTCAGGGGAAGGAGCAGAAAGAGCCACAGGGGAGGAGGAAGCAGAAAGAGGCACAGGTAATATTTGTCTGATGACTACCAAAAATAACTTTCCGTTTTCAATACTCATTTTTCAGCAAATTGTACAATAGTTGTACCCTTGAATATCTGCTTGCCGTTATTTTTCCTTGACTGCTAGTTTCAGAGCTAGTTATTACTGAAACCAATAATAATCTAATGCAGAGGCAATTATTTAATATGATAAAAGAGTAGATCCATTTATAGTCTTACAAATACCACCGGCCCTTTGAGGGCAACCATAATGCTGATGCGGCCCAAGATGAAACTGAATTTGACACCCCTGTATTATACCCAAACTAACCCTTTTTTTTTCTCTAAAAACTTACGGTGGAACTGTAAAAAAAGCTAGGAAATTTTGGTTATTAATAACTGGAAAAATACAAAAGGTCTTGAATGAGGAAATACTATTTAGGCTTGAACTATTCTTTCTAATCATACTAGATTATGAAGACAAAATTGAAAAAGAAAAGAAAATTTTGTTAAGTTATGCGATTACAGCAGCAAGAATAACATTTGCGCAATATTGGGGTCAGAGACAAATTCCAAGGATTTACGAATGGGTTGAGAAAGTGACTGAACTAGCTCTCGAGTGGTTAAATTAACAAGTTGGCTAAAAGGTAACTCAACACAAACCTACCTTAAAATTTGGCAACCTTTTATCTCATATGTGGAAACAAGAATTGGTGGGGAAGCAAAGATAGGTTTTGATATCTCATATATATTCTTCTCTGGGGATCAGAGAAGAGTGGATATGAGAAAGAAGAGAAATTAAGAGGGGAAAAATATTTGGTTTTGGCCAAGTCTGCACTGGATTATCACAGTGCTTTTATTCCACTTTCAGCATCCTATGGAATCCTAGGGTTTGCAGTTTAGGGAGGGGCATTCAGAATTCTCAGCCAGAGAGCTCTTGGGCCTCACGAAACTACAAACCTCAGAATTCCACAGGAGGTTGAAAGTGGAATAATAGCACTATAACAGTGTAGTGCGAAAGACCCTTCGTTAAAAAAGTGCAGTCATGAAGTGTGGGAAGTCATGGGAAAGGTGGGGAGGGGGGTAGGGATAAAAGTTATGTTTGTGGGGAGTTTTGGGATAATGTGTTTTGCTTTCTACCTTTTTTTCTGTTATTTTCTTTTAGATTTTTCCTTTTTTCCCCCCTTTTTTTCTTTTCTTTTTTTCTTCAGTGTAAATGTTTGAATCTCAGTATTTGAAAATCAAAATAAATATATTTTTAGAAACAAACTAACCCTTTTTATACCACTGTGACAACGATGGCAGAAACCACATCCATATCCTTAGCAAAGGAATAACCACAATAAAAATACAGGACTTCAACCAAGGTCACCACACTTTAGGTCTAGCTTACTTGACAACTGTACCATATTAACACAGCTTCCTGTGGATGCTTCTTTTAAAATATCACGTTATTTTCAAAAGATCAAAGGGCTGAAACAGCAGGAGTGCCTTTGGTTAAGCCCACTGGTGTTAAGAGATCTGTCCATATGGCACTGAAAATTAAATGTTTTCCCTTTAGGAATTCAGGCTGTGAACATCAAGGAAAAGATGTCTCTTACAGGTAAGAATCAAAGGACTGACAGCATCGGACCGGAGTTCTCTATCAAAGTGGAACATTAATATCAGGAATTATTTTTCTTCACACTGGATGCCACTGGAGACTCAAAGTGAGGTTCAACTTTGGGACTGAACAGGATATATTTCTGCATGTGGAGCTATACTTTAAGGCCACAATCCTATATTGCAGAGTATAGCTTAAAAATTCTAGAGGTGGAACTGCTCTGTAAGTCCCCTCTCAATACCCTCAAATTCAATGTTTGGTTTCTATAGCCACTCCCCATGGCAAGTCAGTGGCTGGTGAGGAGCATCAGAGAAGCACCTGGGCACGTCCGCATGGCCAGACACAAACTTATGACATCAGACACAAAGATTTGTTGAGGTTCTCCGCTATGTAAAATCGAAGTCTTTCACGGCCGGAATGCATAGGTTGTTGTGAGTTTTCTAGGTTTTGAGGCCGTGCTCTATTAGCATTTTCTCCTGACATTTCGCCTGCATCTGTGGTTGGCATCTTCATATCCTCTGAAGATGCCAGCCACAGATGCAGGCAAAACGTCAGGAGAAAATACTAACAGAACACGGCCTCAATACCCGGAAAACCTGCAACAACCTATGTTCTCCGCTATGGTTGCCTCCTCATCAGCCCCAGGATTCAGGGGCCATTTCTGCACTGGACTGTTATAGCTCTATGATTCCACTTTCAACATCCTATGGAAACCTGTGGTTTGCAGTTTAGAGAGGGGCTCCTAGTGCGGAAATGGCCTTAGTTTTGCTGCAACAGGCCCTCTGAACAGTCATTTTATGACTGGTGGAGGGTGAGAAGGTGTCCGAGAAGCAGACCAATGATATCTCCTGCCTAGATTAGCTAGGTCTTGGTGGACAATATCTTCAGCCTGAATCTAGTCATAGGGCATAGCCAGACACTTCTGGCTGTGAAGTTCCACTTAAACATTAAGAAGAACTTCCTGTGGAATCCACTGCTGCCTTGGAGCGCGGTAGAGTCTCCTTCTTTGGAGGCTTTTAAACAAAGGCTGGGTGGCCATCTGTCAGGAGTGCTTTGATTGTATCTTCCTGCGTTGCAAGGGGTTGGACTGCATGGCCCTCGTGGTTTCTTCCAACGCTATGATTCTCTAATCACCTTTGTGCCCTCCACCAGCCACTGAGTGGCTGTGGAGAGGAGACGATCTCAGCAAAACAATGAATCTTCAGGGATCATTGCAGAAGGACGAAGACAAACCAATCTCGACAATGACGAATACGCTGCCTGGGAGTGTGATGGAGTCTCCTTCTTTGGAGGTTTTTAAGCAAAGGCTGGATGGTCATCTGTTGGGAATGCTTTGATGGGTGTCCCCACACAGCAGAATGGGGTTGGACTGGATGGTCCCTGGGGTCTCTTCCAACTCTAGGATTCTATGACCCAAAAAGAATATATTCAGGTGCATATTGGACAAACTGCTGTGTCTGTCAGTATTCGTTTATTCGTTCCTTCCTTCCTTCCTTCCTTCCTTCCTTCCTTCCTTCCTTCCTTCCTTCCTTCCTTCCTTCCTTCCTTCAGTTTATACTCCGCTTTTCTCCCAGGATGCGACCCAAGGTGGCTTACAAAATTTTAAGATAAAAGTTTAGCAAAAAATACAGGATGCTGGCATAGCTCCATTACGCAACCTTTGTGCTGAATGGCAATGTACCACCACAAGAAGCAGGACATCAGATGTGCCGCCCAACATACGCACAACTCCGCTTGAACTTGAATACAATGCCCCATCCCGAAGGCTTCCCAGCTCCTCCAAATCTTCTTTGTTGCTATTTTTAACATTACCTTTCGCCTCCAAAGAGCCTGGAGTTACACAGCATCCTTCCTGTGCATCCACGGATGGCAGTACGTGTGAAAGGGATCTAGGAGTCCTAATAGACCACAAGCTGAACATGAGTCAGCAGTGTGATGCCGCAGCCAAGAAAGCCAATGCAATTCTCGGCCGCATCAATAGGAGTATGGTGTCTAGATCGAGGGAGGTACTGGTACCACTCTACTCTGCTTTGGTTAGACCTCATCTGGAATACTGTGTCCAGTTCTGGGCACCCCAATTCAAGAAGGACATGGTCAAGCTGGAGCAGGTCCAGAGGAGGGCGACCAAAATGGTGAAGGGCCTGGAAGCCATGCCCTATGAGGACAGACTTAGAGAGCTGGGTATGTTCAGTCTGCAGAAGAGAAGGTTAAGAGGGGACATGATAGCCATGTTTAAATATTTGAAGGGATGCCATGTAGAGGAGGGAGCGGGCTTGTTTTCTGCTGCTCCAGAGACCAGGACAAGGAGCAGTGGATTCAAGTTGCAGGAAAGGAGATTCCACCTGAACCTCAGGAAGAACTTCCTGACAGTCAGGGCCGTCCGGCAGTGGAAGATGCTGCCTCGGAGTGTGGTGGAGTCTCCTTCCTTGCAGGTTTTTAAGCAGAGGCTGGATGGCCATCTGTCCAAGGGAGTGCTTTGAGGGTGTTCCTGCATGGCAGGGGGTTGGACTGGATGGCCCCTGGGATCTCTTCCAACTCTACATTTCTATGATTCTATGATTCTATCCATCCCTTCTCTGTACGGGGCAGCTGCCGAAGTCGGCCAGCTTCGCTCCTTCTGAAGCAGCGTGTCACTTTGCTTTCCCAACCACGTCCCCCTGCCTTCCCTTGAGGAATCCGGAGGATGGCAATTTCCCCTCAGCCATGTGAATTGTCAACTCTTCCTATCACTAATTGCCTCATTAGCCACTCCAGAGTGAGACTGGTATCCTCTTAATTGCTTTGTTTGCATTTCCTTTTCACCATCAAGAAAAGGTGTGAAAACAAGGGGAAGCTGGCAGCTAAAAGAAATTTTTGGGGACCTTCAAAACTACATGCGGCGGGCTAGAGCGGGGCCTAGACAAACCAGGTCTGCCTTCTTTCTCTCTCACTGGACTTTCAGCGCCCCTTTTAAACCTACTATCATACCCTGGATCCCTCTTTTCCACTTATTCACAACCCTCTGCTTTCCCTTAAAAACTAGTACCTTAGTGGAACAAAGGGCCAAGATTCTTTTCAAAGGATTGCTAACCTGTGGTAGCGTGTTATAAAAGTGGAACTGAAGAAAATACTCTGTTCAGAGAGAGATGATAAAAATAGAACAAAACCTTTATTATAGTAACAGACAAGGGAAAAAAGGGTATCGTGGTTTCAAGAATACTCAAGCAAAATAACAATTGCTAACCAATTTTTTCAAAACGCCACAGTGTTCAACAACAGAGTGTTACTCCACTGGAAAACCCTGTCCCGGGGTCTACAATTTTGATATTAAAATATGATTCCATGTGCCTGAGAGGTCACCCGGATGAGCACGTAGGCAGCAACGGTCAAAGATCGAAAAGCAGGTCAGGCCAGTAAAATCCCCCGTCACGTAGCCCCAGGAGACCTCAAGCTGTGCAAACTCACAGAAGACAAAGGGTCCTCAGCCCCTGAGAAGCCGACTTGAGGGGATTAGCGTGTTTGCCCCAAGTTGAGCAAAATCCTATCAGGCAAGGACCATTTACATGAAGTCACACCACAACCAAATGCAGCTGAAGATCCTGAGACTTTGGCAACACCTTGTAATCTCATCATGCAAAGGAAGTTACCATTGTGGAGCTTCTTTCCCGTTACAACACCCATTGTTCCTCCAGGTACTTCTCCCCCTACAAATCATCCCAGTTTTTGAGCGGTTCTTCGGATCACTCCCGGTCATCCCAGCAGACCGTTGCCCCGTCCATTGAGTGATCCCCTCAGCCCTCTCCGTGCTGAGCTCCACTTCTCTGCTATTTTTCCTGGACCAAGGACTTCAGGAAAAGGTACAGTATCACCCCAGCTACAACCCCTTCAATAGTCCCCTATCCAGTTTCCTCTCTTTTGCTTCTTAATAGCTCTTGAGTGAGTGTGTGAGTGATTGCATTGCTGCGTGAGACTTTCCTTCAATAAAATCATTTATTAGACACTTTCGTTTGGTTTTTGGCTTGGCCTGACCCCGTAAACACTGGGTAAAAAGACCCCACTAGGTTACCCTGCCTCTCGCATTGCTATTGCTCATGCTCTGGCTAGTTTCCATTCCCCATCACATGGAGCACATTGAGGTATCCCCCAAGGAACCCCAGAAATCAGAGTACCAAGAGCTTTCAGATAACCTTTTGGGCTCCTCTTAGCACAAGGGTATATATATATATTACTCAGTGTCCCATTCTCTGACCCTTTCAGAAATTGTTTGCTTTCTTCTCTGCCTCCTCACTAGGCCAATGAGAAGATAATCCCCTTCCAGACAACCCCCTTTGGTTGACTGAAGCCTTACTTAAAGGGCCTTTCCACACTATGCTGTTACAGTGCTATTATTCCACTTTCAAAATCCTCTGAAGTTCTGGGACTTGTAGTTTACTGAGCCGAAATAGCTCTCTGGCTGAGAATTCTAAAGGTCCCTCCCTAAACTGCAAACCCCGGGATTTCATAGGATGTTGAAAATGGAATAATAGCATTATAACTGTGTAGGGCGGAAAGGTCCTAAGTTCCCTCTACGAATCTCACTGAAGGAAACTAGAATCCAATTCTCATTCCTTGTATATATGCTTTCTGCTGTCCCACCCACAGCCCCTCGCTCTGACTAGGGCTGGGTTCTGTTCAGAAGGAGCCAATCTGGTGATATGATTGCCTGTTAGTACGGCTGCCCTGCTAGCCACTCCCCTAAATTCCATCACACTACAACTCCCAATTTGATCTGAAGTCCTGTCCTGCAGAACAGCGCTACTCAAGATGGTAGTCCCTGGACTGGTGCCAGTCCTGGAGCCATTGGCTAGTGGCCCCGGGCAAGTTTCCCAGGAACTAAAGAAACAGTTATGCCCAATGGACACAAATTTAGCACCAGTCCCTGGCCAACTGGAGAATAATAATTACATGTTCCCCACATCAGAAGCAGATGTAGAAGATGGAGCAAGATTGTGTTTTGTTCCAGAAGATAGGACCTGACCTGACAGGTTTAAATGGATCCAAATCCAAATATAGGACATACAATACACTTGGAATACTGGGAACGTAGTTGGAAAATCACACAGAAATTCACAATGGCCCAGAACCTAAAGGAAAATTACTTTAAGATTTTCCACAGATGGTACATGACACCAAACAAACTTAAAATATATATATATAATACAGGCACAGGAATGTGCTGGAAATGTCAGAGAGAAGTCGGAACATTGCACCACTCACGGTGTACCTGTAACAAGGCTAAAAAGTTCTGGGATGACATACATAAAACAATAAGTAAGATCCTACCAATTGAATTCAATATATTTCCTGAAATTTACTTATTGAATATGCTCCATACGATTGATCAGAACACAGTAAAAAAATATTGGAGGATCTTACTTTATATGATAATGACAGCAAGAATTGAATATGTTAAACTTCGGAAAAATGAAGAGATCCCCAATGTGGATCAGTGGCTATTCACTCTGTCAGAAACAAAAAATGCTGACATATTAACTCAGAGACTTAAAGGCTGGACAGATGAAGAAATTGATAAAGAATGGGTCCCTTTGAAACAACTCCTTCAAAATTGGAAAACACAAAATTAGTTAATAAACAGTTCTTGTTAATTTTGTAAAGGTAAACTAGCATGAAA
This sequence comes from Cyclura pinguis, assembly GCA_030412105.1. NCBI lineage: Eukaryota > Metazoa > Chordata > Lepidosauria > Squamata > Iguanidae > Cyclura > Cyclura pinguis. Next base: position 383,926,106 of record CM059599.1, read on the forward strand.
ACGGGGTAACAAACCTATGAATCATATATGCTAAGAAGGAGGTAAAAATATCTATATGACTTTGTGAAATTGGAAAAGTGTCTTTAGATTTGACAAATGAGACAAAGATGTCCGATCAGACTATAATCTATACACCAGATAGATCAGAATTTACACGAACAAGCAAGTCAATTGAACTTATTTTTGTGTAGTACGGTTGGAATTTAAAACATTAAGAGTATTCGGCTCTAGTAAGATTTGGAAGAAGAATTATATGAAAATTCAATGAGCTACAAAATATTGAGAAAAAAAATCAACGCTGTATTGAATGTATTTTATATATGTTTATATTCTAATAAAAAGTATTAAAAAAAGGAACCAAATTACAAGAAATAACTCTATGGATCTACGTTGGAGTTCAGCATGAGCTTTCACAGATTATAACCCACTAAGAAGTGGACTGCAATGCAGTCTCTCATACTAAAATAAATTGGTTAGTCTTAAACGTGTCATAAGATTCCTCATTTTCCCCTTCTTCTGTTTCTTTTCATCCTGAAACAGACTGATATAGCCATCTAAATCTCTATAAAACAAGTATCCAATGATAAAAAAAAGAATTCTGAACTGATATTATACTTAGGGATCTCAGTAAGAATAAACTGTGCTCAAAAATAAATGAAAAAAAAAATAAGGAAAAACCTTCAATAAGCAACAGGCTAATAGCAATTATGGAAATTATGGAAATAGAGAAGTTGACAACGCTAATTAAAGAAAAATCAACAGCAAAAATTGAGAGGCAGTGGAAACCCAAATCTAAATTACTTTAAAACTGAAGAAAATAAAAAAAAATGAAAGTATTGTTAAATGGACTTTATAAAAAAAAAAGTGATAAAAAGAATTTAATAAGATAAGTATATTAAGAATGGAAATTGGTAGAAATAACACCAAGGAGAACAAACAGGTAGGAAAAAATAATGTTCAATTAATTTTATAAACCCAAGTTAAAAGCAATAAAATAGAAGGTAAGTAGGCAGGAGGGGAGGGATGGAGGAAACTTCTTATTAATGTACTATATAACAGAAAATTTGTTAAAATGAGAAATATGTTTATGTAAGATATATTTTACCAATTAAAAAAAGATTTAAAAAGAAAAGAAAACCTTTACAAGACAAGGCTTCCATACCTGTGCCAGCCCATGGGAATTTCTCCCAGGAATTCAGCTACTAATATGACACAACCAATGAGCAGACTGTGGAACAGGTACCTTTTTCTTCTTTAAAACTACAACTCCCAGAATCCCCCAGCCAGTGGACTAGTGGAATTCTGGGAGTTATGGTTTTAAAAAGATAATTTTTCCAACCTCTGCTAAAGAAATGTCATCTTTCTGTATCTTCCCTTCACATCCTTGAGATTCCACGTGCTGCATAGACTTCTTGACTTGCTGCCACTAAAAATTTTTAAATATAATTCTATACTCTTTCTTTGATCATTCTTTGTATGTCACAGTGGTCTTGCTTTATGGCTCCTGGTAAACTCTACGAACGGGCAGCATCCCAATATTGTTGAGTTAGTGAAGCAAAAAATACTAACCATCTCAAACTGCAGAGGCAATTGGAGTCAATACCTAAACACATTTTAGCATGGCCTCAAAGCAGATGTTGTTAGAGGTAACACAACGCCAATTTTTGCTCGGCCTCATCAGACCCAACCATCTCAGCCCTTGAGACACAATCTCTGGAAGCAGGCCTGCTGTTTCTGGTAGTAATTGCTTTATCACATGCCTCAGTAATTGCTTTATTGCATTATAAAAATGCAGGACTGAACATATCCTGGCTAACAAGCCTAAGGTTCATTTTAACAAGTTATGTGAAAGGCCCTCCTAGGTCTCCCAAGTCATCCTGGTGCCTTGAGGCTGCCTATATCTGAAAAAAGAAAAAAAAATTGACCGCTAACAGTGAACTGCCTTGTGGAGTTCTGAAGGCAATTAAAACCAAAAGTTTTGGAAAGCAGGCTACAAAATGTTTGCAAAACATAGTACCTACTAGTTACGTATGCTGCTGGTCTCCAAAATCTATTTTCCAAGAGCAAAGGAGTCAACTGATTGAAGAATTTTGAGTGAATCCATTGCTTCCTTTCAAGCAATTACTTGATTTAATTGAAATCAATTTGCTTATTATCCAAAGCACAATTCAAACTGCTTTCCTTGGGATTCTGAAGGAAGAACTGCAGGGTAATCATGTTGACCTGGAAAAAAAAAAGGTTTTTCTTCCCCTGTATGTTTTTTTAAATTATCTCTACCTGAGGAAGAAGCCAGTGGGCTTCAAAAGCTAGCAAGTTGTGTTTTGCACCTTTTGGCTGGCCAAATAAAGTTATCACCACAAGATGAATTTTGGATTTTTTTTAAAGAGTGTGAAATAAATTGAGAATTAATCTTTAAAGGCAATCCTTTAAGGTAAGACTGTTATTTCCGCACTGCACTGTTATAGCACTATTATTCCACTTTCAACATCCTATGGAATCCCGGGGTTTGCAGTTTAGGGAGGGGCTGGCCAGCTCCTCCCTAAACTGCAAACCCCGGGATTCCATAGGATGTTGAAAGTAGAATAATAGCGCTATAACAGTGCAGTGCGGAAATGGCAGAAAGGCTTGCTGTTTATTACTTCTTCTTGCTCAGTTCACTGCACTTTTATTGTTTAGAATCAAATCATAGAGACCACAAGGGCCATCCACAAATGGCAGAAGGCTTGGAAGCCATGCCCTATGAGGAATGGTTTAGGAAACTGGGTATGATTAGCCTGGAGAAGAGAAGGTTAAGAGGTGACATGTTTAAATGTTTGAAAGGATGTCATATGGAGGATGGAGCAAGCCTATTTTCTGCTGCTTCAGAGGCTAGGACATGGAGTAATGGCTTCAAACTTGAGGAAAAGAGATTCCACCTAAACATTAGGAAGAATTGGCAGTAAGAGCAGTTTGATAGTGGAATATGTTGCCTGGGATTGTGATGGAGTCTCCTTTTTTGAGGGGAGGTTTTTCCACAGAGGCTGAATGGCCATCTGTTGGGAATGCTTTGATGGTGTATTCCTGCATGGCAGGGGGTTGAACTCAATGGTCCTTGTGGTGTCTTCCAATCTATAATCCCTGAATCACCAGAAAGGCTACGTGTCTGCAGCAGAATTTATAACATGCTGGCCGTAGGAGAGGCTGAAACTAGCAGTGGATGGAGCCAGAGGCAGGCACATGCAAGTCCACCCTGTCATACCTTTCTCTCCCTGCACCAACACAAGGCTCCTATGTTAGTGTGGTGGTGAATCCACTCCGATTTTTGGTGCAAACTTTAAAAGAGCTATCCAACATTCTGGCTGCAACTTGAAAGCGTGGTTCAGAATCACGAATAGCTCTTTTAAAGTATACACTAAACATAGACCATTTCCACACAGCGGCGTAGCATCGAGTGCACAGGGGGAGTGGAGGGACAGGGATGTGGCTACATCGTGCAGGGGGCGTGGCTATGTCACGTGGGGCCGTGGCTACACCATGCGGGGGTCAGTCTATGTCATGTGGAGGCGGGGCTACGTCACGCGGGGCAGGGCTATGGTGCGTTGGGGAGGGCAGGCAAGAAGCGGCCATGGCACCCCCAAAAAATTGCCACCAAGGGCACACTATCCCCATCACTCCCCTTCCTACACCATTGTTTCCACACTGCACTGGTATAGTGCTATGATTCCACTTTCAACATCCTGTAGAATTCTGGGGTTTGTAGTTTCCTGAGGCCAAAGACCTCTCCGGCTGAGAATTCTAAATGCCGCTCCTTAAACTGCAAACCCCAGAACTCCGTAAGATGTTGAAAGTGGAATAATAGCACTACAATAGTGGGGAAATGGCCCTAGAGTTCAGAATCATCCAGGCCATCATATTTCCAATTTCTGCGCACGGTTGTGAAAGTCGGACAGTGAAGAAAGCCAATATGAACAGATTCAACTCATTTAACATGTGGTCCTGGAGCAGAATTCTGCAGATACCACGGACTGTTCAAAAGTCAAATGAATGGATTCTAGAGCAAGTCAAAACCTTGAATTCCCTCTAGAAGCACAGTTGACTAAACTGAGGCTGTCGTATTTTGGACATATCGTGAGATGATGTGACTCACTGTAAAAGATTACAAGGTTTGGCAAAGTGGAGGACAGTAGGAAAAGAGGAAGACTGCATTACAAGTGGGCAAGTAAGGAAGTTTATAAGACCAGAGCAGGGCAGTTGATGACCGAGGCTCTTAGAAACCTCTCATTCACGCAGTCATCATAAGTCAAAGGTAACTTGACAGCAAATGACAACAACAACAAGAAACTGAGGCCACTTCCACAAGACACTGTTCTAGTGCTATTATTCCCCTTTCAACCTCCTGTGGAATTCTGGGATTTGTAGTTTCCTGAGGCCAAAGAGCTCTCTGGCTGAGAATTCTAAAGGTCCCTCCCTAAACTGCGAACCCCAGGATCCCACAGGAGGTTGAAAGTGGAATAATAGCACTGTAACAGTATAGGGTGGAAACTGAGTGGATTTTCATCTCTACATGGAAAACACCAGCCCCTTCTGTCTTCCCCTCTTTTCCTGTTCTTCCCCAACCAGTAGATTGCCACACAAAGGATGGATCATTTTGCAGAGGCCTGAACAGATTAGTCCCAGAGAGCTTTTCAAATTGCTTACTCTCCTTCCGTACATTAGTTAAGTATCCTGTTGAAAAAAAGACATCTATCTCTCTTTCCAAACCATCTTTAAATGTCTTCCCCCATCCACTGCCACTAGGTCTTTGTGTCAGGGATTCCAGGCAGGGAACCCTGGGAAAATGATCAGCCCACTGCAAAGATGGTGCATCATGCCCCAGCTGTGGGTAATTGCAAGGTTGCATAAGAAACTGCGGTCGTGTGCAGATGGTAGAGGGAGGTGTGCAAGCTTCTACCTGATGGGTTGTAGATATGTATATAACAAAGCAACGCCAGTATGTATTTGTCTGTTGACCAAACCTGGTGCCTGGCACAAGCTTTTGTCCGTCTGTCCTATGTTTTGTATATAACGGAACTTTGCTGCAAGATAAAGTGCCTCCTGTTTTGGAAGAAACTCCTCTGTGTGTGAGTATCCTTACTGGGGAACAAGGCTGCTGCTGTTGGCTCGTTGAACTCTGGTTTTTCCTCTGCATTTCTGTGGGGCTGAAACTCCTATCATCCCCAACAGTGGTTATGGGCCCAGGCCCAGACTGCACAGCATCCATAGTGCATCTGTAGTTGTTTTTCCCCTGGATACTGGGGCTGTTTTTGACTGTTTGCCTGGCTCTCCGGTGCTTAGGGAGTCTGTGTTTTGGCAGAGAGACAGTTAATCTTCAGTCCGGAGCTCATCAAGGTCACTGTGGCCAGCTGCTTTGTTTGTTGAATTTTCCTTACAAAGGCAGCAGCATGGCTGAGAGAGGTTATCTGCGTTTTCAAAAGTTGACCGACGCTAATTATCAAAGCTGGCAAATTTATGTAAGAACCGCTTTGACGAAGGAAAACTTGTGGCACGTTTTGGAAAATGAGGGACAGCCCCCAGAAGGAGCAACTGCTGCTCAAATAGCAGCGTTCAGTGTTGCTGACAAAAAAGCCAAAGCAGATATTTTGCTTACTTTAAGTCCTTCCCAGTTGATACACGCTGCTGCTGAAGACACAGCATATCAGCTCTGGGAGGCTCTGAAGCATGTGCATCAATCTTCCTCATGTTTGTCCAAAATGCTATGGACGAAAAGACTGTATAACACAAAGTTATGTCCCGGAAGCTGTGTAAGAGAGCACCTCATGCCGATGAAACAGTTATTTCAAGAGGCAGCCAACAGACGGGTAAATATCCCAGAAATGCAGAAAAGTTTTATTCTGCTGGGAAGCCTCGCTGAGGAGTGGGACTTTTTGATGTACAGCCTCCAGGGTGTGCGCGAGGAATAGCTGACTGTAGACCTGGTAGCCGGGAGAATCCTGGAGGAAGTCCAACATAAGCAGTTCGATTCCAGACTGCAGTCGGAGGGGAGAACAGCCAGTCGCCAGGAGGGCGAGGCAGCTCCCAAGGAGGCATCTGACCTGGAAGAAGGAGCACTGTGCAGCTTTGCCAGACGCTGCTACAGATGTAAGAGAGTCGGCCATCTCCAGAAGGACTGCAGAATGCCAGCGCCGAGCAGAGGGAAGAAGACAGCCCAGAAGCGGAGGGGCGTGTCGTCACAGGCTGAAGGCCATGTGTTTGTGGCAAAAGAACAGTCTGAGAGTGGTGTGTGGTTGCTAGACAGTGGTGCAACTCACCACATGGTGAACAATTTAAAGCTGTTGAATGATGTTACAAATGCAAATATAACAGCAATTTCCCTTGCAGATGGGGCACCAAGCAAGGTGCAGAAGATGGGTACTGCATATGTGCCATGTTTCGGGAAATCGTTTAATGATGTATTGTGCGTGACAAATTTGCAGAACTGTATTTTGAGTGTCTCCCAACTGGCCAGTGAGGGTTACAAAGTGGTGTTTGAAGGGGAGAAATGTATAATTACTGCAAGTGGTGTTTTTTGTGCAAAAGGGGTGAAAAAGCAGGGGTTGTACCACATGTTGCCCAAAGGAAAAGTGGCAAACGTTAACCCTTTGTGTAACAAACCTCTACATGAAAAGTGTGTACATTACTTCCACAGAGTGATGGGTCATGCCAGCTACAAAGGTTTGCAAGAGTTGGCAAAGGTATGCCCTGGGTTACAGGTCTGAAATTGTCCTAAGTTCCTAGAGTGCTCTGTGTGCAAAAAGGTTAAGGTAAAGGCTTATCCCATTGCCAAGAAAAGCAAGTGTGTCACCCAACAGCCTTTTGAGGTTGTACATGCAGATTTGGCTGGGCCATTCAAGCCAACTGAAGGGCAAAATAGGTTTTTCCTGGTAATTGCAGACAGACACACCAGGTACTCCTATGTCTATCTGCTGAAAGAGAAGAGCCAAGCAGCTGAAAAGTTCCAAGAGTGGGTGAATGCTGTTGAGAGGGAATTTCCTTATAAAGTGGCCAGTCTTGTGTCAGACAGAGGGGGAGAATTCCTGTCCAATAGCCTGCAAGCCTGGATGCGTAAGAGAGGCATAAGACATAAAACCACCAACCCCGCATCTCCTGGGGAGGATGGTCTTGCAGAAAGAATTGGGCTGTTAAAACAAATGAAGGACTGTATGATGGAGGATGCCCAAGCCCCAGCAGGACTTTGGGGAGAAGCAATAGTGACAGCAAACTACCACATAAACAGGATGTGGAGTTCAAGTGTGAAGCAAACTCCATATTACCTATTGTATGGTAGAGCGCCAAACCTGCAGCATCTACGTGTTTGGGGTCAGTTTGCTAGTGTGTATGTTCTCCCAAGTTTCAGAAAGTCTGGAGAGGAGAAATCTAGACGGTTACGCTTTGTGGGATATGAAGGTAACAAATATAGATTTCTACACCATGCTGGCAAAATAGTGTATTCCAGGAGTGCAAACTTTGAAATCCATTCAGGATGGGATAGACTGCACTGTAACTAAGAGGTTTTGATTCCCCTGGGTAAAAGGATGAAAAGTGTTCCCGAAATTCCTGAGAACGGAGGGGCAGTGATGTCTGATGAGGAAAAGGACAGTGTCCCAGATACACTTGAAAGCTCTGAAGATGGAGGGGCGGTGATGGCTGATGATGAAGAAGAAAGTACTGAGGAAAGTACTGAGGAGGAGAAGCCAAAAATCTCACTCAGTGTCACACCAAAGAGTTCAACACCGCCACCTCATCCTGAACCTGCATTTACGGTCAAGAGAGAGCCTCGCACTGAGGTCACCAGTGGTTCCAGCAGTGGTTCCAGTGAAAGTGGGTCAGGAAGTACTCAACTTGCTGAGTCAGGAAGTAAAGTTATGCTTATCCCTAAAAGATCAGGAGGAGGGTATTTTGTTGTCCCGTGTGACTGAGGCAGAAAATTTGAGTGTAGGACTACATTAGGGTATGGTATCAAAATGTGAGGCAAATGGTCCAAGATGGGATTTTGTGCTTGCGGTATTGTCCATCTGCGGATCTGCTCACAAAGGCACTTCCAGTAGTAGGCCATGAGAAGTTGGCAGGTGAACTGGGCCTTGCCACCAGGGTGTAAGGTGGAAGATGAGTTGTACCCTTGAATGTATGTACTGTATGTATTATGTAACATGTATTGTATGACATGTATGGATTATGAAAATGTCCTACACAGTGGCCTGACCATTTTGGAGGGGATTGTCAGCGATTCCAGGCAGGGAACCCTGGGAAAATGATCAGCCCACTGCAAAGATGGTGCATCATGCCCCAGCTGTGGGTAATTGCAAGGTTGCATAAGAAACTGGGGTCGTGTGCAGATGGTAGAGGGAGGTGTGCAAACCTCTACCCGATGGGTTGTAGATATGTATATAACAAAGCAACGCCGGTATGTATTTGTCTGTTGACCAAACCTGGTGCCTGGCGCAAGCTTTTGTCCGGCTGTCCTATGTTTTGTAAATAACGGAACTTTGCTGCAAGATAAAGTGCCCCCTGTTTGGAAGAAACTCCTCTGTGTGTGAGTATCCTTACTGGGCAATAAGGCTGCTGCTGTTGGCTCACTGAACTCTGGTTTTTCCGCTGCGTTTCCGTGGGGCTGAAACTCCTATTATCCCCAACACTTTGCATTTTTACTCTCTTTGTTCTCCTAACCTGTTTCTGGCAAAAGGAAGATCAAAACTGACATTTAGGGTATTGAGAGGATTTCGGAACCTCATGGCAGATCATTTCTATTGCAGGCTCATCGTCTTTGAAGGGATGCTGTAATTTGGCTGGACGGACATCTGCAGAAGCTCCAGCTGAGGTCCTCATGAATCCATCCTTTCTCAAGTCAAGAGAGAAAGTCTGTTTCTTCAAGGCACACCTTTCATAAGTGGTGGTTGGCAGTATGCTAGTCTACGAATCTATTAATCTCTCTGCTTGTAATGTAATGCTGCTGTCTCGTTCTGACTCAATAACCAGGCTTCATGGATGGATCCAGAAGGGTTTTATTAAAGATCAGATGCAACACAGAGACATCGCTTTTTTGCCAGAACTGAAGATGCATCCCAGGTTTTGGTTTTAAAAACTGCCTTCTCCCCCTTCCAGAGGTTCCCCACTCACATTCTTTGACCCACACACAACACTGCACTGGCTCTCTAAAATGACCTTAGTTCTCAGGCTCTAGTGGCCTTATCCCTCACAATACAGCTAAGCGATTAGGGCTATATGGCAACAGAGCAGCTAAGTGCTGGGAGTTAGAGCTTCTCAGGATATTAACCCTTTGGAAAATTCTATGAAAGCTTAAGCTGTTAGGAATTAGCCTTCTTTTAGCAGAGTTGTGGGAAAAGCGTGTCCCAATCTCTGTGTGGCTTCCCTGAAAGGAGATTGACTTGGAAAGCAAAACAAGGCAGGCAGTTTCAGGTTCCAAACTTAGAAGATTTACTAATAAACTTTATAATTACATATGCATTGGAGAAACTAGATCCTAGCTAACCAACAAAAAGATTAGGGAAGACAGTAGCTTCATTCTTAACTCACCAACTTTTTGGTGGAGAGGCTAGCGTAGCAGAGAGAACGTGCTAGAAGCAAGACTGGAAAGGGGAAAGAGAGGCATCGTCTTCTATGGAAGTCCAATGACTGAGACCCTTTTTGCATCTTACTTTTTCGCGGTGCTGGGGTGCGAAGCTCCCGCAAGCAGCCTCCAGCGAGAGGCTCTTGCGTCCCAGTTCCTTCAGCTCCGCAGCTGCCGCCCGCTCGTGCAAGAACCCCACCTCTTCCCTTCGCAGTGCAGCCTGGGACCTTCCCAGGCTGCACTGGACAGGAAGCGTGACCGGCCTGGCTCCCGAGGCTCCGCACGCAAGGTAAATGTGCATGGGACCCCAGAGCAATGTGCAACCGCACACCATTTTCGGCTTAAAGATGAAAATGAAAAGGTGCATGAGCGGTCCCTGCCAGGCCCTGAAGCGTCACGCAAATGTGAGTGTGTCATGTGGACCACTCCTCACATGTGCGCGACACTCGAGAGGCCCTTTCACATCGAAAACGCCGTGCGAAAAGGGCCTGACTCCATGGTGTATCCTAGGTTACATGGCCTGGATACCATAGCCAATCATTTTAAATAACACAAAGCAACAGTTGAGGCTTTAGGTGAGAGGCCAGAGGGCTTTTACATGCAAAGGAAAATTAACCCTATGTTAGCTAATTCCCATTTGTCCTTCGAAAAAGGGCAAGGGGAGAGAATGCCAGAATTTTCCAACAGTAAGATATCTAACTAGCATGGCAGAGGAGCCTAACTTGGTGGCCCCTCTGACACCACCACATCATTCACAAGGCTTCACACAGACATGATGTGGGCTCCTACTGGTTCCTCAGAACTAGGAGTGTAATTCAGGAAATGGGCTACCAATCATAGAGGGAACAGACTATGCTGTGAAATGCAGCCATGGGTAACATGAGCTCTACGGCCATTTCTTTGCTGCAAAGTTAGAACAGGGGTGTAGCTACCAGCGAGGCAAAATGAGGTATTTCCCCTCTCCAAAAAAAAAAAAAATTGAATTCTGCCCCAGAAATTTCCTTAGAAAATTCTGAAATTTTCCTCCAGTTCCCAAATTTCTAGCTTTGTGACAGTTTAGAACGTCACTGTTTAGGCATCCAAAAACAAGAGGCAAACCAACTGACCAAGGGACTCTTTGCAGTCTTTGTGAACGATTTTCAGGGTCTCGCTATCTGTAATATCAGGAATTTGGGGAGGGAAAGAAAAATTTCATTTGGTGGGGCAGAATTCTTACAAGCAGAAAATGCCCTCATTCCATCACTACTCCCCTGCATTAAGATTGGAAATTTCCTCTTAGGGGAAGGGCAAAGTGCATTAATGCTGGTGCACACACTCTTAGAAATCACTTTTGCCCAGAATGCATTATGGTGGAGAAGCACACTTGTGTTATGGTGTCACCCCCCAGATGTGCAGCCCTCTGGGTGCCTTGCCAAAGGTGAGGGGTGATGGCAGTTGCAATCCAACAACACCTGAAGGGCTACATGATTCCCACCCCGACGACACACTTTGTCTTTATGCTCCAGCCATTTTTCTAGCTTTTCTGTTCTGAAGCAGTCCACAGAGCCCCCTTATGGGCATGCTGGTTCTAACTGTGGCAGCTGGAAAGACTCTAAAAATGAGTCATGAAGACTCCTCGGTTTTGGGCTACTTGTACGATTTTCGCCTTCCAGTCGACCTGCCCAAAGTTGGGGTGGTCGAAGCTGTCAGGAGCTACAAGGACATAGAGGTTATTTATAGCTTAGTGGGAGAAAGTGTGAGGCCTGTCTCTGGAAGTATCTCTGAAGGGACCAGGGCTATCTTTAGTTATTCAAAGCTTGTCTAGAGTCAGTGACGGGTGACAAGGTAACCAAGCTTTCAGAGGACACCCAATTATTCAGAACAGGTAGAAGCAGCCGGGGCTGGAGAGTGGGTTGTGATTTTATTTTCATTTTGTATTCAGCATTCCTCATGTCTCATTCACTCTCTGCTCTTAGAGTCATAGAATCACAGAGTTGGAAGAGACCCCAGGGGCCATCCAGTCCAACCCCCTGCTATGCAGGAATCCACATCAAAGCATCTCTGACAGATGGCCATCCAGCCTCTGCTTAAAAACCTCCAAAGAAGGAGACTCCACCACACTCCGAGGCAGCAGATTCCACTGCCGGACAGCTCTGACTGTCAGGAAGTTCTTCCTGAGGTTCAGGTGGAATCTCTTTTCCTGTAGTTTCGATCCATTGCTCCTTGTCCTAGTTTCTGGAGCAGCAGAAAACAAGCTTGCTCCATCTTCAACATGACATCCCTTCACATATTTAAGCATGGTTATCATATCCCCTCTTAACCTTCTCTTCTGCAGACTAAACATACCCAGCTCCCTAAGACACTCCTCGTAGGGCATGGCTTCCAGATCCTTCACCATGTTGGTCGCCCTCCTCCAGACACGCTCAATCTATTCAATATCCCTCTTGAAATAAGGTGACCAGAACTGGACATGGTATTCCAGATGAGGTCTGACTAAAGTAGAATAGAGTGGTACTATTACTTCCCTTGATCTACACACCACACTCCTATTGATGCAACCAAGAATCGGGTTGGCTTTCTTGGCTGCCGCATCACACTGCTGACTCTTTTCCAGATTCTCTTCACATGCTCACTCATTCAGGTACATAATAATCACAAACTGTCCCTATTTGGCAGTCCTCTGCCATTTTCACATGTAGTACTGTAAAGCCAAGTACCCCCCATCCTATACCTGTAGAGCTTTGCCAGTGCATTCATTGTGCATCCCTTGGAGAGGCTAGCAGGAACAGAGTATTTGGGGAGCAGCTCAGCACACCTGCCGCTCAGTTGGTGCTGCTCACAAGAGCAACCAGGCTTCCTAGGCCCTTTCTGCAGCTTACCTTTTTTCAGCGCTGGGGTGCGGGGATCACACGAGCAGCCTCCAGCGAGAGGCTCTCACATTCCCGCTGCTTCAGCTCTGCATGAGCCGCCTGCTCCCGAGCAGGTAGCGCGAGAACCCTGCCTCTTCCTTCCGCAGCGCAGCCTGGGACTTTCCCAAGCTGCGCTGGGGCAGGAAGCGTGACCGCCGTGGCTCCGGAGGCTCTGCACGCACGGCAAGTGTGCATGGGGCCCTGGAGCAATGCGCGGTCATGCACCATTTTTAGCTCAAAGCCGAAAATGAAAAAGCGTGTGAGCGGTGCCTGCCCTACCCTGGAGCGTCACGCGATTGTGAGTGCATCGTGCAGCTCACTCCTCACAATTGCGTGACGCTCGAGAGGTCCTTTCACGTGGCAAATGCCCTGCGAAAAGGGCCCTAGATAAGTCAGGCAGCAAATGCTTCACAGCCACTGAAAGCGATGTTGATTACCCACTCCACAAAACACATCCAAGCCAGCTCTGTGACTCTGCCCTGTTTCTGAATCCAGACTACACTTCTGCACACACCCCTGTCGGTTTTAGTTCCCTAGCTTCCGACTGATACTCTGGCTCTCAGCCTCTTGCCAGCAAAACACCACATGGCTTCTTATTTCCCCAAGTGAATTATGACAGCATTTGGTTTTTTCTGGACTTAATGTAGAATTTTGCATTTGCCTCTCTTGAATTTCATTTTATTCATTTCTACCAAATTTTCTCATTTATCACAGCCCTTTTGGATTCTTTTTCTGTCTTCCAATGTATTGGCTACCCTTCCCAGTTTTGCATCATCCACAAACTTGATAAGGATTCCCTCCACCTCATCCTCTTAAGGCATTAATAAAAATGTTGAAGAGCAATCGCCCTGGGACAGAATTCTGTGACACTCCACTTGAGACCTCCTTCAGTTTCAAGTGCAGCCGTTGATGATGGCCCTTTGAACACGGTTCTCCAACCAGTTATAGATCCATGTGTCCATTTATTCCATATTTAATCAATTTGGGGATCTTATCAAAAGCTTTGCTGACATCCAGATAAAGAACATCCACTGCATTCCCACCACCTACTAAACTAGTGATCCAATCGAAAAAGATATAAGATTAACTTGGCAGGATTTGTTCTTGACAAACGCATGTTGGCTCCTACTAATTACTGCATTATCATCTAAGTATTTGCAAACAGACTCCTGTATAATCCATTCTAATTTTTTTTTCCTAGTATTGAGATCAGGCTGACTGGCTTGCCATTCCCTGGACCTTCTTTTTCGTTGTAGTTTTTAAAGAGAGGGACAATGTTTGCTCATCTTGGTGAGCAACTGAGACAACTCAGACATATCTTCAATGAAATACAATATAATAACACGACCCTCTCAAGGATTCTTGGTGTCAGGCCTTTACGTGCCTACAGGCAGCCTCCCAGTCTTATCTGCAGAAGGACACACAGCATGGATGGAGAGACAGGTACAAGACTTGCTGCAAATCCAGATGCCAACTCTGCCCATACAGTTCTTGGGAAATGTCACCACAAGACCCAGGCCATTTCCACATTATACTCTTATAGCAGGATTAGTCCACTTTCAACATCCTGTGGAATCCTGGGGTTTGCAGCTTAGGGAGGGGCTGCCTGGCCCCTCCCTAAACTGCAACCCCAGGATTCCACAGGATGTTGAAAGTGGGATAATCGCGCTATAAGAGCGTAGCGCGGAAATGGCCCTACTCACATCACCCACAATATTAGAGTTACTTTCACTTGCTCATTCTTCAATGTGATACGTGCCATCCTCTGTCAACAATGCCTACTCAACATTGAGCAAACAGGCTCTGCATCAGAGGATAAATAGAACGGGAATACACAAAAACCACTTGCTGAATACTTCAGTCTTCCCGGACATTCTATCTCAGACCTCAGAACTGCAGTCCTTGGGGGAAAAAAACTAAAAGGAAGATTGGAAAGAGAAACAGAGTAATTTGAATATATCCACAAACTCTAGTCTGTCAACAGTGGGTTGAATAGAGACAATGATTTTCTGGCACACTATGTATAGTGGTACCAGTTAAGACCCCAGCCTCATGAGGTCTCTCTTACCTGTTTTTTCATATCTCCTTCCTAGTTCTCAGCCAGCATCATTCCAATAACTCCTTCCACCATCTATACAGCTTATTGACTTACCTTGGCTTTAGGCAATATCTTTCCTCCCACCTTTGTCCCCCAAAGAAACCTGCTACCTCATCACCATACCAACAAGTTTTACATTTCTATTGCTATTCACACGCACAAAACCGGCTTATGGATAGGTATAAATGTCTGTCCTAGGCACTTTACTCCATGCATCTGATAAAGCAGACAGTCTATGGGAAGCTGATGCTACCAACTTCTTTCTCTCTTTTCAAAGGTGGTATAAGATCCCTTTGCATACCGATCCAGACTAACTGTGTCTTTGAATTCTCCTCTCCGGAGTACAGGCTTTTAAAATATTCCTCACCGAGCTACATAAAAGTGACAATTAAGCCACCTCTCCATTTAGCAAAGCACCTGCCTTTTGTAAAGAGGGAGTGGTGTTAAATGTGCCATTTCCTGCCAATGCTGTAATTACAACTACAACTGATCATTAACATTCAAAGGGATAACAGAGGATAATGAATGAGAACTAGAAATGATTTCATTCAAGCAGGCAAAGGAGGAGAATTGAAAAGAAAGAAGGGACCCGGTCCCCTTACAACTTTGTTAACTTTTGGGTGAGGTTGCCATTCACGGGAGATAAGTTTCTCAGAATAAGGCATACCTCGCCAGCCTTGTGACCTGCAGAGATAATGGATTACATTTTTATTTTGTTTCGCTTTGTTTTATATCCCACCTTTCTCCCAACACGAGACCTATGGTGACTATGGTAGTTGTTATTTGCTGTCAAGTTGACGTCACAATATGGTAATCCTTTGAAAGAGAAATGTAAAACAGCCTCAAGTTATCAACTGCCCAGCTCAGGTCTTGCAAACTCAAGGTCATGGCTTCCTTGCTTGAGTCATAGAATCATAGAATTATAGAGCTGGAAAAGACCACAGGGGTCATCAAGTCCAACCCTATTCTGCCATGCAGGAATATACCATCAAAGCTTCCCAACAGATGGCCATCCAACCTCTATTTAAAAACCTCCAAAAAAAGAGACTCCATCACACTCCGAGGCAGCGCATTCCACTATCAAACTGCTCTTACTATCAGGAAGTTCTTCCAAATGTTTAATGGAATCTCTTTTCCTGAAGTTGGAAGCCATTGCTCTGTGTCCTGGTCTCTAGAGCAGCAGAAACAGGCGTGCTCCATCCTCCATGACATCCCTTCAAATATTTAAACATAGCTTATCATGTCGTGTCTGCCTCTTATCTTCTCCAGGCTAAACATACTCAGCTTCCTAAGCCGCTCCTCATAGGATTTAATGGCTTCCAGGCTTTGAAAGAAAATATTCACTTTGACCCAACCTTTTGAAGTAAAAATACCTTTTCCCAAGGAAAGTGAACTAATTCCATATATGTCTCAGAATCCAAAACCATTCTCCAACACACTCTTCACTGGAAGCCCTACAAGTCTAGGACAGAGCTTTCCAAACTTTTCATGTTGATGACACACTTTTTAGACATGCATCATTTCATGACACAGTAATTCAGTTTTACTAGCAAACCGGAGGTTAAACTAACCCCTTATAAGAGATACGGGCACATACATAAATTGTAATAATGAAATTACAAGAAATGACCTTCTTAATTAGAAGCTTATCCATTTTAGTGGTAATTCAATTGCAATTTAAGTAACTAAAAAGGAAAATAACAGCACCAGCACTCCATTCCACAGTGATAGTGAGAAAACAATATTGCATGGCACACACCTACAGACAGGCGGCTTTTCGTCGAGTGGCCACCCCTTTTCACATTCTACACACTGCAGCTGGCACACTAACACACAGTTTGGAAAGCTTGATTAGGAACTCTTCCCAAATTATATATATGACTTCTTGTGTTTTGGAGAGAGGAATCATTTTTCTTGCCTCTGTGCGACATCCTTGCTCTGAGCTGTTTTATAAAATGAGCAGCCATGGTGCATCATTCTGACATTTTAGCTTCAGCTGCAGAAATTTCTACTGTAAATGCTTATAATTCCACCCCACCACTAATCACTGTGGAACTTAAGTATGTGATTTACTGCTGCCCTAGTAATTAGCAGTTAACTGGGGTTAATGGCTGTCAATAGCATCTTTGGTGACATCTGGCTGGCAGAGTCAAGAAGATGACCTTGCATCCAAAATCATGCCTATCAGTTGAAAGGGAACATAACGTACATTCTTAGTTTAGCCTGGCTAACTGGTTCCACACAGTTAATATAGAAAATGTACTGCTTCTCTTACAAGATATTTGGGCAGAATGAAAACTCATTTAGGTAAAAGACAGGCCAGAATTTTTGCCGAGGGGGACAGACTGGAAGGACCATATATTTGCAATGCTGGAAAGGGAGAGGCAATACAATTTAGCTACTGACGAATATGTGGTACAAAAGAGGGGGAGGTGAAATTGATAGTTCCCTGTCCCAAAGAGCTTACAACCCAGGCCCCTCCCAAAGAACCAACGGGGTGTTTATTCTACACCTACATTTTGTTGGCTGGGGCACATAAGTCAATCTTTTCTAAGGAAAGGTTTGGAAATGTTATTTTTCTGGACTACAACTCCCTCAGTCTCCCAGCCAGAGTGGTCAGGGCATCCTGGGAGTTGCAGTCCAAAAAGTAACATTTCCAAACTCTGTTAAAGAGAGCTACTCCACCCCTTTTTTCATGTGGTTTTGCTCTACAGGAAAATGTAGAGTCAGGTTCATTACTTTTTGGACCTGGGGCATTTGGGGTTATTATTTATTACCCATTTAAAGTATTTCTTCATCAACTCCCAGCCCACAAGGACTCCCAAGGCGATGGACAAATATAAACCAATTAAAACAAAACAATGGTAAGAACATTTAAAAAACACATTAAAATATTCTTTGAGGACTCTGAAAAGCAGTCTAAAAACACGCCTAGAATCCAGTTTTAAAACAGTCAAAACAGCAATTTCAAACACTGAATGCCATGCAGAACAGAACAGTTTTGGCTGACTGCCAAAAGCAGGACAGAGAATGGCACCAGCCTAATTTTGGCCATTTCCGCACTACATTGTTATAGTGCTATTATTCCACTTTCAACATCTTGTAGAATTCTGGGGCTTGTAGTTTCCTGAGGCCAAAGAATTCTCCGGCTGAGAATTTTAAATGCCCCTCCCTAAACTGCAAACCTCAGAATCCCACAAGATGTTAAAAGTGGAATAATAGCACTATAATAGTGGGTGGTGGAAATGGCCTTACTTGGGTGGAGATTTCCCCAGTTGGTGCACTCCTACAGACAAAGCCCAGTTAGGTTTACACACCAACCTCACTCCACCAGGTGTGGAAACATGCAATGGATCTTCTTTGAAGAGCTCATATTTCTGGCAAGCTTATATGGGAGGAGGCAGTATTTCAGATAGCCTGGCCCCAAGGTATAACCCCAAGGGTTATATCTTGGACTCTGCATAAGAGAGAGAGAGAGGCAGGATATAAATCAAAGAAAGAAAGACGTATCATCCAAACAGCAATTGTTCCAAGCTGTAGCATGGGCCTATGGTGGCTGTGTGGTCAGACTGATAATGGCCTTTATTCAAAGGTGAAACTGCTCATAAACAAAAGAAGCCAAATCTGATGTTGTCACACCTAAAGATCAAATACTGGTTTACCGGCATTGCAACTAAACTTTGGACAAAACTAACATTACATGTGAATAACGCCAATTTCTGTAAATGGATGGAAAAGCTGGACAGTGAAAAAAGCTGACAAAAAGAATCAACCCTATTCACAGAATCATAGAATCATAGAAATGTAGAGTTGGAAGAGACGCCAGGGGCCATCCAGTCCAACCCCCTGCCATGCAGGAACACCCTCAAAGCACTCCCGACAGATGGCCCTCCAGCCTCTGCTTAAAAACCTCCAAAGAAGGAGACTCCACCACACTCCGAGGCAGCCTATTCCACTGCCGGACAGCCCTGACCGTCAGGAAGTTCTTCCTGAGGTTCAGGTGGAATCTCCTTTCCTGCAGCTTGAATCCATTGCTCCTTGTCCTGGTCTCTGGAGCAGCAGAAAACAAGCCCACTCCCTCCTCTACATGGCATCCCTTCAAATATTTAAACATGGCTATCATGTCCCCTCTTAACCTTCTCTTCTGCAGACTAAACATACCCAGCTCTCCTAGTCTCTGGAGCAGCGGAAAACAAGCCCGCTCCCTCCTCAACATGACATTCCTTCAAATGTCTAAACATGGCTATCATGTCCCCTCTTGGTCTGACCCTGTAAAAATTGGGTACAAGACCCTACTGGATTACCATGCCCTTTGTTTTGCTACAGCCAGGGTTCCGCTAATTTCCTGAACCTCTACATTTTTGGAGCGAATCAAGGGCCCTTTTCGCACGGCATTTGCCATGCAAAAGGGGCCCTCGAGCGTCACGTGAATATGAGGAGCAGTCCACATGACACACTCACAATCGCGCGACGCTCCAGGGTCTGGCAGGCGCCGCTCGTGCACTTTTTCATTTTCGGCTTTGGGCTGAAAATGGTGCACGATAGTGCATCACTCTGGGGCCCTGCGTGCACTTGCCGTGCGTGCGGAGCTCCGGAGCCGCG
This sequence comes from Cyclura pinguis, assembly GCA_030412105.1. NCBI lineage: Eukaryota > Metazoa > Chordata > Lepidosauria > Squamata > Iguanidae > Cyclura > Cyclura pinguis. The sequence goes on from CM059599.1 coordinate 383,945,277, forward strand.
GCGCTCACGCTTCTTGCCCCAGCGCAGCCTGGGAAACTCCCAGGCTGCGCTGCGGAAGGAAGAGGCAGGGCTCTCGCGCGAGCAGACGGCAGCTGTGGAGCTGAAGGAACTGGGACGCGAGAGCCTCTCGCTGGAGGCTGCTCACGCGATCCCCGCACCCCAGCTCCGTGAAAAGGTGCATTGCGGAAAGGGCCAAGGTGTCCCCCAGGGGACCCCTAGAAGTCAGGGTAACAAAAGAAATATAGAGACACAAAGATTTGTGCACCACCACTCTCTTCCTGCCACCATCACTGCTTTGCTTAAAATTCTAGCCCTCCAGGGGTGTTTTTTTGTCTTAAAAAAACAAAGGTTGGAAGAAAAAGGCACAAGCCTTCTTTGATGAAAGGCCAGAGACCATTCCTCTGGAAGAAGATCTTTGCCACTAAACTCAAGTTGACATCAGCAGTTCCCCGTTTAATCAAACAACCTTTTGCTGCATACATTGGTAGAAATCTCATTTTCCTCTTTCCTGCATGGTGTAGCTGACGAGACCCAAGGAGGAACTTTGGGAAGGACACACACACATACTCACAGACAGACTGCCTTCCCCAAATCCCAAACAAAATAACTCTTAACGTGTACTACTAAGGTGCAACCCTACAATATATCAAAAGGCCGGTTCCTCCTACCAGTATGATCTCAAGTAATTCCACTCAGTCCCTGACAACATTAGAAGAATGTTTTCTTTTGGTAAAAATCTTTCCCTCCAAGGCCCATCACCCAGCCTATCCACAGACACACAGAGACACGATGCTGCGAAGAATAAATTTGGCTTACCAAGCCCTTGGTTCTGCTGTTCCCATTCAATAGCGCTTGGCACCTGATAAGAGACTCCGGAGAGCTGTCCCGCAGGGTTCTCCAGCTCTTCCAAGGGTTCTTGTGAGGTCTCCCCAGGAACTGTGAAACTGGACAGGTCAGCATCTCCATCCAAAGCTTCATCCATAGAGTTTAGGTCTCTGTCATCGTCATTATCTTCTTCTTCCTCTTCCTCCTCCTCCTCCTCCTCATCTGGTTCTTCTTCGTCCTCCTCCTCTTCTTCCTCTTCCTCCTCCTCTTCCTCTAGACAGGCAGGAAAGGACAACAAGATGACATTTCAAAATACAAACAGATTTCATCTCTCCATATAATCAGAGCTGAATTTAGAAAGTTTATTTGTCCTCCCTACTTGATCCTCACAACAACCCTGTGAAGTAGACTTAGGCCATTTCCGTACTAGGCTGTTATAGCGCTATGATTCCGCTTTCAACATCCTATGGAATCCTGGGGTTTGCAGTTTCGGGAGGGGCCAGCGTACGACGCACTCCCATTTACGCGACGCTCACGAGCCTAACGCGAACCGCACACGCATTTTTTTATTTTCGGCTTCAAGCCGAAAATGCTGCACGGTCGCGCAAGTCCCCCGGGGCCCGCGCGCACTTACCTGCCCTGCGGTACGTCGTCCCAGGCGTGCCGGTCGCGCTTCCTCCCCCAGCGCAGCCTACAGCTCCCAGGCTGCACTGCGGAAGGAAGGAAGGGGCGCTTGCGCGACGGTCGCGCGACCAGGAAGCCAGCTGTGGGACGAAGGAGCAGCGAAGAGAGCACCTCGCGCAAGAGCCTGCTTCCGTGAACGGCACCCCCCACCTCTGCGATAAGGTAACATGCGGAAAGGGACATTATCATAGTGCCATTATTCCACTTTCAACGTCCTGTGGAATTCTGGGGTTTGTAGTTTCCTGAGGCCCAAGAGCTCTCTGGCTGAGAATTCTAAAGGCCCCTCCCTAAACTGCAAACCAGAGGTTTCCGTAGGATGTTGAAAATGGAATAATAGCACTGTTACAGTGTAGTGTGGAAATGGCCTCAGTTAGGAACTATTAGGATTTCTATTTTCAAAGAAAGCATAATTATGTTTTTCTGTCCACACTGAGTACAGCCTGATATCTTTTGCCAAAAGACTGACCTATCTTATTCTGTCTCTTGCATTCCACCATGGGACTTGTTCTTCATATTTCATCCTAGGTCCCAGAAACCAAATGACAACCTGTGTGGATCCGTTCTGCCACTTTGCCTCCAGACCATCTGAGATTTGAGGGGGGGCGCGTATCATAATGTCACTCTGTGCAATATCCCAGTGACTATGAACTAAGCTAGATCCAGTTAATAAACGTTAATTTACCATGTAGAATGGTAGAGAGTTGCATAAAATCCAGAGAGATACTCTTTGTCAACCAGGCAAAGGCCATTCCCAAATTGGATTGTTAGAGTGCGATTATTCCACTTGCAACATCTTAGGGAATCCTGGGGTTTGCAGTTTCGGGAGGGGCCAGGCGGCCCCTCCCGAAGCTGCAGACCCCAGGATTCCCTAGGAGGTTGAAAGTGGAATAATCGCACTATGAGAGTGTCATGCAGAAAGGACCGTCGTCATGGTCCTGTCCTTCTCCCAGTCTCTGGCGGTGCGATCGCAGATTAAATCATTGACAGGTTTCCCCCACCATGCAATCGTGCCACCATCCCAGATTTACCTGTCCCGCAAAAGCCACAGAAGCGCAACGGCTGCGTTTCGTGCCCCGGCACAGCCTGGGAAAGTACTCGGCTGCATGCAGAAGGAAGAAGTATGGCCATCACGCTCCCCTCCACTGGGAGCCAGCCAGTGCGGAGCCGAGCGCTCCCATCGCAGTCCCCTCTCGGCAGAGCTGCTGCCAGGATCCCCACTGGACAACTTCCCAAAAAGGTAGGGTGCGGAAAGGGCCTCTATTTCAGTACGGTATTGACTGTAGTACAATGGCCCAGATAGTTATGGATAAAGGTAGGCAGATATATAGAGATAGCTATATAAATATAGATGAAGATATATATAGATATATGATTAAAAGGCAAACTTAGCACTCCTTCCAAGTTTGTCCTGGATCCATGAAGGACACAGTTAATCACCATAAACACACACACACACACACACACACACACACACACACACACATTGCCTTGGGCCCCATACTGGGAGAAAGCTGGGATATAAATTCAGTAAATAAATATAAGTGATTAACAAACAGAACTAAAATAATATAAAATGAGTTAAATGTTTTAGATTCCACCTTCTTCAGTCGCTAAAGGTGAAACTGAAGTGCATCCAAGGTGGCAGTTTAGAACACTCTTGTTCTCAACATGGGGTATTAGGATCTCAAGGCTATGAATCCAGGAATTTCCCCTTTGGTCCAAAATGCCTGATGGAAAAGGCATCTCTGCCCCAAATATTAGAAAGATAGATAGATAGATAGATAGATAGATAGATAGATAGATAGATAGATAGAGAATCTCTCGTGCATTAAATTTTCCAGAAAAAAATACAAGATTAGAAAGCTTTTCACCCCACATCACCGCATTGGTTGTTGATGTATGCCTTGAAGTCATTTCTGACTTACGGCGACCTTAAGGTCATCATGGGATTTTCTAGGGCCAAGAGTGTGTGATGTACCTAAGGTCACCCAGCAGGTTTCCATGGCCAAGTGGGGAATCAAACCCAGGTCTCTGGGGTCATAATCCAGTGCTCAAACATTTACACCACACTGGCTCTCACTGCATTTAGCACACCATTTTAAAAACATTACTTGAAAAGGAGAAAGTTAGCCCCTTGGATTGCATCAACACAGGTCTAGCTGAACCTTGTTCATCTCTCCAGACCAAAACTATAAAAGCATGAACTTAATTGGCAGGTGCTTCTGCTCACAAAAGGCTTTCAATTCCTCTCTCTCTCTCTCTCTCTCCCCCTCTCTCTCTGGCCATTTCTGCACTAGCCTGTTATAGTGCTATTATTCCACTTTCAACATTCTATGGAATCCTGGGGTTTGCAGTTTAGGGAGGGGCCTCAAAGGCCCTTGCCTAAACTGCAAACCCCAGAATTCCATGAGATGTTGAAAGTGGAATAATAGCACTATAACAGGCTAGTGCAGAAATGGCCTCTCTCTCTCTCTCTCTCTCTTTCTCTCTGGACATTCTGTGTTGATGTAATGCATGACATGGCCTGCCTTCTACCCTAACACTGCACTACAAGTTAAAATAATTTCTCCCCATTTGAAACGGAAGGAAACACTGCCATCTATCAGAAAACAGGAGAGAGTTCAGTTTTCAAGGAAGTTCTGGGAGGAAAACATTTTGCTGCTGGAGACACAAGAACAGCACATAAATGGAGGAGAAAACAAAACAAATATATATGCAATTAAATTCACTGGAATTAAAAACAGGTTAATTGTTATAGCACTATTATTCCACTTTCAGCATAATTCTCAGCCTGAGAGCTCTTCAGCCTCAGTGGAATAATAGCACTATAACAGTCTAGTGCAGAAAAGCCCTGAGTTTCTCCCATATATTTGTTCCTGTTATATGCCATTACTTCAACTTGTTGTAACCCTATGAATGAGAGACCGTCCAGTGCCACAGTCACGCTCGGTCTTGCAGAAGCCATGGCTTCTGTAATGGAGTCTATCCACCCGTAATGGAATCTCCCCAGTGCCTTCCACTTTGCCAATCACTGCCATCTTTTCCAGTGAATCGTATTTCCTATTACATGCCCAGAGTTTAGTCATTTAAGCTTCTAGAGAAAGTTCAGGCTTGACTTGCTCTAAGAGCCACTCACAGGTCTTTTTAGCAGTCCAGGGTATCCGCAGAACTCTCTTCCCGCACCACATTTCAAAGGAGCTGATTCTCTTCCTATCAGCTTTCTTCATCGTCCAGCTTTCACAATCCTACACAGAAATTGCCAATACTTTTGCAAGGATGCAGCCAGCTTTAGTTATCCATCTGTCTGTCTGTCCAGATGGCAGGGCTAATTTAAGAATTCTGGAGTTGCTAAATCAGAGGTTCGCCTAGTATGGGCAAGTCCTTGAATCCCCCCTTTTGAGCCCTAAAGCTCCTACTAGTCCTGCCAAGTCCCCCAAATTTAAAAATTTTAGTGCAATTTTGGGGCAATTTTTGTCCCCAAACCACACAGAAAGCCGCCTCCAAGATGGGTGGGAAAAAAAACACAAAAAGGCCTCCATTCCATGCCCACAAGCACTCTGGAAGCTCCTGCTACTTGCCAAACATCCCCATTTTCTTCTCCAGTTCCTCCCAAAATGGCACCAGGAAATGACATGACTCCTGTCGCCATTTTGAGAGAGGCTGAAAATAAAAACAGAGCTATTTGGGTTTGGTTGCGTTTGGTTGGGGTGCAGCCTATGTGGAGGATGGTAAACTGGCCCCAGTCCCCATGTAGTTGCCCAACCCTGCTCTAAATGGAGGGGTTGAAACACCACAATATCCATGTGCTCACAATGCACAGGTGCACACAGAAGTCAGAATCCTGGTAGTGTGCTACACCAGTCCCTGTACTTTGTCCGGGGTCATGGAGCGATGCTGGCCGGCCCCTCCCTAAACTGCAAACCCCAGGATTCCATAGGATGTTGAAAGTAGAATAATAGTGCTATAACAGTCCAGTGCGGAAATGGCCCCAACGGAAAACACCAGAAACAAGTCAGTAGGACAGAGGGCCTTATCACACCATACCTTAATACTACGTTGTTCCATTTAAATCCCAGCATTGCCATTTTTGTGATGGTATCAGGTTCTGAACAGTCTCTACCGCACCCTTTCAACTTCAGTGGATGAGTTTGAATTGTTTGAATTCACACAGTTCTTCCTTCCATCCTGGCAAGTCCATCTCCCTGCCCCAAACCTCACGACTGGTTGTTTGTTGTTGCTGTTGTTGTTCTTGTTTTTTAACACTGTACCAGCACAGTAGTGCTCTAGCATCGAGACCCTTTTTCCTTTCAAGCGACATCCCTTTAATGCGACATTCCCGCACTGCAGCACTATTGCAGTTTCGCGCTAGCAACAGCAATAGCATGTGTATTTCTATACCGCTTCTCAGCTAAGTGCTCTCTAAGCGGTTTACAATGTATTTAGCTAATTGCCCCCAACAAGCTGGGTACTCATTTTACTGACCTACGGAAGGATGGAAGGCCGAGTCAACCTGGAGCCCAGCAAGATCGAACTCACAACCTTGTGGCTGCAGTACTGGCATTTAACCACTGCGCCACCAGGTTGAAACATTTAAAAGCATATTTTAAAAAAAGGAAAATTGAAATTCAAATAAAAAATTAAAAAATTAAAAAGTTGAAGGGATAGATTCCAAACTTGCCACGCCGTGTGATCTTCTCCCCACTTCTCCTTCCGTGGAGCACCAAAAGTGGTCTGGAGCTTACTGGGCAGCTGAGGGAGGGACAATCTGGGAATACCCACATCACACCCACTACTGGACCGGCTACAGAAGGAAGCACTATCAGGAAACCGCAAGAAATCAGCTAACTGGATTGTTGCGGAAAAGGGAGTCATTGATGGGTTATTTTCAGCATGAAAAAAGGGCTGATTTCAAACAGATTGCAATGCGATAGTTGCCTGTTAGCAAAGATGTTGTGCGATAGGACTGATCTTGAACCAGCAATAACACATTGCCCTGGCAGTATGACAGCTGTGTGTAATAAGACTCCAAGTCAACATGAAGAGATGAAGTCAATAGAAGTGAGTGTTTCCACAAGCCGTCCCAAAAAGGAGTCACTTTCCATAAGCGAGTATAAAGCAACCATTTTAGAAGGTTACCTCATGAATAGCTTGCTGACATGTCTCCTATATAAAAGTCTATGTTTGTCTGTGAGTTTGTCTGTTTGTCTGAGTCAGGCAGGCAAAGGCCTCATACGATTGGCTGAGTGAGGCGAGAAGACCTCATATGATTGGCTGGCTGTGAAGATTCCATGGAATCCTGGGGTTGGCAGTTCAGGGAGTGGCCATGAGACTTCTCAGCCAATGGCTGAGGTCCAACTTCTTGGACCTCAGGCTGGTTGCTATGGAGACAGGACCTAACAGCAAGAAGAAGGGCTGTGTATTCCCTCAGAAACCAAACCTCTGTTATGTTAACAGCTCTGGATACAGATTGGATCGGGGAATATGGGGGTAAGTTACATGTACTGGAATGGGCCGGTTGCTATGGAGACGAGGCCTAACGGCAAGGAGAAAGACAGTGTATTCCGTCAGGAACCCAACCTCTGTATGTTAACAACTCTGACTACAGATTGCATTGGGGAATGTGGGGAAAAGTTACAGGTACTGGAGAAGACAGTTTGTTGAGTTCCTAAGAGGAAAATAAAATCCCGGTCAACGCCAGGTAAATACGCTAGTTGGCTACTAAAAGTTTTTAGCCCCATTTATAATGAAGTGGCTAGAGAAGAGCTGATACGCAAGAAACAGCAGAAATCCACACAATAATCATCCACATGACAATCAAGTCCTGGAGAAACAGAGTTATCTAAAATGGTTGACTTTTCACCTATTCATGCTGACCGGGTCTCACTGACATGTTTAAGGTATTTTCCATTGTGTTACTGAGCTAAAAATTCTATTGTAGTGATTTCCTTATGGTACCTTCTCTATCTTTATTATATGTTTATAAGTTAACATCTGCATATGATTGTTGTTTTATCACATGTTGCTTGTCTCCTATATAGTTAGTGGTATTTTAAATACCGTCAAAACTGTCAGTTGCCAGTCCTGTTTGTGTGCTGTTTTTTTAGGTAACATCTCCTCTGCTCTCTTCTCCAACAAAACCAGATAGATTTAGACAGCCGTCTGCAAGAGCTTCGACAGATGTACATTTACGAGAAAAGAAAAGAAAAGAAAAGAAAAGAAAAAAAAAGAAAAGCCACCTTGGTCCCTTGCTAACAGAAAAGCAGGATATAGGCTTTGAGGCAGTGGCCAGAGTGATGGACTGTAACAGGAGAGGTGTTGTGTACAAAAGCTATCTTAAGCACAGGTACTGGAAGGACTTACATGCACTTCATTTAAAAAATAATAATCCTGCAGTTCTTTATGACTCCAGATTGAAAACTCCTTCAAAATTTAAACAGACTATACTTCTTTAAACTTTAAACTTGAAAAAGAAAATTGATATAGAAAAGCATCACAGGTGGTACCTCTCTCCAGATAAGCCATCAAAAATGTATAAGAATTATGACAATAAATTATTGTTTGTGTTGCAACTCCCATTGTCCACTTAGCTGGGAGTGTGAGTCGCAATCCATTTTGCAAGCAAAAACACTCCTGATTTTAGGCTGTTCAGTGCAGTTTCTCGCCATTTCAAAACACCACTCTGTCCATTCAATTCCCAAATGAGAACTGTCCTTAGGTTCCTGCCTAAGCCACATTGCTGCTTTCTCCAGTTCTCTCTAGACTGGTAAATATTGCCTGAATCTCTGAAGGTCCTCTATCCCACTTTCCTCCCTTTCCTTTAGTTAGTCCTTGTGTGACTGTATGAGCGTTTGAATTTTTGCGTGCTTGTGTGAATCTTATTAATAAAACATATTTTTAGCTTACATTTTATTTCTCATCTGGTTCTTTCCTGAGCAAGCCCGTAAACATTGGTAGGCAAGATCTCTCGAAGTTGTCCCACTTTCACAAGCCTCCTCCTTTTGAGATAATTATTCCCCACTTCCGAATGGAGGTACTGGCATTGTGGGTTGCCCATCGCGGCACCCACAGTTTGGGTAAGAATTGGGTGCTGCTTGTGCAATGCTCAATCACAATGTGGAATTTGCAGCTGCAATGGGCAAACATAATATTGCTGTAGGCAAAACTCCGCTCTCATCGCTGTGAGCAGATTACATCTACTGCGCCATGGCAAGTTATTCATCCTGTGTGCATAGCATGACTTACACCCATGCATGTCACTAACAGGATGCCAGACATCGCATGTCAGCCTGAACTGTAGTCAGATAAGACTTAACACCCAATGTGAGTTTGAATTATACTGAGAAATGGAACAAAAGCCGGGGGAGCCGATGGAGCATGATCCTCGTAACCATCCTCTGTTAACACTGTTGGTTGTGGAGGCATTTTTAGCAGTCTGTGAGGCCTCCCAAGAGTTCTCCAGGCAGCAAATTGGCCCATGGACCAACCATAGTTGCCCAACTCTGTCTTAATGTTTGTGTCAGCATAAAATAGCAACTACTGTATTGCTAAGTAAGAGTTTTAGTGGATGTCAGGGGCCACTTAGATTTCCTCCTCCCCAAATGCTATGCAATGTCTCCCTTCCCCGTCACCCCACCACAGCCTATTAAACCCCTGCCAGACCAAACAGCTTCCAGAAACCTTGGACCAGAGAGACGTGCAATGAGTTATCTTGTGACCTTCTGCTTCTCCTCCACAGGAGTTGGCCCTAACATTAGGCAGAGTGTGGCATCTCCCTCAGGGTACAGGTTGGGTATCAGGAAAGGGTAAAAAATTGCTAGTCACTTAATTTGTGGCTGCTTTTTTGCTGCCAGAGATGGAGAGAGGTGCTGGTGTGGATTTTCTCTCTCATTTGCCAAAGTAATTTGGCTGGCTTTAGGCACCATGAATCATGATTGACTGGGGGTGGGGGGAGTGGATTTGCTGCTCTGCTTCAAATAACAAAACGTCTTGGGACAACTGTGCCGCTCCAGCAGTACCGACTGCAGAGCTTGGCAAAGTCACTGCTCCAACCTCTGGAGGAATCCTTGCCAAAGGTGCTGCTTGGTTTTGCAAAGTTGCAGGACCAGCAGACACTGAACATTGGCGTCCTGCCATTCCCCCAGCCTATAAGTCCCTGTGATATACAGGGTAACTCCAGTCCCATAAAATATGCTTAGAAGTTTCCAGAAGCTTTATTCAGGAGCAGGAGAGTAACAACAGAATCTCTTGCTTATTGTAAAGATGAAAGGAACAATGGATAAGCAGCACAGTGGCCTCTCCACTTTCATGGGGGTTTTGGGTGCAGAACCCTTACAAAAGTGGAAAAACTGCAAATAACTTCCTCATGCTCCCCCTCCCATTGCCTTCCAGGGTTCCCCCCTCCCATTCCCTTGCCTTTTGCCTCAGAGCACATGCCTTCCTTCTCCATGTCCAGGAATAGGCAAGCGAAGTGGGGGAGGCACACATGCTTTACCCCCCATTCCCTTGCCTTTTGCCCCAGAGTGCATTCTAAATACCCAGGCAAAAGGCAAGGGAATGGGGGGGAGGCACGCACACCCTTTGCTTCTCTGTGTGCCATGGTCCCCCTCCCATTCCCTTGCCTTTTGCCCAGGCATGGAGAAGGAAGGCATGCACACCTGGGCAAAAGGCAAGGGAAAGAGAAGAGGAGAATGAGGGAAAGGCACACACACACACCTTGTCAATAATCAAATTTGCGAAGGTCAAACCCACAAATGTGGAGGAAGGACCATACTATATAAACCGCTAGCATATATTCCCAGTGTTGCCCAGGATTTTATTTTCTCATAGGTAGTACTTGTTAGAAAGATTTGAGATCCTGTCTCTAATTCCCCAAACTGCCTTGTCCAGTACCTGTAATTTTCCCCATATTCCCAATATTCAGAGTGATTAACATACAGAGATTAGGTTCCTAAGGGAATATACTGCCCCCCTCCTTGCTGCTAGGCCTCATCTCCATAGCAACCGGCCTATTCAAGACAGACACAGTTGACTGAGGCCCAAGAGCTCTCTGGCTGAGAATTCTAAAGGCCCCTCCCTAAACTGCAAACCCCAGGATGCCAGAGAATCTTCCTAGGCAGCCAATCATACGAGGTCTTCGCCTGACACAAACGAACTTTGACACTCAGATTAGATTAGATTGCAATTCAAGTTAGCATGCACTACGATCCTATTTATTAACAAAGCAAGATAACTCACTCCCTTCCTGGGCTTTTGCACCCTTCCTCCCAGGTTCCCACTCAACTTGCCAAGGAAGTGACCTCGCAGTCGTGCCTGGCTGTACTTGCCACTACCATTCTCATAGCATTCCACAGGTTCCCAAAACACCCATCATCCCCCCCTCCACTAGCAAAGCATCTGAAAACAAGCCTATTGTCAGTTTCATGGCAGGGAAAGCATAGCTGACATGACAGTCCCACTAAGATGTCTTTTCAATAGCTAGGGGTGGCTCCATTGTCTCTGAGCGGTCCCCAAACTTTCCCACTTTCAAGCCAAGATCCTACATCAAGGAGATGGAGCATAACTTCACACTCCTGCTGCGACACTGCACAATTAGATGTACAAACAAATGTTGAATATGTCCTCTGTGTGCGGAAGCACCACCACACAGTATGTGAAATGGCACTGCATGCTGAATGCTGCTTCTGTGTTGGACAACGTTTCCGCAAGGAAGCTTTAGACTTGCATAAGTCAGAAAGGATGCCAGCCTGAATTTTAGTCCAAAGTTTAAATGAACTATCCAAGGTGCTGAACCTCCTTTAAAATTGGGGGTAAAACCCAGGGCGGATTCACTGCACCAGTGACGTCAGAGTGATTGCATGCCACTGAGATCTTTATAGAGTTGCCGGGAAGATGCCAATTCTTTGAAAGCGTACTCCACAGAAGCCGATTGCCATGTTAATTATAACAGTGCTTGTTACATAAAACACAGCACAGAATTGCTAAATGGAAAAAGCAAACAAGAAACAAACTCAACGATACTCAGAATGGAAGACAATTGACAATAACCTCCTGTTTCCATGTCACTCTACCCACTCCATGACTTGTGTGGTCTGCCTTTTCCGTAAGGGCCTGGGCAAGTAACAACTAAACCAATGGCAGAGTGGCTAAGACAATAGCCTGGGAAGTTGCAAACCTGGGAATAAGGATTATGTGGTTCTCCAGTTATTGATGAACTCCAGCTCCCATCATATCACCCTGAACACACCAATCTCATAGACTCATAAGACTGAAAGAGATTACAAGAACCATTGAGTCCAACCCTTTGCCCTCCAGGCACACGCTATCAAAGTATTCCCGACAGATGGCCATCCAGCCTCTGTCTAAAAACCTCCAAAGAAGGAGACTCCACCACACTCCCAGGAAGCAGCGTATTCTACTGTTGAACTGCTCTTACTGTCAGGAAGTTCACAGAATCATAGAATTATAGAATCATAGAGTTGGAAGAACCCCCAGTGGCCATCCAGTCCAACCCTCTGCCATGCAGGAATCCAACATGAAAGCATTCCCAACAGATGGCCATCCAGCCCCTGCTTAAAAACCTCCAAAGAAGGAGACTCCACCGCACTCTGAGGCAGCCGATTCCACTGCCAGACAGCTCTGACCGTCAGGCAGTTCGTCCTGAGGTTCAAGTGGAATCTCCTTTCCTGCAGCTTGAATCCGTTGCTCCTTGTCCTAGTCTCTGGAGCAGTGGAAAACAAGCCCACTCCCTCCTGGACATGACATCCCTTCAAATATTTAAACATGGCTATCAGGTCCCCTCTTAACCATCTCTTCTACAAACTAAACATCCCCAGCTCCCTAAGCCGTTCTTCATAGGGCATGGCTTCCAGACCTTTCACCATTTTGGTCGCCCTCCTCTGGACACATTCCAGCTTGTAAATATCCTTGAATTGAGCTGCCCAGAACTGGACACAGTATTCCAAATGAGGTCTAACCAATGCAGAATAGAGTGGTACCATTATGTTACCCTGTGTACTGGGGGTTCCGGGAGGGATACCAAATTGTGCTCCACTAAAGTTGGGGAAAATTAGCTCAGAGCACTGCTTAGCGTTACGAGAGGCAGAGTAACGTAGCGAGATCTTGAACCCTATGTCTACGGGGTCGGGCCGAGTTAAGCAGCACACAGAAGTTGAAATAATAAATGATGTTTTATTAAAAACACAAGCAAAACAGTGTATGCAACACATTCACACAAGATAACTAAAGGAAATAAAGGTTGGAGTGGTACAGAGGGATTTTTAGAGGGGTTGCTGGTTTGGGTGATACTTCACCTGTCCTGAAGCCCAGAAAAATGGAGAGCGAGGCTGGGGTGCGATGTAGCTCAGCACATGGAGCTGAGGGGAGGCTCGCCAAGCAAAGCGGCAGCAAGGCGGGACGAGACTCGGGAGCGTTCCGAGGAAGGTCTCGGAATCGAGGGTTTTTATAAGGAGAATGTGACTGCAGGCTATGCCGTACTTGGGGGAAAACAATAGATTTGGAGTTGGAGACAGAGCCTCCGAAAGGTCAGAATCTGAATGATTGAGTTATCGTAGCGGTTCTCAATAGAGTAGCCAGTATGCAGACGCAGAGTACTTGGGTATTGCATAGTTTACCCATCAAGCTGCCAGCGTGGGGCAGAGGCTCTTTTGTAAGTTGCGTGCGTACCTATTTAGAGTACTTGCCTGGAGGTCTCCTCAAGCAGTGAGTCAGCTATTTCTGGCCTGCCTGTATTGTTGTTTGAATATTACGGCAATTAACGGCCGAGCTTGTTTACGTTCTTGTCCGGTGGCAAGCACGTGGAGGGGAATAGAGAAGTGCAGCTGAATTGTGATATCAAGAGGATATCCTTTAATATCTCCAAAGCTCGGACTAGCCAGGGCAGTAACAATTACCTCCCTTGATCTAGGCGCCATACTCCTATTGGTTAGACCTTAATCATGTTGGCCTTCTTGGCTGCCGCATCACACTGCTGACTCATGTTCAGCTTGTGATCTACCAAGATTCCTAGATCCTTTTCACACATACAGTTGATCTCTTTTCCTGAAGTTTGAAGCCATTGCTCTGTGTCCAAGTCTCTGGATCAGCAAAAAACAGGCTTGCTCCATCCTCCAGATGACATCTCTTCAAAAGCACAGCTATCATGCTACCTCTCGACCTTCTCTTCTCCAGGCTGAACAGATTCAGTTCCCTAAGCCACTCCTCATAGGGTTTCATGGTTTTCAAGGCCTTCTACCATTTTGATCGCCCTCCTCTGGACACCTTCCAGGTTGTCAACATCCTTTCAAAATCTCATTTGATTTTGAAAGCTAAGCAGTGTCAGGCTGAGTTTGTACTTGAATGGGAGATGACCAGGAAAAGAAGAGAAGAGACCACCTATCATGGCATAACCTCCAACATTATACAGATGTGGCCATGCGACGTCAGAGCCTGGTCAGGGTGGCAAAAGTTATTAATGAGAGAGAGCTGACAAGCTAGAAGAGGCTGCAACAGTCTGCTTTGGCCTGAGCCTTCTAGGAAGGACAAGATTCCTTTTCCTCCTCTCCTCTCCCCACTGCTGAATTAACTGGGCATTAACTACTTTTGCATTTTGAACTCAGTTTGCAGCAACTGAAGCAAGTCAAAGACAGTGGGGGAAAGTTGGAGAGGAGACTGAAACCAGGACATCTTTAAAGGATCTCAAAAAGTGGGATGACAGAGGCATAATTGGGACTGTCCCTGCCAACTTGGGGCAGTTGGAGGGTATGGTAGTGTTAGGAGAGGAGTGGACAACTGTGTGGAATCCAGAGGCCAGTTTCTGCCTCCCAGACACCCCCCATGGGTCACCAGAACCCCCCACATAGCAAACCCAAATACTTCCATCTTCCTTTGCAACCCCTCTCAAACTGAAAACAGGAAGTGACATTAAGTCACACTCTGTTGCTATTTTGAGAAGGACTCCAGAGGAAAACGGAGGTATTTGGAGGGTAGTACAAGGTTCTGTGGTGTTCGTGGGGTGAGGGAGGAATATCTTCATACATTTTCACACCTTTGAGTGGTTTTGAAGTAAAAATTGCTTGAAAATTGTACCGATTTTTTTAAAACATGGTGGGGAGGCTTTAGGAGACCAGTAGGGAGCTTTGCAAAAGTGGGGTTCATGGGGTACATGTGCTATGCACAATGCACTATGGCAACCCTAGTTCAGCAGACGAATCCTGGCTGAAACCCCAGAAAGCTATATCTGCTAGTCAGACTTGATAACACTCAGCCAGATGGTAAACTCATCCCTCACCTTTGGCCATTATTGGCTAGGGCTGAGGGGAGCTGCAGTCCAAGAACATTCCACACTCATGCCCTAATTCAGAGGGTCATGAACTCACTCAGTGGCCATCCACAAGGTTGTCTTAAGGGATCTAGTGGTCTTCATAGACTACAAGTCGAATATGAGTCAACAGTGTGATGCGGCAGCTAAAAAAGCCAACATGATTCTGGGCTGTATCAATAAGTGTACAGTGTCTAGGTCAAAGGAAGTAATAGTACTACTCTGCTCTGCTTTGGTCAGACCTCACCCGGAATACTGTGTCCAGTTCTGGGTACCACAATTCAAGAGAGATATTGACAAGCTGGAACATGTCCAGAGGAGGGTGACCAAAAGGGTGGAAGGCCTGGAAACCAAGCCCTATAAGCAGCGGCTTAGGAAGCTGGGTTATGTTCAGCCTGGAGAAGAGAATATAAAGAGGTGACATAATAGCCATGTTTAAATATTTTGTTACTCCACTGGAAAAACCCTATCCGGGATCTACAATTTTGATATTAAAATATGATTCAATGTGCCTGAGAGGTCACCCAGATGGGCACGTAGGCAGCAATGGTCAAACGATCGAAAACCAGGTCAGGCCAGTGAAATCCCCAGTCACGTAGCCCCAGGAGACCTCAAGCTGTGCAAACCCACAATCAACAAAGGGTCCTCAGTCCCTGAGAAGCCAACTTGAGGGGATTAGTGTGTTTGCCCCAAGTTGAGCAAATATCCCATCAGGCGAGGACCGTTTACATGAAGTCACACCACAACCAAATGCAGCTGAAGATCCCGAGACTTTGGCAACACCTTGTAATCTCATCACGCAAAGGAAGTTACCATTATGGAGCTTCTCTCTCGTTGCAACACCCATTGTTCTCCCCAGGACAGGATTAGCCCGCCAGGTACTTTTCCCCCTACAAATAGTCCCAGTTTTTGAGTGGTTCTTTGGATCACTCCTGGTCACCCCAGCTGACCATTTCTCTGTCTGTTGAGTGATCCCCTCAGCCCTCTCCGTGCTGAGCTCCACTTCTCCGCTGTTTTCCCAGACCCAGGACTTCAGGAAAAGGTGCAGTATTACCCCAGCTACAACCCCTTCAATAGTCCCCTATCCAGTTTCCTCTCTTTTGCTTCTTAATAGCTCTTGAGTGAGTATGTGAGTGATTGCATTGGTGTGTGAGACTTTCATTCAATAAAATGATTTATTGGACATTTTTTGTTTGGTTTTTGGTTTAGTCTGACCCCTTAAAAGCTGGGTAAAAAGACCCCGCTAGGTTACCCTGCCTCTCACATTGCTATTGCTTGTGCTCTGGCTAGTTTCCATTCCCCATCACATGGAGCACATTGAGGTGTCCCCTAAAGGACCCCAGAAATCAGGGTAACAATTTGAAAGGATGCCATATGGAATATGAGGCAAGCTCTTTTTTTGCTGCTCCAGAGACTAGGATACAAAGCATCCTAGGATACAATGCAAACTAGGATACACTAGCTATAAACTGGAGGAAAAGAGATTAAATCCAAACATTAAGAAGAACTTCCTTATACTAAGAGCAGTTTGACAGTGGAAATACATTGCTGCCTCAGATGGTGGTAGAATCTCTTTCTTTGGAGATTTTAAAACAGAGGCTGGGTGGCCATCTGTCTTGATTGCTTCGATGGTGCCTGCCTCCATGGGCTGGGTACTGGATGGCCCTTGTGGTCTCTTTCAGCTCTAGGAATCTATGATTTTGGCACCCCTAGGGAAGGCATAATGTTGACCACCCCTGTGTCCCATTCCTGTTAGATGCCAAACAGTTTAACATGCAGGAGCATCTAACCACTAGCAAAAGCAATGCTGTTCCCCCCACAGCAAGAGAAAAGCAGCTATGTTCGGGGCTTTTTATTAAGGAAAGAAGTTAGCTGGTGGAGGATTAGCTGGTGGGAGACACAGTTCATGGCTGGCTGAACTGGAAGAAATTTAACTGCTCTGGCACTGAGCATGAACGTTTTGGGAATACTGAATCAATCTCCCCTTTCAAAAAACTTTCAAAAAATTCCCAACACCAGTATTTCTCCAAGTCTGTGCACACTATCTTGGAAATAAGCCCTGTAGAAGTCAAGAGGATTGAATTCTAGCAGATGTACTTAGGATGCCATAGTGCTCTACAGTTTTTTTTTAAGCACGGGTGGGCAAAGTGTCAGCCTTGGGCTGCATGCGACCCCCAAGGTGTCAGGATGCATCACCCTGCCATGTGTATTGAGCATGTTAGAGGTATATTAAGCCAATGTACTTAACCATTGTAGAAGCACTTTCTATGTATCCCTGCTAAGCTTGGCTATAATAGCTACAAAGCATCAATAACAACAGACAACAATTGCTAATTGACCATTAATACAGTGTATCTGTACTAGGGTTTCCCTGGATTTGTTATAAAGTACTTAGTCCTAATTGCTTTATTGCTTATTACAACAATGTGTCTGGTGAGGGAGAGAAGAGCAGAGACGGATGAAAATGAAAGCGAAAAGCTTGCTTTTACTTCGATTTTCTACCAAAAAAAAAAATGGTTTGGTATAAAAGTTCCAGCATTTTGCACAAAAAAGCAGTTTATCTTGCCCCAAATATACTCTTCTATGTGGGGGGAAAAAACCAAGGGATTTTTTTTCACATAGAAAAGTGTATTGCTTTTGTGTATATGTGCCTTAAAGTTGCCTGTGGACTTATGAGTGACTCTATTAACTGCATAGGTTTTCCTTAGGCAAGGAACACTCAGAGGCACTTCCGTCAGTTCTTTCCTCTGAAATATAGCCTACAAGCACCTGCTATTTGGTGGAGCTCTCCCATCCAAGTACTAACCAGGGCTGACCCTGCAGAGCTTCCATGATCAAACAGGATCTGGTGCTTTTAGGGTATTCAGGCTGACCAATACAAAATAGAATATAATCACAGGGTGATCTTTGCCCGGGTTTATATTGCTGTGGTATTCCTTACTGTACTATGCCCCAATAGCATGTGATCCCGGTGGGATCCCAACATTGCCGTGATGGGATCGGGGCCTGAACGCCCTCCACCGCACTCGGTCGGCTTCCATGGATGGGTAGCGTCAGGCACACTGTTCTTCCTTCTGCAGTACGGCATCAATGGCGAGTCCTTTTCCCTGCCTTCTCCCCACTCCACGCCCCACGATTTGTCAGTTCTTGTGCTATACTGCGGAAGGAAGTGCTATCGAGCACTTTGGCCCTACCTCACACCTGCAGCTGTGGAGATTGCATCAGGAAAGGGAGCCATTAATAAAAAATTTTTCTGGTAATGAAAAAAAGGTGAGCTGTGCAGCTGTGGGCACGTCTACGTAGGGACTACAGAACGCAGCGTCCAAACACGAATCAAAGAACACGAAAGACACTGCAGACTGATCCAGCCAGAAAAATCAGAACATGTTATAAACCAACCCGGACACCGAATGCTTTTCGAAAGCACAGAAATTCTGGATCATTCTGACAACTACTATGTCAGACTGCACAAAGAGGCCATCGAAATCCATAAACACATAGATAACTTCAACAGGAAAGAAGAAACTCGGAAAGTAAACAAGGTTTGGCTACCAGTACTGAAGAACGCTAAAATCAAGACTCAAAAATATGCCAATGAACACCACCCAGACTCTGGAGGTCCCTCTACAGGGAACAACACAATGGGCTGTTAATGTACTTAATGCACTGTTATGCACATCTTCTGACAGAGGCCATTTCCGCACTACACTCTTATAGCACGATTATTCCACTTTCAACATCCATAGGATGTTGAAAGTGGAATCATAGTGCTATAAGAGTGTAGTGCAGAAATGGCCTAACAATACAACCCTGGGAGATATCCCATTTAACAACAGGCCAACTGGAACACATGCAAATTGCTCCCTCCCACCCGGGGGACTACACAAGTATATGTACTCTGTCTCACTTCCATGCCACCAGATCCTCTGGAGATGCCCGCCACAGATGCAGGCGAAACGCCAGGAGAAAATACTAATAGAACACGGCCTCAAAACCCAGAAAACCCACAACAACCTATAAAAAAAGGTGAGTTTCCCACAAATGGTGATTCAAGAGCAACTGGACAGCAATGACATTGTGCAATGGCACGGGCCCCGGACTGGAAGCCACACATTGCTCTGCCGAGATGACAACTTTGTGCGGTAAGGGCCTCAGATTCTTAAACATCAGCCCCTGATCAAGTAGGGAATGCCGGAAAGAACCGACATATTTTGAGGAAACCTGCTGTAAATCACTTAAGAGAGGTACCTTCTGATTCCAGCCTATCCAGCTCATAGGTGGCAGCCGTGGTCATCCGGTGCGTAGCAGGAATGGTGGTCTTGCTTGTGGAAGATGCCGAAGAAAGTGGGGCTGCCATGGCCTCAGTCATGCCAAGGATCCCTTCAGGCGGCACTCTCAGTTCAGACAGAACGGTAGGAGCTTCAGCAAGGGAGGCAACTTCCGCCTCTCCTGCAGCTGTGGCAGGCCCTGCAAGGTGAAGAGAGAATGAGGTCACTTCCGCACTACATTCTTATAGCGCGATTATTCCACTTTCAGCATCCTATGGAATCCTGGGGTTTGCAGTTTCGGGAGGGGCCACGTGGCCCCTCCCAAAACTGCAAACCCCAGGATTCCATAGGATGTTGAAAGTGGAATAATCGCGCTATAAGAGTGTAGTGTGGAAATAAGAAAAAGGTTTGAGTTGTTGAAATGGATAATCTTATGCACAGGCTAAAAGGCAGAGTACAAAATGAATTTTTGTCTGAATGGAAGTGGTGGATTGATTTAAAAAAAAAGAGTGAAGGCGATCGGATGATAATAGGTTTTGAAACTAAAAAAATTATATTACTACATGAGGAGTGTAAAAGTAGATTTAGAAGGCATACTCTGTTTTTTTTTATACAGATGATTATTCTCTTTTGATGATTGATCATTAGTATAAACTAATTTAGAATAAGTGAACAATGATTCATGAACTTGAGAAATTAAGTAAGTAAATAACTAAAACGATAAGTGATTAGCAACAATTAACAACTATAGGATGAAATGAATGATTCAGTGGTTAGATGTAAATGCTTAAACAAGATGAGGGTGGGAACCAATTTTTAGTTACGTTTTGTTAGTATCTGTTTTAGTCGTCTGTAGGTTTCAATGTTTGTTGATGTTTGTATGAATGTATTTTTTGTTGGTTTGTATGTTTGGTTTGTGTTTGTGTTTTTTCCCCCTTCTTTTTTACTTAATAAAAAAAAAAGTTTAAGAAAAGAAAGAAAATAGTTTGAATAATTATCCCAAACTAGCTCGGTATCTTCCAGTTTGCTTCCAAGCTCAATGGAAGGTAATTCTTTTGAGCTGCAAACCCAAACAGCTTGGAGCCGGAACAATTGCACCACTCTGCTGTTACTCTACTGGCATACCCTATCCCGGGGACTATACATTTGATATCAGATATGCCCACCATGCCAGAGAGGTTGCCCAGATGGGCACGTAGGCAAAGAGGCTGAACAACTGAAAACAGGTCAAGATCAGAAAAATCCCCAGTCACGTAGCCCAAGGAGACCTCAAGCTGTGCAAATCCATACAAACAAAGGGTCCTCAGCCAAGAGTAGCCAACTTGAGGGGATTAGCGTGTTTTCCTCAGGTTGACTTTGGAAAATCCTACAAGGTGAGATCCATCTCCATAAGCCAATCATGCAAACTACCAAGTTGCATTGTCTAGCACGTCTTCTTCCCAGGAGAGGGCCTGCCCTCGAGGTATGTTCTGTGCTTTAAGTAGTCCTAGTTTTTGAGGGTCTCTTTGGAGAACTCCCCGCCACACTAGCAGACCGGCACTCTGTTAGTTGAGTGATCCCCTCAGCATCTCTTCGCTGAGCTCCATCTTCTCACTGCTTCCCGGACCGAAGACTTCAGGATAGGTGCAGTATCACCGCCTCTACATTCCCCTTGCTATACCCCTATCCATTCTTCACCTCTTTTCCTTCTCAATAGGCCTCGTGTGTGAGAGAGGGAGAGAGTGAGTGAGTGTGTTGGCATGTGAGAGTATATTCATTCAATAAAATCCATTTATTTGATATGTTTGTCCGGCTTTGTGGCTTGGCCTGATCCCATAAAAGTTGGGTAAAAAATTCTGCTGGGTTACCCTGCCCCCTCGTTTTGCTATTGCCAATGCTCCGCTAATTTCCCCAACTTTTATAATTTGGAGTAAATCTAGGTGTCCCCACGGGACCCCCAGAAGTCAGGGTAACACCGCGGGTCGTGCTTCCACACGTTGTCATCACAGTCCCGTCGCCATCTTGTCCCCATGCATTGTACGAGCACGGTATTTTTAAAATGGAAAAAATCCATTTTACACTTACCGTTGCATCACGCTGCTGCCTTTTCCGGCCACGCAGAAGGACAGAAGCACACCGGCGATGCCTCCCTCCCCAGCGCAGCAATGGCAAGTGCCCGACTGCGCTGCAGAAGGGAAGAGGCGGGCCCAGAGTGCTCCCCTCTGCAGCAACCGGGCGAGGTGCGGAGGGGAGCATTTCTGGCATGCTTTTCTCCCCACCGCGGCTGCAGCGAAAGGATGTCACTGCACCCCGTTGTGTGGAAAGGGCCTTCAACTTATAAATGATTATTATTGTTGCTGTTTGTTAATATAGAGGCATCTATGTACATAGCACTTTATGAGCAAAACAATCCAAAACAATGGTTCCTGACAAAGGTGTGCTGTGTAAAATACACACACATGCACGCATGCACTCGCGCGCGTGCGCACACACACACATGTGCACGTGGGAAGGAAGCAATAGTAAAACTATACCATACCACTGTAAAACAAATTATCCAGATAAAATACGAAATATAGAATGCAATATCAAGCAAACTGACAAATACATATAATCAAACTGTACAAGATTATAAAGCAATATTTTAAAATTCCAAAAGGTTTTAATTGAGATTTAAGCATAACAAGGGAAGGAGCAGTCCAAAAATGGTCAGGGAAGCAATTCCAAGAGTCTGGAGCACCAAGTAAGAGCCACCCCCAGTCATCAACTGTCCCATCCAGGTCTTACAAACTCAAGGCTGTGGCTTCCTAGATCGAATCTATCCACTTATTATGTTGTCTTCCTCTTTTCCTGCTGCCTTCCACCTTCTCAAGCACTATTGCCTTTTCAAGTGAGTCCTGTCTTCTCATGATATGGCCAAAGTACAACACCCTCGGTTTAGTCATCTTGGCTTTTAGAGAGAGTTCAGGCTTGGACTCATTCATTGCTCTCTTTGGCAGTCCAGGGTATCTGCAGAGCTCTCCTCCAGCACCACATTTCAAAGGAGTTGATTCTCTTCCTGTCAGCTTTCTTCGCTCTCCAGCTTTCACAACCGCACACAGAAGCAGGAAATACAACGGTATGGACAAACCCAGGCGAGGGACTGCTGCCTCTCGTATGAGCCCGCCTGAAATATGAGATCTTCGTGGTGGCCCTGTTCCATGTTCCATCACCCCACACGCTTAGGTCAGTGGGCATATATGACAGGGCCTTTCCTCTAGCAGCCTCTTGACAATATGGCTCAAGTCCAGACTACCCAGCAGGCCATATCTCCCTCTATAAGCCTTCCCCGGGCCCTGAGTTCATCAGAAGAGGTCCTTCCCGCAGTCCCACCATTGTCACAAGCATGGTTGATGGCCTTCTCTCAGTGGCTGCCCTTAGACACTGGAACTCCCTTCCAAAGGAGGCCAGAATGACACTCTCTCTGTTGGGTAGCCCTCCATATTTCAGTATGGGACATGCAGTAGTAGTTAATTAGCGGCTTGCTTGTAACCAAGGATGGGAACCAGCGACCGTTAGATAACCAAAGCTAGGAATGCAGGACTGATAAGAACTACAAGCCCAAGCTGCCCCGTTTCAAGGTCTCCAGCGGTGGGAACAGAATCTTTTGCTTCTAATGTTTGATTTCTGCTAATTGCCTTCAGTTCGCTCACTGAAGTCCTGTACAACGCATCACACTTGCAATAAATCGTGCATTGGCACTGTCACGTTTGTGTGTGTGATTTCGGTTCCTGACACTCTCCTTGCTGTCCTTCTGTCTTGTCTTTTCTCCGTATTGTTTCTTTCTCTATTTCTCTCTCTTTCCTTTTTTCCCCCTGTATTTGTTTATATTGTGTGTTTAGAACACTGCTTAACATTACAACTGCTCCTTTGAATTACCTCTGGATCTTTGCTTATAAAAATAAAGTTTTAAAAAAAAAACTTTTTTTCTAATAGGCTTTTAGAACAGAAAGTTTTTAAAGAACAGACTAGGGGATACTGTATTGTTTCACACAGAACCGCTTTTAATAGCTTTTTGTCTTTCTGAGCTTTCTTCACTCTCCAGCTTTTCCAACCATACATAGAAATCGGAAATATTATAGCTTAGATGATTCTGGTTTTGATACTTAATGACATCTTTACTCTTGAGGATCTTATCTAGTTCCTTCATGGCGGCCGTTTCAAGTCTTAGGCCATTTCCACACTATACTGTTACAGTGCTATTATTCCACTTCCAACATCCTATGGAATCCTGGGGTTTGCAGTTTAGGGACGGACATTGAGAACTCTCTGCCAGAGTGCTCTTTGGCCTCAGTATAAACTGCAAACCCCAGAATTTCACAGGATGTTGAAAGTGGAATAATAGCATTATAATAGTGTAGGGCCAAAAGGCCCTAAGTCTTCTTCTAATTTATCGATTGCAATCTCAGTTCTCATTTATGACTGAGCCAAGGTATAGGAAATCTTTAACTATTTTGATGTCCTTGTTGCCCAATTTAAAAGCTATGGTCATCATTGTTGTCTTCTCAATATTCAACTGTAACTCTGCTTTTGCACTTGCTTCCTTAAGTCAGTAGTCATTCCAAGTCTTTGCTATTTTGGGTTAGAAATATAGTGTCTCATTTGAAACGTGGTGCTGGAGAAGAGTTCTAAGGATACCACGGACTGCGGAAAAAAGAAATAAGTGGGCCTTAGAACAAATCAAGCCTGGACTCTCACTAAAATCCTAAATGACTAAACAGAGGCCCTTTCCACACCTTACCTTCTTCCAGCGCTGGGGTGCGGGGATCGTGCGAGCAGCCTCCGGCGAGAAGCTCTCGCGTCCAGGGTCCTTCGGCTCTGCACGAGCTGCCTGCTCGTGCGAGAGCCCCGCCTCTTCCTTCCGCAACACAGCCTGGGAGTTTCCCAGGCTGCGCTGGAGCAGAAAGCGCGACCGGCGCAGCTTCGGAGGCTCCGTACGCCAGGTTAGTGCGCGTGGGGCCCGGGAGCAATGCATGATTGCGCACCACTTTCGGCTTCCAGCCGAAAATGAAAAGGTGTGTGATCGGCACCTGCCGGCCCCTGGAGCATCGCGCAATTGTGAGTGCGTCGTGCAGATCGCTCCTCAGAATCACGCCACGCTCCAGGCGCCATTTCGCATGGAAGACGCCGTGCAAAAAGGGCCAGAGGATGTCAGCCTTTGGACATATTGTGAGAGGATGTCATAGAATCATACAATCACAGAGTTGGAAGAGACCACAAGGGCCATCGAGTCCAATCCCATTCTGCCATGCAGGAAGACACCATCAAAGTATTCCTGACAGACGGCCATCCAACCTCTGTTTAAAAGCCTCCAAAGAAAGAGATTCCACCACACTCCTAGGCAGCGGCGTATTTCACTGTCGAACTGCTCTTACAGTCAGGAAGTTCTTCCTAACGTTTAGACAGAATCTCTTTTCCTGTAGTCTAAAGCCATTGCTCTGTGTCCTAGTCTCCAGAGCAGCAGAAAACAGGCTTGCTCTATCCTCCATATGACATCCCTTCAAATATTTATACACAGCTATCACGTCACTTCTTCACCTTCTCTTCTTCAGGCTAAACCTACCCAGCTCCTAAAGCTGCTCCTCATAGGGCTGCACTGTTTCAATTGTGACTCATCGGAAAAGATCATCACGCCTGGCAAAGTGGAAGACAGAATCTAATATCTGCTGCATGCAGAAAATGTGATCCTGCAACGGAGTCAGGGCCAGTAAACAAATAAAGCAACAATACCATCAACTAACCTTCAGCATCCAGTGTTTCAACAACAGTAGAATAAGTAGCAACAGGAGAGGCGGTATGTGAAGAGATTTCTGACTTTCTCAGCAGCAGGGATGCACTGGAAAGGGTTGGACTTTGGGTTACCAACTCTTCTCCTTCATCTGTCACCTGATGTTGTCCTGGGGCCTCCTGGGTGGTGAAGTCTCCAAGCGTCACACCTGGTAACAGATCATCAAAGTCGTGGGATACTGTGGCTGTCCCTTGAGTGATGCCTGGGAGAGTAAAGGAAACACAAAACAAAGATAATTATGTCTGCTATGGGACACATTTAGCAGTTCTGCAGTGGCACATGCAGAAGAGGTACACATGTGCATGTTGTTGTGTGGTCAGATGCACACAACACAGCCAGATCTCAGGGTGCTGTCCCGAGTCCCCAGTTTTCATGGGATCCAACAAGCAGAGGTTCGAATTTTCCAGTTTTCATGGGGTGACAGGCAAAACTGAGGCAACCTTGAGGCAGGAAAAGGGTCTTCTAGCTAGCTTTGCAAAGGTTAATTAATTGATTTAAATCAAATGTTGCAATTTGCAAAGACACTTGATGTCCAACCAGGGAAAGATGTTCTATGTGTGTGTTTCAATCATGAGCTGTGAGCAATTATGGCCGTTATTTAACACGTAATACTTAATGGCGTCACCAACCTCCATCCCAGGACAAAACCAGGAGCTGTCCCTAGATCTCAGATTTTGGCCCAGAAATATCAGAGTCTGGGATAATTGTGACATCATATGCTCCAACATTTCACAGATGAAAACTGGGACACATGTGGCCAAGCAACTTCATAATGTGATCAAAACAGCAAGAGTTCTTAATGGGGAGGATAAGCATAAGCTAGGAGAGCCCGCAGCAGTTTGCTTTACCTGAACTTAACTGGGACAGGCAAAATTCCACCCCTTCCCTTCTTTTCCCACTGCTGATTGAGCACAAAATACATTTGCCTTTGAGCTCAGTCTGCAAACTATGGATTTCCCCCTCTTACCTGACAGGTTAGGGACCAGAACACTGTCAGTAAACAGAACTGGCTGAAAAGTGCTGTACAGTACTGTACTGTAGAGAGCACGAAGGACTTACGGAGGCTCACTTGGGGCCGACGGTGCGTGCACTGCTTGCAAAGTGTCTCAGTTGGTTTGGTGCACTTTTCCCTCTCTCAGCTCATTTTGCAAGCAGTGTGTGTGTGTGCGTGAGCAGTTCCAAGCAAGCCTCAATAAGCAAGAAGAATGGATGAAAAAGCAGAACCCCCATCAAATTAATGGAACTTGTCCTTAATTTGGAACATCGAAAAAGCAAGTTGTTAGAGAACGGGGCGTTAAAAGGTGGAGGTTTCCTACATTTTTTGCACTTTCATTTCAGTTTGCAGCAACTGAAATTAGCTGAGGACAAAGGGAGAAAGTGAGAGGAGAAGAGAGAAACTGGGATGTTGTAAAAGCAGCTTAAAAAGTGACTAAACAGAGAATTAATTGGGACCGTCCCAGTCAAATTGAGACAATTGGAAGGTAAAAGACCTGATAACCTTAGGTGGAGATTTGATTGTGCATTTAGTGGAACAATATTGCCACTCAGCACAGAGGCCCTTTCCGCACCTTACTTTCTTCCGGCGCTGGGGTGCGGGGATCACACGAGCAGCCTCCAGTGAGAGGCTCTCGCGTCCAAGGTCCTTCGGCTCCACACGAGCTGCCTGCTCGCGCAAGAGCCCCACCTCTTCCTTCCGCAGCGCAGCCTGCGAGTTTCCCAGGCTGCACTGGGGCAGGAAGTGCGACCGGCACAGCTCCGAAGGCTCCACACACCAGGTAAGTGTGCACGGGGCCCGGGAGCAATGCACGATCGCGCACCATTTTTGGCTTCTAGCTGAAAATGAAAAGGTGTGTTATTGGCGCCTGCCCTACCCTGGAGCATCGCACGATTGTGAGTGCGTCATGCAGATCGCTCCTCACAATCGCGCGATGCTCCAGGAGCCCTTTCACATGGAAAATGCCGTGCAAAAACGGCCAGAGATTACTCAACACAACCTACACATAACTCCACAGGCACAATCAGTATGCAAGCCCAGGGTGGGATCACTGCCTTTGAGATTTTCATCAGAGGCTTCAGACTTTTCCCTTTTGTCTTCTTAGCCTTTGCAATAAACATTGACAAAGGATTCTTATCACCGCAGCCACAACACTGCAGAAGAACAGTCAGAATGCACCAATCTGCCTCCCTTTACGGGTCTGTGGATCTTTTGCTCCAATAGTCACAACACTGTGTGGCCTCCATTGATCTTTTTTCTGCAGAAAGCAAATGAAAAGCAAAGAGAAGGGATGGTTTCAATCTCAGAGGTCCCTGGAGAGCTACAGGATGGGGTGGGAGAGCAGCATGATTCAGGCTACTTTACTGCCACAGTACTTTTTAAAAAGCTTTTTTTGGGGCAGGATATGTGCGAGCTAATTTTATCAAAGCAGTTGCTGGCTGGACCCAGGCTCAACCACAATGTGCTGCAGAGACACAGAAACAGCCATAAATAAATAAATAAGCATTGAAGGACCCTGAAGGAATCACACAACGGTCATTGCTGCACACTGCAAAGTCTGAAGGTCTGAAGGTCAAACACTTATTTAATTCTCCACTGTCCTAGTAGTACGAGTGGCACTTAGATAGAGGCCATTTCCGCTCTAGACTGTTATAGTGCTATTATTTCACTTTCAACATCCTATGGAATCCTGGGGTTTGCAGTTTAGGGAGGGGCCAACTGCAAACATTCCATAGGATGTTGAAAGTGGAATATTAGCGCTATAATAGTCTAGTACGGAAATGGCCAGAGATGTAAAAGAATCCAGAAAGCTATGGGAAAACTCATATCCCTCCAACTGTCCCAATTTGTCAGGAAAAGTCTCCATTAGTCCTCTGTCTCCCCACTTTTCCAGCTGTTTTCTAAAGTGTCTCAGTGTCTCTCTGTTCCTTTTGTTTTCCCCTTGTGTCTTCTGCTTTCTTCAATTGCCGCAAACTGAGTCCAAAGTGCAAAAGTAGCAAAGCACAGAGGATGGGATGGAATCCTGTCCTTCCCAGCAGACTCAGGCAAAAGCAAACTGCTGTAGCCTCTCCTAGCTTGTGTATTCTCTGTCATTAGGAACTTTTCCCATCTTGACCACAGTCTCATGTTGTTTGGCCACATGTGCCCCAGTTTTCCTCTGTGAAAAGCTGGAGGGCATGGAAATAGCTCTCACATACCCCTACACCCAGGACTGGGGTGGAAAAATAGGAGAATCCGAAATAGGTGCCTTACCATCTGCTCCAACAGTCTCTATTTACCATTTACTGACCTTGCCCCCATCACGTTCTCCCTTCTGCTTTTCAAAGTGCTTTGCTATGATTTTTTTAAAGTACAATTTGTGATAGTCATCATTTTTTCATGGTTCAGCACCCTTCCCAGGTGGCATCCCTAGAAGCTCAGAATTACAACGGTTAGGTAGATACAATCCAATGGCTGCCTTCCTGCCTGCCCGCCTGTTCGTAGGCACAATGCAAAGTGCTGGTTTTAACCTTAACAGCTTAAGTTCCAACTGTCTGACAGATCATATCTCCCCATATCAGCCTGCCCATAGGAGAGGCCCTGCTTTCAGACCCACCACTGTCACGGTAATGGCCAGTGAGGACATGGAACAGGGCCTTCACAGTGGCCAACCCGAACGCTGGAAGAGTCCACTCCTTGCTCTCCTTCTACCAGCAAGCAAAGACCTTTTTTATCCTGACAGACTTACAGAACTGAAGGTTTGCAAAGAAAGGCACCAGAATCCTACCCGACCTGTTACATTACGCAACTTTACATATACCTGGCTGTGTAGCAGAGGCGCTAAGAAACTGCTGTACTGAATTGCAAAGATGTGTAACAGGACACCAGCAAGAGTGCCTAATGTGCACCAAGATCAATGCAATGCACATTGGGCACCAATGCTCATCAGCCACTTTGCTGGCTCTGTTGTTGTTGCTGTGTGCCTTCAAGTCATTTCTGACTTATGGGGACCCTGAAGAGAACCTATCAGAGGATTTTCCTGTTGGATTAAAAATGCGGTGACATTTGCCCCAGTTGAAAATACATTTGATGAGCATGTCATGGGACACCTGGGGAATGACTGGGCAAAGTATGACTCATTCCCTAGGGGACATGGAGTAAAGGGCTGAGTCATGATAGTGAAATCGTGGCATGCAAATAGCCCTGAGTGATGACATGGAAGCAGATGGGTATAAAAGAGGGGCAGGAATGTTGCTCTCTCTCTGATCCTGACACTCTGACTCTGCATCTCGTCTCTCTGACTCTGCATCCCGTCACTCTGATCCTGAATCTCTGACTCTGCTCCTGAAACTCTGACGCCGAATCTCTGCCTGTGGATCTGCATATCCTGTGTACAGATGTATATATTGCAACAGTGAAGATTTAAGCCTCCGGGTATTTTGGATGACAAACTCTGCGTCCGTGAGTTTACTAACCAGTGGGTAGAGGGGTCAGAGCTGATGCTGTAGTTGTACTCTGCTCCACACGCTTGTCGCTGTTTCGAAGCTCTGCTATGTTTATGCTTGCCTCCGGGACACTCTTTGTCCAGAGCGCAGCGGTTCCAGGGAGGATTTTGTGCTGGTGCTGTCAATCATCTCCCGCCATTTCCAGGGCTGAGAGTGTGATGCATCCAAAGTCACCCAGTTGGGTCCCATGGCTAAGCAGCAGTGAGGTATTTAAGTCTTTTACTCCAAGTCTCAAGTCAAGACTCAAGTCTCTACCTTCGTCTAAAGTCAGATCTCAAGCCCTTGCAAGATGCTATCAAGTCAAGTCTCAAGTCTGGGAACCAGTTTCTGAAAAGGGGAGTAGGATCCTTCTCTCTCTTGAAGCTGCAGCTTCAAAAGCTTTAGAAGGAAGGATCCTTCCCCGTGTTCTGAGGACAGGGCTTGCCTTCTGCTGTTAGGAAAAGTTTTAGGAGACGCCTCCAATACGCAGTGGCTGCCAAGCTGACCTCAATCCCACCTCAAGCCCATGGCCTAACACGTTTGCTGTTCCTCTCTGAGAAATGGCCCATGCTTTGGGCTTGAGACAGACTGCCATGTGGCCAGTAGGCAAAAACAGAAGGAAGCGTTGTTCAAAGTTGTCAGGTTTCTGGATGAATGTTTTATGTTACTGAATTAAGCACAGTAAGTCGGTCACTAAAAATATACAAGTCGTGAGTTGAGTCAGCGTGCCATTTATTGCCAAGTCGAGTCCAAGGTCATTTCCACACTAGACCGTTATAGCGCTATGATTCCACTTTCAACATCCTATGGAATCCTGGGGTTTGCAGTTTCGGGAGGGGCCTCACGGCCCCTCCCGAAACTGCAAACCCCAGGATTCCAGAGGATGTTGAAAGTGGAATCATCGCGCTATAACGGTCTAGTGCGGAAATGGCTTAAGTCAAGTAAATCAATTGACTTGAGCCTACATCGCTGCTAAGCCGGGAATGGAATCCTGGACTCCAGGATCGTAGTCAAATGCTCAAATCACAACTCCATGCTGGCTCTCTGCTCAGTCGTGTAAGAGCAGTCTGGATAGGGATGTTATGCAACTGCACAATACTAACTCCTGCATACATATATAAGTCCCCAACAGAACTCCAGCCAGGGAAGACACTATTATCGTGCTGTCATTGCAATTTACCCGCCTCATGTGATAAAGCCCTAAATCACTAGGTTGCAGAATTCCCTAACCTCACCTAGCCGACAGGGAGGAATCGACAAGAAGTCTGAGAGAGTCGTTTCTGTCAGGGGCGTCTAAGGTAGCCAAATGGGGAGCTTTCCTCTGCAGGGTCCTCGACTCTTCAAACAGTTAAAAAAATAGGCAGAGAAACTGAATCTTCTTTTGCCTGGTAAGAGAATATGGGAAAGAGCGAGCAGAGAGAGAGGCTGAAGGAGCACCAGGTATGTTGGGAGTGAGAATGAGAGAGGAAAAATAAAGAAAAACAATGAGGCTGGGAGAGAGGAGAGGTGAAAGAGAGACCATGGAGTAAGGATGGCAAAACGAAGAACGTATATAAGGCTGTTTCCGCACTAGACTGTTATAGCACTGTGATTCCACTTTCAACATCCTATGGAATCCTGGGATTTGCAGTTTCGAGAGGGGCCCTCTGGCCCCTCTCGAAACTGCAAATCCCTGGATTCCATAGGATGTTGAAAGTAGAATCGTAGCGCTATAACAAGCTAGTGCAGAAATGGCCCAAGTCTTGCAAACCTGGTACTCGCTGCATCCTCTTCTAGGTTGTTTGTTCCTCCTCATTTACCCTATTTGCTGACGTATACGATGCATTTTTTTCCCCAAAAAATACCATTTGAAAATGAGGCGTGTCTTATATGCTGGTGTGTTTTATACGCCGGGCAATAGTAGTAACCGGTATATAAACGGAGTGCGTCTTATACACCGATGCATCTCATACACCAGCAAATATAGGTAATAACGTTTGCTTTATCACACAAGGCAGGTAAAATGCAATTACAGCCGGATAATAGAGTCTTTGGCTGTGATTTTTCACATCACCTCATCCTCTTTCCGTTGTTCTCCCAATGGGAGACTATTTGGAAAGCGTTTCTTTTATAAAGGCGGTCATACTGAGAGAACAGAAGAATGATGTCGTGCAGTAAGTCCCAGCCAGAGATGCTGTTATCCTGCTGTAATTGCAATTTACCTGCCTTGTGTGATAGAGCCCAACAACCTGGTACTGCAGACTCCAGACAGATTTTCTAAAACTAAAAGAACCCATCTTAAAATCAAAATCACCACAAGAGCACCTCCGTCCCTCAAGGTCCCTTTAGTGCGCTACACAGAGTTCAGATATCTAGGTATTAGATCTCTGGTAGAAACCCAGAAACATTTTATTTTACTATTATAGAAGATTTACGTTTAAGGTGAGTGAGTGACTGTATGTTTAAGGTTAATTCAGTCTTGGAATGTAGAAAGAAGAGGTCAATCGCCAGTCAATTACTTTATCAAAGCTGACTTGACAACTCTCCTTCCTTCAGCTATTGCCTATTGGCTGGAAACTTGACAACAATCCCCATCCCAATGAAAACTAGCCACTCTCCTGCTATTTTCCTACCATGAAATTAGAGCATTAAAATACATTTTTAAAAAGCAGAATGACTCTGGATTGATAAGGTCCTTCACCTAGGCAGAAAAAATGAAATGCACAAATATAGGACAGGGGACACCTGGCTGGAAAACAGTACATGTGAAAAGGATCTAGCAGTCTTAGTGGACCAGAAGCTGAACATGAGTCAACAGCGTGATGCGACAGCCAAGAAAGCCAATGCAATTCTTGGTTGCATCAATAGGATTATGGTGTCCAGATCAAGGAAAGTAATAGTATCACTCTATTCTGCTTTGGTCAGACCTCATCTGGGATATCGTGTCCAATTCTAGGCACCTCAATTCAAGGAGGATATCGACAAGCTGGAGTGTGTCCAGAGGAGGGCGACCAAAATGGTGAAGGGTCTGGAAGCCATGAAGCCCTCTGAGAAGAGGCTTAGGGAGCTGGGGATGTTTAGTCTGCAGAAGAAAAGGTTAAGAGGGGACATGATAGCCATGGTTAAATATTTGAAAGGACGTCATATTGAAGAGGGAACAGGCTTGTCTTCCACTGCTCCAGAGACTAGGACAAGGAGCAATGGATTCAAATTACAGAAAAACGATTTCCACCAGAACCTCAGGAAGAACTTCCTGATGGCTAGAGCTGTCTGGAAGTGGAATATGCTGCCTCAATGGAGTGTGGTGGAGTCTCCTTTGGAGGTTTTTAAGCAGAGGCTGGATGGCCATCTGTTAGGAGTGCTTTGATGTGTGTTCCTGTATGGCCGAATGGGGTTGAACTGGATGGCCCCCGGGGTCTCTTCCAACTCCATGATTCTCTTACTCTTCCATCTGTTGTATCTAGAGGGGGAGCATAGAAACAACAAAGTGCAACAAGTGCAACATAGACCCTGTTGCCCTGGGGTCAGATGTGGGGCTGCAGACTTTGTCCCGTGCTTTTCTCTCCCCTTTGCTGCGTTAACTGCGTCCAAACTACTTTTGCACTTTGAACTCAGCTTGCAGCAACTCTAGAAAGCTGGAAGGAGGAAGTGGGAAGAGGAGAAAGAAACCAGGATATTATCAAAGCAGCTGAAAATGTGGAATTATTGGATTAATTGGGACTGTCCCATCCAGATCAGGACACAAGAGGATATGAAGTTAATTGCATCTTCTGGAAATGCCCAAGACAGCAATTTGCCTATCAAACAGGTTGTGCCCCCTCCCTTCCCTGCTGTCCCATTTAACATGATTTTTAAAAAGACTAATCTTCAAAACTAGCACCTCCCATTTTTTAATATTGTATCTTTTTTTTGCTAGAGAGTGTGGAGGACCGAAAGACGGCCCCCAGACCCAGAACAGCTTCCCGTCCCTGCTTTAAAATAAGGAAACCCCACAATAGTGTAGAGAAGAAATTTACCTCTTAGCAGAACTCCTGGGGTACGGAAGAGACCGGATTTGGTCATGTCAATGGTGGTAGCAGTCTCTGGAATCAGTCTGGGATGGTTCATCTCAGTTGGCTCTGCCTTTTCCACCGTCCTTCCACCAGGAGCTTCAGCCTTCACCGATGGATGAGTAGCACGGACAAGATCCGGGCTGGCCGAGAACGTAGTAGATGCTTCCCCCTGCGTAGATGCCAAGCCTGGGCCACTCTGAATACCTTTAATTCCTTTTGCTGCAGTTGCCAAAATTCTTGGTGGCAGGACCCTTTTGACATCATCATCTTCTTCTTCTTCCTCTCCTCCTGCTCCCGGACTAAGTTCAGCAACCACATGGAGCTGCTTCACCTCCTCTAGCTGTGTAGCTCTGGCCTGACTGCCAGGGGCCAGTTTCGTATCATCCCAGTCGTCACTCAGTGGCACGGCAGCAGGAACGCTCACGGGGCTGCCAGGGGTCCCCTTAGATTCTCCTTGACTGTCAGAACTGTCCACTTCCAAGCCCATGTCTCCATCAGGGGGAACTAAGGTGGGCTTTGCAGTAGAATCCGTGCCTGCCAAAATCAAGAGCCCATCTCCATTTGATGTTTGCTCAGAATTGACCGACTGACCAACGGGAGGGGCAGGATTTGTGGTGTGGTCACCGGCCATTGTACCAGGAAGAGTTGCCATCTTTCCTGGCATGGTTGGCTGGGCTGTTCCTGAGTAGCTGATAGTTTTGCCATCTTCTGGGGAAATGGGTGTAAACAGATCCCCACTGGATTTCCCTGTAGAGATAGGTCTCGTTCCACCACCACCGTCTCTTTCCAGAGTCTCCCTTGTGGTGCTACTCAAGACATCACCCTGAACGT
The DNA here is from genome assembly GCA_030412105.1 of Cyclura pinguis. NCBI lineage: Eukaryota > Metazoa > Chordata > Lepidosauria > Squamata > Iguanidae > Cyclura > Cyclura pinguis. Next base: position 383,979,495 of record CM059599.1, read on the forward strand.
TAGAAAGTGGAGCAGTCGCAGCTGTGGCCTTGGGTGGTCCATTCTGATTCAGCTCCGTATTGGCTCCTCTGGTACGGGACTGCCTTTCGCTTTCACCAACCCCTGCCTCTACAGTGCTGTAAACATCCAAACTCTGGCGTCCCAAAAAACTGGGAACACCCAAAATGGTCTGCAGGGTTGCTTTAATGGTGGTGGCTGTGTCGACTGAACTCTCAGAGGGCTCTGTTGAGGCTTCATGCGGCCTTTCGGAGGCAAGAGTACTGGTTGTTTGCAAAGGGGAGCTGAAGTTACTTTCCGGGCTTGAGATGCTCACATTGGCCGTGTCTTCCAAGCCATTTTCTACTTGTAAGGACCTCTGCAGTCGTCTTGAGCGCCTCCCCTCTGGATTGCGAAAAGCAAGGCATTGCAGGCTGCAGAAGCTCAGCAAAACTAAACAGATGGCAAGATACACAGGAAGCCCCAGCCGACGTCTCATGTTGGAAGAGAAGTTTGCATGGAAACAAGCAAATCCCACTGGACCAGCAAGTGAGCCCTAGAAATGAGAAGCAAAAGAGATGCCTCGGTTTTTGCCTCTTTGTAAAATCAGCATTTTGAAACTGAAGTGAAATGCTAGGTACCATCTTGCCACCTACAGTGATCACCCTACCATGAGGGAAAGCCAACGATCTTCCCTGCATTCGTCTAAGAAGAGTTCCCTCTCAAAGATCAGATACCACAGTCCTATCCTCCAAGCGGAGAGCTTTTTCTCAGAAACCTAAAAAATAAGGAAGGAAGACTTCAACCTTGGAAAACTAGTGGTGCCTTCAGGAATCCAGCCTGACTGAATGAGATCAATAAGACTTCTGGGAGAACCCATCACTACAACCCTTGTTCTTGCTGTGTGCTTTCAAATTGTTTCTGACTTATGGAGACCCTTAGAAGGTGAACCTATCACACGGTTTCTGGAGCTGAGAGTGTACAATGTGCCCAAGGTCACCCAGCAGATCTCCAAGACCGAGCGGGAAACTGAACCCTGGTCTCCAGGTCAATATAACCCTGCTCCAAGTTTATTCTCCAACTGCGGAGGCAGAGGAAGAAGAAACTGAAAGATTCTGTGCTGGTGTCCAGAAGGAAATTAATCACACAGGAATCAGCTGGAATGCAAAAGAAAACAGAGCAGTATCAAAAAATGGTAGGACAATTTGAGCTAGGATCAAGAAATGAAGCAGGAAAGCAACTGATTGAATTTCTTGAGGCCAGCAGCTGGGAATTCCAACCTGCATGGGATCATGGGTCGTATAGTCCAAATAAAACAGCTTTTCCAAGTTCTCATCTGGACCTCCTGTAAAATCCGGTGCGTGAGGCAGGAGAATTGCACATTAAAAGGCTTTTCTGGAAGCAGCAAGAGCCCAGCATAGTGTAGCATATTCAGCACTGGATTAGACTCTGCAGTTTAAATTCCCACAGAAACTCCCTGGGTGACCTTGGGTAAGACACAGGCCATTTCCGCACTAGACTGTTATAGTGCTCTTATTCTGCTTTCAACATCCTATGGAATCCTGGGGTTTGCAGTTTAGGGAGGGGACTTTGAGGCCCCTCCCTAAACTGCAAACCCCAAGATTCCATAGGATGTTGAAAGCGGAATAATAGCACTGTAACAGTCTAGTGCAGAAATGGCCATATACTCTCAGCCTCAGAGGAAGGTCTCTTCTGAACAAATCTTACCTCCACAAAAAACTGTGATAGGTTCACCATAGTGTGCCATAAGCTGGAAATGACTTGAAGCCAAACAACAACAACACTTTAAATTTTCAATATTTATAATATAGGTTCTAGTAATTATGTTTAAATTTTATCGATGATTTATAAAAATGAGCCATTACTCCATCTGTTATTGTTTTTCATTGGTACTTCTGGTTTAAATAGGATGATGTTAACACTTCGGTCATGGTATGATACCAATGTTTGGCATCAAGTTAACTTAAAATAATAGATTTATGGTAGCAATGGTGTATGACTGAAATATTTTTTTAATTAATGTTTTCTTGACCTGGTAAATTTAGTTTCTGAATATAGGGATAAGATAACAAGGATTTGTAGTGACATAGTATAGGTTTTGAATAATGTTCTAATAATTACGTACAAGTATTTATTAAGAGTTGTAAGCAACAAAGGCAGAAACCAATTTTTAGTTATTCGTCATTATTTGTATTTTCTTTGTAGTTTTGATAGATGTCTGTAGCTTTTTTAGGATTTTTTTTCTTTCTATTTGTATCGTATCATTATTATGTGTTGGTAGTTTTATGTATTGTTCTGTCGTTTTGTGGTTTCTTTGGCCATTTTCCGCCCTACACTCTTCTAGTGCTGTTATTCCACTTTCAACATCCTTGGGGGAATTCTGGGGTTTGTAGTTTTCCGAGGCCCAAGAGCTCTCTGGCTGAGAATTCTAAAGGCCCCTCCTTCCCTAAATTGCACACCCCAGGATTCCACAGGATGTTGAAAGTGGAATAAATAGCACTACAACAGTGTAGTGTGGAACTGGCCTTTGTCTCTTTTTTCTTTCTTTTGATAAACTAAAATAACAGCAAGAATAGCACCAGCAACATGAAATATCCTAGGATAATAAGGGGAAAGAAGGACTGAATAAATGGACATGCTTTCATTGGCTTCCTAATATCATAAATTGCCCCATGGTGCAGTCCCGTAGGAAAAGGGGGGCGGGGGACACTTCGCCCCAGGCGTCAATGTTTTGGGGGCGTCCCGGCTCATAGCCGTGTCCCCGCATGCCCTGGCCACGGCCCCACATACCACGGCCACACCCCGTGCAGCGTGGCCACACCCCCTCCTGCTCCCCCTCCAAGCTCTCCAAGCTCCGCTCCCCGCAAGAGTGGGTCAACTAAGCTGGGTCACTGCATAGTCTTGGCCAGGATAAGCAATTGCAGAAGGGGAGGTAGCCCCCTCCAAAATCCCCCCCAGAAGACTGCACTATCATGTTTCCATGCACCAGAAGTGACGCCACATCACTTACAGCTACCATTTGGGCTGATCCGTTTGTTTTTTGGGCAAGTTGGGAACCTCCAGGAGAACAGACCAACTGCTGGACTTGCAGCCGGTTTTGGATCAATCTGGCCAGTTTTCAGGCAAAAATATTCCCAGAAAAGCAGAATAGTTTAGAATCTGGGGCCTCTGAGGTGCTTCAGGGGAATCTAGGAGCTGCATGTTGGGGTCCCAAGGGCCACATGTGGCCCACCGGCTGCACTTCCCCTACTTTTGCCTGCCTTGGCTTAAATTATAGAATCATAGACCCATAGAATTCTAGAGTTGGAAGAGATCCCAGGGGCCATCCAGTCCAACCCCCTTCTGCCATGCAGAAACACCCATCAAAGCATTCCCGACAGATGGCCATCCAACCTCTCCTTAAAAACCTCCAAGGAAGGAGACTCCACAACACTCCATGGAGGCAGCAGCAGATTCCACTGCCAGACAGCTCTGACCATCAGGAAGTTCTTCTTGAGGTTCAGGTGGAATCTCCTTTCCTGCAGCTTGAATCCATTGCTCCTTGTCCTAGTCTCTGGAGCAGCGGAAAACAAGCCCACTCCCTCCTCGACATGGCATCCCTTCAAATACTTAAACATGGCTATCATGTCCCCTCTTAACCTTCTCTTGTACAGACTAAACATTCCCAACTCCCTAATCTGCTCCTCATAGCACATGGTTTCCAGACCCTTCGCCATTGTGGTCACCCTCCTCTGGACATGCTCCAGCTTGTCGACATCCTTCTAGAACGGAGGTGCCCAGAACTGGACACAGTATTCCAAATGAGGCCTAACCAATGCAGAATAGAGTAGGAAACAGGGAATACCTCCCTTGATCTAGACACCATACTCCTATCGATGCAACCAAGAATCACGTTGGCCTTCTTGGCTGCCGCATCACACTGCTAACTCATGTTCAGTTTGTGGGCCACCAAGATTCCTAGATCCCTTTCACACATACTGTTATCCAGCCACGTGTCCCCCATCCCATCTTTGTGCATTAACTTTAACAGGGTTCCAGTATAGAAGAGAATGGCTGCGGAGATGGGAACTGGGACAAGAATTCAGTTGCTGCAACCGGGGCCATTACAGTAGCAAAGTGGTCCCTAGTGGACAGAGCCGCTGAGTACATTCAGCGTCAACACCTTCACCCCTGCAGATTAAAGAACTTGACATCCTGGTTTCGGGCTTACTCGAGAAGAACTGCAGGCAACTGTCAGCTGGCATTTCTCAACACGCCGCCCACCCGCCACTGCCTGGCTTAGTCAGAAACACCAACTGGCACAGCAATTAAAACCTCTAACCGAGCGCTTCGCTGGAGTGCTCTCACTTTCAATCCTGGAGCAACTGATCCGGAGCTGGATGAAGTACAGGAAATTTTAGACTTGAAAATATGCTTAAAAGGACACTTCTCCTCTGTGAAGAGAAAAGAAATACATCACCCAGCATATAATGAACTAGGGCACTGGAGAGACATCCAGGCTTGGGAATTCTCCTGGCTGGGTTAACAGATCACTGTCAGTAATTTCTGCAATACGTTTCCCTGTGACTTGTCTGCAATTCTGCTAGCAACTCCACCACCATGTATCCTGTATATACACTTGAATTTTTTCCAAATACATTTTATTCATTTGTAAGAGCATGTCCAGAGGACAGTGACCAAAACAGTGAAGGGTCTGGAAGCCATGCGCTACGAGGAGCAGCTTAGGGAGCTGGGGATGTTTAGTCTGCAGAAGAGAAGGTTAAAAAGGGCATGATAGCCATATTAAAATATTTGAAAGGATGTCATATCAAAGAAGAAACAGATTTGTTTCCCACTGCTCCAGAGACTAGGACAAGGAGCAATATATTCAAACTACAGGAAAGGAGATTCCACCTGAACCTCAAGAAGAACTTCCTGACGGTCAGAGCTGTCCAGCAGTGAAAGATGCTGCCTTGGAGTCTCCTTCTTTGGAGGTTTTTAAGCAGAGGCTGGATGGCCATCTGTCAGGAGTACTTTGATGTGGGTTCCTGCATGACAGGAGGTTGGACTGGATGGCCCCTGGGGTCTCTTCCAACTCTATGATTCTATGAATCTATGTTCAACTATTTGAAAGGGTTTCATATGGCCCATGGAGCCAGCCTGTTTTCTGCTGCTTAAGAGACTAGGTCATGGAGCAATGGCTTCACACTTCAGGAAAAGAGATTCTACCTAAACGTTCAGAAAAACTTCCTAACAGTAAGAGCTGCTTGATAGTGGAATACTTTGCTACCTCGGAGTGTGGTGGAGTCTCCTTCCTTGGAGGTTTTTAAGCAGAGGCCGGATGGCCATCTCTCGGGAGTGCTTTGATGTGTGTTCCTGCATGGCAGGGGGTTGGACTGGATGGCCCCTGGGGTGTCTTCCAACTCTATGATTCTATTATTCTAATCTAGTCTATGATTCTAATTGTGCTATAGCCCATCAAACTGTGTCTTATAATACATTTGTTAGGGCCATCTCACCCTACACAATTACAGCACTCTGATTCCACCCTAATCGGAATCTGAGGATTTGTAATTAAAGGAGGAATAGTTAGAATACTCAGAATGAAGAAATTTCAGGAGAAGTAGTTAGAATGCTCAGCCAGAGTAGTCTTGCACTATTATTGTGTAGCATGAAGGAATCCTAAGTCCCTCTCCAAACTACAGATCCCAGGATTACATAAAAAGGAGCCCTGGCATTTAAAAGTAGCATCAGCACGATAAAGGTGTAGTGCAAAAGGGCCCCCTGTCTTCAAGGCAGGACGGGGCAGCCCCTGGGTTACAGGTGACTTTGCAAAGCCTTTTTCATGAACTTTAGCCCTTCCAAACTGATCTGTCCAAATCTGACAACCAATTGCATAGCAGAATTTCAGTTGCAACCTGGAGAAGCCCTTTTAAAAAAAAGTGTTTTCTGCTTGTTCTCCAGGATTCTTTTTCCTGGTCTGCTTTCGAAATTTGGCAGTACAATTTGCTGCCTAACTTCAGCAGTGTGGCAAGAATGAGTACAATCCATGGTGGACCCAGAATAAGTGGGCAAAACTGGTCTTGGGATACATTGAAGTTGTGCATCCTTGCTTTAAGGTGGCTACTAGTTCTTTCTTTGGCTTGTGTTGATGGGTTACCTCTATGGAAATACACGGAGAGTCCTACTGTCTAGCAAAGCACTTGGTGATATAATTGTTGATCCTGCATTGTGAATTAGCAGTTCTCAATTTTCTGCATTCTCAAATTGCAGGTCAGTGGTGAGGAACCTTTGGTCTTCCAGATATTTGGGATTTCAGCTCCTAGAATTCTGTGCATTAGCCATATTGACTAGAACCTCTGGGAGCTGAGGTCCAAACCATCTGGAGGAACAAAAGTTGAAAACTACTGCTGTAGACTGAGCATATAAATTTGTCCCCTAAGCCAATGAAGAGTGATAACTCCAGAATTATGGACACCTTCAGGCGCAGCCTCTCAGCAAGAACCCTAAGCAGGAAGAAGCAGGACATGATAGACAAGAAACATCTTCGGTTGCATCTGATCTATGTCTCATATATTTATTTCATCAGTTTATACACTTCGTACCTCGGCTGAGACCCTGCATCATCGTCATAACTGCAAAGATCCAGCTCCACCACTGTGGTTACAATTGACAATGCCCCAACACAACCAAACTTACCTTCACAGCCTGGCAGCATCCTAATCAAAGCATCTGTAGGCCTCTCCCAGTTGCAGGGTGCCTTGGAAACAGGCAGCTGGAGAGACCCCCTTCAAGGTCCTCCCACAACTGCTTGTCTCAGGGTACCTTGAGACAGGGGCATTTCTGCACTACACTGTTATAGAGATATTATTCTACTTTCAACATCCTGTGGAATTCTAGGATTTGTAGTTTACTGAGGCCCAAGAGCTCCCTGGCTGAGAATTCTAAAGGCCTCTCCCTAAACTGCAGACCCCAGGATTCCATAGGATGTAGTGCAGAAAGGCCCTAGGAGTGCTCTAAAGACATCATTTCTTAGTGTTCCAGTCTCCAGAGTCTTGGAAACCCTTTCGTCATGGCACTGCCAAGCTGACAAGGTAAGCTTTTGGGTCACATGCACTCATTAATGAGGGTAAATGTAAATCCCCAGCAATTAGGATATTGTATATCCAGTTTACCATATCATAAATGCTGAACAGGATACCAGTTTATACCCAAAACAATACTGTATTTCAAACCCACATGCAAAATGAGAGAAAAGCAGTTTCAAAACCCACACAGATGTCTCTTTCACACCAGTCGATTATACCACTCTGGCTGCCATGGCTGCATCCTATGGAATCCTGGAATTTTGTACTTTGCAGAGGAACTAGAACTCTCTGGCAGAGAATTCTAGATATTCATGGCACTACAAATTCCATGATTTGATTGGATGGAGGTATGGCAGCTAAGTGCAACAACAGCGTAGAGTGGCAAAAGCTACCAAAGCAAACACAAAAACAGAAAATGTTAAATAGTCTTCAATTAAAACATTTAAAACCAGAATCACAAACCCAGTTCTAAAACTGCGTACCACATACCATCCGGAAAAACCTGGGTGAAGAGGTATGTTTTTAAAAGTGACACAAAACATATGACGGTTGGCACCTATTGCAAAGCAGAGGGGAAGAATTCCAAAAGACATGAGCTGCCATGGAAAAGGCCTGTTTTTAGGTTGCTGCCAGAACACAGATCACAACCAATCAGTTTCCCAATGATCTCAGCCATCATAGGGGCCTATATCAGGGAAATGAAAAGTGAAATTGATAACGCATAATATAAAATAAGGAATTGTTTTAAATAATTGAAAAATATTTAGTACGTTTAGCATATTAAGTAGATGAACATGTGCCTTTAAGCAAGATGTGAGGATTAAATGTGACCACAGAAATGCGTTTTCAGCAGAAGGAGATGCTCGAAAGGGCTACATGCCAGAAGCCAGCTAGGAATTAGAGAGATAAGGAAAGGCAGAAGACCTTTGGTACTTTCAGGTAGCGCACAGATAAAAATTTAACTTTTAGGGCAAGAAGGAGAAAAGTCAGGTAAAGATTAGTAAAGCAGCTGTGTCAGGGCTGACTATGCAAAGGTTTTAGCCAATTAGAGTGTTAATATGTATTTTTTTTGAAAAGGCAAGAGGGGATAAGTTTTAGGAAAGGGAATGTGTTCAGCACCGACTCATAAGAATTTTGAGTTGGCCCAATTGCACAACCGAAATCTTTAATTGTAATCTTGAACTGACTTAATTAAGCTGTCTGTTTACTTAACCCTTTGAGTTTCATTGGTTCCAACGCTCAGTGAGAGGCAATTTTGCACAAAACAAAACCGATGGTGCGACCAGTGTGATAGGACCTCTCCCGCCCCCGTAAACGTCCAAATCTGCTATACTCTTGCCCCTGGCCGAGCTATCGTTGGCTGGATTGTTGTGATGTCATGGAAAGTTCATACATTCTGCCTGCCCAGGGAGCTATGTTCTAACTGCTCTGATCAGGTTTGGAGCAATGAGAATCAGTTCAACTTCTCCGGGGTATGTGGAAGGTCTGTTTGGCTGCTATGGAGGGGGTATCATACAGGGGCAGAAGAGACTGTATATTGCAGGAATGCTATGAAAATAAGGTAGCAAGGTGGGCGCCTGGGGAACACAGGCATAACCTTTACGCGGAGCCCATAAGTGAGATAAGCTGTGACTTTTTATTGGGAAGAGATAACGCAGAGAGCGAGGAGAAAAGGAAAAAGAGAGATGAATCTGCCACGTCGATTTGAAACAATCAAAAATATCTCTCAGGTCGCTAATAAGCAGAGATTTAGAAATGTCAGCTCATCTAGCAATCTTCCTCTTTAGTGATTTCTAATTAGAAAAAGATAGAGATGAGTAGACTGCATAAATTAGCAGTTCAATAATGTTCGGCGGCATGTGTCCGCCTTTCCCGGACGAATGCAGATCGTTATCACATCTCACCTGGCCTAATTAGCACTTCCCAATTAAGGATGGCTGGATGGAGAAAGCAAAGGAGGTGGGAGGGCGGGGTGGACGAGACCGTGTGTTGGGTAAGCAAAGGGCTGGGCCCAATTAATCTCCAAGAAGAACATTTGTTCCAGACACGGACCTAGATGGTAGAGTAGCAAGTTGCACGGTGCTAGAATAGCCAAGTTCCATCGCTTTCATTTCCACCAGTGGCTGGTAGGGTCGCCCGGCCAGGACTCTCGCAGGCCCAAACCTGAAACATGGGCCATTTCCGCACTACCCTGTTACAATGCTATTATTATTATACTCTGCCCATTTCTGCCCCACATTGTTATAGCACTATTATTCTGCTTTCCACAGCCTATAGAATCCTGGGGTTTGCAGTTTAGGGAGGGACATCTGGAATTCTCAGCCAGGGAGCTCTTTGGCCTCAGGAAAGTACAAACCCCAGAATTCCAGAGGATGTTGAAACTGGAATAATAGGTATCAACCACAGTTGTATGGAGTACGCCATTCAAGTAGAAAACACCGTATTTAACAGATAAGAATAACAGCAAGGCATGCCTCACCCTCTAACAAAGAACTTCCTTTTTACACATTCTTTTTTTGTGAGCCTCTCTTTTTCTCCTTGTCCTCTGTCTAGCTGAACATTTTTAGCAGCATCAGCCTTGGAGAGATGGTGAAAAAGGGCTTAAGAAACACAGATTTTCAGCACTAGGTCACAGCATTGTTTGAGCTGAGCAAAAGTGGAATTCTACTCTAGCCAACCCTACTGCAGCAGTATATTCCCTGACCACAACAGGCAAGGTAAACAGCAGCTACCACCCAAATGCCTCACTAATGCCATTTCCGCACGAGGCTGTTATAGCACTATGATTCCACTTTCATCATCCTATGGAATCCTGGGGTTTGCAGTTTCGGGAGGGGCCATCCGGCCCCTCCCGAAACTGCAGACCCCAGGATTCCATAGGATGTTGGAAGTGGAATCATAGCGCTATAACAGCCTCGTGCGGAAATGGCCTAAGCATACGCGAACAGCAAAACAGAGAAAAGTAAAGAGTAGGTAACGCCTCACCAGATTCCCCAGCGTGTTAAAAGAAAAAGCAGAGAGGTACAGTTGGCCCTCCAATTTGGCGAGTTCAGCATTTGCAGATTTGATTATTTGCACTTTATTTTATTTATTTATTCAAAAATTCTTACTGTACTTGCCTTGCCATAGAAAAAATATGTTTTCTCTAGGGATCTCGAGGTCTTCAGAATCAAGCATGATTCTATGGGCCACTTCTGGCAGAAGCAGATCATAGAGTTGTGCTGGAGGACCTACACATTCCTAAAAAGAACACTTCTCTCGGCACCGTTAGGTCCTCCAGCATGAATCTATGGCCCCCTTCCAGCAGAAGCGGACCATAGAATCACGCTGGAGGACCTAGAAATTCCTAGAAAAGCGTTCGTATGTTAAAAAAAAAAAACCCACATTCATGAGGGTTTTGATTCTTGAAATTGGGAATCAAATCAGCTCACAATTTAAAAGAACAACACAATCAAATACATGCAAAAAGTGAATATTATAATAGAATTAAACTATTTGCAATATTAAAAGAAGGTACACCTCCGTAAAAGAATAAAGCACAGTTTAAAAAAAAATATAAAGCTCTTTTTAAAAAAAAAATTTAAATGATACAGCATCCCAGCTCTTTGTTTACAAACTCTGTTAAAACCCTGACACAAGAAAAAGGTTTTAGCGTGGTGGTGGAAGGACAACCGAGGAGGGGGCCGTTCTGGCCTCCCTGGGAAGGGGGTTCCAGAATCTAGGGGCAGCCACTGAGAAGGCCCTCTCCCACTTCCTCACCAACCATGCTTGCAACGGTGGTGGGACTAAGGCCATTTCCGCACTAGCCTGTTATAGCGCTGTGATTCCGCTTTCAACATCCTATGGAATCCTGAGGTTTGCAGTTTAGGGAGGGGCCGGCTGGCCCCTCCCTAAACTGCAAACCCCAGGATTCCATAGGATGTTGAAAGCGGAATCATAGCGCTATAACAGGCTAGTGCAGAAATTGTGTAAGAAAAGGACATCTCCTGATGATCTTACAGCTCTGGTCAGCTCATAACGGGAAGAAACGAACTGCCAAATAGCCTGAACCTGAGCCACATGCTCAGAAACAAACTGGCAGCCTTTGTTGGAGAAGCATTGCCCAGGGACACATCTGCTTCATAAACTGAGATATACCTGTATATACAGACAGTTTTTATTGCAGCACTCTTGCCCTGAGATTCCTCCTCCGTGTCCTGAGGACCAGAGAAGAAGGGCCAAGCCCTGGGCCATGGAATGCTGGAATATGTCACAGACTGGACCCCGTGGAATGAAAGGCACTCCCAATAAACTGAACTCACAATTCTGAGCTAAAACAGGAGCAGGGAAAATCACAGCAAGCAATTTTGTTTTGTCTTTCTTCTCTTCCACACAGTTCCAGACACTTGGGGATGTTATATTTTATGTTAGTGAAAAAATAAGAAGCTGCCTTCCAATGCATGCTGACCGAGGAATAATGGGAGCTGTAGTTGTAAGCAGTAAAAGAGTTTAGACAAAACACTTCATGGCTCCCCAGTTCTTTCCCAGCCTGCTCCACAGGGCTCTTCGAAATTCAGCAGCCTGGACAGTTCCATTCACGGAAGGCATTGCCTGCTCTAAATGTCCAAGTCAAAGGAACTCTGTCTCTGCATTTGCTCAACTAAAGTTTCTCCAGTTTGAATTCTAGTCAACTCTAAAGGTTGTTCCTGTTGTGAGCCCCTTGTCCTACTTAAAATTATGCTGACATTAATTGGCAAGGTCAATGCCTGGGTTCACAGCACCAGTTCCTAGCATTCTGTTATTCTCTGTAATAACATTTCTTATACTTCACTGCTGAGCAAATATATGTGTGATTCAGGGCTCACTGTTGATTGTTAGCCAGAAGTTATTTTATTAACAATCATGTACCAGAACTTTGGTCTGAAGAAAGTGATGATTCTTGCACACGAGTGAATGCTTTATGAAATCACTGTCACCTTAACCTATAAAAAAAAACTCTCTTTTGAACAATAAAGGGTCCTTCTCTTTGCTCATGTTAGAAGTGGTTTTGACTGCATTCTTCCCTTTGTGAAGTCCCTTTGCTCAAAGTTTGGGATCTTTCCAGGCTAATTCATGACTCAACCACAATCTCCCAACTATTGAGGGTAGTCTGTGATGGACTTAATATTTTAGGTCTGGCCCCATATGTTTTTGTTTCTTTGTCTGGCTTTTTTTCCCCAAAGATTCAAGGGCAACCCTAACAGAGGCCATTTCCGCACTAGACTGTTAAAGTCTTATTATTCCACTTTCATCCTAGGCCCCTCCCTAAACTGCAAACTCCAAGATTCCATAGGATGTTGAAAGCAGAATAATAGCAGTATAACAGTCTAGTGCAGAAATGGCCATAGTTAAGACTTCTGAAAGATACCAAGTTGGGAAAGACTTGTATGTATGTATGTATGTATATGTGTGTGTGTGTGTGTGTGTGTGTGTGTATGTATGTATGTGTGTGTATACACACACACACACACACACATATATATACAGTATATATATTGTATATATTGGCTGTAGTTCTCCTGCATTTCAGGCAGAATTTCTACCAGCTCTACATGGTAATTCCAAGAAGTGAACTCTGAACCTTCCCTGGATCTAATTTGAGTGCTAGCTCCTGAGAAGGCATTTTGTTTCTGGCCTTTCTTTCTTTCTTTCTTTCTTTTTGGTTATCATTTCCTCTCTAATAGCTGGAACATGTCCAAAGGAGGGTGAACAAAATGGCAAAAGGCCTGGAAACCATGCCCTATGAGGAGTGGCTGAGGGAGCTGGGTACGTCTAGCCTGGAGACGAGAAGGTTAGGAGGGGGCGTGATCACTATCTTTAAATATTTGAAGGAAGGATGGAGCAACCATATCTCCATATGGGGCAAGCTTTTTTTCTGCTGCTCCAGAGACTAGGACATAGAGCAATGGCTTCAAACTACAGAAAAAGAGATTCCACCTAAACATTAGGAAGAACTTCCTGATGGTAAATGCTGTTTGACAGTGGAATCTACTGCTGCCTGGGAGTGCGGTGGAGTCCCCTTCTTTGGAGGTTTTTAAACAGAGGCTGGATGGTCATCTGTCAGGAGTGTTTTGATAGAATATTCCTGCATGGACTTGATGGCCCTTGTGGTCTCCTCCAGCTCTATGATTCTATGATTCTAATAATACACAAGCAGGCAAAATATATTTCTGGGTTTTTAATGCACAGAGAAAGACTTGTGTTGGGGACTTAAGTTCTTAGGAAAACCAGCCGCTTGATGGAAGGAGAGGAAAATGCTGGGACAGGGCTGGGCAATTTATATGGTTTATGTGGACATGATTGCTCTCTTCAGGACCATGGAATTCTACACTCCACTCCAGTCCCCCCAACTTTACAAAAAAATTAACCCCAAAGGGCAAATTGAGCCCTCCTGAAACTTCCCAGGGGCATGATTTCCCATGTTATGTACAATAAGAAAGGTTTGGGGACTTATTTAGGCCATTTCCGCACTGGACTGTTATAGCGCGATGATTCCACTTTCAACATCCTATGGAATCCTGGGGTTTGCAGTTTCGGGAGGGCCGGCCAGCCCCTCCCGAAACTGCAAACCCCAGGATTCCATAGGATGTTGAAAGTGGAATCATCGCGCTATAACAGTCCAGGCAGAAATGGCCTTAATCCAGAACTCCTTGTTTCAAAAAGAAACTAGGAAGCAACCGCCCTGGTCTTTACTGGGTGAAACAGACCCAGAGATGGTGAAATTATGTAAAACCAGCAAGTTTCTGGTTTGGGCACATGTGGGCATGAAGTTTGTGGGTACATCCAAGCTGCAAACTTGCATCTTCAGGGACAATACAACCTCATCTAATACAGGCTGAATTCCTATCCCTGGATTTGCCTTTGAATGACCAGGAGTACCTCTGTCTTGTCTGTATTTAGTTTCAATTTGTTTGCCTCATCCAGTACGTTACTGATGACAGATACCAGTTTGGAACCAGGACAGGCTCCTTGGACTGAGGTGGAAAGGAGCAGTTCTGCTGGTGGCATCCAAATGTTGACGGTGTCGCACCGCAAACATTGGATGACCTCTCCCAGCAGTTTCATGTAGATCTTGAACGGCATGGGGTACAAAACCGAACCCTGAGGGACTCCACAGGCCAACAGCCATGGTGTTGAACAGAAATGCCCCAGCACTATCTTCTGGGTTTGTCCTTCCTGGAAGGAACAGGGCCACTGTAAAACAGTGCCTCCAAGTCCCATCCCAGCCAGGTGGCCGGGAAATCCATCAAAACTTGCTGAGAGCAGAACCAACAGGGACATACTCCCTCTGTCCAGTTCCTGGGTAGGTGACCAAAGCTGTATCTCTTCCATAACCAGATAGAAATGGATCTAGATAACATGTTTCATCCAGGAACTTCTGGATCTGGGAGACCACCACATGCTTCGAAACCTTGTCCAAAAATGGTATGTTAAACACTGGCTGCCGATTATCCATTATCGAGGGATTCAGGGATGGCTTTTTCAACAGCAGCTTAACAACTGCCTCACTTAGGCAGGTTGGAACTCTGCCTTGTTGAAGCAGGAAAGGCAAGGATCTGTTACATACATGTGCCTCTCACCTCTCCAAGGATCCTGTCCACGTCCTCAGGCTGCACCAAATGAAAGGTATTCAATAACAGTGGACAAGCAGGAGCCAAGGTTACATCCGTTGAAACTGTATCGGCTACAGCATCCAAGTCGGGAGCAGATCTGAGTGATTTTTTTTTTCCTGCAAAATGCTATGCAAATTCTTCAGAGCAGGCAGTTGAGTGATCTGCATTTTCTACTTGAGCACCAGTACATAATAACCTCTGACCACTCAAAACAGCTCTGCCGGATGGCTCCTTGCAGATGCAATGGTGGCAGCAAAGAATAATTTCTGCCAAGGAGCAGGCCTTCAAATAGACTGTTCATTGCAGAATTCAGCCCAGGGGAAGGAGACTTTCGTTCAGATACTCACTCAGCCATAAAGTTCCCTGGGTTGATAGTAGGGAAAGCACTGTCATTCAACCTGGCCTACCTCATAAGACTGTTGTGAAGACAGAATGCAGCTATCACCACCACCACCACCACAAACTTTGATCTCAACTGATTGGGACACGTCATTTCCACACTAGACTGTTATAGCGCTATTATTCCACGTTCAACATCCTATGGAATAATCCTGGGGTTTGCCATTTAGGGAGGGGCCTTTAGAATTCTCCGCCGGAGAGGAAACTGCAAACCCCAGAATTCCACAGGAGGTTGAAAGTGAAATAATAGCACTATAACAGTGTAGGGCAGAAATGGTCAAAGCGTGAAATATGTAATTATAGTGAGAGAAGAGTCAGAGGAAGAACTTATAACACAGGCCCACACAACTTTGGGCTCACAAAACCAAACACAACCAGTAAGTAGAAACTAATTATAACAAGAGCATACTCTTCAACTGTCCCAATTTGACAGGGTAAATCCTGCTTAATCCTCTGTCATCCTATCTTTTCAGCTGCTTTTAAAACATAGAATCACAGGATCATAGAGTTGGAAGAGACCCCAGGGGCCATCGAGTCCAACCCCCTGCCGTGCAGGAACACCCATCAAAGCACTCCCGACAGATGGCCCTCCAGCCTCTGCTTAAAAACCTCCAAGGAAGGAGACTCCACCACATTCCATGGAGGCAGCCTCTTCCACTGCCGGACAGCTCTGACCGTCAGGAAGTTCTTCTTGAGGTTCAAGTGGAATCTCCTTTCCTGCAGCTTGAATCCATTGCTCCTTGTCCTAGTCTCTGGAGTAGCGGAAAACAAGCCCACTCCCTCTTCAACATGACATCCCTTCAAATATTTAAACGTGGCTATCATGTCCCCTCTTAACCTTCTCTTCTGCAGACTAACATCCCAGTTTCTCTCTTCTCCTCCCACTTTCCTCCTTTGTGTTCAGCTTACTTCAGTTGCTGCAAACTGAGGTCAAAGTGCAAAAGTAGTTAACACCCAATTCACTCAGCATAGGGTAGTGGGAGAGGAGTGGAGTGTCTGCCGTCTTGCCCTTCCCAGTAGGCTCAGGTAAAAGTAAACCGCTGCAGCCTGTTCTAGCTTGTGTGTTCTTCCTCCTCAGCAACTTTTGCCATGCTGAGCGCACTCTGATGGTCACACATATCCTGGTTTCCGTCTATGAAATGTTGGAGCGTATGCAAGAGAGAGTAATAAAAGTCAGGGGAGGAAGCTAGCGGGCAGGCTCACAGACATTTGGATCCACATGCAGACACTTGGGCAGGTGCTGCAAAAGCATATTTTCTTTCTCCTTGTCCCAAGGCAGTACACAACTAGCTGGTTGCATTTGGCTCGGCTGTCACAACTGGAGCCGGCCTTGTGTTGACGCTGAACCTGTGACGACTCCACCCCAGAGCAGAGTTACCGCACTGATGACATCAGAGCAGAGGTGGGCACAGGTGCAAAAAATATTTTTGAAGAGAGAGGAACTGGTTGTCGGTGAGCACAGACCCATCAGTTTCCATCTTCGCTAAACATCTGACCATCCTTACTGTTGCAGATAAACCAGCGCAAAGCAGTAAGCAATTTAAAATACTTCACTTCAGGTGTAAAATGGAAGGGAAACAGATAAACTTCCTTCAATCATGAGACACAGGTCTGCTCTTTATTTAAAAAAACAAACAAAACTAAAGTGAATTCCTTATTCCAGAATGTCGCAACCACAAATGATGTGCACCTCACATTACGTATCATCGCCCTAGAATGCTGCCTTCTCCTTTTTCAAGTTGGGTTATGCCAACAAACCCAGCATCTCTGCACAAACAGACAAAAGACAAATAGCGTGAAGTTTGGCTTCTTTCCCCTAGTCCTAACTATCCCTGCTTCAATATATACCCCATGGCCTTTCCAAATATTTCGCAACCAACCCATCTTGTTTCTTTAAAAGAGTAACAACAGCAAAAACGACAAAATACTACAAAGCCTTTTTGTAAAAGGAAATCCTGATTTTGCTTTTGCATATTCCTTCTGCAACCATTTCATCTTGGAATTCCACCAGACCACTGACCCAAAGCCGGGGAAAAGGAGGGAGGGAGCGCAGAGAAATGAATGAATTCAAAGCCATGAATTGAGGGAAATTTGATCTTTTCGCCAGAAAGCGGGGTGGGGGAGACCGAGGAGGGAGACAAATCCCCAAACAAAAGGCAGACAGGGCAGGCAGCCCTGGGCAAGAGCACAAAGGAAACACAAAGGAAGGCTTAGGAGTAGCCACCGTCTCCTCTGTTCTTGTGGGATTCAGGGCTGGTGAGGAGGAGAGGCGGGGAGGGAGAGAGGGAGAGCCTCCTGCATCGCCCAGCAAGGCCTGTTTGCTTCCCCTGAATTCCACCCTCATCCCGAAAACAGGCCATGGAGAACCGTTCATCCGTTGTCTCTTGGGCTCCTGTTGAAATTGGGCAAAATAAAGACTTGAGATAAGTCTCTGCGGACAAGTTCTCCCCTGGCCTTTAGGTCCTGGATTCCTCTCGCCCTCTGCCAAAACGAAACAGAACAAAGGAAACCGCCAAAAGGTTTCAATCCGGCCTCACCTGGATACCCACCGTCCCTTTAGCTGGGTAGCATCTTTAAGGTACCCGAGAAGAAGCGATTTTTGCCGCTGGACCTCAGCATCCCGATCTGAACAGCTGCTCTGCCGCTGCCTTCATGGCCAGGAGACTGGGAGGAGAAAAGAGAGGGAGGGACGGAGGGAGCCTGGATGCTTTTCATATTCATAAGAGACTCCTTCCCTGGCTCCCAGATTGGGCAGAGACGCCTCCTACGCCCTCCTTCACCGACCCATTGCCAGCCCCTGCTCTGTGCCCATTGGAGTTGGTCGAACAAGAGGGCAGCGGGAGACGCAGGCTGGCCGTTTCTCCAGCGGAACAATAAGCAGTAATAACAACTGTTTTGCACAGCATATTCAAGAGTGCAGAGCGTTCTGCTTGCAAGGCAAAGAGATCCATAAAACAGAGCGGCAGTGTGCATATTTTGTATGCAGACAGGGCACGGTCTGAACACAGCTGAGATGCATCGCCCCCTGCTAAACCTAAGCAGAGTCACGGCAGGGCAGGGTTTGGGTGGGAGACAGCCACCTGAAAATCCCATCTGCAATGGCTTCCGTTCAAATATAGGAGAAAGGTTCTTAACAACGTCAACCGCAACGTTGGCAATAGTGTCATGATAACCAGTGTGGCTTAGTGGTTTGGGTGTTGCACTTGACTCCGGAAGCCAAGATTCAAATCCTTGCTCGGCCGTGGAAAACCACTGGTGACCTTAGGCAGACCACACTCTCTCAGCCTCAGAGGGAGGCAAAGGCAAATCCTCTCTGTCATGGAAGCACTTTTGGGAATGGAGCAGAGGGACACAAGTATCCTCAGTTACTCCAACTGACTTTTACCAGCTTGGGCTGTTATGCATACCGTGGTACATGGTAGAACTAGGAATCTGTCATCTCCTGTTTGTATTCATGGTTCTCAGCCATTAGAGTCATAGAATCATAGAATCATAGAGCTGGAAGAGACCGCAACGGCCATCGAGTCCAACCCCCTGGCATGCAGGAACACACATCCAAAGCACCCCCAGCGAATGGCCATCCAGCCTCTGTTTAAAAACCTTCAAAGAAGGTGACTCCACCACACTCCCAGGCAGCATATTCCACTGTCAAATGGCTCTTACCATTAGGAAGTTCTTCTTGATGTCTAGGTCGAATCCGTTTTCCTGTCGTTTGAACCCATTGCTCCATGTCCTTGTCTCTGGAGCAGCAGAAAACAGGTTTGTTCCATCCCCCATGTGACATCCCTTCAAATATTTCAACATGGCTATCATGCTTCCTTTTCTTTTTCATCAGGCTAAACATCCCCAGCTCCCAAAGCCATTCCTCATAGGGCTTTATGGTTTCCAGACCCTTCACTATTTTGGTCACTCTCCTCTGGACAAGCTCCAGCTTGTCAATATCTTTCCTGACTCGTGCTTCCCAGAGTATAGTTTAAGCACCAGCAGTAAAACACAAAACTAGCCTAGTTGGAACAAAAGTGCTTAGTCACAGCAATGAGAATTATTCCCAATGGGCTTACTGCAATTGGAATCAAGATTCATAGAGTTGGAAGGGATCATAAGGGTCACCTAACATGGCAACTTCCTGCCATGCACAATTAAAACACTTATGAAAATTGGCCATCCAACCTCATATGAAGACCTCCAAAGAAGGAGAGCTCCACCACCCTCTGAAGCAACCTATTCCATTGTTGAAGAGCTCTTGCAACAAAGAATTTCTTCCTAAAGTTTAGGTGGAATCTCTTTCCTTGTCATTTGAATCCATTTGTTTATGTTCCCTGGAACAGCAGAGGAAAAGGTTGCTCTGTCTTTCACATGACATGCCTTCCGATATTTAAGGATGGCTATCATGTCACCTCTCAGTCTCCTCTTCTCCAAGCTAAAAGGCGCAGCTCACTCAGCAGTTTTTCAGCGGGCTTCATTTCTAGAACTCTGGGCATCTTGGTCACCATCCTCTGCACATGTTCCAGTTTGTCAATATCCTTCTTGAACTGGAGAAGTCCCAAAAGAAGTGGACATGGGATTACAGTTGAGATCTGACCAAAACAGAATAGACTGGCACTATTACTTCCCTTAATTTGGCTACCATACTCTTATTGGTATAACTTAAAAATGTATTGGCTTTTTTTTTCTTTTCTTTTTTTCTTTTTTTGCCATCTCATCATACTGTTCACTTGTGTTTAGCTAGTGGTCTCCTAGATCCTTTTGACTTGTACTGCTTTCAAGCCAGATGTCACTCATCCTATATTTGTGTATTCATTTTTTCCTCCCTTGACATAGGAAAAATGAATTATTTTATATTCTTTCTGTTTCACAATTAGTATGGCAATAAAATTTACAGCTCACCATTGCACAACCTTTCTGTGGTGGTGGGATTGTGTGCTCCTGTGACCCAGGGGGCTATGTTGATGGTAGCATCGCTGCTGGTAAGGTCTCCAATGTTGCTGAAGAGCCAAGTTGAATGTGCCAAACAGCCACTGGCCAGCAGGAACAGTAGTGGAGGTGACACTCATGCAGGATCTCTCAGAGACAATGGTATTAACACCATAGCTGGCACTTATTAGTTGTGATAGGTGATGATGCTGCGATTGAGGAGCAACTGATTGCGCAGGGGGCCAAGCCAGTGAGTGAGCAAGTCAACCTGCAAACATCCCATGCACTGGAAGGTCAAACAGAGACTGAGTTGCCCCGGCCAGCTCATGACAGAGAGGGAACCAGCAGTGACGCAGAGGAGTTGCAGCCACCTGTGCCCATCAGCCCTCAATCACAAAGAAGGCTGAAACGGGCTGCTCAGAGGGAGGCTGCTTGGACTAGGCTGATGAGACAATAACAAGCAGCACCTGCTCACAGTGGCTATTTAAGTCTGCCAGTGTGGCTGCTCTTTGCTTGCAGCAAATTATTAACAAGCCCACACAACCTTCGTGTCTCCTGCTCCCTGAAACCCTCTGGATAGAGCTCTGCCTCCTGAACCTTTGGACTGGACCTTGACCTGGTTCGGCTTGTGTTTTCCTGGTGTTTGGTATACTCGGACTCCCCTAGTGTTCCTGGCCTCTCTCTTCCCTTGTTGGCTGCGGCCTGGCAGGGAGAAATTCCTGACATTAGTACTGAACAGGAGAAGAACACCCCTGAAGCTTTTTACCTTGAAAACCCTATGATGAGACTGTTAACCACACCTTATCACTCCTCGTACGAGGTATGCAATTTTCATAAACTGGATTTATTAATAAGCAGGGAACATGAGCAGGGTCTGGCTGACCCTGGCTGGAAAATGTGTTCAGGGGCATGCTGGCCAGAGATGTGTTCAGGGTCTTGAAAGTTCACATAGGATTATGCAGAAAACCCGGTGCTGATGGGTTTGTATCAATCGCTTCACCACCTTAGGCTCTTGGCATTTTTGAATACAATGAAAGGCAAACTGCTTAGATTGGTGAGCAATCAGAGATCATCCCTCAATCTTTCCTTATGGAGATCTTCCCTATACACCCTACCTGACTGAATATTAAGAGATCACCATAAGTCCCATCAATGTTTTGTCACTCCAAAGTTAAGCAATCAGTCCATTCTGAACCCTTTTGTCAGTCTTATGGAAAAGCCATTACAGCTTTGTCAATGCACCCCTTCAAGGTATGAAATAGGGTATAAAAACCCTGGCTTTGAAACCAGCCAACTGTAGGGCACAGGATATTGCATGTGGTGCCACAAACTGTCATTCCTCTGTGCTGCCCACAGATGCTGTCTGAGCCACTCTGTTATGACCCCTTCTTCAGGACTGGTAAGTATCACCTTTTCTACCCAATCTCCCTCTATCCAACTTTTATTGCCTCGCTTTCTGATAGACTCATATGGTTCTTAACAGTGTCTGATTTCTCGTATGTTTGTCAATTCAAATAAATACCTTGTTTAACTGGAGTCCTCTGTACAGTTACTACTGGTATACGTAGGTGTAAAGATCCTGCCATTACCCCCCTCTTACAGGCCTCTTTTGAGCTATAAGTTCCCCCGAATTCTAAGGAGACGCTGGCATTATGGATGGACTCCAGCATCCTCCACCTTTTAGGGCAACAAGGCAGTCCGAAATGAAACAAGAGATAGTGCCACAAGATAAGACTCCCAGATTGGAAGTCTCCCCCCAGTACCTGGCAGCTCAGCTAATGTGGTAGTACCATCGAGGAATTTAAGATCTACAGGCAAAGGATTATTGTCTGTTCCACCAACACACACAGTCTTGTCAAGGCTGTGAGCCTTTCAGGACCTGGCTCTGTGTCTATCGAACAGTCTTCCTTCAGATCTCCAGCTGGAGGAGGATCTCGCTGTCTTTTCGGGTACAAAATCTGCTGTGGAATCTTTCCAAAATTTCTGATGTGTTGGAAGATGACATAAAGAATATTCCCTATCGCCAAATGAAAGAAAAAGAAACCAGGCCTTTTCAAAATTATCCATATGTCTCTCTCCTTTAACTTATTTGAATTTACTTCTCAGTTTTTCTGATAGAGTTATTGTCCAAGTTCTATTTGGCCAGTTGGGCTAGGGGAGTCCATTTAGAGTTTTACATCTCTAAGCAATTTCTGCTGCAACCGCAACAAGAAGAAATCTAATTCAATCTTTATATTGAATTGTTTATTCCATCCAGAAAATATAGTCTTTAGCAGTAATTCTCCTTGGAGATGTGTAATCTGGTTTGTCATATGCGCAAAGAAATAAACTACAGTTGGCCATCAACTTTCGTGAGGTTTAGGGGCACAAGATCCCCCAAAAGTGGAAAAACTTTGAATACACCCACCCCACAAACATGCATGCTACTGATTCTGCTGCTGCAAAAACCTCCTTCGGCGTCAATCCTTCTTGAGTAGCAAGAAGAAAGGACAACTACATTGAATAAGATTTTTGCAACAGCCACAGCAGAGCCAGCCCTCTCCATCTCGATTTCCGCCAACAGCTCCAGCCCTTTACGACATTTGCTCCTTTGTTTCATGTCCTGGCTAACTTGCACTGAATAACTTCTCTTACAGAAGCGTTTATTTCAGGAAACCAACCAACACAAGAATAGCAATAGCAGTTCCATTTCTATACCACTTATCAGTGCAAAGCACTCCCTAAACGGTTTACAATGTATTTAGCTAATTGCCCCCAACAAGCTGGGTACTCATTTTATCGACCTGCGGAAGGATGGAAGGCTGAGTCAACCTGGAACCCGGCAGGATCGAACTCACAACCTTGTGGCTGCTGCACCAGCATTTAACCACTGCACCACCAGGGCTTCATTAAGAACATCACCAAAATGTTGCTGAGACTACTGCATTAGAGTTGAGCACAAGTTTTATATCTTCCCATTTGAATTTTGGCATGCAGATCAAAGATTGGTGAAAAGCTTCCGTGTCAAGTCACCCCGCAGGTCACAGAAGCTTTCCCAAGTATAAATTACAGTCCTCCCTCCACATTCGCAGGTTTAACCTTCATGAATTTGATTATTCACAAGGCATGTGCTTGCCTCCTCCCACCATTCTCCACCTCCCATTCCTTTGCACTCTTCACCCCAGGCTCACAAGGCTTGTGTTTAAAATGGACATTTTAAACCCCCAACGGAGGCGTGTCCATTTTGCCAGATGGCTGCACATTCTGCTTTGTAATGGCTGCTGATTGGTCAGGTGCTCTCTTTGCTCCTACCCCTCCCTTTTGGGAGCAATTTTTTTTCTCAAGATGGCAACTGGAAGTAGCTCAAATGCTAGAACTCAGTACTCTGCTCTTCTCCGTTGGAGGGAAAAAACACTGGTAAGCCCTTTACCTTGTCTTTTTTCCTTTCCGCTGGAGCACCAGGGCAAGGGAATAGAAGGGGGAGCTCTAGAGGGAAATGCGAGGGGGTATATTATTCGCAGATTTTCCACTTTTGCAAGGGTTCTGCACCTCAACCCCTCACAAATGTAGAAGGACCACTGTATGTTCATTCTTTTCATCATAGGAGCCAGAATGTGTTCCTGTCTTCTATCTAGCCATTCCCACAAGTTCCCTTGTCCTTCCATTGCTATTCCTTGTTTGACGTTGCTTTCTAAATGCCTGCTACAAGGTGACATTGAATGCTATGCAAATCACCCATTCACAGCCTACTGCTATTCCCAGTGTTACCATCAGATGCATTGTCGCAAGCGTCAATGGGAAGCAGATACATATCAGCACTAGAGAGCTTTATGCTAGGAGTCTACTGAAATTACACAATTACATGTACTGATGACAGATTCAATAAGACAGGTTCAAAGCAGGACAGGATCAAAGGATCCATAGAATCATAGAGTTGGAAGAGACCCCAGGGGCCATTGAGTCCAACCCCCTGCTATGCAGGAACACCCCCAAAGCACTCCCGACATTCCCATCCGGCCTCTGCTTAGAAACCTCCAAAGAAGGAGGCTCCACCACACTCCATGGAGGCAGCCTATTCCACTGCCGGACAGCTCTGACTGTCAGGACGTTCTTCCTGAGGTTCAAGTGGAATCTCCTCTCCTGCAGCTTGAATCCATTGCTCCTTGTCCTAGTCTCTGGAGCGGTAGAGAACAAGCCTGCTCCCTCCTCAACATGACATCCCTTCAAATATTTAAACATGGCTATCACGTCCCCTCTTAACCTTCTCTTCTGCAGACTAAACATCCCCAGCTCCCTAAGCCACCCCTCATAGGGCTTCATGGCTTCCAGACCCTTCACCATTTTGGTCGCCCTCCTCTGGACACGTTCCAGCTTGGCGACATCCTTCTTGAACTGAGGTGCCCAGAACTGGACACAGTACTCCAAAGGAGGCCTAACCAATGCAATCCAGACACTTTGGCACCATAACGCCTCCGCCTCACTCTGAGGCTGCTTCCACCGGACCTCTAACACTTCTTCCAGTCTCCAAGCCTTCCCCTTGAATAGGCCCTAGATCTGGGAGACCTCACAGGGCTGGGCTGGCACTGACGCAGCTGAAAAGGCTTGGTAGAGGCAGCCTCAGAGTGAGGTGGAGGTGTCGTGGTGCCAACGTGGCTAAGGGAGATGAGGCCAGCATGGCCGGCAGGAAAGGAAACAGAGAAGAGGATGAGGGTGAGGAGGACAAGCTGTTGGCCAAGCCCTGTGAGGTCTCCCAGATCCAGGGCCTTTTCCAGCTTCTAGCATTTCCAGTTTCTATGTACAGGTGTGAAAACTGGCTGGGGAAGAAAGCTGATAGAAAAGCCTGGAGAAGAGAAAGTTAAGAGATGACATGATAGCTATGTTTAAATATTTGAAGGGATGTCATCTGGAGAATGGAGCAAGCCTTTCTTCTGCTATTTCAGAGACCAAGACACAGAGCAATGTTTCAAGCTTCAGAAAAAGAGATTCCACCTAAACATTAGGAAGAACTTCCTGAGAGTAGGAGCAGTTTGACAGTGGAATATGCTGCCTCAATGGAGTGTGCTGGAATCTCCTTCTTTGAAGGTTTCTACACAGAGGTTGGATGGCCATCTGTCAGAAATGCTTCGATGGTGTATTCCTGCATGGCAGAATGGGGTTGGACTCGATGGCCCTTGTGGTCTCTTCCAACTCTATGATTCTATGAATATCAGCTCATTTGAAACGTGGTACTGGAAAAATTCTCTGTGGATACCATGGACTTCTAAAAAGACAAATGAACAGGTCCAAGAGCAAATCAATCCTAAAGTCTCTCTAGAAGCCAAGATGACTAAACTGAGGCTGTCATACTTTGGACATAGCATGAAAGGATGTGACTCACTGGCAAGGACCATAGTGGTTCATAAAGAGGAAGGCAGTAGGAAAAGAGGAATCATAGAATCATAGAATCATAGAAATATAGAGTTGGAAGAGACCACACGGGCCATCCAGTCCAACCCCCTGCCATGCAGGAACACCCTCAAAGCACTCCCAACAGATAGATGGCCATCCAGCCTCTGCTTAAAAACCTCCAAGGAAGGAGACTCACCACACTCCGAGGCAGCAGATTCCACTGCCAGACAGCCCTGACCGTCAGGAAGTTCTTCCTGAGGTTCAGGTGGAATCTCCTTTCCTGCAGCTTGAATCCATTGCTCCTTGTCCTGGTCTCTGGAGCGGCAGAAAACAAGCCCTCTCCTTCCTCTACATGGCATCCCTTCAAATATTTAAACATGGCTATCATGTCCCCTCTTAACCTTCTCTTCTGCAGACTGAACATACCCAGCTCTCTAAGTCTATCCTCATAGGGCTTGGCTTCCAGGCCCTTCACCATTTTGGTCGCTCTCCTCTGGACGTGCTCCAGCTTGACCATGTCCTTCTTGAATTGGGGTGCCCAGAACTGGACACAGTATTCAAGATGAGGTCTAACCAAAGCAGAGTAGAGTGGTACCAGTACCTCCCTCGATCTAGACACCAGACTCCTATTGATGCAGCCAAGAATTGCGTTGGCTTTCTTGGCTGCCACATCACACTGCTGACTCATGTTCAGCTTGTGGTCTGTTAAGACTCCTAGATCCCTTTCACACGTACTGCCATCCAGCCACGTGTCCCCCAACCTTCCCATCCAGGAAGACTGCATTACAGATGGATGGACTGAATCAGGAAAGCCACAGCCCTGAGTTTGTAAGAGCTGAGCAGGACGGTTGATGAGAGGGTGACTTAGATCTCTCATTCATAGGCCATTTCCACACAAGAGGGGAGGGGCGGTTCACTGCGTGTCAAGAGCAGTATTTTTATACTCTGATTCAGAAACTGAATTGAGAAATTCAGTAACCGTGCTGTCTGCACACACATCCCCATTTACATCCTACTACCGCGAACAGCAATTGCTGCATCTGCAACAGCAAGTCCCTGGCCCCTCCCATTCCACTCCTTCACCCCGCCCCTCCCCACCATCGCTGATTGGTCTGTTTTTTAAAAAATGCACACACATTTTTGACACATTTCTGTGTTGCTACGTTTGTGTGTAGGATTGTATGTTCGTCGATACATGGAAAAAAACACATTTTAACAGTCTATTACCAGATCCACTCTCTTCCCTCTGTCCATTTAACACAGGAAGACAATAATGATGGCAGCCTGTCCTTTGACGGGAGGAGAGAGATAGGGACGGAAATGATGGAAGGGACAACCTAGGAACGCCCATAGCCAGCCACTTCTGCATGTAGGCAAAAACTGAAGCAGAACCGGTTTGGAAGATTTACATTGGAGTTTTTCCGGTTTTCACATACAGCAGTTTCGCATTGCAGTGAACAGTTCTAGGAGCTGAAAACATGCAGAACTACGAGGAAAACTAGGAAGCTAAAATGGTACAATGTGCGGACCAGAGGGTAAGAATTCAATGCTGCTACGATGCATCAACCTCATGTGGAAATGGCCATAGTGTTGCTGTAAGTATAAATTGCCCTGACAGCAGGTAACTACCACAACTTCAGAGAGAGGGCTCTGGGTGAATACCTAGACTTTTATTTACCATCTTGAATGCTTGGCAGGTTTAACTGGGCAATGCTTTTAAAGAAGACTCTTTGGTTTAATCATTATTACATGCCCAGACTATGAAAAATCACAAACCTTTTTCATTTCTCAGATTCAGCTGTCACTTGAACATGCTGTCACAAATCCACCTTTTCAAAGCATTCACAGTGGTGTGCTAAATCAGAGCCTGGGGTCCTTCATCATTTACTCTCAATACTTCTAAATAATATTTATTATTATTATTATTATTATTATTATTATTAGGTATACATATATGTTACATAAGACAAATTAAATTTTGTACTACTTCCTATCTTGAAAAAAGAAAAAGAAAAAGAGAATCTACAGAAAGGTATTTACATGTTAACTTTTCTATTGTAACCTTATTCTTAGCCGTTCTGAACTGTACTTATAAATTATACTATACTATAGAACATTCTATACAATACTATATTAATGTAGAATATATCAATATACAATACTATGTTAATCTCTATAATTATGCCAATATTTAACAGGGGCCATTTCTGCACTAGACTGTTATAGCGCTATTATTCCACTTTCAACATCCTGTGGAATCCTGGGGTTTGCAGTTTTGGGAGGAGCCAGCCTTGAAGAGCTCTCCTCATAGGATCATAGAAGTCAAAGTCAGCCTGACATCAAATAAAAAAACAGCAGCAGCAGTGGTTTGGAGGTAACCATAACAGAGTATATTGTATTTTTTATCTTTTAATATGATTTTAATGGTAGCAATTTAGTGTTCATTAACAGAACTGTGTATTTTTTTAAAAAAGAAAGCTTTTGTATCAAATAGATCTTTACTGCACTTTGTTCTTCATACCTTGGGAGAGGGGGGGCCATAAATGTACTTAATTTTAAAAGGACATAGATAAGACTGACTCCAAAAGAGGCATAATTGTTTCAATATGATGAGGGGATAGGGAGACATAGGGCATTTCCGCACTGTACTGTTGTAGTGCTCTTATTCCACTTTCAACCTCCTGTGGAATTCTGGGGTTTGTAGTTCACTGAGGCCAGAGAGCCCCCTGGCTGAGTCCATTTCCGCACTAGCCTGGTATAGCGCGATGATTCCACTTTCAACATCCTCTGGAATCCTGGGGTTTGCAGTTTCGGGAGGGGCCTCACGGCCCCTCCCGAAACTGCAAACCCCAGGATTCCAGAGGATGTTGAAAGTGGAATCATCGCGCTATACCAGGCTAGTGCGGAAATGGCCTGAGAATTCTGAAAGCCCCCCTAAACTTTAGATCCCAGGATTCCATAGGAGGTTGAAAGTGGAATAGTGGAATAACAGCAGTTTAACAGTGTAGTGCCGAAAGGCCCATAGTTTAAAACCTCATGTTCCTTAATCCAGCCCTGTTTCCAGAGAAATCACCTACCACCCACTTTAACATAACTAGGCAGCAAACAAAGACCCTTTTATTCTCTCAGACTTTGAGATTTAGAAGTGTGTCGTTAATTTCCAGCTTTGTTAATATAAGAACTACTGAGTTCTTCCTTTAGTACTGTTCTCTGTCTTACTGGGGCCCTGTGGGTTCCACTTAACATCAGAGCCATGTAATTCGGGGCATTTATATTTTTTAAAAGAAACCAGCCGCCGCTTCTTTGTCCCAGCATGCCTGAAGGCAGTCTGAGATCTTTTGCTCTGGGCGCACTCTCCTCTAATTAGTCTAATTAGCAAACCAGGAGTTGCCACAGGCTGAGTCAGACTTGCGAAAAGTCATTAACACAGCTTTTCCTCCCCTCTCTCAAGATTTATTCATAAATATACATATGCAGACAAATGCAGAGAGAGAAACAGACACACCAAACACGCCCATCTTCTGTGTTTCCCACATGTCTGTGATGCGTCATGGATGGATGGTTAGACACACGCTGGAGATTTCCCATTATCTTAATATTTTGTACCTAAAATAATATTTTGTAGCAATGTTTGTACATTCTCCTTTTTGCTATTTATTATTAATACATATTCAATACTTGGCACTTCTATAATACAGTCAGCCTTCCATATCCACAGGTTCTGTGAATACTGTATCCACAGCTTTCCATCAATTTAACCAACCATACCTTGAAAATACTTTAAAAAAAAATCTTCCAAAAAGCAAACGTTGATTTTACCAGGCGCGGAACACAACAGTGACGTGTAGGCCTATCCTGCTGTAGCGTTCCCCCCATTTTACAGATCCTCAGGCTTTCTCCATTTGAGTTGTTTGCGCTTTGATATAAGGGACACTATTTTGCTACACCGTTGTACATAATGGACTTGCACGTCCACAGATTTCGGTATCCACAGGGGGTCCTGGACCCAAAGTCTGGCAGATGCCATTGGCCCACTCTAGAGCCACCAGATCTCAGGACCTGGACTGTAAGGGTTCTAGCCCCTCTTCTCCGGGCCTCAGAGCAGGTGGGAGGAATCTCAGGGCAAGAGGACTGCCTTGAAAAATGTCTGTATATCTGTTTACCCCCTTTGTTAGACTGAGTGCTTTATATTTTAGTGGCGTCTTTTACGCATCATGGCTCCACAACACAGAGACATGAATGGGACAATACTTACTGCAGCTAGCGTAGGTGGAAAAAAGGAGAGTCCATGAGACTCAGAGCGTTTATATAGTAAGGACACATCAACTAGGCAAAGAGCTGGGGGAGGCTGTCACGCCATAAAAACAAGGGAAAGGACAGGAAGAAGCTGCTGCAGACAACTTTTATTGGTGGAAACAGCACACCTCCCATCCAGATCCCTTATTTGTTTTCCTGGAAACCTTGACCCTTGCCTTAGGTACAGACTTCTCTGCTTGGGAGTGTGCTGGAGTCTCCTTCTTTGGAGGTTTTTGAAGAGAGGCTGGATGACCATCTGTTGGGAATGCTTTGACAGCGTATTACTGCATGGCAGAATTGGGTTGGTCTGGATGACCCCTGTAGTCTCTTCCAACACTATGATTCTCTTCCAGCAGTTCGACAATGTATTCCTTTTTTTAACATCAATAAGATCTGCGCCAGTGGCAAACCTGCAAAACTAAATAAAGTCTCCAACTCGACATCTATCTCATTCCTGTCTATCACAACCATGGATATCCTTACAGGTTGTTGCTGTCCACAAAACAGTAAGTTCTGTGTTTGCTCCTCATCTGTGTTGGTATCTCCTCTCAAGTTGGCAGGGACAATCCCAATCAATTCTCTATTGTCCCACTTTTACAGCTGTTTTCAAAATGTCCTGGTTTCTCTCTGCTCCTTCCACTCCCCCCCCATTGTCCTCAGCTTATTTTACATGATGCAAACTGAGTTAAAATGCAAAAGTACTTCACATTCAATTAATTGAGTTGAAAGGGCAAGAGAGAGGTGGAAGCTTTCCTTTCTCAGTGGGCTCTGGCAAAAGCAAATTGCTGCAGGCTCTCTCAGCTTGTGTGTTCTTCCTCCTTAATAACTTCTTCCATCTTGACCACTCTGTGATGTTGCTGGGCCGCACTTGTTCCATTTTTCATCTGTGAAATGTTGGAGGGTATGCATGGTTCAGAACTTCATGGTTCTGAAAGAAGCAGGAGATCTTTTTACTTGCATAACTCTGCGGGTAGAGATAAGCTGGGAAGCAAAACTACTGAGTATAAATGCCTAGACGGTTCTCTGTGCCATCCAAGGTCGCACAAGTAAGTTGGAGTTCTGGGGGAAAAGCCTAAAAAGAGACTTCCAAAGCTAAGCCTGTTAAAATGTACATAATATCAACGGAATAAATAAGGAACCTGAGATAATGAAAATCTTCCCAGAAATAAACCAAAGAAAGTCAGAGAAACAGGGAACCTCGACTTAAACTGATACCACCATCTGTCTGAATTCTCTGTAGAGTTCTTCCCCCGCCCCATGTCCTACATACGAAGTTGCAGAAATTAGCCAAGTGAAGTGTTGCAGAACATAGATAAGAGGGAACAAGG
Source organism: Cyclura pinguis (assembly GCA_030412105.1). Classification (NCBI taxonomy): domain Eukaryota; kingdom Metazoa; phylum Chordata; class Lepidosauria; order Squamata; family Iguanidae; genus Cyclura; species Cyclura pinguis. The sequence continues at coordinate 384,010,494 of CM059599.1, forward strand.
AAGATGAAATTAAAGTAAATGAACCCAAAAAAAACATTCACAAGGACCCCTTAGAATGCATTCTTCACACATCCCTTAGCGAATGCTGATAAACAAGAGCTTTGCTGGGTCAGACAAACACCTATCTAGTCCAGCCTCATGTTTCTTCCAGTGGCCATCCTATACCCTCCATGTTTGCTCCTCACCCATGTTGGCATATTCTTCGGCTGTTCCCAATTTGAGAGGGAGAATCCCAATTAATCTTCTGTCATCCTACTTTTTCCAGCTACTTTTAATGTGTTCCAGTTTCTCTCTCCTCTCCTCCCACTTTTCTCTTTGTCCTCAGCTTGCTTCAATTGCTGCAAACTGAGTTCAAAATGCAAAAGTAGTTTGTACTCTGCTAACTAAGCAAAGAGGGGAGGGGAGGAACGGGAGAATCTTGCCCTTCCCAGTAGGCTCAGGCAGAAGCAAACTGCTGCTGCCTCTCCTAGCTTGTGTCTTCTTCCTCACTAATAACATCTGCCCTCTTGACCACATTGTGATGCTGCTTGGCCACATGCGTTCCTATTTTCATTTATGAAACGTTGAAGAGTATGGGGATGGCTTCTGTACAGTAGGTCCCCCATATCCGTGAGGGATACGTTCCCAGACTCAATGCAGATGGCAGAAAACAGGTACTGGGGGTGCCATGCCAAGCTTCATATGCCTTTCTCCACCAAGAATGGAGCATCCATCTCTTCCTTGGCATAGAGAAACGTGAGTGTGGAGGGAGGGAGCTCCGCCAATCATCACGTCCCTCTCTCCACCAAGAAAGGAGTGTCTACGTCTTCCCTAGCTGAGAGAGGCACAGGAAGCCCAGTGTTGCCTCGAACCGCACTTCTATGAGCCAGCTATGCAGAGCAAGGACCCTGGCCCGTGGTGGCAGCCATGGCCTGGAGTGCATTGCAGGTAAGTAAAACCATCATACCAGCCATGCAGTTATGGGGGACCCACTGTACCTTTAGAAACTGGAAAGGTACAATCCCCCTGTGTGCTCAGAGGATAGCCAAGGATCTTCCCATGGTAGTGTTGCAATAAGAAACTTGTAGCAGCTGGCCTTTGGGAGGCGTCTCACAATCTCAGAGAGCTGAGCTGCACAGTGGGCTTCCCCAGCCCCACCATTGCTACAGAGGAGTAAAATGTCCCCCAGCATAGCTTTTCGGTTTCTGCTGGGCACTGCCCTGTCTTGTTGTTTCTGCATCCATCCATTCATTCCTTTCTTATAGAATCATAAAGTTGGAAGAGACCACAAGGACCATGAAGTCGAACTCCCTGCCATGCGGGAAAACACCATCAAAGCATTCCCAACAGATGGCCATCCAGTCTCTGTTTAAAAACCTCCAGAGAGGGAGGAGAGCCCACCACACTCGCAGGCAGCAGCATATTCCACTGCCAAACAGCGTTCAACATCAGGAAATTCTTCCTAATGTTTAAGTGGAATCTCTTTTCCTGAAGTTTGAAGACATTGTTCCGTGTCCTAGTCCCTGGAGCAGCAGAAAACAGGCTTGCTCCATCCTCCATACAACATCCCTTCCAATATTTAATCATAGCTATCATGTCACCTCTTCTCTTCTCCAGGTTAAATGTACCCAGCCCCCTAAGTCTCTTCTCATAGGGCATGGTTTCCAGGCCTTCTACCATTTTAGTCACCCTCCTCTGGACACGTTCCAGCTTGTTAATATCCTTCTTGGACTCTGGTGTCCAGAACTGGACACAGCATTCCAGGTGGGGTCTGACCAAAGTGGTACTATCACTTCCCTTGACCTGGACACTATATTTCTATTGATGCAGCCTAGAATTGCATTGATTTTTTTAGCTGCCACATCACACTGTTGACTCACGTTCAGTTTGTGGTCTACTAAGGCTCCTAGATCCCTTTCACATGTAGACTGTGCAGACTGTGAGTTAGCAGGCTCTCTTCTTTTTTTCTTCTTTTTTTTTCCATCTTGGACGATTTGTTGCTGGGCACAACAATTTCTTCTATTCACATTTGTTGCTGTTTGCCTTCATGTTATTTCTGACATGGTGACCATATCATGGGGTTATCTTGGCCAAATTTATTCAGAGGTGGTTTGCCCTTGCCATCCTCTAAGACTGAAAGACCGTGACCTGCCCAGGACTAAAATTCTGATCCATGATTGATAATAAAGTAACTTCTGGTTAACAGTCAACAATGAACTCTGAATCAGACATATTATTTGCTCAGCAGTGAAGTGTGAGAAATACTGTTACAGAGAGTGCTGGGAACCCAGGCATTGGCTTTGCCAATTAATGTGAGCATAATTTAAGTAGGACAAGGGACTGACAACAGGAACAATCTTTAAAGTGGACTGGAATTCAAAATGGAGGAATTTTAGTTAAGCAGTTGCAGAGGGACACAGAGTTCCTTTAGCTTAGGCCATTTCCGCACTAGGCTGTTATAGCGCTATGATTCCACTTTCAACATCCTATGGAATCCCGGGGTTTGCAGTTTCGGGAGGGGCCAGGCGGAAATGGCTTTAGACATTTAAGCAGGCAATACTCTCTGTGAACTGAACTGTCCAGGGTGCTGAATCTTTGGCAGCCCTGCAGAGTGGACCATGGAAAAGCTGGGGGAGCACTATCGATGTCGTCTGAACTCTTTTACCGCTTACATTGTCACATTCCCTTTTTTCTCCTTTCCCTTTCTTCTTCTTCCGCTGTTAAGAGATTAATGCCGTTTCTTCTCTGAACATTCCTTAACGTTCCAGTAATCCAATAAACCTCTTTTATCTCAGCTCTTTTGAGGTCTGCATCTTGGTGATTTGTTGGTTCCCACCAGCTTGTTCTGGTTCCTCCAGCCGTGAGTCCCAGATGCTGATGTGAGTCCAGACATGCTGTTCTGCACATCTTCCCTCAGAGTGCTTGAGACAGCTGTTTCAGAACTGGGGCAAAATTTGCATCAAGGGCTCCTTTCTTCATCTCTGTCTCTTGAAGCGTTTACCCTTCCCCTTCTGGTCAGACTATTTTCTTTCAGCCTTTGGCCAGGCCCCCAAAGAAATGCACTCATTCTTCAGCCTAAACATATACCTTCCCTCACATACACGCACACATATCTTCACTTACCCCAACCAGCACTTCCAATTGATACTGACAGCTCGCTACTGACAGCTTGACAGCTTGCTACTGATCCAGGATGTTTACCTCTTGGTAGAAGAGGGGTATAATGTCACGATCAAGGGAAGTAATAGTACCACTTTATTCTGCTTTGGTTAGACCTCACTTGGCATCCTGTGTCCAGTTCTGGGCACCTCATTTCAAGGAGGATATTGACAAGCTGGAATGTGTCCAGAGGACGGCGATCAAAATGGTGAAGGGTCTGGAAAACCGTGCCCTATGAGGAGAGGCTTAGGAAGCTAGGTATGTTTAGCCTGACAAAAAGAAGGTTAAGAGGAGACACGATAGTCATGTTTAGATATTTGAAAGGATGTCACGTTGCAGATGGAGCAAGCTTGTTTTCTGCTGCTCCAGAAACTAGGACACAGAGCAATGGATTCAGATTACAGGAAAAAAGATTTCGCTTAAACATCAGGAAAAACTTCCTCACAGTAAGAGCAGTTTGACAGTGGAATATACTGCCTGGGAGTGTATTGGAGTCTCCTTCTTTGTAGGTTTTTAAACAGAGGCTGGATGGCCATCTGTCAAGAATGCTTTGATGGTGTATTCCTGCATGGCAGGGGGTTGGACTTGATGGCCATTGTGGTCTCTTCCAGCTCTATGTTTCTATGATTCTAGAACATTCGTTCTTACACTGCTTTGTCATGGGCCTAAATGTTGACATACATAGTGTGATTTGATATTCTGGCTAACGTCACATATATCCCAAAGTAACATCATTTACAAAGCATGTATTTCTGGGTGTTGCACCTGTTATGTATGTTTGCATATACATTGTATGTGTGTGTGCAAGTACACACACAAACAAATATATATAAAGAAAGTGATATAGCAATAGAAATCATATAGAAATATGATAAGGTGGTGGTTCTTAACCTTTTCTTTACAAGGGACCACCTTTAAATATCTTTTGCTGTTACAGACCATCAAGACTTACATTCATGATTTAAAACCCTAAAATGCATCAAATACGTAAAGTTCCTCATCAAGGGTCTTCAGATTTAGAAAGAAGGGAGATATAAGTAGACGCACATACTTCTATTACAATATGTTTATTGGAATGACCTCATACAAGTTTAATAATACCTGAACACTGAACCATGGCATAAGATTACTTGTTAATTTTAAGTAATTAATTAATTAGAAGGCTGGTTCTGCATTTCACTTGCAAGCCTTGTTATATCAGGCTTCATAGCTGAAATTTGCATTCAAATTTGAGATACTGTAATGAAACTTTGTACAGATGATGTTTATGACTGGCAAACCACTCCTCCACTTTGAGATCAATGTATGACCATCCATCTGCCTTCCTGCCTTCCTTACATTCTGTTGTAACTTTTAAGGCTCATAATATTTCTTGAAGCCTGTGTGGTCCCTCTGTGAGGACATTGCGCTCCTCAGGGGTCCCTGGACTCCTGGTTAGGAACCACTGTGGTAAGCCCTTAAAGAAACTAGTTTGCCACAACATTTGATTGTACTGATGCATAGGGGGCCCTCAGCATCCACAGAGGTTTGGTTGCAGGATCCCACACCGATAACAAAAAAGCAAATACTCAAGTCCCTATTGGAGAGCTGTGGCACTTCTACTTGCAGTGAGAGACACCTGAAATGGCAGGAATTAAAGCATAGTGCTTCGGGTGAATCCATGCCTTCCACCATTTCACAGATCTTAGCATCTCTCTGCAGCCTTTTCTATGCTGCCAGATAGAGCAAGAGAGGGATGCCATGGGCTATGAAACTGTAGGCAGCTTTGGGATCTGACTCGGATAAATCCAAACCAGGACACTCTTCAATCTGAAGCTGTACTTGCCATCAGGGGCTTGGCCCTGGTGTTAACTGTGAGCCTTTTTGCTCTTCACCTGGAAGGACTAGAGCATGATGCCTCCAGCATGGGACAGGGTGGCTGCTGGGGAGACAGCAGTGGCAACAGCCCTTTCTTCATGTTTCTCTTGGCCTCCTGTGGCCAAGTGATTCCCAGCTACCTTGGTCAGAGCAAGACTAGGACTTAGATGGGCAGCTAAAAATGAACTAGACAAAATCCTCAAGTGTAAAGACATATCATTGAATTCCAGACAGGTTTGTCCATGCCACCATATTTCCCATGTCTGTGTTTGGTTATGAAAGCTGGACAGTAAAGAAAGCCGACAGGAAGAAAAGCAACTCATTTGAAATATGGTGCTGGATCAGAGTTCTGTGGATACCTTGGACTGCTAAAAAGACAAATGAATGGGTCCAAGAGCTAATCAAGCCTGAACTCTCCCAAGAAGCCAAGATGACTAAACTGAGGCTGTCATACTTTGGCCGTATCATGAGAAGACACGGCTCACTAGAAGAGACAATAATGCTTGTTAAGGTAGAAGGCAGTGGGAAGAGAGGATGCCGTGTGACAGGTGAATGGACTCAATCGAGGAAGACACCTCCCTGAATCTGCAAGACCTGAGCAGGGTGGCTGACGATACAGGGACTTGGAGGTCCCTATGCATGGTTATGGAAGCTGGACAGTGAAGAAAGCTACTAGGAAGGAGGTTTCAAGTGGAGTACCTCAGCGTTCTGTCCTAGGGCCATTACTCTTGTGAAAAGAATCTAGGAGTCTTGGCAGATCACAAGCTGAACATGAGTCAGCAGTGTGACGCAGCAGCCAAGAAAGCCAACGCGATTCTTGGTTGCATCAATAGGAGTATGGTGTCTAGACTGAGGCAGGTAATGGTACCACTCTATTCTGCATTGGTTAGGCCTCATTTGGAATACTGTGTCCAGTTCTGGACACCTCAGTTCAAGAAGGATATTGACAAGCTGGAGTGTTTCCAAAGGAGGGTAACCAAAATGGTGAAGGGTGTGGAAACATGCCCTATGAAGAATGACTTAGGGAGTTGGGGATGTTTAGTCTGCAGAAGAGAAGGTTAAGAAGGGACATGATAGCCATGTTTAAATATTTGAAGGGATGTCATGTTGAGAAGGGAGCAGGCTTGTTCTCTACCGCTCCAGAGACTAGGACAAGGAGCAATGGATTCAAGCTGCAGGAAGGGAGATTCCACCTGAACCTCAGGAAGAACTTCCTGATGGTCAGAGCTGTCCGGCAGTGGAATATGCTGCCTCGGAGTGCGGTGGAGTCTCCTTCTTTGGAGGTTTTTAAGGAGAGGCTGGATGGCCATCTGTTGAGAATGCTTTGATGGGTGTTCCTGCATAGCAGGGGGTTGGACTCGATGGCCCCTGGGGTCTCTTCCAACTCCATCATTCTATGATTCTACGATTCTTCAATATTTTGATCAACTCCTTGAGCCGCGTCTACATGAGGGCTGTATCCCAACGCAGTTGTGTAGCATCCCTGCCCCAGTTTGACCCCTTTACTGCCACACATACCTCTTTTGATCCAAACTGAAATCAGTTTGGAAAGCCACATGGGACCCCCAGTACATAGCCACATTGGTTCAAGGCGGCGTTTCTACTGCGTGCACGTTTGCCATTATCTGGCCACACCACTACAGCAGCTGCAAAGTTGGTTTGGTTTTTATTCCCACAACATATGGGTGTATTTGCTCAATCAAATTGATTCTGGCCATTTCCGCACTGGCCTGTTATAGCGCTGTGATTCCACTTGCAACATCCTATGGAATCCTGGGGTTTGCAGTTTCGGGAGGGGCCGGTCGGCCTGAAGTGACTCTACCACACGGTCTTCTGGGGCGAGAGTGTGTGCCACACCCAAGATGACCCAGCGGGTTTCCACGGCCCAGCAGGGCATCAAACCCTGGTCTCCAGGGTTCGCTCAAACCGCACCACCACACCGGGTTTCACAATTTACCACTGCAGATGGCACACAGCTACAACGAGACGCACAGAGAAAAGTTTGTATGTGCCTTTCCTCTCCCCGTTGTTGTTGGTGGTGGTGGTGGGTGCCTTCAAGTCATTTCTGAGTTATGGCGACCCCGGAGGCTGAGAGAGTGTGACTTTCCCAAAGATCACCCAGTGGGTTTTCATGGCCCAGTGGGAATTCGAACCCTTGTCTTCCAGTGTTCCAGTCCAACCCATCGCTAGACCACGCTGGCTTTCTTCGTACCCAATCCTTTCTTTTAAGAAAGTGACTTAAAAATGTTCCATTTCCATATGTACTTTTCTATCTGTGTAGTTCTTCGATTGGCACTTATTTTACCCAACTTATTTTTCCAATTTTTGTGATTTAAAAAAAAAAATACTGCCACTTCCGACGCGCACACCGTCCGCTCCTGCAGCGCCTTCCATCTACAACCGGAAATGTCACTGTCATCGCAAAAGACGGTGTGTGCTTTAACCCACCCCTTTCCTCCGTCCACCTGATCTCTCTTTCTCCGGCGGCGTTTGTGGCTGCCGTACGGATCGCCTGCGAGCAGCGGAACGACGCAGATTGGAAAAGAGGAGCAAGTCGTATAACGTTATTCATCCTTAAAGTAGATGTGGCTTTATAAGATGTGAAATTGAAATAAAGAATCCTGTGGAGGAGCCGTAAATAATTATTGACGTCAGGCGAGTGCTTAGACTGCCCTTCAAAGCGCCGGTTGCGATTGAAGGCCCCCAGCTGCCATTCTCGACCAATCAGCTCCGCGCGCCGCCCTGAGAGAAGGCCCCTTATTGTCCGCCGCTTCCTACCGTATGATATTTGGCGTTTTGCTCCCTTGCCTGCTGGAGGCTTTCCTTCCTCCGGGAGCGCCGCTGCGATGCCGCTTTACGAGGGCCTCGGGAGCGGCGGCGAGAAAACCGCGGTGGTGATCGACCTGGGCGCGGCCTTCACCAAGTAAGAGGCCTCGCCCCTTCCTTGTCGGGCCTCCGCCTGGGCGCCCCGCCTCGATCCTGCCTGGTTGGGGAAGGCTGGGAAGTCCTGGGATGATGACGTTTATTCGGTATCCTTGTGGACTGGGCCAGTAAAGTTTATTAGGCCAAGCAGAAAGTGCAGATAGGCTTGCCAGAAAGAAAACCGGGGAGGGCCCTTCTCCGTCAACAGGAGTACAGGCCGTGTCTGCTCTACCCTGTTGTCGTGCTATTATTCCACTTTCAACATCCTGTGGAATCCTGGAGTTTGCAGTTTAGGGAGGGGCCTTTAGGATTCTCAGCCAGAGGGCTCTAGGGCCTCTCAAGCCCCAGAATGCCACGGGACGTTGAAAGCGGCGCTATAACAGTGTAATGCGGAAATGGCCATAGTGTCAAGATCAAGGGAAGTAATAATACCACTTTATTCTGCTTTGGTTAACCCTCACTTGGAATCCTGTGTCCAGTTCTGAGTACCTCAGTTCAAGAAGGATATTGACGAGCTGGGGCGTGTCCAGAGGAGGGTGACCAAAATGGTGGAGGGGCTGGAAACCATGAAGCCCTATGAGGAGTGGCTTAGGGAGCTGGGGATGTTTAGCCTGACAAAAAGAAAGTTAAGAGGAGAAATGATAGCCATGTTGAAATATTTGAAGGGATGTCGTGTTGAAGATGGGGCAAGCTTGGTTTCTGCTGCTCCAGAAACTAGGATACAGAACAATGGATTCAAACAACAGGAGAAGGGATTCCACCTAAACATCAGGAAGAACTTCCTGACAGTCAGAGCTGTTCAACAGTGGAATATGCTGCCTGGGAGTGTGGTGAAGTCTCCTTCTTTGGAGGCTGGGGGTGTTTTGAGTGTGTCTTCCTGCATGGCAGAATGGGCTTGGACTCAGTGGCCATTGTGGCCTCTTCTAACTGTTTGGTTCTATGATTCTACCTTTAATAGCTGTGTAGAATAGGAAATTTCAGCGGGTGTTGTTTCTTACTTGGCCATTTCCGCACTAGACTGTTAGCAGTGCTATTATTCCGCTTCCAACGTCCTGTGGAGTCCTGGGGTTTGCACTTTAGGGAGGGGCCTTTAGAATTCCCAACCAGAGAGCTCTTGGGTCTCAGTATACTACAAACCTCAGAATTCCACAGAAGATTGAAAGCAGAATGATAGCACTATAACAGTGTAGTGTGGAAATGGCCCTACTTGCATGGCAAGCAACAGCTGCTGAAATTGCCTCTGTTACACAGCCCTGGTATGTCACTTGCATATCATATCCAATGTGACATTGTACCTTTTCTCTTAATTCTCTATTCCTTAACACATCCCAGCTAAAAGAAAAAGAAAACAGAACTAGCTCTGTGATTTAAAAATTTAAAACATCAGAAATGGCTAATGCCTTTTATTAGGATTGCATAAGTATTACAAAAGCAGTGCACAAGCGGCTTGAGGTTTTGAGCTTGCATACTCTTTATCAGACTAGTTGCTACTAAAATTAAAGAATAGAGGAATAAACAAAGAGCCTCAAATTCCATCCTAGTTGATTGGCCATTGTATATGTTGCTGCAGCTGCAGGATTCTTGCAAGTTCAGTGATTGAAAGTAAAAGTAGCTCTTTTCAGCGTGCTAAAATGGGCAGTTCAGTATTACTCTGGTTGATTCCCTGAAAACTGCTGACTTAGAATTTTGTTTTCTAAAGCTGTGATCCTACATTTAACCTAAAGCTGTAGGCTAATAGTCAGGATGACGCTTTTTCAAGATTGGTGCTGTTTTCCATGTTGTAAATGAAAAGAGGGAAAAAAGTCTGTTCACATTCAGGAAGAAAAGGCATTGATTCACTAAAAAGGGGAACTAAATAGCTCTTGATTTATGAAGCCTGCAAATTAATTGGTGGGGTTTGCAAATGGATTTAATCTCGCTTGCTGCTCTTCTTTTTGCTTAAAATGCTGTATGAGCATTCACATTACTTATAGGACAGAATTTCTTGAAATGTTTATGTCTAGAGATAAATCACAAAACCAAATGTGGTGTGTAGGAGCATTTTAAGACCATTGTTCTTGTGAGAAGACTTCTGAAATACAGAGTATATTCATCAAGATTACCTTGGGAAGCCTGTAGTAAGGAAATCCAAGAATTTACAGTAAAATAAGGGAACAAAATGAGAGATAGTGTATAAATTCTTAAACTAGACATAAAGTTGCTGAGAAAGGGGAACTTTGGTCGTGTTTAAACATCTAATTCAACCTGTTCCTTACCTATTTGGCAGGTAATGGTAACTACAACTAGATCAAAGACTCAGTCTGATGGTAACTGAAACCTCCATTTTAAAAAGTCTGCAAATGCAGTCTAATTTTTTGGCTTTCCCAAATGCATGTTTATATTATAATCTTAATTTTTCTAGATGTGGCTTTGCAGGAGAAACAGGACCAAGATGTGTTATTCCTAGTGAAATAAAGAAACCTGGCATTTCAAAGGTAGGCCTCTTTTAAAGAATAGTTTTTAAACATTTTAATACATATTAAATACCAGTTTGGAGAGGCTGTTTTCCCTCTGAATGGAGTAGCCTTGTAAAAGAGAGGTCATGGTTCCCGTACCTTTAATGGTGTGTCTAAAAGTGGGGATTTAAGCATGTGTCAGTATCTGCTGAAGTTCCTTCTTCTGCATGACTATTAAATGTACAGGAGCACTGTCTTGTATTTCACCTGGCAGTTCTGTCTCTGAAGCAATTGACATCCAGTGTCAACCACAAAATGCTGTAAAATTCAACGATATTGCTAAGTACAGAGCACTGTAAGATGAAGCTGTTAATTGTTTAAGGTAACCAGTGCATACAGTTGGCCCTCCACCTTTTGCAGGTTTAAATTTTATGGATTTGATTATTTGCAAGTTTCTCCAACCCCTGTCTCCTCCACCTCAAGTGCTTCTTTTCCAAGGGACATTCCCCTTGGCAGCTCCAATCAGGCCACGCAACCCTTTAAATCCCTCTTCTGGTCCACCTCCTTCTCCACCAGTCACTGGCTCACAGCCTGGTTTCTAAGCACCACAAATCCTGTCCCAATGCCCCACGCTCCCAAGGAAGAAGATGGGCAAGAGAAGGGAAGTATAGAGCCACCACACCAACCCATTCACTTTCCCTGACCTGGTTTGGACCCTAAATATCCATTCTCCAGCCCCCTTTCCACAGACAAACAGACACACACACGCACTCACGCACATACATACATTTTATAATTGCAGTTTTCCCACTTTTTCAGGGTTCCTGCAACCTTAACCCTAGTGAATGTGGAGGGCCAAGTGTAGATCACTCTTATTATGCTGTCTCTGTTCAGGAATGGGCAAAATGGGTAAAAGAGATCTGTGTCAGAGGTCATTTGGGCCACCACTGCCAGAGATGAATCTGGGGACACCTTCAAAATGCATAGTCAGTAACTGCAGCTAAAAGTGCTAAGGCTTCATTACAGGAACTTGAGAGCATTGTTAACCCATTTTGTGATTGTGGAAAGAACTCTCCTGGGTAAAGGCAGCCTGTTGGATGGCAGTGGTGTGCTGTTGAATGGCAGCATACTAGCCAAAAGAAGGCAAACTAGTGGATGTCAATTAAATAGTACTCAAGATGCAGCCTCCCCAGTGGCTCATTTTACTGCAGTGTCAGTATGCAAATCTGCATGGAGAAAAGTACATTCGTTAAAAAGTGTTACCTTCCAACATGCTGTTGTAGTGGCTGATACAACATGTGTATGAGATGCTCTTTTTTAAGATTGTCTTAGTTGATCTTTCTTTCCTTCACAGCCTATCAAAGTTGTTCAATACAACATTAACACAGAAGAGTTGTATTCCTACCTGAAGGAATTCATCCACATGCTTTATTTCAGGTAGGAAGCAAAGAAGCAATTCATTTTCTTCTGGTAAGCCTCCCCCTACCTTTTTGTGTGGAGATCAGATATAAATTAAAATAAATGGGCAGGAGACAGAGAGAGAGAGACAGAGTATATGATTTCAAAAAAATGTTTGTGTTACACATTCTAAAAGTTCCAGTTCCATTCAGACTGCAGAGGATTTGGTGTGGTGCTTGCGAAGAAACTGAGGCTTAGCACTGAGCCAGCCTTGTTGATGTCAGGCAGACAGAAGCTTCCTTTCCCTTATTATCTCCTTAGGGGACAGAGTCCTTATTTTGCAAGTTAAAAAAGCAGCAACCCAATCCCTCCTGTGTTGATCCCTTTTTATTCGATAATCAAAAAGCACAAAATATATCATACTAGCTTTCAATGCTTTGTAGCCTTCTTTATCAGGCAAAGATGATAAAGCAGCATATAAGAGAAAGCAGCAGCATTGTGCTCACAACATCTACATTTTGGATATTACAGGAGTGTACAATGAGCCTGCTGAATCTGTGAGCTTGGGATCCGCAAATTTAACGCACCTTTTATGTACCCAGTATTGTGCATTTGAAGCCATGGTAGGCAGCACACTAGCCACCTACTTCTGTAGTCTGTATATTAAGGTAGGGGAAAAAAGACAGCAGAACAGAGGAAAGCTATCATTTAAAGCTTGATCAGGTTGTTTTACCTGACATTGGAAGGGTTAAGCCATCAGGAAAACATTTCCCAGTGTTTGATGACACAGAATCCACTTCTTTAAGTATAGGATCCCTTTCTTTGCAGCTGAATTCAGCATTTTGAGATTAGACCAGGAACCTATGTCACGCTGGCAGAGGGTAAAGGTCTGCCACCATACTTGTGCTGGAGTTCCCCTTCCACTGCAGTACAGTGGACCTTTTCAGTGCTGGAGCATGCCCCAGTGCTGGAGTACTGGAGCATTTAGTGGACTGGGGAAGATGAGGATTATCCATGGAGTGTCCAGATGCCATTCTACAACTGGACAAGAAAAGTGATCTTCTCCTAGATACCCAGCAAGTATGCTAGGTATAGTCTCAGGAGGACAATGTATGTTCCTTTCTTTTGGCTGCACAATTAGAACTGGATGCTGCTTGGGAATCCCTCACCCATCCGTGGCCACTAATTGGCTGTGAGGGTCCACACCAACACTGAGAACCTTTGTTCCAATAGGGATGCGTAAGGAGGTGTAAAATATCTTCTTCTACAGCAACCCAAACTGCCAGCGTATGTCACCAAGATTCTGGCTAGGATCTCCTTCCTTTTTAAAAAATAATGGTAAGAAAAAATTGAGTTGCAATATACTATACTACAAATGACCGTAAACATTATCTGTAGCTAAAAATAACATTATTGTATAGTGTCATAATATAACCCCCCCATAACATATAGGAGAAAGACTGAATTTGAGTGTGTGTGTACGTGTGTGTTTTTTTAATATGTGCTTAATGTGTTTTTAAGTTAATGTCTTTAGACTAGTGTTTTATTTTGATTCAATACTTTTTAACTTTTGTACTTCATACTGTTTTAGCTGTTCCAGTTTAAACTTATAAGCAGTTTTGAATGTCATTTGGGAGAAGGGCAAGATGTAAATATAATTAATTAACTAATTAAAAGCTAGTTACCTATTGGACCATTGTAAAGAAGGGGCAGATAGCATTGTGGAATTTATCTTTGCCAAAGCTGATAAATAAGGGCAGTTCTTAATAAAGTTACCTTCATATACTGACTTTTCCATTATACAAATTTAATGTTAGTTCCATGAATATTCTGGATCCTTTAAAATGGGAGGATGGTGTGAGAGAGCTTTAGAATCTCTTTTCTAAAGCATTTCTGTGTCAGGAAATGCCACTACATCCCTCCACATTTCTTTTGATACCCATTGATTTTTGGATTAAATCATACAGTCTTGTGCACATCTACTTATACATAAGTCCCACAGCTATCAGAAGGATTTATTCCCATTTTATTGTATGTAAGATTAGACTTCTAAGTTTAGAAAGTGCTGAGTGTTAAGTCTAGGTAGGAAATGAATTTGTGCACACATGTAACCTGCCGTGATTCAGCTTTCTGGTCTTATGCATTAACCTTTTCAGACACTTGCTGGTAAACCCCCGAGACCGTCGTGTTGTGATTGTGGAGTCTGTGCTGTCCCCTTCCCATTTCAGAGAGACACTCACAAAGGTTCTGTTCAAGTATTTTGAGGTAATAAATTCCAAGACTCTGTTATTGCTGACAGTCTTAATAAATATTGGGTTTTCTTGGTCTGCTTGTAGGAAAAGCAACTGCTTACTGCAGCTGGGTTTTTCAAAAGTTTCTGTAATCACCACTGAAAGACTGCCAGAAGACTAGAGTTGTGTCCACATTTTAAGTATAATTATCAGAATCCTCAATGTGCTTCTCTTTCAATGTGCTAGGAGACCTGCTTTTATTCCAAGTTCAGGTCAGAGCTTGGAAGAGCGCCTGTGTTAGGCTGCAGTTCCCAGAATTACCCAGGATTCTGAGAGTTGTAATTTCCCAAGGTAACTTTTCCATGCTGTGTTTTGGATATGAACTTGCAAGATGGCCCAGAAAAATGGAGCCTCATGTCTGCTCTGATACTATCTAGAGAGCTCTCACGCAGTTTTTCCTATCCATTGGAATAGGCAGGGAAGTCTTGCATACCTCTGAAGAGAGTAAGGGTTGGTTTCAAATGCATTCAAGGCAAGAGTGGGTAAAGTGCAGGTCTTGTCTGTCCAGGATTCATAATTCCTTTTTCTAAAATAGGTTGCAGAGATCTGTACCACACCAGGGAGTATGTGTGTATGTTTGTGTGCGGAGCAGAAGGGGGAAATGCAGAACTGTCAAAAAGTACTGTACTCAGTTAATTAAAAAACACAGGTGCTATTTTCATTATCAGCAAGTGGTTGATGGGTGCATGGAAGGTTGGGGAGCAGAATTCTGAGTCTGTGTGGATGGGAGATCAGCCACTGCTGCTGTAGAATAGGAAGTGGCCTTATACCAGGTCAGACTGCCTGTCCATTTAGTCTAGTATTGGCAGCTTTTATTGGCATCTACACCTCATGTAAATAGAGTTTTCTCCCATCACTTGCTATCCAGCTTTTAAGTATGGATATACCAGGGGTTAAATCCTACATACGGGATGTAGGTGGCACCTCATTGAAAGGGTAGAGACAAGTTGAGGTCAATTCAGAGACAAGCAACAAGGATAATAAGAGGAATAGAGAGCAAAGTGTGTGAAGAAAGGTTCAATGAGCTGGGCAAGTACAGCCAGATGAAGAGAAGACTTAGGGATGAGATGACTGCACTGTTTAAATACCTCCAGGGCTGTCACAGAGGGGAGAGGGCAGGCCTGTTTTCTCCTACCTCAGAAGGTAGGACCAGGTCTAATAGTTTTAATTTACAGGAAGGTGGATTTTGATTGAACATTAGAATGAACTTCTGGATGGCAAGAGCAGTTTGGCAGTGGAACCAATCACCTAGAGAGGTGGTGAGCTGAATGTCTTCAAAAAGAGGCTGGAGAGCTACCTATTGAGGATGATTTAGCTGAAGCTCATGTATTGAGCAGAGGAATGAACTCGATGGCCCATGAGAGCCATTCCAACTCTATGATTCTATCCAAACAACAGCAACAACAACTAATTTTTCAAAATCAGAAGCAAGCTTGTGGTCACTTCCTCTTTTCTCTGTTTGTAACATTTTTGGCAATCCATGTGTCTCCAGTGGCAGGGTCCCATGACAAAAAGTGGCCTTCAGGCACACAGGAGTTGCCTATGCCTGATTTAAGGGAAGAAAGAAGACCAAACTCACTGCAAGGTGATTAAATAGGTTAAGCCAAATATTGTAAAAATTGCTAGATCAGTGATAGGGAACACACAGTCCTTCAGATGTAGCTGGTCTAATGCTGTTATCATCCCTAACCAGTGGCTGTGGTGGGAAGGGTTCATGAGAGTAGAACTGCAGCCCAATAGTATTTGGGAGAGCCTGATGTTTCCCAGGTCTGTTACGAATGCTGATGGTTCCACACATCCAAATTACACCTAGGACGAGAGGCAGGCAATTGACATGGCAGAGTGTGGCTCGGTGTCTTCATCTCTCACAAGGAGTGTACTTGTGTGTATGTCTCCACGTGCACAAAATGGAGAGCCTTTTCTCCATCACATCCTCATTGATTTCATTTTCTAGAGATAAAGGGGTACAGAAACTTTGCAAGTATAAAACAGAATGAGTATACCAGACCTGATTTATTATGTCCTTTTTTTTTATTATGTGTGAAATTGGAGGACAGAGGAAGCTATTATGTGCTTTCCAGTCAACTCCAACTTATGGCAGCTCTCTCTTAGGGTTTTCTTGGACAGTTTTATTCAGAGGATATTGGCCATTGCCTTCCTTTAAAGTTGGAAGAACGTAACTTGCCCAGTGGGTTTCCATGGCTGAGCCAGGATTCAGCCCTGGTCTTCTTAATCCTCGTCCCAAAACTCTGACCACTGTACCACACCAGCTCTCAAGGAGGAAGTTACCTAATTCAGACTATATTTGTCAACCAAGCCCACTATTGGCAATTGGTCTCTGGCAGAAGATCCTTCCTTAATCAGGTCCTTTTAACTGGAGAGACAAGGATCAAACCAGGGGTTTATGCATGTAAAGCATAGTGAGAGAGCTTCCATATCTTCATTGCCACCTCTTCAGTTTGTCCACTTTGTGTTTTCTCTAGGTTCCTTCAGTGCTCTTTGCCCCATGCCACCTGATGTCTCTTCTGACCCTTGGGATTAATTCAGCTATGGTCTTGGATTGCGGCTACACGGAAAGTTTGGTGTTACCTGTATCTTTTTTGTCTTCTATTCCCCACCACCACCATTCTTCAGTATCAGTAAGGCAGGATGAATCCATTAGTCATGAGCACTTGGCTCCCCATACCAACTAATTAAACTGTAGCCTTGGGAGAACATGTATTTATTCTTTGGATTTATATCATGTTTTTCCCCAAAAAAATGAAACTCAAGGTTCGTTTTAATGATAAAATATGATGAAATGAATGCAATTGAAATGTAAAACAAGTTCAAGCATAAAATATTAAAAGTACTGTTAAACATATCAACAAAAGCAGTTGTCATTAACAGTGAGATGAGCAAAGGGGAACAGAGTTTCAATGTAGATTAAACGTAAAAAAAAAAACACCTTTGCCTAACCATTGAGATGTTAAGTGAATACAGGGAGAGAGAACAGATAAAGCAAAATAAAACTTTTTTTTTATTCTTTATTACAGTCATTGAAACTCATAGTGGCCTTCATACCATCAATCTCATCAGACTCATATCAGCATCTTCCACATACTAGTTAGATGATTTTCATTTGGACCACACCCTAGGAGTTTATAAATGAAGCCAGAGTTAAATGTACAACAGAAATGACAAGCATCAGTTCAGTCAACATTATGATGGTTCTGTCTTTTTTTATCCTTCTGGAGTATATTTTCTGTGCATCTTTTAGTCCTGAGGTGCTGAAATGACTTCTTTATAATTAAGATATCTACTGATGATTCCAAAGTGGTTGTATGTGCTATTTAGCACATTTGTTTGGCCTTCTATATCATCAGGAGAAGGGAGAGGGTCTTCCCTGTGGCAGCTCCCACCCTCTGGCACTCTGTTCCGTGGAAAACTAGATTGGCCTCCTCCCTGCTTTCCTTTCGCCAACAGGCAAAGACCCTTTTCTTTAAAGCAGGGTCTTAATGTAAAAGCAGGAGAGTATTTTATTTATTTTTTAACTTTTGTATGTTTTTAGAATGATTTAATATTGTTTACATGTGGTGGTTTTAATTGTTTTTACATTTTATTATGAATGTTTTTAATTGACTGTTTCTGGAAGCCACTTTGGGTCCCATTCTGGGAGAAAAGCAGCACGCAAATGAAATAAATAAATAATATGAATAGCATCGGCGAAGCATCCTTGGATAGAACAGAAATCTATCCATTATTTCAAAGTGACTGTATATGGTATTTAGTGCATGTATTTGGCCTTCTCTATCATAAATAGCATCAATGAAGCATCCTTAGCTACTTGCAGATTTATGAAGGAATCCCAGTTTTGAACTGCTGGGGAGCCCTTCCTTTGGGAGGAAAAGCTATTCACAAGTAAGTTGACACCAAGAATTTTGTTAAAGCATTCGTACTATGAGAACTAATATTGGATACATTCAGATGGAATATTTCTCTGTGCCCATGAATGCGCTTCTTCCCTGCTCCAAACCAGGCTGTAAGATACAAGAAATAACAAGCCAATGCTCCTACGAATCTGTAATTCAGAGGACTGAAAAATGTTGTGTCTGAACTATCCTATGGATATGCTCAAACTGTCTTGTAGCAATTCATAAAGTCTTACAAAATTCATTATATTAACCACTATGTGTTTGATAGGTATAGAAAATAGTATATTATTTAGGGAAAGAATAACTACAGTAAATCCCCTGTATACATGGGGGATACATTCCAGGACTTACCGTGGATGGTGAAAAACATGGATACTTCCCTCTCTTCTGCTGTGCAGGTATAGCGATGTGAGGCTGAGGGAGACAAGAAAGAAGAAAAGACAACAGCAAGGTGTGCAGGGGAGACTGTAGTAAACTGAGGGGAGAGGGAGGCAGAAGGGAAGCTGGGCCAGAAGACAGAGAGAGGGAGAGAGACAGCGCAGGAGGGTGGGAGACGGACAGAAACAGAGGCAAGAGAGGAAACTGTTTGCAGGCAGGAATTGTGGGGAGAGCCACCAAGGAAAGAAAGAGAAGGAAAAGAGGGTAAAGAGGGGAAAACATCAGGACCGCACTGCAGTACAGGTAACTGAAATCGTGTCTACTGCTCACATGGATGCGGAGGACCCGCTGCACACAGATTGGCTCCAGGCTCTTTGAAAGACCGTATCCCCCAATATGAGCATGCCTGAGTTTTAAGACCTTTGAAGGAGGGTTTTCTCTTCGTCCCACCATTATCACTGGCCCATCTAATGAGGATAATGGAGAGGGCCTTGTCGGTGGCCGCTCCCTCCCTTAGGAAGGCCACTTGGCCCCCTTTCTGCACTCTTTCTGCCAGCAGACGAAACCTTTCTGTTTACTCAGGTGTTTGATTATTAACTGTTACAGGAAGTCTTTTAATTGGTATGTGTTGTATTTGTATGTTTATCATTAGTTTATGTTTTAACTGCTTCTTAAAACTGTTTTAAATCAGTGTTTCAATATGATGGCTTAATTGTTTTGTAAGCTTTGTGCCATCCATTGTTTTAACTGTGTTCTGTTTTAACTTAACCTGTGACCTGCTTTGGGTCCCATATTGGGAGAAGGATGGGATATAAATATAAAATAAATAGAACAATCATTCTTTTCTAAAATAATCTCTGTGGTTGCAATCCTTTAGGGAGCTGGAATACCAGCTGCTGGAGCAGAGCACCGTGGATACTGGAACCGCCAAAGGACAGAGTCTTCCCTCAGTGATGGGTAATTCATCTTTTTTTTTTTTTATGTGAGAGGGTTGCTTCTGATTTGAACTGTTTTGAGGAAGGATGTCTTAATCCTTGCTTATTAGAGTTAAAAAAGTAAAATCAGCAGGCAACCTGTCTTCATGAAAGTCAATAGAAATGTGCTTTCTGGAGCTTTATTGGACCTAAGAAGCAATGGTTTGTGGGCCTTAGTAAAGCCTCTTTGTTCTAACAGTGAGCGTGTGGATTAATTCAAGGAAGGGAGAAAAATATGCAGTATACTAGATTTCAGTTCATTTAGTTCTGTATCTTTAATATGAAAGATTAACCTAATTTGGCAGAGCATAAGTATATTTGGTCATGTTTCTTTAAATTCCTGATATTGCAAGTGTTCTGTTAGGCTGGTGTTTCACAGAAAAACTGTGTGTTTTAATGTTTGCATTTAGAAGCAGCACATCTCTGCCTTATCTGTACTGTTTTCTCAGCATGTTCTGCATTTGGATCCAGTCAGTTGATGTTGATTTCAGATCCATTGGACAAAACTGTTCTCTATGTTTTCAGGTTCTGTTCCAGAAGAAATTGTAGAAGACATAAAAGGTAAAGCGAATCTCTTTATATCGCTAATATCTTAGCTTTTCCCCTTCATAAATCCATTAGATGCAACAGATTGTCACACTCCAATAAAATATTTATAAGTACCTCCTTTAATAGTGCTAGTTGAATGGCAGCAACTAATGCTGCAGTAATTCTCCAAAACCAAATGAAATTTAGTTTTTCTTTTGGGAATCTTGCAAACTAGCTCTGTGGATGTTACACACAATTAAAATAATCTCATATTAGACTGGGCAGCCTACAAGATGCAAGACATATGCACTTGAAAGCTTTGCTCCCAGCTCTTGCTTTCATGAGGTACAGATTACTTGCAGACTTGTCACTTTGGATATGTTGGGAGACCGAAGAATACTCTGACACCCATATATAGTTCACAACATTCTGCAAGAGAAGATGGCATCTCCCAGATAATTGATTTCATTTACTATAGGTTTCATGGAGGAGATTTATAAAGACTTGCACCCTGCCTAACTATCTACTTCATTTTGGGGGCTCCACATTTGTTCCTAAGGAGGGGAGCAGATCAGTTTGCACAAAAGACGCATACACTATGATAATCATCTTTAAATATTTGAAGCAACGTCATGTAGAGGATGGAGCAAGCTTGCTTTCTGCTGCTATAGAAACTACAAGATTGAGCAAGCTTGTTTTCTGCTGCTCCAAAGACTATGACATGAGGTAATGAATTGATTTTACAAAACCAGGGAGATCCCACATGAACATCGGAAAGAACGTACAGTCCTGACAGTAAGAGCTGTTTGACAGTGGAATAGATTGTCTCTGACTGTGGTGGCCTTTCCTTCTTTAAAAAGATGGCCATCTCTCAGGAGTGCTTTCGTTGTGTATTCTTTCGTGGCAGAGGGTTGGACTCGATGGCTCTTGCAGCTTCTACCAACTCTGTGACTCAATGAGTCAATGAATTTGCTTCCTCAACTGAAAATAGCAGGAACTTCATAGGCACAGAATTTCACATATACACTGTAGTTCCCTCACTCAGAACTAATAATTGTATCTGGACGCTTTGGCCATCCG
Source organism: Cyclura pinguis (assembly GCA_030412105.1). Taxonomy (NCBI): domain Eukaryota; kingdom Metazoa; phylum Chordata; class Lepidosauria; order Squamata; family Iguanidae; genus Cyclura; species Cyclura pinguis. The sequence goes on from CM059599.1 coordinate 384,031,409, forward strand.
AGAGATTATTTAAATAGTAATTGATAATACTCTATAAACCCTTTTTCTTTCTTTCTTTGAAGTTCGTACTTGCTTCGTGAGTGACCTCCAGCGGGGGCTAAAAATTCAGGCAGCGAAATTCAATATGGATGGCAATGCTGAGGTATGTGAGGAATAAAGGTAAATTTCCAATTCAATAGAGGAGACTTGATTTTTTAAAAAAAATTAGATTTCTTTTATCAGTTCACTTTCTGCTGTTGATTCTATTGTAGCGTCCCACCCCACCTCCTGATGTAGATTATCCCCTGGATGGGGAGAAGATTTTGCATGTCAATGGAGCAATTAGGTGAGAAGAATGACAGAGTTTTGCATTATTATGGGGGCTTATATTATTCCTCTCTCCCATTAATGTACTGGTTTGGAACAGCAATTCTACTAGGTGTCATCTGTGGCTCACAGTCCGTTCCCCTAGATATTACTTGCTGCAAGAACAGAATGCAAATACCTTGAGGCGATTGTTCCAAGTGTTACCATCCATGAGGTTAATGCAGGAGTTAAGATCATGTAATGCTTTTGAATTCATTTGGAAAGGCGGAAGGGGATGGATGATGTGCTTTAGTGTCTTAAAAAAAAATGGTCCTTTGTTAAGCATATGGCTTACCCAAAGCCTCCTTTTGTTTCCTATCAACAGAGATTCTGTGGTCGAAATACTCTTTGAGCAGGATAATGAGGAAAAATCAGTGGCCACTCTAATCCTGGACTCACTTATGGAGGTACCACAACTAAGCTGGGTTATTGTTGCTTTTCAGGTGCCCACATATCTCTGTTAACAACGAACTCCTTCTTCCAAGGCCCTTGCCCGCTATACATTTACAGTGCTGTGATTCCACTTTAACTGCATGGCTGCACCCTGTGAAATCCTAGAATTGGCAGTTTAGGGAGGGGTATTGAGAGTTCACAGCCAGAGAGCTTCCCTTGTGCCTCCCCAGATTCCACGATTCCATAGGTTGTTGCAATGGCAGTTAAAGTGGAATCATAGTGCTATAGCTGTGTGGTGTGGAAGAGCTCCCAGTTCCATCATAGTGTGGACAGACATTCAAACTCTGCAAAATAGCTGGTCATCTCACCTGCTGCTTTTTGAGAGCTCACATTTCCAAGGACTCTCCAGGCCATTGCCCTTAGTGTAAGTGCCCATCCTTTCCTTTGAGTGTACCTCCTCCCTCCCAAAAAATAATAATTATTGCCACCACTTATTTCACTGGACCAGTGGCTGCTGGTGATGAGGAAGAGATCCTCCTACGTATTTACCTCCTACATCAGCTGAATGGAATGATTTCTTGCTGCGGCTTCTGTTGGGCAGCATATACTTGGTTCTCCAACCTGCTGTTGTATAAACAAGCCCAATAATATCCAGAGATAGAAAGGGAGCAAGATAATACCTCAAATGCCAACAACCTGCCTTTTCTTTTTTTTTCCCCCCCTGGCAAGAATAGTGTCACCACATTGATTGTTAAACAGAGAACGCTGCAACCAGCCAAAATAATGTGATTCCACCCTCTTCCCTATACAAGGAGAATGGTAGAAGCCATTCTAGGTAAAGAATAGCAAGTTCTTGGAAAAGTGAGCCCATAACAATAGGAAGCCAGTTTACTCTTTACAGTCAACCCTCCGCATTTACGGGCTTAACATTTGTGGATTTGATTATTTGAAGATTAGTTCCTGCCACCACTGCCCTACACCATTTTTAACAGGAATGTATAATTCTTGCCTTGTATTCCCAGTCTCTCTGCAAGCCTCATGAAACTGAGAGACTGCTTGTACGTCCCTATTAAAAATGGTCTAAGGCAGCAGCAAGTCCCACCAGGCCCTAACCCAGAACCCTGCCACCTCAAAGGCTGAACTGAGTGGCTGGCATAGTTTTTTGCGTGTGCTATATGTGGTTTGAGAAGCCTGTAGATATTCATGGTTTTTCAACTTTCATGGAGGTCCTGCACCCCTAACCCCCGCAAATATGGAGGGATGGCTGTACCTGCAGATTTCTGCCTACAAGAGATATGCTGACCTGGCCTGTAATGGGTCTTGTTGAGTTTATGGGTCAAATGAAACCTTTCACCCCCTTTTTTGCTAGTGCCCAATAGACACCAGAAAGCAGTTGGCTGAGAACTTGGTGGTCATCGGCGGCACTGCTTTGTTGCCCGGATTCCTGCACAGGCTAATGGCGGAAATCAGATACCTGGTGGAGAAGCCCAAGTACAAGGAGATATTGGGCTCCAAGACCTTCCGTGTGCACACCCCACCTGCGAAGCCCAACTGTGTGGCCTGGTTAGGAGGTTAGTCTGAAATAATTTTGGGAGGAGGGGCGGGAGGGGCGAGACTGGGGTTGCGAGGCGTATTCGTTTGGGCCTCTCATCTCCAGCCTTGAACAGTGAGTGAGAATCCTCCTCCTCGGGACTCCCTATTTAATTTCATGAATCCTAGAGATGTTCCATGTCAAGCTGTTCATGGTTTTAAACACCTTAATTTGCAATAGCTAAACTTCTCTGTGTCCTAAGGAGTCTAAGTATAGTGTAGCGGGAAATTGACCCTTTAATGTTAACAGAGTCTGTTAGTAGACAGTTTCTGCTCTGAGCAGAGTCCTGCACGAATCCTTGGAGTCTGCTGGCTACCCGCCAGTTCCCGAAGTTTCTAGAGAACTAGCGTACTTACCCAGCATTGCCTGGGTTATTTTCCTTTTCAGAACTCACCAAACTGTCTTCTCCAATACCTATAACTTTTCCCCATATTTCCAATGCAATCTGTATTCAGAGTTATTTACATACACAGTTTGGGTTCCTGAGGGAATACGCTGCCCTCCTCCTTGCTGCTAGGCATCAACTCCGTAGCAACCAGCCTATTCCAGTAGCTGTAACTATTCCCCATATTCCCAATCCAGTCTGCATTCAGAGTTGTTAACATACAGAGGTTGGGTTCCTGAGGGAATACACTGCCCTCCTCCTTGCTGCTAGGCCTTATCTCTATAGCAACTGGCCAGAGGCCCAAGAGCTCTCTGGCTGGGAATTCTAAAGGCCTTTCCCTGAACTGCCAGCCCCAGGATTACATAAAATCTTCACAGCCAGCCAATCATATGAGGTCTTCTCGCCTCACTCACCCAATCGTATGAGGTCTTTGCCTGCCTGACGCAGACAAACAGACAAACTCACAGACAAACTTTGACTTATATATAGTAGATTCTTACAAAATGATGTAGTGTCAGCAGATAAGCAACAGAAGTCCATGAAAATCTATGATAATGGAGTCTGCCATTATCTGGGCAACACAGTGCGGGGGGATATAGTCTCTCCTCCAGGTAAACAAAGAGTTAAGGATGCGTTTGTTAAATTAAGTTACATTTATTGAGGGTCAGCATCATATTGGGAGTAACAGAAATCAAGAGAGACCATTGCCCAGTGAGGATGATGAGTTTTGGGAGAAGCACGGAAGCATCAATATGCTTCCAAGTGAGAGATTATAAAAACACAGAAAGGCATGGAAAGAGACAAAGAGAGTGGAATTTGGGGGCTGATGGAAAGATGCAGGGATGCTACCTGCTTCATCTTCCTTAGGGAAGCTTGCTCATAAGCTGCACCGAGGGGTCCAAGATTCCCAGATTTCCATGACTATCCAAGACCCAGACCACCACTGGCGTTGTGAGTAGAATAGGAATGTTCAGCTAGGCCTGGTAGGGCTTCTGTTTCTTTTTAATCTTGGCTGTTTGTGTAACTTTACAGCTGCTTCCAAGTAACATCTGAAGGAAGGTGCTTTCATGGATAAGATACCTTCTTGATAATAGAAGATTGCTTGCTTGGAATAAAAGCTTTCCTTTAAAGATCTCTTCTCTCCGCGCTCTCTTCACATGCGTTTGCTCGGTGTGTGCACACATACAGGGATCTCACCTCCTACAGGAGGGGAAGGGAAAATCTCTGCAGAGGCAGAAAGGTGAAAGTTAAATCTGTTAGTAACTTCCCACTCAGTTACTGAATCATGTGGAGTTAATTAGTGGGTGGTGGCAGCTAGATAATCCTAAGGGATCCCCTCTCCTACTCAAGAGCAGGAGACAGGGCCAGAGAGCCCTTTACAAAATCATACAAACTCACCAGTATCAAGCATTATTTCCAAATGATGCATGTCACACTTGTTCTTTGTATCACACACTGGTTTTCTGGCTAGCATCTTATCTGCAGAACACATTGAGATGTTTCCTGACGTGGCTCCAAATGCTTTGTGCATGGTTGGCATAACTTGAAATTTGGAAGAACTTACAACATTTAGTCTCTAAGCAGACCTTTTCTTCAGCATGGTTCTAGCGTCCTTCAGCCCTGGAGCACACTCTTCCATATAGAAACCACTACCTTATTTCTGAGTGGTTCTGCATCATTTCCAAACTGGTAGGCACTGAACCAGCTGCTTGAGTTCACTGTTGACAGAAGTGATCAAGATTATGTGTACATTTTGAATGTATTCACTAAAAACTCTGTATGAGGTTAACTTGGCTATGCATGTGTATGTACGTGCCTTCAAGTCACCTGTAGATTTGTGGTGACCCCCATCAATTTCATAGGATTTTCTTAGGCAAGGAATACTCAGAGGTGGTTTTGCCAGTTCCTTCCTCTGAAGTATAGCCTACAGGACCTGGCATTCGCTGGAGGTCTCCCATCCAAGAATTAACCAGGGATGACCCTGCTTAGTTTCTAAGAGCAGACAGGCTCTGGTGGCTTTGTGATATTTAGGCCAACCTGGCTATACAAAAGGGTACCGTATTTGCCAGCGTATAAGACGTACCAGCATAAAAGATGCACTCCATTTATACGCCAGCAAATAGGGTAAACTCTTAAGGATAAGGCTGTAATTGTACTTCTATTTCCTGCCACCTTTCTGTTGTTTAAACGTTTTTTGTTTGTCTCATGAATCACAATTTGTCTTTTGTTCTACATTACAGGAGCCATTTTTGGAGCCCTCCAAGACATCCTTGGGAGTCGTTCAGTATCAAAAGAATACTACAACCAGACGGGACGCATCCCTGACTGGTGTTGCCTCAGTAACCCTCCTTTGGAAATGATGTTTGATGTAGGGAAAACGCCTCCACCCTTGATGAAAAGGGCCTTTTCCACTGAGAAGTAGAATTCTGTCTGAGGCAGGAGGTTGCTTCATGTTACAGCACACCCTTCCTTGCTTCTCTTCCTGATGTTAAATGGTGATAGAGCTGAATGCAGATTGTGTCTCAGACTTGCAAGATTCAGTTCTGGATCAGTGGACGTGATGTTGGCCTCTTCTGTCCTCTTGTGTCACCCACACCAACTTTAGATAATGCCCCCTTGTTGTGTTTATTTATTATGTACAGTAATTACCAAACAAAGTTACAAGCCTTCAATCTTTATTATTATTTAAAGCATTTAAAACTGAAACTTCTTAGAACCCGCAACTGCACATGGCGCTTTGTCTTCCAAGCCCAGCATATTGTTTTATTTCACATTAGTAGGTAAACATTAAAAACATTAAAAAAAAACCTCCATAACATTGTATATGTCTCCACCCTAGAAGTCTGTTGAAAGATAGCTTTTGGTTGTGGTAAAAGTGGGATAAGTGAAGAGAAGTGTTTTCTTTAGGAAGAGTCGTTCTGGAGCCCTGGTAGCGCAGTGGTTAAATGCTGGTACTCCAGCCACAAGGTTGTGAGTTCAGTCCTGCAGGGATCCCAGTTGACTCAGCCTTCCATCCTTCTGTAAGTCGGTAAGATGAGTACCCAGCTTGTTGGGGGCAGTTAGGGAGTGGTTCGCACTGATAAGCAGTATAGAAATGTAACTGCTACTATCACCCTCCTGCTCCATGCTAATTCTTCATAAGTGGAGGTAGTTGGAAGAAACAGTTGCTTGCTTCTAGAAAAGACAGCCAAGACTCAGGCAGAGAAGCACTCTTGTGTAGGTAGACAAATTATTCAAAAAGTAATTCTGCAGGAGAAGTTCTTCCAAGACGAGTGATGATTTGCAGAGCCTGGAAATTAGTTTGTTAAAAAAAACTCAATGGCTGGAATTCAGGATGGGGCTTACAGCTATGTAAGTGGACTTATGTCTGCTGGAGATAGACTTGAATTGAGAGTTTTGCAGTGTCTGCATTTGCCAATGGGCTGACGTAATTTTACTAGATAGAGAAACCACCATCAAAGAGACTGATGTGCAGTGGGCACCAATATGCACAGAGGTCCATTGTGGAGGGGGGAGCAGGTCTGCTTTTCCATCTCTGACTGGAGATGGCAGCTCCCTTCCAAGCCTCCTGTAGTACCCTGCCACCCAGCTTATACAACCCTTGCTTTCCCCTTTTAAATCCCCCACCTTACTGAGTAAGGGGTAAAGCCTCTCTGGTCTTATTCAGAAAAAAATTAATAGTCTGTGGTAGCGTGTTTCTGTAAAAATTAAAATTGATGAAACAGTACTCTGCTAAATCAGAAATTATAAAAATAGAATATAATCTTTATTAAAATGGCAAACAGGGGAAAGATATTGGGTACTACAAGTATATTCAGGCAAAATAGAACTTCCAAAAGTATTTAACCAGTTTCTTCAGCTTAACACCGCATTCAGGGTCAGAGCTTCCCTACACACCCTGACCTCTGGCTCCCTTTTCTGCTCTAAAGCTAAATTCCCAAGTTTAGGTCACCTCTTCTGATTGAACTCAAAATAGATTGATTTCTTCCCTGCCTCTCACTAGGCCCCTGAGAAGATAATCCCACTTATTCAAACAACCTCCCTTAGCTAACTGAAAAATTCTCGCTCGAAACTCTGCCTGGAAATCTCACTTCAGGAAGACCCCAAAAATGCAAGTCATTGTCTTATATAGAGCTCGTCCTCCAAAAGTTCAGCCCCTCTCATGCACCAAGGGGCTGGGCTTCTCTCTTACCCAGAGCCACCTGGGATATATGATGACCAGTTGCCAGGGCTGCCCTGTCAATTATGCACCCCCAGACTCTGCCAAATCCAACTGTATACATGCTAGGGCAGAGCTTTCCAAACTTTTCATGTGGGTGACACGCTTTTTAGACGTGCATCTTTTCGCGACACAGTAATTCAGTTTTGCTAGCAAACCGGAGGTTAAACCTAACCCCATATAAGAGATACAGACACATGCATAAATTGTAATAGCAAAATGTATGGAGACACAACATATCTCATGGAAACCTTCCATATTTTTTTAAAAATATACGATTTATAAATAATAACACACATTTCCAAGATTGTAGGTGACGCACTTACACGCTTCTGTACACCCTCTGCTATGTCATTAAGTGTAAATGTGTGCTGCATGCTGCATATACACAACTGTAAGTCTAGAAAATCTAGTCTAAAAATTTACTCTGGAAGCCCTGGGTCGACTTATCCACAGGTCAATGCTAAGAGAAGGCCCGCCTGTGTATCATGGGGGAAAAAAGAAGGGGAAACTGAGGCTGCCTCTGCCCTCCTCAAGCTGAAAAACTGAAAAATTCCAGCAGGCATTAACTGTTTGTGTTCACCCTTCAGGCTGAATGGATGAAGAGGGAACTAAATTGGGGCTGCAGAATGTTTTAGGAGAGGCAATCAGGCATGGGACTAAGAGCTATGCTCATCACTAATAGTGTGGGAGATGTTTTTCCTTTGACTTATTCACAAATCATGGCAAATCCTGTAATTTTCTCCGCTCAGCCATGGAAACTTATTGAGCACCTCACATACTCTGAGCCCCAGAAAACGCCACGTTAGGGTTACCTTAGGGTCACCGTAACTTGGAAACAACTTGAAGACACACTACGACGACAACCGTGTATGGCAGACTGCAATACAGAATTGTGGCTAACGATTTTAAGAAGTCATTATGCCCTATGCCCTGTGAGGAGTGACTTAGGGAGCTGGGGGTGTTTAGCCTGGAGAAGAGAAAGTTAAGAGGCAACATAATAGCAATGTTTAAATATTTGAAGGGATGTCCTACGGAGGATGGAGCAAGCCTGTTTTCTGCTGCTCCAGAGACTAGGACACGGAGCAATGGTTTCAAAGTCTAGGGGAAAAGATTCCATCTAAACATTAGGAAGAACTTCCTGAGAGTAAAAGCAGTTCAACAGTGGAATTTACTGTCTCAGAGGGTGGTGGAGTCTCATTCTCTGGGGGTTTTTTAAAGAGAGGCTGGATGGCCACCTCTCAGGAATGCTTTGATGGTGTATTCCTACATGGCAGAAGGGGGTCAGAGTCAATGGCCCTTCTGGTCTCTTTCAATTCTAATTCATTAAGCGGCAATTTTTGTTATGCGACTTTGAGACAACTCTAGCTTCTGGTATAGGTCTCAGAGAGTTTTCTTGGCCACATTTCTTCACAGGGTTGCCACCGTTTCCTTCCTCGGAGGCTGAGAGAGCGAGGCCTTTTCAAGGGCACCCAGTGGGTTTCCATGACTGAAACGGGATTTTAACCCTGCTCTCTCAAGAGTCCAAGACCAACACTCTTGACAACGACAACGTGCCGGTTCTAAACCAGAGTGATAACACTGCTAATAAACGGCACCAATATTTTGCACTACTATCATCTGTTCCTTGGGGGCGCTGGTGCTTTTTAGTTAGAGTTTGTGTTTGGTTTAAAGTTGCCAGTGTGTTAATTGTCACTGTAAATGAATTCATTTTCCGATTAATGTTAATGAATTCACTTTGAAGTTTCCAAGCTCTGATTATTTGCGTTTGCAAGCTGATCAGATTATTTGCATTGGCAAGCTGATCAGAGGAATAATGTGGGGAAAAATTAATCACGCTCTCCACATAACAGTTATCTTCTTGTCACTCATCTCTTAAGGCACAGAGCTCTGCCATGCCTGGAGCTGAAATTGTAGGAACAATCCTGGAGCCCCTTCCTTCTCTTACTATTTGGTTGTCACATGCAAGTGATAAACCACGTTTCACGGAACAGGGTTTCAACAGACAAGAGTCAATGTAGTACAGAGGTTTGAATCTTGGGCCATTTCCGCACTAGACTGTTATAGCGCTATGATTCCACTTTCAACCTCCTATGGAATCCTGGGGTTTGCAGTTTCGGGAGGGGCCGGCCGGCCCCTCCCGAAACTGCAAACCCCAGGATTCCATAGGAGGTTGAAAGTGGAATCATAGCGCTATAACAGTCTAGTGCGGAAATGGCTTTGGACTAGGACTCTGGAGTACCAGGGCTCAAAGCCAGACTCAGTCACCCTTGGGTGACCTTGGGCAGGTCACACTCTCAGCTTAAGAGGCAATAGAAGGCTTTGATTGGTAGCCATGAGTCAAGTTTTGACCTGAAGGCACATAACAAGAAAGTACAAATTTAACATCGCCAGCTACACGTTGGAAACCTACCTGGGGAGATTTTTAAAACACTGGCAGGATTTTTAAAACATACACGCACTTTCAAATAGGAACTCCCTTTAGCCACTACCCTGCATACCAAAACAACAGATATTAATGTCTCTCTACACAAAAGGTGGGCAACTGTAGGGAGGCCAGGTGGGCATATTAGCTCAGGAGACCTTGGAGGACCGAAAAATTAAAGAATGATTAAAATACCCCCAAATGCTTCTGGGGGAAGCATTTTCACCTATTTTGGCATTTCAGAATAGGTCTCCCCTGAGCCTACATCGGCCGGGGGGGCGGGCGACACAAAATGTGGTGGAAGCTCACCCCATTCTAGTGAAAATTTTGAAACATTTCATGCAAAAAAAAAACCAAAACCTTAAAATTGTTTTTAACATCTGGGGCCCCCATGGTCTTCCAAATGTGGTAGAAATGCCTTCGACACCCCTTTGAGTGCATTTGGGGTGATCTGGAGCAAAAAAAATATTTGCATATTTACATATTTAAAAGGGTGTCGTATGAAAGATGGGGCAAGCTTGTTTTCTGCTGCTCCAGAGGTTAGGACATGGAGCAATGGATTCAAACTGCAGGAAAAGAGATTCCACCTAAACATTAGGAAGAACTAGAAACAGAGAACTGGTCCCAGGGTCCATTCTTGAACAAGGGTAGCCAACAACCAGACAGCCAGTTTACAAATGCTGAGAGCTTTTAAAGCATAAAGATGTTGCAAGTGCAGAACATTTAAGTACAAAACATGTATATCCATCACAGGTATGGAAATTAGTATTTCTTGAATGTCTCTAACAAGCTACATCTGATCTCCTAAGCAGGGAACACCAAATGACCATTAAGAGAGGACATTACCGAGGTTGTTCCAAACACTGACAATCCTAGATTTTTTTTAAAACTATGTTTCATTCTATTTTAACTGCCTGGCTCCCCACAGAAAAAGTGCTTGTAATTCTGCAAAAGGGGTATTAAATTAAGCTATGCTATTCCCAGGCTGTACTAGAGAAACCCTTTGAAGCTAGTTTAACTTTGGATTATATCTATGGATTCAGTCCTGATTGTGGATATCTACAGTCGTATCAGACATAAGGGTCGTGCAGCTTTCTAGATGTTGTCGGACTGCAGTTCCCAGCATTCTTCACATGGGGATCTGCCGGCTTAGGGCTGCTGGGAGTTTCAGTCCAACAAAACCTGGAGAGTTGCATGATTCTTCCGCCTGTGTTCAACGAAAAACAGTGGCCACGATAGGAGCAAATGTTTATTTTCCTGAAAAATCCTATGGAATTTATTTTACCTTCTACTAGGGTTGCCTACAGTCCTTTATTATGAGAGATATTTCTTCATTTGAGGGCCAGAAATTATAAGGCTGGCAGTTGTCCCTTATTATAGGCATGCCTCCTATTTAAGTGTGGGATGCTTTTCCTTTTATATAGACTGAACAAGACAGCAGAAGATCCTGCAGTTTGGGGAGCAGAAATGTGTGCATCGTGTAATTTATGAACGTGGACAACATATTCATCTTGCAGAGAAGCGCGGCTAAGTGAACTGAAATCAATACAGTCAGCCTTCCACCTTTGCAAGTTTGACTTTCACAGATTTGATTATTTTCCGGTTTCTCCGACCCCTGCTCCTCCACCTCAGGCACTGGTTTTCCAGGAGAACTTTCCATCTCAGCGGCTCCAGACCACCCCGACCTTTAAAAATCTGGCTCTGGTTCTCCCCCCGCTTCTCCACCAGCCACTGCCTGGCCACTCAAGGAGGGCCCACAGCCCAATTTCTCTCCCGATTCCCCACCACCCAAGGAAGGAGATGGGGGGGACGGAGGAACAATAGGGTCATCATGTTGACCACCCCCTTTCCTGACCCGGTTTGGACCCTGGGTATCTATTCTCCCCACCGTCCCTCAGCCTCCCACCCACAGCTGCGCACGTGCACGTGCACACATTTTGCAATTTGCAATTTTCCCACTTTTGCAGGGGTGTCCTGTGCCCCTTACCCTAGCAAACGTGGAGAATCAACTCTACTTTCATTTGGCATTCAGAGACAGAAGACAAACTTGTTAATAGCTACTTCCTGCATGGATCCCAGTAAAAGAAATGAAACAAGTAATTTTAAGCTAACGAGGAGATAAACAGGATGTTGGCTTAAAAAGACTCTGACTAAAAGACAAATAATTTATACATTTATATATATATCAGAGTACATTTATATATATATCAGAGTAAATTTTTAGACATTAAGACTAACATGTAAGTGGATGATAGAGGAAAATATAAGAATGACAAAGAAATATAAGAATTCATGCAAATTATGTATTATGCCAATCCTTCCAGTTGAGAAGATTAATGTGAAGTAATTTAAGATGTGTCGTATGTTCTGTATGTGTATAGGTAATCTCTTAGTTTTTTCTTAGTGTTTTTTTTATGTATTATGATTTGTGTATTGTGTGTTACGCTGTATTAAGATGAGTTTGTGTAATGTATGTGTGTTGTTATTTGTTGTTATGTTTAATAAAATTTATAATAAAAAATTAAAAAAAAATAAAGTACTTATAGGGTCCAAAGATTAAGAAAATAGCTACTTCCGGCATATCATGATGTTTGGCTGTCTTTTATTACTATTTTGAAAACCCGACAACGCTATCTTCTATAAATCTCAAGGACTGCCCTCGAGAAACCTTAATAATAATAACCTGAATAACCCCAGTTATTCTTGAGTTCAGTCCAGTTGTGAGCCTCCATCCACACCCACGGAATTATCTGCATCAACTAACATTACATATTTGCCGAACGACTTACATTCCCAAGTGATTCTACTTTAGTTGGCAGAGGCAATTTGGTCCGTTTGCAGTCTCCGCTGGAAATTGATCTGGGCCCAAATATCAGCCTTTTTCAGTGAGGGCACCTGGAAATGTTTTCGGCTAAAGGGATCCTTCCTTGACACAGCTGCAGCCATTTACCTTCCTAACATCAGCTGGAAAGCTGACACTGGCATTTGGTTCTGGGCACTTTTCCAACTCGGGTCTACTCTGAAGGAGTCGGGGCAGAGTTAGTGGTCTCGGAGGTTGCACAGCTGGATGAGCCATGGATGGAGAATTCTCCCTAGAAAGTTACTTAGACCAGTGCACAAGCCAGGTAAAATCAAGCATCATGAATTTAGTCCACTTTAACATACCTTGGGGGCGGATGGGTTTCTAGTCATTCCCCCGTTTACCAGGAGAAATTGCAAAGTAGTTGCATGCTGTTTTTCTGCTGCTCTTAGTAATCACAGTGCTAACTGATCTTTAGTCCAGACCTTGTGAAAGGGCCATTGCTCAGAAGAAAATTGCCTATGATTCTGCTGTAAAGATTATACAGTTACATTATTTCTGCTGTACTTCTTTGTCATAGATTATTGATTTATTAATTTGAAAGCAAACAGATTCACAGACTCACAATTACAGTCAAGGAAATACACGTTCAAAGAAAAAGAAAAGGAACCAACGCTGAAACACAACACACTAAACATAAAGTGCTGAAAGCTAACCGACTAAAACACTAAATTACTGAAACACCAAAGGGCTCTGAGCTCTGCAAACCAAACTGTAAAGAAAAAGAAAAAAAGAAAAATTGGAAAAGAAAAAACATGTTACTCTACTACTACAGATCCAAGTAAGTAATCTTGCTAGAATTACTCGTGACCCTAGCCACAAATTATTGCGTTGTTAGATTTATTGTACTTCCAATTATAACAACTGTGGATGATGAGGGTGGGGCTGAGAGAAAGTGGGTTGTTTCATCCTTTTACCTGTTTTACCAACAGTCAGATATGAGATCGGAATTGCAGATTCCTGCTCTGCAGGCTACCTTTGCACTGCACTGGCCCTCATTGGTACTCCTCATGTTTCCAAGTGGATTCCCTATATGCACCTGCCTAGGATCCAAAGTTTGCAGGAGGGGGCTCCCCATCTCCCACCGGTAAAGACAATAGGAAGTGGCAGGACCTGGCCTTCTTAGTTGTGGCACCCTGGTTGTGGAATGTCCTCCCCTCGAAAATCTGATTGGTTACCAACGTCAATTTCTTTCCTGTGCCCAGTCAAAAATGCAACTTTTTACTCAAGCCTTGGGGGACTAATTTACGTGGTTTTAAATTGTAGTATCTTTTGGAGTTCTTTTAATTCCTCGTTTGGGCTAACACATTTCTGTCTTGTTCAAATTATTTGCAATTTTAATCTGGAAGTGTCCTCAATTGTTCTTGTAGGATAATAACCTGAAATTCCATGATAAAGGTGGTTATGCACGCTGTCTTGTATGTATATGCCTGAGCGCTGCCTCCCATTGCTGGGGTGACACCCTCTTTGTAAAGTGCAAGCAGATATTTCTTGAGGTTGAGGTTGCCTCAGGAACAGGGACGGAGATTACGAACGATGTAAGCATTTTAATGAATAAGGGAATAAAACGAGCGTGCCGGAGCCAATACATCGGATGGCTGCAACGGGATATCTTGAAGAGGTGAAAAAGAGGTGGAAAAAAAAGATGAAAAATAGTATTTGTTTGTTTAAAAATAGCTAAGGTGCTATCTGGTTTAAGCCATATTACGTACAATGTATGGTTCCCCATATCGTCCTCCTCTCCTTTGGGGGAACAGGCTGCAGCTCTGTTACCTTGTGAGGAAACTTTTCCTGTGATTTCTTGGACTGGCAGGGAGTTTGAACTAGGTGGCCCTCCATGATCCTTTCTGTTTAGAGTCATATGTCAGGTAAATGTACTTCCCATGCTCCCATCTGTATGTGCCCTCAACTAACCTTGACTTATGGCAACCCCATGGATTTCATAGAGTTTTCTTAGCAAGGAATACTTAAGAGGTGGTTTGGCTAGTTCCTTCCTCTGAAATACACTCCGACATTTCATGGATGAAAACCAGGACACATGTGGTCAAGCAGAGTCAGAGTCCATTTCCGTACTAGGCTGTTATAGTGCTATGATTCCACTTTCAACCTCCTATGGAATCCTGGGGTTTGCAGTTTTGGGAGGGGTCGGCTGGCCCCTCCCAAAACTGCAAACCCCAGGATTCCATAGGAGGTTGAAAGTGGAATCATAGCGCTATAAGAGCCTAGTGTGGAAACGACCAGAGTGTGGTGAAGACGGTAACTGTTATTAATGAGGAAGAACACACAAACCAGGAGAGATTGCAGCAGTTTATTTCTGCCTGAGCCTACCGGAAAGGACAGGACCCCACCCCTCCTATCATAGAGCTGGAAGAGACCACAAAGGCCACTGAGCCCAACCCCATTCTGCCGTGCAGAAAGACACCATCAATGCATTCCTGACAGACGGCCAGCCCGTTTAAAAACCTCCAAAGAAGAAGCTCCACCACACTCCCAGGCATTGCATTCCGCTATCGAATTGCTCTTGCTGTCAGGAAATTCTTCCTAATGTTTAGGTGGAATCTTTTTTCCTAGACTTTGAAACCATTGTTCCATGTCCTAGTCTCTGGAACAGCAAAAACAGGCTTGCTCCACACGACATCTCTTCAAATATTTTAACATAGTTATTATGTTGCCGCTTAACCTTCTCTCCTCCAAGCTAAACATACCTCGCTCCCTAAGCCACTTCTCACAGGGCTTCATGGTTTCCAGGCCTATCATTTTGGTTGCCTTCCTCTGGACACATTCCAGCTTGTTCCTTCCTGAACTGTGGTGCCCAGAACTGGACACAGTATTCTAGGTGGGGTCTGATCGGATAGGGTCATCCTTCTCCCGCCTGCTGAATGAACTGGGTGTAAACTGCTTTTGCACCTTGAATTTAGTTTGCAGCAACTGAAGTCCCACTCTATTCTGCTTTGGTTAGACCTCATCTGGAATACTGTGTTGAGTTCTAAGCCCTCAATTCAAGAAGGATATCGACAAGCCAGAGTGTGTCCAAAGGAGGGCAACCAAAATGGTGAAGGGTCTGGAGGCCATGAAGCCCTATGAGGAGCGGCTTAGGGAGCCGGGGATGTTTAGTCTGCGGAAGAGAAGGTTAAGAGAGGACATGATAGCCATGTTTAAGTATTTGAAGGGATGTCATGTTGAGGAGGGAGCAGGCTTCTTTTCTGCTGCTCCAGAGACTAGGACAAGGAGCAATGGATTCAAGCTGCAGGAAAGGAGATTCCACTTGAACCTCAGGAAGAACTTCCTGACAGTCAGAGCCGTCCGGCAGTGGAAGATGCTGCTTCCATGGAGTGTGGTGGAGTCTCCTTCCTTGGAGGTTTTTAAGCCGAGGCTGGATGGCCATCTGTTGGGAGAGCTTTGATGTGTGTTCCTGCATAGCAGGGGGTTGGACTGGATGGCCCCTGGGGTCTCTTCCAACTCTGTAGTTCTATGAAATAAACTGAGGACAAAGGAGGAAAGTGGGAAGGGGAGAGAGAACTGGGAAGTTTTAAAAGCAGCAGAAAAAGTGGGACAACAGAGGATTAATCAGGACCGCTCTTGCCAAACTAGGACAGTTGGATGGCGTGAAATCCATGATGTCACTTTAGGAGTTCAAAACTTGGTTGGTACAAACAGTGGTGCTTAGTAGTGCAGTAGTTTGAGTGTTGGGCTACAACCCTTGAGAACAGGGGCTGTTTCCGCACTAGACTGTTAAAGCACTATGATTCCACTCGCAACATCCTATGGAATCCTGGGGTTTGCAGTTTCGGGAGGGGCCAGCCGGCCCCTCCCGAAACTGCAAACCCCAGGATTCCATAGGATGTTGCGAGTGGAATCATAGCGCTATAACAGCCTAGTGCGGAAGTGACCAGAGTTCGATTCCCCATTCAGCCAAGGATACTCACTAGGTCGTCTTGGGCAGGGTAACATACTCTCAGCCCCAGAAGACCCCATGATAAGGTCGCCATAAGTCAGAAAGGAAGACAACGATAAAATTTTGAAGGACTCCAAAGTGTAATTGTTTGCTTTTTTCTTACAGGATGACCTTCCACCAGCTAGCCCACAAGGATTCGCTTCCCTGAGCCCCTTCGTAAGCCATCTGCCCGCCACCCCGTCTCTGGATGTATCATTTAGTCCTCCGCCGGACGAAATCAAAGATTTCTCTTCTATGGACCTCAGCTTCCTGCCGGACGATTTGGACCAGGATAACAAAGAGGACGGCAGACCGCCGAGAGATCCACACGGGGCTCGGCCAGGAACACGAGCGAATGGGGCGTCCTCGGATGGCAGCCGTCTGTCCCAACCGAGAGACGACAACCCCCTCCAGTCACTGTCCGACCCGGCGAGGGCCTGCCTCCCCATGACGCCAATGACTCCTATGACCCCGGTGACTCCCACCTCCGAAAGTTCCGGCATCGTCCCGCAGTTACAGTGAGTCCCCCCTAAGGTTGGGTGTTTCAAAATACCGCCATGTTTAGCCTTAAGCCTGTTTCGGTGGGGCATCCTCCCGAGTCTTTCCATTTCCGGTAGGGGCGGTGGCACTTCTCCCGGTATGTTATGGGAAATAGAGCAGATAGAAGCCAGGGAGCAACATCTCTTTCAGTAAGACGCTAAGAGCCAAGCTGCGCATCACGATGAGAGCCAGGCTGCGCGCAACGATGTAGAGCATGGCTGGGCAACGGCGGACAGTTTGTGGACTGTTAAACCGGACTTAGAAAAGGAAAAAGGGAGAACCCAGAAACTGCTAAAAGTCCACTCCCGGTTTGGTTTTTCACTTTTGGGCATTCATGAATCGGGGTTGTGCCCCGTGAACCCAAAACCGCTGTTCCTTGAAAGCCTGCAGGAAAGGATGTTGGGGACTTCCATGGCACACTTTGGGGGCTGCAGGCAGCCTTTGGGCCCCACGTGGTCCGTCCCTGGGGTACGCCCATGCAGAAATTTGATGACTGTGGGAAGAGTAGGTGGAAGTACTGTTTAAAAGAGAGAGAGAGAGAGGAGAAAGAGGATTATGAACTTTTGAGTGTAGCGGTTTGAACATTGGGCTCAGACATTGGGAGGCCAGCATTTGAACATTGAGTGTAGTGGTTTGAACATTGGGCTCAGACATTGGGAGGCCAGCATTTGAACCCCCATTCAGCCAGGCGAGCCTACTGGGTGACCTTGGACAAGTCACACTCTCTCAGCCTCGGCAGAAGGCAAAGGCGAACCTCTCTGAACAAATTCTGCCAAGAAAACCACTGTGACAGGTTCACCTTAGGGTGGCTGTACATCAGAAATGACTTGTGAAGGCGCCCAGCAACAAAGAGCGGAGGGACGGCCCTGCCACTTCTTTGAAAAGCGAATTGCTGTCCTGGCGATAGAGAAGCTTGAGAGTGATGGGACCGAGAGTACCGTAGAATCGTACAAAGGGACCAATTAACCCGGCTTCTGCAGAAGTTTCCCCCAGTGGCCTTTCGAGTTGCCAGCTGGCTGGAGCGCGGGAATTAAGCCACCAGCCTTGAGCAGCAGCAGCTTAACCCGGGAGATATATAGGCACAGCGGACAGAACGCATATTAGTTATAACAAAGGAGACGGCAGTGCTGGACTCCCAGAGTGCAGAATGTAAGCAGGCCCCACTTTAGATAAATAACAGATAGGTGCTAAGTGACTGATATGTTGGGGGGCTACGATGGGACAGTGCCAACGTACGTGCACCGATACCTGAAGCCGACCGGATTTACCTGGAAGAGATGTCACTGAGCGTGCTAATTCGTTATCTTATGGACAAGTAGAACTGTGCGTCCCTTCCTTTTTTCTGGCACGTCTGATCTGCGGAAATCTTCCTTGGACGTCCATCTTTCTTTTGGCCCAGGTCGAATAAAAGATTAATTTTTATTTTGAATCTCCCGCTGGTGTGTAACTTGTTGGCTTTGTTGCACTCCAGAGAAAACCTGCCCATTGTCACTATCACTGGGAGCATTTTTTTTTTCTGGTATAGCCACACTGCACTGTTATAACAGTTTCATTCCACTTGAATGGCCATGGTTCCAGCCTAGGGAATCCTGGTCCCTTTTCACACTACACAGTGATAGCCCTGTGATTCCACTTCAACTGCCGTGGTTTCATCCTATGAAATCTTAGGGCCTTTTTGCACTACGCTGTAATAGTGCTATTATTCCACTTTCAACCTCCTGTGGAATCCTGGGGTTTGCAGTTTAGGGAGGGGGATTAAGAATTCTCAGCCAGAGAGCTCTTTGGCCTCGGGAAACTACAAACCCCAGAATTCTACAGGATGTTGAACGTGGAATGATAGCACTATAACAGTGTAGGGCAGAAAGGCCCCCAGCATTTGCAGTTTAGGGAGGCCTTCCGAATTCTCAGCCAGAGAGCTCTAGCGCCTCCCCAGACTACAGACCCTGGGATTCCACGGAATGCAGTTAAAATGGGATCACAGTGCCATTGCTGTGTGGTGTGGAAGGGCCCCGGGATAAGTAATTTCATGAGATACTTAGAATTTTCCTCCGGAGAGTTCGAACACTGTATTTCAAGGGATTTCACTAGAGAATTCGAAGAACCTCACGAAACTACAAATCCAAAGAATCCTTGGGAGGGAACTGTGGCAGTTAAAGTGGTATCAAACTTGTGCAGTGTGGATAACAGAGTGAGGCGAATCTGATGTTTCCTAAACTTACTCTGGTGTTCCTGAAACCTCTGCAAATGCATGTGGGACCATTCCCCTGCCCCATTTCTACCTGGCAGTGAGAAGAAAGGCGATGTAAATTTCTCCTTTCTTAAAGTAACAACAAACTGCGCATTCTCCAACTGTCCCAATTTGTCAGGGACAGTCTCAGCTAATCCCCCGTCATCCTACTTTTTCAACTGCTTTTAAATGTTCCAGTTTCTTGTTCCCGCTTCCACTTTCCCCCCTTGTCCCCTTTGTAAGCATCAATTACAGTCGTTCAGAATCTGTCATTCAAACAACGAAGACCAAGGTCATTTCCGCCCTACACTGTGATAGCGCTATTATTCCACTTTCAACCTCCCATGGAATCCTGAGGTTTGTAGTTTCCTGAGGCCCAAGAGCTCTCTGGCTGAGAATTCTAAATCCCTCTCCCTAAACTGCAAACCCCAGGATTCCACAGGATGTTGAAAGTGGAATAATAACACTAGAACAGTGTAGTGTGGAAAGGCCCCAAGGCTAACAAAAGAGAAAGTGATACCCTCAGACTGTCCTCATGAATTTTCTGCTATCCCACTTTTCCCCTGCAGCTTTAAAAATGCCCCAGTTTTCCTCTCCTCCGCTCCCCGTTGCCCCTTCTGTCCTCAGCTGACTTCATCCACTGCAGACTGAGTTCAATGTGCAAAAGGAGGCTGCACTCGGTTAACTTACCCGAGGGAGAGGAGAGGAGGGAACAGAATCTTGCCCTTCCCTGAATGCTCGGACGAAAGCTAAGTGCTGTGGCCTCTCCTAGCTTGTCTGTTCTTCCTTATTCACAACTTTTGCCATTTTGACTGTGCTGTGATATCACTTTGTCCGTAAGTTCTCCATCCACATTTGTGGGTTTGATCTTCATGAACACCATTATTTGCGAGGTGTGCAGGTACCTTCCCCAGCTCACACGCCTCCTCCCATGCCTTGCCCTTGCCCGGGCGTGCTGTGCCTTCCTTCTCCACGTCCACGCAAAAGGCAAGGGAATGGGGGTGAAGGCACACGTGCCTTCCCCCACATTCCCTTGCCTTTTGCCAGGGCATGGAGAATGTGCGCCAGGACAAATGTTACCTCACTGGTAAACCCTGTCCTGGGGTCTACAATTTTGATACTAAAATATGATTCCATGTGTCCGAGAGGTCACCCGGATGGGCACGTAGGCAGCAATGGTCAAAGATCGAAAACCAGGTCAGGCCACTAAAATCCCCAGTCACGTATCCCCAGGAGACCTCAAGCTGTGCAAACCCACAGTAAACAAAGAGTTCTCAGCCACTGAGGAGCCGACTTGAGGGGATTAGTGTGTTTGCCCCAAGTTGAGCACTGATAGCAATAAAGTCCTATCAGGCAAGGACCATCTACATAAATTCACACCACGACCCAAAGTAACTGAAGATCCTGAGACTTTGGCGACACCTTGTAATCTTATCACGCAAAGGAAGTTACCATTATGGAGCTTCTTTCTCGTTGCAACACCCATTGTTCTCCCCGGGAAAGGGTTAGCCCTCCAGGTACCTTTTCCCCTACAAATAGTCCCGGTTTTTGAGCGTTTCTTTGGATCACTCCCGGTCATACCAGCAGACCGTTTCTCTGTCAGTCGAGTAATCCTCTCAGCCCTCTCCGCGCTGAGCTCTACTTCTTTGCTGTTTTTCCCAGACCAAGGACTTCAGGAAAAGGTGCAATATTACCTCAGCTACAATCCCTTCAATAGTCCCCTATCCAGTTTCCTCTCTTTTGCGTCTTAATAGGTCTTGAGTGAGTGTGTGAGTGATTGCGTTGGTGCGTGAGACTTTTATTCAATAAAATCATTTATTAGACATCTTCTTCTGGTTTTTGGCTTGGCCTGACCCCATAAATACTGGGTAAAAAGACCCCGCTAGGTTACCCTGCCTCTCACATTGCTATTGCTTGTGCTCTGTTGAGTTCCCATTCCCTACCACGTGGAGCATATTAAGGCGTCCCCCACAGGACCCCAGAAATCAGGATAACACAAAAAGCAAGCGAAGGGGCGAAGAGAGTCCCAGAAAGGAATAGCAGGTGGAGCAGGGGAGCTATTTGCATTGTTTCACTTTCTCCTGAAACTGTTGCAAAAGTGGAGAGGCCACTGAATACGTCCTCATTTTCATCCGTGAAACGTTGAAGGATATCAAATGGCAATTAAATATATTACGGCCTTACGTACTGAAATGTATCTGTGTTTTACCTAACTGTTTTCCCTCTTACGTGAACTCCTTAAATATGTTCTCGATCCCCTAGGAATATAGTGGCTACGGTAAACCTTGCTTGCAAATTGGACCTCAAGAATATAGCCCTTCACGCCAGAAATGCAGAATACAACCCAAAGGTAAGCAGGGGCGAGCAGGTCCGGCAAACTGGGGGCCGGGGGCCATTTTCTGTTGCTGGAACCCCCAAAGGCCAGCTGGACTGCCAAAACACCAACAAGCAAAGAGAATAAAAAATTCCTTTTGGAAGCCATCCTAGGCCCAAAGCAACAACTGCCACCTGAACCCTTTATGTTTCTAGATTTTAAAATGTCAGTTGTGTACTATCCAAGTTCTCTTCATATACCAGCTAATGCAGTTGTTTGATTTGGACTCACAAGGTTAATAATCTGGATTTTCCTGGATTGTAGAGGTTTGCTGCTGTGATCATGAGAATCAGAGAACCGAGAACCACCGCGCTTATATTTAGTTCCGGCAAAATGGTCTGCACAGGAGCAAAAAGGTAAGATTGGTTGGCATTATTATAAGCTAGGGTTGTCAGGTCAGGACAATTCTAGGCTTTCGGGTTTTACGGTCCAAATCTGAAACCTAGGGGAAAATTGTAGTGACGTTACAACAGCTGGCTCTTTGTGATGTCCTTAAGCATGACACATTAAGCATCAACTACAGTCCTTCAGATGTCATTCAAATAACAGACACCAAGACTAACAAAAGAGAAAGCAATACCCTCAAACTGTCCTGATTAATTCTCTTAAACAACACAAAACCCTCTGGGTTGTAATAAGCACACACAAAAATATATAAGCAATATATGTCAAATATGTGTATTTCCTACTCTCCTCAAACCAAACAATGTTTTATTAAACTTTTATGTGCCATGCAAAATATTCTATATATATTCTATCGTGTCACATATGCATTCCCAAAAGGACTCAATTCTCCTGTGACAGATTCTTCAAAAGACTTGAGTTATAAAAATACAATGAAAATAATCATACAACAATACCACAGAGCTTGTAGTCAAATAATCTATGGCCAATAAGACTCCAGCTTCTTTCCTGTTTCACTTAGCTTGATCACGGCCAAATCAATTAGTGATCATGCACTTATGCATTACAATATCACTATAAAAACACGAAACACATTGTTAACTATTCGATGCCTAATGTTGAAATTCCAGGCTTACCGATAATTCAAAAGGCGAAACTTGCATGTAAAAAGAACCCTCAGAATTCTTCATTCATCAGATATAATATGCTTATGTAGTACACGTATACAAAATAGACAGAACACAAAAAGTAAGTGTGAAAATGTGTTTGAAAGTATATTCGAGGACCCAAATTGTTCTCAAGTTCCCCTGCTCCAATAAATTCATCAGCCCTCGCTTACTGACTCCTGGTTCTGTCCAACCTGTTGGGACTTCTTCCAGCTTAGGACAATTTCTCAAACTAAACATCTACGTGAGTATAAAACAGCATCGTCAACCTGATGCATTTGCAGGTTTAACTTTCACAGCTTTGATTATTTGTGAGTTTTTCCAACCCCTGACCCTCCACCTCAAGAACTTCTTTTCCAGGGGAACCTTCCCTCCTCGGCAGCTCCGATCGGGCCGTGCAGCCCTCTAAAAATCTACCTCTGGTTCTCCTCTTCCTCCTCCTCCTCTACCAGCTACAGCCTAGCCAGCCAAGGATGGCTCACAGCCAATTTCTCAGCACCACAGACCCTCTCCAAATGGCCCCCCTCATACCCAAGAAAGGAGATGGGCAAGAGAGAGGAAGTATAGGGCAATCATTCTGACCCACCCCCTTTCTCTCTCCTTTCCCTGACCTGGTTTGGACCCTGGGTGCCTGCCCTCCCCACCATGCCTTGGCCCCCATCCCACACATTTTGATATTGGTGAATTTTCCACTTTTTGTGGGGGGGGGGGTCTTGCACCTCTAACCGTAGCAAACGTGGAGGGCTAGCTGTACTTCATCTGATGTAAACTGAGTTCAATGTGCAAAAGGAGTTTACACTCAATTAACTTGCCATGCGGGAGAGAAGAGGGCACAGGATCTTGCCCTTCCCAGTTAGCTCAAGCAAAAGCAAGCTGCTGTGACCTCTTTTAATTTGTGCGTCCTTCCTCATTTATAATTTTTGCCATCTGGACCACTCTCTGCTGTTGCTTTGCCACACGTGTCTTGGTTTCCATCTGTGAAATGCTGGAGGGTGTGAGAAAGTATATTTGAACCTAGATTCTACATAGAAGAGACAGAAGGTTAGAGGTTAGAGAGCAGTTGTACAACACAGCCTCATTAGTGAACTATAAAGCGGAGCATCTAAATGTGCAACCAAGTCACTTCGGCATGCATCCCGTGTGCAATGCACAGCACAGCCATGCACGATGGTGCCAAACGTATAACTTCACTTCCTTTATTCTGAATTGAATCGAGCTGTTCAGCAATGAACAAAAATGTCCAACCATTTCCATTAGAGACCTTACATATGCATGAGACACCAACAGGCTTCTGCCCATATGCAAACACACACTTTTCAAGGCAGCGCTCTCACCCACAGTGTCTTCTCCACCGTCCTGAGCATCAAAAAAGTGGGTCCCAACCCTGCAATCCCTACAATGGACCCAGAAAAGAAAAGCATTGGTCTCTTCTCCCTCAAAACCTAAAGATATACCCACGTTCAAGCCCTGGCGAGAGAAAAACAGGTTGCTGCAAAACTATGGTCAGTAGCCCCCACTAACCATCCTTTAAGACAGGAATGAGAAGCTTCCCTTCGGCCATCCAGTGTTTTGGATTTCAGCTCCCAGAAGTACCATCTATTATGGCTAATGACATAGGATCATGGAAAATGTAGCACGAAACCTCTGAAAGGTCCAGGTGATTTAAGGCATCCATCAAAGAGACAGACAACCATGATTTACAAGGCATCTGTACTAATCAATAAGGCAGGAGGGGCACATTTAGTGCATCTGGAAGCCATTTTTCAACCTCATAAAGAAAAAAAAATCAAACCAGAAATCCACTTCCAGTTTCAATTTAAGGTGCTGGAAGGCATTTCATGCAAAATATTAATTGTAGGAGTAGCAGCTGGCTTGCCTTCGGCCGCAATGGTTTGTGATGGGAAGGACACGAATTTCTGAGTAAGGTCAGAGCCACAAAAAAACGGCCCTGAAAGGTTTGCTTGCAACTTTGGTGAGTGGATTTCTTTGCTCCTCATCCTTCCTCTTAACATGCAGCGAAGAACAGTCTCGACTGGCGGCTCGGAAGTACGCTCGCGTGGTACAGAAACTTGGGTTCCCAGCGAAATTCCTGGACTTCAAAATCCAGAACATGGTGGGCAGCTGTGATGTGAAGTTCCCCATCCGGCTAGAAGGCTTAGTTTTAACTCATCAGCAGTTCAGCAGGTATGTGATGCTGTCCCCATCCGTATAGGGAGCAAAGAGGCCGCGGGGTGGAAGGTGAAAGTACCACTTTTGTTCCTAGTCTGGAGAGGCTTTTGAAATAGCCTTTGGATGCTGGCAAATTTGTGAACAGAGCTTTGTAAAGTTACCGTTTTTGTACCACAGTTCCCAGTATTGCCCAGCTAGCATGGCCACAAAATACACGGTGACCATGTTAGCTGGGAGATTCTGGGAGTTATAGCATAATAAATGTAACTTGCCAGTTATAAACAAAAATCGTAATATAGCAGGCCCTCAATATCTGCCGGGGTTTAGTTCCGAGATCTCCTGTGGATACCAAAATCCATGGATGCTCAAGTCCCCTCCGGTGCAACGGCGTAGTAAAATGGCATCCCTTGTATAAAATGGCAAAATCAAAGTTTGCTTTTTGGATTTTTTTTAAATACTTTCAAGCCATGGTTGGTTGAATCCATGGATACAGAACTGGCTGATAAGGAGAGCCAACTGTACGGGTATACCACAGTTAACAAAGTAGACGTGCTCCTGGGCATTAGATCTTTAACAGAAAATTTGTTACCAGAGGCAGAAATAACAAGGAAAGAACAGGGGCAGGTTCCCAAACCACTACCAAAAAAAAAAAGAACAGTTCAACAAGTTCCCGCAAACTTTTATTCAAAACTTTTATTCAGAACGGGCCACTTGAAGACTTCCTTTAAAATTTATGCTGGGATGAGTTTTTCTTTCATCAGGCTCTCTACTTTTCTTATGATTTATATTTTGGCGGCTGGACTGATCGGTCTTGACTAGCTGCTTGCAGACGGAAAGTAATACGAATTTAACGTAAAAATTAAAGCGATCGAGGAGAGTGAGAAATGTAAAGTCTAGAGCAGTGGTTCTTAACCTGGGGTCCGCAGGGCCCTCCGAGGGAGTCCGCAAAGCCTGCTGCTGGACACCAACCGCACCAGCAGGGGTGTTTGTGCAGGCGACCAAATTGCACCCCCTTTGCAAAGGCGTTGGAGGGGGCGGTGTGGGACCCAGTGGGACCGATGGTGATGCCCTGCTGAGCACTTGCTCCGATCCACCAATTTAGAGAGCAAAAGTCGAAGGCTACTTTTGATGGCCAGGCTGACCGCCTACCTTACTTTTTAACCAAAGTGGCTGGATTTATGGCAGAACAGGAACTCACATTCCCAACAGAAGAATCCTAAGGTGAACCTCTCATCGTTTTTTTTTTTGGGGGGGGGGGACAATATTTGTTCAGAGGGGGGTTGTCTTTGCCTTCTTTTCAGGCTGAGAGAATGTGATTTGCCCAAGTGTCTAAGCAAGGATTTAAATCCTAGGTTCCAGAAGCCTTAAATAAACAAACAAATATTTGCTGATTTAAATAGATAATTGAATATCTAAATTTAAATATTTAATTATTGGGTTAAGTCTTGGGGGGTTCCTCGGCAACAAATCATATTTACAGGGGGTCCCCAGTAAAGAAAAGATTAAGAACCTGGTCTAGATCAATTAAGTTAAAACCAAATGCCAGGCAGGAAAGATGTTTCAAATGGCTTGCTGTTAACTGCTGTCAAGTCGGGTTCAACTCTTGCTGGCACTATGGTTTAGAGCAGTGATGCTTAACCTTCCATCCTCCAGATTTTTTTTCTTTTTTTGGACTTCATTTCCCATGAGCCTTGCCTATTAGCTGTGTTGGCTTGGGCTTCTGGGAGTTGAAGTCCAAACTATCTGAAGAGTCAAACATTGAGAACCGCTGATTTAGAGGGTTCCAAGACGCCCTGTTATTAACAGCCATGTTCAGGCCCTGCAAACTACGCGCTGTGACTTCCTCGACTGAGCTAACCCACCTGTAAGGCAGTCTGCATCTTTTCCTGCTGCCTTTCAGTTTAGCAAGCCTCACTGTCTTTTCCAAGGAGTCGCGTCGCCTCGTATGTCCAAAGTACGATAGCCTCTGTTTAGTCTTTTCAGCTTCTAGGGAAGAGTTCCGGCTTGGTTTGGTCTTGAAGTTCGTATTTCAAATATCAAAAAGGGAAGCTGTTCTAAATTTGTCGATGAACTTTGTGTATTTTAATTCTTCAGCCATTTTGCAAATTACATTTAAACAAACAAAACAAAACAAATTGCAGCTATGAACCAGAACTGTTTCCTGGGCTTATCTACAGAATGGTCAAACCAAGGATTGTACTGCTTATCTTTGTATCCGGAAAAGTTGTACTAACTGGTAAGTAGCACATTTTGCAAACTTCAAACTTGCGTCTCTTACGTGTCTCAGACACCTAAGAATCTGGGTGTTTCGCTACCTCTGAAGAGCAAAACAAAATAAAATAAAATACAGGTGTAATCTGAATCACAGAATCATAGAATTGCAAGAGACCACAATGGCCATCAAGTCCGACCCCATTCTGTCATGCAGGAACACGCACCCAAAGCACTGGCCATCCAGCCATTAAAAGCCTCCAGAGAAGGCGACTCCACTGAGGCAGCATATTCCACTCTCAAACAGCTCTTACTGTCAGGAAGTTCTTCCTGATGTTCAGGTGAAATCTCTTCCTGTAGTTTGAAGCCATTGCTCCATGTCCTAGTCTCTGGACGAGCAGAAAACAAGCTTTCTCCCTCTTCAACATGACATCCCTTCAAATACATACACATGGCTATCATGTCACCTCTTAAGCTTCTTTTCATCAGGCTAAACATACCCAGCGTCCTAAGCCTCTCCTCACAGGGCTTCACGGTTTCTAGACCCTTCACAATTTTGGTTGCCGCCGCCCCCTCAACGGAGACGTCCCAACTTGTCCATCTCCTTCTTGAATTGTGATGCCCAGAACTGGACACTGCTGGAAGTTTTTCCCGGGCCAGCCCCTTGAAAAAGACTGTCTGGTTTGGTGTGGCTATGGTAAAAATATGTCCACCTTTTTGATAGAAGAAGTGATAATAGGATAAGACAAGCCTGTCATGTTTTTTCAGAAGTAGACCTAAGTCATGCACAGAGTTTAATGGGGCTCGCTGCTAATTCAGTACCGCAGCTAGGAACACCTTTTTGCAACTCGTGGATGTTATAGTACAAAAAGATGCTGGCCAAGATCCCGCATTAGGGGCTATGGTGCGTAACTTTACGATGATGGAGCTACATCACTGACACGGTACACAACCTTGCCAGTGAATTGCAACAATGCACAACTGGGCGCTGTGGAAGACGTCCTGTAGTGCTACAGGGTTTCCATTGCACACTGGGACACGTGTACAATAGTCATGCTGCTGGCTCCGCTTGCCAAATGGTCCCAACAGCACAGCTATATCTCTGGTCCCCTACTAAAAACCAGGAATGTAGCTCTTGTACAGACGGCAGGTGCACTGCAATTGTCTACCTGGTATATACCTTATTTGCTGGCAGATAAGACTCACTTTTTTTTCCTGAAAAATACTGTTTGAAAATGAGGTGCATCTTATACACCAGTGCATCTTATATGCCGGCAAATAGTATTTGCCGGCATATAAATGGGGTGCATCTTATATGCCAGCGCATCTTATATGCTGATAAATACAGTATACTGAAAACATATACATATGCATAGGAACACTGAATATATACATATTCTATATATAGGTATTTATTATCATAGAATCATAGAATCATAGAAATGTAGAGTTGGAAGAGACCCCAGGGGCCATCCAGTCCAACCCCCTGCCATGCAGGAACACCCTCAAAGCACTCCCGACAGATGGCCATCCAGCCTCTGCTTAAAAACCTTCAAGGAAGGAGACTCCACCACACTCCGAGGCAGCAGATTCCACGGCCGGACAGCCCTGACGGTCAGGAAGTTCTTCCTGAGGTTCAGGTGGAATCTCCTTTCCTGCAGCTTGAATCCATTGCTCCTTGTCCTGGTCTCTGGAGCAGCAGAAAACAAGCCCACTCCCTCCTCTACATGGCACCCCTTCAAATATTTAAACATGGCTATCATGTCCCCTCTTAACCTTCTCTTCTGCAGACTGAACATCCCCAGCTCTCTAAGTCTATCCTCATAGGGCTTGGCTTCCAGGCCCCTCACCATTTTGGTCGCCCTCCTCTGGACCTGCTCCAGCTTGACCACGTCCTTCTTGAACTGGGGTGCCCAGAACTGGACACAGGATTCAAGATGAGGTCTAACCAAAGCATTCTTTATTTATATCCTGTAGTTTATTGTTCTGACAGGGAACCTTTGTTGGGAAACGTACCCTCACTAATGGCCTTCTGTCTGCACCACAGCTCTCTCTTCCTCTGTCTCCATCAGGGCTAAATCCTGTGTTAACCCATTAGTGCAGACACACTGAATAAACACCATTTGTCAAGTCAACACCTGTGTTAAGTTCCACTGCCTCACTGCACCTGCTTCGGTTGGGGATTTAAACAACATGGATTTAGCTTCAGGAGGCCTAATGGATTCTAATTCCGAAACTGTTTTTCCTAGGTGCCAAAGACCGTTCGGAAATCTATGAAGCCTTTGAAAACATCTACCCAATCTTGAAAGGTTTCAAGAAATCCTCTTAAAAATTGTGGATGAAAAATGTATTAAAAACATATATGTTTTATCTAGTCTTGCACTATGTGCAAAGTGCCAGAAGTGTTCAGAGGTGTGAAATATGATGTGTAACAAATATATATATTATATATATAAAATTCAGCTCTGTTAAAATACGTTAGAAGTTTGAGTTAATATTTTGAAGTATCATTTAAATTACTTTTCGCTATTGCATGCTTTCAATTCAGTAACTTCTTATAGTCTAAAATAAAAATGAAATCACACAATTTATAGCCTTGTTTATTTCATGATAAACCAACACAGGTTTTTCATGGAGGCCATAACTCTTGAGCACCGCTTCTTTCTTCTCTCTGGCCATTCCTGCACTGCACACTTATAGCGCGATGATTCCACTTTCAACATCCTATGGAATCCTGGGGTTTGCAGTTTAGGGAGGGGCCGGCGTCCATAGGATGTTATAAGTGGAATCATCACGCTATAAATGGAATCATCGCGCTATAAGAGTGTAGTGTGGAAATGGCCTCTGTTGCAACTGATTTACTTCTGAGTAAAGGTGCTACCCTGCTTGCTGGGGGTCCCTTAGGGGGACTCCCAACGCCTGTCAAATTGTCACTTGGGGGAAAGATGAGCTCTGAGCACTGCTTTAGCAATGCAAAGAGGGCAGGGTAATTAGGGATCTTTAACCCAGTGTTTACGGGGTTAGGCTCAGTCAGAAAACACACACAAAGGTCCAACGAATGACTTTATTGAATAATAATAGTTTGCACTCACGCACACACACAAATGCACATCCCAGGGCTACTAGAAATAAAGAGTGGAAGTAAGATAGAGAGAGAATACTGCACCTCCTCCGGAAGTCTTTTGGTCCGGGAAGCAGAGACAGAGCACCAGCTCAGCGCAGAGACGCTGAGGAGGGAGGGGACCGAGAGGCATCACCGTCATTCTCCGTGTCTCTCTCTCCTGCACCTGCCTAACTAGCCCAAAAACAGGGACTATTTGCAGGAAACAATTACTTTGAAGGCAAATCCTTTCCCGGGGAACACAGAGACAGAATAAGACAAAACACCTCCACACCTGGCATTTCTCAGAAGATAACAAAGGGTCATCTAAATAACAGGGTCTTCCTCCGCCTTGAGGCTGTGGTGTGAGTTGCTGGAGATGGATCTGATAAGGTTTTATTGCTTCCGGTGCCCAATTTTCCGGAAACACTTTTACTCCCTTCAAGTAGACTCCTTAAAGGTTAAAGGCCTTTTGTCCACCATAGGTTATCACAACGCGAGGTCTCCTGTGGCTACGTGACTGGGGATTTTACTGGCCTGATCCGGTTCTTTTCGACCGTATGACCGTTTATTGCTTATGTGCGCATTCGAGTGACCTCTCTGGTGGGTTAGATTAATTTTACATCAAAGTTGTAGACCCCGGGACAGGGTTTTGCAAGGGGACCACAAAGGCACAAAGTACCAGATCTCTTCTGATCCTGGAAGCTAAGCAGGGTCAGCTCTGATTAGTACTTGGATGGGAGACTGCCAAAGAATACCTGGTGCTGTAGGCTAGATTTCAGAGGAGGAAACGGACAAGACCACCCCTGAATATTCCTTGGCTAAGAAAACCCCTGTGAAATTCATGTGGTCACCCTAAGTTGATAGGTGACTTAAAGGCAGACACATGCACGCACACACACATGCACGCAAATGCACGTACACACACACTGAGCCTTTATCACCATACAGGTATACCTTACTTAACAAAATAGATGGAACAGGGCTTGCTTCTTTTCCTCTCAGTCCGGTATGGTAGCACTCCAACCTGATAAGCTCCCCTGCCATTTCACACAGAACTCCGCTTTGCCCCCTTACAGCACTACCTTTGTGTAAAAGGCGAGGCCTTTCAATGGTTAGAGCCCCTTTAAAGTTCCACGGTAGCATCTTTTCTGTGTGTTCTTAAATACCATATATCACTTGGCCGAGCCAGCAGTTACAACAATAAACTATAATATTTATTAGAATAGCATACAGAACAAAGTATAGGAGTTCAAATGCAGATCGAAATTAATACACTCGCACCAAGGGCTCAACCCCCAAACCTAGGTCACACTTTCTGACCAGATTCTATAATGGTTTAATTACTCTTCTGCTTCTCTCTAGGCTTTCCCTGAGAAGTAAACCTTTTCTCACGGAGACAAGCTCCCTGGCTGCCTGAGGGACTTTATTCCAGAGTTTTCTCTCCGGCTGACGGACTGACAAGTGACAATCCGTGTTGGCCTTTTTATATCTTTCCCTCTCAACCACCGGCCCTTCCCACACACCAATGGGCTGGGTTTCTCTCCTATTTTTATTGCCTGCCATCTGTTGCTAGGCTGCCCCGGTGGTCAGGATAGCCACACACCCCAGAACTCCATCACCGTAGATGTGTCCCTGGGCATTACTTCTTTAGAAGAAAATTTGGTACCAGAGGCAGAAAGAGCATGGAAAAGGTAGGGACGGGTTCCTATACCACAAACAAGAAGGATGGTTCAATGTCGTTCAGCAGACTTTTGAAAATTAAAAATTAATAGGCACATGTGAAATGCAACAACCAGGTCAAGCAAGCATTACATAAGCAAAAACATTTTGAACCTTCCAGAATGCATCCGGGAATGGGATGACTTTTGGTTCCACCAGCCTCCACTTTTCTGGATTCTTACTTTAGTGACCAGACTTACAGATCGATGTTCTTGCTTAACAGGTTGGAAGTAGGCGGTGAAGCAGGCTTATCTCCTCTCCTCTTTTTTCTGCTGTTCACACATGTAATTTTAGGGATTCTGGCGGCAGCTGCACTTTACCTTGACTATTGTAGACAGGCACATACATCTACAGTAGCATCAGCTAGAGCAGGATCCAATTCTTTGCCCAGCCCAAGCTTTATGGCATTACTTGCTACAGACACGATGTTGCAACCTCACACCGGAAGTCTGTGCTCCGCCAGTCTTCATTTACCATCCCCTCAATGCTAATACTGCTAAAAATATCCTGCTAAATAGAGGAGGAGCAATAAAAGCAGGGGCTGGGCAGGTGTAAAAAGACTTTGTAAAAAAGAGCTCACAATCAGAGGCTTTGTTGAGGTGTGTCATGTGCTCACAAACTTCACTCAGAGTTAGAAACAGAAGTGTTAATTGGAGCAAAACAAGCAAGTACCACATATAGAATGGTTACAGGTTTTATACCTTGTCTTACAAATTTAGGCGCACACATCAATGATTGGTGGAGGTCATAAATGCCACATCACCACACCAACACAGGCACTTTCTCAGACCTTTCTTTATTTCCGTTTCTTTCATCCTGGGAGGGAGAACAAGCTCATGTCGCCTTATCTTTGCTGTGTCTGTTCTCATAACACCTTCCTACTATTTCACATTCCCCCTTTCTAATCTTCTTCCCTCTTGACCAGATACAAAGTGAAATTGAATATTACCGCAATTAACCATTTGGTGCCTTGAGATACCTTAAAGGTTCCAGCCAGATACATAGTTGCAAATAGCAATTAGCAATTGATACATGATGGCAGTTCAACACTGTATGTCCCTATTCGATCTAGCAAAGTTATTCTACATATAGACTAATAACATCCACACGACAGGAACTGTGCATCCTGACAAGGTATGCCTATATATAAAATGTGCATATATACATTTAAATTAACAATCACATGAAATGCAAGAGAAATTTCAGATTTCTGAGTAGATAAAGTAGTTGACAACACAGATGTGATATACAGGGATGTTAAGCAGTTAATGAAGCAGATGTCTTCCTGGTCATTACTTCTTTAACAGAAAGGTCGGTACCACAAAATTAGCACAGCAATTTAATATGTTTCAGCGGACATTTTTTTCAGAGCTAAAGACATGCAGATGAGAAATGAAAGAACGAGGCCAATGCATGAATAAACAAAAACATTTGGAATCTTCTTGAGACCACTTCAAAGCTTCCTCCAAAATACATCCAGGGATTTTTTTTCCCTTTCATCAGCTTCCATTTTTCTAATAATTCCCATTTTCATAGCCAAACTCATCCATCTATGCTTTTTAAATAACATTCTGGGGGAGCTGATGAGGTTTATCTGTGTCTTCTGTTTTGCTGTTCACAAACGCACAGTAAGGGATTCCAAAAGCAGCTGCTGCTGAACCTTGCCTGTTGTTAGGAGGCACGCACGGCTACAGCTGGATGGGGTACAGCAGAATACTGCCCTTTTCTTGCTGAACCTTTATTGCATTGTTTACTATAGATATGCTTTCGCAACTCAGCACCAAAAGTCTGTGGTTCTCCAGTCCCCGTTCACCATCCTCCTAATGCTGATGGCGCTTTAAAAAAGTCTAGCTAGACAGGGGACAAGGAGGAAAGGGGTTATATAAAAAGGCTTTGTAAGAAGAAGCTTCCTCCTCAGAGGCTTCATTATTATTATTCCTCCCACCAAATACAAGTGCTGTTGGCCCCATGAAATTTTCCCCACATTTCTAGCATTGCAGAGGGACATTAAAAATTGTTCACCTCTACAACTTTTTATATCTGCTGTGTTTGCATTCCCTTGGTCACTTCACTTGCCCCTTGTTATCCTTTATTTATAAAGCACCATCCACGTACTAGGCACCTTACAAGTAAAACAACCAAAAACAGTAGGTCTGGCCAAAGGTGTACAATCTAAAATATATACCCATACTGAGGAAGGAAGGAATGATTAAACTGCACCGTACCATTGCAAAAAAATTATCCAGACAAAATGTGATACAATATAAAGCAAACTGACAAATACATGTGACCAAAACAACACAGTATTATAAAGCAATATTAAGCTAATTTTCCCCCTTTTTTCTTTTCTTCTTTGGCTGCCTTCCCTTTTTCTTCGAAGGCCTGTTTCTTACATGCTCCACTGAAATGGAAAGTTACTGCAACGCTCAAAATTTGGGGACTGAACGAAAATTTCAGGAGGGAGAGCAGAATTCTTATTTAGGGGTGATTTGGCTTACACCCCTGCTGAGCTATTCTGAAGATCCTCTTTTAAGCTACTTTCAAATAAACGCATTTTAACAGACCAACCCCAAAGCTTAAAAAATCCCCCAACGCCCCTGCTGACCAAAAAAAAAAAAAAGAATCTGTATTGCTATGTGATTTGGTGATGGAGACAAACTCTGATCCTCCATATGTTTTTGGACTACGACAACCACAGTGCCTTTCTGTCGTCCTGGCTGGTAAGATTCCCGGGTGTTAATACTCAAAGGTTCCCCACCCCTTACATCTGAAACTATTACTGGCATTTAATCACAGACCAAAACTTAGAAAAGTTACTTTTTGGAGGAGGGAGGTGCAGTTCTCAGAATCACCCCACGGGCATTGGCCCTGTGGCTTGTAAGCGGTGTAGTAAAAGGGAAAAAAAAGTAACTTTTCCAAACTCTGAGCCAGACCAGCCCCCCGCTTCGCCCGCAGAAAAAGCCACCCAGCCTCGAGCGCCTCCCGGGAACCAAAAGCACGCGTCTCCCTCGCCCCGCCCCCATACGTCACTGAGTTCTTCAACCCCGCCCCCTAGCACGTCATTGGATTCCACGAGCCCCGCCTCCTTGGTCTCCGCCGAGCGCTGGGGCCTTCCACCTCCTCCTCTTTCTTTCTTTCTTTCCCCCCCGCCCTCCTTGGCTTCCCATCATGCTCCTGGTTGAAAACAAAATCCCACGTGACCGGCGGGCGCCGCGAGCGCGGCGGCAACATGGCGTCTCCCAGGGGCGGCGGTTGGGCCGGGCCGGGCTGGAGGCGCCCCGCTGGGGCCGCCGCCGAGGGAGCGGAGCCCTCTGAGGCGGAGGCCGGGGCCGGGGCGGAAGGCCTCTACGTGGCCGTGGAGCGCTGCCCGCTCTGCAACACCACCCGCCGCCGCCTGACCTGCGCCAAGTGCGTCCGCGGGGGGGACTTCGTCTTCTTCGACGGCCGCGACTCGGAGCGGTGGGTGCGGAGGAGGGGGCGAGGGGGCAGGCCGGGGCTTCGGGGACGGGCCGCCTCCGCCGCGGGAGAGAGGCAGCGGCGGGCCGCTTCTCGTTTTCCGGGTGTTGGATTGCCGCTCCCATCGTCCTCGACGGTTGGGTCGCTCGTGGGGGCGGCAGTCCAGCCTCTGGAGGGCCAGAGGTCGCCGCTAAAGGGGCCCCGCTAAAAGGAGCCACAAGCATCAGCTTCTGGAAAGCAAAGGGAATCTTGTCCGTTTTTTCTCCTTTGTTTCTCGGATAGAGTCTGGCGTATTTCAAGGATGCTCGCAGTACTGTGTATAGGAAGGACTCTGCACATGCTCAGAGGCGCGTCGTTTACGTTACGGGTTCTCTAGGGCCGTTTCCACACTAGACTGTTATCCTGCTATTATTCCGCTGTCAACATCTTATGGAATCCTGGGGCTTGCCTTTGAGGCCCCTCCCTAAAAACTGCAAACTCCAGGATTCCATAGGAGATTGAAAGTGAAATAATAGCACTATAACAGTCTAGTGCGGGAATGGCCTACGTGATAACTGCACGAAGGCCTGGGGCGAAGGCTGGCTCTCTTCTCCTTCCCTTTTGTAAAATTGGAGTGGAGAGTCAACTGTTACCAGCAGTTGATCAGAGATAATGTTCAGAGTATAGCTCTGAATTCAGGCTGGTAAAACACAAGTAAGTGTAGGTGATGCCTTGAGGCCGTTCTTGTGGACTCCAGAGATGCTAAGAGTCTGGAAGCCATGCCCTACGAGTAGCAGCTTAGGGAGCTGGGGATGTTTAGTCTGCAGAAGAGAAGGTGAAGCCATGTTTAAATATTTGAAAAGATGTCATTGTTGAGGAGGCAGTGGGCTTGTTTTCTGCTGCTCCAGAGAATAGGACAAGGAACAATGGATTCAAGCTGCAGGAAAGGAGATTCCATTTGAACCTCAGGAAGAACTTCCTGATGGTCGTAGCTGTCTAGCGGTGGAATATGCTGCCTCAGTGGAGTGGTGTTCCTGCATGGCAGAATGGGGTTGGACTGGATGGCCCTTCTAATCTCTTCCAACTCTATGATTCTGTGATTCCAAGTTAGATAGTGAGGAACTGAGGGTCATTCAGAAGATTTTAGAGTCTGAGTCATATTAACAACAGTGAGCATAGACATAGGCAATGGTCAGCAATGGTAGGAATTCAGTAATAACTAGAGAGCCATAACTCTTCCCCCTGTGATAGACATTTGGTCTGATAGAAACAGAGTAAGACCATTGGTTTGTCTAGCTCACTAGTAACACTGTCTGACAGTGGCTTTTCAGGTAACAGGCAAGAGTTTGTCTAGCCCTGTATGGAGATGCCTGAGACTGAACCTGAGGTTTTATACATGCAAAGGATGTGCTTTAGTCCTGCAGTTCTAATGTTCTTAGGGCTGAAAGAAGCCAGACTCCAAAATGACAATAGTATTCTTTTATCTTGGTTATAATCATTAGTATTTCTTCCATTGCTGTTTTACCTAGGAAGATGTTGGGCTCTCTTCTGTCAGAACACAAATTGTAAGGCCCCTTACGTGACTCTCCATGAACTCACATGTATATTTATCTTGCTGGAAGATTACTTTCAGCAGCTCAGACACTGACTTGGTTGTGCCCTTTCCAGTCTTGAATTGTGGAATTTGCTACAGCAAGGTGAGATGATGCCTGCCATCTCAGATAGCTTTTAAAGCAGACTATTATTGGAGAATAAGGCTACTGATTATGAAAGTGGTTATGTACTACAACCATTACCAGAGAATGCTTCTGAATACTAGTTACTGAAGAGGGTGCTGTTGTGCTCATGTCCTGCTTTTGGGCTTCTCGTAGGCATTGGCTGGCCATTGTAAGAAAAGTATGCTGGACTGATAGACCTTTGGCTTGATCCACTAGGCTTGCTCTTTGTTCTTAACACCGGAATAATAGTTGATTTTCTGTCTTCTGTCTTGCATCTTGAGAAGGAATAGATGCTTGTCCCTGGAGTATTATAGGACTGAGGGAAATAATAGATAATTTA
The DNA here is from genome assembly GCA_030412105.1 of Cyclura pinguis. Lineage (NCBI taxonomy): Eukaryota > Metazoa > Chordata > Lepidosauria > Squamata > Iguanidae > Cyclura > Cyclura pinguis. The sequence continues at coordinate 384,068,467 of CM059599.1, forward strand.
GTCCAACCCCCTTCCCCACTTGATGGAAGAAACCCAGAAATAGATCACCAACATAATGCTGTCCAGCCTCTGTTTGAAGATCTGTTAAGTATAGGAGAGCACATAAGCCTGCTAGTTAATGAATTTTGTTATCAAAATGTTCCTACTATCAGCTTTCCTCAGTCTTCAGCTGTTATTGCTCTCTTTAAGCCAGTTAGATCTGGTTCTGTTCTCTGAAGCATCAGAGAACCAGTCTTGGACTTTTATGTAACAGGACTTCAAATATTTGAAGAGAGCTGTCAGCCTTTTTAAGGCTCAAACATACTTTCAGTTTTTTCTGTGTAAGGGTTTGTTTTCTGTTTGACTGTTTTCATTGGTCCCATAGGAATTCAAAGTACACCCGTCACTGCTTGATAGATGTCTTTCAGTTGCAGAATTTATAGTTATAAATAGCTTGGGTGGTGTTTAATAATACTTGTGGCAGGAAAAGGCCAGCAAGATGGAGGAGGGCTGCTAGAAATGTTAATCCCTAGCTGAGCTGTACTATCTAAATGTAAGAGAAAAGTCAGCATCCCAAATGCATCTTGTTTTCATCTCCCTCAAAAACTGGTCAGGCTTCTTTCCAAGAGGAGTTTTTAGTTGTATCACTCCTTGGAAGCATACTGAATGATGAGTACTTCTACAAAGTGTAACTGGGGACATGTTTCTCTTCTTGGAAAACAGGAGCTACAAGGGAGATTGGATATCTTTCTTTGGAACAGAGTTTTATTTGGAGATTTGTGGTGTGCTGTGTTTTTCAGCTGAAAAAAGAGAGACAGGTATTTAGCAAGCCAGAATGAGGGCCAAATACCTCTTTTCATATCAGTTGAAAGAGGGATTTTCTGAGGACATTGACTTAACACATGTTCTCTCTTTATGTTGCTGTTATTTATATCTGTATAAAAGTGTATGTGTGCGCATGCACACACACACACACCCCTTAAACACACATAAGAGCAAAGCTTCTGTCCTGTGTGTCTTGACATGCCATACTAAAGCCAGCAATACCTGTGTTCTCTCATATACATGTAGCAGTATCAGGACCGTTTCCCAGTGATGTAATACAGTCTTGCTAGGAAATTGTATATATGCATGAGAGAAATTGTATATGTGTGTAAGGGAGGGAGATTGAGAGAGAGAGAGATGGATTTATATTTCTGGCCTATGACAGTCATGCTGGAAAGACCCACATATTTGGTCTGTGTACTTAGGTTCTTTATTCACACATGCTGTTGAGTACCATAAGAGGCCCTCTTGCCACTGCAGTTATATAATGACTGGACCCCTGTGTTTTTCAAATGAAGAACAAGTCAGTTTTCATTAGGTGGAACTGCTGCCCTGAAATTGATATCACAGTTTCCACTCTTTTTCTCTTTATGGGGGTTCAGTGTTGGAGGCATTTTGGATAGATGTTCTGTTGGTGCATAAGAATTTGAAATATTTTTGGTACTGTGAAAGGACAAGCCTAATGTTTTAATGCTACTGTTGCATAGACATATGCAGTCAAAGAGTTGGAAGGTTCTGCAAGGTCCATTTAGTCCCTACAACTAAAGGACTCCTGAGAAATGGCCACCCAACCTCTACCTAAAAACCTCCAGAGAAGGAGAGTCCCTCATACATTCTGGAGCTGTCTATTCCACTGTCAGACAGCTGTTGCCATTGGGAAGTTTTTTCTGATGTTTAGGTAGAATCTCATTTCTTGCTATTTGAATCAGTTCATTCATCTTCTTGTGTTTGGAGTAGAAAAAAACAAGCTTGACCCTTCTTCTACCTGAAATTTTAAATCCTAGAAAATCAAGAGAATAATGGTATTCCCTTTTGTCTCCATCTGTGTAGAGTTCTCAGTGGAATTTGTCCCTGATCAGCCACAGCACGCTTGTTCTCCCTTTTTGTCTCTGAGTTTTGGAATATAGTATTGGATCCCAGGTCCAATACGAATGTCTACCATGCTGTGATTGGGCAGGGAGATTCCAACCTACATACTGGGCATTCCATGTATTGTCTGGAATTGCTTCTAGCAGAGGTCTCGGTAGAAAACTAGCCACCTTTTTTCTTTCTCACGATTTTATTTATTTATTTATTATTTTTGTAGGCCGCCTTTCTCCAGGAATGGGACCTGAGGTGGTTTCCAACAATAAACAAACACATTATAAACATTCAAAACAGTTGAAAACATTAAAAAGATATAAAATCATAAAAAACCTAAAATAATATTCACATTAGGATTGATCCTGTATTTGGACCCCGGTCTTAAACAGCTTTGTCTTATAGCTTGTTTATGGAGGGATGTAAAATGGTATAAATTCTTCTTTGCTTCATCTCAGTAGAGCTTTAGATGCCATAGTGTGTAAACTTCACAAATGGGTTTTAATATTTATACTGTGCCATTTTGCTAGTGGTAGGACCCGACCACTCAGTTTTGTGAGCAATTGCCCTGTGCTGTCTTGATTCTTTGGTGTTTTTACTCAGAAGAAATGTTGGGAAAGGCCAGAGATCAGTGGTAGAATACACACATTTTATGCAGTAATTACCAGGTTCAACACTTGCACTTTCAGCTAAAGGAATTGGGCAGAAGTGTGGAAAGAGAGACTACTCTCTTTCTGCTAACCTGAAGAACCACAGCTACACAAAACTACACACTGCTGAGTTGGATGGACTAATATATGTTCATAAATCTCTCACTGCAATCTGCGAGGCTTAGTCTCAAGTACATATATGCTTGCTGCTAGTGTGTGGTTGTAATTCCTGTTTCTGAACTCTAAATTTCATATTTTTAATAATAGTTTTCTTGGTTGGATGGTTCATAATAGGATTTGAACAAGTCCTCATTATGAGTCTCAGAAATTACGCTTTGCTCTGAAACCCAGTGTTTGTTTCAGGAAATGCCTTTTGTATTCCTTTTCTGTGTGTGTTTGACGTTTGAGCTGGTTAACATTTAATTAGCTGCAATGATTCATTGCATGGCAGGAAGTCCTGCAGTCAACAAAAACAGACACGTCCTTTTGCCCTTGACTTGTGCAATATAATGTTGGTGTTGCAGCCCAGTTATGGCAACAACCTTGGGGAAATGGGAGGATCAATTCCAGAAAGTAACAAAACTAAGTGGTATATAATGGCTAAGAGTATAAAGATGGGAAGGCCCTGCGTTTAATTTCTCTTCTGCCAGGAACTCCTTAGGAGGCCTGGGGCAAGCCCTCTGCAGGATGAACTATGTGACTATCTTGAGCCACCTGTCAGGGCTGTTGTGAAATTTAACTTAATTGAAATATTTATGTGACATCTTTCTACTTGGCACCAGGCCTCCAACACTTCTAATAGTAAGCACAGATTAATCCACAGTTAGCGTAAGATAACAGCAGGGCTTATATATAAAGGTCTGGGGGAAATGGAGGCTGGAAACGTCTACTCCCTGGGCCTTACAAGCAGTTGCTGCTAATGTAGTTGTTCTAGTTCTGGAGCTTAATGAGCTAAATCAAATTATGAGTCCCAACTAGAGTATTCCCACTGAACTGATGGAGCTTGCATGATGATTGATACATTCTGGTTGATTCAGAGGATCTACTCTACTTGGCTTTAATGGATTTAGGCCACTGTTGGAAGCCCTTTGAAATGTGCTGGCTATTAACAAAACAAAAGAAAAACCGTTGACTTTGAAATCACATGTTGGAGATGCACATCATAAACATATAATCTCTTTGTAGAAACCCATAATGTGTTCATGCAAGCTGCATCTCACTTTTGAGGCAGGCCTCTGAGTGGTGCTTCCTGACTCCAGAAAGGCTTGCTGGCCAGTCCAGTTGGCACAGGTGGCACTCTCCATCCACGATCCTTTCTCAGAGTGTTTGATGCCTTCCCCATAGCGTCCTTCAACAATATCTGTAAGACCCTTATAAGGCAGGTTGGTAGTATTATCGATGACCATCACAACTGATTTCCACAGGTTGATGTGAAGAATGTGAGAGGTGGCCATTTACCCCAGACAATCTACTGAAGTGAAATTTGAACATATTATTGGATTAGTTTGGTGTAATACATTTTGCTTCTAACAATACCCTCTTTCTTCCCTTTGTTCCAACTAAGCTGCTTTAATGGCATCTGGATCAATTGCTATCAGCTCAATAGAGTCTTTTGGGATAAAAAGGATATTTATAAATTGAAATAATACGTTACAGAAAGCTGCTGCTTCATACAGTCTTCAGATTCTGTCTCCATTCCATGATCTTATGTTAAGGGGTGTTATTTTTAATTGCTGGCCCACCAGGTCAAAGGGAACTAGGGTACGCTTATTTCTCCATTTAGCTCTTGGCATCTTGGTGTGTTCGTTTGACAGCTTGTCAAATATTCATAACTTCCTCTTCTGGATCCTTCAATATAAAGAGAAGATGTTGAGCTTTTAAAAAATAATTGTAAGATTATATGTCTCTGTTTGGTACTACCAGAAATATATGGGGTCTGCTGGAAATTAGAAAAGAGGAACATTGCAATTCTCTCCATTTTTGCTCAGAAGTCAGTCTCAGCAGGTATTACTTTTTGGCACATATGTATTTGTATAACCCTGCGCAGATTTATTAGCAGTAAGCTCCACTGAGGGAGTAGCATAGTGTAGTGGTTTGAGTGACCAGCATTCAAATCCCCACTCAGACCTAGAAACCCACAAGTCACACCCTCTCAGCCTCAGAGGAATTCAGTAGCAAAAGATATCTGAGTAAGTCTTGCCAACAAAATCCTAAGATAGAGAGTCAGTATGGTGTAGTGGTTTGAATGTTGTCTTCAGAGTCCAAGAGACCAGGGTTCAAATCCCTGCTCAGCTGTAGAACTCCCTGGGTGACTTTGGGCAGGTCACATTCTCTCAGCCTCAGCGGAAGGCACAGAAATCTGAAGAAATCTTGCCAAGAAAATGCTAGGAGAGAGCTGCCATAAGTCAGAGTTGACTTGAGGGCATGTAACAACAACAGTCTTCCTTAAACAGAGTGGGACATGCTTCTGAACAACTGTTCGTAGAATGGTTCACAAAGCATTATATCTTATTACTATTGTTCCCTGCTGTGTAATTTTTAAATAAATCCTACCAAGTAGATGATATGAACCAGTTACCTTTTTTTCAGTCAGTTAACAGGCCTGCTGATAAGTGAGAAATGTCAGCCAGGTGTCACTTCCTATGGTAAACAGAAACTCTTGTTTTCATGGCTTTTGTATGGGTTCTGACACCTGTGTTGGGGATTTGTATAGATCAGGTGCAATACCTGTTACACCACATTTTTTCAGTCGATTCTTTCAGCTCTATATGTTTCTGTTTTGGGGAGAGGAGAATTAGCAACATGGGTAGTCTGTGAGTGTTCAGTCATGAGGTTGAATCACCCAACAGGGCTAGAAGATTGCCATCAGTTTAAAAGACAAAGAAACTGCTGTGCCAAAGGACGACTGTAAATGTTTGCCTCTCTCTTGTCATCATAGAGTTTACATGGGTGTATCAAGGATGAGTAATTAGTGAGCACTTCAAGGCCACCTCTGGTGTAACCTGCTGTTATTTCCTAAGTATTTGACAGCTGTGGCACAACCTGTTTCTGGATTAAAAATAAAAATATTTTTACTGTTTTCCACATGCTAAAAACCTGTTGGGTGTGCATGTCTATAAAAGCGTATATGTACTTTCAAACATATTGCCAATACACAGATATATTAAAAGGTAGATTTGTTTAATTGTTAATGAATGGAATCCCCTCCATCTTTCCCCATTAATATTCATTTTATAACTGCAAATGAATCAACCTGAAAATGCTACCAAAGTATAAGGCAAGAATTTCTCTTCATAGAGACACATTCCATAATAAATTTAATTGTGCAGATTTTAAAGAGAAACCAAGGAGAATGGTGGGAGGCATGGAGGAAGAGGATACTTTGCTGTTTAAATATAACACTGTCCATCCACTTCGTAGTCCACTGTTTTCTAGCTGGGGCTTGCAACTTCATTAAACATGACTGGTTTTAAAAAAAAAAATCATGGCTTCTCTAGGCCAGGTGGTCTGATTTCAGTTTTTGCACTGTGTTTTCCTCTAGAGTTCCTTTGCCTTATTCATGAAAATACTAAACAGTCTAAAGCAAGAATACAGTTTCAGGATATTTTAACAGTTATTAATCAGAATTATAAAGTTGGAAGGGGCCCTTCCCATGGATCATTCTATTCCAACCCTCTGCCAGGGCAGAAATCTGCTGCTGTCGTACCCTGAAAGGGAGGACATCTAACCTCTATTTAAAAACATCCAACAGACAAGTTTTTTAAAACATAATTGAGCTGGGTTCAGTGATCCTGGGCTGGATTGGGCCACGACCAGCCTCAAAATGGTTCCCCCAAAATTGGCCAGTGGACTGTAATGGGCCAGTAATTTCTTCTGCCATTTCTATTCACAGTTGATCCAAATACTTTAAAACAGGAATGGGGAGGGGTAAATTGTATGGGCCATGGGCCATGTTCACCCCATAAAACCTGTGCAGGCCCTAGGCCCCTCTTGGACCTCCTGCTTCTATTAAAAAAATTTTTTGCACAAAAAATGTAGAATTGAACCTTCAGAAACTGGGATGCAGCTGTACATTCAGATAATGCCCACCCACCCCCACCCTCTGGTTGCGGTGCAGCTTTATAAGGCCCAAAATAACATTTCGAGAAGGCTGGAATTTACTTAGGATTTGCAAAAACAATTTTGTTTGGCTTACAAAGATCCAGTGATACTTGTGATGGTTGTGTTGGTGGTAAATGGGGCAGATTGAGTTCTCTGATGTCTGTGGTTGTCCAGCCTCGCTCTGGCATAATTTCATCCATCTTGCTGCCACTACAGATAGTAGATATTTTTTTGTATTATTTAACATCTACAATTTTCAGTAGCGATTTGCAGAGATTAAGAGTTAAAATTAATGAGCCTGTCATCAGGGCCTGTTTTTGCCTCTAGATTCTTGTGGGTTAGAAGACCTTAATCATATTCACAACTCCACAAATTCCTTGTTTCCAGGTTTTCTGAAAAGAAGGAGAGATTGAAGCACCTTAGAAACAAGCAGGATGAATTCCAGTCCCAGTAAGTGCCAGGTCTTTCTGACCTTGATGATTGTTAGATTGCTAGAAGCGTGCTTCTGCTTGTCAGCTAATTTGCTCTTTCTTTCCTTCTCCCTTTCCTTTAGGTTGTTAAAAGCTATGGAAGGGAAATGGATAACTGACCAGCTGGTAAGTCCTTTGGGAGGCTTCCAGTTCACGCTTACCTGAGATGGCATCTCTCTCCACTTTGAGAGATGATACCCTATCTCTGGCTTTGCCCATGAGGCTCTCCTGTGCATGTATTTGAAAAGCACTGTGGGATTGTCCCATGGAACAGTACCACCCCATCTGTGCAGATTCCTGTAATTTGGTCAAAAGTGCAAAGATGCCTAACAAGTAGGTTAATACCTTGTTCTCTCTGGGTCACCTGGGTGCTCAACTACATGAAAAACCTCTACTTTGCTCTGTTTCTTTCAGAGATGGAAGATAATGTCTTGCAAAATGAGAATTGAGCAGCTGAAGCAAACCATCTGCAAAGAAAATGAGGAGATGGCAAGAAGTAAGTCATGCTCACACAGTAAAAGGCTTGCCAATTTTAGCTGGGCTTCCTCTGTTCCCATACCCCAGCCTAGCCCTGTGCAATGACAAAGTGTGCTGTGTGATCATAGCATTCATCCAAAGCTTACCAGGGCTTCTTTGATAAGATGACCATGAATCAGGATCAGTCAGCTTGAGTGCTAGTATTTTTTGATAGAAAAAATGTGAGATACACATTTAATACTCCAGTAATGATGGGCAAGAGGCTTTAAGGGCAGGTTGTCTTCAGTTACCAGTCTTGGCATCTAGTATAAATCCTCAATTCATAGTATAAATATAAATCCTAGTATAAATCCTCAATATCCTTATCGGCATTCCCAGAATCTCTTGCTGGATACAGACGGTCAAAGCAGAATAAATTCACCACTCCTCTGTTCCAAGTCCAGATTCATGCCAGCAGTGGACACAGGGGGAGTGAAAAGAAGCCATCTGGTCCCAAATAATTGCTGTTTTTGAGTGAGTGTGCAATGTCATTTTGGGTGGGAGACCTCTTCTCCAGGGTTTCATAATAGTAATGTTTATTTATAATGCCTTCTTCATCGACATACTCAGTCAAAGACAAGAGCAATAAAGCATAACACTGTAACTATACATAAGATGAAATCCTCAACGGCCCAGTCATTGCTTGCCTTTGGCACAACTCAGCAGGTTAATCTGGTGAATTGAAGAAGTTCTTCAACTGCTTACGAAAACAGGTGAGAGCTTGCTCCAGCCAGAGGCACAAAGGAAGACCATCCCACAGATGCAGAACCAGATCTTGAAAGGCTTGCAGCCTTTACAGGACTATGCACATTAGTAGAACAGACAATAATCTTTTGCCTACAGATCTGTGATTCCTAGATGGTACATACCATGCTAGCCAAGGTGCCAGGTACTGGGAGAGATTAGAGTACAGAGTCTCAAATACCGGAACCAAAAGTTTCAAACAGACTCTAGCTTGAACTGGTAGCCCATGAAGATTCAGGCTCAACTGCCATTGTTGAACCATTGCCTTGGGCTCTATTTTGGGAGAATTGCAGGTAATAAACAAATAATTGTAAAAAATAAAATAAAACCACTACTGTCCTAGATTCCGAGTGGCTGCTTAGAATTAAGGATGAGAACCAGAAGCTTTACCGCCGGGCTCAGCGCCACCAGGACAAGAAGGAGAAGATCCAGAGGCACAACCGCAAACTGGGAGAGCTGGTAGAGAAGAGGAACTGTGAACTGAGAAACCAGCACGAGCAACTGGCCAACCTCCGGCAGTCACACGTCCTAGAACTGACCTCGATCATCTTCCCTATTGAGGAGGTGAAGCTTGGCATGAGGTAGGGAGGAAGCAGCTGCATATGAATGCGGTCAGCAGGATGCTCAAGAGATGCTTGGTTTTCTCTGTCTTCACAACAGAAGAGCATTTCATGTGTATATTTGTTGTGGAGTTGGGAGCAGGAAAGCTGGCAATATTGGAAAGCAGCAAGGATGTGGAGATAAAGAATTGCTTTGAAGGGAACTGTGTTATTGCCCTTTTCCTATTTGTATTACAGCCAAACTCAATCCATATTTACCTATCAACAAGTCCCATTTGAACACAGATCTTCATTTCATTTTAAATACATTTTTCATGTTTATTAAATTTTTATCCTGCCTTCACTTCAAGGAGCCTCAGGTATTCCTGTGCACAATAACCCTGTGAGGGTGAGGGGGAGTTAATAACCAGCACTGCTCACCCAGCAAGCTTTGTGGCTGAGTGGAGATTTGGATGTTCCTCTCCCCCAGTTCTGCTGTGACATTCTAACCAGGGGTGGGGACCCAGTGGCCATCCAGGTGATGATGAACTACTGCTTCCATTGTCTTTTACCATTGTCCAGACTGGTAGGAATTGAAGTCTGACAACATCTGGTAATCCACAGGCTCTCTCCTCCTCTGTTCTGACCGAAGCACCTTATTGGCTGTTTGGTTTAGCAAACTCCTCCTTAGCCATGGGCAAGAGAGCCAACCATGAGTGCAAGCATAAGTCCTGGAAGGATTGAGACTGGTGTTGGAGGGAGAGCAGATGCAGATCCACAGCAGGGGTAGTCCAGGACAGAGTCTGGAAAGGTTACTTTTGGGGACTGTAATTCCCAGTTTTGCTGGCTGGGGAATTCAAAGCCGTTCCTGTTCCCAAAAGGAATTCTTCCAAGCTCCATCCAAAGCCAGAATCTGAACCCAAATTCTGCTTGAAGGGGAGGCATGGAGGAGTTTGGGATCCTGGGGAAGTGGTAGACCAGGGGGAGAGCTAGCAGGCATGGAGGCAGGTGAAGGGGCAGGCTGGCAGAGAGAGCAGCAGCATATGAGGGAACTGCACACGTAGGGCCAGATTCTTACGGAATCACAGAATTCTAGAGCTGGAGGAGACTACAAGGGCCATCCACTCTTAACTCCCTGCCAGGCAGGAAGACACAAAGCATTCCCAACAGATGGCTGACTGGCCTCTATTTAAAAACCTCCAGAGAAGGAGACTCCACCACACTCCCAGGCAGCGTGTTCTGCTGTTGGGCTGCTATTACCATCAGGAAGTTCTTTGTAATGTTTAGATGGAATCTCTTTTCCTGTAATTTGAAGCCATTGCTCTGTGTCCTAGTCTTTGGAACAGAAGAAAACGAGCTTGCTTCCATCTTTCATATGACATTTTTTCATAGAATCATAGAGTTGGAAGAGACTCCAGGGGCCATTGAGTCCAGTGCGGGAACACCCATCAAAGCATTCCCAACAGATGGCCATCCAGCCTGTGCTTAAAAACTTCCAAAGAAGGAGACTCTACCACACTCCGAGGCAGAACATTCCACTGCCAGACAGCTCTGACTGTCAGGAAGTTCTTCCTGAGGTTCAAGTGGAATCTCCCTTCCTGCAACTTGAATCCATTGCTCCTTGTACTAGTCTCTGGAGCAGTGGAAAACAAGCCTACTCCCTCCTTAACATGACATCCCTTCAAATATTTAAATATGGCTGTCATGTTCCCTCTTAACCTTCTGTTCTGCAGATTAACCATACCCAGCTCCCTAAGCCGTTTCTCATAGAGCATGGCTTCCAGACCCTTCACCATTTTGGTCACCCTCCTCTGGACATGCTCCAGCTTGTCAATATCCTTCTTAAATTGAGGTGCCCAGAACTGGACCTAGTATTCCAAATGAGGCATAACCAATGCAGTATAGAGTGGTACCATTACCTCCTTTGATCTAGACACCATACTCCTATTGATGCAACCAAGAACCGCGTTGGCTTTCTTGGCTGCCGCATCACACTGCTGACTCATGTTCAGCTTGTGATCTACCAAGACTCCTAGATCCCTTTCACATGTACTGTTATCCAGCCAAATATTGAAGCATGACTATCATGTCCCCTCTTCACCTCTTCTTCTCCAGGCTAAACATGTCCAGCTCTCTAAGCTGCTCCTCATAGGGCTTCATGGGTTCCCGGTCTAGAAGCATTTCTAGCCATGCACAACTCAGGAAGCCACAAGGTCCCATTCCTGCTCGTCCTTCTGTCACAGTGGGACCTGGTCTGGCTTGCGCCTGGATTCAGGAGACCCTTTGGTGTCAGTCTCATGCCTTTTTTCCAGGGACCCCGCAGATGTGTCCTCTGAGAGTGAGAGTGCCATGACATCTAGCACTGTGAGCAAGCTGGCAGAAGCCAGGAGAACGACTTACCTGTCTGGGCGATGGGTTTGCGACGATCACAATGGAGACACCAGCATCAGCATCACAGGGCCTTGGATAACCCTTCCCAGCAATGGAGATTACTCAGCTTATTACAACTGGGTGGAAGAGAAGAAAACCACTCAAGGACCCGGTGGGTAAAGGGCTGGCGAGGGGAGGGGGGAACTGTTAATTGTTCAAAGCCTGTTAAAGGATGCTTGGCAACCAGCCTGTCCCCAATTCTGTGCTCAGAAGATCTTATGCAAACAAACACAGAAATTCTAGCATGCCACCGTGCAGGGAAGGTGGAGAAATCTGTGGGCCAGATTGTGCAGGAGTACAAAGGAACTGCACAACATGATACTGGCTGTAGGATTTGGCTTCCTAAGAATCTTGACTCTTTGTCTACTGAAAAAAGAAGAGCTTCTAGACCTCAGGGCTGCAAAGATATTCATGCAAGAAAACAGTGTTGCCTGCAGAAATCTCAGAAGTTGGAAAGGCGGGTAGCTTAAATTTCTTTCAGTGGAGATGCTTCCTCTGCTCTCTGTAACTCCAAGACCTTCCTAGTGGTACATGTTTCTTCCACAGAGGAGTTGTATAAATTACTTAATTTGCATAATTTAGGCAAATAGTGTTGTGGAGAGAGCTGAGGTGTTGCTCCTTCTGGAACGTCCTCTTACAGGGTGCTGATGCTTTTCTCTCATCTGTTCTAGACATGGAGCATAACAACCCTGCCTACACCATCAGTGCTGCTCTATGCTATGCAACCCAGCTGGTCAACATTTTGTCACACATACTCGACGTGAACCTTCCCAAGAAGCTGTACAACAGGTCAGTCTTCTTGGAGGAACTCAGTCACTTGCACTCGGGAGCATTGTGGGACTTGCTGTCAATACATGGGGAAGGCAGCACCTTGAGGAAAGCTGCTCCAAACCACCAGAATCGGGAAGGGGCAAAGTGTTGCCCTTCAGATGTGGCCTGGTTGGAACACCTGGCAGCCCTGGCCAGCGTGGCCAAGGGTGAGGAACGATAGGAGTTGCAATCCAACACCAGAAGGGCCTCCCATGATTCCTATCCAATTGAAATAATTGGTATAGGTACACAAGCTGTTTTTGCAGGTTCTGGTGAACATATGGAGAGAGAGGTTGGCAGGGGCCAGACTTGCGCTCTCATTATTTGTATCTTGTTTCATTTTTTTTCCCTGCCTTTTTCCCAATATGGGATCCACAGTGGTTGACAATAAAAATTAAAACAGCATGCTATATATTTTTTAAAAAGCATAATATAAATTTAGGAACAATTTAATACAGCTATATTAAAAACATGAATTTACGTAGCTTTTTAAACTAGAACATAATAATGGCAGTAAAAAATGTGCCATAGCTGATTAACAGTCAAAAGCTAGGGCAAACAAAGAGGTCTTTGCCTGCTGGGAGAAGGAAGACAGAAGGGGCCAGTGGCACCTCTTGTGGGAAGAGTTCCGCAGTTGAGGAGCAGCCACTGAGAAGGCCCTCCTCTTTGTCCTTTATGATGGAGGTGGGATTATGATCTTAAAGCTGGAATAGGCTTATATGGGGAAATATTCCCAATCCTCCCTTCTCCAAGCTGTTCAGGTGTATCCATGGCTAACGCTTCTGTAGTATGGTCTCTTCTGAGAAGCAGGAAATCAGAACTGAGAGAGTTGCGCATGCTGTCCTCCCAGTTGTTGTGTGTCTTCAAGGATTCCAACCTTGGTCTCTAGAGTTGCAGCCCAATGCTCAAACTGCTACACAGACTGGCTCTTTGTCCTTCCAGTAGGTTCAGCAGAAAGCAACAACGGGGCCCAGTGTTACCTGCTAGCAGTGCCAGAGCAAAACAGCATGAAAGGGGATAGGCTTTGGAGTCCTCCTTTTCTGTTTATTTCCCCCATGCGCATGTGACTTTACATGTTTTTCAGTGAGTTCTGCGGGGAGAATCTCAGCAGGAAGAAGTTCACCTGGGCAGTGAAGAAGCTAAATGCCAATATCCTTTACCTTTGCTTTTCCCAGGTAAGGGACAGTACTCCTGTTGTGCCCTTCTTGGGCAGCTTCCCATTTGTCCCCCTGATCTTTGCAAGTCTCGTTTGATTGATTTTTGGCTTTTTTTCCTCTCTCTCTCACACACTTTTCTAGCATGTCAACTTAGACCTCCTGCATCCTCTGCATACACTCAGGAACCTGATGTACCTCGTCAGCCCTGAGACAGAACACTTGGGAAGGTAAGAGGCCGCCTTCGCCCCCTTGGGATCTCTGCCTTCTGCACTCTGGATTGTTCTTTCTTGGACCTGTCTCCCTTCCTGGCACACCTTTTCTCTCCTTTTTCCTTTCTCCTACCTTCCTTTCCTCCTCCAGGTCATCTTTGACAAGTCCATACTGAAAGCCAAGTCTTGCAGCTAGACTGCCTTACACTGGGTCTGACCCATAGTCCAAGGAGTTCAATAGGATTTGCTCTTACTGCAACTCCAGAAATGTCTAATTTTGCAAATTTTGAAACCAGTGGGGGGGGGGGGGTGGCTTAGGATTTTTTTCCCTTATTTTCTTGGAGTGAGAGCGTGGGGTAGAAATTTTGAGAAATGGTACATGCAATACTTATTTTCATATCAAACCTAAACCTTTCTTTAAAACTGGTTTTGCAGTATAAAATGTTTCATTCATAACTTAGCACATAAACTTGTACTGTTTGGTGTATTCATGAGAATTTTAAAATAGAAAAGCCTTTGCTCTGTGCAGGCAAAATTGTGAGCATACCCCGTACTAAAAAGAGAGAAGCAAACTATCCCACCCCACTGCTCCTCTCAGGTTTTGCTATCTGAGAAGTGGGGTAACAAATAAGAACAGAAGCCACAAGTTATGTAGAGTGTTTTGCTTGGACAGAAGTGGGCTTAGATGATCAGAGTCTGTAAAGGCTAGGCTATTAGCATATTTGGGCATAGAGTTTAACTCAGCCCTGAATATGATGAAATTTTCAGTAATGTGTAGTCAGAAAATGTAATGAAGCACCCTCCCCAGCCCCAGTATTCTCCTGTCGTGAAGATGGCAGCATCTGCACAGTATAGAAATGCATCTTGGACTTGAATGCTGTATTTGTCCACCATATCTTGTGTTTGAGTGCTGTACAGCTGGCCCTTCACATTTGCTAGAGTTAGGGGTGCCGGACCCACACCATAGTGGAAAAATCACCAATATCAAAATGTGTGTGTGTGTGTCTGTGGGAAGGGGACCAAGGCATGGTAAGTAGAGCAGGCACCCACAATCCAAACCTGGTCAGGGAAAGGAGAAGGAAAGGGGAGGGGTTAGCATGATGGCCCCTATACTTCCTTTCTCTCACTCATCTCCATCCTTGGGTGTATGAGGGGCAGTGGGAGAGGATTTGTGGTGCTTAGCTGGCCAGGCAGTGGCTGGTAGAGAAGGAGGTATATTTGTCTATGGCGTGAGCAGGCAACTGGAGGAAGCCATATTACCCCTACCCAAGAGGCTTTGGCGGAGGTTGCATCCCCACTACAAAAAAAAAATGTCCCAAATGTCCCCCGACATCTTCTAGGGATTGTGGGAGGCATTTTTGCCATGTTTTGTCCCCCTGGGCCACTTCAGGCCAAAGAGAGGCCTTCACACGTGCATGCACGCCCGCCCGCACACGTACACACACGTCTTTTAGAGGACATTTGGGAGCAACTTTTTTTTAAAAAAGAAATTGACCCTTGGGGGCCCAGGGGGCCATAAAAATGGCCCTGGGGTCCACATGGGCTATACTGTGCCTACCCATGGTCTACAGTATGTACAAGAATTCTTTAGTCTGTCTTAATGCACAGATCTTTATATTATGCAGTTCCTCACAGTTGGAGGTAATAAAACCTTGCCTTAAAAAAAATTCCTTCTATTCCTAAAGAGAAAATACATATTTCTCCCCGTAGAGATGTTTGATGTAGAGTCGAAGGCTTTCACGGCCAGAATCCATTGGTTCTTGTGGGTTTTTCGGGCTTTGAGACCGTGTTCTGGTTGTATTTTCTTCTGACGTTTCGCCTGCATCTGTGGCTGGCATCTTCAGAGGAAGATGCCCTGTGACCCAAAGGAATGAAGATGCCAGCCACAGATGCAGGCGAAACGTCAGGAGAAAATACAACCAGAACACTGTCTCAAAGCCCGAAAAACCCACAAGAACCAAAAGAGAATGCATAACTTTATCTTTAATTTTTTTTCCTCCAGATTCTGTCATTTTTAAGGTATTTGCCTCTTTGCTTAGAGTGACAGAAGCGAACATGCCAGATAGCTGACTTCAGATAACAGCTTCAATATTTTTGGCTTTTCTGCACCCCAGTGAGGGACAGAAACTTGCTCTGTATGTAGCTTATCCTTTCTGAGCACCATTGCATTCTCAAATTGTTGCAGCCTTGCTGAGGTGATGGGTTTTTTTTTTAATTGGTTTGGTCCTTTCCCCGTAAGGCTTTGTAACTCTGCCAGTCCTTTCAGAAACTGTTCCTTCCTTATCTGTGTTTTTTTCCAGAACATTGCTTTCTGATGCTGTCCTTTGAGTAAATTGCTCCACCAAGGCATCAACCTCCCTTTCATTAATAAGCTCTGTTCCTTGAGTTTGACTTTTGCAGCTCTAATCACAGCCTTGCAGGCCTTCAGGGTTCTCTTTACTTTGGCCCCAGAGGGTCTGAACTAAAGCATTCCTTTTAAAGAAGCTTTTGAAATGCCCGCAGGTCTGGTCCATTTGAGGTGATTGCCGATCTGGAAGACTCGATGGAGTTTGTGGACCCCAGCAGCGCTGGCGAAATGGATGAGAGTGGCGACGAGCACATCAGCGATGAAGAGACGGACCTGGGGACGGACTGGGAGAATCTTCCCAGCCCGCGGTTCTGCGACATCCCCTCCCAGACGACAGAGATGCTGCAGAGCCAGGGCACGCAGGCCTCGCAGCCAATTGCTGCCAGCAGCAGCGCGGGCGGTATGATCTCGTCTGCAGCGGCCTCCGTTACCTCCTGGTTCAAAGCGTACACTGGACACCGTTAAGGAACTATTGGACCTCCGTGGAGGAGGGGGGAGACCCTCCCTGTGACCCACCATCACTGTAGTAGACCTTACCTGTTCAGTTAAGTAGTGCCTCAAACAACACAAGGGTCAGACTGCTAACTGCGTCCTCCTAAATTTCCTGAGCTAGAGTGGTAACGTTTTCTAAAGTCCTCCTGACCTACATTTCAGACGTTGGAAATGGCACTCGGGCTGTCTGGGTCCCGTCTGTTTTGCCAAGGAGAGAAGGAAAGAATTCTGTCCATGAATTCTTGTTTTGTTTCTTTGTCACTTTTTCCCCCCTCAAAAAGGGAAGTAAACTTTGGGGCAGATGACCTGGCAATCATTTTTGAAATGTTAAAGATAGGAAGAGAACTGGTAGAGAATTCAGTTTTTACTGTCAGGCCAAGCAGTTAAGCCCATCATTCTCTCTGATCAGATTCCAGCAGGGTTCTTGGGCTTCTTTCTTTCTTTCTTAATGTGTCCAAGTGAGTATGTGTGTGTGTGTCTCAGAATGGACAAGAGAAATTTTATAGCACAAATGCACATTTCAAGACCCTTCTAGAAAAGTTGTACAAATGATGCATTTTTACATGATTTCTAACCTCTGTTGCCATAATTTTAATACAGCGAAACGTCATGGTTCTTCAGAACCAATAGATTTTTTTTTTAAAGATTGTTGGTAGCTTATGCCTTTCGTTTGTGTGTATGGTCTGTTCATCCAGTAGGAGATTTGTCTGAATGTTTCTTGTGTGGAGCTACCCACAATTTGCAGACCCACTAGACACCAAAGAGCAGCTGGGCCATATTGCCAATAGAGAGAGAGAGATCCTACTTGCTGCCATTAGGGTGGTCATTTCACAAAAAACCCTCAGGTGACAAGGAGCGTCCACTCTTTCAGTCACACGCATCTCCGTCCTGTGTATTTCTGGGAAGCCAGCGCTCCTTGGGTGGGAGTGTTTCCCTGCCTTCCCGCTTAGAATGCCAAGGAGCCCTCTTCCTTCCCTTGTGTCCATCTGGCTTGACTGTTTCCTCAGATGTAGCACGGCATCCCTTGGACCTCAGGCCCTTTTGTCTAAGCAGCCAAGCTTGCCGTTGTAGGTTGCTTTGCCTTTTGCGCTGTGCCCTCTTCTAATTCTGCCCAAACTTTGACTAGAAATGTTAGACCCAGACATGGGGATGGGCAGGGAGTTGGTAATGGGATGGCACTTGGAGCATACTACCCGTTCCCACCCCACATGTGTTGTGGGAACTGCACACCAAAGCCTGTGCGAATGGCAGCCAATTTCTCATCATTTTTTCCTGACAAAAAGGATTCAGGCCTCCGTTTGTCACATGTGTCAAAACTTCATGTGTGAGGGAAAAAACCTCTCTTTATCCACTGACAATGCAGCAACTGCTCTGCGTCATAGGATGGTAAGGAGAGACATTGCATGTGTGTTTTCATTCTTGTGTGATACAACCTTTCCTTTTCCCCTGGTGGCCTCAAACCTCAGCTGCATGCCTACAACGCCAGTCCGAAAGACTCCTTGCCCCTTGCCCACTCCTTTTGGCAGCCAGCGTCTTGGCTGCTGTTCTGTCCAAATGGCCAACAGGCCATGTAGCGTGGTTGCATGGAGAATCATTTCTGGAGAAGATGTACATAACCCACAAAGAAAAGAAATAGGTTTTCTGGGCTACCATTCACAGAACTTTCCAGCCAGCTTTCTCTGGTTTGATCCAATATCTACATGCCATTAATACACTGCATTAGCATTACACAGTCCCCATGCAGACTGGTAGCATTGTGCAACTGCAGTGCGCAGCCACCATGCACAAGTCTGCTTGTGAAACTGTCAGCAGAATACATCTGTTGCACCCTGGTGAAGAATTCACCCCGAGAGTGTAGTGTGGCACACGTGTGTCACTGACAGGATGCTAGCCTGTGAGTTATAGTTCAGAAAAATGATTTTTTAACCCTAATGCTTGCAAAAACTTCCTTTTGCTGAAAAGCTTTTACCATTGAGATGTTTCCGAGAGCCATGCTCCACCCATACTGGAAGGTGCTGTAGAATCCCATGAGGCGCATAAGGGTGCAAGTCCCTTCTGGTGTGCTCTCCTCTTCCTCTCTTCTGTGATAAGACGGTTCCTGGAACCTGGACTGTACCTGTGTTTATCAGATTTGGCATAGCAGATGGGAGCAAGTAAGGGGAAAGCTTCATCCTGTGACTTTCTGTGACTAAACCAAAGACAACTCTAGTTCTGTGTCCTGGTTTTTTTTTTAAATGATTTGGTGCAATTTCTCTGCCCCAGGAAGGATGGCCGTGGTATAGTCCAGCTCACATCACTTTGGGCTCCTGTCAAGGCAGTCACAAGATGAAAGAAGCTGGGAAATGGGCACATTGAAAGCTCTGTCTCCATGAGGCTCTGACAACTTGAGGTTGCCCTGCCGGTCTCTCCCATGTCTTAAGAATGTCGCATGAGAAAGATTCTTTAAAAAATAGGCACTTTATTAATTGCTGGTGAGATGGGACTGCTTCCAGAGCTTGCGAAAGTGTCTTTTTGCGGGGAGACAGCTTTCAGAATCCTGTAAGAACCTTTTCTAAGCTCTGGCCACTTCATCTTGCAGCTCAGGGCTGCTGGAGGACTTAGCCCAGTGCCCTCATCTGTGTAAATATTTTTGTGTGTTCCTCTTTCCTCCCACTCTCATTGTGTATTAACTTTTCTGCTGATTATTTATAGTTTGAGTATACCAAGTAAACCCTCCTAGTGTAAGCACCAGGAAGCCACTTTATAGTTCATCCCTGGTTAACCGTGGCAGATTTTAAGTTCTGGTAGGCCATGCAATTTCTCTGGCCTGGCTTCCTCCTTTTCAAACAAGGCTGCTCTGCTGCAGGCACGTAGCACCAGTCCAGGGTCCTCCAATGGACTGTCAAAAGGCTGATGTTGCACCTTTTGCAGAAAAACCTTTTCTAAGGACTTTTTGTTGGGCTTATTTTTTAAATAAATTTTTACACATGGATTGCTAACTGAAGAGGCTGGGAGTCTGTTTTCCAAAAACTTCAGTGCAATTTAGAAATGCTTGATTTGCTCCACAGTTGACTGTAACCAGCTGGGAATTTTGTGAGATCTTTCAGGACTCTTTTGCTCTGCACAGTTCCAGCACTGATTCCACTTGAGGTGTGCTAGCTGCATCCTGTGGAATCCTGGGATTTGTAGTTTGGTGAGAAACTGGCGAGTTCTCTGGCTGAGAATTCCAAGTACCACTCCCTAAATTGCAAATTCCAAGATTCCATAGAATGCAACAATGGCAGCTAACATGGAATCATAATGTTTTAACCGTGTAGTGTGTGATACGACCCTCAGTTTGAAGCCACAAAGGGAAAACTGAACACCTGCTGAGAATCTTGGTCCTAAATGCCCAAAGTGGAGTATGTGCAATGAGGGGCTTGCCCTCTAGAACCGAGTCCTGCAAAAAACAGAATGTGAAGACCCCAGATCTTTTCCTCTCTTGGCCTTGCAGTGCCACATTCAAGCCAGTAGGGTTCTGATAAAACAAATGTTTGGTGGTTTTTCTAAGAAAAAAATGTATTACTGCAATAAATCTTTAACAAGAGTTTTTTTTTTTCCTAAGGTTGGCTGGTTTGTTTTGTTTTTTATTCCCTCCTCAAAGTCCACATAGTTAAATTTGTCGTAAGCCGTTTCCGCACGACGGGGCTCAGCGAAGTCCTTTTGTTGCAGCCCCAGTGGGGACAGAAAGTGCGTCAGAAATGCTCCCCTCCGCACCTCACCCAGTCACTGCAGAGGGGAGCGCTCTGGTCCCTCCTCTTCCCTTCCACAGCGAAGCTGGGCCCTTCTATTCCTGCTTTGGGGAGGGAGGCGTCGCCAGCACCCATCCGCATGGCCGGGAAAGGCAGCAGCACAGTACGATGTTAAGTGTAAAATGGATCTTTTCCATTTTACAAATATGGCACTTGCGCAACGTGGGGGGACAAGATGGCGGCGGGACTGCGTCATCGTGCAGAACCACCACCCGCGGAGCGCTGCCATCACGTCTGAACTGCAGGGCAACCACGCCATGCAGAAAGGGCCTTAATCTGGGGATCCTTGTGTTCCACCAAAAGCCAGCAACATGATGTGTTCGAGGTGGTTTGGTCTCTGACTGATATTAAGCCACTGTCCATGTGGGCTGTGGAGAGGTATTACGGGAGATGCAGCACCAAACAGCTGACAGCCCTGAGCATTTTCTTTGAAGAACCCTGTTGTTCCAACTTGAAGTACTAGCTGCCCATCTGCATTTCTTATTTCACATCAGGCACCAACACTTGGGGGTTCTACCTTTTTTTAAAAAGTCTTCTGTTCACCCATGCATGATCTTTGCAGTGCGGTTCCCCAAAGGTGTTTTCACTGGCTTCATGCAATAGCTGGTGGAGGACATTTTGTCCCCCTGTCATATGTAATAGTCATGTTTGGCATTTTTGCAGTGCATTTCCCATCATGTGCAGCTGGCACATGTTCTGGGCATTGTAGTCCAAGAAAGGATATTTGCAACTGCTGATGGTCACTGGCTATACAGCATGAATGAACAGCCAGGTGCTCAACCACATCATATCCTAATTTTATGCAGCCACAAGTATGCAGCAAATATATTTCTCACACAAACCCTTTGGGGCCTCTGTAGAACGTAACCGAGCCTGCTATGTTGCAAAGTATGCCAGTCTGCCTCCCAATTACAGATCAATATTATTCCCATATTATTTATGGAGCTGGCTGGTAGAGAGATGTTACTTGTCCAAGGCTACTGTATTCATTGTGTGGCTGAAATCAAATTTGAATAGAGAGCTTGCCAATTCATAGAATCATCAAGTTGGAAGAGATTTCAAGGACCATCCAACTTCATTCGGCCATGCAGGAATATGCATTCAAAGCACTCCTGACAGAGGGCCATCCAGCCTCTGTTTAAAACCTCCAGAGGAGGAGACTCCACCACACTCTGGAGCAGCTTATTCCACTACTGAACTGCTCTTACCAGAAGGAAGTTCTTCATCATTTTTAGGGGGGATTTCTTTTCCTCCAGTTTCCTCTGCTGTGTGTCCCAGGCTTGCCCCATCTTCCATATAACATCTTTCCAACTCTTTAAACATGGCTAACATGTCATCTTTCGACCTTTGCTTCTCCAGGCTAAGCATAATCGGCTCCCTAAGCCACTCCTCCTAGGGCTTCCTGGTTTCCAGGCCTTTTGCTGTTTTGGTCATCCTCTGGACACGTGCCAGCTTATCAATCTCCTTTGACAATTGGTGGTTGAATTCACAATCTTGGGTAATACAGATTGAGACCACCACATATGATTCTGGATGTCCAATCTCAAAAAGAGCTGGAATAGGGTTACAAAAGGGAGGGAAACCAAAATGACCAAGGACATTTAGACAAAAGCAGTATGATTTCCTCATGAGGGGGGCTGAAACGTGGTAGATATTGCTATGAAAGATTGCAGCCTTATTTGTTCTTCCTCTCACGATTGTAGAACCCACCAACCCACCCGTCAGCACCTAGGAAGTTTGTAGCTCAGTGCTGGAGCATGTTTTGCACGCAGAAGGGACTATGGTACCAATTTGATACCTCCCAACAGAGCTGGGAAAATGTCTGCCACGACAGAGCTGCTGCAAGTCAGCAGGGACAACACTGAGTACCTACTAGAGCAAGGGTCCCATTTACTCACGTTTCCTAAAATAAGTCTGCATGTTGCATAAAACTTTCATGGGCTGTAGTTGGCTGGATAAGCCTGAATGCACACAAACTTGGTTGAAAATTTCCCTCCCGGGCTACATTTGTTCTTAAATATTTAAAAGGCTGCACTCTACATGAGCATAGAATCATAGAAATGTAGAGTTGGAAGAGACCCCGGGGGCCATCCAGTCCAACCCCCTGCCATGCAGGAACACCCTCAAAGCACTCCCGACAGATGGCCATCCAGCCTCTGCTTAAAAACCTCCAAAGAAGGAGACTCCACCACACTCCGAGGCAGCATATGCCACTGCCCTGACTGTCAGGAAGTTCTTCCTGAGGTTCAGGTGGAATTTCCTTTCCTGCAGCTTGACTCCATTGCTCCTTGTCCTGGTCTCTGGAGCGGCAGAAAACAAGCCCTCTCCCTCCTCTACATGGCATCCCTTCAAATATTTAAACATGGCCATCAAGTCCCCTCTTAACCTTCTCTTCTTCAGACTAAACATACCCAGCTCTCTAAGTCTATCCTCATAGGGCATGTGTGGGGAATTGAACTGCACAGCTGCTGAATTATTATGCATTGACACACCACACCATTGCTCTTGGTTAAGTTAAGGTTGTACAGATGGTGGATAGTTACTTTGCTACTACTTTTAACTGCCATGGCTCCATCCTACAGAATTCTGGGATTTATTTCTGAGGTATTTAGTATTCGCTCCCAGAGACCTCCAGTGCTTCACTAAATTACAAGCCCCAGGATCACACGCATTGCAATGGCAGTTAAAATGGAATCATAGCCAAGAGCCCCAAATCTCCTTTACCACCCCTTGTAGCAAAACCACCTCTTGAGTATTCCTTGCCTAAGAAAACCCTACAAAAACTTCACAAGTCAAGAGAGGGCACAGACGTCCTTTACAGAATCCTAGAGTTGGAAGAGACCCCAGGGGCCATCCAGTCCAACCCCCTGCTAAGCCTCTACTTAAAAACCTCCAAAGGGGACTCCACCACACTCCGAGGCAGCATTATCTTTACGTCATGTGGTAAAACACCTTCCTGAGAGAGAATATTATTTCTCTGTGCAAGCAGCGAGAAAGACAAATTTCACGAGAGGTTTGATTCTACAGGATCCTTGCAACTACAGCCCTCGGGGTGTTTTTGAACTGCAGCTTTCATAATTCTTCACCAACAGGTTGGCAAGGACCAAAACACCCAGAGGGTCGTAGCTGCCCCACTGTGATGATCACATTAAGTTGATCATCTGCAGAACATTTCACTCATTCTCAGAAAGACTGCTTCCAGGTAAGTAGTCTTTTGTCTTGTTGCGGAGTTCTCTTTGGTACTTGCTACATGGAAGGCATCAAACTTTTTTTTAAATTTGATCATTTTTTTTAAAAACAAACTCCAATCTGTACTGAGTATCAGTGGGAATGCTGCTTCCACGTAAACCCATTTATGAGCAACCCTCTTAGTAGATGTTTGCACAATTTATATAGGAAGCCTCAAACCTGAACGAACTGTTGAGCAAATGGAACGTTTGCAGGGTGGGTTGCCAGTCCCAGAAGCTTCTGACAAATTTAGGAGTGCAATGTTACACCTTTCTTCTCAAGAAGCAAGTTCACAACACTTGTTTTTTTAAAAATGGTACACATTCTGTCTACAGACATGGGGAACTTTTGTACACCTTGGGCATCTGCAATACTTGATGTGGAAGGGAAAGGATTTAAGAAAAGGCAGATTTAGAATGCACATTTTATTTAAGTAAAAAAACAAAACAAAAACCAGGTAAGGTGGGCACAGTAGACCGGAGCTCTTCTTAATGCTCTTTTACTATGTGATAACATTCCTCTTTTGCTCACTTCCACCCTAAGATATAACAAATATTTGTTCTAGTCTAGGTTTAGGTTGTCCAGTTAAACCATCTTTTTGAAGACTGTTTTTTTTAACCTATTTAGAGTTTCCTTTCAGAAACATTTTTAATATATATATATTTAATATATATACATATATATATATATATGTATACTTTATACAGGATATACAGATTTGAGAACAAGACACTGTAAGACACAGGACTGTAGCCGCAACACTCTCAATAGCTGCGTTGTAGCAAATTAATGTTGGTCAATCAGCTTGTTCGACACTCTCAAGAGACAAAGAGATTCTAGAGCTTTATTTATGTACATAGATGGCCTGAACACGATCCTTTTTCTTTCCTAAAAGGTCAAAGGCTTTTGTGATTCAAAAATATGTGCAGTTTCATAGCCCTGTGGAAAGGGGAAAAAAAGAAAACAACCACCCACAAACTATGTACAGTGTAAACATCATACAAGGCGTGGAATTCTCCTCCCACCAAAGCTTGTGGCTCTTGAAAGGACTGCCCATTCCAGGGCATGCTAACAGTCCTCTTCCGGTTCCCTGGATTTCTTGTGAAGAGCGCGGTTAAAGCTGTGGCAGGCGGGGACCCAGTGATTGTCGTGGAGGCCCAACTTGCAGCCGGGGACGCTCTTCTGGGACCTGTGGCAGCACATCCAGTACCCGGGGCCATATGGAAGCGCTTGGCAGTAGGGCTTCGGGTGCCACCGGCAGAGGGAGACATCCCCCCGGGAGTATTTCTTTTTGCACTGCTTGCAAGGGTCTTCCCTGTAACGGGGGTCACGCACCCAGCGGGAATCTGCCGGTCGGATGTTGTAGTACTCGATGATAAATTTGAAGTAGCCACAAGTGCATTTGAGGGCCACCAGGCTCCGAGTGGGTAGCAAGCCGAAGATCTTGACGATGATGTGGTGGGGCAGGAAAGCCAGGTACTGCTGGGGCTCCAAAAGTTGTTGGATCTTGAACCTGGTCTCCAGAAAGTCATGAGACCTCTGCCTCTTCAGAGCAGAAGAGCCAAGGGTCTGTAGAGCACTCTCCTCCGAAGGAAATTCAGGGAACTCCCCAGAAACACAGCTGGCGGTAGCATGGGGCTCCTCCCCTCCAGCATCCACTTGACGTTCTTCTGGAGGAACCACCTGCCCTCCTTGCAGGCGCTCTCGGGGGAATTCACACTCAGAAAGGAGCAAAAACAGCCTCCCCGGGAGAGTGTCTTCGCTAAAGCTGGAGTCGGAAGCCTGGCTTCTCCTGCAACCTTGGTCCGTCCTGGCAACTGATATGCAAATACTGATGGACTCTCTCGCGTGGACATTTGAATTCGGATCTGGAAGAGAGGCCGGCTCTTGAAGTGTAGAACTGAGAGACGTGTTCTTGCTACACAAGGAATGTGGGTGCGCCTGAGCAACTGCTGGATATGTTGAGGGGTGAGGGGTGATCTTTTGAGGACCGCACCAGCTGCCGGGTGCCTCTGAATTTCCTCGGTCAAGCTGAAGATCCTTGCTTACTTCAGGACCGCTGGCAGGCAGAGATGGCTGGCCAGCAGACGGACCTTCCCACACACTGTCTTCCGCTAAGAAGCTGTGCTTCGATTGGCATTGCTCCCCTCCCTCCTTGCCCCCACCCTCTTCCTGGTGAACAGCAGACACCTTGTCCGCACCACTCTCAGGCACTGTTCCGCTGACCAACAGCACCCGACCCACATTCCGCCGGAAGCTGTTGTTCCGGGAGAGGCTCCCCCCCTCTCGCTCGCTCTGGCGCTTCAGGCACTCAGATTCAAGCTTTGCTACCATCTCCAACACACGCACCGGCTCAGCTTGCGGCGGCCCTCCATCACTGCTGCCACCTCTGCCGTGACCTCGGCATGGTGCTTTTTCAGACGGAGCCTCGTCAGCTCCCGCAGCAGAAAAGGATCCGGGAGCAGAAGGGGGGGCGGTGGTGACTTTGGGTTGCCCGGAAAACCTGATCACAGCAGAGGCACTGGGGCAGTTTTTGGTGCAGCCAGCCAGCAAAATACTAGCTCTTTGTTCCAGGAACGCAACCATCTCGACAACCGACAGGGGCCGGCCTGGGAAACCTCCCTCCCCAACTTCATTCACATTATGTACGGAGCAGTGCTCAACACTGCAGGCAAATGGCTCAGGCTGGTAGCACCTCCCGCTGGCCTCTCGCACCCTTTCCAGGTGGATCTTAGCCTTTTTGATATCGAGGGACCTCTTCCTCCGCTTGCTTGCCCTCCCGTCGATGTCCCAGCTGCTTTTGTTCTTCATGGAGGATACTCTGTTGTCACTGCATTGCTGGGCTGCAAAGAAGGCAATCTTCTCCTTGGTGTTTCCCGGTTTCACGACCGCCGAGATATCCAGCGGTGCTTCCCCATCATCACCCTGGTGAATGGTGGCGGGCTGGCTGGCTCTCCGCTCCTTGACGCCAGGCCCTTCTGCATGGCTTTGGCTGCCATTCCTGATGCAGAGGGTATTGGGGGAGAGGCTATGCAGGGGCTTCCGGAGAGAGGGGCTGGGTAAAAGGCTCGGCGAGGTGCTGTCAGGTTCTTCCTCGTTGGCCCCCCTTTGCTGGCTCATGAGTGGGTTTCGTGGGAGGTCCAGGCTTATGTCAAGAGACCTCTCTTTCTTCTGCAACTTGAGATATGGCTTTAAGTGCATGCCAGATATTCTAGGGAAACGGGGAGACAGAAAAATAATAGACCTGTTAAAAACCACGGCAGCTAATTTGTGAACACAGCTGAGGAAGACAGGAGGGTCTTCTCTGAGATGAAAAGAAAAGGCATAATTAACCTTCTTCACACTCTGATCCTCCACATGGTTGCTGGTGGATGTGGAACGCAAGAGGAAAAGAGAGAGAAATCCAGCCTTCAACTGAGTGTAAGCAAAAAGGCTACTGACCTATACACCTGGGCTTCTGAGATACAGTCATACTCCATATCACATCTCCCAAAATTGGAAGCTCTGGGTTAAAACAGAAATGGACAGATGCCTGCCCAAGTGACAGAAGGTGACAAAGGGAAGGGCCCCTCAAACCAAACTCTCAGCTGATCCTGCTGAGCATTTTATAGTAACTACCACTTACTGGCAGCTTCTTCCCGAACATATTACACCATAGGTTGGCAACTCTGGTGGATCTGGAGTCTGATTTTCTGTCCAAGGATCCTACCTACAGATTGCCAAAAATGGCCACCACAGATCAAAATCAAAATGGTAAGCTATAAGAAGGCTAGTTCAAGTTCTGAAAAACTGGTTTGTTTTATTAAAAACTGCAAATGGGGAGTATTTAAATGCTGCTTCTGGAGAGATAACTCACCCTTTTTTTTTTGCCACAAAAGAGCAACCCACGGAAGTCTTGTGGGGTTAACAGTCACACATTGGAGGGGTGTTAAAGTCTCTTTGGTTCTCTAAAGCATACTCATACACTAACAAGACTCCAGTGCATCAAAGGCTTCTTTTACTGTTTTACACACATAGTTACATACACCAGCAAGAGAATCCTGAGCAAAGCCTAACCTAGAATGGGATCAGCCTTAAAGAGATCCTACTCCAGGTGGTCCCTCATTTTATAGCTATTCCGTTGTCAGCCATTCCATTTTGTCTAGATTCTTGAAGAAAATGAAATATTTTCCAGAGTCTCTAAGCAATTTCATCATCTGACATAACTGGGTGTCTTTAGCAACCAGGCCTACCTGATCTGACCACCTCAGTTTTCTAATTATTCATAAAGAAATTAAAGAGCATTGAGCCAGAGAGAGTTTCTGTGGGAAACCCAGTGGACACGTCTCCTCTTAGTGGCTGCTCCCTTTTTTTTGGTTGTCAGATGGGACCAATTCGATTCAGACCCTTTGGAAATATTGACCTGTTCTGCACCTGGCAAGCTGCTGGATGGAGAGAGAAAGAAAAGAGAAAAGAGGATGTGAGGAGAACAAGAGAGAAGATCAGCAGGAGAAGAAAGAGAGAAAAGGAAGTGGACTCTTCCCACTGTTAGTATGCACCTCCCTCCCCGACATAAGGCCCCAAGGTAAAGGCAGCCCTTTGCAGAAAATAAAGCTCTCCCATCCTGTTTTAATTCACTTATTATTTACTAAATGTATACTTATTTTACTAAATTTTTCTGCCAAAAAAAAAAAGGTACTCTAAAGAAGTGAAAACTGGCTGTCTTTTACTGATCACTGCCATTTCTGGTTCCTGCTTCGCTGGTGTGCTTTCAATGATAACTGGTTATTGCAGTCAGCCCTCCATATTGACTGAGGTTGGGGACACAGGACACCAAATATTAAAAAGTGTCTCTCTGTGGGGAAAGAGCCAAAGCATGGTGGGCAAAGCAGACACCCAGGGTCCAAACCAGATCAGAGAAAGGAAAGAGAAAAGGGGCGGGTCGGCATGGTGACCCCCCTGCTTCTTCTCTCTCACCCATTTCCTTCCTTGGGTGTAACGGGAGCATCAGGAGAGGGTTTGAGGTGCTAAGAAATCAGGTCCATGGCTGGCCCGGCAATGGCTGGCGGTGGAGGAAGAGGACCAGAGGCAGGTTTTCAAGGGCTGCAGGGCCTGATCAGAGCCACCACGATGGAAGGTTCTCATAGAAAGAAGTGCTGCGGGGGGGGGGGGGCAGGGGCAAGGGGTGAAGAAACTCGCAAATAATCAATCCCATGAAAGTTAAACCCGCAAAAGTGTAGGGCCCGCTGTACAGTGGGCCCTTGGTATCCACTAAGGTTTGGTTCCAGGACCCCCTCCCCCCGGTACCAAAATTTGTAGATGCTCAAGTCCCATTATGTACAATGGTGTAGTAAAATGGCATCCTTTACATAAAATGGCAGAATCAAAGTTTGCTTTTTGGATTTTTTAAAAATCTTTTTAAACTGCAGTTGGTTGAATTCATGGATACAGAATTCACAGATATGGAGGGCTGACTGTACAGTATTTGTATAAAAGTTCGTTTACTGCCTTCAAGGTACCATTTAAGGCAATACGGGATCCAAATCCTTACCGTAAATCTAAATAAATATTGCCCAAAATGTTGTTTATTCCCACACTTTGTTTCTGGTTTACCAATCCATTAAACATACCCATTTTTCCCTTTTGTATTTCTGGCATAAGTTGCTTTCACCCCTTCAGAGACAAAAATATGTCTGCATATATCCCAGAAAAACCTTTCACATAACAACTTTCTTTGAAAATGGCAGGGCAACTGCTCTAATCCAAACCCTCCGTGACCTGGTCTCAGAACTGTTGGACTGCAACTCCTACCAACCTCTGTCCTTGGCTGATGGAAGTTCACAGAATCATAGAATCATAGAGTTGGAAGAGAACCTAAGGGCCATCCCGTCCAACCCCACTCTGCCGTGCAGGAACACACATCAAAGTGCTCCCAACAGATGGCCGTCCAGCCTCTGTTTAAAAACCCCCAAAGAAGGAGACTCTACCACACTCTGAATTACAGTCCAACACCAGCAAGGGTTTTCATTTCAAACTGAATCACTAAGATTTGCGTAATTTGCCTATGAGTACATGTCCAGTATCTTTTAGCTATAGGACAAAGCCACCACATATGGAAAAAGGTGCCTTTACTTTCTTTGCATTTCCAACAGTGCTGGCGCTTGGGAAGGCTCTGCATTTCCCTGTGTCCTCAAAAGCGCATGGATGCTGCTGTCTGGGGTTCATAAGACCACTGTACTGAAAATAAAACCCGCTCTACACCCTAGGGCAGCCACAGAGTAAGCATATAACATGCAGACAGATGGATTTGGATGGGGAGGGGGTCTTGATCTACCATACCGTTTGATTGGGTAGAACGTGGAGGATGTGGAATTCAGCAGTTCCCGGTGGAGTCCAGCTCGGCAGGAACTCTTCATCATAACTCCCCCCACCTTCACCACCTGGGGCAGGCTGTCACAGCCAGTCCATCTCAGCCCGCCGCCGGGGCTCCTGCATCGGCTTGTCTCGCCCCACACTGTGGCCAACCAGGTCTTTGGCACCTAAAAAACGCTGAGGCGAAAGAATGAAACAGAGAGATGCGATTAGGCTGAGTCTAAGTCCCCACCACTGGCATTACAGCCTGCGTTCAGGGAAAGGTCCTTGAAAAGAAAGGAAATGACATTCTACTAAGTCAAACCCCTGACCCATTTTCAGTACTGTGTACACTGGCAGGCAGTAGCCCCTCAGGCTTCCAGGCACAGGGACTTTCCTCATCATATTTGGAGTTGCCAGGGATTCAATTGCAACCTTCTCTTCACAAACTCGATGTCCTACTGTGACCTATGATTCTCTTCTTGAAAATAAAACAAGATTTCAGCTCTTGATTATGAGCCTCTGCTCATAATGTTTAAAAAAGAATAGAAGAACCTGCTAAGAGCCAGACTGGTACTGCAACTTTGGAGACCAGGGTTTGGGCAAGTCACACACAATCTCAGTCTCAAAGTCACACTCTCTCAGCTTCAGAGGTAGGCAAAGGCAGCCTTCACCCCCCTCACAAACAATGGAGCCCTGTTAGGGAACAGGAAATCTGCTGTTGAGCTGGTGAAGAGGCTGGGCTAATAGCTCAGCAGCTCTCCAAGTGTGTCTCTTTTCAGCCCCATCCTGTGTGCTTGGGTGTTCAGAAGAAGGACAGGCCCTGCAGGCTTATCATCCTTGCTCCACAGAAGCTAGTGGCTCCCATGTCAGTGAGATGATGAATCCCCTCCAGGTTTTAATCTCAGCATTAAAGGAGTGCTCTAAGGAGCTGAACCCTTCCCCCATAAAGCTAGCCAAAGACCTTGCATGGATTCACCAACCCACTGACATTGGAGCCAACACCAGTCTTGCTATAACATCTGGCACTTAGCCCATCACTACAGGTCTGCAGTTTCTGAAGCAACACACAGATTCCCAAACCTGCCATTTGACCTTATTTACACACATCCTCCCAACATTTTCATTTTTGGAAAGAGGCATGTCTAGACCTCATGCGGCAAAAAGTTCTGAAACGCTTTGACTGAATGCACAATGCAGAACCCAAGAAGGGCTTTTGGTGGGGTTGGGGAGAAACACCACTGCCCCAGAAAGTTCTTGGCCTCCCCTTCACCCCATTGCTATCATTTCTCACACCTCTACCACTCATTTCATGAATATCCATGTGCCATCCACCGCCCAAACTCCAGCCCACTCACCCTAGCCCACCTACACCTAGGGCCAGCTGCATTCCAAAATGCCACCGGAATTCAGTTAAGGAGAGACAGAGGCACTGGGATACCCACAGGGCTTGGAGACTTTGGCTCAACAAGAAGCTATCTTCAGCAGATAGGAACAAAATAAAAATGGCATCAAGGGTGCCTCTGAGAAACTCTGGAACTCCTTCACATCTTAATCTGGCCTTTCCCACCAGTACAGTGGTCTTATGAACCCCAGACAGCAGCATCCATGCGCTTTTGAGGGAAAAGGGAAATGCAAAGTCTTCCCAAGCGCCAGCATTGTTTGAAATGAAAAGAAAGTAAAGGCACCTTTTTCCATATGTGGTGGCTTTGTCCTATAGCTAAAAGATACTGGACATGTACTCATAGGCAAATTACGCACATCTTAGTGATTCAATTTGAAATGAAGCCAAAACTGTATTTGTTAAATATGACAGGAGATCACGCAATACTAAGGAAATATTCTGAACTATTATTATATATGATCACAACAGCGAGAATTAATTGTGCAAAAACATGGAGATCTGATGAAGAACCTTTGATTGACGAATGGTTTTTAAAAGTATTGGACATGTTAGAAATGGAGAAGTTAACAGTGTTATTGAAAGAGATATCAACTCAAAAAATAGAATGAGAATGGAGACCCATTCTAGGCTATACTAAAACCAAAGTAGAAAAAGAAGTTACCTACAACTGGAAGAATAAAGAAATTATCACAAACTACAAACTTAACAACAGATAAAAACTCTATTTAATATGTAATATATTAAATAAGTGAAAATTGGTGATATTTATTCAAAATATTTAATTTAACAAGTTCATATATATTACTGATAATAGTTATAAACTCCAGTGTGAAAAGCATTATGAGGAAAGAAAGATAAGAGTGTGGGAGAATCGAATTGGGGGGAGGGATGAGTTGGGTTTTTTTAAATGTATTATTTGTTTTATGTGAAAAGGAAATAACAAGAGTATGTGAGTGTATATTTGATATACTGTTGTCTTAATGAAAAAATGAAATAAAATAAAGTCACTGCCGGTGAGGATGCTGGAGATTCCATCCTTTTGTCTCTGAGTGTTCTCAGGCAGAGAGGAATTCCATGATGGAATGTTCCCCACTTCTGTTGCCCTGGAAGTCTCAAGGAAACAGATGCTACTTCTCAGGGTATGAAGCAAACAACAAGAGGATGCTCAGGAACTCTTGTCCACATCAAAAGAAACAGGCCATTGAGAAACAAAGGAAGACCTACTTTCCACCGAAATCAGTGCTGTGCACACCAACAATGGGCAACTTGAGGCTCTCCAGATGTTGCCAGACTGCAACTGCAATCTGGCATGCCCTGCCTTGCCCTGTTGGTGGTGAGGTAGGACAGGAGCCGCAGCCTGACAACATGTGGATGACCAGATGTTTCCTACCCCAGTCAACACCAACTAGCAGGAACTCTCTGGGGTTTCTGACAAGGGTCTTTCTCAAATTCAAGCTGGAGATGCTATCAAGGACTGAACCTGGGATCTTCTGAGTGAAAAGATGGGTGCATGAGGAGCATCAGAAAGGAAGGACAGGAGTGGCACCAAACAGGCCCTCTTGGAGGGAGCTCCTGAGAGAAAGGGGCACGCCCAAAGTGTGTTGCAGATGCTCATGGCAGAGAAATCAGGCCACATGGCAGTATCTACATTAACAGTTCTCAATCCTTGGTCTTCCAGGTGTTTTGGATTGCAACTCCCAGAAGCCCCAGTCAACTTGGGTAAAGAATTCTGGGAGGTGAAATTCAAAACACCTGGAGGACCAATGGTTAAGAACAACAGATCTAGACTCACTAACTTGGAAAATCCTTAAGCAGGAAGACTTCTCCTGCAATCTGTCAGTAAAAACTTGAGCTAAGCCCCTCAATATGTAGCTTCCATGCCACAAGAGCCTCATCCCATCATTATCATATCCATGCCAAGTTCCCCCAAAAATGCAGGCTTTAGGAAGGGGTGAAGAAGGCACCCTTACAATCCTGTTTTCCATCACCACCCCCACAACTATTCATAGCAATCAACCTGATGATGAAATGAAACCCATCAAATACACCAGCTGTAGGATGAGTTCAGCGAAGGCCAATGAGGTTCTACACCCTTAATCCAAAGCCTCAGCCCACTTTCAGCTGCACCAACTAGTGTGTTCAGGAGAACAAAGATCTAGGTGCAAACTGTGGCAGGCATCCCAATGAGAGCAAAAGAAGGCTGGGAGGCATGATTTGAACTTGGAGAACATACTCCAATGTGCCCATAAGCATAGAGTTGGAAGAGACCACAAGGACAATCCAGTCCTACCTCCTGCCATGCAGGAAGATACAATCAAAGCACTCCCAACAGATGACCACTCAGCTTTAAAATTCTCCAAAGAAGGAGACTTCATCACACTCCAAAGCAGCAGCATATTCCACTGTCAAAGAACTACTCTCATCATCAGGAAGTTCTTCCTAATGTTTAGGTGGAATCTCCTTTCCTGTAGCTTGAGGCCACTGCTCCATGTCTTAGTCTCTGGAGCAGCAGAAAACAAGCTTGCTCCATCTTCCATATGACCTCCCTTCAAACACTTGAACGTGGCTATCATGTCCCCTCTTAACCTTCTCTTTTCCAGGCTATACATACCCAAGTCCCTCCCTTAGCCAGTCCTCATAGGGCCGGGTTAACAGGCCTTTTTCCATTTTGGTTGCCCTCCTCTGGACACGTTCCAACTGTGTATTTAGGAAGACACTCCATGTCTTGCTGCACTACGACAATTTCACTGCGACACGGTTCTCCTGGCACCATAGTGAACAATTTTGCACATTTTCCAAGTTCCTTCCAGGAAAATGGCCAAGCTGGGTAAGGAGGGAGAGTTTCCAAGGAGAAAAAAAAATGTTCATACAGCATGGTCCCTGACCCACTTTAGTTCATCAGTATGACAGGTTGTTGTTTACTGGGAGGAGGGAATAAGCAAAGGAGACTTTCCAGAAAGGTGGCAACAAATATACTCTTTTGCAAGCATGATGATTGTTTGACTAAAACACAAACACATGGACTTGCTCAGACACACACACACACACACACACACACACACACAGGCACAAGAAGTTCATTTCCAGAAAAACACTGCAGACAGATAACAGATAACACAAAGGCTGAGATAGTAGTATCTGAGAACAACAACTGGGTCTCCTTTACACAGAGGCAGCGTTGAGATTCTGCCATGAAAAGCTGCAGATAATGTTCCATCTGTTCCATAAAGATAACACATATGAATTCATTGCTTATTTTCCACCCTCTGGCAAATACAGGGGCATTTTCCACACAACTGGTTAATGTTCAACAATATGAAGTCTGCTTGTGGTGCTATGTGTTATCTTGGCACCTGTTTTGTGGTATCTGCCTGCACCGCTTCGGTAAAGGTCATCAGAACTGCATCAGTGTGATTTCTCAAGCCACAGCCCTCCCCAGATGTTGGAATCCACCACCCATAAGCTCTAACCAGCATGGCCAATGGTCAGGCTGATAGGAGTGGTAGTTTATCATCACCTGAACACCACAGGGCCCTCCAACTGTGCTTTAAGTGACCCTGATTCTCTACTCCTGCTTACAAAATAAACAGAAAACTTCCAAAATCAGAAGTCCCATCGGACCACTGATGAGAAGAGCGCCACAGTCTACCCTCCATGACCACTCTTGGGTCAGTCTTGCTGAATTTTCTATTTAAAACAGGTGTGGGCAACTGAAGATTGGGCAAGGGGCACTTTTCACTCATGCACCCCTCAGGAGACGCACTGGTATCACCTGATGTGGCCAGAAGTGATGTCACTATAAGTTCTGATTTTATTTTCAGCCAATTCAGCTGATTTTTTTAAAATAGTTGGGAGGGCAAAGCCCTGTATTTTGCACTGGTTTTAAGCCATGGAAGGGAATCAACCCCCCCCCCCAAAAATTTAGAGGGGAACTATAGCCTTGGGGTACATAAACTGAGGCTGTACTTTCTCCACCCTTGCTTTAGAAATAATAAAACACTGCCTCAGAGGATACTGGACTCTTGTTCTTTGAGGATTTTTAAACAGAGGTTGGATGGTCACCTATCAGCAGTGGTTTCACTGTGGATTTCTGCACAGTAGGGGCTACAACCAAGTTGTCGTTGTCATCTCTTCCAAGTGTTATGTTTCTATAATCCCTAAGCAGAGAAAAGGAACACTGGGCCTCATCAGTTGAGACACACGTCAAACCTGATTTGAGTTGGGCTTTTGAGGCAGCTGACAGCAGCCAAACACTGCATGAGAGCTGAGACATTCCAGCAGCACCAGAAGATACCTAACCTCAGCATATACAGAACTTGCAAACCCAAGGAGGAGTGGGTATAGTTCTAGCGAACAGTTATGGGGTATAGTTATTCATTGATCTTTATATTCAGTAGTGGTTTTAAGCCATGGCAGAACCCATTCTATGCACAGGGAATGCACTCTGAAAACTCTCAACAGGGAATTTGCTTGGTCTTCTGTTTGGTGGAATGAGAGTTGGGGGAACTTCAAGGTGTCATAGGCCTAAATCTAATTGTTAGTCCCAACCAGTGGATCAATCACTGAATGACTAAACCACTGAATTCTCTCTCTGAATCAATCAGCCAATCAGCCACTTTTCTGAATCCTGTGAATTCAATAGGTCAGCTTTTTAGGCCATGGTTGTACATGAGGTGGACAACTTGTGGCCTTCCAGACAAACTGCAGGTCCCATCGTCCCTCACCACTGGCTACGTCATACACTACCCATTCCTTGTGCAGATAAAAGCCAAGGGTCATTATAAAGGTCACACTTTGCTGTTCAAGATCCCCCCCCCCCCAGAACTTCATAAAACCTTTACCAGAGCCAAAATCACAAAGAGGACCATCTGAAATATAATTGGTTTTGCAGCACTGAAGCTGATCGGGGAACAGATACCCAAACGACATCGGGAAGGCACCAGATTGAGGAAGGCTTCCATAGCCCCTCCCTTTTCTTGTCACCATGCTGAAATAAGGCAACGCCCCACCTGCTGCCTCTTCTTGGGGCTTCAGCATTGGGCCGCTGGCCACCGGGCCACAGTGCTGACGTCTGCGAAGCTCCCCTACTTCAAAACTGAAGCTGTAGCAGGAGAGACGTAGCTGGTTTCACCTGCAGGCACAGGAACCAGCTTGCCACATAAGCACAGGAGGAAATGAAAGTTGACCCAACCACTAAACTGCCAAAACGATTAGTAGGCTAAAGAAAACAAAAGGTAGACAGATGACTTACAGCTCAGCTCCATTCTCACCTGGCTGCCATGGGTGGAATTAACTGCTGAATGACTTGCGGCGGGCCAGCAAGTTGGACTTGATGGGAAAATAGCTACGACAAATGCTTAAGAAAACATGGCTGCTCACACTGCACCTTGAAAAACAAATCTGACATCACAGTCCCATGAATGTATAGCTCAGTGTGAGAGCAGCACACGTTTTGTACGTGAAGAGTGCCAGCTTCAAAAAGGACAAATAAATGGGGACAGAGAACAAACCAAGCCTGGATTCTCAGTAGATGCCAAAATGTCTAAACTGAGGTTATCGTACTTTGGACATATCATGAGGCAACATGGCTCAATGGAAACAACAATGCTCAATAAAGTGGGCAGCTATACGAGAAGAGGAAGACCGTACTGCAGAAGGAGAGACTCAAACAAGGAAGGCACAGCTGTCCTGAGTTTGCAAGGCCTGATCACGGCTACTGATGACCACGGCTCTTGAAAATCTCTCATTCACAGGGTTGCTTTAAGTAAAAGCCAACCTGATCGCTCATAAGAACAAGAACAAGCACAGGTCCAATCCCTGAGCATCTCTAGGTAAGGCAAACCCCTATGGACAACCCAAATGGTCAAGGAGAGAAGCCTATCTGTAAGAAAAGATTACAATGTTTGACTACTTAACTTATGAAGAAAGGTAAGAAAGAGAATACATGACAGAGGTGCATAAAAATTGTGTGCATAATAGAAATAGCAAAGCTTTTCTCCTTTTCATCCGCCAAAGTTGAAAGTACAGATAAAAGAAAAGTGCTTCTTCAGACAATCCGTGGTTAAACTTTGGAATTCACTGCTACAACATACAGAGATGGATACCAACTTGCAGAGCCTTAAAGGGGGCTTAGAAAGATTCGTAGAGATTAGGGCCATCAATGGCCATTTCCGCACTAGCCTGTTATAGCGCTATTATTCCACTTTCAACATCCTATGGAATCCTCAAAGGCCCCTTCCTAAACTGCAAAGCCCAGGATTCCATAGGATGTTGAAAGTGGAATAATAGCACTATAAGAGGCCAGTGCGGAAATGGCCTATGGCTACTTGTCAAGATGTTTATATTTCACCTCCAACATCAGAGAAGGTACAGTGCTGTATGTAAGTTGCTGGGGAACGGGAGCTGGAGGCAGCTGTCCTGCTTATGGACTTCCCATAGGCCAGTGGCCGGCCACTATGTGAGTAATGCTCAAGCAGACAGGTCTTTGGGTCTAATCCAGAGGGGCTCTTAGTATGTTCTTATGTAACGCTGGAACGCTGCTGACAGTCCTGTCCCATGTCACCATCATCAGAGTACAATGCGCTGCCCCCATTGCTGACTTTCACCATGAAACTGGGCAGCACAGGTGCAAAAGGGGCACTTCCTCTTTAAAGCAAAAAACACAATATTGTAAAACAAGGAATGCGTTCCGTGAGAACCAGGCTGGTACTGTGGTTTGAAT
The DNA here is from genome assembly GCA_030412105.1 of Cyclura pinguis. Classification (NCBI taxonomy): domain Eukaryota; kingdom Metazoa; phylum Chordata; class Lepidosauria; order Squamata; family Iguanidae; genus Cyclura; species Cyclura pinguis. The sequence continues at coordinate 384,106,270 of CM059599.1, forward strand.
ACTGGATTAGGGCTCCAGGAGACCAAGATTCAAACTTTTGCTCAGCCACAGAAACCTACTGGGTGACTGGGCAAGCCATACTCTCTCAACCTTAGAGGAAGGCAATGGTGGCAAACCTCCCCTGAAGAAATCTTCCCAAGAAAATCCTGTGAGAGGATCACCATGACACTAAGTGATTGGAAAGCCCTCAGCAACAACAACAAACATACTCCATTCACACAATGGCCAAAGGAAAAACAAGGCCTTTTTAGAGAAAAAAAAATTACTGCTTTTTGCTGGGTGCTATGTGTGAATTTTGAAGGCAAAATTAGCAGCAATAGGGCCACAGACCCCTCTCTGCATGCTGTCCACTCTATTTCAGTAACACACACACACACAGGGTAAGTAAGAGTCAGTTACAGAAGTAGACTGAAAAATTTTCACAACTTCATGCAAACATATGCAAACTCAAACTGAAGGATTCAGACAGACCTGCAAATCGTGAGAGGTGCAATCCAAGAATTTTGAACCATTCATCCAACAGTGTGTGTGGAAGGGAAAGAGTAAACTATTTCTCCGTCACTTGCTGTGTTTCAAGCCTGACTTACACAAACATGGGCAAGAGTATAACGGTAGCGAGAGCCAGCATGGTGTAGTGCCTTGAGCATTAGACTACAACTCTGGAGACCAGGATTCAATTCCCTGCTCAGCCAAGGAAACCCACTGGGTGATCTTAGGCACATCGCTCACTCTTAGCCCCAGAAAACCCATGAGAGGTTCGCCTGAGGGTCACCATAAGCCAGAAATGACTAGAAGGCACACAACAACAATGGCAGAATGGTGGATTTTACCAATTCAAATTCTACTCTGTTTTTTAAAAGCCAGAAAATGAAAATACTACCTTGCAATTTGTTTTTTTTTAAAAAAAAAACCATGTCATCCACCCAGAAAATGCTGCAGGGGTGGCAGTCAGTAGGCACACTTGTTCCTCTGGCTCATATCTTCACTTAAAGTGTGAGGTATGAAGTATAAAGCATGAGACCACATACGATTATTCCTCAGGGAACACCCATGGCTCTGGGCAGCTTAAGAGTTCTGCATGCTGGGTGGCTTTTCTTCCACAAATCCCCTGACTTTAGAAAAGGGAAATAAAAGAAAAAAAGAAGCAGCAATATAATGAGGAAGAGACCACAAGGAAAGCTGCAAAAAAATGTTGCAGTCTCAACTATACCAAAGAAAGTCCCCAAGTCTTGCTTCTCCCCGTTTAAGAATTTTCCCTCACAGTCCAATGCACAGATGCAGATTAGTTATTGCATGAAATCTCATTTTACATGTATCCATTCCACTAGTACATTTTATTCCAAACTCAGTAGCCGGGATAGTCAAGTAGTATTTGACCGTGCCACAAGCCGGAGAGTTCCTTGTCCTCTGTGCTCTCCTTGGCTGCACTATTTCAGCGTGCAGGGGAGATGACTCCAGTTGGAGAGAGAGCTCTCCCCATGTTAGAAAGAGACTGGCTGTCAGAGGATGGGAGTTGCAGCCCAAGACATCTGGGAGCCACTAGACTAGGAAAAGCTGCTTTTCAACACCCTGATGCCGCGCATCTCTTGTGCCCAGGTCTATACAGCATTTTACACAACTACATCAAAAATCCTTAACGGTGACTGCATAAAAATCTCAGCTGTTGCCAACTCTGATAAGAGGAAAGCTCAGTCACGCACAACAGCCTTCCCCAGCCTGGTATTCTTCAGACACATCAAGACTGCAAATCTCATCAATGGCCACTGGAGGCTGTGGATGATGGGATTAACAGAGCAAAACAGTGGAAGGGAGACAAAGCTGGGGAAAGGTGATCTACAGATTCCATCGATGAGCAGTACTTGGAAATAAGGAGCTATCTTTCTCCTCTGTCCTTGCATGTTCCTGTGGCACTTTTTTCAGGATAAGGAGACTGAGTAGGGCAAAAGAAGTGGAAAACCTGTTCCCTGCACAGTGCGCTAGTAAGGCAGGAAAGTAGATGAGGGAACTGAGAGCAAAAGACCTCAGTGGAATAAAATGCAAGGGGAAATGCATTTATTTAACCCCACCCACTCCCCACTCCCCAGCCTTTCTGTCCAAAAGGGCCGGGGGAGGAACGAAAAATCCTCATGACTCAAAGCTGCCACTCGACAAAGAAAACACAGCAACACAAGCACTGAGGAAGAGACATCTATCGCTAAATACCAAAGGCATGACACTTAAAATACACACACATTGGCATTTGGCTCATTTTTTTTCCAAGTCACAGATGACTTAGCCCTGTGGCCTTCCTGAAATACTGGGAGAGGAGTAAGGAGGGACAGAGAGGAAGAACAACAAGGCGGTGACAGCCACAGTGCAAGGCATTGGGGGCGGGTACACAATCCAGGCAGCCCCTCTAAGAGAGCCAATATGGTGCAGTGTTTTTTGCTTTGGGCTATGACCTTGGAGATCAGGGTTCGATTCACTGCTCAGTCATGGAAACCCACTGGGTGACCTTGGACAAGTCTCACACTCTCAGCCCCAGAAAACTCTTGTGACAGAATCGCCTTAGGCTCACCGTAAGTTGGAAAAAAACTTGAAAGCACACAACGCCAAAAAGAGCCAGCACGCTGTAGTGGTTTGAGCATCGGACCACAAGTCGAAAATGACTTGGAGACCGTAGAAAACAACACACCACCCTATTAGGTCTTTTCTTTTTCCTCTCCCATCACAGCAGCTCCCTTGAGCTTTGCAAAGCAGCTGCTGCAGGTGGAGCTGCTCTTTCTTCAAGTTAATGGAGCGGTTAGCAGGAGCAGAACACCTGCTAGACTGGGCAGGGCCGACTAGTTCTCGGACTCGTAGAGGTCAACCTGTTTCATTCCGGCCACGTGTTCTGCTTGTGACGGCACGGACTCACACAGAACAGAGGCACCGTAACCTCTCCAGTGCTGGAGAAGAACATTCCCGACAGTTTCAATCCAGCGGCCTCTCCGTATCTCTGGCTCAGTGCGCCAACAGCCAGTCAGGTCTCGGGTGCTCTGGCAGCATGACGATACAGCTGCAGTTCCTTCAAGGATCTTTTTGTAACATTCGCCTGGATGTGCTGACAGAACAGCCACCAAACAAAAACACATTCACTCCTTTTACTTCGGCACGAACAAGGACTGTGTGGGAAAAGTCTTTCCCTCACAGTGCATAAACTCAAAAATTAAAACTTACCCTTTTCTTTAAAAACCCTGCACTGCTTGAGAGTGAAGAAAATGCTTGAAATTATAGAGGGAATCTTTCGGGGGGAGTTTCCAGCAGTTTTTCTAAATGAACTTTCCATACCTCTGTATCATGTAAAGCCACACCTCAGGTAACAACAGTGAAAGTCCTCTAACAGTGAAAGTCCTTTTTACGAGGCTATTTTTGCCTGCCCAGCCCACTTTTCCTGCTCATCCGCTGTCTAGCTGGAGGGTTTTTAGCAACATCAGCACTGGAAGGATGGTGAAGGAGGACTGGAGAAACACAGGCGCTAGGTGTTGGGTTGAAGCACTGAGTCTGCAGTAAACTGTGCAATAAACAAAGGATGAACCAGGAAAGAGTGGGATTCTACTCCAGTTGATCCTCCTTTTAGCTGTGAGTATCTACCTACAACTGGTAAGATAAACAGCAGCTGCCCCCTCTCAACACCTCATTGACCACGTATGAACAGTGGAACAGCGAGAAAACAGAAGAGCAGCTATCCCTGAATGCATTTTGTAAGAAGCCTTCAGGGGGTCTCTAGACTGTTCTTGGTGTGCTTGATTACTTAGGTCAGGCTCGTCTGACCTGACTGTTCACCTCACATGTACTCATTGTTAGTTCTGACTAAAATGTTTGCTAGACCATGTTGAGCTGCTCTTCTTTCTTGTGGCGTAAGAACCACCTCCTTATTATCAGACTTCTTGCAAGTAGTTATAAACAGAGGCAAACCTCGGTCAATGAAGTAGTTGTAGGTTCCTGGGAATTAGTTCTTTAGCACAAAATTCGGTCTCAGAGACAGAAATAACACAAGAAGAATAGGTAGAGGTTTCTATGCCACAAAAAAAGAAGGGCAGTTCAACTGATTCCCTACCATCACTTCATATACAAAAGGGAAGTCAGGAGTAGGAGATATAAGGGGATGATGAGTGAAGTCCGAGAACTGGACAGATTAAACAATATAAGGCAAAGTAGCAATGTACTTTCCACGGCACAAGCATAAACCATGGACGCGTCTACTAGTGAGATGGTCCTTCCAGAGAAGGAACCACTCATTATTTATTAGACTTACATCCCAGCTTTCTCTCAGGACTGGGATTCGGGGTGATTCTCGAGAGTAAAGCAGTTACAGACAGATAGCGAGCAATAAACTACAAAGCAAAAATTACAATTTTTAAAATTAAAATCACACTATGAAATTAAAAGAGCAATTTAAAAAAATATACCAAGAAAGAAACACAGCCCTTTCTTTAGCAACCTGTCAATTAACAAAAAAAACCCACCCGAAAAAAAAAGTACTTTGCCCTCTGTTTGAACACACACAAAGCCTCTAAGATAACTGGAGACAGTTGTGTAGTTCTTTGGGCCCAGACCATCCTAAATTCAACAAGAGAAACTGGATGGTTGTGTTTGCCCTGTACTTGCTCAAACACAGACAGCCACAGTTGGGTTAAGGGTTCTCCAATCCTACTGTGTTCAGCAACACCTGCAGGCATACACAACCCTCCCACCTGCTCTTTTCAAGCTGTTTTTCCTCCTTCCCGGGTAGGAAATTGTCAATCTATAATACCTCCTTTCTTAGTACTTCAGTTGATCTCAATAAGAATGACCCATTTTACAGCTACAGTCATTCTTTATGCATGTAATTAGGCTTGGAGTGGGGGAGAAAAAACATGTGGTAAATCAAAAACGTCCAACCAGAAAATTCAATTAAAGCTGGTATCTGTTCTGGTAATCAAAGCAGCCCGAACCTGATGGGGCATTCAGAAAACCATCAGCCTCTTTTTGAGATTCAAAACAAACCAGGATCAAAGCTTAGGAGATGCCAAAAGATGAGAGTGCTAAAGGCACAACTCAAGCACAGCTCCAGAAAGATCACACACAGGCTTTGGGCTGAAAAACAAACAGAAAATCAATTCCTAGATTTCTGATTTTCCATCAAAAGGGGAAGGAAGTGACAGAATTGCTTAAGGAATGTTAAGGTGTTTGTGTTCTAATTTTCACCTATTCTCTTGTGTTCACTTTAACAATGTATGTTTAAGGAAGTCAAGGAAACCCTTGGCACTCAAAGGCTGTAAGCAGTTACAAACACTGATAATGCGGTTTAGATTGTGCTCCTCCTGGAAGCCATGATGGACAAGATAGTTGCAGTTGCAGTACAAACAGGAAAACTATGGAGATGGACAGCAGGAGACTAGCACAAGAACCAGTAAAGAAATTACAACCCACGGAAACAGTTGGATCAAGGAAAGCAAATGTGCCCTTGGAGGCCCCCGGCCCTTTGACTTTTACTCAGATGTTGTAGGGTTGCTACACACGTTGCACACATATCAACCAGTGGCTCAACACATGGCAACTCAACAGAAAGCCACGTGAGCCAACTGCTGAAGTCATTAAGTGACAAGCAGCAAGCGCAGCTCAAACAGCGCTGAGATGACATGTGAGAAAAACAGTGTATTCATCAGGCTGAATAATACCTAACGACAAGTAACTGCCTCACATTTGATATATAGTCTCACATCCGTGTTTTTGAAAAACAGAATGGAGGACGGCTGGAATCTTATTCCCTACTTGTACCAGCGTTTAACAGTCTGTTACATCAGCTTAAGGTGTTTTTCTGGAGCAATTTGCAGTGGAGGCAGAAGGGTAGAAGATAAAGCTATTTTTACTACCAGAAAAAGCTGCCCTGCCAGGCCCTGTCAGCTTTCTTTTTGGGCAGAGAAAACTTTATTATGCCATTCCCTCTCCCCTTGCTCTGCTGCTGGTCACCCGTGGCCATTTTAATTCCTGCCATTGCGCCACCGCCTAGGTCAGCATAGCTAAACCAGCCTACAGGGATTGCAGCCTTGGTTTGCTCCATTGTCGGAAAGTCAACACAACAGCTGGGAACAGAGCCAGGAACCTGCCAGCACCAGCCTTTGCTTCTGTTGTAATCCCACAGAACAGCAGAAAGGGCTTGGATACTTTTACACTATTAACTGCCTATCCCAGGATCAATGCAGAAGCTGGAACCTTAAATTTCTGTCTCTCAAAAAGGGTTAACAGTAAATGGAGATATGGACCATGCCTTTTGCTGTCATTGTGGTACCCTACATCAGAGTGGGTACATGTCACAGCTTAGAGAGCCACAATGGATGACTTTTTGGCTCCTCTATGTCTCCAGAGGGATGTGGTCACCACTTTGGTAAGGGAAAGTGACACCACATCATTCCTAGTCATCTTTTGGGGGCTCTTTGGGTGGGAAAGGTTCTTGCTGTTTTGGAACAGAAGACCCCCCCCCCAAAAAAAGCATATCTAACTAGTTTAGACTCATTTAAAGTGGGTTTTTTGGCTTGAAAATAGTGGTGGGGAAACGTTGGTGAGCATCCCAATAGCTGCATTAAACCTGCAAGCTACGTAATTCCCATCTCTAGCTTCTTGTATTACCAGGTTTAAAAGTTCCAGGCTATCTATGGAAAAGACCAGAAATATGGCACCACAGAATGGCAGGGGTTGGACTCAATGGGGCTTTGGTCTCTTCCAATTCTGTGATTCTATGACTTGTCAATTCTCTTCCATCAACATGGAAAAGCAACCAACTTCTATGAGTGGATGTCTTATGTAAAGGAGCCGTGGTGCTACCTTCTCCCTGGAACTATGGACTTCTCTTACCAGTGTCAACTCTCAGCTGCCTTCTGCAACAAGAGTGGGCAACTTGTGGCTCATCAGATGATCCTGGATGACAATTTCCATCATGGAAACACGCAGCTGGAAGGGGCCCCAAGGGCCATCTAGTCCAGCTCCCTGCCATGCATCTCTCAAAAGACGCTATGGTGGCTGAGGCTGATGGGAGATGCATTCCAGAAACATTTGGGAAGGCGGGAGGTTGTCCATCCATGGTTTCCAACACTGAATATTCCAGGCAGAGTGAAAGAGCAGCAATGTGAAGACCCACCCTTCTTAAACATGTAAAGAAATCAGAGGTTAGAGAAAGGTCAGGAGCAGTGGTTTTAATCTAATCCCACCACCACCAGAACAAAGCTCAAACAGGACTCCTCACAAGCCACTTCCAAGATCTCTCCCTCCTCATTGCCCTGTCTAACCTATACAGCCTATACAGAACTATACAGTTCTTATGGTCTCAATAGCTCTAGCCCAAACAAGAGTAAAAAAAAACAAACCACCCCACCTGAGCTAACAGTCTGTTGTGCCCAGATTGCTGGCTGAGTCTGGTTGTAAGGAACACATAACTCTCATACTGCAAAAACTTCACTGGCTACCAGTCCATTTCCAGGTGCAGTTCTAAGTGCTTATTATGACTTTTAAAGTCCTATAAGACTTGAGTCCAGACAGTCTGAAAGACCATATCTCCTTTTATGAGCCTACCCATTTTTAAGGTCTTCAGGGAAAGGCTTTGTCTCCGTCCTGCCACCATCACAAGTGCATTTTGGTGAGGATGACAGCCTTCTCAGTGGATGCTCCCAACTTGCGCAACAGACTCGCCTGTCTATCTTTTTCCACTGACAGGGAAAGACATTTTTAATTAGGCAAGCATTTGGCTTTTAAATGACTGTGGCAGAAGGATCTGGGGTGTGTAATGCATTTTTAAACCTGTTTTTTCTTGTGCTTTGAACTGTTGGTAACTTAGTGTTTTTAACAGTATCATTTTTTTAAAAAAAACTTGTAACAAATAGTCTGGTCTTCCAGACTAAAGAGTAGCTACAGGTTTAAACTTTTTTTAAAATATCTATACTGTTTCAAATTGTATTTATTCATTTAATTATTTAATTTATATCTCGCCTTTCCTTCAACAAACGCAGTGGATCAAAGGCAACGTACAACAGTTTTAAGTGCAACACAACTGAAAAACTGTTGATGAACAAGTTAAAACACAATTTAACTAAATTTCTATTTTAAAAACACACATTAAAAACAGCATTAAAAACAAGTCCAAAGCAGCATTAAAAGGTGCTTTAAAACATTAAAAAAATCATTTAAAAACTTTACCTGGCACATACATTAAAACCAAAAGCTTGCTTAAATAAAAAGGTCTTCATTTGCTGGTGGAAGGACACAGGGAGAGGCCGGACTAGGTCTTCCAAAGAAGGCAGTTCCATAACTTGGGAGCAGCCATCAAGAAAGCTCTCTCTCGTGTTCTCACCAGATGTGCTTGGGATGATGATGGAACGAAGAGAAAGCTTTGCCCCACAGATCTTAGAGACCAGGCAGGTTCACATGCTCTTCTTTGATGTACCTCACCTCAGGAGCCCTTGTGGGCTGGGAGGCAATATATAAACACTTTAAATAATATTAAATATTAAAATTGATATTAAAAAATTAAACAAATAAATACGACCCTCTCAAATTAGACCAGCCAGCAATGTTTAACTGCCCATCCCTCTATAATTTTGTATCCTACCTCAAAATACTGCTATCAGTCTTCAAGGAGAGAAAAAGACAAGTACAACACATAGGCCCATTCCTTCCCACGCTCTCTTCCGTCGCAGTCAGCTTCAAATGATGAAATTATCTAGGGGGAAGGCTTAAGCCCACCTTTATCCCACAGCAACATGAGTTCCACACAACACTTCCAGTTATGTGCATTTAACACATATGCAGAGCTTGGCTTGTTTTCCAGCCCAACAGTCTCTCCCTCCAGCACCACCAACCTATACAATGTTAAGCCTCCCAATGTTTTCCTTGCCTCGTTACTAACATGCTGCAAGACTTCAGACAAACAGTTCCATGCCTTGCCTCCAAGAGCTGAGAGAAACAGAATCCAAGGCGCTTGCCGTTTTTCCATCCGGCATTGCTTTGCTCCGCTGATATTGGAGTGCTGATTATTTTCCAGTAAGGAGGGGGGAGGATTGCCATTTTTATCGTCCTGTTGCTGCTCCTGCAAACAGACCCTCCCAGCCACCTCACACTGACAGGAATCTGGAAAGTCACTGGAAGCACATCACACCCTGCAGATCTCGGAAAAGTCCACAGAGGGATGAAACAACGTGTTGGGCCACCAGCAATTCAAGCACAGTGAGAAGGGCTGCTTCTCAAAAACAAACACACACACAGAGGCAAACCTCCAGCTGCCACAAACTAGTTTCCAATCTTCTCTGAAGGCTCTTCTGTAAGTCTCACCACCAACAGAGGCTCGATTGGTAGTAATTTTACACTGTTACCTAAAGAGAGCTAGGTCTCAGCTCCCTAGGATCTTACAGACCAAAACTGACAACAGGGTAGACAACAGAAGGAAAGAAAGGCATGAAAGCCAGCAAATGGCCTCCTGAGTTAGAGTATAGTGACTTCATGAAGCAGGACCTTCTCAGCAGTGGCACAAATACTGTGGAACTCCTCTCCCACCTCATCCTAGGGGATTTTTTTTTGGGGGGGGGTATCTGGTTAAGACAATGTTTTGGAGGGAAGAATGGTTCCTCTGATTTGGCTAAGTATAAGATCATAGAATTGAAAGGGAAATCATGGATCATCTAATCCAGTGGTTCTAAAACTCTGGTCCTCCAGATGTTGGGGCCTCATCTCCAAGAATTCCTGAGCACAGTGGCTGGGCCTTCTGAAAGCTGAAGTCCAAAATCTCTGGAGGACCAGAATTTGAAAACCACTGATCTGGTCCAACTCTCCACCATGCAAGAATGCACAGCCAAGCCATTTCTAAGAGATGGCTACCCAACTTCTCTTCAAAAATCTCCAAAGAAGGAGTGTCCACTATATTCTGTTCATTACATCTATTCATGTTTCTTGATGCTTTAATAAATTATCATGGTTTGTGTGTACATTTCAAACTTGCTTTCATTATGTTGTGGGTTTAATGTGACTGCAGGTTTTCTTAATGGAAATATGAGATTGAACGATGAATAAATAGATTTAAAAAACCAAAACAGTGGGTATCAAATACTTCCCAATGTATCCATATAACAAAAATGGGTCTATTGTTAAGATAATTTTGGGTACCATTCCTTATGGAAAGGACCAACATTCGTCCAAAATGCAAAAAAATTAGGTGCCAGAAGTGTCACTTGATGGTGTCGGTCCAAGAAGTTGTCTCTTCGAACAAGGAAGGAAGTAAGAAAACACATACTCAGCATTAAAACCATGAAAAACCCTCATAATCTCAACCTGGAGTCAATTGATACCAGTATGTCATTTTGTTGACAGTTTTGCAAACGGCCTGTTACACCCAGGCCACAGTAAAATATTTTGCCAGGATTCAATCATTTATTAAAATTAAAATAAACATAGTTTCATTTAAACAAGGGATGGGGAAACATGATCCTTCAGACAATGGTCAGTTGCAACTTCAGCATTCCTCACAACTGGTTATACTGGCTAGGGCTGATGGAAGCTGCAGTCCAACCTCATCCAGAGAGCAAGCCTTCCTCATTGCTGATTTAAACAAATGGGACCATCTGGTCCAGTTAGGGCCACTCCTACTCTGCCCCGCCCCCAAAAAAATAATTCTGTGCAGCAGTAAGTGAATCTTGAAAACCCTGTAACATGTATGCATAGAAGCAGAACATCTGCACTTCGTAATACACACCATCATTTATTCTCAGTCCACTAGCCACAGAGAGGAGCTTTGGGCAGACTCAGAGCTTGGAAAAGTTAGTATCCTTAGATAGCTGGACAATTCTGGGAGGTACACCTCAAAAAAAAAAAAACCCACTATCTTTTGCAAGTTCTCGACAAACTTCACCACCCTGGGAATTTCTAACAATGGTCTGTATTATAGAAAACAGAAACTCCACCCTCTGGAAGCCAGGTGGAAGTGGGGAGAAATAGTTGGGAAAGGTAGCTGTCTTCGTGTCCTGCGTTGTCGAGTTTTCCACAGGCCTCTGGCTGGCCACTTACAGGAAGTTCCCACCTTTTGACAACCTGTTAGATAACAGACAACTCACTCGTTTGATGCTTCCAAATTCAGGACAACAAGTTCCATTAATTTGTTAGAGATTCCACTCTTTCATTAGTTCTTCTTGCCTATGGAGGCTCACTTTGGACCACTCACATGTGTGCACTGCTTGCAAAGCGAGCTGAGAGGGGGAAAAAGACACCAAGCCAGCTGAGAGACTTTACAAGCAGCACAAAGTCGGTCCTAAGTGAGCCTCCATTAAGTCCTGCATGCTCCCTACAATACATGGGTTCTGCTTGTCCACCAGTTCCATTTTCTGGCAGTGCTCTGGTCCCTAACCTGTCAGATAAGTGGTGGAAATCTGTACTGGAAACAAGAGAGCTGGGCAAGACAGACCTTTAGCTTGATCCAGCAAAGCAACCCTTAAGTGATTCACAATTTGCACATCTGTTGGAAGGAAAAGCCAATGGGTCACCTACAAATGAGATTGTGTTGTGAAAAGTGGAAAGCGATTCCAGAGGAAGCCTTACACAGCAGAAAATTTTCCAATTCTCACAACCAGGCAGTCTAAAACTCAACAATTTTCTTCTGTCTTCACAGCACTTGTAAAGGACCAAACATTATGCCCTTGACTTGGAAAGGCTCACTGCACCATAGACCAGGGGTGGGCAAAGTGTGATCCATGGGCCATATGCGTCTCTTGGGATCCCTAAGTATGGTCCTGATGCCTTGCAGAAGTAACCCTGAAGTTCCCAGACTCCTCTACATTTTTTAAAAAAAATTGGGCCAATTTGCAGGTGATTTGTTTGCCTGAAGACTGACCAAAAATTCCCCCCAAACCACCTGCAAATGTGGCAGTATGTTTTTCTTAACCAAAACACCCCTGCAACTGTGAAAAATGGCAGAAAATAAGCCAAAATGGCAGCCTGAGGTAACATTACATCACTTCTGCCAAAACATGCCAGTGCACCAGGCAGGCTAGGAGAGAAACGGCCAGCTCCCCTTTTGCAACTGCCCATCCCTGTTGTAGACGTAGAACTGCTAACCCAACATCCAAGAGCTAGGTCCAAATTCTTGAGCTGTGGTACTAATCAGAGCTTAGGTGAAATCACTGGATATCCCAGGTCTTCCATAGATTCAGAAACATCTGCCTAGAAGTCCTGGCCCTTCTGAGGCTGTTACGCTCCCACCAGCACTAGTCAGCATAACCAGTAATAGGAGATTATAGGAATTATGGCCCAAGAGCATCTGAAAGGCCATGCAGTGCCCATCCCTTCCTGCCATGAGTTGGTCTGCACTCTCACTCTCAAATCAAAGTGGAATGAAGTTTCCAAAGTAAAAGGCAAAAGGGAAGCATTGATCTCTGCCCTGAAATAATTAAACCTCCCATAAAGTTCACTTCTTCTTTCCCACCACTGCTTAGTGCACACAAGCATTTGTCCATCGTGAGATTTCCTCTCTTCACACCTACCTGAGCTTAGTTTGGACTGCAGAAACACTGCTTGTGTGCATATGTAAATTTACAAGCTCCACATAGATGTCTCACTGGGAGCCAAGCAGGATGAAATGGTATCTCAAAGTAGTGGAACTGTGAAGCTCCACCTCACAACTCCCAGAATCCCCCAGACGGCATAACCACTGGTCGTGCCATCCAACGAGATTCCTGGAACTGTAGCCCAAAAACCCTCTCCTTTCCAAATTCTTCACCCAGAGAGCCCCAAGAACATTTGTAAAGTTTCCCTAAACAATGTTACTGGAAAATAAAGCACACTAGACCTACTGGATCAAAGCATTTTGCAAGACAGCTTGACTCAGAAGCAAGCTTTGCAAGACCTCGGCATTTCTCTGGGACAATGCCAGAAGGCAAGGAAGTGGACATGTAACTTGCTTCTGACAGCAAAGAGGCACAGAGAAGATATACATAGACATTCTGGTTTCTGAACTCAGCAACTCCGGCACAACCGAATGTGCATGCTTCACTGGATCAGATCAAAGGCTGATACAGTCCAGCATCCAGTTCACGGCAGTGGACGTGTTGTTCTGTTTGGTTTTAAGCAAGACGTCAACAGAGTAGGCAAGACTGAAAAGATGAGATCCTAGCACAAACACTTTCAAAAACATGCAACTAAGGCCAAAGGCAACACACACATGAGCTCTCCTGCATGTAGGTGCACGAAACAAGGAGTGGAATGAACTCTAGAACAGTGGGGGTGGGAAGGGGGAATATAAAAGAATTTAAATCCAACAGGCCAGTGGCATTGAGACGGAAAGCAAGCCTCCTCCGTAGGCTAGCGTGATAGATGAGAACATACACACAGAGAAAGACTGCTTGTGGGAGGTCACAGAAAGAAGAGGGTGTGGGGAAAAGTACCACACTATTATCTTTACTGCCCTGGGGTTGCATTCTTTTCATTGGTATCCATCTCTGCAAGCCAACAAAAGGGTAGTGTGATTGTTGGTCCCTTTAAGCTTTAAGCACATTTCCACAGAGATTCAGAACAATCAGCCCTGCTTCCATGGGAGCAAAAGGTTTCAGCCAAATTAAAAGGGTGGAGACCTTGTTCAACAATCTTGGAATCTGCTCATAGGATATAGGAAAATGTGACCGTAACGTAGAGGGTGAGAGGAAGAGAGAGAGAAAAAGAATGAGAATTCTCTTTCCTAACAAATAAAAAGGAAAAAAGAGAAGGGGTGGGGAGAGAAGAGTGTTGTTCAGAGAAGAAATGAGGCAACTGGAACAGAATAAATATAAGATGACGACATAGGAAAGTTCTACTGAAGGAAGCGACACACTACAGCTGCCTCCCCCAACTTAGCACCCTCAGGATACATCACAATTCCCACCATCCTTGTCATCTGGGGTTGATGGGAGTGGCACTCCGATGCATATTAGAGAGCTAGCCCATCTAATCTTAGAAGCTAAAGCCAGGAGACTTGGATGGTGCTGTAGGCTATATTTCAGAGAAAGGAACTGGCAAAACCACCTCTGAGCATTCCCTGACTAAGAAAACCCTATGAAATTCACGAGGTCACCATAAGTTGACAGGCAACTTGAAGGCACATACAGCATAAGGACAAAGCCGAGATTCACCTTTCCACCCTAGCCTTAGAACAAAGTGACTGAGAGACACGGAGCAAGAAAGAGAGAGATACCTGCAACGCCTCATCCGCTCTCCAAGGTCAGTTGGCACGCCATTCCCTCACTCTGAGCAGGAAACCTTCCCTCCTTGGCACATGTTCTCTTTCAGAGTTCCAGCCCAGCAAATAAGCCCACCTTCTCCTCCACCTGAGACATAAGGACCCTGCATCATCCAGGCACTGAAATCACGTCCTTGAGGCTGTGACATCAGTCTGTTACCATGGGAATGAAGGGGGCTGTTCAGAACCCAGCGTTATGGAACTGCTGCAGGATCAGGTGGCAGAGTCAGCTTCTACATGAGCGCAACACACACACGGGGCTGTCGAGTCCATTCCTAACACCCAAGCACAGGCCATTTTTTGCCCAAAACCTGCCCTAGCATGAAGCTACCTGTTGCAAGGGTGGGCAGTGTGGGAGTAGAATTAAAATACCTCCATTTTGCTAACTGGAAGAGTGTGTACATTGCACAAAGAAGGTCATAGGTTCAACCATCAGCACCTCCCATTCAAAGAAGGACATCTCCCTGACGCTTAGGAGAACTCCTGCCTATAAGGACAGACAGACAGAGCAGGGCTAAGTGGATGACTGACTCTGGATAAGGTAGCTTCATATGTTCATAGCAGATGATTCTGTGGCTTTCTCACCTGGACTGATGAGAGGCACCAGCCCCAAGGTAAGAACTTTGAATCAAAGCTTGAAGTTGTGAGCAGTTAGGGGGGAAAATTCAAGTAGCATAAGGCAATGTGGTCAATCTTTTGACCTGTGGAAGTTCTACTTGGTCCCTCCACACTATGGAGACTAGACTATACAGGCTGCATATGGGATGGGACTCCTGTAACTTTATTCTTAGGAGGTCATGGAGAAGAACAAGGTACTGTGAAGGTCCATCAAGCAGGATGAAAGTTCCTGTCCTTATCTTCAAAACCACCTTCAGCTGTCCCTTGCCAGTAGGACAGCTCACCAGTGGAAAACAGGGTTGGGGGCACAGAAATGCCAGCAACAAGAAAAGAGTTGGGCACTTCTCTACACAGACATTACAAAAGCCCCACCCCAAATCTAACCTGATAACCTTAATGGAACTACCATTTCTAGCAACCCACATTTGCTGGATGCTAAATTTGGCAATGGACACCTGAGCTCATTTTTTTGCTTTCAACAGGGCTTTATGTACCAGTGAAGAAAAATTCAAGAGTTGTTTGCCCACTTCTAAGCTGTCCTCACCTTGGGGGTGAAGGGAAGTATGGATTTGAGTACTGCAGTTTAGGAAATGGCAAGTTAAGCTTCTTCTTCTGGTGTTCAGTAAAGAGTCTCAGACTTTATCTGAAGGTAAGGCAAATGGATGTAAGCTTTCATTTATGTCTAATTGTTTTGTCGGCTAAAAAGGAATTTCGGGGGTGAAAAGGGATGGGAAGATAAGAAGAGGGCAACTTGATGAGGGGATTATCCTCCAACAGTCCACCCCAGACTTAATCCCAACTCTGGACTGAAACCTGGCAAATACTGATGACATCATCAATAGGCACTAGAGCCTAAAGGCGAAGATCCATAAAAGGAGCTCTTTTTTGTTTCCTCATTGTATCATTTATGGAGGTTTCACGGACAAACCTGAAGATCCAGAACAGTTTAGGACCATATCTTTAATCTTTGTAGAGTGTGATTCTCCACAATTCCAGGGTGGACCATCAATTTTATGAATCAACTCCCACCAAAATTCTTAAGACTCTCAAGAGAAGTTACTTTTTCATTGCTAACACAGTCGAAATTTTATTGCTTGTCTTGTATTGCTCTTTGTCCCTAGTCCTCACATGGCCAAAAAGGGGAGCAGCTTCTGCTTACTTTGACGTCCCTCAACACTATCTTAACAACATCTCAGACAGAACGTAGGCCTGTGACATAATAATCATTTTTCTCCTGTATGATTTTTAACATCTTTGCCTGATGAAGAAGCCAGTGAAGCTTCAAAAGCTTTCATAGCATATTTTATGCTTTGGAGTTGGTCCAATAAAGGGATTTCTGCTTATGGATATTGGATTTTGTTGTATTTTGCTGCAAAGTCAACATGGCTACTCCTCATTAATTTTTTCCCCCACAAACTACAGCGGGCCCTGCATTAAGGCCCTTGTTTCAGATTTTTTGAACCCTCCAGCTCCTTAGGCATACTGACAGTCTTTCCTTGTCAGGAAACCAGGTGGGCTGTACCCACCTACAGAGAACTCATTGACATCTTGCAGCTTCGCACTGAGCGAACAGACCAGCCATTCACTTCTAGCCAAATGACAAACTCAGTCAAAAGAGGTGCTTCTCTATGTGTACACACAAACCCCCTGGTGAACACACAGCCATCGCACGGGGTGGGAGCAAGTTTCACTATTTGTGCAACCCTCAAGCCACTTCACAGCTGCTTCCCACACCACCAAAACAGCAGCTGAAGTCCACAGCACAGTGTATTCTGACCAGAGAGTGAATTTGCTGGGCAAGGCATTTATTACTTGTCCTATAAATTCCAGCTCTCTCCTATCCTGAGATTTCTAGCCTTCAGGGCTAAACCTGAAAAAACACTGCAGGGCTTACACTGAAGTGTTAAAGGGCATGTTTGAACTAGGTGCCGAAAGAGTCAGACAAGTACCTCCTTACATCTGTGCTGTAAGAACAGATGTTCACAGGAGGTCCTGAGAGAGGAGAGAATACTGGCCCTTTAACACCAACAGGCCCCTAGACCAGCCTTTCTCAATCTTTTTATCCTGGGGGAACACTTGAAGTAATTTTCAGGTCTCAGAGAACCCCTGCATAAAAATTGTTATGTCTATAGCTCAATGTTTTTTAATCTTTTAAAATTATGGTCTTTAGCAGTTACCTCTCAAGGAATCTTAGAGTTCTAGGGAACCCTGGCTGAGAAACCCTGCTCTAGGCAAATCACTCTTAGCCAATACATCTAACAGAAGAAAATCCCCGCAGAATTAGACCAGAGGCTTATGTGGTCAGGTATACAAAATGGACTACATTTTGTTTCCACAATGGCCAACCAGCTGCCTACAGCAACGTAGTAAGAAGGATAAAAGCTCAACAGCACATCAACAACCTGTCCTGATGTAGTGACTCTAATATTGGCTATCGATAGTATATATCCATGTTTGTAATGATGATATTCAAATAATTAAAAGATTTTCTATCTCTTGGGTCAGTTGTTAACCAAACAGAGACTATGGTCAAGATTAAAACTTCAAAGGACAGATATGAAGGAAGATAAGATCCTCAAGTATAAAGACACATCACTCAATACCAAAGTCAGGATCATCCATGCCATAGCATTTCCAGTTTCTATATATGGATGGGAAAGTTGGGATGTGACGGAAGCTGACAGGAAGAGAATCAAGACAGCCAATAAGTAGCAAAACTGGCCCAAACACTGGACATAAGCTTGAAAAACCTGGAACTAGAGTAACTCTAGGAAGAGAATCAATTCATCTGAAACATGGTGCTGGAGGGGAGTTCTACAGGTACTATGGACTGTCCAAAAAAAAAAAGAAAATCAAGATTAAACTCTTGCTAGAAGTCAAAATTATTCAACTGAGGCTATTGTGTTTTCGATACATCATCAGACAATGATTCTCACTGGAAAAGATAATGCTCAGTAAAGCTGAAGGCAGTAAGAAAGGAGGAAGGATGCATTTTAGGTGGAGACAAGATCTTTCTATTTTCCTGCCTTTCAATCAGCCTCTCATTCATAGAGTTGCCATAAGTCAAAGTTGACTTGACAGCACATAACAACAAATACAGCCACCATGACTAGCTGTCATTAACTAGCCTAACCTCCATGAATTTTTTAAATCTCCTATAAAGCCGTACAATTCAGCAGCGAGTTCCAAAATTCAACTATGCAAAATCTTGGATATTCCACTATTTAGCTAGTGGTCAACACCAGATAATAGGTTTATGAGAGAGAAGGGAGCAGGCCTTTTTCCTATTCACTTTCTGCATATCACACATGACTGAATCAAACGATCAGAAGGAATTCAGACCCACCCACCCCCTTGTCCCCAGCCATTTCATTTTCTAAAAACTCTCCTGAGAAGCACTGAGTCACCTGTTAGTATCTTTTGACTCTCTGCCTTTAGAAATGTGACTGTTCTCCACTGCCCTACCAGTTTCTAAATGGCAATGGCCATTTAGGATCTGAAGACCGGACCAGTGTGGCCTAAGAGACCCATATTTCTGTTTCAGGAAGCTGACAAAACAGAATGTTTCAGTGTATTGAAATCAAGCTGCATGACTCACTGCCTTCAACAAGGGGCAAATGCCATTTCCTGATGCCTTAGCATTCCCTTGGAGGGAAGAGGGGGTCAGAAAAACCTAACCAAGATTGCACCAAAGAGGTGAAGAAGCACCCAAAGTAGCTATGGGAAGCAAGGGCTTTTGGTGGTTACTGCCCCACTTGATCAGGTCCCCTTGAGTCACTCCCAATTAACACACAATATTATTTTAGTTCCTCTCTTGAGCAAAGAAGATGTCTCATTGAAGGATCCTCAGAGATACAACCACCACTTTGCTGGTCTCATCTCAACCACCACTTCTGGGCTTGGTATCTTCTGACCAAGGTCACTTGGCCATGTCCACATGCTATAAACAACAACCCAAAGATTCTCCATTTCCCAATTCCTTGCTTTCTGAGTCTTTCACTTTTTTGCCCTCCTTTGTTGACTTTGACTACAGGCCTGGAGTCTCTTTCCAACTCTGCCTATGAAAAATCAGCATCAGTAGGGCAGCACCAGCTCTGCAATTCATCTTGCTTCCCTTCTCTACTGGGTGGGGACCACCTCTTCTGGGTCTCAGCTGCTATAAAAAACCCCAAACAAGACCGCCCACTGTGGGGATTGTGAAACTAAACCCAGGCTTAGTAAACAATGCAAACTGCCAGGTAAGGGTAGCAAAATACGTCAATGGTTTCAAGTATGATATTAATGGATTTGTAAGGATTTGCTCGCTCACCCACCACTAACACCTTGGGTTGATAGCACTACTCCCTGAATCTAGAAAGGTTACCTTTTTGGACTACAGCTGCCAGAATTCCCCAACCAGCCTTACATGGTAGGGGATTCTAAAAACTGTAGCCCCATACGTAAGTTTTCCAGGCTTTGGCTAATTATATTTTAAAAGATAACATTAATTTAACAAAATCTGCTCTAACAGGTGATTACCATCCATGAGGAGACAAAAGGAAAGCTGCCATCTAGGTTCATGCGCAAGTCAACAAATGCACTTATATACTAGCAGGCTACATTCCCACCTTGCCAGAGCTACCTGCTCTGAAAAGGAAGGTCTTTCAAAGTATTTCTATCCAAGACTCTTTTATCCAGAGCTTCTGGGGACTGAACCCAGGACCTTCTGCATTCAAAGAATGCTCTGCTGCAGAGCTACAGGCCTTTCCCAGCAACCTACCCTCCAAAGGAGAGTAACAGTCAACCTCACTGTAACCGGGTCATTCTGCTGTACTTTTTCCACAGAAGCCACTGAAGGAGTATATCACCAAGTATGCAATGATATGAAAGAGGGTGACGAGGAGGTGGTTAAGACCAGAGCAAGAAAATCTAGCAGAGACATAGCAAGCAAGCATCCTGTGTGCATATACCTCCCAGGAATCAGAAAAGTTTTTTTGTTTTTTTGGGGGGGACTGTAATTCCCAGAATCTTCCAGCCTGCATGGCCAACATAGAAAGGAAATTCTGGAAGTTAATTACTTTATTTATTTCTAGCAGAAGTTTTCTCATTGTACACTAGTATGCCCCAACAACAAAAAAGCTTTGAAAACTTATTTGCAAGTTTATGGGAGATATCAAAGCCAATCTTCTCCTGCTTCCAACTCACTTCTCACTATAGGGACAGATCCTGCTCCTTTAAAAAAAAATTCAGCAAATTGTGTATGTCAGAAGGGGTTCTCTTCCTGGTGCCCCCTCCCCACACCTTGAAAAGCCAATAGTATAAGAAATAAATTGAGCCAATCACAGATATGTTGCTGGGGAAGTAGTACCTTCAGAGAGCAGCCCCTCTGCGCAGGTTCAGACATCACAGCACCCTCCTTGGTATCTTGCACAGTTCTTTGAAGAGCATTTCTGAAAAACAAATACAGAGGGAGAAAAGAGAAGCTTAAAGGACAGCAGATAATTAGTAGGCAGCTATCTTTTTATTTCTATTTTAAACCAAGGACATATCCTAAAAACTACTGGAGGACAAGATCAACCAAATATATTTCTAAAAAGCAACATTCAGAATCCACTAGGCATCATCTCTCTAGAGGATGTCGCGAATGACAAAGTGCACAGAGTATGCAGCACATTTTCAAAAGTGACAGCAGAAGCAGAAAATTATACCTGCACAGACCAACTTTTAGAGCTTTTTTAACCACTTCAACTCACAAAGGTCACTAAGAGGAAGAAAGCATCACTACAACACAATCCTACAATCAGAACCAAAGTTGGAAAAAGTGGCTTCTGTGGGCTACAACTCCCAGAATTCCACAGTCATTATTCTTGAAACTGTTGCCCAAAGAAGTAACATTTCCAAACTTCAGCCTTTCCAAACCAAGCATATGGATAAAAATATATGAAGATAGATACAGAATAAACACAGAGATTCCAGCTTCCTGAAATACTGGCTCAGCTCATTGATCCATCTAGTAACCAATAAAAACTGTGACCTAGCTTCCTCCCAATATTCACTGACAACACATCTCCAGGCTCTCAAGGAGACAAGATCTTTTTATTTTCCTGCCTTTAAAATCCTTTTAACTCAAGGGAGGGAACTGGCTAACTTGCAGGCTTCATGCAGTCTGTCAAGGTCCCTAGTGTGGACCTGTTTACAGTTGGCCCTCTACATTCACTAAGGTTAGGGGCACAGGACCCCTGCAAAAGTGGGGAAATTGCAAACATCAAAATGTGTGTGTGTGTCTGTGGGAAAGAAGGCAAGGCATGGTGGGCAGAGCAGGCACCCAGGGTCCATACAAGGTCGGGAGTATGTCAGCATGCTGGCCCTATATTCCTCTCTCTTGCCCATCTCCCTCCTCGGGTATCTGTGGGAGCAGCGGAAAAGGGTTTGTGGTGCTGAGAAATTGGGCTGTGAGCCATCCTTCGCTGGCCTGGCAGATGGTGGTGGAGGACTAAAAGGACCAGAGGCAGGTTTTTCAAGGGGGCACCACCCGACTGAAGCTGCTGAGAGGGAAGGCTCCCCCAGAAAAGAAGCACTTGAGATGGGGGCACGGTGGTTGGAGAAACTCACAAATAATCAAATCCACGAAAACGAAACCTGCACATGTGGAGGGCCAACTGTATTTTCAATAAAGAAAGTGTCATAAACACTAAACTAACAAAAATAGTAAAAATATTCAATTTCATCCAATGGAAGCTTCTGCAAAAGAGTAACACACAAACTACAGGGGGTAAGTAATTCAGCAGTACAGTTTTCCTTTTGGTCTTTACCTTGCTCTTTAACTTAAAATCCTTGGATAACCTTGGGCAAGCCTCTTGTGCCTTCGCCTAGCTACCTCACAGGGCTATTATGATGCAAGAAAGCTACTTTTGTACTCCACTGTGGAAGAAAAGGTGAAAATGTTTATAAAGGAAAAAAAGCATTCTTGCAGTGCTAAGGTCCAGAAACTTGCTTTAAAAAAAAATGAACAGACCACCATTTCTGAGATCCTGTATCACCCTGTAGAGTATAACACGCCACCCGTGTACTTCCATCTCCTCTTTCCCTGCTGCCCCAGTGCAACCAATCTTTCCCATAACCAGTCAGTGGATAGAGGAGGCGGAGAGGGGTGCCTGGGCAGCATCTGTGGGTTCATAGCTGGGAGCAGACAAAAAGTCCTAGATTTCCAAAATATATTTCTTGGGGATCTGAAAGGTGGGCGTCTCCTAAAAGCAGAACTGCACCTGGCATGAGGGAAAGGGTTGTTGCACAAGGAGGTACTGAAAACTTTCTTGTGCAACAATCCAAAATGCAGGTACAATGAGAAGCTACGCTTGCATATGTTACCAACACTATTCTACCCTACGAATTTTTTCACAGCTACTGATTTTGTGCCTAGCTAAAGAAGCAGAGGTAGAATCTTGAACTTGTCAAGAGAGTTGAACGACTGGCTACACAAAATACCAGCAGAATGATCCGCAAGGCAGCAACAAATAAAATAATTCTCTATAGTATTTCAAATGCCCTGGACATTGTGCAACATAGAACTTTCCTTCTCTCTCAAGGAAAAAGCTATGAAGTTAAACACACGATCACGCTTAGACACTCTGGAGCCTGCCGCACAAAAGTAGGCCAGGAGTGCCAGGCAGTGTCCCACCTCTTTCCCCCACACCCACCCCAGCCTGTTTGCTAAGTTTAGATCTGTAGCTTATAATAGACCTACAATGGAGGAGCCTGTAAAGAAGGCAAGAAGAAACAATCAGAACACTTGCTTCAACCAGTCAAAAGCATAAAATTCACATTCCAGGAGCCTTCCTCTTTTCTGGCACTTCACATCCTGTGGGTTAGCCTTTTATTTCCACCACATGAAAAGTTCCTGCAGAAAAGAACAAGGAAACCCAGAGGATGACAAAAGGGTGGTATCAAAACTAGCGGAAGGGGTAGGGGGAACAAGGAAGAAACCACATTCATTTAATGAATGAGATTCTGTAATACATACAACCCTACACACCTTCACTCAGATGTCAGTACCACAGACTTCCAGGTCTTAGAAAATCTCCTTTTTTTTTCTTTTTCTTTTAAAAGAGACAGAGATGGTGGAAGGCAGAGCATAAAATATGGAACTCAAAATTCAGCTTCTGAAGAGATCCAATTAATAGGAAAAAGAAAGAAAAACAGTCTTTTAGTCTCTATGGCTGAAAGGACAGGTATATGGACAACAGGTGATTAAAGATTCCCAGTGCAAAAGGTGCAAAGCTTCCCTGTCATATGTTGTTACGACTAGGAAAAGCAGCTTAAAGTATGGGAGGAAAAATGCTATCTTTACAGAGGTTCCAGAATTCAACTCCTCAATGCAGCATAGTCAGGGTTTAAAAACATCGTAAGCACACACATCTCTCACATCATGTTCTTTTGAAATGCCAGCTGCACCCCTTTCCAGAGCTGGAGGACCTAATGGTGGTAGTGCACAGCTGGTAACCTCAAAGCTGGACTTCTGGAATATACTGTACATTAGGTTGTCTCTATACCAAGTTCAGAAATCTCAATTGGTTCAAAACACAGCATCCAGATTGGTTACTGGTACATCTAGGAGTGAGCATATCACACCAATATTAAAGTCAATCCACTGGCTGTCAATTAGTTTCTAGGCAAACCACAACATGTTGGTTATTACCTACAAAGCCCAGAATGGTTAGATCCATGGGGAGAGGCAGGTAAAAAATAAATATTATGATAATTATTGTCATTGCATGAACAACTCAGCATGCTTGTGCTGCTGGAGCACCACATACATTCATACACACACATACACACACACAAACACAAACATACACACACACACAGGGTGCACAGATAGGTGCAGTCTTAACACACGCCCCGCAACAGACTGACTTTCAGAGGCCAGGGCCAATACAACTGGACAGGGGAGATGGGGAGGAACCAACTTGTTATTTGAAGAGTGAACAATTATTAATTCATTTCAACGAAATCATGCATTTTGCTTTCAGCTTCAATGCAATCTGCCTGGCTTTCCAGAGCACTCCATGAAAGAGCAGGAAACAGAGCCCAGACACAAGAAAACATGGAGATCTCTGCGCCCGCCCACCCTCCCGGTCCCCTCCTGAGCCATCTATAGGCCAGCTTGTCACTCCTGTCTGCCTCCAGAACTTGCCTTCCATTCCAGCTGCACACCCTTTATTTGATTACTTTGACGTCACTATTCCTATTTTGCAGCACTGTCACTCTTCCCACACTTTACGCTAGAAATAGCTATCGTAAGAAAGTGTCCCTAACAGGATGAGGAAAGCATTCTCTCCTTCTGGAGCAAGGGAAGCAGCTTGCTCCAAATGACTAGACGTGCCTGCACTGCACGGTTCATATCAATTCCTGCCTGCTGATACTTGGAATTAATGTTCAGCTGTGCAGAGAGGTAACTAAATTGGATTTTTACATGGATCAGGCAGCACCAGGAAAGTATGAAGGCTACAGAGATTGGGTGTGCTTCCAGTCTGGAGCTATTGCAACAAACCAAGCTTGTAGCAGAGCTGGAAAAAGGCAACTTCTTTCTTTTACAACACAACACCGAGAATCCCCCGGTGAACTGACTGGGAATACTGGAGGGTATAGTCAAAAGAAAGAAAGGAAAGGAAAGCAAAGGAAAGCAAAGGAAAGGAAAGCAAAGGAAAGCAAAGGAAGCTCTGAGCTACCATTCAATCTCCTACAACCTGCAGACCACAGACTACATCTAGAAGACTGCTGTAGTGTGAAAGCAACATCTGACAAAACTGCTTTGTTGCTCTTCATTCAAGCTCTCAGCTGGCTCAACTGTGACTCAGTGTGGGAGAAAAATAAAACTCACGCGCACACACTTTTAACACACTGCTGGCTGAAGATTATAAATCTGTGGCAGTGAATAAAAGCACCTCCGTGCCCTCCAGTTGGCGCCCAGTTAATTGCCAGTCCTCTGAGGCTGGTCCATCTTTTAACTACAGATCGAAAGGTGTGTAATAAAAGATCTCAATTAACTCCCCTCTGGAGTCCTAGGCGCATGGCTTTTAAATTTGTAGTGACATTTACCTTTTTGTATGAAGGGCTGAGAACCCTGTGGGCCAGCCTGCCTGCTGGCCTATTTAAACTTGCATGGAAAGTTATTTCAGATCTTTTGAGATGAAAGGGTACAAGTGCAGCAGCCACTACACCATTCCACACTCCTGGTTGTCTGGAAACAGGGATCACCAGTTCCACAGGCCACACGTACACACAGTTTGCAAGAATATCTTGACTGACTCCAAAATCTGCAATGGGAACAACCACCCTCTCCCTCTATCTGGCTGAATGTGCAATAATGCTAGGCCAATCTTAGGGAAGCAAGCAGCCCGTCAGACAATTAGGACTTGGCAATGGTACTTGCATCTTAAATCTGCTGGAAAGAGTTCTTCTTTTTCATTCCACAGCTGTGTACTGCTTTTGCCAGTGGAGTACAGTTAAAGTGATTTAGCCTGCAATCTTCCCCAACCTCCTGTCCTCTAGACGCCCCAAACCACAATTCCCACCAGCACCAGCAAGCAAGGCTAATGGGAAAAGACGATGGTACAGGTAGCATGAAACATCTGGAGGACACCAGGTTCGAGAAAGCTTGTTCATGGTTTAACATTATTTTTAGTGTTATACACAGTGTTGGGACTCCATGGAGGTGTATATGGTAGAAACTTTAAGATGTAATAAATTACGAGCACTGAGTCCCCTGTTCTTGCAATGCACACTACCAAATGGGAAGGTGGTGTTCTCCAAAACTAATTCTTTCCCAGGCTCTGGGAAAGACTGGAAGTCTAACCTGCATCTTTACAAAACCTTTACAGATGAAGTTTCTGACTTCCTTCTCAAGTCACATATGCCTTTCCTTCCCACTTGCACTCAAAAAACCTCTGTTGCCATGCAAACCATTCGTTTTTACAACACTATGGCATGGTTTTTAACCTGTTCATCAAGGATTGAGAAGAGACAAGAGGAATTTGGAATAATGACAACCAATACTGTTTAACCCAAATCTGTCTATCTTGGGTTCCCAAACAGATTGGAACCAAACAGGCCCTGATAGGTCAAGATGTGATAAATACATCGAATAGATAAGATAGCCAGGAACACAGTTGCCATGCTGCTGTTGCCGTTAGTTCTCCAATTCAGGAAAAAAATAATCACAACACATTGTTCAAAGAATTTCCAGGACAGGGAATAAACCTGTTTCTCTCTCTTCCTCTCCCCTTCCCTTCTGCAAGTGGGAACCCTCCCCATTAGTAGGCAAAGAGGGGCTTATTTCTGTCCACAGCTCCGACCTATGAGATTGGCTGCAAAAGCAGCCATTATCACCACTTTGATATAACCAACACAGCTGCTTGTCTACAGGGAACATCTTACTAGCTTCTGTTTGAAGGCTGTATTCACTATATCCACGGCGAATACGGCAAAATCCAGCGGCTTTAAGATGAGAGGAAAGCAAATTCAGATTCAGTATCAGCAAGAGGTCAGTAACAAGAAAAGGTTCAGCAGCCAACCGGCCGATCAAGGACCCGAAGAATTCTCCCCTCCTTTTAATATTTCTGCAGTGCTAACATGGAAGCTTTGGAGAAAAAAAGAACTGGAATGACACACACACTCATACAGCCCAGGGGTGCCTTAAGCGCAGGACATTCTGCCATTTCTTCCTAAATACGAGGTTATCCGAACACTGGAGAATCATTTAGCACAAGCCCAGGACAGTTAAGTCTCCCAGAGTCATGTGTTGTTACAGAATCCACGCAATATGGGTGATATTATCACCCAAAGGTCTGTAAACAATGGCCCAACTGTTAGTCACAACCAGAGCAGATCTTGGTCATTTATATAATTTCCACTGAGTCCATGGGGCTATTCTAACCGGACAAACAATCGGATTTTGATCAACATCTCCAAATTTCAGCCATTTATTTTTTTTTAATTTTTTTAATCTTTTATTTGGTTAAACACAAATACATTTTTAAAATACATATCCGTAAGATACATATATCATTATGTATCTACAGAAAGAACATTTCCACAACACCTGTGTGCCCAACCCTACATTCCCACACATCCTTCCCTCATCCTTCACATCCTTATCCCTCCTCCCTCCTTTCTAAACATGATATATCTATTAAATCCCACCACCCAACTCCCAACATATATTCCCCTACTAAATAAACATATCTTCTAAAAACTAAAAACTACTAACCCTTCTTTCCCTCCCTTCCAAAACTCAGAAAATCAATGCTTACTTATCTACAATTTCCTTCATTAGACTAGTTATATTTCCCAAAATAATTACACCTTTTATTCCTTCTTCTCTTTCTTTTCATTGACCGTTATTACATTTTTAACAATTTTATGATATTTTTCTGTCTCTAAGACTCCAAGTTCTCTTTCTTATAAATTTCAATCCATCAATCCTTTACATAAATCATATTTTTATCTCATAAAAATTATCGCCTTCTCACCCCAGCAAGCTTCCCACAGCAGGAGTACCATTTTCCATGCTTCAACTATTTCCTTTCTCTTATTATCCTTTAATAATCCAATTACAATATCTGCCTCAGCAATATCATAAAGGTTAAATAACCAATCTTCCATTCTTGGTATTATTTTCTGCTTCCACACCTGGGCGTAACACATTCTCGCTGCAGTTATCATATATAGTACAATTTTCTTTTGTGATTTACTTATACCTAATTCTTCTATCATATTTAACAAATATATTTGGGGTACCATTGCAAACCTTATTTTTAAAGCTTCTTGTATTTTACTATGCACTATTTCCCAAATTTTTTTTGCTTGTTTGCATTTCCACCAAATATGATAAAATGTTGCACTTTTCCTCACATTTCCAACATATATCTCTTACATTTTTCTGCATTTTTGCTATTTGCACTGGTGTGACGTACCATTTATGTAACACCTTATAATAATTTTCCCTCAAGCTAACCGGTGTTATCAGTTTCCATGTAATGTTCCATTACTTTTCCCATTGTTCCATTGTTATTATACATTTTATATCTTGTGCCCATTTTACCATTGTTTTTTTAACTACTTCTTGCTCATTTTGCCTTGCGAGTAAAATTTTATATATCTGACCTACCCTATGCTCTGTTTCAGGTTTTAATACCTTATCAAATTCATTCTCTTTAATTTCAAATCCTTCTTCCTCATTATCTTTCTTATATCTTTCCCAAAGCTGTCTAATTAGTAACCAATGCGTATCCCAACCCTCTTTCTTTAATTCATTTTTTGTTTTAAAAGTTATTACATCCCCTTGTATTTTCAGCATGTCTTTATACATTAGCCATGTTTCTGTCCTTGGTTTTTCCTTCTTGTAAAATGCTTCATGCACTGAAATCCATAACCGTATTTTTAAGTACAATTGCCTTTTATATTTCAACCATGTTGCTATTAGGGCTCTTCTCAAAATGTGATTTTTAAAATTTTTATCAATTAAAGTTTTCCCATACCATATATATGCGTGCCACCCAAAATATAATTCTTCACCCTCAAGATATAACAATCTATTATTCTTTAATGTTATCCATTCTATTATCCAATCTATATTATTCGCATAATAATATAGCTTCAAGTTTGGGAGATCCATTCCACCTCTTTCTTTTATATCTTCTAAAACCTTTGTTTTTATTCTAGGTCTTTTTCCTTTCCATATAAATTTCCTTATATTTCTATTCCATTCTTTAAACGGGTTTCCATTCCTCATTATCGGCAGATTCCAAAATAAGTGTCAATGTCAGGCGGCAGCTAAGCAGACACAGAGGCAGGAGCTGAGTTTATGGCTTTAGTAATAAATAAATCAAGAGATTACGTCACCAAAACAAACATCCAAGTCCCAGGAGCAGCAAACTCAAACGGCAAGGTTTAGCCTGGAACAGAAAGCCCATGACACAGGACGCAGATTCCCAGTTGGTAGACGGTTGTTGCCCCGTGCCCAACTCCAACAGTGTCTGTCTTAAATACACAGTCTTCAGCCCAGCTGGGGCTGATCAAATGTCCGTTGGCCCAGCTCACAGCTGGAGCCCCTCAAGACTTCAGGGCCGATCCATCAGACGCTTCTCCCGCAGCCGCTGAGACCTCCGAACCGCCCCCTTCTCCAGTCGCCTCTGGAGGAACGTGGGGGGAGGGTCTGCTGCAAACTCCGGGCTGGAGTCAGAAACACCAGCCTCTGTCGAGTCAGAAACACTAGCCTCTGCCTCTGGAGCACAAACATCTGCTGCAGGTACTGGCTCGCGATCCGTGCCCGGGACAGCTGTGGGGTCGCTAGCAGACTCCTCCCTAGACTCTGAAGGAGCCCCCTCTCCCGAAGGCCCCTCCAAGGGATCCTCCCCTGGCTGGGAGTCCAAGTCCAAATCGGAGTCCAAGTCTGAATCGGCAGCACGCTCAGCCTGGCTCATGACATCAAGAAATTTAATTTGGGCAATATATTCATTTTGATTACTGATATCCTTCCTAATAATGACAATTCTAATTTTTCCCATTTCTTAAGATCTTCCTTTATTTCCTTCCATACTTTTTTATAGTTATTTTCATATAAATCTACATTATTTTTTGTAATTGTTATGCCTAAATATTTTACCTTTTTAACTATTATAAATCCAGGTAATCTAATCAACTCCTCTTCCTCTTCTTCTCTTATATTTTTAGTAATTATTTTTGATTTTTCCTTATTTATTTTATAACCAGATAATATTCCAAATTTCTTTAATATATTTATTAGGATTTCTATACTATTTAGTGGATCTTCTAATACAATCGCTAAATCATCCGTGTACACATTTAATTTATATTCCTGATTCTTAATTTTAACCCCTTGTATTCCCTTCTCCATTCTAATTTTATTATTAACTATTTCCAGAATTAAAATAAATAACAGCGGTGACAGCGGATATCCTTGTCTGACCCCCCCCCCTTTTTATTTCTGTTTCTTGCATTTTTTCTCCATTTATAATTATTTGGGCTTTTTGCTCTTTATAAATAGCTCTTATCCAATCTAAAAATTTTTGTCCTAAATTTATTGATTTTATTATTTCTTCTAGGAATTTCCAATTCACTCTATCAAACGCTTTTTCTGCATCTAAAAAGCAAAGAGCCATTTTTCTTTCATTATCCTTATGATAATACTCTATTATATTTAACAATGTTTTTATATTATTCTTTAACGCCCTTCCTGGTAGAAATCTGTTTTGATCGGTGTGTATTATATCCTGCAATACTTTTTTTAGTCTTTCTGCCAATATCGTAGTAAATATTTTATAATCCACATTTAGTAACACAATAGGTCTATAATTCCCTATTTCTTGAGGGTCTTTCCCTTCCTTTGGGATCACAGTAATATTAGCTTGTCCCCATGAAGGTGGCCGTATCCCCTTATTTATACTATTCATTACCTTATGCAATGGGTCTATCAATTGTTCACTATATACTTTATAATATAACGATGAAAAACCGTCTGGGCCTGGCATTTTCCCCATTTTTTGTTTCTTAATAGCTTGTAGAATTTCCTCTTTTGTTATTTCCTTATTTAATTCTTCTCTCTGTGCTTCTGTAATTGTTATATTTCCTTCATCCTTTAAATATTCTTTTATCTTCTCGTTCTTCCATTGATTAAAATCCTGTTCTGCAAATAGGTTAGCATAATACCTTTCAAAGGCCTTCTTTATGTCCTCTTGTTTTATCAGAAGTTTCTTATTTTCTTTTATTTGTGTTACTATACGTTTCTCTTTCTCCTTCCTGATTTTATATGCTAACCATCTGTTCGTCTTATTCGCATAGAAAATTTTTTTTTGCTTTGTCAATTTTAAATTCCTTTCTATTTCTCGTGTATCTTGTAATGCAATTTGTTTTTGCAACACTTTAATCTTTTCCACAATCTTATTATCTTGCGGAGAATTTTTCAATTTATTCTCTAAGTGTTTTATTTCATTTCTTATCTTTTGTTCTTTAAATCTTTTCTCCTTTTTCAATTTTATCTCTTGTTGTATTAGGAAACCCCGCATAACTGCCTTGCTCGCTTTCCAGACCAGTCCTATATGGACCCCTTTATTTAAATTTTCTACAAAATACCTCTCCAGAGTTTCCCTACCTTTTTCCAATATTGTTTCTTCAGTAAATTCTCATTTAATTTCCAACTAAACTCTTTCTTCCTATCCTCCAAAGCTAATATTAGAGAGCTATGGTCTGATATCCCTCTGGGCAATGCTTCCATCTTTTTTACACATTTACTTATTGTTTTAGTAATCCAAATCATATCTATTCTTGACCATGATTTAAAAACTTCAGAGAAATATGTATATTCCTGTTGTGGTCCACATAGACTTCGCCATACATCTACCAACATTAAATCTTCTGCCATATCTGTGACGTTTTTGGTAGTTTCCCTTTATTTTTAATTTGCCTTTTTATTTTGGATCTATCTAATTCTGGTTGTACGACCCCATTCCAGTCTCCCGTTATTATCAAACCAAACAAACAAATAAACAAGCAAGCACACCAGGACTAAAAAAAAAAAGATTCCAATAGCTATACTTATTTTTGCCATTTGGGTACTTTATTGCACCAATCAATGTAATATATTGGGGCAGATTTATTGGTAATGACCATGCTGAACATAAACAGCAGTCATGGAATGTTTAATACAGGGTGGGGTTGGAGAAAGAAATATGGATGATAAAATGGAGTGGGTGAAATCCAAAATAGCAGCACTCCACAGTGCCCACATGCTACAGTTTTTCCTTTATATCCCCATCACTGGCAGCTGGTTTCAGGAAAAAGGGAGGAAATCTATTTACAGCCCCATAAAGGAGAGCCAGCATGATGCAGCAGTTTGAGCATTGAACTTTTGGGCCTGGAGACCAGGCTTCAGATTCCCTGCTCGGCCATGGAAACCAACTTGGGGGCATCACATACTCTCAGCTCCAGAAAACCTCATGATAGGGTGGCCTTAGGGTCACCATAAATTGGAAATGACTTGAAGGCACACAGTAACAAGAACATCTTTTAAAATGGACATTTGGTTTGGTGTGTCTGAAAATCTTCCTCCACCATTGTTGTAAAACATTTACCTAGATGTTTTGCAACAAGACACAACAGTTAGGAATTCCTGTATTAGCTACCGAGTATCTCCCCATTTCACAAATCAACAAGGACTCTGATAGGATCACCAGCTCTAGATATCAGCTATGGACAGGTTTGAGATTCAAATGTCTGAATGCAAATAGGAAGTCTCATGAGAGAACCTCTTCCTAATAGTCCTGCTCCAAATTCCATCCCCTTCCCTTCTCATTCCTCTCCTCTATCGTTGTTGTGTGCCTTTAAGTTTCCGTGGGCACAGTCCAACATCTCAAGTGCTACACCACACTGGCTCAATTACATGACTACAGCAGAAGCAAAGAAAAATATTCTTCTCTACCACATTTACATCAGTACAGTACCACCCAACAAAGTTCTTCTGAGAGGTGAGGAAGCTGTGACACCACGGACCTTGGACTACAAAAGCGAAACACTTGGCAATCTGTTGTGACAAGTCTTCAAAACACATTGCTGACAAAACCACTTCTGCTCTAATTTCCGATTCTGCATGAAGAGAAAATGTTTTGTCTTAAAAGCTCTGAGACACTTCCAGCACTGGAAACCAGTGCTGAGACTGACTTTGGAATCAATGGAGCCAGAGGAAAAGAATTTTGGCTATACTGTAGGAACTGCTGGCAGATGGAATGGAGAATAAATAACAAGGAATGTGAGAGGCTTTGGTTTCTCCCATAACTTTCTCTTCTTCCTTGTCTACCTGAGAGACAAAGTCCTCTGAGGCAGGGATGTGCCTCATTTAGGCATAATTGCCGTAATCTGCTTACAGCCCATGAGATAAGGCAGGTGCCAGACAGAAATGAGGAAAAAAGTAATTTAGATATAAGGATTCCTCCCACCATTCCTTTGTCCTCTTAGACTCAGTGACCTGAAGCACAAACTCCTGCAACCATATACAGCACCATTTTAGAGAAACAGTCCAGTAATTTCTTCCTGGATCATTTTCAGACTGGAGGTAGTAGAATCATCAAAGTTGTACCTGTGGAAAGGAAATAAGGGCATTGCTCCCCTAATAAGAATGCTAACTCCCCCATGAAATGTCCATTCATTCTCCACATTTCTAGTATTGCAGAGAGTGAGTCATTCAAAAACTCTTATATTGGCTGTGTTCACACTTCCTGCCTCTTTTCCTTGGTTGCCTCAACTGCCTGTCTAAATGCTCAACTGAAGTTTTAAAGTACTGCAATGCCAGAAATTTGGGAACCGAAGGGAAATATTGGGGAAGGGGCTAAATTCTTATTAAGGTTGGAATTAGCTTATCCCCCCCCCCCCCATAGCTACACTCCTGGGAATCATATGATGAAATATTCACAAGTATGGAAAGGAACTCTCTTTCTGATATATTCAGAAGATGGGTGCTTACCCAACCTTCCCCACTGAAATACTAGTTTTCCACGTGAGCAAAAATTTTTCTGCAGGAGAAACATTCAATCACACAATCCCCATTTGCAACCTGAAGTGCTAGATTCCAGAAACTGTTTTGCCATGTAATTTACTACTGGTCCAAATAGATTCCTAGTTGAGTAAGAACTGGGACAAGGCCTACAGGGACATTGGCAAGACCTCAATAGTCACGCAACATTTGGACAAGCCACTGTGTTGGCGGGTGAGAGAACTTCTTTGTTGTTCTACTAAACCAAAGCACTAGCTCAAAAGAAAAACATTAAAAAATGGCAGAAAACAAAACCACCCAATGCCCAGTGACCTGCATTCCCAGCCAGAATAAAGACAGACCAGAGAATTTGGAACCAGACACCTCACAGGCTCAGGTTACTGTGCAAACAGTGATTAAAACAGTCAACCATGCACAAACAGATATTTTCCCCGCATCCTGTGGGCTGCAAAACACAACATGTCTCATGCCTCAGGGGGAAAAAAAGGGCAGACGGGATGAGATAACATCCATGTTGATCTTAAAAGGCCTATGGGTCTATCACCTCACCCCAAATTCAATTTCCTCTTAAGAGACCGTATCATTTTATGGGATATGTGCAGGCAGTCCTGGTTCCCTGAAGAACAAGGAAGTTAAGTAGTAAGAAAAACACAAGTTGCTAATGATCCACCTGCTGTAACTTAAGCTTTCCTGGTTGGCTTCCACCAGTTCCACTTCACGCCAATACTATTCGAACACCCTCCAATGCACTGAAAAGAAAGACTGGTCAAATAAAACAGGAAAGTTACAGCTCATGTAAAACTGGAAAGGCTCCCTCTCTGCACCTTCCCCGATAAAGGACGCCAACCAGTCTGTAATAGGGTCACGCTCTCTTAGGAAGTGGATTATGAAATGGCTAGTTTCTAAGCAGCATGGGAGGCATATTTATTCTAACCCTGAGGTGGAACAACAAAATCCAGCGAGGTTAATAGCTTGAGTTCGCTGGAAGCTGCATGCAAGTTATTACAGTACTGGTGGGTGTGGTGTAATGATTAAAAAAAGGCTTTGAAGTCTGCTTAGACATGCAGAATACAATTAAATATTGCTCTGCACCAGGCGCAGCTTGACAGATAATTCCAAGCCATTTATTATAAAACCGGCCTCCTCGCCTTGCTTAAAACACCATCATCTGCCTGCAAGTTTACATTACCACTTCCCACACTGGCTTTTCAAAGGAAGGATAGCAGGAAACACCAGGAAGGAATCTTCCCTGCGTACACAAATCCCCAGATGTTGCCATTAAGCATCTCATTAAAACTACAGTAATAAATATGTCAAATAAAAAGGATATGTTGGAATTCAAGGAAGTCCTCATCAAAACTTTAATACTTTCCCCTGTTGAAAAGTTGTCCACCCTTAGTAAATGCTTGGTATCAGGAGTTGCAGTTTTGAACCAGACATGCTAGTGGCTTCATCTTTTTTAATATAAATCTCCAAGCTGACTCTGCTTAGCCTCCAAGATCACACGGGATCTGGTGTCTCGAGAGTATTTAGGCCTGCCAACGGAAGTCATACACAGCCTCAAATCACCAAGAACCATGCATTTTCTTCCCATTCCTCCATAGTTGGGGAGGCAGCAATAGGTTGACTACCCCATACTCTTAAGAACCCAACTGGCCATTCAGTAGCATAATCAGGAGAAGTGCCAAGCCAGGAGACCCTAATTCTTTGGGAGCTGGAGGCACTTTTGGAAGTTTAAGGAGGCATCACAGGAACCAGTACACAACAGCTAAAGAATGTGAACAATCACAATACTTGCTAATTCAACTGAACAACTGTTTCACAGGAGGCAAACCCACGAGGACAAAATCCAACCAACATGCCCCAAAACCTGAATACAAGGCCTAGGTGAGGGTTTGAGTCCCAAAACAGAAAAAGTAGTCATTCCACTGAACACACTTCTTTTCCTGCTGCAAGAGGCTGCCATTTTGCATGAAGCAAACGTATTAACTTCGGAAAATCACCTTTCAATAAACTCCTCTAAAATAAATACAGTACATAGGCTCTCTCTTTCTCTCAGGGTCGACACTGAAACAGGTTCTGTCTCCTCAATATTTCAAAAATTGTCCCAGCCACCTCTGAGTTTTTTCTCCCCATAATCTGCCTTCCCAAGGCTCCTCCCTTTTTTCTTATTTCCTGTTTTTCAAATCTTCCTTCCTTTGATCCTACACAGCCTCTGGACACTATTTTTTCCCTTGGTCAAGCCCACTGGTGTTGTACTCTGTCTCCAAAATACATTCAGCATCTAGGATAACTCCTTTCCAGTTCTGACTACAAAACTAAGAGCAGACTCATTGTCCCACCAACACTGGGCCCCAGCAGTCGCCACTGCCTTCCAATTCTGATCAGCCAGGCTGCGTTTTAACTGGACATTTCCAGAGTTTAAAAAAAAAAAGGTCAGAGGGAACACCTTTTTTTGGTGTTCTTTTTGTTCTTTGCTGGGCCCAGTTAGAATTCTTCTGTTATCAAGCAGATATACGGACTTAGAAGACAGGAAAAAGCAGATCAGTAGTGTTTTGGGGGAAGAAGGAAAGGAAAGGAAAAGGAAAAGGATTCAATCTGCTCCTAAATCAGCCAATGGCTGCATGACCTGCAGGTGCAATTTTCACATATACTACACATCTATGGTTTCTTTTATCTTTAGTCCTTCTCCATGTTTTTGCATCTATCCATCCATCCCTTTATTTATATCCCATCTTTCTCCCAGGCTAGGACTCAAGGCAGCTTACAAAAAAGACAGAATACAATAAAACACACATATTGTAGTTAAAAACATACCAAAAAAAAAAGATTAAAACAGTATTAAAGAACAATAGAATTAAAACCAACTAAAATTTTTCTTCAAAACAGATTTTTAAAAGTTGCTGCTGCTGTGTGCCTTCAAATGATCCCGTTTCCAACTTATGGTGACCCTAAGGTTAACCTACCACAGGGTTTTCTGGGCTGAATATGCGTGATATGCCCAAGGTCACCCAATGGATTTTCACAGCCAAGCAGAGAACTGAATCCTGGTCTCCAGGATTGCAGTTCAACACTCAAGACACTACACCATTCCACAAAAGCCATTTTTGTAAAAATTAATTTCCAAAAGCTTAACAGGAAAAGAAAGGCCTTACCCTGTTGCCAAAAGAAAAACAAAAAAGCAGCCATCCTGGCTTCTCTAAGAAAGGAATTCGAAAGTGTGGGAGCAGCCACAGAGAAGGCCTTCTCCCGTGTTCCCACCAGCTGTGCCTGTGAAAGCGATGGAATAAAGAGAAGTGCCTCCCCTACAGATCTTAGCGTTCTGGCGGGCTCACATGAGAAAATATGGTCCTCTATGGCAGGATACTGCTAATCCAAGCAACCATTAGCTATGAAAGAACCAGGACAAGGATTATTTGAAATTCATTAAAACTTGAAATAAAAATGTTGTGCTCCTGAGAATACAATCTTGCTCCTGCCTACCTTAAGAGAACATAAAGTAAGTTATTTGGGGGGGGAGGGTCTCATTCCACATTATCAACAGTGCCATCACCAGCTGTTATGGTGGCAAAGACCCACCACCAATCTTATCAACTACTAGGTTGACTGGGCATCGAAAACATTTCATTACTGGCCCCAAGAATTATAAAAACAGCCTTTCAACACCACTAGAACAAACGGCACTATGTTTAATGCAGTTCGTACAAGAACATCAAGGGAAACTCCAAATCATGTGCGTACTATCTGCAGCATTCGGCAAAACATGACACTTTTCAACAAAGATTAACTTATAGCTATCAGAGCAAAGTTTGATGGGGCAAGATAAACTATAGTTATAAACTCCTCATATTCCCAACCCAGATAAGTCATTCACCAAGCCACAATGACAAGGAACTGTTTATTTTCTCCCATGAGTGGGTTTATACTAAATTTCCCTTCATTTATCTTTATTTGCTTCCTGCTTTTTTATCTAGCAGTACACAGTCCACCAAAAGGTACATCTCATGCTTCACCCATTTAAGCTAACATTTCTCTCATTTTACAAGACAAAAGTTGCAGCCATATGATTGTAACATTCAAGCTGGGCTAAGCCTATGTACCTCCAAACACCTTCATAGGCACACCTGTTCTCGAATGAAACTTCACCACATCGTTTCTGAATACAGATCTCACAGCTGTTTCACTGAAACCAGGTCTGCAGAATTTTAAGTTTTGTCTTACCATAGCAAAGTTGGCCTTGCCAGTATGAACTGAGACCGTTAATAACTTCACGGTGAATATCAAGAACAGAAGGTTTATTGAACCTGAAAGGTTAACATACATTGCCAGTGAGCAGCATTCATCTTGGAAGGTCACACATATAGCATGGGATGAAATCCAGTCAAATTATCCTGGTCTAAACTAACAATATCAGCTATGTTAAGGAAATTGGACAGATTGGTAAACTGGTAATAAAAATGTCTTCAAATGTTCAGGGTTAGATTTTTGATTCATGCATTTGTCTTAATCTTGGTTTGATCACACCGATTTGATTTCTCCATCTGGACAGAAACATTCATTCACAAGCACTGAAATACTACAGAACTATTCCTAAATATAATAAGATGTAGATACAAATGGCCTGGTCTTCAAGCAATGTAGAACAAATGCAGACCTCTTGTCTCCCAACAGATGTAGTTTAGAATTGTCAAAACAAGCTACAAAAAATACTTAGCTTCCAGCATCCATTCTTACACATGTATCCTCTACCTGGGGAAAGCTCCTCTTTTTGAGACTGAGTTAATGTAGTTGGCCCTCCATACTTGTGGGTTTGACTTTCATGGATTTGATTATTTGCCAGTTTCTCCAACCCCTGACCCCCACCCCAGTTGCTTCTTTTCTGGGAAACTCTTCATCTTGGCAGCTCTGATCAGACTGCACAATCCTTTAAAAACCCTTCTCTGGTCCTTCTCCTCCTCCACGAGCTGCTGCCTAGCCAGCTAAGGACAGCTCACAAACCCCATAAACCCCGTCCTGATTCCCTGCACACACTCGAGGAAGGAAAGAGAGATTGCATAGGGCCACCATGACAAGCACCCTCTTCCCTCTCCTTTCCCTGACCTGGTTTGGACGCTGGGTGCCCACTCTCCCCGCCATACCTTGGCCCCTTTCACCCAGACACACACATACACACACATTTGCACTTTCCCACTTTTGGAAGGGTCCGGCACCCCTAACCCTCGCAAATGTGGAGAGCCAACTGTAGTTGCATTTTTGCTAAACAGAAGCTCTTGCAGGTATTAAATCAGATAAAAGCACAAACAAAAGATCAATTTTATCCAGTACCATTTTTCTGTACCTTAACATATCCATTATTCTTTGTGTGTTCTAAAAGAAGAGGGCAGGACAAGAGAATAAGAGGATTTAAAACTTATAGGATTCTGTCAAAAATTTCTGCAAATCCTTCTAATGCAAGATACACTCAATTTATCTACTTTATTCTGGCAGGCCTCTGAGGATTGGTTTTTCAGGGACAACAGGAATTGTAATGTACTGGAATTTTATCTGTTGTTGTTGTTGCTGTTTTAATTCACTTTGTTTCAAATTTTATAATGGTCCAATTACTTTTTAAACTTTTGCATGCTGTAATTTTTAACTGTTTGTTTCAACTGTTGTAAGCTACCTTGAGTCTCAAACACAAGGCGGTATGATGATAATGGTAATAATATTCTCCCCAAATGACCAACAGTGTTTAAAACTAGCATTTAGAAAACAACAACCATGTCAGATCAACAGCCGACAGCATCACAAAGAACAGAGATAGAAGGCAGCAAATACAGCACTATGATCTGCTTACGTGGTAATGCCAATGGCTATGCTGGCTGGGAATGATGAGAATTCTAGTCAGACACACCTAACTGGCGCCAAATTGGGAAAGGCTAACCCATATTTCTCATTCTGAAAACAGACATTCTTTGAATGTGCCCAAAGATGTTCTCTACCTTGAAAGAATCCAAGCTCGACCTGCTCTTTTTATTTAACCAAATCAATCTGATTTCGTCTTGAAGGTTAAAAAAAAGAAACAACCAATACCCTGATTACTAAGTATACAAAAGTAAACCACACCCTAAACATAGCCTGATTTTGCAAGGTACCAGGAAGGATCAGGGAATGGGTGAGTGTTATTTAAGACAATGGGTTGGATCCAAGGCGCCCCTTCCACAAAGACAAGACTTCTTCCATTTACTTAAAAGATCGAAGTCCTGGAGAGTTTTTACCAGTTCCCTCTATTTTGTCAAACCACCCCATGTTATGCCTTTTACCTCTATATAGCAGATTTTTGGAGGGAACTGGAAGAGGCAGAGTTCAGGGGGAAACTAGAATCAGCAAAGAGCACACCCTGCCTTCCTTCTACCAACTTGAGCAAAGTCTGGATACAACCAAATCGTCCGCAACATTTTGAAGTAATAACTAAGAAGAAAACCAGGAAGCAATTTTTGCTTTTAAAATCAGTTCCACTGCCTTAAAAATTATTTTTATATGACTTGCTGCTGTAAAGCTTTGCTAAAGGTCACCAAAAACAGAATAAAGGCACTTCTAGTGAAAACTTTTATTTGTACCCAATCTCTGTGCATGTTAACAGCACTACCTCGGTGCAACAAAAGAATGCCAATGAACTTTAATAATTAATAGCTATCAAGAACACCTAGTACTAAATGACAAGTCAAGCTAAAAATAGTTCAGGTCTGCTGGGAACATTAAAAAAAAATCAGACAAACCAGCAATTAGAGAGATTTAGTGTTCACGAAAAGGTTATGCAAATTCCCCAGGTTGCTAAGAGTTAAGGAGTACAGAAGCAGGAATAAAGTCCATCTATGAAAAAAATTTAAAAGATGACATGTCTCTAATATTCTCTGCAGAAGGAATCTATTCCATTCTAGTTTAAGAGACAACAAAAAATACATTATAAAAGGTGGATTTTGTCAGCCATGTTATAAATGGGTTGTCATCGACAATGATGCTCAAAGAAAAGTACTGGATCCAAATTACTTGGAATCATCAAAGACCACTGAGATAAAGGAACCACGAAGACATTAAAACACCCTCCTGGATTAGATCCAAACTCCACCTGATCTCGAGGTTCTTGCAGCGCCTGTCATGATGAAGAGGCACTGATAAATGTCCTCTCCGGGAATTTGGAAGATACAATTATCATTGCTCTCCTAAACAGGAAGCTGAAAGTTGTCCCACTAATTTGTTTCTCAAATTGCTTAAGTATTATTTGGATAAAATAACAGTGCTGGTCTTGACTAGCCTTCCCCAACTTTCCCCCTTTATACGTTTTGAAGGACAAGGCCCATCATCTCTTACCATTGCTCATGATGGCTATGCCAATAAGTGTGGCAGTCCAAATCACCAAGAACACATCAGATTGGGGAAGGCTGACCTCACCACCAGTCACC
This sequence comes from Cyclura pinguis, assembly GCA_030412105.1. Classification (NCBI taxonomy): domain Eukaryota; kingdom Metazoa; phylum Chordata; class Lepidosauria; order Squamata; family Iguanidae; genus Cyclura; species Cyclura pinguis. Next base: position 384,147,116 of record CM059599.1, read on the forward strand.
CTTTACATGCTAGGAAAAATCTACTCTTGGATTCAGTTCATCCTCTGGTTTGTTCATATTTTCCAAGACTTAATCACTGGTAAGATAAAATAGAAAACAGAGGCTCTTGGCACACGGCTTTCCCTTCCCTTGCCCACGTCAATGATATCAAGGTTCTCATCTCTGAAAGGTGGAGTTCCCAGTTCTGTAAAGAAACATCATGACCTGCAGATGAGCTACAATGACCAGAATGGGGTGTATGCCTGAACCACAGGGTGTTCATTTTAGGATAACAACTCTGTGAAAATCCTTCACATCTTAACTTGTGTGAACAAGCTCTTACTATTTGCAACATGAAATAACAACAAATCACCATATGCCACAAGACTGACCACAAGCCTTACCACTGCTAACATCAGTTGTTCCAAAGTTTGACTTATTTGTCTATGCTGTTGAAAGAAGTCTTAGTAAAAAACTTGGACAGGCTGCTGTCACACATCTCCTGAAAGAAGGAGGAAGGCTGTAAAAGTGAAGTTTACCACAACCTAGAGGTCCAAGCCTTTGAGGGCTAAAAACACAAACACACCCGTATATGAACGACTCTATTCATATTCTATCTCCCAAGTCTTGAAAATATACCTTAACCAACCGGTGTTTTTTATATAAGGCAGGTAATGATGAAAACCATATTGGCTTTTAATTCGCTCTTTAAGAATAATGAATTCTCTCTGCACATGAAACACTGCAGGAGGTGATCCAACAGAAAGGATGAGGTTGGAGCCCTCATATTTTATTGTCTGACTCTGTCTTACTCTGAGAGAGAGAAGATTGCTGCTCCTCAAAGCTTCCTGGAGAGTAATGCTGCTTTGAACAACAAAACTAAAACACTTTCTAATGACCGAAGGGGTGAGGTGGTCTGGGTGCTTCAAAAATAGGAGTGGTGCCAGACACAGCCCTCTAGCCAGGTGCTGCCCACCCCTGGGGTAGAGGAAGGCAGGTCCACCTAGGGGATGAGTAAAGAGTCCAGCAGGATGGGTAGCTTTTTCAGAAATGATAAAAGAAAGAAAATGCCTGAGGCAGAGCTGGACTGAGACAGTTTGTGGTGAGCAGAGTGCCTACTGGCACCAGTGACCACTTTATACTCATTAGACCTCTGAGTATATACAATAGTATGATTTAGGGCCTTCCGTGCCAACTGGGTCACAGCAACAGCAGCCCCTTGCTTATCTATATCCATTCCAGGCAAATGTACTATGCCAGCAATTGTGGTTTGTGCTATTTAAGCTGAATTTCTGAAAGAAGAGCAGATGGTTCTGATCAAATGTAAGAACAGGCAGTAATATGTCTTAGGCCACGAAACCGTGTTCTTACCTGCAAGGCTAGATCATTTTTTTAAGAAAAGAAAAGAGGTAATGAAAAGATGAAATACAAGCTAGGAGTATGGAAGAAGGAACCGGCAAACCACCTTTGAGTATTCCTTGCCTAAGAAAACCCTATGAAATTCATGGGGTCATCCTAAGTTGACAGGCAACTTGAAGGCACGCGTGCACACAAACAAATGCCACAAAAATGTGGGGACAGAACATACCAGTACTGTCTTAGGGTGGGTGTTTTTGGCACGAGATCATCTACTACTGTGTAAACAGAGGGCAGGCTTACATAATTCTATAATGGAGTTCAATGCAGGGCATGACAAGGCTTGCTAACCAACAACATGTAGGTCTGAGCTGCAGGAAAGACAAGCCCAGATTGTTCAACATGATCCCCAAGGCCAACTACAGGTGACAGGGAAGCATTCTGCCCAATGCCCGAGCAGTTTATCTTTGTCAGGTACTGCGCACATACCTGGCTGCACAGCCTCTCCCACCATAGCAGGGAACCAGCTCCTGGTGCTTTGCTCCACTGAGAAATGGTTGTCCCAGATTTCCTCACACTCAGGGAAGGCAGAAGGAAGACGCTGGCCTAGCAAAAGACATCCCGCAACCCATGCTTACTATTAAGTTCTTACTATTCTTACTATTAAGAACTTTGTTGTTGTGTGCCTTCCACGTTGTGTCTGACTTATGGCAACCCTAAGGCGAAACTATTACAAAGCTTTCCTGGCAAGATCTGTTCAGACAGGGGTTGCCTTTGCCTTCCTCTAGCCTGAGAGAGCATGACTTGCCCAAGGTCACCAGCTGGGTTCCCATGGCCAAGCAGAATTCAAGCCCTATCCTCCAGAGGCCCAGCCCAAAGATCAAACCACTACACCACACTGGCTCTCAACTCTACAACTGTTCAAGCTATTTTTATTCAAATTGAAACAACCAACAGATTTTTTTGTCAGTTCCCTCAGATAAGAACAGAGGGCACTTTAGCCTTCCAGATTGTCTTGCATTTCAGTTCTCAAAAGTCCCAGCCAGCACAGCCAGTGACAAGCAATTGTGGGAACCGTAGTCCAAAACCTCTAGAAGGTTAATGATTCCCCGTCTCTGTTTTAGGCTGCAACTGTACTCCTATGGTCATAATAAGTCAACTCATAATGATGAGCCTTATCGTCATGAAGATAGGTCACAAATAGGATACCAAGGGGCACTGCCTTTTGTTAACATTTTTATAAACGACATGGGTGACAGAACAAAATTAAATCTGTAAATGACACCAAAGTGGAAGGAGCAGCTATTACTGCAGATCACAGAAATCAGGATTCCCAAGGATTTAATAAATTGGAGAGGTAGGCCAAAAGTAACAAAATAAATTTCAACAGATTTGGGCAGGAAAAATCAGGTGTATATGTACACAATGGGTGACACATGTCTTCAAAGCAATGCACATGAAAAGGTTCTAAGCATCTTGGTAGACTACAGGCTTAACGTGAGTCAACAGTGCGATAAAGCAGCAAAAGGTTAATTCTAGACTGGATCAACAGATCCATCATAGTGTCCAGATTAAATAAAGTAACACTACCAATCTATTGTGCTTTGGTCAGACCCCCACCTGGAACACTGTGTCCAGTTCAAAGACCCAGAAAAACTGGGATATATGCAGAGGAGGGCAACAAAGATGGCAAAAGGTCTGGAAACCAAGTCCTGCGAGGAATGACTTAGAAAGCTGGGCATGTTTAGCTCAGAGAAGAGAAAACATAGAGGTTATATGACAGCCACCTTTAAATATCTAAGGGATGTCTTATAGAATATAAATTCTTGTTATCTGCTGCTTCAGAGACTAAAACAGTAGATTTAAACTGAAAGAAAAGAGTTTCCACCTAAACAAACATCTGGAAACAAGTCCCATGAGAAATAACTGAGGAAGTTGGGCAGCTTAGCTTGGACAAAAGAAGACTGAGAACTGAAATGATAGCCTATCATTACATGCTATAGCAGGTGGAAGATGGAGTAAGCTGGGTCTTCTGCAGCCCAAGATTATAGGATTTACACTAGCAGATTCAAGTTAAAGAAAGCAGATATGGCTAAACTTTAGGAACTTCCACGACAGTAAGAGCTGTTTGACAGTGGAACAGTTTACCTCAGAAGAGGGAAACTCTACTTTGCTGGAGGTTTTTTAACAGAGGTTGGATGGGCACCTGGATCAGACCAAAGGCCAATCTAGTCCACCATTTTGTTCACACAGTCAGCCAGCAAGCTGCCTATGGACAGCCTACCAACAGGCTAGAAGGGCAACTGCATCCTCTGGCTCTCATTCCACAGCGTCTAGTGTGCAGAAGCATCATGCATCTGACACTGGGTGTGACAGCCATCCTTAGGAGCTACTAACTGCCCTAAATTTATCCAATCCCCTTCTCTAAATTTATCCAATCCCCTTCTAAAGCTGTCTAAGTTAGCAGATATTGTCACCTCCTGCACCAATCAATTCCACAACTTAGTTGTGTAATAATGACCACAGAAAATTTACAAAACTTTAAAGCTGATGATGAAGACACTGAACTGGTTAAAAGATTTTCCACATCTTGGCTCATTAAATCAGAATGGGGAGTGACATCAAGAAAGAAATCAGAAAAGAAGACTGGGCCTTGGAAGGACACATATAAAGGAACTAGACAAGACCCTTAAGATATGGCACTGAATATCAAAGTCAGGATTGTCTGTATGCCATCGTATTTCCATGGTTGTGAAACCTGGATAGTGAAGAAAGCTGACGGGATGAGAATCAAACTTATGTGAAATGTGGTAGTGGAGAATTCTGTGGATATCCTGGACTGCTAAAAAGACAAAAAATGGGCCCTAGAGCAAATCAATCCTGAACTCTCCCTTGAAGTCAAGATTACTAAACTGAGACTGTTGTACTTTGAACATATCATGAAGACATATTAGAAAAGAAAATAATGCTTGGAAAGGTGGAAGGCAGTAGAAAAAGTGGAAGAGAGAATTTCAGGTGGATAGACTCAATCAAGGAAGCCATGGCCCTGAGCCTGCAAGACCTGAGCTTGGCTGTGGATGATAGGGTGACCTGGAGATTTCTCACTCACAGGATCACCATAAGTCAATGTCAACTTGATGGCAGTTAACAACAAAGCCTTGCTATCAGCAGAGGCCAAGTTAGTTTGTTTTGCCCAAAGGCCTTCAAAATCCTAAAGCAGGCACTGGCCATCTTTTTCATGCTCTGCTCACAAGCTTCTGGAAGACTCCAGCCGGTCAGTGTTGCAGAGAAATGCCAAATGAGGCAGACACTGGTCTGACTCAGCAAAGTAGAACTTCTGATTTCATGCCAAGAGCAACAGTATGGTATGTGATCAGCAGGAATAACATACCCAGCAATTCTTCCTGCTGCAAGTTGCATCTCCAGAATCTAAAGCCATCACTAGGATAACTCATATGCAGAGCTTGCAGAAGTTCCTTTTTTGGGACTATGATCACCAGAATCCCACAACTCATGTGGATATTGGCTATGCCGGGGGATGCTGGGAGTTGTAGTCTGAAAGGTAACTGTTCCAAATTCTGCTTATATGGTCATTCAACAGTCTGTTTCAGAAGACCTGCAATTGGGTGGTTTGGGACTTTGCAACTGTACATGAATGATGTACAAACAAGCCAGTGTTGTCATTGGTTGAATTTTAAATCCTTGAAGTCCTTTCTGGGCCCCATCAACACAGATTTGCATCCAAGCCCCACAAACCAGAATACAGCCTGATAAATTATAACCAAGAAGGTTTTCAAAAAAAAAAATGGCAAGGACCCAACACTCACATCATATAACACATGGTTTCTGCAGCTCCCTACAGCTCTTGCTTTCCTTCACACACACACACACACACACACACACTATCTGGTTTTAATCAGTCAAAACTTTCCCTCAGCAGGCTGTCATTTGATATCACTGCTGAAGATTACAAACTTAAAAGACTTACAAACAGACAGAAGCAGAAATCAGCATTAGCAAAACGGAAAAGCAGAAAGAATGAAATGCAGGGCGTGGAGAGGAAAAAAAACAAGGAAAGAAGGTAAAATATGAGGGAATCTCTCTCTCTTGTGGATTCATCCAGTGTGGCAGCTCTGAAGCCTATTAAGAGTTTGGGGATGAAAAGATCAGCTCAATTCCATAGACTGCCACCTACAACAATTTTGGAAGAAAGTCTAGCTTGCTCTGCAATGCACATTCAGTTCATGGACAGCAGCAAGAAGCTTCCCTCCAAGACCTGGCCAATACTCTGGAAGTAACAACAACAACCCTGAGAGAGATAGAATAGGCTCAGAAGGAGGGACAGAGTCATTAAATGAGTCTCGTGGCAGTATGGGGACTTGACCTTGGCTGCAGTCAAATGCTCCAACTACTATACCACACTGGCTCTCCATTCAGATCTACATTCTATGCACCCCAGCACAGATCAGCTTATGATACCACATGTGCTAATGTCCTATGACACAACGAAACTATAAGCCATATTTTCTGCCAGAGGTGGTTGTAAGTGCATATGCTGTAGTAAGCCTGACACAATTACTCCACTCAGCCTACTTTGGGATGCAAGAATATCTCTCAAAGCACTGTGGGTGGCATTGCAGTTGAGCGAACGATTATGCAGCCCTCAGCCAGAATTCTAAACAAGACTTCTCTACCTCCCACAATCACCAGAAGGTTCCTGCCAACTTAAAACTCCATTCCTTGCTCAAATGCAATCTGTTCCCCCCTACAAAAAAAACTAAATGTGAGAGAAGCACAGTGTTTCTTCAACTCCCAAGGCAGACTAGACATGAAAGCAAAACATATTCCAAAATCTTCATTTTTGAGTATTACTTGCATATCCACTGCCAAAGTTTGCCATGCAAAATACATCATATGATAAGCATTGTTACTGCTATCTGCCTTCAAGTCAACTCTAATTTATGGCAACGCTCTCTTATCGTGACAAGACTTCTTCATAAGAGGTTTGCCATGGTCTTCCTCCCAGGCTGACAGAATGTGACATGCCCAGGATCACTCAGTGGACTTTCACAACTAAATGAGGATTTGAACTCTGGTCTCCCAAAACCAGTCCAACACTCAAATCACTATACCACATAAGACAAAGCATTGTGTTGTTGTGTGCCTTCAAGTCATTTCCAACTTATGGTGATCCTAAGGCAAACCTATCATGCGGTTTTCTGCAGTTGAGAGTGTGTGACACACCCCAGATCACTCACTGGCTTTCTATGGCTGAGCGAGGAACCAAACCCTGGTTTCCAGGGTCACAGTCCAAAGCTCGACCACTACTCCATGCTGGCTCGCATGAAATAAAGCATACAAAGTCTAAAAGTAAGCAACATTGATCCAAAACATTCTGGTAGGCAAGGTAGACCATTTAAAATGGCACCCTTGCTCCTATCTATATACTACTACCATATATACCCAGCATTGCCAGAGATTTTATTTTCTCATAGATAATTCTTGTTAGAAATACCTTAGGAATTACCTTACTTTGCTGTAGGAATTAGATGTAGTTGAAATACACAGATTTGAGATCCTGTGTCAATTCCTGTGTCTTGTCCAGTATATGTAACTTTTCCCCATATTTCCCAATCCAATCTGTATTCAGAGGTTGGCTCCCTGAGAGAATACATTGCCCTCCTTCTTGCTGCTATGCCTCGTCTCCATAGCAACCAGCCTGAGCTCTCTGTCTGAGAATTCTAAAGGCCCCTCCCTGAACTGCCAACCCCAAGATTCCACAGAATCTTCACAGTCAGCCAATCAAATGAGGTCTTTGCCTCACACAGCCAATCATATGAGGTCTTCACCTGCCTGACACAGACAAACAGACAAACTCACTCACAGACTCTTGACTTTTATATAGGAGATGAGAAACAGGCCATTCCTGAAATGGATAGGGATTTATTCTGAGCAAACAGAGGCCGTTTCCGCACGCATCTGTTATAGGGCGATGATTCCACTTTCAACCTCCTACAGAATCCTGGGGTTTGCAGTTCTAGCAAACAGTTTTGGTATGATTTTTTTTTAAAAGTCTATTTCATTTACTGAAAATGTATTTTCTTTTCAATATAATTTTTGTGTCTGGTATGGAAGTTATTAATTTGAATATTCTGAAGTAGGGTGTACATCTTTGGAGTGAAGAATGGATGAAACATGGTCATTTGTTTTATATTGGGTCAGAGCCTTGATTTATTTTGCTCAGTATTGTTGATGCTGACTCGTGGCAGCTCTGCAGGGTTTCAGGTAGGATTCTTTGGTAGCATACCCGGAGATGCTAGGAACTGATCTGGAATCTTCAAGCAAAACAGGTGCTGTATCATTGAACTAAGGTCCCTCTATATTTCACTTCTTAAAACCCCACATTGATGTAATTTGACACCATTTTCTTGTCTGGTCTTCTTGTTTCACAGAATCATAGAGCTGGAAGAGAGCACAAGGGCCACCGAGTCCAACCCCCTGCCATGCAGTGCTACACCATCAAAGTATTCCCAAAAGATGGCCATCCAACCTCTTTTTAGAAAACCTCCAAAGAAGGAGACTCCAGCACACTCCGAGGCAGCCTATTCCACTGCTGCACTTTTCTTACTGTCAGGAAGTTTTTTTCTGATGTTTTGATGGAAGCTCTTTTCCTGAAGTCTGAAGCCATTGCTCTGTGTCCTAGTCTTTAGAACAGCAGAAAACAGACTTGCTCCGCCATCTATATGACACCCCTTCAAATATTTAAACATGTTAAATATGGCTATCACGTCTCCTCTCAACCTTCTCTTCTCCAGGCTAAACATACTCAGCTCCCTAAGGCACTCCTCACAGGCCTTCATGGTTTCTAGCCCATCTATGATTTTCGTTGCTCTCCTCTGGACACCTTCCGGCTTGTCAATATCCTTCTCGGACTATGACTCCGGAGCACAGGGAAACCCACTGGGTGACTGGGGGCATGTCAAACACTCTCAGCCCCCAAAAGCCCGTGACAGGTTTGCTTTAGGATCACCATAAGTCAGAAACAACTTGAAGGCACACAACAAACAAAATTAGTCATGGCACTGGAGCACATACTCTGGTCTCTGAAGAAGACTATTAATTACAGTCTGATTCATTTGTGTGGGGATCTGCCTTATCACCTGCCTTATCTGCCAGACCGTTAACGCCCTAGTATAAGAACCATCACCTTGAGCTGGGCCCACGGCCAAATGGGTAGGCAGCATAGTTGGCAGTGTTGTGTGATTGTACCAAGTACACAGAGAACTATCTGGCGTTCCAACGGCAGCCCTATGCGGAACACAATTGAGAAATCTATGTATTAAGTCACAGAAAAGAAGTAAGGGAAGGAGCCATGGTTGAACATGCTGTCAGCTTCCTGATTCGAGAATAGTGGTGCATGAAAATCCAAAGATTTTCAGTGTAGAGAAATGTACACTGGTTAACAATAAGTATCTTTTTAAAATGCCCTCTGGCAGGAGCATCCTATACACAAAGCAGCCCTGTTTACAACTCTGGGAGTTATGTTAAGTGGTTTTTCCAGCAGATATTTTGACTTGTTTAATTGAAGCTGAGGCGTGAGGCTTTGAAGCTGGCTCCTTGCTGAACAAGCCAAAAACATAGGTGTGAAAAACCACAGGGGCACCATTTGCTACTCAAAAGACCTGTTCTTTCCTTGACAACAGTTGATCTTGGTATTTGTTTTCCACAAAGACCACATCATGCCCCCTTGCAAGCAGTTTATGGGTTCAGAGGTCACAGTAATTTAAACATGTTTGCTTTTCCATGCATATTGCTGTCGGGAAGCTGAGTAATGAATTGTGAAAAAAACTGGGTTTGGGCTGAATTGTTTTCTTGGGTTTCTTTCTGCTGCATTACTTCCCAGAAAGAATAGCTATGCTGGGGTTGGAAGCGTGATATTGTTTCCAGCATAAAAAAATTATTGATACCTGTGAAAATGTTTCCATGCTTGGGTGGATTTATGTCTCTGGCTGCCTTGTTTATCTTTTCCCTCCATCCTTTGCCTTATGACTGTTCTCCTATTGTTGTTGCGTGTCTTCAAGTTGTTTCCGACTTGTAGTGACCCTAAGGTGAACCTGTCATGGGGCTTTCTGGGGCTGAGAGTGTGTGACACGTCCATGGTCACCCAGTGGTATTCCATGGCCGAGTGGGGAACCAAGCCCAGTGCTCAAACCACTGCACTTTGCTGGATCTCATATAGTAGTCTGCAAATGTATCGGAAGGCAAGATAAGGAGGGTGACTCAGGAAGTGTGGTGGATAGGAGTGACGGATCTTACTCTGTGGGGTTTTCTCAAAGCATAGAAAAATCATTTTTTTAGACTTCAGTTCCCACAGCACCCACCCACCCACACATACACACACACACACTTTTAGCATGAGGAGATTCTGGGAATTATTGCCCAAAATGTAATTTTTCCAAACTCTGGCCATTTCCGCACGCGTCTCTTATAGGGTGATGATTCCACTTTCAACCTCCTATGGAATCCTGCTAGAAAATAAAGCATATGCTAAAAATAATGGAAGGTCATATAAAACAGGCTGTGTAAACACTCTCAGCAGACAAGTTTAAGTTGTCCATTTGTTAAAAACCTGGCAAATAAAGAGTTCTAACTTGGCATCCAAAAACAAAGACCTCAGGAGGCGCTACTGCATAATTAGGGTGCCATCTCTATAAAGGCACCAGATCTTGTCTATCTTGGAAGTTAAGCAGGGTCAGCTCTGGTTAGTACTTGGATGGGAGACTGCCAATAAGAATATCAGATGCTGCAGGTCATATTTCAGAGGAAGAAACCAGCAAAACAAATTCTGAGTATTCCTTGCTAAAAAAACCCTACCCATCTCACCTCCAAAATTGAGGGCACTCAGGAAAAAAAACCCGAATAGAGAAGCAAATGTCTCCATCGACTGGGACAGAAAAACATACTTCTTCATATACTGGAGCCCCAACGGGCTCCAAAAGCTAAAACAGTACTTTGAATTGTATCCAGAAAGAGACAGGAAGCCAGTGGAGAAAGCAGGTGTGAAATTCCTCTTCCTCTCACACCCTTCATGCTTCAGGGCAAGCACACTCCCATGAAGCTATGCAGGTAGGCCCACGCGATCTACTCTTCTGCTTACAAGAAACCCTTTTTAAGTCAGAACGCAAAGAAATATAACCATCCAAGTGCTGCAACTGCACATCCAGCACCAAATCTGTCACCAGATTAAGAGCTACTTCTTCAACCATACTCAGATCTAAATAGCCCAAAAGTTCTCCAAACATCGCAAATAAGAGCATTTCAAATCAAGTTTACTGAAAATGTATGTCTCTATGCTATCAATTATTGACCGGCATTGGCCAAAACGCTTTTTCCTTGAGCAACCTGCCAATGTTCTGTGGTTTCAGAAATCGGATTCGTATGATAGAAAAGATGATAGCTCAGTTGTTTTGACAGGATTTATTTATTTATTATATTTATACAACGCCTTTTTCCCAGAGTGGGACCCAAGGCAGCTTCCAAAAAAGTTAAAAGACATTAATAAAATGTTTAAAACACTTAAAATATTAGAAAAAACAAAAAAATTATAAAAATCTACAAAAAATTTAAAAACATCTTGATAAATTAAAATCCCATCATATTAAAAGTCCGTTTGAATAAGAATGCTTTTGCCTGCCAGTGAAAGGAGAGCAAGGAGGGGGAACAGCCTAGCTTCCCAAGGAAGGAAGTTCCAGACACTAGGAAAAGCTACTGAGAAGACTCTCTCCTGTCTCCTCAACAGGCACACTATAAATCTGGCATTATGGACAGCTTGTGGGTTTCAAGACCTTTTGATTCTGGACTTTCTTCCAGGTACTGCACAAGTACTGAGGCAGGTACATGGAGTGCTAGGTTATCTCATGATAACAATCACCTTGCTCTATAAACATGGGAAGCACCATTACACAAAGCACAGAACAGAGATGGCCGAAAGTGCTAATGCTGATTCATAGAATCATAGGAATGTAGAGTTGGAAGAGACCCCAGGGGCCATCCAGTCCAACCCCCTGCCATGCAGGAACACCCTCAAAGCACTCCCGACAGATGGCCCTCCAGCCTCTGCTTAAAAACCTCCAAAGAAGGAGACTCCACCACACTCCATGGAGGCAGCCTATTCCACTGCCGGACAGCCCTGACCGTCAGGAAGTTCTTCCTGAGGTTCAGGTGGAATCTCCTTTCCTGCAGCTTGAATCCATTGCTCCTTGTCCTGGTCTCCAGAGCAGGACAAGGTCTGGTCTTAACAGTACCACAGAGGCAGTGTGGTGTAGTGATTAGACGGTTCAACCGGGGCTTAGGGGATCCAGGTTGAGGTGTCTGCTGAAACCACAACACTCACTAAGTGACCTGGAACTAGTCAAACATTCCTCCCGACCTCAGCCAGACCTAACTCACAGGGGTGCAGTGAGGATGAAGTAGGCAGAAAGAGAGCCATGTTTGCTTCATCAAGCTGACCGGAAGAATAAATGTAACAAATCAGTTAATAAATGAAGGAATATCTGGAAAACAGAGATTTAACATAAACAACAGCTGGATGTAAGATAACGGTAGCATCTTATATATAGGTGGCCCTCCACATTTGCAGGTTTAACATCCACAGATTTGATTATTTGTGAGGTTCTCCAGCCCTCTTTACATAAGAAATTCCCTTATTCCTTATTAGTCATATATATTGTAAGCCTTGTTTTGTTTTTCTTTTAACTATATGATTGTTTTCTATACAAAAATAATAATAATAATAATAATAATAATAATAATAAAAAAATAAAAACATGCCCCTGTTCCTTCTCTTCCTCCTCCACCAGCCATTGCCTGGCCAGCTAAAGATGGCTCACACCCTGATTTCCCGGCACCACAATTCCTCTTGATGCCCCCACTCCCCACAAAAGGAGATGGGGGGGAGAGAAGAAGTGTAGGGCCGCCAGGCCAACCCGCCCCCTCTCCCTCTCCTTTCCATGACCTGGTTTGGACCCTCGGTGCCCACTCTTCCCGCCATGCCTCGACCCCTTCCTGCAGACACACAAACGTTTTGATATTTGTGTTTTTTCCATGTTTGTGGGGGTCCTGAGCCCCTAACCGCAGAAAATGTGGAGGACCATCTGTAATTATCTTTGATTTTTATAAAGACATATTTGACAGGAAACCTCAAACATTTGAACTGACACTTTCAGAAAGCAGTTAACACACCGCTGGTTAAAAACTGAAAAAACAAGTACAGCCCACAGGAAAGACAATTGCCACTAAAGGTGAGAAATGAAATGTTTGAACAAAGTACCATAACCAAGTTTGAAACCAGGGCTAGAAGGGGGAAGGCATTTTGCAGATGCATGTGTGGACAGCCGTTTGGATGTCAAGAATACAGCAACTGGATGGCAAAAAAGTTCCACATCCTTTCAAGGTTAAAGTATAAATAAAATTAAAACCTAGAAATGAAACTAAGCAAGACAACCAGGGTGCTGCTTTTAAATCTTTTTCAGAACGATCGGCAGGGAGGCAAACGTAAGGGAGTGGTGTTTAACGACTGCTCGTCACTCACGGTTTTATTTCTGCTGCCGTGTGTTTATTGAGAACCCGATTAAGCCATCGACGAACAGTGCCACTCAGCAGCAGGCATAAGCTGGATGCGATACCAATGCAGCCTGTGAATGAGGTTCTTTCACTCCATAGCTGTGTAGAAAACTGCACAAGGCACTCCCTCCCTGCTCAGCACTCAGTATCCCAAACACACCCAGTCCCTGAAGCATAAAACTGGCCATTTATTATAGAGGAAATGCACGGCAGAGAACTCGCCAGTTATGATTTCAAGGGCCAAACTCCAGAGGACAAGTAAAGTTTTATTGCAAAAACAAGTGCAATGGCGAAAGAAGACTAACAAAATTTTAAAAAAAATCAAATGCAATACTATACCACTATCTGAAATCTACTATTTATTTTTCCACCAACTTAAGGTTCCGCCCATACATTATATCAAAGTTTCCACTCTTGTGTATCAACACCTGAGATTAAAACATTTAGGACTAACGCGCTGGAGAGACCTTAATTAGTTTGGAAGTTGTCACCACATTCTCTGAAGCAGAGGTTGCAGTTACATGGCCCTTGAGAAGTTGTTGGACCGCATTGCACAGCAGCCCCAAACAGCATAGCCAGTGGCAAGCAATGTTGGGAGTTAACAGTCCAACAACATCTTGATGGCCAAACGATCCCCATTCCTGCTTCGAAAGTACATTACCTGGTCTAATTTCCATCTGTAAAGCTCAGCCAGTCTAGAAGATAGCTTAAGGAGAAACAGCAGCTGAGAATAAGGAAGCAGGAACAACACTCTCCCTGCTTATCCTATATGTCATTTAGCAATTAACTGCCCAGAACAGGGATAATGGGGAAAGTACCCTGGAAGTCCTGCTCCCGCATATGTTTGACAGTGCTTGAGAACATGACTTTGGAGACAACTCTCAGATCGTCCCCCAGCCAACATGCAAGCTGGGAATTATAGTTCCCAAAGTAACTTTTCCAAGCCCTGGCCCCTGCAGTCTTAGTTGTTTGTCTACACGAGAGCACCACAGTTTTCAACCATCCTCCTCTAGCAAAAACAAGGCTATGTGATTTGATGTGATAGATGCAATGCACTGCCAACTTCTAAGATAACAAAAGTATATCCCATCTCCACATACAGATAAGCCACTTTTTTGGTAAAAGGAAAACATTCCACAATCATTACAGACTCCTACAAACATAACAAACCTTGGGAGAAAAGAAAACAAGGATGGATTAAGCTAGCAGAGTTTATAGCTAGTGATGCACTCCAAACCATTCAATCAACCCTCAAGTTGAAACAAGCCGTTAACCTACAATGTCCTTGGTGTCAATTCTCTCATTCATCTTTAAAGCCATCATTATTCCCATCTTCAAGAGGGGACCATGACTCTTGGGTAAAGATTCTTCACAAGGCAGACTAGCAAGCCTACACCTGAGCTGGAATTTGAACCGAAGTCTCTAAGGTGCCCATTCCAAAATATCACCTGCAAGTAACTCTTCTTGGATCACAAGCAAGAGTCAGATTTCACAGAGTAGACGCACTGAATATTTATGCTCTCAATCAACCAATCCTACATAATTGGGGAGGGGGTTGGAGGTACTGTGTCTGCTTTTTTAGTAAGAACCCAGTATTTTTCCTTCTTCTCCAACTTGTAGGGTAAGCAAGTATTCAGATCAGATGTATGAGCATAAGGTAAATTACTCCTCTATCACAGAGTACTGAATTAAAGTACGTTTATTTAAGTACCAAGATCCCTGCTCAATAACTAAATCTGTAAGAGAAATCAGCTAGAAAGCAAGCATATGATAGATCAAAGCATCCCTCTCCAATCTGGTGCTATCCAAATATACTTGACCACAGTTTCATTAATTCCATGCAGCATGGCTGTCTGTACACCTGTGGAGACAATGTTCACAGAATCATACAGCTGGAAGAGACCACAAGGGTCATGAAGTCTAATTCCCTGCCACACAGGGACACACATCCAAAGTACCCCCAGCGAATGGCCATCCAGCCTCTGTTTAAAAACCTTCAAAGAAGGTGACTCCATCACACTCTGAGGCAGCATATTCCACTGTCAAATAGCTCTTACTGTGAGGAAGCTCTTCCTGATGTTTAGCTGAAATCTCCTTCCCTGTAGTTTGAATCCATTGCTCTGTGTCCTAGTCTCTGGAGCAGCGGAAAACAAGCTTGCTCCATCTTCAACATGACACCCTGTCAAATATTTAAACATGGCTATCATGTCACCTCTTAACCTTCTTTTCGTCAGGCTAAACATACCTAGCTCCCTAAGCCACTCCTCACAGGGCTTCAGGGTTTCCAGACCATTCATCATTTTGATCGCCCTCCTCTGGACATGCTCCAGCTTGTCAATATCCTTCTTGAACTGTGGTGCCCAGAACTGGACACAGTATTCCAGCTGAGGTCTTACCAAAGCAGAATAGAGTGGTATTACTACTTCCCTTGATCTTGACACTTTACCCCTGTTGATGCAGCCCAGAATCACATTGGCTTTTTTAGCTGCCGAAATGATAACTCCCATTCTCTTGCTAAGATATGGTTTTCATGTTAACAAATCTTTGCAAATTCTCATCATCTCATTTATGTTAGTGATAACAAGTAGAATCATTCGAGAAAAGCTGAATTTTGAAAACACACATAGACAAACACACAAACAAGCTCAGCAACCAAAGGTCACATTCTTCCATTCGTTAATAAAAGATTTGAGCTGGCAACCTAATAACATCTTCGGCATCATGGTTCAAAATGCACTCCATCACAATCTTCTAGAAGCCTCAACACCACAGCAAGCATCACAAGCTGCTATCATTATCTCCCTTGTTTAAACAAAACGGCATAAGCATATTTAACCTATATTTAACCGTGCAATTAGTAAGAACGCCACACGAAGGCTTTATAAAAAAGGACGTTTTATAGAATTGCTAACATGCTGAATATTTTAAACATGATGCCACCTCACTCCGCGCACACTGTTCCAAGCACATTACAGAGCATTATCAGCAAATTCAGAAGTGTCACTGCACATCTGACGACACTCTGTTCAATCCAGTTTCACAATGCCCTCTTTATGTAACTGTCACACAGCAATGAGACAGAAGGAAAAGAAGGGTGCAAAACTGATCATACAAACACAAAAACAAGGGCAAGACTGGTAGCAGGTTTTTTTTAAAAGGATTTTAATAGGCCACATTCTAACAGATTTTTAAATTTTTTAACAGATTGTATTTATACAAAATACTGTCCGTGTAAGGAGCACTACTGAGACATTAAGGCTCTGTACCACCAGTTTGCATGGCACGGAATTTATTCTTGATGGGCAATTTGGCACTGTACAGACACAGACTGGCAAGAACCTGTTTATATATTCAGCAGAATGAAAAACGATAACACATTTCCAGGACCGTACCACTCTAGGCTAGAGAGGGGTGGTTGGCATATTCTAATGTTAGAATATTAAAGAAATTTGGCAAGTTAGGAAGAACGGGTCAGCCTAACCTTCGTCCTGACATTATCTTCAGCACATCTGCTGCAACCGTAGCTACTAGCCTTTTCTGATGTACACTTGAAGTGGAGCTTTCATCTCACCTGGTACAGAAATATGGTTTACATTGTCCTCCATGACGATGTGCAATCCTATCCATCTTCGCTGCCTGCCATGCATGCACCATCGCTTACTAATGGAGTCCCCAAAGAGTTTGTCAACATCTCCTTGTTTTACCTTGAAAAAAATGAAAGTAGGTCTGCAGAGAAGAGAGGACGGGGGCCAATTTAACTTTTTTTAAGAATATCGCATGTGTAAGAGAAGCAGCATGGTATAGTGGCTTGAGCATTAGACTATGACTCCAGAGATCAGGGTTCAAATCCCTGCTCAGCCATGGAAATCTACAGTGTGACCTTGGCCAAGCCACATTCTCTCAGTCTCAGAGGAAGGCAGCAGCATTAATAGTGAGAGGGATAATTTTTAATGAATGAATGAAGTTCCCTCAGCTGAAGCAAATATGGCACAGTGAAGTTCTCCATCACTGCTATGGTGGGGATTATACACTACATGGCTGAGTTTTGAAAAAAGCAGGAACTGGGAATCTACAGAACCACCACGGTATAGTGGTTT
The DNA here is from genome assembly GCA_030412105.1 of Cyclura pinguis. Classification (NCBI taxonomy): domain Eukaryota; kingdom Metazoa; phylum Chordata; class Lepidosauria; order Squamata; family Iguanidae; genus Cyclura; species Cyclura pinguis. The sequence continues at coordinate 384,164,170 of CM059599.1, forward strand.
GAGCGTTGGATTATGGCTTCAGGAAACCAAGGTTCAAATCTCTTCTCAGCTATGGAAACCCACTGGAACACCTTGGACAAATCACACTCTCTCAGGCCATTTCCGCACTAGACTGTTATAGCACTATTATTCCATTTTCAACATCCTATGGAATCCTGCAGTTTGCAGTTTAGGGAGGGGCCTTTGAGGCAAGCTTCCTCTAAAAATCTTGCCAAGAAAATGCTAGGAGAGGGTCTCCATAAGTCAGAGTTGGCTTAAAGGGACATAACCGCCAACAAAAACAGGTAATCTTTGGCCTCCCCAATGGTTAACGATAATGAGAGTGGCAGCTCATCATAACTGGCGGAGGGGCAGCATAGGTTTTGTAGCCAAGGAGTAAATTTAATATTTATATAGTATTACTGAGTGCTTTATTATCTCAAAGCAACAATCATATATCTGCAGCCATAAAGTCCATATGGAAACATTACCCTCTCAATTCTGCTGAAATGTGTTAACCAACTGTGAGAATCATGAGGCCCTTCAAAAAATGCTGCTGGACTGCAACTCCCAGAAGGCCAAGCAACCAGAGCCGATTGTGACGTGTGCTAGGAGTTGCAGTCTAACAATATCTGGAGGACATCATGGGTCCCACCCTGGTGTAAACTGACCCTACCGCTGGGAAATGTCACAGAACACTTCATGTTCAGAGACTCATAACAATGAGCATGTAAAATATGCCATACCGTATTTACCACAGCATACAACCTTATCAGAAGCAAGAACTGTCTTCTTGTTAGATTCTTTATAACTAAAACAGAGGAGAGACATCCTAAATACAAAGGAGGGGATAATGGAAATTGAAGAGTACAGAAAGTCCTACTGAAAACCCGTAGTATTTTCAGTATGTCAAGAAGGGATATGTTGTATTTCATTTTCCATACAAAATGTCAGTGGAGAAAAACAACATATCCAGGGTTATATGATTGCTCGTACGCACCGAAACTGTGGCTGCCCTAGGAAGCAAAGTTATCTTGCCACCTATAATCTTCACGAACACATCTATTTCTCTGTGAACAGACCCAGAACAACTACCACGCACATCACCTCTTAATGAATGTTTGTGTATTTTCTGTGTATTGCAGATTCATTGGAAATGACTCTAAGAGTTGGCAACTGCTGCTTTCCCAATCCCCTATAAAATGGGCTGACATACAAAAACAGAGGACCCCACGATGGGGCTACGGGGGGGAGAGTGAAGGAGGGGGCTCTGGTCTGGTCTTACCTTTATTCTAGGCGGAATGAGTGTGGTTTACAGGCAACTCTTACAGGCAAGGGCAAAAAAAATATCACTAAAACCTCAGAGTAAATCCGGAAACCCCAACCCCAAATTCCCTTCTTCCTTCTGAAAAGAGGAAATTTCTCCCCTCACACCCAGGAGATGACTTCCAACTCTTGCAGGAAAAGTAGCAGCTGCCCCATTTGTATTCCTTCGCCCAAGGCAAAATCCTAGATATCGGGCTGCCTTGTCTATAAGTGTCAAAAATTAGATCATACTAGAAGCCTCCACCTAAAGTACTGCCCTAAATTTGAAAAAAAGAGACAGCCCTGCCTTAATCCAAAACTATAAATGTGAACAAAACACCATTTCTAGTCTAGAATGAGAGCGGAAAAGAGGCAGAAGTCCTGAACCCAAAGCTCTAGTCTCAAATAGGTTCCCAAATTTATAGGGCTGGAGCACCATTTCCAATCCTGCTCCTAATCCTGAATTACAGATTAAAGGATGCCCTTGTACCCAAAGCAAGGGAGCTTCCTAACTCAAATGTTCCCCTATGCCGACTAGATCTTGCCCGTTCTCGGAAGTTAAGCAGGGTCAACCGTGGTTAGTCCTTGGATGGGAGACCACAAATGCACACCAGGTGCTTTGTAGGCTGTATTTCAGAGGAAGGGTATTCCTTGCCTAAGAAAACCGTATGAAATGCATGGGGTCGCCAAAGGTCCACAGGCAGCTTGAAGACACATAAAAATAAATGTGTATGTGTATGCCTACACACACACACACACATAAATATATATATACACACACACATACACACAAACACACAGTCATTCTACATCCCAAACCCACAGCCTATTCCCCAACCACCCCATACCCATGAGAAAAACAACTACCCTACAAAATACTGCATAGATGAGACTATAAGGTCGCCCTATCTATAATGGTTCGCTGTCAGCTGCTTTTGAAGTTTTTTTTCCCAATGGTGTATTGTTTTTATTTCCTCGTCTGAATTCTGTTGACGCATTGAAGACCCAAAATAATAAGGAAAAAAAATGGATATATACAGACCACATCAATACCCACCCACCCCTCCAAAAGAGGGGGGGGCCCAAAACGACGGGGATGGAGCCCAAGAGGCCCCGCGCTCCCTCCTGGGCCCCGGCATTAGGGGGTCCCCGGGAGAGAGCCCCCCCTCTCGAGGAAAGGGAGACCCCCAGACCCGGGGAGGACGGGGGGGGAGAAGCGGGCGCCCAAGCCGGCCGGCGGGGCCCCTCCCGCCCACGCGGCCTGCCCTACCTGGCGCTGAGGGGGCGAACTCGGGGCCTCCGCTTCTGCCTTCGCCGCCTCCTGCCTCTATCGCGGCCGCGGCTTCCTTCCCTGCCCGCCGCCGCCGCCGCCGCCGCCTCCCGCCTCCCGCCTCCCTTCCCTCGCTCGGCCCCAACTCGGCGGGGAGGAGCCGCGGCCCAGGCCGCTCGCCAATCCAAGGCCCGGGGCGGAGCAGCCAGGCCGAGCCAGGGACCGCCCGCGCTTGCCCGCCTTCCCGCCTGCGAGGCTGCCTCGGGCGGGCGGAGGGGGCGGCTCGAGGGGGTAGCGCCCGGGCCGGGGGCCTCCCTCCTCGCCTCTCTCCCCCGTCGTCGTGCCAGGGACGGACAGACACCGGCCTGCCCCACCGGCCGCCGCCGCCGCCCTCTCGCCGCCTCCTCTGCCTGGCGGAGGGAATGTCAGGCCGGGGGCCAAGTACGCACCGAAACACACACACACACACCCACATTCTCACACACAGACGCACCCCTTTCGGTTGCCAGAGGGACGCGACCATCCAGGGCCAAGAGCTGCCCCCTCCCCGCGCTCCTCAAATATAGGAGAAATAAGTACACAGAAAAGTGAGGAGAAATAGGAAGAGGCTGAGAGGCCTCCTAGGAGCAGTTGGGAAGGAGCTGGATAAATTCCTCAGAAATGTGTGTGTGTATGTATGGGTGTATATGCACCTCCCTAAAATGCAAACCCCAGGATTCCACAGGAGGTCGAACGTGGAATAATAGCGCTATAACAGTGTAGGGCGGAAATGGCCAAAGAGGGCATTACAGAGGGAGTGAACCAAGGAAGCCGCGGCCCTGAATCTGCAAGACCTGAGCAGGGCGGTTGGTGATGATTTGGGCGTCTCTCGCCCGTAGGGCTGCCTGAAGTCAAAGCTGACTTGATGGCATTGAACAGCAACAATATATACACGGATATATATAAATCATTCAATGCCCAAAGTCAAGATAATTTATCACAGTATCTCTGACTTCTGTGTAGGGCAGGGCTTCCCGAACGGGGTGGCACAACACATCGGTGTGTCGTCAGAAGTGTGTCGGCGTGTCGCCTACCTGGGCCGAGAAAGACCCCCGTCACCGTTCCCATTGCTGCTGCTCTCGTGGGGGTCTTTCCTCGGCAAGGGCAACAGCAGCGGGTCAGGATCGGGTAGGGGGCTGCCTCTCCCCTTGTCGCCGCCCTCGCCAGGGTCGTTCCCGGTGACGGTGAGGGCAGCGGGCCAGGGCCAGGGGGCTGCCTTTCCCGGCCCTAGATACCCCTCTGGGTACTGCGCGTGCCTAACCAGTTAGCTTAACCTCCGGTTTGCTAGCAAAACCAAATTACTGTGTCGCGAAACGATGCATGTCTAAAAAGTGTCTCGCCAACATGAAAAGCTTAGAAAGCTCCGGTGTAAGGTTCGTGAAAGCTGGACAATGGAGAAAGCCAACAGGGAACAATATCAACTCATTTGGATTGTGGTGTTGGAACGGAGTTCTACAAGTAGGATGGACTCCCCAAATGATCGGTAGATACATCCCGGAGGAGCACAATGATCGATAATTCGGGCCGATTTCTCCCTAGACGCCAAGGCTATCGTACTTTGGACGCGTCACAAGACGACATGGCTCTTTGGCAACAAACCGAAAGGCGGCAGGAAAAGAGGAAGACCAGCTTACGGATGGAGAGGCTCGCTCAAGGCGGCTGTGGTCGCTCAGAGTCTGCAAGACCCACGAAGGGCAGCGGGGAGCTTTGAGGTCTCGCGTTCAGAGGGTCACCGTAAGTCAAAGCCAATTTGACAACAAATAGCCGCAACAACAAAAGCTTAGGCCAGGGGTCTGTGACCCTTGCGGAGGGAGTGTTCCACGGATGGGCTTCTCTGAGGCCCATGAATGAATGCACACACACACAAAAATATTTTTCTTCCTCTTCTATTTCTTCCCTGTTATTTTTAAAACTGTATTTAATTATGTGCTGCTTTCAGGGGACAGGGTCAATGCGATTCATCAGATTACCTTTTTTTTCCTATTCATTTTTTATTAAGTAAAAAGAAGAAGAAAACAACACAAACCAAACAGATAAAACAAAAATTACCTTCATACAAACATCAACAGACATCCCAACTGACACATAACCAAAACACAAGCTAACGAAACATAACTAAAAACTGGTTCCCACCCTTTTTGCAAACAGTTCCTGTTGTTTAAGTATTTCCACCTAACTATTGAATCATTCATTTTATCCCACAGTTATTGTTGCTGTTCGCTTATCGTTTTAGTTAGTTATTTACTTAATTTCTCAGGTTCATAAATCATGCTCAACTTGTTCTAGATTAGTTTCCACTGATGATCAATCATCAAAAGATAATAATGATCCATATAAAAATAACATTTTAAAACAACAGAATACATCTTCTAAGTCTACTTTTAAACTCCTCATGTAGTAATATAAATTTTAAGTTTTGAAACTTATTATCATCAGATCACCTTCATTCTTTCTTTAAAAAATCAATATACCACTTCCATTCAGACAAAAATTCATTTTGTGTTCTGCCTTTTATTCTGTGCGTCAGAGTGTCCCTTTCAACAATTCTCATCAGTCTGTTTGGCCATTCTTCTTCTCACTGTTGGTAAATCTGACTTTTTTTCCAATACTTTGCACGTACTAATCTTGCAGCTAACAATATATGTTGTACTAGTTTATGTTGCTCCTTATCTGATGTTGTATCTTCTTCCCAGATTCCTAACAGATACGATTCATGCTTTTTAGGTACTCGAGACTTTAAAATCTTTTGCATCATTGTGTCTTCATTCAGAACCTAACAATCCATCTGATTCTCAAGGGACTCCATTACCCATAAAGCCAGGGTTTGTGGTACCAGTTTTAAAAAATAAAAACAAAGACAAAATGCTACTTTTAATGCCAGGTTGACACCTGATTTTTCAAATCTAGGTGCCAGCCTTAGGTCGCAGTCTCTGTTAACAACTTCTTTTTATAGCCAAGGACTGAGCTTAAAACAAGCCCGGTACAGGTTCTATTGTGGGACTTCTTTAAGACAAAGTGCTAATCATACAAATGTGTGGCCTTCCAAGTATTGTTGGACTGCAGTTCCCATCATCCATAGTGCGCATAACTGGTGGAAGCTGCAGTTTGACAGCTTCCGGAGCATAGCTTAACAAGTTACTTTGTGATAGTTATAGGTTTATTGAGTAACAATACATTTATCTTTCTTTAAAGTTAATTAAAATAGCTTCCTTTTTAGATTTTTTTTTAATGCTACAAATCACATAATTTGGGAATTATTAAGCCCTCCAGATATTATACTGCAGCTCCTAGCATCTTCCACCATTGGCTATGCTGACTTGGGCTGCTGGGAGTTACTGTCCAACAACATCTGGATGACCACACAATTCCCACTCTTGCACTGACCGTGGTACAAAACACATCCCTCCACTCTCTCTCATTATGTCTCATTAACACCCAGAAGAGATTGTGAGGCACACGCCGGCACCTGAACCACTGGATATTCTTCCTCTATCATATGATGCCACGCTGTCATAACTATAACTTGAAAGTTATTGGTAAACTGCAAGCAAAGGGAAATTATCCCTTCCCTAATGATAGTCATAATATAAACCGTTGTCGGTTTTGCTACTGGGAAAAATAACTGATTGCAATCCGTTGATTCTAACTACTGTAGTTACTTCCAAGCTTATAACCGCCTTAGAACTGGCCTTTTAATTGTTTCAGGATTTATTTATTTATGTGTTAAATGTATATTCCACCTTCTACCAAAAGTGGCCTTCAAAGACGTTGCCAATCAACATGGTATACCACTTGTTTTGAAATCGAATTCCCAGCCTGAATGCCAAGTTGGTACCAATCTTTCCTTTTTTTTTCCCCCATGAGGCGTTAAGCCTAGACCCAGCGCACAATGAAATCAGCCACCCTCAGGATGCCAAGCCATTTACAACTCCCTGCTAAAGAGTGATTTGCTTCCATGTGTTGTATAACTTTCCACAGCCATTTGGCCTCACTGTGCATTAGTCTTCCCTAAACATGTGGAAGAACAAAATTAAGCGATCATCTCTTATCACAGTCTACAGAAGGTTTGATTCTCTCCAAGTAATTAGAGGATTAGCCCAAACCCTGCAGTTTTTGTGTGTCCAAGCAGATTTATTTAGGAATTTATTGACATGTTTAAGGGCGTGTGCCATCTTATCACCATGCTGTTTGCTTTCACAAAGAAAACAATGGCATGGCAAACATGGCACGGCACCCCAGTTTTTAAAGGTGCTGTTGGTCTTTTCATTGTCGTCATCATCTCAGTTTCACAGTCCACCAGGCATTAACTGACTAGAATCTCACTAAGAATCTTGGAATCAGAGGGATATAATCAGATAACACAGCATGTTCTAAGTAGTGTCGCTTTTTAAAATTGTGCTGTTGCGATCCTATCTACAGCAATTTAATTCAGTTTTGCCAGTCTGTTTGGAATAGCTCCCAGAGCACCTCTCACTGCTGGAACCGCCATTGTTTTCTTTTCACAGTCGTGCTGAATCTCAGTTTGTCAGTCTTGATATTTCATAATCTTCCATCTCATTGTTTCCAAATTCTTCTGTTTCCCCTAGGATTGACACATCTATAATCTAGGTTTTTTTTTCTCAACCACAGTTATGTCTGGTGTATTCTGTTCTCTTTATCAAACTGAATCTTAAAGTCCCATAAGAGTTTCACTTCACCATTTCATTTGTTGTTGTGTGCTTTCAATCATTCCGGATTTATGGCGACCCTAAGGTGAACCTATCCCAGAGTTTTCTGGGGGTTGAGAGTGTGCAACATGCTTAGGGTGACCCATGGCTGAGCTGGGAATCTGTCCCACCCCAATCCCTGGGCTCAGGTTCAAACACAGACAGGATCCTCCCCGAGAGCCACAATACAGAGAAATGAGCAGAGGCGGACCTAGGGTCTGGGGCACATGCCCTGGGCGCCAATATCAGGGAGGTGCAAAAAAGAGGAATCCCCCCACCTTTCCCCACCACCACTCACCCCGCCTACCTCAACCGGCCATTCACCCCACGCTGGCTGCTGTTTCCCCTGCCCATTTCCACCCGCAGCTCACCCTGCCCACCTCCACTTGACCCTCTCCTGCTCACCCCCGCTCACCCCGCCCACTTTCACTGCTCGCCCCGCCCACTTCTGCCCACCCACCTCCGCTCGCCCCCTTCCCCACCCGCTGCTGCTCACCACACCCACTTCCGCCTCTCGCCACACCCACTTCCGCTGCTTGCCCCGCCCACTTCCGCCCACCAACTTGCCCTGCTCACCTCCACCAGCCCCCCCTCACCCATCACTGCTTGCCACTCCCACTTCTGCCCATCACGCACCCCGCCTACCTCCTCTCACCCCACCCCTTGCCCTGGGTGCTGTTAAGGGTCAGCACACCACCGGAAATGAACAGGACAATACTTACTGCAGCCCAGCATAGATGAGGAAAGGAGAGCCCCCAAGACTCAGAGTGTTTTTATACGGAAGACACATCAGTTAGGCAGACAGCTGCAGGAGGCTCTCAGCCCATAAATACAGGGGATGGAATGGGGAGAAATCTGTTGCAGACAACTGGTGTCACCGGTGGAAGCAAACGTCCTGGTCCTATTTTCAGATCTTTGACTCCTGTTCCTGGAAACCTTGACCCTTGCCTTGTGTGCTGACTTCGCTACTGGATACTCCTTTGGACTGTCACTCTGAATTTATTAGTGACTCAAATTGGTTAATCAACAAATGGTAATTGGCTGACAAATTGTTGTAAATTTTCTCCCCGGCTGCTGGAGAACTGTGAACCTTGCCTTACTGCTGGCATAAGAAAGAAACGAACCCTGGTCTCCAGGATCGTAATCCAATACTCAAACCACTACACTATGCTGGCTCACTGTTTCATACGTTCCATCATTTCCCATATGAAAACAGGGACATGCGTGACCAAGCAACATCAGAATGTAGTCAAGACAGCAAAAATTGTTGATGAAGAAGAGCGCACAACTCAGGTTAGGCTGCAGCAGTTTGCTTTTACCTGAGCCTACTGAGAAGGGCAAGACTCCAACCCCCTCCTCTCTGCCAAATAAATTGAATTCAAACTAATTTTGCCCTTTGTTATCAGTTTGCAACAAGTTAACCTGCAGATAAGGAGGGAATGTGGGAGAACGAGAAACTGGGATATTTTGAAAGCAGCAGAAAAAAGTAGGATAACGAAGGGTTAACTGGGACTGCCCCTGCCAAATCAGGACAGTATGCGACTTTCAACAACTTTTTCGGAAGGAGGATTTATCCTGCCTTTTCCCTAAAACTGGGACGCGAGGTGTCTCCTGATACCAACCAGGTTAAATTCCCCAGCATTTCCAATAAAAATATGAGTGGTGAATCATATTGGAATAGTTATCTGAGTGTGGCCCTTTGCAAGACAGATGACAACGGAGGGTATGGCTACAGCTCCCTAACATCAACAGGTCCACAGCCAAAAGGGTACCACGACAAAACCAGTTTTGCTCCTCCTGTCTCTTTCCCATACAAAGAAGAGGTAAGAAAAGTGAAACATTCTCAGATAGCCTTTCAAATATCAGTAAATCCTGACCTGAGCCTCTGGCAAGGCAGAATCCATCCCTCCTTAGTAGTGGGTTCCAAACTTTGATCCTCCAGGTTTTTGGCAAACAATCTGGAATCCTGGGAGCTGAAGTCCAAAACATCTGGAGAAGCAAAGTTTGAGAATCGCTGCTCTATAGGCTACATTAGCCAGCATGGTGCAGTGATCTGAGTGTTGAAGTAGAACTCCAGGAAACGAGGGCTCAAGTCCACACTCAGCTGTAGAAACCCCCTGGGTGAGCTGGGGCAAGCCACACTCTCTCAGCCTCAGAGGAAAGGCCACGGCAAATCACCTCTGGAGAAATCTTGCTAATAAAACCCCAAGCTAGATTAACCTAGGGTTTCCATAAGTTGGAAAAAAAGATTCGAAGACACGCAACAACTACAGTCGGCTGTCCACGTTTGCAGGTTTCCCTTTCATGGGATCTGATTATTTGCATATTTCTCCAACTCCTGTCTCCATCATCTCAAGCATTTCTTTTCCAGAGAACATTCCCTCTTGGTGGCTCCAATCAGGCTGTGCAATTCTTCCTCCTCCTCCTCCTCCTCCTCCTCCACCAGCTGCTGAGTAGCCAGCTAAGGACAGATCACTGCCCAACTTAGCATCACAAACCCTCACCACACACCCAAGGAAGGAGATGGGCGAGGGAGAAGAAATATAGGGACACCCTGCCAGCCCACTATTCCTTCCTTCTCCTTTCCCTTTCCCTGCCCACCATCCCCACTACAACTTGGCCCCTTTCCCACACACACACATTTTGCAATTTTTCCACTTTTACCTGGGTCATCCTGTGCCCCAACCCTAGTGAATGTGGAGGGCTGACTGTACTACAATTATAGACATATTAGGAATGTGGTCCCCAGCATTTTCAAAAATCTGAGCTAAATAGGAGCATGATCAGAAATGACCTGAAGGCACACAACAACAATGCCCCATTCTGCTTAAGATGTTAGAAATTTGCTGCTTGTAGAGAGAAAAAACTGGGCAAGATAGAGAAGCACTCAAGGCATGTTGTACTCCATCAATTTGTCTAAAGAAAGGAGTTTAGTCCATGAAAACCAGCTTAAAATAAACCAGATAGGTTTTTTTTTAAATACTTCTTCCACGTTTTTCCCGTTTTTGTTCTGATGCACATTAATGTGACTATTTCTATATCAAAGAAAATTAGTATGATGCCATTTCCTATGTTCACTGTTTCGCTTACCCCTCTTCCTTTTCATCTTTTGTTATTGCACACGCTTATTAGTTCCATCTCAGTACTGTTATTGTCTATCATTTACTTCTTCACAACTCTTGACTTTTCATGGGTTCTGTGATATTTAAACCACACTCCAAAATGGCAATATACCTCACAGCCTGGTCAATGGTGTGATGGGGAGGAATGTTCATGAACATTCCAAATTTTCAGGGAACAAAGACGTCAGAATGTTTGCAGTCCAGTTTCTATGACAGAAAGTAAGAATGTTAGCTATGCAGCAGTTCGACTTGACAGCATTATCCCAATTAACCTGAAAAAAAAATGTCGAGGGGATCTTGCAAAGCAGAGCTGTGATGCATCCCCAAATATTTGCTTTGCTTTAGTAAACTTGGTGATTGTTGAAAAGCTTGTTTTATCTGCTGGTAACGTTGTTTGGAAAGGCAGTTTCTAAACCTTGAAAAGGCAAAGCTCCAACAGTAAAGTTACTGAGTTGGGATGGGATGCTCAGGGCCATCTAGCTCAGTGCAGAATCTGTCATGTACGCCTGGCGGGTGGCCATGGAGCTTTTGCTTACTGGCAAATACGTTCAGAGAAGGAGAGCTCACCATTTTGTGGGACAATCTTCTCCACTGTCCAACAGGTTGTTCCATTAGAGAGTTTAGCCTAAGGTTTACCTGAAATCTGCTTCCCTGAGCTTTCCACCCACTGATTCTAATCTTGCCCTCTGAGCAATATTTACCCTTAATCTTTTCTTCTCCAGACCAAACTTACACACCTTACCAAGGCTTTCCAAATGGTGTGTTGCGACACAGTAGTGTGTTGCCTGAAGTGTGTAGGTGTGCCACTTTCCTGGGCTGAGAAAGACCCCTCTCGCCCAAGCCATTCCTGCTGCCGCTGCTCTTGCTGGAATCTTTCCTTGCCAAGGGCGAAGGCGGAGGGCCAGGATCAGCTAGGGGGCTGCCTTTCCCACTGCCGCCATGTTCCCCAGGGTCTTTCCCTGGCAAGGGCAACAGCAGCAGGGCAGGATTGGGTAAGGGGGGCTCCCTTTCCTGCTGCCATCACCCTCGCCAGGGTCTTTTCTAGCAAGGGTGATGGCGATGGGCCAGGATCGTGAGAGCTGCCTTTCCCCACTCTAGATACGCCTCTGGGTACTGCGCATGCATATTCAGTTAGTTTAACCCCCAGTTTGCTGGTAAAGCTGAATTTACTGTGTCCGAAACGATGCACGTCTAAAAAATGTCACCAACATGAAAAGTTTGGAAAGATCTGCCTTACACCTTCAATTCTTTCCCATAGGACTTTGTTGCCATAGCGCTTGCCGTCTTGGTTGCTGTCTTTTGGACACGCTCCCGTTTGTCAATGCCATTCTTAAAATATGGCACCCAGAACTGGACCAATTATTAGAACTAAGTCAGGTATGGGAGAACCTATGCCCTGCCAGATGTTGCTGCACTCCAGCTCCCATCATCTCACCCAACCAGCATGACCAACTGTCACGCATGACAGGAGCTATGTCCAGCAAGGTCTGGAACTACAAAAGCTGTCCATGTCTAAATAATTCTGGCAGATAAAAACTGAGTAGACCAGATCATTGATGGCATAACCATTGGAAACAACTGGGTGAGGACGAAGATATGAGGACCACATGACAAAGGAGAAAAGATAAGGAAGGGATTCAAAACTTGTAAATTTCGGTATCTAAGACAGGTAGAATGTATATATTTTGCTAAGGCAGTTTCAGTTCTCTCTTCCAACATCACCTTGCTTCCTGATACCCAAAATGTTCAAACACCAGTTGTTTCTTTTAAACGTACTTGTTAAATCATGCCTTTGTGATGGGAAGTATACCTTGAAACAACTAGTACATACAAGAGCTTATACTGCTCTTGGAGAATTGTATGTCTATGTGCCTTCAGGTCGTCCGCGGACTTATGGGAAGCCCATGAATTTCATATTGTTTTCTTAGGCAAGAAATACTCTGGTGGTTTTGCCAGTTCCTTTCTCTGCAATATAGCCTACAGTGCCTGGTATTCGCTGGTGGTCTTCCATCCAAGTACTAACCAGAGCTGACCCTACTTAGCTTCCAAGATCAGATGGGATCTGATGCCTTTAGGGCATTTAGGCCGTCCTAGCCACAGAAAATTAATCAGTGTCTATTACACTCTTACTTTCTGCCAGCTGCAGCCAATAATTGTGTGTGTGTTCAAATTGTTTCCAACTTACGGAAACCTTAAGGCGAAATCATGAAGGATTTTTCTATGGAAGATTTATTCAAAGGTGGTTTACCCCCACTGCCTTCCTCCAAGGCTGAGATAGTGTGACTTGCTGAAGATCCCCCAGTGAGTTTCCATTGGGATTCGAACTCTGGTCTCCAGAGTTATAGTCCAGTGTTCAAACCACTACATCACACTGGTTCACTGTAATCCATTAATCACAAAGTCTTACATAGGTGAAAGGTGAGCAGATAAGGGAGTTGAAGGATGTTGAATTCAAGATGGCTCACCATCTCAGCTGCCCTTTTTTTTTCTTTTTGGTACATTGAAATAAACCTTTGCACCCAGAATAAGAAAGAGCTATTGATCGCCAGGCCGTTTTGCCAAAAGGAGATCGGATCATCTAGGATACTGATACAAGATGTTAGTGAAGGTCAGCGTTAATCAAGCCCCATTCACAGATAGACACAGCTTCCAGCTCACGGTGCCAACTGCAGCCACAGCAGTATGTAAAACATTTTAGGAAAGAGTTTCTACCTGAAAGACAGCAACTTCAAGCCATGCCAAGTTATAAGGAAACAGACTGGCTCAGCCTCCATAAAGTTATACAACGGGCAGAAATCAGGCGATACTTTCTTTTATTATTGCATCTTCAAACAAGGAAAAATATTTCATCTTTCAACAATCTCTAGGCCATAAAAAGGCGGGAACTCTAATTCTGTTAGATATGGGATGAACTTGGCTCAACTCAGTCGGTTATAAAGTTAGCTAAAGATGCTGTTATTATTTAAACCAGCAGTTCTTAACCTGGAATCTGGGGACCCCGGGGGTTTCTGGATCCCTGCTGCCAGACGCCAGGCAGGGCAGGGTTGAAGGTGCTGAAATTGCTCCCTTGTTTGCAAATGAGGTTGCAGTTTGGGCATGCATACACACATCCCTGCTGCCGTGTCCCTGACAAAAAGGACATGGCAGCAGGCACCTGCACGAGCCCAAACTATGACTCTCGAGACCAGGGTTTGAATCCCCACTCAATTTAAATATTTAAATCTTAAGTCTTGGGGGTCCCCAGCAATCAATTATATTTACAGGGCGGGGCTGCAAATAAAAAGGTAAAAAAACACTAATTTAAACCATTTCTTAATGAGTTTTGGTCCACCAAAGCTGCCAAAATGATGTACAACAGAATTGCTGTTGTGTGCCTTCAAGTCATTTCTGACTTATGGTGACCCTATCATGGGATTTTCTCGGCAAGATTTGTTCGAGATGCTTGCCTTTGCCTTATCTGAGGCTGAGAGAGTGTGATTTGCCCGGGCTCACCCAGTGGGTTTCTACGGCTGAGTAGGGGATTTAAAGTCAAACCCTCATCTCCAGAGTCATGATCTAACAATCAAACCACTCTACTGTTCTCATACAGTAGAATATATAGTCTACAAATCTTTAGCCAATTTTAAAGGCCAAAGGCCAGATGGAAAAGTTGTATTCTCATAATGAAAGATCAATCTGACTCAGCTTGGGTGAGAATTTCACAACAGAAGTGCTGCTGTAAAATAAGTTCTGTCTTGTGTACTTACCAATCAAAGTCTTGGGGCTGGGAGGACATGGAAAATCAGCTGCAAATCTTAAAATGCAGGTCAGGAATTCCTACTAACCAAGAATCCCACAGCCTGCTAGATACTGGGCTCTGAAGCCCCAGCAGGCCTAGCCAGCATAGAAGATGATGAGGAATGCTAGGAGTTGCAGTCCAAAATATTCAGAAGGGCTTGTGATTCCCACTCGTACAATGAACTGTGGTGTTATATAGCATGTGAGACGGCTGCAATGATCTTGGAAGTTTCAACATGGGAATCAAGCATCAACTATGGGATATGGCCACCCCAGCATGTCACCTTCCATGGAAATTCCTGTTCTTTTGAATGTATTTCATAAGGACTCTCTTTTCCTCAGTTAGAAGAAAGGTCCGCACTGCAGCCACGGAGGCAGAACTATTTCTGTCACTTACATCAAAGCAGTGTTAGCCAGTGTCTTCTTGCAGAATCAGGTGTAGCTTCAGGCTTCACCCAGGAGTTTTTGTTTTTTTGGTGGCAAACACTGATACATTATACTGCTGTCGCATAAGCTTTAATGGTGGTAAATGATGCTGCAGGTGGTACACAGAAGAGAAGCATCTCAGCCTTTGGCTCTCCTCACAGCCAATGGTAGAACTGTAACCCCAGATGAATTCTATTCAGACATATCCCTCAGCCAGCGATCAAATCAAATCCCCACTGCTGGAGATATACAGGGCACCTGGGCTGGGGGAAATAGAAGATGCACTCCCAAGGGTTATATAGTGCAGGAGCAAATAGGACAACCAAGTACATAAGCTTGACCCATCTCCCCACTAATAGCAACGAGAATCATACAAGCAGGTTAGCAACAGAGAAAATTTCACTGCTCCATCATTCCCAGCCTCAACCTTTAAAGTACGTGCAAAAGATATCCAGCAAGGTCACCAATACCATTATGAGGTTAACAAGAACTCTAAAACCCATCTGCCTGGATACAGAGGCCCAGCTCATTACAACCATCGAGTTGCTTTTATTATGCATCTTGTACATTTGTATCTTATTTTTCCAAGAAAGAGTTCAAATTCATTTTATGTGGTCCTACCCTTCCTCTTCATTTTTGTCCTCACAACAGTCCTGCAAGTTAGGTCAGGCTGAGAGAGAATGTACATGAGACTCCCAACTGGAACTTGAACCTAAGTTTCCCAGCTCTCAGTCCAACACTCTTAACCACTAAAACCCAGTTCACTGTCTGAATGAGGAACATCCTCGGTCGTGAGAGCTGTTAGGTAGAAATCCAACATTTTAACACAGTAGGGACTGGCCAGTACAGCTGCCTAAAGCTCATCAAAGAGATGTATAATTGTTAATTAACTCAGGTCTTTTTTGTATGGGAAATGTGAACATTTTGAAACATTACAAAAAAATCCTACCAGTGCCAATAGTGCAGGTAGAAAGCTGTGACTGCTGCCCCCTGTGAGTCACAGCATTGTTTCTGGTGCAAGTGGAAGCGATGTAATCTCTTTTCTAGTTTGGAATTTTAGCCAAAATAGTTATTTTTCTTGGGTTTTCGGAGGGGAAGGAGTAAAGGGACCTAAACGTCCATGTTTCTCAGGTGGTTTGTGGTTTTTAGCAGCATATCTTGCCCAGAAAAGCAGCTAATGTTAAAAAAGTGTTGGGGGTGGACATTGGATGTCTCTTGGTGGTTTCCAGAAGCCATAAAACAGAAGCCAGAGGCTGGACGGCCATCTGTTGGGAGTGCTTTGTGTATTTACACACGGCAGACGGGGGATGGACTGGATAGCCCTTGTCGTCTCTTCCAGCTCTAGGATTCTACATGCAACCCACATTTTCCCTGACTCTTGATTTGCATAATCTTTGCACAGTAGTTTCCTGTTAGAATTGCTGGTTACAAATGGAGCTTAGAATGATTTGGGTTGTTAAAAAAAAAGAGCTCTTTTATAGAACACTTGTAAAGTCATAAAAAAAGGCCAAGTTTCTTTACTTACTCCTTCAAGCACAATCTCCTCTCACCGCCAGCATCCTTTCTATCTGTAGAAGCCTTGTGCTCCACATGTTTTAAATGTCAAAAAACACCTCCACAAAAGACTCACACAAAATACAATCTGAATTAAAAGCTGAGATGCACTCTTATCCAGTCTTTACTAGCAAACTGATACTTAGTGGTCACCAAATGTTTTGTACTCCATCTCCATATTTATTACATTTCTCAGACATCATAGTGCATTGATTATAATGTTTATTAACAGTATTTTGGAACCCTTTTTAAAAAAACTTGCAAAGCTGGGGGCAAACTTGATTTCACAAGGAGAAAGCAAAGATATACATTATATTAGCAACAGTGAAAGAGAATATATTAATTACCTTAGCACTCCAAAAGCTATTTCAAATCCTGCTTCTTGGGTCAAATTATTGCAAAAAACATTGTGGGGGGGGCAAAATGTATTCCATTCACATGAGAAATTATGCAGAACAGAATCGAGGAAGAACAATCTACGAAGAGTCAAAGCACCAATTCAAAGACTAAAGACCTAGCCAAGAAATATAACAGTGGAGTGATTGCTCCTATACTATTAAGAAACTTGTTCCCATAGAGATAAACAGAAAATTATTTTGCTGCAAGGCCAGGTGAAAAAATAGATTTCTTAAAGGAATAGTTATGTGGATTTGATGCTGGAAGCTATCCAGCCCTTGAACAGAAGTGAATGCAGTTTGTGTGTGTATATTTTCAATTAAAGCATTCGAGATGGATGAAGATTTGAGGCTGATTACTGGAAAAGGGTCAAATCAATCCCAGTTTTTTAACCTCCAGCATGGTCTTGGAAAAGGTCTACCAGAAAGACATACAGAGCATCAGATAAAAAGCCTTTCCATTTTGCCAATACACTTTCTTTTCTGACTTCACCTGCACATCCTTTTGTCCACCACCTCCCTCTGGTGGACACTGTGAACACAAAGTTATGAATACCCAACTGCTATGCGTGTTTTTCACAATTCACATTTGTGATGTTGCATTTTCCCTCTCTTACAAGCAGAAAACAGCACAGCCACTTGACATACACAGATGAAAGATTTCCATAATTAATTAGGACCTACCAAGTCTTGACAGAGTAATAGGGTAGTACAATACTCCATTCAAACCATGGTGCACAATTGGCAGTCAAAATGGCAGACAATCCATATTCACCAGGAGACAGTCTGCTAGCTTGGGAAATGCCAGGACCAGCAGAGAGTTATGTAGGCTAAGGCCTATTTTGGACATATCCAGAGGCTAAGATTATATAAAAGATGGAAAATGTGAGGTTAGCAAATAACAAACTGGAAAAGGAAGCCTCTTCTTAACAAGCCAAGTCAAAATCATCCCGTTCCTGATTGTAGTTGAGCACATGCTGGCGGATGCGAGAAGAGTCTGTCCAGGTGATGAAGTCCTCCATGGCCCGGGTCACCAAAAACGCTGGGTCCGTCACAACTTCCGGTCCGACCCGTACGTGCCCCTGTTCCACAAAGGTGACTGCGGATTTCATGTTCTGGGCCATGCGGAGTTTCAGGAGCAGGCAAGGCAAGCGCCGACGGCAGAAAGAACTGGCTGAGACACGATCACACTGCTCCAGAGAGCTTTTGGAAGACACCAGCCCCATGGCATAGAGCTTCTCCAGAAGCGCAGCTGTACTCTGAGTCCGGAAAGCTGCCGACTCCGGCGCATCGCCTAGGTCTCTGATCCGGCGAGCCAGCTCTCGAACTGCCCGGCTGAGCTGATTGTACCGAGTGTAATCTTCCCTCCACTGCAAGCGGAAGCGGCGAAGCACACGCAGCTCAGCGAGGTTCCCCGTAGAGGCCTCCCAGTTCACCAAGTCTAGCTTCTTGAGGAGCTTCTGTTCATGAAATTTCAGCTTACGCACCATTTTTTCTCTCTGAATACAACCAACCAAGGATAGAAACATCTCTTTTATACACTTTATTATTACCATTACTAGCAATATTATTAAACACTTCTGTACAGACCTTAAAAGCTAAGGCAATCCTTTATTACAGGCTCATGATTTGACTGACAAGAGAGCACCAAGTCTTTCAGTCAATCTGCTCCTGACATTTTATGGCAAGAGATCACAACCTGGGAGCAGAACCCATGCTTTTCATACTGAAAGTCCCTAGTTCCATTCTCGCTTACGTCCTTTCAGAAAGACCAGGTGTCTGGTTACTTGGAAGAACTC
This sequence comes from Cyclura pinguis, assembly GCA_030412105.1. NCBI lineage: Eukaryota > Metazoa > Chordata > Lepidosauria > Squamata > Iguanidae > Cyclura > Cyclura pinguis. The sequence goes on from CM059599.1 coordinate 384,182,542, forward strand.
TTTTTTAGATCACCATGTTGGTGTTTAAGATCTATGGGAGTTGTCACCTAGTCTAGAGGTTCTCAAACTTTGGTCCTCCAGATGTTTTAGACTTCAGATCCCAAAAGTTCTGTACAGTATGGCCCATACTCAGGAATTCTGGGAGATGGAGTCCCAACCATCAGAATGACCAGAGTCTGAGAACCACTGATCTAGCCCATCTGGAGGGAATGAAGGCAAAGATGGGTGACTCAGAGGGTTGCAGCTAGTCAGAGCAAAAGGCAATCCTGGAGGAGATGGGCCAATAGTCTGAGTAAGCATATTTCAGTTTCGTAGAATTCTGCTAGTTGCATCTTTTGCAGTGGAATGCTTGAGGGACCCCAGCTTAGTTGCAAACATATGCCTTGCATGTCAAACACTGCAGATTCAGTCTTTGAATCTGCCTTGGTTTTAGTCAAAACCTCAAAAGCATTATCCAGGATGCTGCACCTATTTCGGGGATAGCGTTTTAGCACCCTGAACAGCTCCTTTAAAGTTCAGGTTAAAACCTGGGGTGGCCAAACCATCCCACTGACAAGCAGGTACCTGCTGCCAGCAGACTGAACCCTCATCATTTCCAGTTAGAAAGAAATAAAAAGATAATAGGAAATACGCCCCCCAGTCATCAGTCTGAACAGAAAATACTGACAACTGGTTTGAGTCATTACAAAACGACTTCTTATTGAGTTCAGAATTTGAAGTAAGGGCCTACAGAGACCTTCCACTACGAAATCCCCTGCAGAGATTGGAATACAACTACCACCACCCTCAGCCAGCAGAGTTATTTACACATCCTGAGTATCTCAGACCAGCAAAGGCTGGCAGACTGGTCAACAATTACCACCAGAAAGGAGGAGAACCAGTGGAGTAGTGGTTTTGGAGTTAAAACCAGTAAGAGTTCAAATCTCTGTTTAGTCGTGGAAATCAAGTCCCCGGGATGACTCTGGGCAAGTCACACTCTCTCAGCCTCAGAGAAATAAGAGTTATAATTATTATCCTGCCTTTCTCCCAAAAGTGGGGGAAAGGAAGGCAATGACAAACTTAGGCCATTTCCGCCCTACACTGTTCCAGTGCTACGATTCCATGTTCAACATCCTACGAAACCCTGGGATCTGCGGTTTAGAGAGAGACGTTTAAAATTCTCGGTCTGAGAGCTCTTTGGCCTCAAGAAACTACAAACCCCAGAATTCCACAGGAAGTCGAAAGTGGAATAATAACGCGATAACAGTGCAGGGTAGAAATGGCCTTACTTTGAATAATTCTTGTCAGAGATGCCTTAGGTTAGGGTTATCACAAGCCAGAGACGACTTCAACGTACATAACAACACCAGAAAGGAGAAAAAAGGGGAAAGCAGAGGAAATTAAACAAAGCCAGAGTTCAATTTTCATGTAAAAGATCTTAAAAGAGAACTTCGCAGTCCAGCTCAGGACCCAATTCTATATATGCCGGCAGACCCCAAGGGAAACAGGGGGTCTTACTCTTGCTGGGTAGTGATACGTTTAAAAAAATTGCCAAAATATTATATAAAAAAAAATCTGCAGCATCCCAAAAGGCTACGTATTATGGCCCCGGAGCTTAAGAAAAGATGCCTTTTGGGGCGACAGGTCCGCGAAATCCCCCAGCCAGCACGCATGGCGGGGGATGGGGTCCCAAAAAAGTAACTTTTCCCAAGCTCTGGAAAACCCAATTCTCGGCGTACCTTCTCCTCGCCCCTTACAGAGTCCACTTACCGGGGGCTGCTCGGAAGCACAGAGAAAAACCGCTCCGGGAGGCTCCCAACGGGCATAGACGCTCCCCCCTGAGAAGCACCGACCACGTGGGAGGCCCCTGAAAGACTTCCGTTTCCGGCCCTCTCCTTTCTCCCCCGCCCCGGGCGAGAAAAATTACTACTGTTCATGGTAGACTTATAAAAAAAAAGGAAGATAGATATGCAACATCAAACTTCCGAGTCGACTTAGGCCATTTCCGCGGTAGACAGTTACAGCGCTATTATACCACTTTCGACCTCCTATGGAATCCTGGGGTTTGCAGTTTAGGGAGGGGCCGGCCGGCCCCTCCCTAAACTGCAAACCCCAGGATTCCATAGGAGGTCGAAAGTGCTGCTTTCGCTCTTGGAAGAGGCTTTATTTATTATAGTGTACAAATATAATCTATAGCCACCATGCCTGGTAGCCATTGATATCATCTGGTTGAAGAAAAAGGACAGTGAGATAACGTCCACTGAAGTTTAAGTGCTGTCTTTAAGAATATACATACTAATTTATATCAAAAGTATATATATATACACACACACACATAATATACACACACACACACATATATATATAAATACACACTATATATATGTGTGCGTGTATATATATATATGTATATATATATGTATATATGTGTGTGTCTGTATATGTGTATATATATACACATACACACACACATATATATATACACACATACAAATAGTGTGTATTTATGTATCGATCTAGATCTATGTGTGTGTACACGAACATACATACACACACCGTTCAGATCTTGGGTGTTCTTACTCTACATGTTATTATCTCTATGCCAGGAAAAGAACCAATGAAACATCAAGACATCATTTTGGGCCAACCAGTGGCCAGGAAAGCGAGAGAAAGGCGTGAGGTGGGGGGAGCACCATGAGGAGAACTGAAAGGTGAGAGGTGGAGACCGTCTTCCAATAAGGAAGGAGCGGCGGTGCCATCCGTGATGCTGATAGGTCGATTTGGTTAGCTCCCGTTAGAAGGATGGGAAGTTTATCCAGTGGAAAGCCGCGCTTTCTGTTTCCAGCGACCAATCAGCGACTGAGACTGAAATTTGAATCGGAGCTCGTTGAGGGAAGTGGGTTGGGGCGCTGAGCGGTTTCCAGTCCGACCTGGGTTTGAAGGCGGGCGGCGGCGCGTGAGGTAGGGAGACGGCGTTGCGGGTCCTCCACCGGGAATAGCTTAGAAATGAGTACATGGGGGGGGGGGGAGGGGGGAGTCACCCAAAATGGAGACAAAGGAGGTGTGGAGGTAGAAAAGAATTATGTTGTATGGGTAACATATGTTAATTATGTGCGTTATTATTATATTATATGTATATCATATGCTAATTGTACGTATATCATTTGTTAATTATATGTATATTATATATTATAGTACATGTGTTTTGTATTATATTAATTTTACTTAATAATTAAATAATAAACAAACTGAATATTAATATAATTCATTATATTATAGTAATTGCACGTGTATTATATGTATATTATATATATTATAATATTATATGTGTATGTGTTCTTGTGAGTAAAATGCACCAACATCCGCGAAGAGAGATACCATTATTGGCCAACCAAATTGCAGAAAATGCATCAACAGCAGCAGCGGCAGTTTTTATTTGTTACCCACCTCTCTCTAAGGCTTGAGGCGGGGTACAACATGAATTAAACTACAATTAAAAATACACTGTTAAGTTAAAATACACAGTCAGTCCTCCACACTTGCAGGTTTCACTTTTGCGGATTTGATTATTCAGAGATTATTTGCTGTCACTTCTGCTGCTGCCCTGGGCCATTTTTAACAGGGACTGCAAGCCTTGTGAGGCTGAGAAATTGTGAATGAGGCTATTAAGTCTCTATTAAAAATAGTGTGGGGCAGCAGTGGAGGAGGTCATAAGCCCCACCGGCCCCCCACTTCTGCCTTGTGAAGGAACCCTGGTGCCTCAAAGGAATCCACAGTGGGTTCAATAGGATGATCATGCTTTTTCGTGCGCTAAATATGGTTTGGGAGGGCCTAGAGTTGTTCACGGTTTTCCCACTTTCACAGGGGTGCTGTGCCCCTAAGCGTAGCGAATGTGGAGGGATGACTGTACTAAAAATAGGTAAGACTATTTAAAATACGAATATTATAGGTAAAACATACCAGCTTTTGAACCTCCACCGGCTTCTTCAGGCAAAAGATGTTAAGAAATCGTATGGGAGAAGAAAATGCTAAAGTCACAGGCCTACATTTTATCTCAGATGTTGTTTCTGTTGTAGTTCTGGAGGGATCTCAGTTCAGGTAATGACCACTCCCCTTCTTGGCTCTGTGGAGACAAAGGGCAATAATAATTTGGATGAAGGAATAGAGGGTATGCTCCTCAAATGTGTACATGATACCAAATTAAGAGAGGTAACTAATAACCCAGAGGACAGGATCAGAATTTAAAATGGCCATAACAGATTAGAGAGCTGGGCCAGAGCTAACAAAATGAATTACAACATGGAGATATATGTGTGTGTAAAATGCAACAACGTTCACAAAAGAGGGCTACTGTTATTGGCTGATCACATTGCGGAAAATATATCATGCAAGTTTTCAGACCTCCACTGGCTTCTTCATCAGGCAAAAGATGTTAAGAGATTGTATGGGAGAAGAAACTGCTGGAGTCACAGGCCTGCATTATGCATCAGATGTTGTCTCTGATGTAGTTCTGGAGGGATCTCAGTGCAGGCAAAGACCACCTCCCTTCTTGGCCCTGTGGGGACAAAGGGCAATAAAAGATAGGTAATGAAATTTCAGCTCCATTAGCAACAGAAAAGTTTGTGTGTATAAGTCACTAAGAGGATTCTGCTCACCGTATCTGTGAGGTCTCTAAGAGTTCTCAATCTCACAGTATTATTTCTCCTTTATTTTACTGGTAGAGGAATCCAACCAAATGTTTTTCTTTAGGTTTCAGGGAATGATGCTATGACACACAAAAGCTCCTTTGTCTCCTCTCTGAGACACAAACATCCTGGATATTGAGTAGAAATCATATGATGTAAAGCAGTAGTTTTTAACCTAGGGTCTAGGGAACGTCACAGGGGTCCACAAAGCCCTGCTGCTGGAAACCAACAGCAGTGGCAACAACAGGAATATGATGGCAAGGGCGGGTGTTTGCGGGTGCTGAAACTACTCCCTTGTTTGCAAACAAAGTCATGTGCACGCACATAGTCCAGCTGCTGCATCCCTGACAAAAAGGACATGGCAGCAGATGTGTGCTTGTGCCCAAACGATGACTCTGAAGACCAGCATTTGAATCCCCACTCGACCATGGAAACCTGCTAGGTGATCTCAGGCAAGTCACATGCTCTCAGCCTCAGAGAAAGCCAAACACAGCAAATCTTTCCAAGCAAACCTTCATGATAGGTTCATTTTAGTATTGTCATAAGTCAGTTTTCAAAGGCGAGAATCATGATGGCTAGAAAGAACCTTCCCCTGTCTGCAGCACATTCTTGTGTGCCTTCAAGTCACTTCTAGCTTATGGCAGCCCTAATGTGAACCTATCACTTTTTTTTACTGTTATTTGTTCAGAGGGGTGTTTGCCTTTGCCTTGCTTTGTGGCTGAGAGAATGTAACTTACCCACCATCACCCAGTACCTGAGCAGAAATTTGAATCCTAGTCTCCAGAAGCCTAATAAATAAATATATGAATATTTAAATAAATATTTGAATATATAAATCTTGAGGTAAGTCTTGGGGGTCCTTGACAACAAATTATATTTACGGGGGGTCGCCAGTAAAGAAAAGGTTAAGAACCACTGATATAAACTGTTTCTCATCTCACTTTATATCTGTAACAGACAAGATGACCACTAATTTCACAACTCGATACAAAAAGGATCTGAGCACTGAGACGCTCAAGACGAAAGTTGTCCGCCGAAAGTCTCTTCTTCAGAAGGAGAGCAGGCACAAGGAGTTTAATAAAGGCCGGCAGTTCGGACCAATAGATGTCAATACACAGGCGTCAAGAGACAAAGAACTTTCTCGACTGGATGAGACAGGTGAAGAACACTCACCCAAGACCAGGGCTCAGCTGAGTAAGTAAGGGCCTGTGACAAGTGTTGGGCAATCTTTGTTTTTAGACTTGGTCATGGTGGCCCTCCCTAAATTCACAAAGATAACATCTTTTAAAAATAGTTTGGATTTCTCAGGTTTAAATTGCACATCAGAGTATTAAATGCATGGAAAATTTTCAGGCAAACATAATCCTAGAATTTTAGAATGAGAAGGGATCTGGGAGGTCAACTGTTCTGCGCACACCCTGCTCAGTGCAGTCACCGTGATGGAGTATGGGTGTCTGATTACCCTGTGAGGCTAGCTTGGTGGGTTGACGTGGCGGGGCTTTTTCTGTAGCAGCTCCTCTTCTACCATGCAACCTCTTCCCAAAGGAAGTCAGGGTGGCTCCACCTTTTCTGAGTTTCCAGTTCACAGCTAAGAGTGTATTGCTTTGCATTTTTCTTCTAACCAGGAGTGGCTGCCCTGGCTGCTTTAGCTATCTGTGATTTTAAAATTATTGTTTAGCCTGTGTACTAACCTTTATTCTTGTGTTCAGTGTTTTAAATGTTTTTATTCATTGCACATTGCCTTGGAGGCTCAGATTGAGAAGCGATATATAAATGCTTGAAATAAAATAAACTAGAGCATCCCTGAGAGATGGCTGTCCAGCCTCTGTTTGAATACTTCCATTGAAGGGGAGACCACTGTCTCCCAAAGATGTCTTGCAGCTCTTTCTGCCAAAAATGTTCTGTTAACGTTTAGTTGAAATCTGCTTCCTTGTAATTTGTACATATTAGTTTTAGTCAAATCTGCTCCATTTATTTGTGCAAGACAACCTTTCAGTTGTTTGATTACTTCTGTCATTCCTCCCTTTAATCTTCTCTTTTCTGGGCCAAATGTGCCCACTTTTTTCACCATCTCCTTATTGAGCTTGGCTCCCAAACCTTTCACCAGCCTGACTGCTCTCCTCTGGTGATTCTCCAGTTGTTGCTGTCCCTCTAAAAATGTGATGGCCAGAACAGGACACCAGATGCAACTTGACCATCACAGACAAGAACTGATGCTTTTAGTTCTCTTATCTCTGTACTTCTGTTGATGTGAGCCATGATTTTTGCTGTAATCACATTAGCTTTGACTTATGGCAATCCTATGAACAAGAGATTTCCAAGAGCCTTAGTCAACAGCAATAAGGTGATTTCCGCCTTTCCTACTGTCTTCATCTTTGCTAAGTATTATCTTTTCTGAAGAGTATATTGTCTCATTCTGTGTCCAAAATACAATGGCCTCACTTTACTCATTTAGGCTTCTAGGAAGAATTCAGGTTTGATTTGTTCTCAGATTCATCCGTTGGTCTTTTTGGCAGTCCACGGTATCAGCAGAGCACTCCTCATGCACTACATTTTATATTAGTTGGTTTTTCATATTAGCTGGGTTTTCTGCCTATCAGCTTTCTTCATTGTCCAGCTTTCACATCCATACAAAGAAATCAACAGCAAGGGTAATTGTAGTCTATCGTTACTTTTTTTTAGCAGCTGCATCACATGGCTGACTGATGTTCATCTTGTGATCAACTGAGACTGGCCGATCCTTTCAAATACTATGAAAGCCTGTCTCCTAATCCTTTGCTTTTCTTTTCTTTTTTAGTACCTAATTGCAGGACTTTATATGTGCTGATATTAGCCCAGTGTTTCAACCTGTTAATCGTTTGTGTCCTGGGGTGCAGAGAGCTATCTGTGTGTCTTCAGCTCATGGATAAATCTTAGCTGTTCATTCTAATGAAGTTAAAGGAGAAAGCATTTACTCTCTCTCTCTCTCTTTTTATCCACTCAGATCAGATTCCAAATGCTTCAGCTAAGACTCGTGGACAGGAGCGCCTGGAAATGCTCCAGCGTTACAAAGCTGAAAAAGAACTACGGAAGTTAAAGGAGCAGAGAGAAAAGCCTGTATTTAAGTGTGGGCGATTCAAGCCAGAGGCCCCTGCCTGCTTTCCAAAAACCTCGCAGATCCCAGTACTGATCAAGCCAAAGGAGACAGCAGTGAAAACAGCAAAAATGGTGCTTGTGCTGAGTTCCTCTGTATTTTTTCATCCTTTTAACCACTTGGCTAAATTCATACGTAACAGCTAAATTGCATCTTGGGCTTATGGAAGCTCCTTGTTCCACTTCAGCACTCCAATTCCTTTCTAATCATCATTCTTGTTTGTTTCTCTAGATCTAAATCAGCAACTCTAGTTTGGAGTAGTTTATACATTCTGGGTCGGAGGCCATATGTAGAGGAGAATGAGCTAAAGTGTGATGGTGGAGGAAGGAGTGAATGAGCATATGTCCCATTCCCCTGGAAAAGTAATTTTTGAGGACCACAGTTCCCCAAGATTCTGGAAGCTGTGGACTAAAAAAAGTAACTATTCCAAGCTCCATGTCAGATTACTGCTGGAGTACTTAATGGAGTAAATATTCCAAGCTCTGTCAGACCATAATGTGTGCTTGTGTTCCTCTAGTAAAGTCAGGGACCTTTAAACCAATGACCATCCCTGAAATAAGGAAGAAAATAGATTCTCACTTGAAGCTGTCAAGTTCTTCATAGGGAGAGGGAAAAAAATATGCAAGTAATCTTCTGATGTGACTTGCCTTCCTTCAGATCGCCTCAAAGTAAATAAGTATCCTCTATAAGAACAAATGTGTGGATGCTATTATTCTGTGGTCTGTGGGCCACAGAGATGAAGCTACTGTCCAGAACTGAGAGATACAGGTGTCCTCCTGCTTTTTGATGGTCCACTCCTTCAGTGTTTTTTAGTTACAACCAGAACCCATATATTTGATGTGTCTTTTGACCATGTGTACTAATTGAAAAGGGGCAAAAGACCAGATTGTTGAAAACCGACCACACACTGCTTTTTCTGTGCCAGCGGTTCTGGCTCTTCAGCAAGACGCAACACAAAAAGAGACACCTGGGTGAGTGGAAAGGAGGAGGAGCATCAGCAAAATGCTGGTGTGCCTAGTTGGTGTGCTTCCATTTTCCTCCTCTCCCTTTGGCTGAGTGATTGTTCTGTGGGTGATGCATGAGGGTGTGTAAGTGAATGTTTGTGTGTAAGGCACCTTAGCCCCTTGTGCTGGTTGCATGAGGGAGAGATCAAGAGAAAGAGAGTTTGTATTGGTGCCTTTCAACAAACCGCTCTCCCACCGACCCACCCACCCCTTATCCCTATCTTTTGGCTTCCTGGTTGCTGAAGAGATCCAAAGATGAGTAACCCAGCCACAGTATAAAAACAGGGGAAGGTAGGGTGGGGAAAGGAATGGGAGAAGTCTTTCTTTGGTTCTTCCTTGTGCTGTTTTCCTCCCAGTACCTTTCTCTCAATTGAGGTAGTGCTCTCTTTTTGTTCAGCCTGTACACAGACTGAACAATCAAATGGCACCAAGTTGATTCACTTCTGCATTTCAACAATTTCCACTTTTTGGCAGTAGTTTGGTCCCTAACCTATTGAAACGCAATAAAACAACCATAACCATTAATATCAAATAAGGATAAGAGCAAAATAAAAATTATCAAGCCATGTGATGATCTCTAACTCCACGGTTCCCAATACTTCTTGTCAACTTCCAGAAGATCATCCACCTCAGATCCAGTGAGGGTTGCTGAAGACTTCCAGTTCAATTGGAAGCGTTGCTGGGATGCAATAGGTGGTATCAGTTACTCCCAGTGATGTGATTTGCTTTTGTATGTTTCCTGCTAAACTGTAATATGCAACAGTTTGGAGTAAGTAGTTTACTCAATCTTTTCTGGGCCATTTCTAGGAGGCACCTCCTGTCCGGATAACAAGATCAAAGGCGAAGAACCAGTTGCAAGAACCACTTAAACCACAGCATTCAGTGGTTTGTTTTATATATTTTTTCTTGTTTATTCTGTTGGAATGTTAAATACAAATGAAATGAATAGCCAGGGTTTCATTGGGTTGTGATGGGGGTTCCTCAAATGTCCACTGTACTGCTGTTGTGGTCAAATATCTGAAATTAAATATGACTGGGTGAGCGAACTTCTCATTAGTTGTGAACTATTTTCTTTTAGTTCTTTTTGATCTAAACTAACAGCAATTAAACCAATAATATAATGTGCTACCGAATTTGTTCTGTGCATGTAACAGTTCGAATCCAGCCCAATTTGTGTTTGGGGTGGTAGCACAGGAAGATAATTACTCTGAATTTGGCATGTCTCCTTCCTATCTGCTGAAATCAAATTTCCTAAAGTAGTCTCTAGTGTACTTAAAGCATGTGCCTTCAAGTCATCTCAACTTCTGACAACCCCATGAATTTCACAGGGTTTCTTAGGTGAGGAATACTCTGAGGTGGCTTATCATTGTATTTTTCTACAGCACTTAGTATTCCTCAATGATCCATACTTAGCCTCTGAAATCAAACAAGATCTGGTGCCTTCTGGGTGTTTAGGCAAACTTGAAACATATATGGTTATTACTTTTGGGACCACAACCTACAGAATTCCCAGCCAGTGTGGCTAATTATGTCCATTAGAGTCCAAAAGAGAAACTTGTCTGAGCTTGGTTAGAAGGGACAAATCCACAAACATATCTCACAATCTCCCCTGATTTTTTTCCCTTTTTTCAAAGGACAGTGAAATGCTTTGAGACCCAAAGAGTGATCTGAGGCACATCCAGCAGAAACTGTGTTGTTTTAGCAACAGACCATCCCCATGCCATATACCAACTGTTTTGAAACTCCTCTCAGCCCTGTAAAAGACTGGCTTTGGGATTAAAAGCTATTCTGGGTCTCCTTTCTCCTTCCTTTTTGCCACATAGAACTTTCTTTCACATAAGAAAGTTCTTTCAGTCCTGGCTTTTGATATCCCAAGACCTTTTTTTTCGTAAATATTTTTAAAAGGACATATGCTTAAATATTTCTTTCCTGGCCTCTTCCAGGGGTAGAAAGGAGTAGAAAGAAACATGGGCTAGCATCCTTATGTATAACTGAAGCCTTCACTTTGGATCACTTGCTCTCAAATTGGTTGCTGTCCTTCAGTGCTTGTTATTTGACAGCAGTGCATTAATGGCAGACCCTTCTGCTAGTCACCTGCAACAAGCAGGATTTACCTCTAGGTGACTAAGCAGGATAGTTTCAAAGGACAGACCTAAGACTCTTTGTAAATCAGAGAGTCATTACATTGTCAGTGTGAGTGACTTATAAAAGAAAGTCTGTGAACTCCAGAGTGATAGAAATCGTGTTTCCTGGGTCATGACATTTTCCTTGATTTCTCTCTGCAGAAGGCCCCCAGTTATACCAGTAAGGGCTACATTTCTCAAATACCTCAGCAGAAACAGAAGCAGATCTATGTAGACAAACTTCCCAGGAAAGAGAACAAAGGTATGAACCAGCCTATCATCCAAACACTATTGGACTGACCAGATCTTAATACACAAACCCTTTGAGTGGTATGTGTGTGTAGAGAGAAGCTTGAGAAAGTTTTAAAAAATTTTTTTAAACTGTAAATCTTAGAATTCCTCAGCCAACGTGTATCACTGGCCATAATGATATGGGGAATCTAGGAGTTGTAATCCAAAGGGGGGGACTTTTCTCAGCTCTGGTAGATGACTGACTGTATGACTCTCTTCCAGCAATGTCTCAGTGTAAACTGTAATATAAGTTTAATTTAGGCATTTTCAGATTCATTAGGGGATGGATGTATCCCTGCCCTATAACTTACCTTACTGAAGTTCACTTAATGACTTTGGAGAGATCTGAAGCCCAGTCTCTGATCCTCAATGCATTTATGTATTTGCGGCTCCGAGGAAGTGGAAGACCTAGACCGTTGTTTTCTTTACTTTGTTACTCACTAAACAGTGGCCCCAGGACTAATTTCTGGGAGATCTTTTTGGAGAAGAAACTGATTAGGTGTTGCCTGGCAATATTTGTGACCTGTTGGCGAATAATTCCCACTGAATTCATTATATATAAGGTCACCATCATTGCAGCAGTAGCTGAAAAGATCTAGTGCAAGGTTCTGAATACATCAGTAATGGACTGTAGAGGTGATCAGTCGTCTTCTTTGCCTGTTAGGCTACAGTGATATATTAGCATACTGACTTTTAGTTTTGTTCTTATATTTCCTACCTTTCATGTGAATCCTTTGTGATACATCAGTAAATGTTCTGGCAGTCTTTAATCAGTGTTATTAAGTACACTGTTTTAACATAATATTTTGTAATGGACAATGCACTACATGCAAATAAAACTAATTAGAATCACTGGGATTCACTGAAGTGCTCTGAAGAAACAGAATTTTAAAATTACCAGGGGTTCTCTAAGAATTTGCTGTCCCTCATGTCTCCTTGCTTTCTAGGTGTTTCACCCATCTTGCATTAGATTTACCACTGGGTCTAGTTTAATACATGCCACCTATATTTTTGCCAATACCACCTGTTCTTCTATAAACTGAGGGCTTTCACCTTTGAGGACCTTTAGGCTCTGATGTACAACAGACACTTGACAGCCTAAATCCTACTGTTAGTTCTGACTGGAGTAGACACATTGAATCAACTTGGGGTTACCTGCATGTTCACTCACCATTATAGTAGAACAGATTGCAGTGGCAAAAATGGAGCTGGCACGTAAGACCAATGTTTCCTTTTGCCATGGATAGCCGCCCAAATGGTGGCCCAACAATTGAACCCACTTACCAATGAGGAAGTCCCATTGAACTACATCAGATTTAATTCTGCGTAGGCAGATTGCACTCTTAATGGTTTATAACAAGAATGTGAATGGTTTTAAATATGTATAACTTTTAAACTCTACCCCCATTTCAGAGATTCCATCAGTAGTCGCTGCAACTTCAAATGGAAGAATTAAAAGAGCAGCAGCAGCTGTTGCAAAGAGCAAAATACCGCAGGCTTCCCGTCCAGTTACAGGTGAGTCAAATGATATTAAGTCTCCACTTGTAAAAAAAGACTGAATGTCTAGCGTGGCTATAAGTTCTTTGACTCTGCCCATTTTTACTTATAATACACTGTATTAAACTTTTTACACTTTTTTGCCTCCTATAAATACCTGGATGGTGTCTCTTCATTCTTCTTAACATATCCTTTGCTTTTATATTGGTGTGTCAGTGTGCAGCCTTGGGATGACAAACTGATTGTCAGGGACTCAGCCCTGCCATGGAAGTATTTCACTCTTTGCTTAGCCGTGATAGTAGTTTGCCAGGTGATTTACTATGCATTAGCAATAGAACACTTTGTAGCAATAATATAGCCTATGTCAATTACTGCTTGTAACAATGTATTGTATATTAAAAGACTGGTACGATTGTACTGCATTTCGGTAAAGGGGAATATCCATCTTGGGGATCAAAGGATTCATTTAGGGAGATGCATACCCCAGAGGCATCTAGTCAGTGTTTGGAAGGAACACCAAGGACAAAGATAGAGTGATCCCAGAGAGGCATTGACTAAACAACTTGGAGGCAGATAAGAAAATCTGGGAAAGTTTGAGAGTCATACGATCAAAGAATGTAAGCAATTTAATTCTCTAGGAACATTGAGGGGTTTGGGAAATAAGAAAACACCTGGGGTCCCACCAATTTAAACTGTTCACGTGCAGAGGTGTGTGCCCCTATATAACCAAGTGTATACTGGTGTTTAAATGTTAGCTTTAGTAACCATCTTAATGCTGTGCTTCATCTGTCCCGTTAAAGATACTGCTGCTGAATTCTGAGTGTCTCTTCTTGAGAGTTAAAGAATAGCCAGCACATGGTGCTGCTCAAATGATGCAAGATCTCTTCTGTTCTAGGTAATCTGGCACAGAAAAAGGAAACAAGTAAAGGAAAGCTGCAAAGAGGGGTCAAAAAAGAAGAGGCAACCGTAAGCGTCTCATTTTAACTTCTGTTTTTCACGTTATTGCTTCATATAAGTTATGTCAGTATTCAGTAACCCTTTGTGGTAGGATGATGTTTTCTCCATATTGGCAACAGCCAAAGCCAAGAATGCGGGCTGGCCTAATGCCTCCTAGGCACCGGAGGCTTCTTGGCTCAAAATATTCTTAGTTAGCTAATGACTGTAGGTGTCTTTTGCATCTATGCTTTGAGGTATGTGATCACAGAAACACCCTCAGATGATGATGTTTATGTTGTGGGTGTAGAATGCATAGATGGGTGGGCTATTGAAGACATTTTCTAGGGTCACCTGTGGCTTATTGATCAGTAAAGACGCAAAACAAATCTCTGTGCTCTTTTAACAAGGCATTAGATGAAATGAAAGAGAATACTTTTGTGGATCCAGTGAAAGAAGAGGAGACACTCCAGCCTCCTGTTTCTGCTGGAGAAACTGTACAGGATGATTCTTCCCATGAGGAGGAAAACCCACCTGCCTCTCACATCCCTGCTTCTGTACCACCAAGGAGAACACGCTCGTTTGCCCCTCAGAACTTTGTGTTTAAGCCTCTGGAAGGCTTGGCCACCTACAAGGTTACACCAATGTCCCCGTCCAGGGCAGATGTGTTCCTGTCACCTAATCTCTCCTGGAGTCCTGCAAACAACACTAGGTAAGGACCCTGCAGCCTAGACTTTCCCGAAAGCTGGCTTAGAGTTGGTTCATCCTTAGACATATAACAAATCTTATCATTTTGGTCATGTTGTGTGCAGTTTGGAGATGCCATGTCTCAAGTCAGATACTTATTTTTCTTGCTGATGTCCTCATAAGGTTATCTTCCCAGTTTTCCCTATGTCTCCTATATCACTGATATGATCAGCTTCTGGTTTAACTCCAGAAGAGCGTGTCTACTCCAGGACTGTTCCTGCTAGCTACGTAAAGTGGTTGCTGTTCAGAGTACTTAGGGAAATCATGAGGTCCAGGAAGACTTTTTTAAGATTAAGATGTCAAGCCAATATTGCATCTTCTCAGGCTTTGTCTTTGGAGTTCTTGGGCGATCTGGGTGTTTCCAAACCTCAATTCAGTGGAAATGGTAGGAAGTCATTGTGGAAGCTGAACTGATTCTTGTCTACTTGCTTTGCTCTCTGGCGCTCCTCCTAAAATTATGGAAATGGAAATGGAAATGGAAAAAAAATGGAAAAAAACCTCTTTTTGTCTTCCTTGCTCTCATTGCCATTCCCTGTTACTTTGCCTTGCATTCATGAGTCTGGTGGGAGAGAAATGTAATGCTTCTGCAAAGAAAGACTGCAAAACACATTCAGAGAATTCAGATACTTGGCACAAAACTAGCAACACCTCAGATGGCTCAGACCATGCCCTGCTGTATTGAAATCAGTTCAGTAGGTGCAGTGAGAGGAGGCTGGTCTTGCTGTTCCCCAGACGGACAGTATTGTACTCATAATGGAGCCTACAGAAAATTTACAAGTTGGGCATGAGTATAATCGCACCCTCCCACTCGTGTTATTCAGCAACTGCTAATGAGAGGTGTAATACCTCCAATACTGGAGATGATATGCTACCATCATGAATACAGTTGGCCCTCCGTATCCACAGGTTTTGTATCCAAGGATTCAACCAACCGTGGCTTGAAAATATTTTACAAAAGAAATTCCAAAAAGCAAACCTTGTTTTTGCTATACACCAAGCACTACACTGATTGTGGGCATATTCTGCTGTAGCCTCCTCCCATTTCACAGATCCTCAGGCTCTCTCTGGCACTCATCTGCCATTTTATATAAGGGATGCCATTTTAGTACGCCGTTGTGTATCATGGGACTAGAGCATCCATGGATTTTGTTATCCACGGGAATGGGGGGTGGTCCTGGAACCAAACCCCAGGGGATACCGAGGGCCCACTATAGTAGCTTTTATAACCCCATTCTCCATGAATTTATCATGTAATGTCATTAACAGAACCTGAACTGCCAAGCTTCTGCAATAATGCACATCTTGAATGGATGTAACAAGTAGGTTATTGTTTTTTTTTCCTAGTAAAGTCCCTGAAAAAGATGCAAAAGAAACAGGGCCAAAAGAAAGTGGTCCAAAAGATAAGTTCTTTCCTTCCCCTGACATGACTGAGGACAACACCCAGAAACATCAGTCAACACTGGAATTACCCACAATTGAAACAGGTGTGTTAGAGAAACTTTGTGTTACTAAGAGACTATGCTGGGAGCCAAAAGATTTAATTGGGGTCTTTCTCCCACTGTAAAATTAAGCAAGTCTTGATTATCTTGCCCTTGGGCTGTGCACTTCAGAAAACTTACAGCCACAGTCAATGTACTCGCATGATGGCATGTTTCATAAGCAGGTGCACTTTTTCCAGGATCATGCACTGGAGGTAAAGGAAAGAAGACAAGGTTCTCATTGTCAGGTGGAGGGGTACTTCCAGACTTCCAAAAGTGGTCTTCAGAGTCAGGTGTTCTGGAGGGATGGCTTGGATAGCCTC
Source organism: Cyclura pinguis (assembly GCA_030412105.1). Classification (NCBI taxonomy): domain Eukaryota; kingdom Metazoa; phylum Chordata; class Lepidosauria; order Squamata; family Iguanidae; genus Cyclura; species Cyclura pinguis. The sequence continues at coordinate 384,198,735 of CM059599.1, forward strand.
CTGTTCCATGGACTACTGACAGTACCTTGGTTCTGAGGACAGAGACACCCTGGAAGCCATGAATTGGAGAAATAGGCTTCTTGGTGCAACTGCTTTCAGGGCTGTTTAGTTTGATTTCCTGCTGCTATACCACTGTCAGCATATTTACCTTATAGGATCTTTGCCTTGATGGATCACTGTAGCTGAGAATGGAGGAGATCATAAAAGTACAGCTGAAGTACACAGTGCTAAGAAGCCATTTTGATTGTCTTGTGTTACTGTGCACGGTGATCAAAGGCAAATATTAAATGTGGCCTTTCTAACAATCAATGGTAGCGTTAACGAACCGTTGAAGTATTCGGTAGCCTCCCAAAGTAACTGTAGTGAGATTTTTTGTAATATGGATTGAGTATACCTTATCTGAAGTGCTTGGGATCAGAGGTGTTATGGATTTCAGATTTTTTTCACATTGTGGAATATTTGCAAATATATAATGAGATTATATACTGTTCTTTCAATGCGGAATCTGCTCTTTCATCAGTTCTCCTCTTGCCTTCTTCCTGTAGGGAATATGAGGGAATTACCAAGGCTCGCTTGGGACTGTATGCAGGAGGTCCACAACAAGCTGAGAGGGATAAAAGGGTGCCAAGCTGACTGAAAGACTTTGCAAGCAGCACAGACATGCTGTCCCAAGCAAGCTTTTGTAACTCCCTCAAGTTCTTTACAGGAAAAAGATCGTGTTCATTTTTCCAAAATTTTAGATTTTGGAGCATTTTGGATTTTGAATAGGGAATACTCAACTTCTGTGTAACTTACTCAACAGACTTTCAACCAATTGTCAGTTTCAACCAATTCAGCTAAGAATTCCATAGTTGGTGGACATTCATAGAATATAATATTACAACTGAAATCTCCCCTTTTTCTATAAAGATTCCTGCTGTTTTTCCAGGGACTGATAACATGTGGGCCACTGCTGTTCTCCCTCCCCCTCATTGATCTTCAAAGCCTTGAGCCCTTACCACCACACAAATATTTTTTCCCTACTTTAAAAAAAAATTACACTCACACTTCTAGAAGTGCAGTTCTCCTTTAAAACAAACCCCACTTTCCTGCATCTTGTTTTGTTAAAACTGTTTTTAAAATTGAGAACTATTCTTCTGGTTTCATGGGGTGAAAGTACTGCACTGTGTTCTTGGGAGGAAAAATCAGCCCCACAATCTTCTGAACTTACCTGGCCTGCTGTAAAATATCATGCCTTTGCAGAATCTGTTCCTGAAGAGGTCATGGAAGTTGCTCCTTGTGAAGGAGAGACCACTTTGCAGCCAGCAGACTTGTGCACCGTTCAAATGACAGGGCCAGGAGGGGAAGCACAGCATGATGTGCCCTATTTCAGGTTTGTAGAAAATGGCAGAAGGATTTAAACTGATAAACTGAGGTCATTGCTTGAACGCCTTCTTGAAGTAGTAAATGTCTCGTATTGATGAACAGATATTTACCCTGAGATTACCACTTTATTTTCACCAGGATGTTTATCTGAGCTGTTCCTTTAAAGCAAAAAGGTGTAAAGGAATTGTGTATGACCTCTGAGATTTAACTGAGCAAAAGACATTTGTAGTGTGAGCTTTTGTGGACTTCAGACCACTTAATGGGATGCGTGCATCTGTCTCTGTGCCTCTGATGAAGTGGGTTGGAATCCACATAAGCTGCTGCTAGAATTTTTTTTCCCCCAAAGGTGCTACAGGATTCCTTTATATCTGTTTGTGCTGAAACAGGTTAACACAACTCTGTCTTTGAGTATTACTTTTATAAAAATTTATGACCACGGCTAATAATACATTTGCCATTTTCTGCATCCTGTTTCACTCTGATCAGACCCTCACAATCTCGTACACTGTATGCATGCCGGAGGCCACAGCGTTGAACTCCATGCATCTGGGGAAGTGGTCTAGAAAAGCTCATGCTAAACAAACCTGCTGGTCATAAAAGTAGAATGGGTGTATCAGACCCCTTCTGGGTGATATATGCAGAATACATTAGCATTATTATAACATCTTGAAAAATAAGAATGTCACCCAAATCCCTTTTTATTTGCCTTCTGCAACATTGTTCTTCTGGGGCCCATCAGCATCCAAATTGTGCCTAGGTCTGTGCCGATAGCAGCCTGTGACCAGAAGGGCAGGTATTGGATCTCCACAACATCTGACCACTCTCTGAAAAGAGTGAGAGTAAAGTAGTTGTTATAAAAGGTCCAGTCCTTGCTGTTCATGCCAGAATCCATTTCCAAGTCTTCATTTCCCTCTAAACACTGGTGTTTCAGTGGGATTAATATACCAGGATCTATTCATAATTTCAACTTTCTGCTAGGATCCAAATTAATTGCAAGAAGGAATGGTAGCTAATCTTAAAGGGACTGATTATGGTGCACAATTAGCAAGTTCTGCCTGAACAACAGAGAAGAGACCTTGGAAAGGCATTTGGGTTTGATTTTTTAGTGGGGTTTTTTTGTTTTGTTTTGTTTTTGCTATAGATGGCAGACTCTCCTAGCTGGCATGGCTACAGGCCATGATGGCTTCAGGGTTCCGGGAACTACATGCCTAAAATAAAATATTTTAAAAATCCCTTACTTTTCCCAATTTTGGGAGAGAAGCAACAAGGCTGTTAGTCTCATGGCTGCCAACCACAGGTACATCAAATGATGTGGGTCTGTCTAGGCTGCACCCAGTTAGGCAGCATAGAAGGGAGCCAGTGTAGCATGGCAATTTGGACTTGGACTGGGGATTTTGTGTGTGTATATATATCTTCAAGTTTCCTGTTGACTTATAGGGACCCCACCCCATGAGTTCATAGGGTTTTCTTAGGCAAGGAATCCTCAGAGGTGGTTTTGCCAGTTCCTTCCTCTGAAATATAGCTGGCAGTGCTTCATATTCATTGGTAGTCTCCCATCCAAGTACTAACCATGGCTGACCCTGCTTAGTGTCCAAGATCAGATGGGATCTGATGTTTTTGCTGTGTTATAAATCCCCACCCAGTCTGAAAGCTCATTGGGTGGCTGCTTTTAATTTTAGAATAATAGAAAATATTTCTATTTGTTTTTATGTAGCGCCCTGAAGAAGGCTGTTGAAATATATAGAGAGACCAAAATGTGTGGGGCTTTTTCCAAATTAAAAATAGGAACAGCCATCCACTGAGCCTTCAAAGATGTTTCTCCCTTTTTTTCCTGGGGGTTCTGTTGGCTGCCCTCCAGTACTTGCCTCTTCTGCTTTTAGCTGAACTGTTTTTAAACAGCTTTTTATTATTGTTAATTCTATGTTTTAAGTCATTTTTAATGTTTTTGACAGCTTGATAACCTTTTTACATTAACTTTTTTCTGTGGTTTAGCAGTACTGAATTTGTTTTAATTTGTAATCAGCACTGAGCCCCTATTTTACAGGGAGAAAGGCAAGATGGATATCAATAGTTTTAATAACATGTCAGTGATCATATGGCTAAGATATGTATCTCTCTTCTTTTTTTTAAAAGAAACATCCTTCGATCTGAGACAGAGAGGCTGTCATCAGAGTGTCTGCAATGGGACAGAACAACTGAGATAGATATCCCAGAGGACGGTAAGGGAAGAAATACAGGATGTAGCCTAGGAAACACTGTCCAGTTGCAGAGGCTGGAAAACTGCATAGGTGGCCATGCTAGCCAGAGGATTCTGGGAGCTGTGTTCTAAACATGTTGGTGTTCCAAGCTCTCCTGACTTTTGTCAACCAAGTGGCTTTGGTTGTGACCTTTCTAAGCAAAAAATAAACTTTTTAATGAAGGTACTACTCATAACTTGACCTATATAATGGAGCGTGTGTTTCCACAGCAAAAGATCTTGTCCGCACAGCCATCGGGCAAACCAGGCTGCTGATTGCTGAAAGATTCAAACAGTTTGAAGGGCTGGTGGATAACTGTGAGTTCCAGACTGGGGCAAAGGAGACAACATGTACAGATTTGGATGGATTTTGGGATATGGTGAACTTCCAGGTAAGAATTCTGCATAAAGTGTGTGCTTGGCAGTCAGGCTTTTTCAGTCTGTGACTGGGTGCAGGCAGGTGAAGAAGTAACTCAGACTGTGCTGCCTGAATAAGATCATAAAATAGCTGAAACATTTTAAATAAGGAAAACATACCAGTTGTGGAAAAGGCCACAAGGCACAAAGCTCTTCCTGTGGAAGTGTTACTTTTCAGCTAATGCACAAATGCCCTTTGGCTGGGATCTTGAGGTCTTACCAGGCTAAACTTCAGCCGACTTTGGCTACTGTGTGAGCTAGAAATGTATTTTTTTAACTAAAGCAGAGGTTCCACAGATGCAGAATATTACACCTCCTGAGATGATATCCTCCACATGTGAAGAATTTCAGGATGCAATACTCAGTTTCTTGCTGGTGCAGTCCAGGTTCAGCCCTGCATTTATCTAAGGAAGGTCACAATGCAGTTTGAAATCTTAGTCTTGTTTCCCAAAGAAACTGGCCACCTCAAGATTTCTGAGCCTGCAGCTTTCATTTTTGTTCCCTTCTGAATAGATAGAAGATGTAAATAAAAAATTTGAGAACTTGAAGAAGCTACAGGGGAATGGATGGCAAGTAGTGGATGATGTCCAAGCCAAGAAGCCCTGCAAGGTAGGGAAGGCTTTTATGATTCTGTTCCTGGATGCTCATCTTGCACAGCGGGTACCTGGAAAGTTTCTTCGTTTCTGAAGGCAGATGTCACTGAACCCTGGCAGATGGTTGCTCAAAAGTGACACAAGTCCCTCCCTTCATTTTGGAGGATCAGAGCTTGGCCAAAATCTTATAATGCCAGTAAAGCATTTGTTATTGCTGTTCTTGTTGTTGTCATCACCTTTATCTTTATCCCTGGATTCAAGGTGGCTTCCAACAATGTTGGAAGCCACATGGTGTTCTGTTTGTCTTTGTCTCTGACTGTACAGACGGCCCTCCACGTTTGCAGGTTTGATTTTCACAGATTTGAATATTTGTGAGTTTCTCTGACTCTGCCCTCCACAACCTCAGATGGTTCTTTTCTGGGGGAACCTTCCCTCTCAGCAACTCTGATTGGGCCACGCAACCCTTTAAAAACTCACCTCTGATCCTCCTCCTCCTCCTCCTCCACCAACTGCTGCCTGGCCAACTAAGGATAGCTTACAACCCAATTTCTCAGCACCACAAACCCTCTCCTGATGCCCCTTCTACACCCAAGGAAAGATGGGCAAGAGAGAAGTACAGGGCCACCATGCCAACCCAGCCCCTTTCCCTGTCCTTTTCCCTGACCTCGTTTGGACCCTGAGTGCCCATTCTCCCCATCATGCCTTGGTGGGGAGAAACACACATGTGAGCACACATGTAGTGAATGTGGAGGGCCAACTGTATATGTTCCACCTTTTGGTGGAAACGGTGTTATAAATAAACATTATCATTAGCTAAGGCAAACATAGTTAAAATTCCTAGCATACAAAAGCTAAAAAGTAATGAAACTATCAAAACAATTAAAACAGAAACCATTACACAAACATCAAATAAAAACCCACCACGTTATACATAGCCTGTGTTCCCTTAAAAATCAATTCTTGAAGGCCAGCTGGAATTCTTCACTTAAGCAAGGAAAGATAGTAAGAAGGGTACCAGTCTAGCCTCTCTCGGAAGGGAGTTCCAGAGCTTAGAATTGTAGAATCATAGAAACAGAGAGTTGGAAGAGACCTCAAGGGCCATCCAGTCCAACCCCATTCTACCATGCAGGAACAAACACTCAAAGCAACCCCAGCAAATGGCCATCCAGCCTCCACTTAAAAACTCCAAAGAGGTGACTCCACCACACTCCACGGCAGCATATTCCACTGTTGAATGGCTCAGACTGTCAGGAACTTCTTCCTGATGTTTAGGTGAAATCTCTTTTCCTGTAGTTTGAATCCATTACTCTGTGTCCTAGTTTCTGGAGCAGCAGAAAACAAGCTTGCTCCATCTTCAACATGACATCTCTTCAAATATTTAAACAGCCACTGAAAAAGCCACTGAAAAAGCTTTCTCCCATGTTCCCACCAGCTCTACCTGTGAGGGTGTTGGGACAGAGAGAAAGACCTCCCCAGAAGATCTGGAAACACCTGCAGGGTCATATATGAGGATGCAGTCCTTCAAGCAACTTATTGCTGAGCTGTGTAGAGCTTTATAGACCACAAGCAATACTTTTTTTGAAATGTGTCTGGAAACAGATTCACAGCCAGCAGGCCATAAAGTTCTGCCTTACACCAACAGAGTTCGAGGGCAGGCAGGGTGCTTTTCGGTCATTCTGGTGGAGTGAGTGAAGGTTTGCTGGAGGCAAATAGGGAAACAGCTTGCATAAGGGGGTATTGGTTACCTCCTTACACAAGTTTGTAAATAGTATGGCTACCGGTGTAATGCACTCAGGCATTCAGGGTACGGACCCAAAAGCTGAGAGCTAGTGTTTCCTAAATTACAAACTGGGACCTATACAGTAGAAAGACAGAATGTAAAATAAAGTACTGTTAAACCTTTCTGTAGCATCCTAAGCATATATCACTGAAATGCTTTTTTAAAAATGTCCATCCTCTCCAAAGTTACAGATTAAAATGCCAAGTGACTTGAATTATTACTAAAAAATAATTTAACCTTGATGAAGTAACAGTAACAAATTATTTTTAAATCCCTTCCTGCTCTGTGCCAAGAGTTCTTGACCTTCCAGTTCCACCTGCACAAGTCACAACTCCTACCCCGAGTGCTCCCTCACAGGTAGCAAACCAAGAGAGGGAACATTATGACGTGCAGTTAAAATCTTCATAAGAAGGCCCAAGTACCTATTGTTCACATCAACAAGCAAGAGCCATCAGTCTGTCTCTTGACTCTGAGGGGATGCTGAGGCAGCATGCAAAGCTGGCATTGCTTACCTTCTCACACTTCCTCATACCCAAACATGAGTCCTGTTATGAATTAGTCCATAGCCTGGGACTTGTGCTGCATCTTTGAAGGGGCCAAGCTCATTCTGTAGTTGACTACTAGAGGGCTCTGCTTCCCACGTGCTGATAAAACATTCAACCAGTTGCAGGTTTGCTGTTGCTCCATGTTGTTTTGGACTCATAGCAGTCCTAAGGGGAACTTATTATGGGGTTGTCTTGGCAAGATATTTGTTTGGGGAAGGAGTTGCCATTGACTTCGTCTTGGACTGAGACAGCATGACTGGCCCAAAGTCACCCAGTGGAGTTCCATGGCTGAGTGGCAATTCGAACCCTGGTCTCCTGAGGCCCTAGTCTAACATTCAAAACACTACATCAAACTCTGGATTCTAAGTATGTAAAGTCAAAGGCTTTCACGGCCGGAATCCATAGGTTGTTGTGGGTTTTCCGGGCTTTGAGGCCGTGTTCCATTAGTATTTTCTCTTGACGTTTCGCCTGCACCTGTGGCTGGCATCTTCAGAGGATCTGGTGGCATGGAAATGAGACAGAGTGTATATACTTGTGGAGTCCCCAGGTGAGCGGAAGCATTCTCGGGATGACAGGAGGATCAATCCACTACGTATGGGTTGTGACCCTTGCGCCAGCCGATGCAGGAGCCGTCCTCGTGCCAACAGAAAAAAACGTTTAACTGCTCCTGTCTCTCTCCAGTCAGTTTTTATTTCTCCGGTCAGTTTTTATTTCTCCTGCGAACCAGCTAGGTGCAATTTGTCCGTCTCCGGTACAGTAGGTTAGATTTCATTGAAATGGAGCAGGATACAGAGAAAAAAGCAAAGGAGATAAGAAGAATGAACGGAACGACTAATGATTTAGTCCGGAGTACCGCTGTACAGCGGGGCTCGGACAAGGAAAAACAACATTCCGTCCAGAAAACCGCAGTACAGTGGGTCACGGATGATGGCACTGGCAGCTCTGGCCATAGACCCAAAACGCAGATGGTCGTGGAGAACAATGTGAGTTCCGTCCAGAAAACCGCAATACAGCGGGTCATGGATGATGGCGCTGGCTGCTCTGTCCATAGACCCAATACGTAGTGGGTCACGGAAAAGAATTTGAGTAGTCATTGAAAGACTAAAGATTATTTAGTCTGGAGTACCGCTGTACAGCTGGGCTCGGACAAGGAAAAACAATATTCCGTCCAGAAAACCGCAATACAGCAGGTCACTTGTAGAGGGACCTCCAGAGTTTGAGTGGTGTTCATTGACATATTTTGAGTCTTGATTTTAGTGTTCTTCAGTACTGGTAGCCATCAAAACTCAAAAATATGCCAATGAACACCACCCAGATTCTGGAGGTCCCCCTACAGGGAACAATACAATGGGTTGCTAATGTTCTTAACGCACTGTTATGCATATCCCCTGACTAACAACACAACTCTGGGGGACATCCCATTTAACAATAGGCCATCACACAGGCCAACTGTAACACATGCAAATTGCTCCCTCCCCCCCCCCCCCCGGGGACTCCACAAGTATATACACTCTGTCTCATTTCCATGCCACCAGATCCTCTGAAGATGCCAGCCACAGGTGCAGGCGAAACGTCAAGAGAAAATACTAATGGAACACGGCCTCAAAGCCCGGAAAACCCACAACAACCTATGGATTCCGGCCGTGAAAGCCTTTGACTTTACATACTTAGAATCCAGAGTTTGATGTAGTGTTTTGAATGTTAGACTAGGGCCTCAGGAGACCAGGGTTCGAATTACCACTCAGCCATGGAACTCCACTGGGTGACTTTGGGCCAGTCATGCTGTCTCAGTCCGAGACGATGTCAATGGCAACTCCTTCCCCAAGCAAATATCTTGCAAGGAAAACCCACAACAACCTCTGGACTCTAACCTACCCAGCCAATACTATGGAGAGGCTGTGATGACCACTCCAGACCTACAGAGTAGGCTGCCAAGCCAAAGCAGTCAATAAAACTCCATTGGCTTGTGGCAAGAGCTAAAACTGCTGTCGGCTACAGAATTACAGAAGGGTTGAATTGCTGGGGGTGGTGGAAGAGAGACTTGCATACTACTTAGTCTTCCCAAAGTATTCCTGTCCACTATCTTTCCTTCTAGATTGTGTGGAGTACAGATGAGTAAAAATCATGACTTGTTAAGTTTTAAAAATGATAGTATAGGGATATGTTTGGGGGGGAATGTGCATTTCTGTGCTTTGACTAAAGTTAAAATTCTTTTTAGAAGTAGTTATCCAGTGTTCCTGTTCCAGAAAACAGAAAAGCATTGGATCAAATCCCTTGCTCTGTTGCATCTATCTGGTGCTTAGAAAGCAACATGGTTCTGACCAGAGCATGAAAGGGTTAAGTCTTTTGACTACATTTCCCAGAATTCCCCTTCCATCTGCTGGCTGGGGATTCCTATGAATTGTCAAATATTAAACATTTCTTGATTTGACACCTGTTTAGTGGCTGGGAGCTGTAGTCCAAAAAAACCCAAAAATAAAATCCTGAGCATTGACATTGTTCACTTTGAAGATCTGCCTTAAATTTGCTTTTGCACTCTGTGAGTGGTCAAAGCGCTTCACATGATCTTGGTAAATCCCATAAATCTACTTGGTGCAATACCATACTACATGGATGGCTGAGGTAAGATTTGAATGGAGCCTTCCCAGCTGTTCTCCTCCAAAAGAGGCTTTCAGTTCTTAGGGAAGCAAAGGTATAAACCAGGCAGCAAAGTAATTTATATAGTCTTTCCTTCCCCTACCTCCAAAAACTCACATGTTCCCTGTACCACTGAGCTCTTCAGAAGGTGCCAGAAAAAAATGACATTGGGTTGCCTTTCTCACTTCCAGAAGAAGACCACTCTCCCAAGGGCAAACAAAGCAGGTGATGGTGCTGCAGAAAGGGCTGCTGCCCGAAAACGCCTGGCAGCTATCAAAGCCATCATGAAGAGCAAGATAAAGCAGGAAGAGGATTCAGCTTCCTCTTCATCCATGGAGGGCGAAAAAGTGGTCTTTGATGGAGGGTTTTTCCAGGTTGAGTCGCCTGCCAAACCTTTCCCAGGTTCGTCCAGCACCAATTCCCTTGAAGGGGAGACGTTTCTGCTTCAGAGGGTACCAAATTGTGGAAGTCTTCTGTGGAGCACGTTTGATTCCTATGACGTACTGGGCAAGAGAACCTAATTTGGTAACTGGTAGAAATTGGAAACTTTCCTTTGAGTGGATTACAGCTTCCAGGAATCCTCAGCTGGCATGTTGGCTGAAGGATTCTGGGATTTGTAGTTCAGAAACAAAACTTAGCCAGACTCTGGAAGCCAGTCAGTGATGACTGTGATAAGGGCTTTGAAATGTTAAGCTGGCTGCTTTGCAGGGATGAAAGCGTCTCCAGGCAAACTTCCAGCTTCTCTTGATCAAATGTTTTCATTGTGCATTCTTGGCTAGGTGCTATAATGTCCTCCCTTTTCTCCAGACAGGTTCCATATCTCAGCCTTCCTCCTTCTGGTGTTTTGGGCCCAAATCCTCTTGGCGACTTACACTGGGGTAGCCCCTGTTATTGTAACACTAGCCTAACTATTTTTCTGGCACTGCGCAAAGAAGTATCCAAGACCATTTTGTGCCACAGCAACCAGATGACATCTGAGTGGAGCTCCATCCCAATCCAAATGACCATTTGATCTGTTGGGGGCTTGCAGGCAAAGCTCCCTCATGTACCGTCTGTCTTCATTTTTCTGGCTATGGCAAATCAGAGCTACCAATCCCTGTCAAGGAAACCAAGACAGCTCTCTGCCAGATTCTTCCTGACCGCCTCTTGCAAAAGCAGCACCTAGCCTTCCCAAGCCCTGCCTCATGTCCGTCCTTACTGTGAATCTCATAGATATGTTGCACTCCTTAAACCTCAAATAGGATCTCAGCCTTGGGCTACAGTTGCCATCAGTTAACAGGGCTGATGGTGTGGGGTTGTGGAGTTAAAGTTCAAAGTATCTAAAAGGCAGTAGCTTGAAGAAGGCTGCCACACAGAGTAAAATGTCCTGCTAAGCTCACAAGTGGTACATGGAGGCAATAATGCCTTCTTGTTGCATTCTCCTGCAGTTTGGACTCTGATCCTGACAGTAATATATAGCCTTCATAACCTGGTCCAGTTCTAGGCAGAATTCAGAGTGCTAGCTGTGACATTTAAAGTCCTACACAGCTTGGGTCCAAGCTAACTAAAAGGCTATATCTCCCCATTCGAGTCGGCCTGAGTTCTAGAATCTTTGAGGGAGGGCTCTCGCTTGGCACAGCTCAAAGGCATGGTTGGCGAGGACAGGCTTGAGAGAGAGAGAGAGCTTTCTTGGTGGCTGCTCTCAGACTGTTAAACTCCCTCCCAGAGAAGGTCTGGTTAGCCCCTTCTCTGCTCCCTTTTCGCCAGCAAATTAAGACATTTAGGCAGGCCTTTGACTGATTTTAATCACATGACAGAACCGTTTTCAAATGGTATGTTCTATTTTTATGTTTTTTTTATGCCCTAAATGTATTTTTTAAAATTATTTTTAAGTGTGGCCAGAATCCTGTTGGCGATTCACATAAGTCTTCATAAGTGGATTTGCTTCTGCCGTAATTAGAACTGGGCTGCTCCTTAATGTCCATATCTGCTAAAGGGCTGCTGTTACATTGCTAGGTAGCAGAGCCAGCAAAGTGACTGATACCCTGCTTTCCAGATAGGTAGACAGAAGACTGAAGCAATTTCTAGGTGTTCTGGGGCACAGGGCAATTTTTGAGAACTTGGGTTACCTTTTGACATGGAAAAACATTTGGATAACAGTGTTTGATACTTTTATCTCACCACCACCCTCACCTCTCCATAGGCTGGACTCCTAAATCTGCTAGCAGAACCCCCTGGCAGATTTCACGGCGACCAACTCCAAGGTCTGCTGCTAAGGCCCTGCTCCAGTGTTGTGCAGATACCTGTGTTCTCAGGCATTGCACCCCCACAACATCCAAAGACGTTCTTCACCTGCCGGATCGGGATGTGTGCATGGATCCTTCTGGAGTTGATCTCCTTGGTTCCATTTCTGAACAAAGGTATATAGCTGTGTCATACCTGAACCATTTGGCTGATCCTGAAATGACAGCCCATTATCAGGGAGATGTACCTGAATCTCCTTATCTAGCTGTCAGCTATGGCCTAAGAGGGAGTGTTTCTGGATCAGACCAAAGGTCCATCTACTGTAACCTTCTCTTCCTCAGAGCAACTACAAAAATACCTTTTGAATGTTCCTGATGCAGGACTTGGAAGTGTTAAGGCCTGTTTGTCCCTAACATTTCGCATGTGAGGCATTCTGCCTTTTTGGACATGGAGGTTTTGTTTGACTCTCAGGGCAGAGTCATGCAGTGTCCCATGCATATTTGTGTGCACATTGCTTGGAAGTGTTACTGAAAATACACCAGCATAAGATTCGGTGCTAATCGTTACTTTAAAAAAAACCAGTTTAAATACTGTCACTGGTATTGTTGTGTGTCTTCAAATCGTTTGTGATTTATGGCGACTAAGGTGAACCTATCTTGGCAAGATTTGTTCAGAGAGGGGGACTTGGCCAAGGTAACCTGCTGGGTATCCACAGCTGAGTGGGAATTCACACCCTGGTCTTGAGTCATAGTGCAGTGCTCAAACCACTGGACCACACTACCTCTAATAGTGTCAATATTAGTCGTTATTTGCAAGGTGTTGCACAATATTATTTTTTGAAATGAGTCTTAACTTAAAAATGGGGAAATGGCTCAACATTCCTGCAAAGTACTCTTCAAGTAGTATTTTAAGAGTAACAACAAAATGCATAATATTGATGTTAAAATATGGAAGGGTGGAGGTTGGTATAGTCTTGTTGCTGCAAAAATGTAGTGTTTTATGGCTAGCAGTGTGATTTGTAATGTCTTACTTCCAAGCTCTGATGCACAGCAATTGTTGATGTCTCTGAATTTTTCATCCCTTGAGCCAGGATCAATGCTGACTGGTCCTTTGTCACAGCACCTTTGCCAAAATCCTGATTCCAGTGTTTTTTCCTGCATCCACAACTGCTTTGCAGGTGTAAATCATTCCTGGTAGTTAGTTAGTTCAACTATACCATGATAGTACCTTTTGAGGAACGCTTCCTTTATACAATTCACTACTTCCTCCCCTACCTCAGTTCCTTCCAGCAATAATGCTCCACCTCATTTTAATTGTTCACATGTACAGGCACGAACAGCATCACCTCAGTCTCTTGAAGTGCTGCCTGGTGATTTGGCCTAGCTACAGGACACATGTTGCAGGTGTCCTACCGAGATACGTTGTTTACCTGGCAGAAACTGTGATCTGCAGTTGGCCCTCCACCTTTGCTAGGGTTAGGAGCGGAGGACTCTCGCAAAAATGGGAAAATTGTGAACATCAAAATGTGTGTACCTGGGTGAAGGAGGCCAAGGCATGGTGGCAAGAGAGGGCACTCAGGGTCCAAGCCAGATCAGGGTAAGGAGGTGGGTCAGTGTGGTGGCCCTGTGCTTCCACTCTGTCACCCACCTCCTTCCTTGAGTGTGAGGCGATGCATCAGGAGAGGGTTTGTGGTACTGAGAAATGAGGCTGTGAGCCATCCTTAGCTGGCTAGGCAGCTAGGGACCAGAGGCAGGTTTTTAAAGAGCTGTGTGGCCTGATCGGAGCACCAGGAGGGGAGATTCCTCTGGAAAAGAAGCGCTTGCAGTGGGAGGAGCAGAGTTTGAAGAAATTTGAAAATAATCAAATCTGTGAAGGTCAAACCCACAAATGTGGAGGGCCAGCTGTATTTTTAAAGAAAATATGTAGCTGCATCTCTGTACTAAACAGTTTGCTGTTAGGGGTGTTCATTTAATATCTTCAAAAGTGGCTGAGAGGGGAGGTTTGACGTGCCCTTGTAAATCTCGTCCTCTTTCCCTTTCGTGCATACACCCTCCCTTGCCCAAGACATCTGCAAAGGTGGATAGTACCAAACCTTCCAAATTGCAGCTGTGTGCTCTCTTTTTCTCCCCAGTGACAGGCAAGCTGCAGAGGAGCCATGCATTACAGCAGAAGGCGTAGCAGAAGAAGCTCCTGTAAGTCCCATTTTGCTGAATATGTAACTGTCCTTGATGTCAAATGCTGGGATTTTCTTGGACCGTTAATACCAGTATGACTACTCATTATGCTGGCATTTGTACCAGACTGGAGTGGTAATCATATGGCCTGTGGAGAGGTCAAGCATGGCCCTTGGCACTCCACTGCCCACCTGTCAAAAACAGTAGAGTAATTCTCCCTTATCCACAGGGGATGTGTTCCAAGACTCTCTGTGGATACCTGAAATTGCAAATAGTTCTGAATCCTCTAGTCTTACAGGGACTGTAGAGAGGCTTCATACTATATGGTATCATGAAGCCTCTCTGTGGTCCCTGCAAAATCAGAAATGGCTCTGGTGTCACTGGATGTAGCCCTCTAGTTTCATAAGGCTTGATACCATCGGATAGTATTGGTCACTGCAAAGCTAGAGGGCTTCATCTAGTGATGCCAGAACCATTTTGTGTGGTGTGTGAGCAAGTTGCTTGGGTGCCATCACCTGCACACTGGTATTTTCCATTTAACATTTTCAGACTGCAGGTAACTGAAACCACAGAAAGTGCTACTGCTAATAAGGGGGAATTACTGTACTAAGCTGTGAGGGAGGCTTAAAATGGTGTTTCCAGGACCCCAACAGCCAGAAAGAGTGATGCAGCAAAATGGCGCTGTAGCATTGTGCCGTGGCCCTCTGAAGTACCAAAAGTCAGATGGCATGAGCCTCCAGGCTTTAGAGGTGCCCACCTGTGATTTAGACAGTTGTATAAGGAGGCTTCCAATACCCTCTTAGGCGCTCCGTTCCCCCATTTACTGTAGCACAGTGCTGTACTGGCCCAGGTTTGCAACCACCCCACCACCACAACTAGAATGGTGGCTAGAATAGTCTGTGACTCTACCAGCCACACCAGCTGCTATTCCTTTAAAATGAATACTAGCTGCTATTCCTTTGTCCACATAAGCACACTGATGGAGCTTTACCTTCCATTAGTGTTAAACAGGATCTCACCAAGAGATTTTCAAAATTTCAAGGAGCAGGGCCCAAAACAATGCATTCAAATGACAGGAAAGAAGGATTTAAACAAGTTCCTTAGCAAGAACTTCCTAAAGGTATTAGCTGTTTGACTGTGGAACAGACTGCTGGTGCAATCTCTTCTCTTCATGAGAAGCTTTGCAGCAAAAGCTTGAAAGACCTGTCTGTCAAGGGTGCCTTACTGATGGATTTCCTGCATCAGCAGAGGGTTAACACTAGATGATCTTTGGTCCTTTCCAACTTTGTAGTTTTATGGAATGGAGCCCAAATAGAGCTGTTAGTTTTTCCCTTGAATGTGATTGGTTCATGGACCAGATCAAGTTTCTTCCACGGGCCAGCGACCCTACACAAATATAGATAGCACTATGGTTCCTTTTCATCTGCCATGGCTGCATCCTGTGAAATCTTGGAGTTTGATGAGTAACAAGAGCTCTCTGGCTTAGAATTCTAAATGCTTCTCCCTGTGTTGCAAATCCTGGGATTTGAATGTAGCCACAGCAGTTGAAGTGGAATTATAGCACTATAATTTCACTGTGTGAAAGGGCCCCTGGTTGGCTACTTCTGCTTTGGATGGATTTCTAGTACTGGCTGGCACTTTTTGGGTAAATAGCAAAGAACAGGCCCAGTTCTCTTCTTCATGCTCTTTGAAACCTAGGTCTTTGCTCTTTTCTGAATCCTCAGGATGCACAGTTAGCCCTGTGCGACAAGGGATCACCCTCAGGTGATCAGAAGGGCTTGGTTACAGCCAGTTTAGAGGGCCCGGAAAATCCAAGTGTTCAGACAGAAGTTCCAGTAACTGCAGAAGAGGCAGGACAATCTGATGCAGATGTGAACAAGCAGGATATTCTCTGCAGTCCCAAGAGAGATTCCCAATCTGAAAACAAACCCCTTCACACTGGAGAACAGCATACTCCAGAAGGTAAGTAGAGTAAGATTTCTCTATAGCTCTTTAGGAAGCATTGTTCTCATATTCAGAGATCACCTGGACCAATTTCAGATTTCTGGAACTGCTTGTATCACTCCACTGCAGCATAAGGAGACCATGTCATACAGCATGTTTTAAAGATGAACAGGTGGCTAGAGTCCTGTTTGGATATTCCCGATGAATTATGTCCCAGCTCAGAGTTATAACCTTGGGTTATGCTGGTGATTGTACTTCTTACAGGCTTATGCAAAGTTATCCAGCGCTCCCGTACGCAATATGCAAGCTGGCAGTGCAAGAGGCCAGCTTAAAGGCTGGTTATTCAGGCTTGTAGGCACAGTTTTCCCTTCTCTCTTCCCTCTTGCAGTGATTCAAAATGACCCCTGGTACACCCAAAATGGCCACCAGAACATCACCCAGATCGTTCACTCTGCATAAGTATATGGCCCTTATTCAGTGCAACTCCCTGCTTGGAGTCTATCGGCTTCAGTCATAGGCCTACATTTTTGGAAGGAATTCTCTAGTGTGCTGAACATATAACTCAAGATGTTTGGAAAGTTGGTTTACTGGTACGCTCACCCTCTTCTGTCTCTACCTTAACTTTGATTCTGGACATTGATGAATTCTTTTTATCACACCTGATGCCCAGCTGTCCTTTCTCCAGCTAACACCTATCATTCATATATCTTTGGTGCATGTAATGAGATACGAAACTCTAAATCATGCTGAGCACAGTCCAGGAAGAATTTGTCTTTTGTAAACCTTTGCTGTCGGCAGGAGGAGGAATGAGATGGCCCATGGGGAGCTGCCACTTGCTAAAGGTTGTCCCTAACATTAAACCAGACTCAAATTACAATAAATCTCCCATTGAAAATGTGACTTAATTTTCCAGGACCTCTTCTTGGTGATTTCTCCTGTGAATTGTCCAATGGCAATGGAACACCTGATTGCCAGGTATGTTTACTTGGAAGCAGTCAGTCGGGTGGCAATGTCTATAACTGTAATTGTATGCTTACATCACTGTCCTATTACTAGAATGAATTTGATGCAATATCTTCCCATTTAATTTTTAAAAAAGTGGGGATTAGGAGAGTGGGGAGGGGCAAGAATGACAAATCCCTCCCACCCTCAAACACCCTCCCAGAACAAACCCACATGATGTAAATGATGGCAAAGCTGCATTTTTCAGTTACAGCATTTACAGTCTCAAGCCATCATAGTCACTGGTTCAGGGATTCTGGAAATGGTAGTCTAAAAACGTAAATTTTCCAGGTTCTGGCCACAAATAGAAGGTAAGGCTGCATCCAGCTGCTCACCAAGCAAATGATTCGAGTCGTCTCGTGCAACAGAACCAAATAAGTGGCCAGCCCCAATCCACTTCAAAAATTCCAGAGTGCTTCGGGATCCTTAGTAAATCTGACCTGGATATTTCATTGTTCACACTCTAATCTTCAGAGCAACTATGAGTGCAGATCCATCACCATAACCAAACTTCTCTGTTCTCTGGATACAAAGCCAACCCTGTATCTTTCTTACTTATGTGGATTCTCCTTGGTGATGTGCACCAGTGTATGTCCTTGCACAGTACTTCTTTCCAGGCTGCTCAGTAAGAGCCAGATATCTCCAATGTGCAGCTGTACCCAACCCCAGACCTATGGACAGGGAGGATGGAGCAAGCTTGTTTTCTGGTGCTCCAGAGACTAGGAGCAAAGACTTCAAACTATAGGAAAAGAGATTCTACCTAAGCATTAGGAAGAACTTCCTGATGGTAAGTTCTTCTGGTAAGCTGCCTGGGAGTGTGGTAGAGTCTCCTTCTTTGAAGGTTTTTCAACAGAGGCTGGAAGACCTTCTTCCAGAAATGCTTTGATTGTGTCTTCCTGCATGGCAGAAGGGGGTTGAACTGGATGGCCCTTGGGGTCTCTTCCAGCTCCATGATTCTATGTCATGGAAAGAGCTGCTTTCTGCCAGTGCTCGGCTATCTGTCTTCCCCATCCCAGACTTCTGCGTAGTTACAGTGACAGAACTTTACACTCAATCCACTTCAAACAGGTTCTCACCCTCAGAGCTTCATCACTGTAAGGGAAAATTTCATGAGGAAAAAGGCCAAGCCAGCTCGCTGGCCCAGAGAAGCTTGCATTCTGAATGTAGCCATATGGAAAGAAAGGGAGAGAAGGATGTGCAAGAACATGTAATCTGCAATGAAATTAACCTGTAGACACCACAGCAGAGGTGGATTGCGTGGAGGTGAAAGAAGGAAGAAGAGTTTCAACAGAGAGGATGCATTTTCCTCTCAGCTATGCTACTCACCCCACCCCATGCTTCCAGAACAAAACACTTTCTGTTAGCCATGACGGCTAGCCCAAAGTGTGGATAAATGAGGGAATAACAGCTCTCAGAATCCCAGCCAGTGGCCATGTTCACTGGCCATTCTCCAGATGGCATCTAAAAAACAGTCATTTTTCCATGCTTGATACCTAGAGCACAAATTTAACCGCCCAGCTCATCTGCAAGTCCTAACTAGGGCAGACTTATTCCATCCATTTACTGCATGGTAAGTCAGCACCTTTGTCAGTGGGTCTGCTCCAGCTGGGAGTTGCAGTTGCCAAAGACTGCAGCTCACGTGGAAAGGATGGACAGGCTTGAGAATGAGTTAGAACAATACAGGGGAAAGCACACTCTTTATTCAGCTAAGATTAATGTTTATAAGAATCAGTGTTGTAATACTCCTCCCAGGGAGTACGGGAACTCACATGTTGCTTAAGTCTGGGAAGATCTTGGCTCTCCATGAAGCACCTCATTGCACAACCAGTTGGGTAGGTTCGGGGAGCTGGGTTGATCCTCCCTGAGGCAAGGCTGTTAAGCCAGAAGGCTCTGGAGTGAATTCTATTAAACCATTCCAAATGTAGATGCACAGACACTTGGTGAGGAAGGCACATTTTTAAAGGGCTAGCGTCTGTTCAAGCAACCCAGGAATACACAATCATTCCTGAAAAATGGCCTTCCAACCTCTGTTTAAAGACCTCCAAAGGAGGAGACACCACCACCCTTTGATGCAGCCCATTCCACTCTCAGACACTTTGCTGTGAATAAGTTTTTCCTAATGTTTAGGTGGAATTTTTTCCTTGTAATAGGAATTCATTAATTCATGCCCTAGTCTCTGCAGCAGCAGAAACAAAGCTCCAAATGCTACGTGATACCCCTTCATGTATTTAAATATAGCTGTACCACCTCCATTTTCTCTTCTCCAAGTTAAACATACCCAGCTTATAAGTCAGGGGCAGGCTTGGTTTCCTGTGAAGCCTGACTCCAAAATTAGTGCCTGTTAGTGTAGACAGTTGAAATCTTTGTTCTGTTGATTGAGCTAATAATGTGTTGATGAAGAAGTTGTAATCATTTCAGTAGAACTGAATTGATTCTAGCTCATCTAATAATGTTCTTATGAAGATAATGCCTAGAAAGCAAGCAGGGCTGTGGCTTGGAGAACCAAAGTGGCATTTGAGAAGCCAAGCTTATTGAAGTAAGGAAGGCGGTGGCTCATCATCTGGAAGCTCTTCGTGAAACTCTGTGTCAAAGTCTTCAACAGTCATATAGTTTGAATGAGGTCGAGCTTTCCTTCCTCCCACAAAGCCTTTGATAATGCTCCCCATGACATTCTTGAAAAGAAGCTGGTAAAATGCAGGCTGGACAGTGCTACTGTTAGGTGGATTTGCATTTGATTGACCAACGGAACCCAAAGGGTCCTCATCAATGGATGCTTTTCATCCTGGAGAGAAGCGACTAGTGGGGTGCCACAGGGTTCTGTCCTGGGCCCAGGGCTATTCAACAGCTTCATCAATGACTTGGATGAAGGAATAGACGGCATGCTGATCAAATTTGCAGATGACACCAAATTGGGAGGGGCTGCTAATACACCTGAGGACAGGATCAAAATTCAAAATGACCTTAACAGATTGGAGAGCTGGGCCAAAGCTAACAAAATGAATTTCAACAGGGAGAAATGTAAGGTCCTGCACTTAGGCAGAAAAAATGGAAGGCACAAATATAGAGTGGGGGACACGTGGCTGGATAGCAGTATGTGTAAAAGGGATCTAGGAGTCTTGGTGGACCACAAGCTGCCACGGTATGATGTGGCAGCCAAGAAAGCCAACACGATTCTTGGATGCATGAATAGGAGCATGGTGTCTAGATCAAGGGAGGTAATGGTACCACTCTATTCTGCTTCGGTTAAACCTCATTTGGAATACTGTGTGCAGTTCTGAGCACCTCAGTTCAAGAAGGATATTGACAAGCTGGAACATGTCAGAGGAGGGCAACCAAAATGGTGAAGGGTCTGGAAGCCATGAAGCCCTATGAGGAGTGCCTTAGGGAGCTGGGGAGGTTTAGTCTGCAGAAGAGAAGGTTAAGAGAGGACATGATAGCCATGTTTAAATATCTGAAGGGATATCATGTCGAGGAGGGAGTGGGCTTGTTTTCTACTGCTCCAGAGACTAAGACAAAGAGCAATGGATTCAAGCTGCAGGAAAGGAGATTTCACTTAAACCTCAGGAAGAACTTCCTGATGGTCAGAGCTGTCCGGCAGTGGAAGATGCTGCCTCCATGGAGTGTGGTGGAGTCTCCTCCTTTAGAGGTTTTTAAGCAGAGGCTGGATGGCCATCTGTCAGGAGTGCTTTGATGTGTGTTCCTGCGTAGCAGGGGTTGGACTGGATGGCCCCTGGGGTCTCTTCCAACTCTAGGATTCTGTGATTCTAAAGCAAACTCAGGCATACTCAGGACACGTGTGTTTGTAATGAAGCTGTAGTCATGCATGTGATTGTAGGATTATAGTACCTCACAAGCAGAGAGCCGGCATGGTGCAGCGATCTGAGTGTTGGACTGTGTCCAGGGTTCAAATCCCTGTTCAACCATGGAAACCCACTTGGTGACCTTCAGCAAATCATACTCTCTCAGCCTCAGAGGAAGGCTAAGGTAATCTCCCTCTGAGCAAATCTTGGTGAGAAAAACCCATGACAGGGTCACCATGTGGTTGCCTTAAGTTGGAAACAACTTAAAGGTATACAACGACAACAGTAACCTCACAAGCAAGATACCTCCTGCCAAAGACTCCTGCTCATTTCAGGGAACAGGTTTGTAAGTCATGGCAAGTGAGGACGGTGTGTGCTTCAGAAATAACCAGGCAACAAATAGTCTCATTGAAAAACCCTGAAATCAAGGGGGCCGGAAACTTTGCTTCGGATTTTAATGAGTGCTGGGTTCCTTAGGAGCCTCCGTCTTTCCTGTTTACAGACTAAATGGTTTTTCTTTTGCCCAGGCTCTTAAACTTGCCTCATTTCTTCCCTACAGGCAGACCTGGAGGCCAGCCTTTTCTTCACCCCTCTCAGGAACAAAGCTGAGCAATTGGGGACAGCCGCCACATGTGACAACCTGATTGTATTCTCTCCTGTCGCCCTCCCAGAAGAGGGAAAATAAGAGGCAGGATTATTCCAGTTTGCTGGAGGTGGACTGTGCTTGAGAACAATTGCATCAGTGCACTGACTTAATGAAGGGTGTTTGTATGTCTGTTTACCTTTATGATTTCTTAGTTCCATTGTGTGGTTGTGATTTCAATGTAAGTGTGTCTCTAAGAGGTATTGGATGAGAGACCCTTGGCATGTGACGGAGAATATGTATGTAAGGATCTTCTTTTACCTGACTTTTAAACCATTCATCTCTAGTTGGATTGCCAACAATGAAATCCCTTCTCAAATCGGCTTGACTGCACCCATGGGCACAACCTTTCCAGTTTATAAAACCTGTAAATAAAAGTTCTAGCTTGTCTGTGTGAGGGTGTGAGAGAGAAAAATCTTAATTGTTTGGCAGATATTTTCTTTGAGGTTTTCAGTTGCCTTTCATACTATTAAACTGGCTTGGTATTACACTTCAATATTCAGTGGAAATATTAAAGTTACATTTAAAAAAAATGTTCCGCCTTTATATGTCTGTGGACCGTGCCTGCCTTTCAGTGTCAGCCATCTGAGGTCCTTATAAAGTCCCATGTCTGCTCCTAGGATGGAGGGATTTTAAATCACGGTGATTAAATCAGTTGCTTAAATCAGCAAGATGAAAAAGGCTGGTTTCAAGAAGGGTCCTTCCTTGCCCTTTTCATCTACTGCTCAGCATGGATGGTGTAAAGTTGCTCAGCCTCCACCTTCCCCCTAGTTAGGGGCTATTGTTAGCCCCAACAGGGAGCAAAACAGTAAAAGCTGTCACAGTTTCTGCCGTGAGGCTGATTATGGGGACCAATCAGACCAGGCATCTAAAACTGCAGGATGCTTGAAACAACTTACAAATAACTGTGAACAAAGGTCTTTGGCCAGGAAACAAATAGAGCAATACTGGCTGATCTGAGAGAGAGCAGGTGACCGGAGCCCTGTCAGAAAGCAGAAATAGTTGAAACCAGGATCCATCTGCTGTAGGGAACGTGAAGGACTTACCGGAGGCTCACTTGCAACTGACCATGTGCACGAGCTGAGTCTCTCAGCTGGCTTAGTGCCTTTTCTCCCCCTCTGAGCTCACTTTGCAAGCAGTGCGTGCACAGTTCCAAGCAAGTCTCTGTAGGCAGGAGGAACTGACGAAAGAACTTGTCCTTAATTTGGAAGCACTGAAAGACCAGCATCGGATAACGGGGCATTGAAAGGCAGGAGCTTCCTGTAGTGGCTTTTGGATTGTGCTTAATCTGCTCACCATTCTCTTTTTGGCAGAGAACAGTGGGATCTTTGGCAGTGGACCCCCTGACTGAGATCTTACATTGCCTCAGAGTAGTGTAAATATCTGCTGGTGAATTGTGCTACACTAACACTACAGAGTCCCTATAGAATCGTGGAAGCATAGAGTTGGAAGCAGCTAGCTTCTTTCTGAAGATGTCTAGAGAAGGGAGACCTCACCACCTTGACACTCTCTTAGCGTCAAGAAGTTGCTTCTAATGTTCAATCAAAATCTGTCCTCCTGTAACTAAAAACCATGAAAGTTGGTCCTACCCTCTGGGGCAGCAGAGAACAAAATTACACCCTCCTCTGTGTGACAACCCTTGAGGTATTTAAAGAGTGCAGCCATGTAGCCACTCAGTCTTCTCTCCAGCAGGCTAGTTCCCTCAACCTTTCCCCATGTGTTTTGTTCTTCATACCTCTTAATATCTTTCTTGCCCTTCTCTGATCCTGTTGCAACTTGTCTATATCCTTCTTAAAATGAAGCTCCCAGAACTGAGCACAGTATCCAGATGGGGCCTGATCAGTGCAGAATGTAGTGGGAGTGTTACTTCCCTCAACTTGGAAACTGTAAATCTGTTAATGCAGGCTAAACTATTAATTGCCTTCTTTGCTGCAGCATTACACTGTGGGCTCATGGCTGCTAAGCCAATTGTGCCCCATTCTGTAAGTGTGCATTTGGGTTTTGTGATCTAACTAAAATTCTTCATTTGTCTCTGTTGACTTTCATTCTGTTAATTCCAACCCAAATCTCTATCATGGTCCTTTTGAACTCTGGTCCTGTCTTCTGATGTGTTAGCTACCCCTCCCAGTTTTGAATGATCTACAAACTTCAAGAGCTCCCTGGCTGAGAATTCTAAATGGCAGAGCTACATCTCCCTCCTCCCAGAACTGTTGTTGTATGCCTTCAAGTCATTTCTGACTCTAAGGCAAACCTATCACAGGGTTTTCTGGGGCTGAGAGTGTGTGATATGCCCAAGGTCACCCAGTGGGTTTCCATGGCCAAGTGGGGAATCGAACCCTGTCTCCAAGGGTGTCCAGTATTCAAACCACTATCCAATGCTGGCTCCATCCTCCCCAGAAAATGAGCATATGATTCAATTAAACATTAAGTGACCGTAAGTCAGTTTACAGCACAGTAACTTCCCAGCAGGATGCCAGCCTCCATTTATAACTTGCCTTCTCTCTCCCAAACCACAGCAGCCATTGGAAATCCTGTAAAACATCATCTCAACTCCTCTTTCCAAATATTTCTGCCTTCATTGCCCACACCTCTTCAAAAATAATAAGAACCAGAAACCTGCTTGAAAAAAAATTAATGAAAGCTGTGTGGGGAAGAAGCCAAAGTCCTGCTTATAACCATATGTTGTTGTTTTGTGCCTTCAAGTTGACTGAATTCTGGCAACTCCCACCACAGGGTATTCTCAGCAAGATATCTTTCAGAGGAGGCTTGCCACCATTGCTTTCCTCTTGAGGCTGAGACAATGTGACTTGCCCAAGGTCACCCAGTGGGATTCCATGGTTGAACTGCGATTTGAACCTGGTCCTCTTAGAGTCCTAGTTGTTCAAACCACTGCATCAACACTGGCTCTCTCATAATGTGTATTTACATAAGATGACACCTAGCCTTAGTTGAGCAGTTCTACATTTTATTGTTAATCTGCCCTATAAAATTAACTCTGTGACATCTCTTTTATACTTAAAAAAAAGCTCATATTTTAACACACAGGCCCAAAATGCTATTGCTTCCTCCTAACTAGAGTAGAGCCATTGAATCAATTGACTCACCTCGACCAACTGGATTCAATGGTTCTAATTCTAGCCGGGACTCACCAATAGGTCTGCAGCCCGAGGGTGCTCAGCTGCAGCGGGCCAAAGGCTGGGCTAGATCATGGCAGGCGTGACGCTGCTGAGGGTGATGTCGCCCCCAATGCACAGTTTGGTGATCTGGTTCAGCTCTTTGATGCGGTGGTTGTACTGCATCAGGTGCCCATCATTGACAGCTATCTTCAAATGATCCGCTTCAACCAAGATCTGGATCTGCAAAAGGACAGACAATTATTTTGCCAACAAGCACAAGCACCTTTCCCTCTTCAGAAGAAATGTGAATACAGATGGCTTGATTCACAAATATTTCACATGCTATCCCTTTAGCTTTGAGGTGAAACTCTCCAGATGTTGGACTGCAATTCCCATCAGCCATAGGCATGTAGCTAATGATGAGGAATGCTGGGAACTGAAGTTCACGTATGTGGTGCCTTCTGCTGGAATAATTTCCAACAGGATAGCAGCCAGCTCTGTCAACCTTTTGCAGGAAAGAAATGGATTATCAGGATTACCACATTTCTATTATGGCAAAAGCTTTCAGCGACTAAAGCCCATTTAATCTTTCATGCTAAAAGAGGTTTGAAAAGTTAGTTTTTTGGATTACAGTTCCCCAGAAACTTCCAGCCAGCTGGAAAGTCTAGGGGCTGTGGTCCAGTTTGGGGGCTTGTAATCCAAAAAAATAACATTTCAACGCCCTGAATGTGAAGCACTTCAGTGCTAAGAAGCTAATGCTGTCCCCAGTTACTACTATGATGACTCAGTTACTGTCTATTAAGATGTAACTGAATTGCCACAGACAAATGGAAATATCAGCCAGAATTAAGTTTATGAAACATTTACGGGTAATTAAATCTAGGTAAATATTCCATATTCACAATCACTACTTAATCACGATTGTTAACACTATCAATATGAATGTAACTCACACCCCTACAGTTCATCAGCTGCATGGGGGGGAGGAGATCCATTCTGCCAGGCATTAGAGCACACGTGAACGACATTTCCATCAGGTTTGGAGTGGAAGTAGGGGGTCAGGCCAAGATAATTCACATAACTTCTTGTTATGAAGCAGCTGTCATGTACAAGGTAACTCCAGTCTCAGAGATCTCGCTTAGAAGGTTGCAAAAACTTTATTCAGGACACTTTAGAGTAACAGCAGCACATTCTGGCAGCTGCCAAGACTAGAAAACTACTGGATTTTCAGTGCCTTATAAGCTGTAACATTACAAATTTGCATGGCCAAGAATCCTATTCCACAGCTAATGAAAACGACTCCTTGCCAAGTTTTCGTCCCACTTGTAAACCGCATACCCTTGCAGCTGTCTTGGTTCTCTCCTATCAAAGTTTGGTTAAAACAACATCCCCTTGTTTCCAGCACAGTTTCTCACTCAGTTCCACCATCCCCTCCCAGCCTGTGTTTCAGTCATCAGAGCCCTGCATGGCATTACGTAACATCTTGCATGACGGGGATGGCAAAGCCAACCCGACAGTCGCTGATACAGGATTCTGGCCAATATTTCCATTTACCTGCAACTATTATCCTTTTTCCCCTGTTGAACAATCACATACTTCTAAGAACCGAAGGGTACAAGCTATGAGTTGGATAAACGGGGAACTAGCTACCTGAGATATCATGAGATGACGTGACTCGCTGGAAGAGATGATAGTGCTTAGTAAACTGGAAAGCGGTAGGAAAGGAGGAAGACCACATTACAGGTGGATGGATACAATAGGGAAAGCCGTGGGAGCCCCGACCAGGTCGGTCTATTGACGACTGGAGATCTTGCGTTTCACACACAGGGTTGCCATAAGGCAACGTTGACTTGATGGCCGATGCCACACTGGGTACTTACGATGAAGGTGTATTCTGGGTCGTTGAGAGGAGGAATCGACACAACTTGGGTTTCTCTCATCACTGCCCAGAGACAGGCAGGAAAAACAAAAGGGTTTGCAACCACTGACGACAAAACTCAGGCCATTTCCGCACTGCACCGTTATAGTGCTACTATTCCACTTTCAACATCCTGTGGAATTCTGGGCTTTGTAGTCTACTGAGGCCCGAGAGCTCTCTGGCTGAGAGTCCCCCTCCCCTCAACTGCAAACCTCAGGATTCCACAGGATGTTGAAAGTGGAATAACAGCACGATAACGGTGCAGTGCGGAAATGGCCTAAGTTGACTCCTCCCCACTTGGCCATCTCAGAGACCTAGCGAAGCCTGCATTACAGAGACTCGAGTTTGGAAATTAAAAAGCAAACAATGAGGCAAGGGTGGGGAAAGATGCCCGCCCGAGGTTAAAAGGAACAGAGTTCCCATTTTTACCTTGAACGGTTTGCCAGGCTCAAAAGGAAACCTGGGGGCTGTTCGGTCTTCCTTCCCCCAGGTGTTGTTCAGCAGGGTGTTGCACACGATAACTTTCCGATTGTCCTCGTTAAACCGGGGGTTGAAATGGAAGGCGATGTCGTTTCCTTTCTTCAGATCCACCTGAAACCTGCAACAAGCAAGGAGACACGACGTGTGGCCACCCGGGTCTTTCTGAGGACGTTAGCCATGAAAAAGAAGGAGGTAACATGATGCAGTGGAAGCTTTCAGAGCCTCGTTGTGCAAACTACGGTTTTGACATCGCCATCATTCCTGTTTTGCGGTTCCAGAAGGAAACTGAATGATTTAAGGCTTTTTAAAAGCGGCCTAGAAATAAATTCAGTTCTACAGGCTCACTATGAAATGGACATTTTTTTTTCCAGATCTGGATAAGCATCCTTGTAGGGGTTTTGTTTTTTAATTCTACCAGACTTGGGCCATTTCCGCACTAGCCTGTTATAGCGCGATGATTCCACTTTCGACATCCTCTGGAATCCTGGGGTTTGCAGTTTCGGGAGGGGCCGGCCGGCCCCTCCCGAAACTGCAAACCCCAGGATTCCAGAGGATGTCGAAAGTGGAATCATCGCGCTATAACAAGCTAGTGCGGAAATGGCCCTAGAAGGAAGACAGGAAAGTAGTAAAAACCTTGCAACCTTGCAATCTTATTCTAGTTCCACTCAGCCCGCCTGGTGTATAAAGCAAATCTTTGAAACTTCCAGAAATGACAAATCTCTTTGAAAAAAACAAGATGAAAGGGGCCCTTCGTATCTCGTTTTGCTCTGCAAAAAGCCCAAAAGGGATGGTTTACAAACTCAGCCACGGTGTTCTCTCTAGGAGGGACTGGTGTGGTTCACAGTAAGTCCTGGAGCCAAAAATCAGAAAATCCTCCGCCGCCCGTAGGGCTTGACCATTTCTGTTCTCCAAAGTTTCAATCTGAGATGAAACCCTCCAACAGGAACACCTTCTGAATTCTTTCATATTTCTCTCCACAGTCATAAGATCTAGAATCTTGCTTTCAAGTCAACTGAATGTTTAGAATTTCAGTTCAGCGGTGGGTGCAGTTTGCTATGTCCTTGCTGGATATTTCAGCTATGAATCTTCTAGTCTGGACACAGAAACTTGACTCAAATGCAAAATACACCTAAGAAGTACACCCTGATTCCTTTAATGGTGGCCAAAACCTGGCACGGATTCACCTGCCCCACTGACATGAGACCAATTTAATAAACTGATAAATAGCGCACTCTTCCTCATAACTTTTCAGAGCAGTTAACGGTCTTAACATAAATGCAGATGGGCTTGGAGTCTATCATTTAGTCCTGACTAGAGTTTACCCACTGAAGCAATTACTGAATGGTAGGATAGGTAAATCTCACTGTTTCTGTGGTTCTACGTTGCAGGATTTCGGCCGTAGGTAAAATCACAAATACCTAAATTGACCAATTTATTAAATGACTGAATAAATAAATAAATATGTAAATAAATAAATAAAATTTATATATATAAATAAAAACAATTCCTTGCAACAAAGAAAAGATTGAGTCCACCTCCCATCCCTTCCTCTGTCCTTTACTTGTTTGGTCTTGAATTCACTGTTCCAACAATGGTTATTAACAAGCGAGGCACGAGTCCTGCCGAAAGGGGTACATCACAAGGAACTTTCTGGAAAAGAGCACAGATGGATTTGTACAAGCTATAAAAAAAATTTTTTTTGGCTGCATTTTTATATATGGATATATATTTAAAATATATCCAAGTGTACATCAGCATGGGACGGTTTCATTTTTTTACAAACATTCCCAATTTGAAATATACAAATAATTTCCCCTTTCCCTCTCCCCTGCCTAGCTTCCATTTTATTGGTTTTCACTTGGATTTATAACTTATATCAAATATCATTTCCATTTTTGTGCAAAACATATGCTTGCTGAAGTTACTAAGTATAATATCGATTTAGATTTTTTTTAACTTATCCGTCATATTTAACAAATATAACTCCGGCTTCAATTCAAATTTAATAAGAAGGATTTTAGATATTATCACATGTATCTGTTTCTAGTATTTTTTTTTTTTTTTGCTTCAGAGCATAGCCACCACATGTGAAAAGTCTCCCTTTTTTCTTTCCATTTCCAACAGAATCCTTCTCCCTTTTTATAGATTTGTTAAAAATGAAATGGAACAAAACTCAGAGCCAGACCCAAATGATCTGGCCAGTTTGCTTGAATTTCAGCATGATGTTCAACACTGTAATTATTTTGGGCCTCCCATGCTCCCCTACTCATCCATTCCTCTCCTTCCAAGGCATGTTTCTGCCCTCTTGTCACTGAGCCCTGTGTGAGCTTTTTCTTTAACTGCCTTGACGTCTCTGACCTCTCCTGGCCTCTTTCACACTGATTTGCACCCAGTTTACACCTACATCACACAGCGGTTGGCACCCTGTTTGTGATGCAGGCGAACACGAATCCGCTTTACACCTCTGTATGCCGTTTTTGGAGAGGTTGGGGTTCTCTGCTCCTCTAGACAACAACTAAAGCCCTACTCTCTGGATTCATGGTTTTGCTGCAATAGCCCCTCTGAATGGCCATCCCGTGGCTGGTGGAGACAGGGGGGATCAGAAATGCACAGCCAGAAACAGACTGAGGATATCTGTGACGAGCCCTTCCTTCTCCTGAGTTAGTGACCGTTCCCAAAGGGTGCTCACCCATGGCTGCTTTTCATCCTGGAGAGAAGTGACCAGCGGGGTGCCACAGGGTTCTGTCCTGGGCCCGGTGCTGTTCAATATCTTCATCAACGACTTGGATGAAGGAATAGAGGGCATGCTCCTCAAATTTGCAGATGACACCAAATTGGGAGGGGTTGCTGATACGCCAGAGGACAGGATCAACATTCAAAATGACCTGGACAGACTGGGGAGCTGGGCCAAGGCTAACAAAATGAAATTCAACAGAGAGAAGTGTAAGGTCCTACACTTGGGTAGAAAAAATGGAATGCAGAAATATAGGATGGGGGACACGTGGCTGGATGGCAGTACGTGTGAAAGGGATCTAGGAGTCTTAATAGACCACAAGCTGAACAGGAGTCAGCAGTGTGATGCGGCAGCCAAGAAAGCCAATGCAATTCTCGGCTGCATCAATAGATGTCTAGATAGGTGTCTAGATCGAGGGAGGTACTGGTACCACTCTACTCTGCTTTGGTTAGACCGCATCTTGAATCCTGTGTCCAGTTCTGGGCACCCCAATTCAAGAAGGACATGGTCAAGCTGGAGCAGGTCCAGAGGAGGGCGACCAAAATGGTGAAGGGCCTGGAAGCCAAGCCCTATGAGGATAGACTTAGAGAGCTGGGGATGTTCAGTCTGCAGAAGAGAAGGTTAAGAGGGGACATGATAGCCATGTTTAAATATTTGAAGGGATGCCATGTAGAGGAGGGAGTGGGCTTGTTTTCTGCTGCTCCAGAGACCAGGACAAGGAGCAATGGATTCAAGCTGCAGGAAAGGAGATTCCACCTGAACCTCAGGAAGAACTTCCTGACGGTCAGGGCTGTCCGGCAGTGGAAGAGGCTGCCTCGGAGTGTGGTTGAGTCTCCTTCCTTGGAGGTTTTTAAGCAGAGGCTGGATGGCCATCTGTCGGGAGTGCTTTGAGGGTGTTCCTGCATGGCAGGGGGCTGGACTGGATGGCCCCTGGGGTCTCTTCCAACTCTACATTTCTGTGATTCTATGATTCTAGTGGGGTAGCTACCCAAGCTGAAAAGGCACCCTGTCTTTAACCACACAGCTCTGCCTCCCCACCTTATAACACCACCTTTGAGTAAAAGGGTGGAGTTTTTAACATGTATTTAGACCCACTTAATAATTTTATGGTAGTGCGTTTTCTGTGTTACTATATAGGCTGTATACAACTTAGCTGAGTCAGTGTTTACAAAGATCAGCTAACCTTTATTAAGATAACAATTAGAATAAAGTAGCATGGTAGACTTCAAATACCGGCTAAGGTTGATACCTTTCCTCGGTGCACTTTTTAGACAATACGACAGGTGACTCCCTGCTCAGAAACGGTTCGGTCATGTCTTTAGACTTTCGTCTAAGGCACAGATATAATGTAACTGCCTTTTGGCTAAACTCCCAACAAAGGCTTAACCCTCCAATCGAGGTCACACTCTCTGGCCCGATTCCGCCAGGGTTCAATCACTCTTCTGCCTCTCGCTAGGCTTCCACCGAGAACTAAACCTCCCCAAACGGTCACACCCGGCTAAGGGGTTTGACTCCCCAGCTCCTTGCTAGGCACTCGCTGAAGGAATCCCAGTACCCACGGGTGCTTGGCTTTTGACAACTTCTTCTTCAGCCTCGAGCCCCTCCCGCACACTACCGGGCTGGGTTTCTCTCCTGAGGAGCTATTCAGGTTGCCAAGCAACCTGATTCCAGGCTGCGCTGGCACTTCAGATAGCCCCGTCCCTGGAACTTCATCACAGCATCATCCACCAAGATCTCCGGAGGACTCTGGTGGACCTTGGTGGATGACGTCATCACTCTGCACCTGACTATGGAGGAGACAGCCAGGTGCTTCTGTGACCCCCGTGTTCGTCACCAGCCACAGAATGGCCCTTCAGGTGAGCTATCACAGCCAAACTGTGCGTCGTGAGAGTGGCGAGTGGGGACCTGTAGAGGAGCACCACCTGCAAAACTCTTATACTATGCTGGAACATATAAGATCTTGGCTCCTCTGCAGTGGGATATTTTTTGCTTAGGTTATATACGACTGAATTGCATTTTTAATTGTCAATGCATGTCAGGAAACCACGGCTGGGATCCAGAATGTAATATTGTACTTGGGAGTGACATGATGATTGTGCATTAGTGAATGGCAAGACTGAGCAACTGAAGGTGCAAGCAAATGTAAAACGCACATTTGCAATGTGCAATGCACAATGACACCACGTGCCCAGTGCCCGTCTAAGGCCATTTGCGCATGACGTCACTGTCCCAGGATGGGGACGCGTTGCTGCCGGTCCGCAAGTCCACCCGTCGCAATTGCGCGATATTCCGCTAACAGAAAAAAAATCTTGTTAATGGCCTGGGATTGTGCGACGCCCCCCTCCCCAGCAGTCACGTGGAATGGGCAGAAGTGCAATCTAGGCGCTTCCTTTCCCAGTGCACCATGAGAAAGAGGACGGCCGCACTGCGGAAGGAAGGCGCACGTCGCTTGTGCTCCCGCGTGCAGGTAGTCAACCAGGTGTGGAGGGGAGCATTCGCGTCACGCTCCCCTCCCAGCAAAGACGCTGCCAGGATCGCAACGGGACAACAACGGAGACAGGTAAGTTGTGGAAATGGCCCGAGTTCACAAACCTTGTGTCTCTGTGTGAAAATACCTGCAAATCTGTCAGGCTGGTGTAGTTAATCCAGCAGATGGCTTTTGTTCTCTGAACAAAGGATTTGTTTCTCTGTCTTTAGAATATAGAATTCTAACCTTCCCAATCAAGGAGTCAGAACTATTAAACAGCACCACAAGCGTGTGTGCATGCGCAAAGACAAATACACACTCCTTACCAATGGAGCAGAAGAACCTCCGGATGGAGTAGAAGCCCCAAATCCTGGTCCACCCTGTGGGGCACTTGGCTGTGCTCCACTACCACTCGGTGGCTGCCCAGGGGCAGGATACATTCCTGATGAACCGGGTGGGACAACTCCTGGCGCACTGGGAAATGCACCCGGTGCTGGAGGGCCCCCGGGATAATTGCCAGGTCCTGGCTGGGCTCCGGGGTAAGCACCCGGTGCTCCTGGATATCCCGCTGGCGCACCTGGGTATGCACCTGGGGCTCCTGGATACACGCCTGGTGCTCCTGGATATGGCCCAGGAAATCCCCCCGGATATGCAGCCGGCTGATTCCCCCAAGGAGAAGGTTGTGCATTCGGGTTGGGATTGTTGGACCCTGACAGGGCATCGGACAGCTGTGGGAGCAGCAAAACGATATCAGTCAGTGGCAGGCATTTGCAAACGAAAACATCTGCAAGCTAAAAAAAATCATCATCATCATTATCGTCAACTTATTAATAATAATAATAATAATAATAATAATAATAATAATAATAATAATTTATATCCCATCTTTCTCCCAATAATGGGACTGTGAAGTGGCTAGCGGCATTAAAACAAGACACATTAAAAATAACACAAAACATTCATAAAGGTGTAAATATAAGATTTAGAAAACAAACTGTCTATGAGGTTAAAGCGTTACACATTTAAAAACATTAAAATATCTAAAACTTTAAAAGCCTAGACAAACCTTAAAAAGAGAACCGCACAGCATTAAAAGCCCAAACCTGGTCAACGGGTAAAAGCCTAGCGGCACAAAAGTGTTTTGAGCTGC
The DNA here is from genome assembly GCA_030412105.1 of Cyclura pinguis. Classification (NCBI taxonomy): domain Eukaryota; kingdom Metazoa; phylum Chordata; class Lepidosauria; order Squamata; family Iguanidae; genus Cyclura; species Cyclura pinguis. The sequence continues at coordinate 384,231,959 of CM059599.1, forward strand.
CGGAAGAAGGAAAGATGCAAAGATGGGGCCTTCCTGGACTCTCTTAAGGAGGGATTTCCAAAGTCTGAGAGCAGCCCCCAAGAAGACCCTCTACCTTGGTCCCATGAGCCTGAGAGGGTGGTGGGAGAGAGAGGCCGTTTCCGCACTAGGCTGCTATAGCGCGATGATTCCACTTTCAACATCCTCTGGAATCCTGGGGTTTGCAGTTTCGGGAGGGGCCGGCCGGCCCCTCCCGAAACTGCAAACCCCAGGATTCCAGAGGATGTTGAAAGTGGAATCATCGCGCTATAACAGGCTAGTGCGGAAAGAGAAGGGCCTCTCTAACCAGTGATGTAGACTCGAGTTGATAGATTCGGACTCAAGTTGGACTGAAGTTGCTTCAGTGACTCGACTCGGCCATAAATGATGCACGGACTCGACTCGACTCTTGTATATTTTTAATGACCGACTTGCTGCCCTTGGTTCAGTAACATAACCCGTTCGTTCAGAAACCTTACGACTTTGAACAACGGCTCCATCCCTTTTTGCCTACTGGTCACATAACAAATCCCTCTCGAGCCCAAAGTGTGGGCTCATTTCTCAGAGGGGAACAGCAAAAGGGGTAGGCAATGGGATTGAGGCAGGCTTAAGGTCTGCTCAGCAGCCTTGTCCCCACGGCGTATAGGAGGAGCCTTCTAAAACTTTTCCTCGGAACAGAAGGCAAGACTTGTCCCCAAAGCATAGGACATGTTTCTCAGAGAACCGCAAGTGTGTTAGGCTTGAGGAGGAAGGATCCTTCCTTCTACAGCTTTTGAAGCTTCAGCAATGGGGAGTAAGATAGGATCCTATTCCCCACTTCCAAACCTGCAGATGCCAAAATTGCAAACGTGGAGAGCTGACTCTGCTTAAATTGTTAAAACTGAGTTTATTTCCCTCTAGCCAATTATTCTGGAATTTCGGCTGGGGTATAAAGTTGGCTTCCGGACCTCCAACTTGACTTGAGACTTGACTTGAAAGTATCTTCAAGGACTTGTGACTCGACTTGAGACTTGCAGGTAGAGACTTGAGACTTGACTTGAGACTCAGAATAAAAGACTTAAATATATCATTGTCTCTAACTGACACAGCTGTAGAATCCCAATTGGCTGGGTTTACAGGCCGTGTATGGACATCTTTGACAGATGCCCACAGGACAGTGTACCGTGGTCCCAAGTTGGACCATGTTAGTGAATCAGCAGAAAAGAAACTATCTGACGGCTGCAATTCTAGATCGCCTACTCAGCTGCATAACTATGCAGCCAAAGGGTCCTCCACCCCGACCCACCCACTACCAGCTTAACCAGGCAGCAACTGCTGGGAGCAACAGAGGTCTGTCCTCTTGTCGATTGGCAAGTAACAGACGGATGTTTCCACCTCCCCTTCTGTGACTGATCTCCAGTGTGACAGCCGGAAGGAGGATCCCTGTCACAGTTCCCCCTCACACCAGAGATGGCTCTTGGGAGGGGATGGAAACATCAGTCAATTGCTCCCTGATTGAAAGGAGACGAGACCCCCGTCGCTCGCGGTGGATGCTCCCCAGTTAATCTCTGCATCTTCCTTATACAGTTGAATACGTAGGGATTGTGAATACTTTACAGGTGAACAGGTAGTTTTCTTTCATTTCCAAAAAAAGCAGCCTAACTACTCTAAAGGCACCAAATCCTGTCTGATCTTGGAAGCCAAGCTGGGTCAGTTCTGACTTGTGCTTGGATGGGAGACAGTCGATGTGCTGTTGGCTACATTTCTGACGAAGGAACTGGCAAAAAAAAACAAAACTCTGAGGATTTCTTGCTCGAGAAAACCTACGAAATTCATGGGGTTGCCCTAAGTTGACAGGCAACTTAAAAGCACACTCACATGCACGCGCACACACACGCACACACAGAATTTAAAGCAATTAAAAGCATGATCATTAGAAAAGGAAAGCAACCAGCAGAAACAACACCGTCCCATATTAAGGGCAGTCATGTAGGGATGTGGGGGTGGAGGAGGTGATTCGCCCCAGACGGCAAGGTTTCTGGGGCATCCCAGCCCGTAGCCACGCCCCCAGGTACCCTGGCCACGCCCCACGCCCTGCAGCCACGCCTCCATGCACAGTGGCCACGCCCCTCGTGCCATGGCCACGCCCCTCCTGCCCCCCCTCCACACATGCTAAGCTCTGCCACCGATTAAAGGGTTTTCCGAATGAGCGGTCCGTCTTCAGAGGTCTGCTGAAACAATGAAGTCTTTACCTGCCTACAGAAAAGACAGCCAGGAGATTGCCAATCTAATCTCTTTAAGTAATATCTCCTTAGGAAACATGCACTTACCGAAAATCCGTCAGACATCGTTCCTGGGGGGAAAAAAAGGAACAGATGAATACGGCACAGTACCTCTTTAGATGTCATCAGCCCAACACAGGTCTCAGTACGACCTCAAAGCAAACAAGCTAGACAGTGCGGCTTAATGGATCTCATCCGGAATTTATCGGGATGGGCATTAAGTAGTGGAAAAGACAATGTACGAAATGCACTCTGGGTCAAAACTACCTTGCAGGGCTGTTGTGAAACATTCCCTCCACGTTTGCGGCCCCACCGGCTTGGAGCAAGAGGAGATATGAATATGATAATGTCATATCAAGCTATATCCAAGCTCTCCATCTCCAGACGTACTCTGATAAGTGTTTTGCTTGGCCACTTCCGCACCAAGCTGCTATAGCGCTACGATTCCACTTTCGACATCCTATGGAATCCTGGGGTTTGCCGTTTCGGGAGGGGCCAGCAACAAAACAACAAAGCTGGCTGGTGAATTCTGGAAGTTACAGCCTAAAACTGTATAGAAAGAATAATTTTTCCACTCTCTGATCTTACTTCGAGGGCGGCAGCTAATGGCGGGTGGGGCCGGAGGTACAGCTGTGTCTGATTTGCTTTAGAGCACAGCAAGGAAACATCTGGCCTGCAGATGTCTTTGGCTTCAACTCCCATCTCCGAGCTGTCGTTAGAAGGGAACCCCAAACATTCCCAGTCCGACTCTTTGCTGGTCTAGAAATCCACCATGAAAGGATCTTTCCCAGGTGACATATCTTCTCCAACTATCCCGATTTGGCAGAAACAGCCCCGATGCATCCTCTGTCATCCCACTTTTTCAGCTGCTTTTGAAATGTCCCAGTTTCTTGCACTTCCTCCCATTTCCCCCCTTTGCCTTCAGCTTACTTCAGTCGCTGCAAACTGAGTTCAAAGGGCTTTTAAAAGCGGTTTTCACTCAATTAAGTCATAGCAGGGAGAAGAGAAGAGGTGCAAAATCTTGCCCTTCCCTGTAGACCCAGGCAAAAGCAAGCTGCTGCAGCCTCTCCCAGCTCTGGGCCTTTCTGCTCTGCACTGTTCTAGTGCTATTATTCCACTTTCAACCTCCTGTGGAATTCTGGGATTTGTAGTTTACCGAGGCCAAAGAGTTCTCTGGCTGGGAATTCTACATGTCCTTCCCTAAACTGCAAACTCCAGAATTCCACAGGATGCTGAAAGTGGAATCACGGCACTAGAACAGTGTAGGGCAGAAATGGCCTCAGTTTCTTTTCTTGTAGTTTGAACCCATTTGCCTGGGCCTGCCCACCGGGGAAGCAGGAACCAGGTTGCTCCATCTTCCAAATTATAACCCTTTAAATCAGGGCTTTCCAAACCGTGTGCCGCAACACGTTAGTGTGTCGCCTGAAGTGTGTCGGTGTGTCACCTCCAATCTTGGAAAGGTATATTATTATTATTTATAAATCATATATTTTTAAAAAATATATGAAAGGTTTTCATGAGATATGCTGTGTCCCTATACATTTTGTTATTTCTTTTTTTTTAATATATATTTTTATTAAACATTTAATTTGAAAATAAAAACCCCCCTCCCCACTTCCAAATTTACATTACCAGTTGAATCTGCTTATTTTCTCTACATACATTCATATATGCATAGTTTCTACTTAACACATGGGAAAAGCAACTGCACAGTTTCTTTTTCATTTCTTCTACCTTTAAATCTTTATCCAGCCCAGAACGGCTCTTCACTCCCTTTCAAAATTTGAATAGATTTGTTTTTCAAAGAAAATGATATTTTTTTCTATCTCTACCATATCTAAGACTTTTAACTTCCACTCTTCAATATCAATATATTTCTTTTCTTTCCAGTGTTGCCCGTATGTCAACCGTGCAGCAGTTATTAAATATAATAATATCTTCTGGTGACATCTTATTTCTCTCTGTTGCCCTAAAATATTTAGCAAGTAAAACTCCGCTTTTATTTCAAAAGGTATATTACAAATTCTTTGGATGTCATCATGTATCCCCTTCCAAAATTTTTTTGCTATCCTGCAAGTCCACCACATATTATTTCAATTTACGTATGTATCTGTATCTCTTATAAGAGGTTAGTTTAACCTCTGATTTGCTAGTAAAACTGAAATCGTGAAATGCTGCATGTCTAAAAAGTGTGTCACCAGAACAAAAAGTTTGGAAAGCTCTGCTTTAAATGTTTCATATTGCCTCATAATCTTTTCTTCTCCAAGCAAAACATATCCCGCTTCTTCAGTTGTTCCTAACAGGGCTTGGTTTCTAATAGTGTTATTAGTGAAGTCTGAGGACAAATTATGGGAGTTGTAGTTCAATAACATCTGGAAGACCACCCTGTCATCCCTGTTCCTACTTCAGAACACCAAATATTGCCAGACACTGTATTAGTACCATCATCATCATCATCATCATCATCATCATCATCATCATCATCATCCTGCTTTTCCCCAAAAAATTGGGATTCAAAGAGGCTCACCAATTAAAAGAAAACAATTCAATGAATTTAAAAGAATACAATTAAAACCATACAAAAAGTGAATATTAACCTATTTATAGTATTAACACAGTTACTCCTCAGAAAAGCTTTTGTGCAGCAGCCATTAACCATCAAAAACAGTTAACGGGTTAATATTTTTGCATTCTTTGCAGATGGGTTTGCTCTTCTTCTCCCATGGTGGCTGTATGCGTTGTTTTTTAAATATATGAATTTTAGCTGCATCTATTTGTTGCTAATGTCAATTCGATTTTATGGTTTAACAAATTTTAACAAAACTCGAAGATAGGTTTGTATACAAATCTTATAATCTGAAATCTTACAATTTTAACTCCACTTACTAGTTGTCGATTTTAAGTGTATTTCGTTGTATTTTACGGTCGATAACAACTTTTTAATAGAAGCTACTGTTGTTTCAACCGTACTTTATTGTTGTTCTCATTTGTAACTTCTGTTGGCTGTTTGCCGTAATAAATGAAATGAATGAACACCGCAGAAAAAGAATAAAATGCAATTTTAAAAGATACAAAGTTCTTAAAAACAACAGTTAAAACAATGCAGCAACCTCTAGCCCATTCCTTAAAAACTTGCTGTTTCAAAAGCCGGTCTGAGTAAAAGGGTTTTAGCCTGCTGACGGAAGGACGATAAGGAGGGACTCATCCTGCCCTCCCTGGGAAGCCAGTACCAGCACCCTGGAGCAGCCACTGAGAAGGCCCTCCTTGGCATCCTCACCAACCACGCTTGTGATGGTGGTGGGACTGATCACCTCCTGGCGATCCCAGGGCCCCGGCAGGCTCAGACGGGGAGATACGATCTGCCAGACAGCCTGGACCGGAGCCACATAGGGCTTCAGAGGTCATAACCAGCACTTCGAATCATAGAATCCTAGAGTTGGAAGAGACCCCAGGGGCCATCCAGTCCAACCCCCTGCTATGCAGGAACACCCATCAAAGCATTCCCAATTGATGGCCATCCAGCCTCTGGTTAAAAACCTCCAAAGAAGGAGACTCCACCACACTCCATGGAGGAAGCAGATTCCTCTGCCAAACAGCTCTGACCATCAGGAAGTTCTTCCTGAGGTTTAGGTGGAATCTCCATTCTTGCAGCTTGAATCCATTGCTCCTTGTCCTAGTCTCTGGAGCAGCGGAAAACAAGCCTACTCCCTCCTCAACATGACATCCCTTCAAATATTTAAACATGGCTATCATGTCCCCTCTTAACCTTCTCTTCTGCAGACTAAACATCCCCAGCTCCCTAAGCCACTCCTCATAGGGCATGGCTTCCAGACCCTTCACCATTTTGGTCACCCTTCTCTGGACACACTCCAGCTTGTCCATATCGTTCTTGAATTGGGGTCCCCAGAACTGGACACAGTATTCCAAATGAGGCCTAACCAACGCAGAATAGAGCGGTACCATTACCTCCCTCGATCTAGACACCATACTCCTGTTGATGCAACGAAGAATCACGTTGGCTTTCTTGGCTGCCGCATCACACTGCTGACTCATGTTCAGCTTGTGATCTACCAAGACGCCTAGATCCCTTTCACACGTACTGCTATCCAGCCACGTGCCTCCCCCATCCTATATTTGTGCATTTCATTTTTAGGATGGGAGACGCGTCGCTGGATTGAATTGTTCCCAGAAACAAACCGGCAGCCAGTGGAACTGTTTCAACAAGGCGGCAGTATGGGTCTCTATCATCTCCCTCAGTTGACAGCCAGGCTGCAGCTCTTTGGACCAGCTGAAGTTTCCAAACACTATAGAGAACCTAAATAGAGATCTCATTTCATCATGAAATGTGGTTTGGGTAGCAGCGCGTGGGAGAAAAGTGGGGGAAAGACAAGCTCATGGTGGGCCAGAGGAGGTGTCAAAGTGTTCTTAAAAGAACAAAATTGAAACCCATTTCACAAGAAAAGCAACTTCACTGCAACAACAATTTTCAGGCAGCACTCCCAATGTTCCGCCTGTTTATTTCCTTCTGCATTTTATACACATGGTGTTGACTCATCTTGGAATAAATGCAGGAGATTTCCCAAGAACACATTTCATGTTGCTCAACGCAAACAGAGCTGGTTTGTTGAAAGGGACCAACACACGGCACAGTATTTGAGGCCCATGCCGGGTGAAAGTCCCAAGCTCTGTACGGCAAACTTAAGACGCAACAAACAGACAGGCCCTCTTTATATTCCAAGGGATATTTTAAGTAATTGCCATAGCACTGTCTTCGGGGAAACACACACACAGTGATTGTCCACAGTTTCAGCCTAAAGTACTGTGCAAATACGAGTCATCGCTTGACACACCCATGGACTTGGCTGGGGGGTTCCAATGCTGCAGCCTTCCCTTCTCCATTAATCAGCAGAAAGTTTATTTGTCATACAATATAATCTGTTGCCATGGTAAATACCACTTTGAGTTACATATACTGAATTGTATAGAGTTTGACCTTTTTTTGAAACCCAGTCGGCCTTCCACATTTCCTTGGGTTAGGGGTGCAGGACCCTTGCAAAAGTGGAAAAATTGCAAATACAGTCCTCTCTCCATATTCACGAGGGTTCGGGGTATAGGACCCTCACAAAAGTGGAACAATTGTGAATAACTCTCCTATTCCCTGCTGGAGCTCCCCACTTCCCCTTCCGATGCAAAACAAAAAGGAACGGACGGGGGGAAGGTTCCCAAGAGCCTTCTTTTCCTTTTCCAGAGTTCCCTCTCTCTCTTCCCGTGCATTTTGCCCTAGCAAATGGACGGGAAAGGGAGGGGAGAAACTCTAGAGGAGGAAAGGAAGGCTCTTCGGAGCCTTCCTCTCCCCCTGCCATTCCCATCCGTTCTGCCTCAGTGCAAGTTCTCCACAGTGGGGCAAATGCAGGGATAGGGGAGGAGGAGCACTGGGGTGGGAGAAGTGTCACCCTAATTTCTGGGGTCCCTTGGGGGACACCTCAATGTGCTCCACATGATGGGGAATGGAAACTAGCCAGAGCATGAGCTATAAGCAATGCGAGAGGCAGGGTAACCTAGCGGGGTCTTTTACCCAGTTTCTACGGGGTCAGGCCAAGCCAAAAACCACACAAAGATGTCCAATAAATGATTTTACTGAATACAAGCCTTATGCACCAACGCACTCACGCGCCCACTCACTCAAGACCTATTAAGAAGTAAAAGAGAGAAAATTGGACAGGGGAGTATTGAGGGGGTGTAACTGGGGGTAATACTGCACCTTGTCCTGAAGTCCACGGTCTGGGAAGACAGCGGAGAAATGAGACTCAGCACGGAGAGGGCTGAGAGGATTACTCAACGGACGGAGCAACGGTCTGCTGGGAAGACCGGGGGCGATCCAAAGAAACGCTCAAAAACCGGGACTATTTGTAGGGGAAAAAGTACCTGGAGGACTAATCCTTTCCCGGGGAGAACAAGGGGTGTTGGAGCGATAACGAAGCTCCACCATGGTAATTTCCTTTGCACGATGGGATTGCAAGGTGTTGCCAAAGTCTCAGGATCTTCGGCTGTGTTTGTTTGTGGTGTGACTTCATGTAAACGGTCCTCACCTGATGGAATATTTGCTCAGCTTGGGGCAAACACACTAATCCCCTCAAGTCGGCGTCTCGGGGCTGAGGACCCTTTGTTTATTGTAGGTTTACACATCTTGAGGTCTCCTGGGGCTACGCGACTGGAGATTTTACTGGCCTGACCTGGTGTTCGGTTGTTTGACCGTGTCTGCCTACGTGCTTGTTCAGGTGACCTCTCAGGCACATGGAATTTAATATCAAAATTGTAGACCCCGGGCTAGGGTTTTTCCAGTGGAGTAACAGAAGCATGCACGCTCGCGAATAATCAAATTCGCAAATGTCAGACCCGTGAACGTGGAGGGACGACTGTATCAAAATGTGTGTGTGTGTCTTTGGAAAGGGGGCAGAGGCATGGTGGGGAGAGTGGGGCACCCAGAGTCCAAATCAGGTCAGGGAAAGGGGCTGGGTCAGCATGGCAGCCCTACACTCTCTCTCTCACGCCCATCTCCTTCCTTGGGTGCACGGTGGGATCAGGAGAGAGTCCGTGGTGCTGGAAAATCAGGCTGCAAACTGTGCTTACTGGCCAGGCAGCGGTTGGTGGAGGAGGAGGAGGAGGACCAGAAGCGAAAGTTTCAAAGAAAGGATTTTTAAGAGAGTACCGTCCTCCCTCCACATTCGCTAGGGTTAGGGGCTCAGGACCCCTGTGAAAGTGAAAAAAAATAGGAACAACTCTATGCCCTTCCAAGCCATATTTAACACACAAAAAAGTATGATCACCCAATTGAACCCACTGTGGATTCCTTTGAGGCACCAGGGTTCCTTCACAAGGCAGAAGTGGGGGGCATATGGGACTTATGGCTGCCTCCACTGCTGCCCCACATCTTTTTTTTAGTAGGGATTAACAAGCCTCATTCGCAGTTTCTCAGTCGCAGGAGGCTTGCAGTCTCTATTAAAGTTGGCGTAGGACGGCAGCAGAGCTGACTGAAAATAATCCGTGAATAATCAAATCTGCAAAAGTGAAACCCGCAAATGTGGAGGGCCGACTGTACTGTACATTTTTATTTGTATTGTTTTTTTTAAACTACCTTTTATTAGTTTTAATTGCATGTTTTAAGTTGCTTCTAATGTTATTGACAATTTACTTTTATTTTAATGTTGATGTCTGTTATATGTTTATTAACTCTACTGTGCTCATTTAAATTTGGAAGCCACTTGGAGTCCTGGTTTTGGGGAAAAGATGGGGTTTAAATCAAGTTAATGAATGAAGTTAGTAAATAATAATGGAATGAATACTGGACCAGCTCAGCCTTTGGTTTGATTTAGGGGTGCTTAGGTTATGACTATTCCAGGTCCAGAGATTTCAAGGCCAAAACTTGAGATCCCCGGGGAATCCCTTGTGATGTCACAGCGGACAGGCCTTCATGACATCACAAAGGGCAGCCTCAAACGACGTCACTAAGCACGACACAACAGGCATCAACCGCAGTTGTACAGAAGAGATTTGACAGCTGAATAACCCTGCCAGAATTTACAACAGCCGTTAAAGACCAGTCTCTTCCAGCCGGCCCACCTGAACGATTTTAAGCTGTGAATTGTAACAAAGAATTTTAAACATGTATTGTTTGTTCTTAGGTAGTTGTCTTATTTTTTTTCTTTCAAGATGATATGCATTTTAACTGCAGCTTTAATTGATGCTCTGCTTTTAACTGTTACATGTTAACCTATTGTTGTCTCCTGCCTCAATCCATGGGGAGAGGAGGGTAAGAAATAATAATAATGATAATAATAATGAAGATGATGATAATAATAATAATTACAGAGTATGCCATCATCATCATCTTCTTCATCATCATCATCATCTTATTATTATTATTGTTATTATTATTATCATTATTACAGAGTATGCCATTCAAACACTAAGTAAAAACACTAAACAAGAAAGTGTGTGTGTGTGTGTGTGTGTGTGTGTGTGCACGTGGATGTGCGTGCATTATTTAACTGCAAATAAACAGCACTTCTTACAATTTTGCTCTGGATTCCAGTAGTTAAACACTAAATACAGTGCGCCTTCCATATATCCAGGGGTTCTGTTTCAGGAACCCACGCATAAAACAAAACCCACAAATGCTCCATCTTATTATTGTCAATGGACACAACGTGTGCACACCTGCATTGACAATAATTGGACACAAGGCTTCGTGTGACCTGGCATTTATGCGTGCTGAAGTCACATCAGCAGAGGGAGCACTGTGTACATATATGTATGTATGTGTGTGTGTGTGTGTACGTATGTATATGTGTGTGTGTCTGTGTGTCTGTGTGTCTGTGTGTATCGTTGTTAACAAACAGAACTTAATGTTTCAAACAGTAAGTGAAATGTTTTGGGTTCTGCCCTCCTCAGTTGCTTAAAATAAAAGTGAACTTGTAGCGAAGGTGGCCATTTAGAGACTTCTATCAGTAACCTTCTCACGTGGACAATATATTGTCCTCTAAGCTGAGACCGTATTGTGTTTAAGTCCTGAGTCTTACGTAAAGGCGTCCCGTGCATTTTGACAGTCTGCTATTTGGTGATCCACTCTTTTGACCCTTTTAAATCACAACCAGAACCCATCCGTGATGCGCGGCGCACTCTTTCGACCACACACACACTGTGCATGGATCCCCGGCTGTCATTTAAAATGGTCAAAAGAGCAGATGGTTAAAAAGCAACCACGTGCGGCTTTTTTCCTCAGTCTAGGACCGGCACTGCAAGGTCACAAATACTGCACAGCAGACATGCTGAGGCCATTTCCACAGCAGACTGTTATAGTGCTATCATTCCACTTTCAACCTCCTGTGGAATCCTGGGGTTTGCAGTTTGGGGAGGGGCCTCAAAGGCCCCTCCCCAAACTGCAAACCCCAGGATTCCATAGGAGGTTGAAAGTGGAATGATAGCACAGCCCACTGCAGAAAGGGCCTTATTAAAAACTGTGTGCACTGCATCTCTTATACAGCACTTGCAACCACACACTGCTTTTTCTCTCAATCAACTTGGCGCCACCTTTCCGTTCGCTCTGCTTTTTGGCAATCTCTGCTTTTCGACAGTGCCGGCGTAGTGCTGCGAGGGCGGAACGTGACGCTGAAGACCAGGGTTCGATTCGCTGCTCGGCCGTGGAAACCCACGGGATGACCTTGGGCGCGTCACACGCTCTCGGCCCCAGAAGACCCTGTGATAGATTCACCTGAGGGTCTCCGTGAGTTGGAAACGGCTTGAAGACACACAACCATAACAACTGGTCCCTAATCTGTCCAAAAAAAAAAAAGTCAGGGAGTGTTGTATACTCTCCCTCCCTCTCTCTCTGTTTACTTTTGGAGATGACACTCTTGCCTTGAGATTCCTCCCTTCCCCAGAAGATCAGAGGAGATGGGCCAGGCCCTGAGATCTGGCAACCTTTGTCTAATCCAACAGGGCTTTTGTGTTTTTCTTTTTTTCTTTTTTTTATTGAAAATCTGTCTCGAAAATACCCCCCTCCCCACTTCTATGCTTAAATCTTCCAGCTGAAATTGCTTATTTCCATTCCACTACAAACCTAATTTCCGTCTTACAGAGAAAAGAACCGTTACATTATTTCTTCTTTGATTTCTTACACAGTTATATCCTGACCCAATCCAATACTCTTTTCCATTCTTTCTCAAAGTTCTGGATAGATTTATTCTCCAAAGAAAATGCTAATTTTTCCATCTCTATCACGTCCAGGACTTTTAAGTTCCATTCTTCTATATCAATCTGCTTCTTTTCTTTCCAGTGCTGCGCATATGTCAACCTTCCTGAAGTTATTAGATATAATAATATCTTCCGATGGCTTCTTATTTCCCTTTGCTGCCCTAGCATATTTAACAGATAAAGCTCCGGTTTCATTTCAAAATTCAGCTTACGGCTTTTGTGTTTTTCAAATGTTACAGCGTTGTGGAATTACTTATCGGTGTTTTGTGCACGAAGGGATGCAGCCTCCCAGCCTAACCTTAGTAAATGTTTGGCCCACAACCCTCAGGGACCTCTCCCCGTGGCTTAAAAAGAAATTTGGGGACCAATGGAAGGGCCCCCTGTACCCTGCTTGTAAAATGCTTTCCCCCAGGGAAGCTTGTGTGCGGCACCAAGTAAATCCCCTTTTATCTTGTCCAGCCACGCCAGTACGTCGCCTGAGCTAATTTTTATTGTTACTGACAACCATTCCGTCACTCTGCTGGTTTTAAAAATCTGGCGACTGTATTGTTGCCATACTTTTTTAGATGTTGATTGTTGCTGTTTAAAAATTAGAAGGTTTTTAATAGTCTGGTATTCGGACGGAATTAACTGACGCTCTTTCACTTCGCTGCGAGCCAACTTTGCAACTGAAGAGCTATGTGATCCACAAATGAACGGGCAGGTTCAGAAGCTAGCCGGAACTTCAGGATGAAATAATCAGAAAGGAATTGCCAACTAAACACCGGGGAGAACTTCCTGAGGATAAGAGTTGTCTCACAGTGGGGGGCTCTTCATTTAAAATTTTTAAACACGTTGGATCTTCATCTCTCAGGGATGTTTTCCACTTGGGTTCCTGCACTGGCTTGAGGCAGTTGGACCATATCATCTTTGGGATCCAAAGATCCCAGTGCATTCAAGTTACGAGCAAGGAGATTCTGGCTAAATGGTAGGAAGAAACTTCTAACAGTAACACACCTTCCCGCTGTCCCAATTTGGTAGGAACAGCCCCAATCAATTCTCTGTTGTCCCATCTTTTAAAATGTCCCAGTCTCTTTCTCCTCCTCCACTTTCCCCCTTTGCCCTCAGCTTGCTTCAATTGCTGCAAACCGGATTCAAACTATAAAAGCAGTTTCTGCTCAATTAACCCAGCAGTGGAGAGAAGAGGATCTTGCCCTTCCCAGTAGACGCCGGCAAAAGCAAACCGCGGCAGCCGCTCCTAGCTCGTGCATTCTTTCTCATTAATAACTTTCGCCACCTCTTCTCCATGTTACTTGGCCACGTGTCTCCCGATTTTTTTCTCTGAAATGTTGGAAGGCATGCAGTAAAAGCTACTCAGTAGTGGGACAGACTGACTCAGAAGGTGATGGATTTTCCTTTACGGGAGGTTTTAAAACAAGCATTAGATGGTCTTCTCTTGGAGGACTTTAGTAGTTAATTCCTGGACTAGCAAAGAGTTGGATCAGATGGCCCTTGGGGTCCCTTCCAACTCTTTCATTTTGATCCCTTGTCGTCAAAGAAAATCTGGGAGAAGAGTTATAAAGGAGATTCCAATAGGAAGCCAGCTTCTGCTTTCATGCTATTAAAATTAACACCAGTTTTTCTTTTGCTAGTGAATAAAACCTGAATTCAAACAGAGGCGTATCCACATCACATCATTCTATCACTTGGTATAAATTTACATGCCCTTGCTCTGTCCTACAGGATCCTGGGATTGTAGTTCTATGAGGCTTTTTCCCCCCCCATGCCAGAGAACTCTACTGCTGTTGTTCAGGGGAATGAATTCTAATAATTCTGTGAACTAATAATTCTACGATTATGCTACAATTGTGCCATGTAGTTACATCCCAGGTCTGCAGGACTGCTGACGGAACTGCCAAGCAACTCCATAGTGCTATTAGCAGTATTCATGCTAAAGGTTTACATGCAATCACCGCATCCATGCAGCTTCTACTTTAAGAAGAAGAGGGGTTGGAGTGTTGAACTACAACTCTAGAGACCAAGGTTCGATTCCCAGATTAGCCATGGAAACCCACTGGATGACCTTAGGTGCATCACATACTCTCAGCCTCAGGAAACCCCATGATAGCATCGCCTTAGGGTCGCCCTAACTGGAAACAACTTGAAGCCACACAAGTCTCACGATTCCTGCTTTTGGAAGAACATATGAGCTCAACAGGCTATAACCTGATAACCTTTAAAACAGATATATTTAATTTTCTGCAACTCTTTAGGCTTCTGGCTTCTCTCATCAGTCAGCACGACGGTCAATTAACCGTTCTTGGAGACACTTTAATCCTGAACTGAATAACAAGGATAAGCATGGGGCCCTCCGAGAGGCAGAACCTACATTACTGGTGTGTTGATTTGCATTTATCTCTGGTGAGTCACTTTCGGCCACTACCCAAAAGTTGTATTGCAGCCAGGTTGGAGGCAAGCACATCAGTCATTTCTTAGTATGGCAACTGAAAGATATAGCAAGGTCTTCACTTGAGAAGGAAGGAAGGAAGGAAGGAAGGAAGGAAGGAAGGAAGGAAGGAAGGAAGGAAGGAAGGAAGGAAGGAAGGAACTAACTAACTAACTAACTAACTAACTAACTAACTAACTAACTTACTCCATAGTGCCCAGCTGTCCTGATTTGGCCAGGACAGTCCCAATTAATCCCCTGCGATCCCATTTTTTTCAGCTGCTTTTAAAATGTCTTGGTTTCTCTCTCATCCTCTCACTTTCCAATTTGTCCTGGGTTACTTCAGTTGTTGCAAACGGGGTTCTAGTTGCAGAAGTAGTTTGCACTCAGCCAACTCTGTGGAGGGAGAGGAGAGTAACTGGCAAAACCTCGCCCTTCCCAGCCGACTCAGGCAAAAACCTCGCACGCCGGTTTTCCCTCATAAATAACTTTTGCCATCTTGACCACATTCTGATGTTGCTTGGCCACATGTGTCCCAGTTTTCACCTGTGAAATATTAGAGGGTATGTAACTTTAAGGCTCAGAGTTGCTCAGATGGAGACGAAGGGCAGAGCTTATTCAGCCAATTTTGATCTCTGTTGTTCATACCACTTGCAGAATCTAAATTTTCCAGGCAGAGAACTGAGGCTGCTCAGATTCTTCTGAGCTTTAGGGGAAAGTCTTTACCCGAAGCAATCAAATCCAAAGGCCAACCTGCTCAACCAGTGCCCTGACACAAGAGCTGCTCTAGCACCAAACATTCCATACAAATTAGTCCCCCAAATTAAGACGAAGATTGCTGCCTACTAGCCAGTTCCCAACAAGCCCAGCAGGCCTGGGTAGTTCTGGTTTTTTATTATTATCCTTATTATCATTATCATTATCATCATCATCATCATCATCATCATCATTATTATTATTATTATTATTACTATTACTATTTTCAGGCAAATCAGATGAGCTTAAACCGGAATTTTCAAACAAAACTCCAGTTTAACTACTATTTCAAATGTGCAGGCTTCTTTAAAAGAAGGGGGGGGAAAAGGGAAAAAAATGCTTCCTTGGGTCCCTGCCATACTTAAAACGTTCTTATCAGCCTTGCTGTAATCTCAGTAAGTTATTTGTGGTGTGAAGGAAAGGCACTCTGCATATGGTTGAAGGCTCTTGGTCGTTATTTGTCATCAGGTCAACTTCGTCTTACGGCCACTTCCGAGAGCCCCTGGTGCTCAGCAGCTTTTCTGAGGTCTTGCAAACCCAGGGTAACGGTGCCTTGCTTGGTTTAACCAAATCACCTGTAATGCGCTTTTCCTCCTCCTTCCACTTCACTGGACATTGTAATTCCTTCCAGTGAACAACATCAAAATGTCCACAGCGTATGCCTTATACACGAAGCAGACGAAACTGGAAACATTTCACAAAATCTGATGTGAAAGGAAGACGGGCCATTTCCGCACTGGACTGTTATAGCGCTATTATTCCACTGTCAACATCCTATGGAATCCTGGGGTTTGCAGTTTGGGGAGGGGCCTCAAGGCCCCTCCCCAAACTGCAAACCCCAGGATTCCATAGGATGTTGACAGTGGAATAATAGCGCTATAACAGTCCAGTGCGGAAATGGCAAGAGTCTCAGGATTTGAGAGCGAAGGTTCCCTCTCCACCTAGAAACAGAGTTCATCTTTCATTCATATCAGGTATCTTTTATGTTAACCCTACCCAACGGTTAATGCTTAAGAAAAATGCACAAATTCATCTGCCTACATATGCTCCTGTGAGTCACTTGCAGCACACTGATAGCGGAGTGGGGGAGTTGGCCACTTTCCTTGCCGCCTAATCGCCTGGAGGCAACGGTGATTCACCAAAGGGGATCGGACAAGTAGCTCTTTCTGAGCTGAGCTAAAAGCAAATAGAACAGAATAGAAATATGCATTCTCCCTCTAAGCAGCTCAACAGTTCCTTCAAGGGAGGTTAAAGAGTTTTGCGTGGAAGCCCAGAGCTTGGAAAATTTAGTTTTGTGGACTTCAGAAGGTTCTTTTGCACAAAACTGTAAGAGCTGGTCCTATCCTCTGAGTAGCAGAGAACAAACCTGTCCCGTCTTCTCTATGACAGCCGTTGAGGTATTTAAAGAGAGCACTCCTGTCAGTCCTCAGTCTTCTCTTCATCATGCTGATCGTGCCCAGCTCTTTCAATCTTTCCTCGTATGTTTTCTTCTCCATACCTCTTATCATCCTTGTTGCCCTTCTCCGAACCTGCCCCAACTTGTTTATATCCTTCTTAAAATGAGGCTCCCAGAACTGCATGCAGTACTCTAGATGAGGCCTGACCAGCACAGAATATAGTGGGATTATTCATTCCCTCGACTTGGAAACTTTGCTTCCATTAATTTGGGTTGAAATAGCATTTGGCTTATTTGCTGCAGCATCACACTGCCGGCTCATACTCAACTTACAATCAACAATACTTTCAAGGTCCTTATTGCATGTAGTACTGCAGAGCCATGTATCCCTCATCCCACACCTGTGCCCTTGGCTTTTGCGGCTGAAATGCAGAATTTTGCTTTCTGTCTGTATTGAACTTTATTTTATTAATTTCACTTCTAAGACTGCAGCACAGCCACAGCGAAAACCTTGCAAAAGTTGGACGCGCACACTGAGAGATGTCTTAGTTTTTATTCTAAGAGAGCTGGATACATGAATGGGCTGGAAAAAGAAGCTGGTTCTGTCTGAATAGGTTTCTTCTTTCACTGCACCTTGGAGCTGGATTACAATACTCTTTTCAAAACTAGGCCCAGGCTGGTACAGACATGCCTAGGCTATTCTCCCAGGTACAAATAATACCTTCACAGAAGAGGAATCAGGAGTCTCTTTAATGCTTTAGGTAATAACAGCTCTGGTAGGAGATCAAATATTTAGACAACAAAAGCCTAGCCTAGAGAACCAAAACAGGCATTAACCCTTTTCGGTTTCAGCACAGGTAGAGGCAAGGAGGTCAGAGGCTTGGGGATTGCAGAATTTTTGGTTAGGTCAGTTCACCCGCTCACACATAGACTGCTCTCCCTTCACTGAGGGACTGGACACTTGTGAAAGGCATTTAAGACCCACAAGGCCCAGGATTCTGGGTAACTGCACCCACGGGCAGTTGCTGTGAGTCTTCAAGTGCTGAATATTTAGAGCCCCTAAAGATCAAGGGATACACAACCATGCAGTTTATGAGAATGTTTCTGGGCACACGCGGAGGAACCTTCCTTCTTTTGTTGCTGTTGTGTGACTTCAAGTCATTTCTCACTTACGGAGACCATAAGGCAAACCTATCACGGGATTTGCCGGGGCTGAGAGCGTGTGATACGCCCAAAATGTCCAGAGCGTATGCCTTATACATGAAGCAGAAAACTGGAAACATTTCACAAAATCTGATGTGAAAGGAAGACAGAGGCCATTTCCGCACTAGACTGTCATAGCGCTATTATTCCACGGAGACCCCTGCTCCCACACCAGACTGGGTTTCCACGGCCGAGCGGGAAACCGAACCCTGCTCTCCGGGGTCGTAGGCCAATCTCAAATCACTAGAGCGAGCTGCCCCATTCCTTTGTTTGATGGGGTACTCCCGCATGGCGAGGGCTTGGGTTCGACAGCCCTTGTGGTCTCGTCCAACTCTACGATTCCGTTATTCTTTTAGTGCCTCTCAAATTAGACGAGGAACCCACCTCCACACGGAGACCCCTGCTCCCGCACCAGACTCCTTCGGCTGGAGGATCTGGGGAGTTTTTGTTGGAAAAAGGCCTCTCCTGGCGCTAAAATGACGGGGGTGCAGGGTGACCAAAGACGATCCTCCCCGAACCATCTGCGTCCAAGGATTGCACCTGAAGACCTCCTGAAAGCCAAGCGTGCGCCCTGCTCCTGAACTCTTACCGTTCCTCCCCGGCTGGTTTTCCGGCCGAGCCGGAGGGACTCCCAACCAAACAATGTAGGGAGGGCCCCACGCCTACAAGGCAGAAATAACAAAAGGGGCAGCAAGGGAATTCAGCCCCACCTATTTCCAAGCAACAGTGAAAACCGCAAGGGGCCTTTTGCTTTACCTGCTGCCATCTTTTCAAAGGGAGGGATGTCTACCTTGCCTGAAGGGATGGGTCGCCTGCACGCAGCTGGCAGCCCAAACGGGAACCGTACAACGGCAAAGAGGCAGGAACAATGAACCAGGAAGTCCCCGGTTCAAATCCCACCTTCGCCAAGCCTTAGGCGAGGTGCAACCCGTCGGCCTCAAAGCCCACCTCTGCGGTACTAAGAACCCCTGCGGTCGCGTAATGTGGAACGCCTTGCACACCGCGGTCTACGTCAGGTGGGGAAATACCACTGATCATGCTGCAGAAAGGGCCTAAATACCCTAAAGTCCCCTGATCCCAGCTGATCTTGGAAGCTAAGCAGGGCCGGCCCTGGTTAGTCCTTGGACGGGAGACAACCAACACACGCCAGGTGCTGGAGGCTACATTTCAGAGGAAGGAACGGGCAAAACCACCTCTGAGCAGTCCTCGCCTGTGAAACGCACGGGGTTGCCGTCCGTCGACCGACGACTTAAGGACATAGGCATATTACGCACGCGAGACGGTGAGGGCGGATGGGTTGTCTTAACAAAATCCGGAAAGCCACATCACCCTCACTCTTGGTCTACAGCATACCCTCCAAAATTTCACAAACGAAAACCCGCGCACGTGCGGCCAAGCGACATCAGAGTGCGGTCAGGACGGCGGAAGGTATACAGGAGGGCGAAGACAGAAGCGAGGAAAGGGTGCAGCAGTGTGTTTTTGCCTGAGCCTTCTGGGAAGGGCAAGATTCGGCACCCTCGTCTCCCTTCTACCGAGTTAACTGAATGCAAAGTGCTTTTGCACTTTGAACTCAGGGGCTTTTCGCACTGGACTGTTATAGCGCTATGATTCCGCTTGCAACATCCTATGGAATCCTGGGGTTTGCAGTTTCGGGAGGGGCCGGCTGGCCCCTCCCGAAACTGCAAACCCCAGGATTCCATAGGATGTTGCAAGCGGAATCATAGCGCTATAACAGTCCAGTGCAGAAATGGCCTCAGTTTGTAGCAACTGAATTAAACTGAAGACAAAGCGGGGAAGTGGGAGGAGAGGGAGGAACTGGAATATCTTAACATAGGATCACTCGGGACTGTCCCTGCTAAACCAGGACAGGTGGAGGGTACCACAGATTGCCAAAAAGAATGAACAGGAACACATCGGGCTTCCTGGGACCGATATAGGGACAGACGACCCATGATGCTCTTTCCAAAGTCTTGGCAGATTTTGGAAAAGTGCCTTATAAAACAAAAAATTTTTTTAAAAAAAAAAACAACAGCAATTTGTCGCTCACTGAAACATTTTAAAAAGCGACTCATGACTTGTGTATGACCGGTTGTGTTTCTAATCCCCCCCTTTTTTTTTTGCTACATCTTGAACGATCCCTGTTGACATGCCTCTTGAAATGCCTCTGCAAAGTTCCCCTTAAAAGTCACTTTAAAAAGTAAAGTTGCATCAATAAAGTCATGTTAATGGCAGTTTCCCCCCTCCAAGAAAATAACTTTGTTCCTGCTCGTTTTCTTACTTTTGAAATGTAACCTGTTGCAATTAAAAAAAAAATTAAAAAACGGAGAAAATAAAGTTACATCCGTAAGCTATTATTATACCAGTTACATTACTTAGCTCCCACTGATTCTCTTACTTTTAAAATTTGAATTCATTAGGCCCATTATGAACAACAACTACAACCTGGAATCATTTGCAGAACGTAAAATCATACAGTTGCATGTTACCCCTAGGATCATCTAGTCTAACCCCCTGCCATGGTTGGAAAAGTTACTTTTTTGGATGATAGTTCTAGGAATCATACAGTAGCCTTGCTGGCTGGGGTACTGTGGACCTTGTTTTGGCAAACGATTTCCTTTTCTGGTTTTATTTACATGTAGGTTGTATTTATATTATCTGTTTTTATCTTCTTCTTTTTTTGGAATATTTTTATTGATAGTTTAATTTCAAAAATAACCCCCCCACACACACTTCCAAGTTTGAATCTTCCAGTTGAATCTGCTTATTTCCATTACTTACAAACATAATTTCCATTTTATCTTATTTTCTAATGTTATTGCTTTCAACTCCTGCTTGTCACCCAGACCGGTGTGCAAACATTAAAACAGCGGGGTGCAACCTTCTGTGTATACATATAAATATCCACATTTGAATTGTATGTTCCTTGGGGCACAGACCTACTCTTCTTTATTCGATATTTCTATTACTTAAAAAAAAACACCTTTTTTCCCTGTCACTTTCTGAAGCTCTTCATAACACTGATGATTCTATATAAAAACTATATTTTGAAAAGCAAAGATTACCATGGGAATAGGTCGAAAACCAATTCCACAAAAATCCATGCCTTTATTAGGATCAGTTCAAAATCTCTTGATACACAGCAACAGACACACTGCAGGAGACTAAGGATATTTCTGCACTAGACTGTTGTAGCGCAATTATTCTACTTTCAACATCATACAGAAACCTGGGGTTTGCAGTTTAGGGAGGGGCCAGCTGGTTCCATAGGATGTTGAAAGTAGAATAATAGCGCTATAACAGTCTAGTGCAGAAGTGGTCTAAGTAGTGGTAGAGTCCTCACCCTGGGGTGACAAGAAACAGCTGCCTCCACAAAAGGGTGATGGATCTCCTTTTGGATCAGCCTTTCTCTTCTCTTTATACCTCCTGACTTTGGCTGCTCTTTGCCAGTTTCCCTGGATAGGCTGGTCTAGGTAGCTCATCATCCCCCAGCCAGTGTGACTTGTGGATTATGGCTTTTGTAGTCCAATTCATTTGTAAGATATGCAGGGTGCCCACAAGTGTCGCATTTCTGTTGCTGCTCACACATCCAGCCTGCTCGTAAACGTCCGTCCCCAAGCACCTCGCTCCATGCCTCCAATGAAGCGGACTTAAGTCCACGCAAAGTTTCTGCTACCGACTTCTTTCTCTCAGCCTCAAAGCTGCTACGAGATCCCTTGGCGTACTGACCCACACTAACGCGGCTACGTCTTTACGTTCTACCATTTTTAAGAAGCTGTTTTACCAGGCCGGGGACAGCGGCGGGCTGGAGAGATCCACTCCACCTCTTGCAAAGTTGCATAATCCCTGTGAGAGTGTTTAGAGAACTTGTGTGTTTGTGTGTGTGCGTTTGTTGTTGTGTGTCTTCAAGTCGCTTCTGACTTATGATGACCCTGAGGCAAACCTATCATGGGGTTTTCTTGGACTGAGAGTGTGTGACACACCGAAGATCACCCGGTGGGTTTCCACGGCCAAAGGGCCATCAAACCCTGGTCTCCGGGGCTGTAGTCCAAAGCTCAAACCATTACATTCCCAACTTTATCATCCTTTATCACCAAAGAGATATGGGTGGGGTGATTTAGCAGCCTTTGAAGACCAACTGGTTTATTCTGATATGAAATTTTGCAAATAACAATCCACGCTTCTTCAGAATCACTGATAGAGTTATATTAAATAATTTGCTATTACATATAATATTAGGTATATATATATAATACATATTCCGTTGTTGTTGTGATTTTCCTTCAAGTTGACTCTGACTCAGAGTGACAAAATACTGTATATTCAGAGGTTTGCCTTCTCTTTCTCCTAAGGTTGAGAGTGTGTGACTTGCCCAAGGTCACCCAGTGGGTTTTGATAGCTGAGTCAGGATTTGAATCCTGGTCATAATCCAATATTCAAACCACTATA
Source organism: Cyclura pinguis (assembly GCA_030412105.1). NCBI lineage: Eukaryota > Metazoa > Chordata > Lepidosauria > Squamata > Iguanidae > Cyclura > Cyclura pinguis. The sequence goes on from CM059599.1 coordinate 384,254,217, forward strand.
CCATGCTGGCTCTCTTAATATACATTAAATAACATTATACTGTACATACTATACCTATATATATATATACACACACATATACATACATATACACACACATATATATGTATATACTATTATTAAATATATATTAAATTAAATATATAATACATTTAATATATTAATGTATTAAATATATTAAATATTACTATTATTACTAAATATTAGATATTACTGTTCCCATGTGCCTTTTCAAGCAATTTCTGGTTTAAGGCAAACTCCAAAAGCAAACTTGTAAGAGGCTTGTCTTGGCGAGATGCATTCGGAGAGGGTTCACCGTTGCCTTCTCCTGACGCTGAGAGAGTGTGATCCAGCAGGTTTCCTTGACCGAACCCAGGGATTCAAACCCTGCTCTCCCAGAGCCCTATGCCATTTCCGCACTAGGCCGTTATAGCGCTATTATTCCACTTTCAACATCCTCTGGAACCCTGGGGTTTGCAGTCTAGGGAGGGGCCCTTGAGGAGCGGAGGAACTGGAGCCTTTGAGGCCCCTCCCTAAACTGCAAACCCCGGGATTCCAGAGGATGTTGAAAGTGGAATAATAGCGCTACACCACCCTAGTGCGGAAATGGTCTTAGCCAAATACCCAAGCCACTCTAGAACGGACTGGTTCCTATTAGAAGTTAGGCTGATATTAAACTAAGCTGACAGAACAACGTGAAAACTACCTCTCTCTAAGAGGCTGGCAAACGCCTTCCTACCACTCCTTCGGTCCCTGAAGTTGCCAGCTTTCAAACGGGAGAGGGCTCCTATACCTTCAACGTCTGCATAGAAGAAGCGTTCCCAACAGGTCTTACTGGTTGCCTGGGTTGCGTGACAAAACACCACCCGAATTTCCCTTTTTTCCCCGCAACCCCGGTTTTCAGGTTGCCAGATCGGAAACCGGCGCGGGCTCCTCCGCCTTTAGCGCCCGCCCGGCAGCAGGTCCTGCTCCTCGCTTGCGGGGCGGGACACGCAGCCCCCGATGGCATTTGCTCTTCCCCCCGACCACCGCCTCAGGGTTGCCAGGTGGAACCCCGGGGAGGGCTCCTGCGCCTTTAAACGCTCGCGCAGAAGGGGGGAATTTCCGCAGGGGCCGCTTCCCGCAGACAGGTAACGGGCGGCCCCTGCCGAAACGCCCTCTTCCGCACCCCCGTTACAGACAGGGGAGCCCTCTCCAGTTTGCATTCTGGCAACCCGACCGAGGGGAGACGGGGGGCTTTGCAGCGAAAGCCAGAGACCACTAAAAAAAAAAAAAAAAAAAAAACTTTCCGGGGTCTTTTTGCACACACCCCCCCGATTGGGCCAGGGCTGCTTCCTGACCCCTTCCTCCGGCTGCCCCCTTACCTGGCTGGGGGGGGTCTCTCGGAAGCCCCTCGCTCGCTCGCTCGCTCTCGGGTGCCACGCAGCGGAGCCCTCCTCGCCCGCCCGCCGGCTCTTATAGCCGCGCCCTCGCCGGGACCGCCCCGTTGGATGGCTGGCTGGCTGGCTGGCCCCCTTCCCGGGAGGAGTCGCCCGGCCCCGGCCCCTGAGAGGAGGACCAAATGCCCCGGCATCCCGATGCCCTCCTCCCTGCTGCCTGGCACCGGAGCAGCCTTCTTCCTGCCACACCCGGGCGTTCCAGACTTTGCATGTTGGTGATGCATGTTTTTAGACGTGCATTATTTCGCGACACAGTACCAGCCCGCACTAGCCTGTTATAGCGCGACGATTCCACTTGCAACCTCCTCTGGAATCCTGGGGTTTGCAGTTTCGGGAGGGGCCGGCCGGCCCCTCCCGAAACTGCAAACCCCAGGATTCCAGAGGAGGTTGCAAGTGGAATCGTCGCGCTATAACAGGCTAGCGCGGAAATGGCCCCAGCCACATACCTAAATTGTAAGAACAAAACCTACCGGGACACAGCGCATCTCATGAAAAACTTTCATATTTTATTTTTTTTAAATATACGATTTATAAACGATCACATACATTTCCAAGATTGCAGGCAACACACCGACACGCTTCCGCCGACGCACTAACGTGTCACCGTACACCATTTGGAAAGTCTTCTTCTGAACCGTTCGGTGGCTATCGTGTGACTTTTAAGTCTCATAGAGGACCTATCCCGGGGTTTTCTCGGCAGGAATTCGTTCGGAAGGGGGCTTGCTTTTCTCCGAGGCGGAGAGAGCGTGACTTGGCCCAGGTCGCCCAGAGGGTTCCCGAGGCCAAGCGGGGATTCGAACCTTGGTCTTCCAAAGTCGTGGCCCAACACTCGAAGGACGCCCCCACCCCTGAAACGCTTTCAAAAAAGATCCCCTGGGCGCCACCGTCCGTGCTGTCCTCCCACGACCACACCGTCGCGGATGCGCAATTCCTTCCCTCCGGGATCACAACTTGATATTTTAAGCCTTTGCTGGGCTCCTGTAGCAATAGCAGTTACATTTCTGTACTGCTTAATCAGTGCTGAGCGCTCCCTAAGTGGTTTACAAATGTGTTTTTAGCTAATCGCCCCCAACGAGCTGGGTACTCCGGATGGAAGTACGGCAGGATGGAAGGCTGAGTCAACCTGGAGCCCTGCAGGATTGAACTCACAACGTCGTGGCCGCAGTACCTGCATTTAATCATCGGACGCCTATTAGTTTCCGGGCACGGTACAAGGTGTTGGTCATTACCTTTAAAGGCCTTCACGGCTCGGGGCCAGCCTACCTGCGGGATCGCCTTCTCCCGTACAATCTGCCCGGCACATTAAGGTCCCCTGGGAGGAATTTGCCGCAGCCAGTCAGAACTAGGCTGGCTGCGGTTACCCAGAGGACCTTCTCTTCTATCGCTCCCAAGTTACGGAACGGCCTGCCGGAGGAGACCCGGCACGTTACCAGTCTTGACTGCATTAAAAAAGCAGTCGAGACTGATCTCTTCCGACAGGCCGTCCAAGACTAGCATTTCCATTGCCTCCCATCAATTGTCTTGCTGTTTTGTTAAGAGTTAATCGATGACTGTTAATTGTTGTGTTTTTAAGGGGTTGTTTTAGGTGGGTTGGTGGGTGGGGAGGATTGGGGTATGTTTTAATGTTTTTAATGTATTTAATGTGTTCGTGTTGTTCGCCACCTCGATCCATGTGGAGAGGCGGGATAGAAATAAATTTATTATTATTATTATTATTATTATTATTATTATTATTATTATTATTATTATTATTAACCACTACACCACTAGGGCTCATTCATCTATATGAGGGATGAATTCAACAGGTGCTGTTGGACTCCTCTGGAATCCTGCATCCAGTTCTGGGCACCTCATTTCAAGAAGGATATTGACAAGCTGGAACGTGTCCAGAGGAGGGTGACCAAAATGGTGAAGGGTCTGGAAGCCGTGAAGCCCCGTGAGGAGCGGCTTAGGGAGCTGGGGATGTTTAGTCTGCAGAAGAGAAGGTGAAGAGGGGACATGAGAGCCGTGTTTAAATATTTGAAGGGATGTCATGTCGAGGAGGGAACAAGCTTGTTTTCTGCTGCTCCAGAGACCAGGACAAGGAGCAATGGATTCAAGCTGCAGGAAAGGAGATTCCACCTGAACCTCAGGGAGAACTTCCTGACAGTCAGGGCTGTCCGGCAGTGGACCATGCTGCCTTAATGGAGTGCGGTGGAGTCTCCTTCTTTGGAGGTTTTTAAGCAGAGGCTGGATGGCCATCCGTCGGGAGTGCTTTGACGTGTGTTCCTACATGGCAGGAGGTTGGACTGGATGGCCCCTGTAGTCTCTTTCAACTCTATGATTCTATGATTCCTCTGAGGTTGAGAGAGTGTGACTCTCCCAAGGCCAACCTGTGGGTTTTTGTACCTGACCGGGGATTCAAACCTTCATCTCCCAGAGTCCTAGTCCAGCACTCAAACTACGACACTGCACTGGCTCTGCAAAGCTTCTGAAGCAGGAAGAAATCCAACAGGGTGCAGGCTGTCTGTTTTGGAAAGTATCACCTGTTGGATTCTGGTAAGTTATTTGTGGAAGGAAAACACTGAAGAGGCTCGGGGTGTATTTGTTTCGGGAACGAAGGCAGGGGAGTATCACCTGTTGCACTTCAGGCAAAGGATCTGTAGTGTGATGAAATCCGAAAGGTGCGGGCTGCTTTTGTTTTGAAGGAGAAGCATCACCTGTTGAATACTGACAAGGTTTCTGTAGCAGCACCACCTTTGAGAGCCGTCACAAAGTGCGTAGGCGGTGGGATAAATGAGTCCCCTGTTGGATTTCTGTCAGGCCTTTGCAGTGGTGAGAAATTCAGAAGGGATATCCTATCCCTGTTTTAGTAGTGAAGCAGCACCTGTTGGATTTCTAGAAAGGCTTAGGCAGCAGGAAAAAAATCAACAGGCACAGCCCATCTCTGGGGATGTTGAGAGTAAAACTGGTTGGATTTCTGGCCAGAGTTCTATAGCAAGAAGAAATTCAACAGGTGAAGCTTTTTTTCCCCCGGTGGGGAAGATATTCCACCTTTTTACAAAATTCAGTTTATGAACATGCGTACACCATCAACGACATCTTTCAGCCCATCCCTCTGATGATATAGGAGCCAACATGGTGTCGTTGTTTAAGAGCTGACTCCGGGGTTCAAAGCCCTGCTCAGTCACGGAAACCCACCGAGTGACTTTGGGCAAGCCACACTCTCTCAGCCTCAGAGGAAAGCAGAGGCAACCCGCCCCGAACAAATCTTGCAGAGAAAATCCTGCGATATGTCCACTTTAGGGTCTCCGTAAGTCAGACACTGAAGACGCAAAGCAACAACCCTGATCCGTGGGCCGAGGCCGGCTCTTGCCCCGCGAAACTCGGCCGCCCAGGTTGGGACGGAGGCGTCGTTGCCCGCGTGAGGGTCACAAGGCTTGTGATCACGCCGTCACACGCTCGAGGCCTGGCTATCGGGCCCAGAATCAAAGCCCACGGGAGCGGAAGGCTCTGCAAGGCCTGAGTTTATTGTCACGGAAACCCCACCGAGTGATTCATCCGTTCTTTTCCGCCCTCGTTGCCCGATGCACAGCACGTGGGTGGATGGAAACAATTACACATTTGGGGGACGTTCTCCTGTTATTCTGTCTGCAGTGAAATTTACCCAGGGAGGAGAGCGAGTTGGCCTCGTAAAGGACGGAAGTAACATGGCAATCTTGGCTTCTTTCAGATCTGCCGAGTCCATCAAATGCTGCCAAAGGAAACTCCGAGCAGCGCTTGGTTTAAAACAAATGCAATCAAATACCCACAACAGAACAATGGTGGGGTACGCTGGTTGAAAACAAAAATGCTGACACGGTCTCTCAGAGATTAAAAGGGAAATCGGACGATGAGATACAAAAAGAACGGCAAATTGTAACGGGTAATTGCTGGGTGCTATCAGATGGAAATCTGCAATTCATGATTTAAGATAAATTATGAGGGGGCTACAGGATATATATCATGAAGCGGGAATACGGAGATGGAAGTGCAAGAATCAACAAGTAATATTAGCAGTAAAATGTAGTACAATATTTTAAGCACGTTAAGAAACATTGATAATGAAATCTAGATGAGTGTGGAAGATCAGAAATATTTCAATTAAGCTGACAGTTATAATTGTTTTATATGTGAATTTGAATAAAATGATTATTAAAAAAAAACAAATGCAATCAGCCTTCCACATTTGCGAGTTTCACGTTGGCAGATTTGATTATTCACGGATTATTTGTGGTCACCTCTGCTGCCTCCTTGTGCCGTTTTTAATAGGAACTGCAAGCCTCGTGAGACTCAGAAACTGAGAGCGAGGCTACTAAGTCCCTATTAAAAACGGCGCGGGGCAGCCGTGGAGGTGGCCGTCAGCCCCACTTCTGCCGTGTGAAGGAATCCTGGTGCCTCAAAGGAATTCGCAGTGGGTTGAATATGGTGATCATACTTTTTTTTGTGTGTGAAATATGATTTGGGAAGGCCTGGAGTTGTGCATGCTTTTTTCACTTTCACAGGGGTCCTGTGCCCCTAACCTTAGTGAATGTGGAGAGATGACCGTCCGAGCTGTCCGGCAGTGGAATCTGCTGCCTCCGTGGAATGTGGTGGAGTCTCCTTCTTTGGAGGTTTTTAAGCAGAGGCGGGATGGCCACCGGTTGGGAGTGCTTTGATGGGTGTTCCTGCATAGCAGGGGGTTGGACTCGATGGCCCCTGGGGTCTCTTCCAACTCTATATTCTATGACGGTAAAAGGAATCAAGGTATCGGCACCTATTCTGAAACAAAACCTTGCCTGTAAAAGTCTGCCTAGGGACAGCCTGCCAGCGATGTTGGGAATATGCACTCTGTACATGCTCAGACTCACGACAGTGTAATGCACTTTGTGCTGGCTTCTTCAGAAGGAGGAGCGTAGCTGCAGTTTAGGAAGCCGCACAGTAAGAGCATATGAGGCAACCGATCTGGCTAAAGAGAAATGCAGCCGTGAGACCTACCACATCTTTCCTTCTTGCCACGAGGACCACACACAGTTTCTCATCTCTAGAACACTCACTGCTGTTTCCACCTTAAAACGGCTTAGCCACAATCCAGCCAAAATTCAGCATTTGTAAAGCCCCTTGGTTTCCATGAACCCCGTCCTGAGCCAGAGGCAATTCCATGCCATTTCACAGAACATAGAGGTTGGCAACAGTTTGTCTCCAGAGTCCAGTTTTTGACCGCAACAAGGGCTGTCCAAGCCGCCTTTTCTCACAATGTCTACTTCAGCCTTTGAAAAACAAGGTTTTTCTTCAGTGTTAGGCAGTGTTGAGGGCCTTATGGCCTGTTTTAAAGGAAGATGATCACTTCCAGTGACTTCTACCCCCGCTCCCAATTTTTGGTCAGAAAAAGGGACAATTCTGGCAACACTAAGACCCACAGATATTTTCGCATCCATTGCATGCACCCTTAAAGTTGCACTTTGCCCAACTCTGTCACGTAGGACCTTTCTCCCCTACAAAGATAGACGTTATACTCTACCACAGCACCAATTATAAATTAATGCTGCAAACACAATCATAAGTCCATATGCAACAAATCATATACTAACTGAACACATATCCAGTGTCTTAAAGCTCCCAGCCTTCAGTGAGGTGCTGGACTTGATTGTAGGATTCTTCTGTATATGATGCTCAAGGGTATTGCAACTCTGGAAGGAACCTTAAATCCCTAAATAGGTGTTAAAATGTAATAGAAATTCCTTTATAAGGAATTTACCCTTTCATCCCTTCCCAAATACATAAATGGAAATCCCAGGCCATTTCCACACTAGACGGTTATAGTGCTATTATTCCACTTGCAGCATCCTATGGAATGCAACATCCTATTATTCCACTTGCAACATCCTATGGAATGCAACATCCTATTCCATAGGATGTTGCAAGCGGAATAATAGCGCTATAACCATCTAGCGCTGAAATGCCTCCACTACCCTGGTAGTGTCACTAGCAGGATGCGAAGGCAGCAAACTGCACTGGGTTACACCATCAGAAGATGTGACACCAACCCTAGTGGTGTCCCTGAGTCTACCTTACTCAAGGTGAAAGGGGTGTAATTCTTAGCCCTGGTAACTCCAGCTCCTCTCCGGCTCTTACTCTCTTTCTGAAAAGAACTAGTAAGCGCAGTGCCTTCACAATACCCACCAGGCCAAACCAATAATTCACAGGGGTTATGTACACTCCAACTATCCCTATTTGGCCGGAACAGTCCTGATTAATCTTCTGACATTCCACTTTTTCAGCTGCTTTTAAAATGTCCCACTCCCTCTCTCCTCCTCTCACTGTCCCCCTTTGTCCTCAACTTACTTCAATTGCTGCAAATTGAGTGCAAAATGCAAAATACTTTGCACGCAGTTAACCCAGAAGGCAGGGAGAGGAGTGGGCAGAATCTTGCCCTCCCCATAGACTCAGGCAAAAGCAAACTGTTGCAGACTCTCCCAGCTTGTGTCTTCATCCTCAGTAACAACATTTGCCATCTTGACTATTGTTACCCTGTGTACTGGGGGTCCCGGGAGGGACACCAAAATGTGCTCAACTAAAGGTGGGGAAAATAAGCTCAGAGCACCGCTTAGCGTTACGAGACGCAGGGTAACGTAGCGAGATCTCGAACCCTATGTCTAGGGGGTCAGGTCAAGTCAAGGAGCACACAGAAGTTGCAGCAATAAATGATGTTTTATTACAAACACGAGCAAAACAGTGCATGCGACACACTCACACAAGATAACTAAAGGAAATAAAGGTTGGAGTGGTATAGAGGGATTTTTAGAGGGGTTGCTGGTTTGGCTGATACTTCACCTGTCCCGAAGCCCGGAAAAATAGAGAGCGAGGCTGGGGTGCGATGTAGCTCAGCACGTGGAGCCGAGGGGAGGCTCGCCAAGCAAAACGGCAGCAAGGCGGGATGAAACTCGGGAGCGATCCGAGGAAGGTCTCGGAATCGAGGGTTTTTATAAGGAGAATTGTGACCGCAGGCTATGCCGTACTTGGGGGAAAACAATAGATTTGGAGTTGGAGACAAAGCCTCCGAAAGGTCAGAATCTGAATGATTGAGTTGTCGCAGAGGTTCTCAATAGAGTAGCCAGTATGCAGACGCAGGGTACTTGGGTATTGCATAGTTGACCCATCAAGCTGCCAGCGTGGGGCAGAGGCTCTTTTGTAGGTTGCGTGCATACCTAATTAGAGTACTTACCTGGAGGTCTCCTAAAGCAGCGAGTCGGCTGTTTTCTGGCCTGCCTGTATGGTCTAGGGATATTACGGTGATAATCGGCCGAGCCTGTATGCGCGCTTGTCTGGGGACCTCGCAAGCACGTGGAAGGGAATAGATAAGTGAAGCCGAATTATGATATCAAAAGGATATCTTTTAATATCCCCAAAGCTCGGACTAGCCAGGGCAGTAACACTATGCTCCGATGTTGCTTGGCCACATACATCTCAGTTTTCGTCTGTGAAATGTTGGAGGGTATGATTGGGACCCGCAAAGGAAAATAATGCAGTGTACTTACCTCCTTTGCTTATTGAGCCGTTGATATTTTAGTTTTTATTAGAATGTGAGGGTGACAGGTCTTGTGCCAGAGACACTTTTGAAGCATCTCATGAAAAAACCATTCTGCTGGTCTGAGCATCAGACTATCAAAAGCTCAGGTCCTCTTTTTTCCCTCTCTGTGATTGCCATCTAGGCTCACTGAACATTAAACAGCTTTGCACAAAGCCATTTTGTTTGGAGACGATAATCAGGAGTCTTGAAAGGGGCTGTCTCTCATTCGTAGAGAGGTAGACCAACACTTATTCGGTTTGGTTTAGACCTCATTTGGAATACTGTGTCCAGTTCTGGGCACCTCAGTTCAAGAAAGATATTGAGAAGCTGAAGCGTGTCCAGAGGAGGGCAACCAAAATGGTAAAGGGTCTGGAAGCCATGCCCTATGAGAAGCGTCTTAGGGAGCTGGGTGTGTTTAGTCTGCAGAAGAGAAGGTTAAAAGGGGACATGATAGCCATGTTTAAATATTTCAAGGGATGTCGTGTTAAAGATGGAGCAAACTTGTTTTCTGCTGCTCCAGAGACTAGGACAAGGAGCAATGACTTCAAGCTGCAGGAAAGGAGATTCCACCTGAACCTCAGGAAGAACTTCCTGACGGTCAGGGCTGTCCGGCAGTGGAAGATGCTGCCTCCATGGAGTGTGGTGGAGTTTCCTTCTTTGGAGGTTTTTAAGCAGAGGCTGGATAGCTGTCTGTCAGGAGTGCTTTGATGGGTGTTCCTGCATGGCAGGGGGTTGGACTGGATGGTCCCTGGGGTCTCTTCCCACTCTATAATTCTATTTTGGGGTGCCGTGACCTCTCCATGTCAAATCTTTCTTAAGTTCACTGACTGAGCTCTGCTTCAAACTCTCAACAAATAGACTGAGAAGTACTAGCAATCCTGCTTTAAACAAAGGGTTACAAATCTAGGGTTCCAATTAATGTTTTCGATACCAACCGGAGAAAACATCAAGCCCCAGTATTTTTTTTTTACTCATTCGTATGGTTCTCTCCATATTTCAAATGGAGGACATGGCTAAACCTTTGAAGCACAAGCCCTGCAGCTGTCCCGATTTGGCAAGGAAAGTCCCGATTAATCCTCTGTCCTCTCACTTTTCCAGCGACTTTTAAAACATCCCCGGTTCCTTTGTCCTCCCCTCACTTTCCCCTCTTTGTCCTCAGCTTGTTTCAGTAGTTGAAGACTGAAGCCATTTCCGCACTAGACTTTTATAGCGCTATGATTCCACTTTCAACGTCCTATGGAATCCTGGGGTTTGCAGTTTCGGGAGGGGCCTGCTGGCCCCTCCCGAAACTGCAAACCCCAGGATTCCATAGGACGTTGAAAGTGGAATCATAGCGCTATAACAGTCTAGTGCAGAAATGGTCCTTGTTCACAGTGCAAAAGTGGTTTGCATTCAGTTGACTCAGCAGGGGGAGAGCAAATGAAGGGCAGAACCCCAATCTTCCCGGGAGGCTCAGGCAAAAGCAAACTGCTGGAGCTTCTCCAAGCATCTAGTTCTTCCGCATTAACCTTCACCATCTCTGAGGTTAGTTGGCCCCTCACACGTGTCCCATTCTCATCTGTGAAATGCGGGGGTGTATGGAACCAATTCTCCGCTGAACACGGTTTCTCCCCACCCAGACATCCTAAGCAGCTGCTAATTCTGAAGGCATGTCAGTGCGGCCATACGTCTCACACACTGAATGAAAACCTTCAAGACTTCGGAATACCAGGAGGGCCGTTTCAGGGAAGTCCTCGTTTTGTCATGTTATGTCGGTGAAGTTTAGCTTTGCAAATATTCAAACAGTTTCACATGCCAAAGAGTGAGTCACCCACCATCCACCACCCAACCACAGCTATGCCTAAAAGCATTTTTCGCAAGGGTGTGAAATCTCTCTTCAGTTCACCTCCACTCCCTTTTGAGGAATGAGGCACAGGGTTTCCTAGCCGGGGACCGTTGGCTCTGGGATTATCTCGGGGGTTCTGGAGTGAAACCAACCACGTTGCTTCGGCTTCAGCCTCTGCTCTACTCCCTGAAGGGCCATGATCTATGCAAAAGTGGCAATGAGTCGCTGTGGGGCTGGCACAAGCAGAAGGGTAGATAGGTCTTTCCTATTGATTGAGCGGCCATCTAATATTGCAATAATCCTCTCTTAACCAAAAAGACGTCCAAAAATATTGTCGCCTTTAAGGCCTCTCCCTAAACCGCAAACCCCAGGATTCCGTAGGATGTTGAAAGTGGAATGATGGCACTATAACAATCCAGTGTGGAAAAGGGCAAAATTATCGCCCAAGAGTCGTAAGAGTCATACTGGGCATAGCCATTGAAAAGTGTGCAAGTTTAATTACCTGGAGGCAATTTTTACTTGCTGGAGAGCCTGGCAGAGATTGGAAAAGTTATTTTTTGGGGGGCTAAAAACTCCCCAAACCACCCAGACAGCTCTGGGAGTTGTAGCCCCAAAGAACTAACTTTTCCAACTTCTGGAGCAATTCATTACTTCTTGGATATCCTCATGTTCTCCTCACTAGCAAAATGAGTGGGCAGGGAAACTCTGGCCTCAGCCTGTGACGGCAAGATGAGAAAGCAGCTCTAGAAAGCACGGGCAGCAAGGGCAGGAGCTATCACCAAGGAGACACAGCCATGTTGGCAAGGAAGACCCAACATAAATTGCTGCCTGAGACAGAAAGCAATAGCATGCATACACAAATACACCTTCCAGAAACCAAGGTGCGTGGCATGCTAGGCCAGTCAAGTTATTTTGGCTCCTGAGACAAGAAAGAAAGAAAAAATTCACAGGCTCTTCTCTTCCTTCTTGGCAGCCAAACCCAGCAATAATAATGCATTGAATAATTTAGTAGATTTAATGCCCCCAGTCTCCCAACACTTCTCAAATGAAAACCAGGACATATGCGGCCAACTAACATCAGAGTGTGGTCAAGATGGCAAAAGTTATGAACGAGGATGAAGACAGAAACGAGGAGGGGCTGCAGCAGTTTGTTTTTGCCTTAGCTTACAGGAAAGGGCACGCTTCCTCACCCTGCTCTCCTTTCCCCCGAGTTAATTGGGGTGCAAACAGTTCCTGCACTTTGAACTCATTTGGCAGCAACTGAAGCAAGTTGAGGACAAAAGGGGGAACGGAGGAGGAGGAGAGAGAAAATGGAACATATTAAAAACAGCTGAAAAAACGGGGAGACACAGGATAGTTGGACTGATCTTTCCACATTGGAACTGTTGGAAAGCATGATGCCTTTTAATTACATACCCCAAATATTTTCCCTGGGACACCCATGTAACTTTGTCTATGGGTACAGCTGCAGCCCGTAGCCCGAGTGCTGGCGCACACTGCCCTGCTTGCCCACCTGTGGGTGGCACCTGCTCTCTGGGTGGCACAGTGGGGACTGGGCCAGGGAGAGGAGCGTGAGAAGCAGAGGCGGTTGCCAGCAGCATCCGAAAAGTTAAATACAGGTATACCTCAGTTAACAGAGAAGATGTGTTCCTAGGCATCGCTTCTTCAACAGAAAATTGGTGCCCAAGGCAGAACCAGATGAAGAGCAATTGCATGTGTGAAATGAAACAACCAGGTCAGGCAAACCTTGTAGAAGTAAACAGCAACCTTTCCAACCTTCTAGAGGCAACTTGAAGGCTTCTTCTAAAATATACGTAAGGATGACTTTCTTCTTTCACTAGCACTCAGCTCTCCTATGACTTCCATTTTGGTGGCTAATCCAGTGCTTTTAAAAATACGTATATTGATAGTAGCTTGGAAAGGAGGCTTATTTTCTATCCCCTTTTCTCTCTGCTTTGCTGTTCACGCATGCTTAGTTCGGGATGCTGGAGGCACGCGCTGTTTACCCTGCCAGTTATGTGTAAGTACACGCAGCTACAGTAAGATTGGCTATTGTGGAATCCCACTTTTTTTTCCATCTCGAGCTTTGTTTATTGCAGTTTTGACTGTGGATTTATTTAGACCTAATTGCGAATGAATGTTTTGATTTCCCAGGAGAGCAAGGAGGGGGCCCTCCTGACCTCCCTGGGCCACCACGGAGGAGGCCCTCTCCTTTGTTCTCACCAAATGCACTTGGTGGAACGGAAGATCTTAGAGCTCTAATGGGCTCATAATTGGAGACGAGGTCCTTCAAATGGCCTGCCATGACCATATCATGCTGTTCGATTGCCAATTTCATTGGCTACCCGTCCACTTCCATACCCAATTCATAGTGCTGGCCTTGATATCTGATTCCTTGCTAGAGTTAGGGTATCTACGAGAACGTTCGTCTCCACATACACTTACTTAAGCCTAATCTCCTAAAGCCCCCAAGCGTACCGGGGAAGGCCTTAGTGGTAGCCCCTTGTTACCCTGACTTCTAGGGGTCCCGTGGGGGACCTGTCAATGTGCTCAATATAACGGGGGAAATGGGAATTAGCTAGAGCACCAACTAAAGCACACGAGAGGCAGGGAAACGTAGCAGGATCTTAAAGCCCCATTTTTACCAGGTCAGGCCAAACCAAAAACCACACCAAACTGATAAAAGAAATGATTTTTATTTTATTTTTAATGAAAATAGGTCACTGCGCACGTGCACACTTGCGCACCCACTCACACAAGGGCTAAAAGAAATAAAGCGAGAAAATTGATAGGGGGGCTTGAAGAGGGTTGGATCGGGGTGATACTGCACCTGGTCCTGTAGTCAGGGATTCCGGGATGGCGGCGGAGAAAGGAGAAAGGAGGAGAAAGATCTCAGCGCGTGGAGGCTGAGGGGAACGCTCGGCAGACGGAGCGACGGCAAGCGGGGAGGAAATCGGGAGCAATCTCAGGAACCGCTTGAAACCAGGGGTTTTTGTAGGGGAAAATGTACCTTGGGGGCTAATCCTTTCCCAGGGAGAACAATGGTTTGAGGAGCTAAGACAAAGCTCCAAAATGTGCCTGATTTGGAGCACAAAGCTCCGAAATGTCAAGAGTGCTTAGTGTGACTAGATTTGCCGGGGCTCATCAAAAGCTGCGGCAGTATGTAAATTGCTCTTGCTTGACAGGCTGTTTGTCAGGATTGCTAATCCTGTTAAGCCGGCTTCTCGGGGCAGAGAACTCTTTGTCAGGTTAATGGTTTGCATGTACGGAGGGCTCCTGGGGCTACGTGACAGACTGATTACCGGTCAGACCTGGCATTTCTTAATTGCGGCCATTCGGCCTTGCCTGCCTGCCTGCTCTTCCGGGGGACCCTGTCAGACACATGGAGGTCTTATAAAATATTAAATTGTAGACCCCAGGATAGGGCTAGTTCACTGCAGTAACATCCCCATCTTGGAATGCCTGCTGCCTTCTATTATTCTGGAGCCAGAGCTGTTCTTATTTCCTCAGTAGAATCTTTGCCACATGCTTTATATGTTGACTTTTTTTGTTTCAGAGTTGACCTGTTTTATTGCACGCACTTTGCCTTTATCCTGTAGGCTGCCCTTTGAATGCAAGGGAAGCATATACATCAATAAATTAGCAAACTTTTCAAGTTATTAAACAATACATGCTTATATTTAAAAAAAATGTACAGTATCGAATAGGGCTCAGGCAGAGATCCTGTTTAATGATGGTGGAGATTAAAGATTCACCAACAGGTTGCAAAAGTGATTCAGGAAGAAAGGCAGTAGCTTATCTTGGAGACCTTCTGGCCAGTCAGTGGAATTTTCAGTTAGGGAAGGGCCAGAGATATGCCTCGTGCCATCCAGATACCATTACACAACCTGGAGAAAACTATTGCACAAGGATGTACTGGAAAAGCCAGAGAGAGCGCTGGAATAAAGTCCCTCAGTCAGCCAGAGAGGTTGTCTGAGTGGGAGGGTTTAATGCTCAGGGAAAGCCTAGAGAGAGGCAGAAGAGTAATTAAATCATCCATCTGGGCAGAAAGTATGACTTAGGCAGAGCCTTTGGTGAGAGTAGAGCCAAAGGGTTGTTTATACTTGTGCTCATATGAGAGCTTTATAGATATAAGGAAACTAAAAGTACTCCGAAGAACTCAATTTTTACCTGCATATGAACTCCAATATTTTGTTCTGTAGTTATTTTAGTAAATATTACAGTCAATTTTTATAAATACTGACTCGGCTGAGTGGTATACGATATTTAAAGACACACAGCAAACACATTGCCATAGAAATAAAAAGGGGCTCTAAAAATAACCATTGAAAGGCCTCGCTCTTTATACAAAGGTGGTCCTGTAAGGGAGAAGACAGGGCTTTGTGGAAGTGACAGGCACTTTATGAGACTGGGGTGCCGCCATATCAGTCTGAGAGAGAGAGAGGCAGGCCCTGTCACACAAATTGTCACCTCCCAAAAAGTGCTTATGCTGGAATAACCCCTGGTCATACCACTGTAAGTGATCAAAGAGCCCTGCTTTAAACTGTTAGCTAATGAAGTGTCTCTGCCTTTTCCAAAAAACACTTATGAATCAGAGAATGTGAGTGCTGGGAAAGCCCCAAAGGGCCACCTTGTCCAATTGCCCGCCATGCTCTCCTGAGAGATGCCCATCCAACTCGCTTAAAGACTTCCAAAAATGGAGAGCCCACCGCTTCCGAGGCAGTGCGTTCACCTGCTGGAAGTTCTTCCTAAGGTTCAAATGGAATCTCTTCCTTTAATTTGAATCCACTGGTTTGTGTTCTAGTCTCTGAAGTAGCAGCAAACAGGCCTCCTCTTCTACATGACCTCCCTACAGATATTTAAAGATGTCGATCACGTTCTTGCAGCCTTTAAAGCCGTCTCAACTGGTCGACCTGCTCAGTATGTTTTTATCTTGTTGAAGCTGTTTTATTATTTCAATCTGGATTTACTTTAAATTGTTTATCGCTTTATTTGTATGATGCCCTGAGATCCCATGAGAAAGGGCAGGATATAAATATTTTAACAAAATAAATACTATCCAGTGCCATCCACCTCCAGTAGTTGTTCATATAAATTATTTAATTTTGTTTTAAAATTAGAGGTGAATGACTTCATGCTAATAATGTGCTTTGTATCTTACTTATCAGTTTGAACATTCAGCTACTGATTATCTACAATCCTGTATTCTTCTTGAATACTTGTACCATAAAGTTGTGCCAGATGAAAGTTTTTTGGGGGGAAAGCCTAAATTTGTAAATTAAGTTAAGCAAGTCATCACATATAATTCACACTGTTATTCAACAATAAACTTTCTAACGCCAAGTGCTGAATTAAGGGGCTTAGTGCTCTCTTCTGGCTAAGCTTGGAAACTGCAGCTGTAATTTTATATATGCAATGTACCTATGAAGCTTAAGTTTGTAAAAATTTACACTAACCACCAGCAAGTAAGAGCACAATTAAGAGTCAGAGTTTAATGTACCTGACTCAGTGAAAATGTTTTAAATGCTTCAGCCCATATAGTCAGACACACTTCTCTGCTGAAATGCAAGCAACAAGTAGGGTCCCACTCCCAAAAAGTCCTCTTATGACATTTCCAGTAAGGTTGGTATGTGGGAAAGGCCACTGACTGATGACTGTGGCAAGTGGAAAGATTAGTATGGCTCTCATATTGACCCTGCCATCAGCACAGACAGGGTATAAATTAATAAAATAAACTCCCATCATCCCCAGACACCACTGCACCATGTTTGGGGGCTGCTGCTGTAGAGCTAAATGTTTGAACTATCTTTTGCTTTTCTCCAGGGAACCTTATAAATCAGGTTTGGGAACTGTATGGCTCTCCAAATGTAACTGGACAGCAGTTCCTAGTATTTCTCACCACTGGGTACGCTGGCTAGGGCTGCTGGAGTTCCACTTCAACAACATCGGAGGGCTGTATAATTCCCACCCCTGCTGTAAATTATAATTTTGCAGAAGCCAAGATGGAGATAAACCAAGGGACTTTTGAAAATTCTCAGCATCACATTCAAACCACAAATCCCAGAATTCTGTGGGATATGGTATGCAATGCAAAGAGAGCCAGCATGGTACAGTTGTTTTGAGCCTGGAGACCAGAGTTTGATTCCCCGTTTGGCCATAGAAACTCAGTGGGTGACCTTGGGCACGTCACACACTCTCAGCCCCAGAAAACCGAGTGATAGGTCCACCTCACAGTCACCATAAGTTGGAAAAAATTTGAAGGAACATAACAGAGAAACAACATGCAACCCAAACAGCACTAAAAACCAAACTAATGCATACAAGTAAGGGCTCTTTTCATACAGTTTGAACATAGTTTCAAGTCCCTACAGCAGAAACAGTTCTTAAGTAGGACTCTAGACAGACTCATCTTGAAAATACGTTTAATGTCTAACTGTATACAAAAAGTGACAGTATTTTCAAAAAAATATCAAATCCTGTATTTAAAGCCTCTTCACTACCATCATACAGCAAATATTTGTCATCTAAAAAGGAAAAAAAAAATACAGCAGCAGGTGATATGGTCTATACTTCAGAAGTGTGATTGCTTAATAATTCCATATTGTAAACAAATGCAGTTAAATATCCACCCCAGAAGCACAAGCCAAAAAAACCACCCCAAACTTCTCAGCAGTTTTTACTCACAAAGAACACAATAGGAACAATACAGATTTCGTTGCATAACAAGCATCAGGCCTAAAATTCAGGCTCACACTTGGGACAGAATGGTTAAAGTTTTTTACTACACAGCAACAACCAACAATTGCTTTTTTGTTTGTTTCTTTTGGAGCAACAGAAGCATCTCACTGCTGGGGGAGAAGTCATCTAGACAAGATGGAAAGGGAGGTCAAGTTTTTCTTATAACATCAAGTAATACCAAGCAGAGATGCTGAACTGGCAATAAGCGTCATTTAAAAAAAAACTTGCTTTCCATCAATAAATCTGATCCATCTCTGAAATGTGTCTGCATCTTGCCCTGCTGTCTGTTACGCATAGACAGAACAGGAACTGAAGTGACTTTTTCTCAGATGTCCTAAAGATTTTCAGCACACAAATAGTGTGGCCAGAGTTACATACAAATAATATTCTTATGAAGGCAGGGCTTTGTTCGGGTAGCATTTCTGCAGGAGGGCAAGAAAGGGGAGGACAGAGAACTGAGTCCCTTTAAGAAAAGTCTCTACAGTAGAAACAGCTCTTAAGTAGGACTCTAGACAGACTCATCTTAAAAATACATTTAATGTCTAAGTGTATACCAAAGTGACAGTATAACTGTATGCCAAAAGTGAAAATTTGCCTGCTTGAAAGTCACAGAAGCTCCAAGGTTGGGCGATTAAGATTTTGGGGGTGGGGAACAAAGTAGCGCATGTGGAGTGGGGCATGAGCAAGGCGCTTAGCTCCTTGATTCTCCCCAGGATTAGTGCACCAAAATTACAAAAACTATCATGCACAAATTTGCACAATCACAGAATCTGGCTTTTCTTGGCACTGGTTTTAGGTTGTTTAGATACAAGAGGGTGCATGTGGAACCTTGCACTAAAATGTCCTTGGGTTAAATTCACTTCTTGGACGCCTACAGATCGGCTAACAGCCATTCTCTGTCAGGTATGGCATGTGTTCAAGCATGCACTGTTGCACCAATGTGATCCCACTTGATTTGGAATGGTTTTGCCCTTTGCCTAGGCAGAAGAGTGGACCTCTCCCATGACTCCAGGTGCAATGTTGTGTCCACTTATCTGGGAGTAAGCCCCACTGAACTGAGCTGGGACTTACCTCTGAGTAGACTAAATATAGGATTGCGCTGTTGGCCAGGCCTGCAGGTCGTTCTGCCCAGGAGTACCTCTAGCACTTTTGTAACAAACTGGTCTCAGGATGGAGATGAATAACATATTGGGACTAATCTAATGAGGCTAACACATTTGTATTCTGAAATTTGAGAGAAAACAGCAGTCTGCTCCAGTCTTGTAAACAGAACTTTTTGTTGTGTTCACAATAATCATCAAATGTTTCATTTGTATGTAGTAGACAGAAACATACAGGAAAGTATCTTGTCAGGCTGATCTATGATATGCACAATGTCATGTTTCACACAATTCTTCTCCCCCATGAAAGTTCTGTTAATGTCAGAACTTTCAACTTCTGTATAGAAGCCTCATCATCATACAGAATAAACCAACATGGCAAAATACCTGCCAAATTATTCCAATTTAGACTGCAATAACAGCAAAATTTCTTATGGCTCTTCTATGACCAAAGCATCGCCAAACTGCATTTTGTGTTTCATTGTTATAATCCCTTTTTTAATACCAAAAACCAAACATCCCATTCAAATAGGATCAGAGGGTGGGGATGGGGGGAACATCTTAGTCAAGTATGCATGCAGGAAAAAAACTGTCACTCTAACAGAAGAGAGATGAAGAAGCACACAACCTCTAAAGCAGACAGCCTGTTAGGGAAGCCAGCAAAAGTTTAAAAGACAGCAGGACTTTGCTTCAGGGTGTTGTAGCCAACCTCAAAGTTGGTGATGTGGTGAGGAAAGGGAGGGTGATAAGCTCCTCTTGCCACTAACCACAGTATCTGATGGTTGCTTGTGAGACAGGCAGAGACCTGTCCCAGACAGCATGTTCCGTGCTACTGTGAAAGCCTTCTGAAAGAAAATCGCCTATTCCCGGGAGCACATTATTTGTGCTGTGACACCCTGGGAAGATGCAATATCCCTAAAAGAGAAGCACAAGGGTGGTGGTGGTGCTGGGGAGACATGGAGATAGCATGTAACCAAAAAAGAAACGGGCACCGCAAAGTTGCACAAGAACTGACTACAAAGGTTCTTCACTCTCCATGTACAGAATCCCCGCCCTTCATTTTAATTCCAGAGCAACTGAATGGCTTTGTAACTATTATAGAAGGTAGTCTTGTGGCATATCCAACCCTAATGTTAAGTCAGTCGACTGGCTCCTGGGAAGAGAAATACCCATTCCTGGCAGATCCTTCCTGCAAAACTGGCTTCCTAAAACAGGCTTGGACACAATCCTTTGCCTGTGAAGTCTAAGAGCTCTCTCCAGGTAACCAGACAGAATTTTACACATGTCAACTGGACCAAAACTGGTTCTTGTTCTTATGGATTACTAAACTGCCAAATTACTTAGTAGGCTGTCCTAAAAACCTACTTTTAAAAAAGCCCAACTGTCAAAAAAAATCAATCCAGCTCTTTATGCCACCCTATTAAATCTCCATGAACTGGAAGTATAGGTCAGTTCAGAGATGTGCTCTCAAAACCCTAGTGAAAAAAAAAATGTATATGCAATCAAAATCTAGAAGCAAGACCTGCCTGGTGTTCATCAGCCGTGTGTGACTCAAACAAAAATTATCTGAGAACAAGCACAGCTACAGAGGCCTTCCTGTTTAATTCTAGATCAGACCTTGCATCCAACTGCGGTCTATGGAGCTCTACACAACAAATGGTGCATTACCACAGCAGAATAATAGTTGCGTATGTTCCAAGATTCTAGAGTGGCTGAATTAGAAAAGGTTATTTCTGATGCTGTCCCAATTCCCCTCCCAGCCAAAACATTTCAATTCTGGCTTCAGTTTGCAGGAGAGAAATGCAGAAGACAAGCTTTCAGGGCTCATCGGTCAAGCTAAAACCCTTGGTTTCACACGTAACATGGATTTTTCTTCTGAGGCGGCTTATGAAATCTACAAAGTCTAATTCACTTGGCAAACTTCACATCTCAGATCTATGCCAACTGCCAGAACACCTACACTGACGTGTAGAACAACGCGGAAGCATGTATATGGGAACCAGGTGTCAGACATAAATCTCTGCAACTATCTCCCAAGACTGGGGGGGGGGGGATGAACCTGCTGTTGGGAACTGCCTCCCCATTAACATGTCTTGCTTCCCTTCAATCTAACAAATAACTGTACTGTATATCTCACCCATTTCTTTAAAGACTTGTCCAGAACAATTTATTGAAATGATTAAAATCACCTGAACAGACAGACACATGGAATGGGTTATCAGTCTAGTGAGTCCTACAAGTCTGTTATTGACGAAGCAGTTATGGCAATGATTCCCAGGTTTCATCAAATTCCTGGTCTATTCCGGAGTTGTCCTTACTTCCTGGGCCAAAACCCATTTATTCTGAGGAAGGATCCTCACTCAAGCAAGGATTGCAGAGCCGGGGCAGTTGGCATGTTTATCCTAATTCATCTTGACAAACAAACAAAAACAATTTATTTCACTGTTTGAACAGAGTCCAGCTTACACGGAGTGCTCCTTCACACCTCAGACAGGCGTGCAGAAGGTAGGCGTGCTCTTCAAGACTCCAAAAGGTTTACCAAAAACAATTTTAAAAAAAATTCTGTAAATAGCAGGTGGGGAGATCTTACTTCATCAGCCCAATGGCGGTTCAACGGTAAGGCTGTGAAAAAATAAAGCAAGAGAGGTTAGCTGCTACAATACCAAGGTGCTGAGGGTGAAGACTGATTAATTCAGGTTGACGTTACATATTCAACACACAGCACCCCATGAGGTTTTGCTGTCTGTGACAGGACATTCAGTGGCACTCCACAAGGACAGAACAGAGGCACTGCATTTTTATTTAATAGTACCCAAGACCTCCTGCCGGGTGAAGCAGTGGCCTCCCTGTAGACCAGCCATAGCAGACTCCAGCAAAAGCAAAGAGGTCAGGATTGGTGATGTTGATGGACTGCAGTTCCCATCCCTCCTCACCATTTACTATTCTGGCTGTGCTGCGATGATGTGGCACTCCACCAACATCTAGAGGTCCCCATTTCTGGCCACTGCTGGACTCATTAATCCTACCTGTATGAATATAAGAGATGTCATGCTGGCTTCCTCTTGCTCATTCACTTCTAAGCTATTGATACTCACCAATACATTTTGCTCCTCCAGCACACTGGTTATAGACCTGAGAGATGATCTCATATTAGAGGGGCGATGGGACCTTGTGGCCCTCCAGATATAGAGGGAGTACAACTCCCATCAGCCATAAACAGCATAGCCAATGGTGAGGAATGCTAGGAGTTACAATCCAACAGTATCTGGAAAGCTGCATGATTTCCTACTTTTGACTTAGAGACTAAAACCAGCAGCACATCTCCCATCTACAGATTCTAATTCCCATGCTTTGTTCTCCTTTACAGAAGGCCTTTGTTTTAAAAACTTGCAGAGGACTACATAGCAAAACTGAGAGTCAATGGAAATAACTGAACATTGTCACAGGACTTCACAAACTTAAAGAATTCACAAGTTGGGAACTACTATTTCAGGGCAGTCTGTTTTTGCTGGGCAATTAAGTCCAACAAAGTTGGCCAACTTCTTAAAAGAGAGATTTATAAGCAACTCTAGCCAAAATAGCACACAGCTGAAACCATGGGATCTACTGGTGACCTTTATAACAACTTGTGTAAAAGAATTTATTTTAAAAAATATTTGAGTGAAAAGAAAACAATATAAAATAAAAACAATATACAGGTGTTTAATGACATGCGCTCTCAAATATTAGCCAGACAGCAAGAAGTTCATCTTTAACAGGAAAACTAAGCAAGACCAGCATTAGATATTCCTTGAGTATTCCTTTAAATTAAATATTAGGAACATCTGAGCATGTGTGGAAACTAGCTTCAGTTCTAAATGACCCTCAATTTTAAGCATATATTTTAACACAACAACACAGTTTTTGGAGAGGCTCCATCAGTGAGGTTTGGAGGCCATTAGAACAGGTGGGCGAGCTATGGCCCATTATCCGCATGCAGCCCTCAGAGTATTTTTGTGGCCCCCAGGGATATTTTTCCCCCCAGTTTTTTTTCCAAAATATTTTTTTGCCCCCAAATGCTCTCTAGGAGGCATTTTACCCAATTTTTGCCCCCAACAGGCCAATTCAGGCCCAGGAGAGGCCTTTTTTTTCTTTTTTGTAACAAAAACTGAACTGGAAATGACTTCTGCTCAATTCTTGTTTACAAAAAGGTCTCTATTGGGCCTGAAAACATGGCAAAAATGCCACCTAACCTCTCTAGAGGGTGTTTGGGGGCACAGTGTTTGTGTGGTGTGGGGGTGCAGCACTCCAAAGTCTCCTGGGGCTTAATGCAGCCTCCCAGTCACTGGAATAATGAAAAAGAAAGCTTATCAGATGAAAATAGGACAGCAACAGCCCCACACAATGACTACACAGATCTTTCTGACTATGGATTTTATGGCTGGTTCTAAAGCCAAGTCACGCAGTCCATATGCAGCAAACACTTATAGTGTTGAGATAAAAGTTGAGATACTCACGTGGGGGCCACCAGGCATGGACGGAGCACCAGCGGATGCAGGTGGCACTTGGTAAGGATTAGGTGGCGTAGGGTACAGTCCTGGAGTAGGATAGGAACCTGTGGGTGGGGGAAAGGGGGCTGGCGGTGAAGGCCCCCATGGTCCTGGAGGGACGGCTCCCCATGGCACTGTTGGAGCAGCTCCTGCCGTCTGGGTCGGGGCAGAATATGGCCCTGGGGGTGGATATGGCACGCTCGGAGCAGGATACTGACCTCCAACCGTGGGTCCCCACCCTCCAGCCGGCATGGACCCCCATGGCCCAACGGCAGCAGGGGGTGCGGCTGGCTCTGTGGGACCCCCGTATGGCCTTGGGAGTTCTGGAAAGGGCATGTTTGGCGGAGGGTATTGCCCCGGTGGGGCAGGACCTGGAGGTGGATAGGGACTGCCAGGAGGGCAAGCAGAGCCAGGGGGAGGGAAAGGGACGGGCGCTCCAGGGGGCAGGGAAGGATACATTCCCGTCGGTGGCGGTCCGAAGGGCACGTTGGAGGTGGACGTGCTTGGAGGCAATCCGGATGGAGCTGTTGGGGGAGCGCTGGGAGTGCTGTTCCAGAGATTGGAAGCTGGCCAGGCTTGAGGGGGCTGGCCAGGCTGTGAAGCAGGCTTTGTGCTGCCTACGCTGGCGTTCTTGGCAGGAGAACTGTCCGGGAGAGCATCCGCCAGCTAGAACAGGAAAACGCCAGTGAGACTCTGCAGCCACCATCACTGTTAAGCCATTACATCTCACGATCATCCTGGGTATCAAACCATATCCTGTCGCCGTTTGTCAAAGCTATTCAGATATCCTCATTTCTGATCTTGTGATTAAGTGTTAGCCTGGGAAAAACTTTGGAACCAACATCATGAGTTTCTGTTAAGTTCTCTGCTAAGGAGTTATTAAGCACTTATTGATGACCAGAGGTTGGAAAGCTTATGTATTTGGACTACAGTCCTTATAACCCCCCATCCAGGGGCCTGCCAGACTCCCAGCTTTGACATGTGTCCAGCAAAGTAACTTTTCAAGCTCTGGTCCACAGACTCACTGCAGGATTCTGGGTTATCTGGTGCAGATGTACTATGGACTGGGCCTCTCAATCAATCGAGGCCCATGGAAAGACTTCACCTCTGAAAACCAGCTAGCTTCTCATGAAGCTCATTTGACATTACTGATTTTTCTGGTTACACAAAGATAACCACCACTATTCTTAGGTAAATCTATGATTACATGGACATACAATGGTGTGAAGCAGCAATGACTGGGTTTAAATGCACTTTGGAATTGAGGAGATATTGTTGGCTCCCCACATTCACTAGTGCTGGGGGCACAGAATCCATGCAAAAATGTGTGTGGGAGGGGCCAAGGCATGGTGCGGAGGGCAGGTACCCAGGTCCAAACCCAATCAGGGAAAGGAGATGGTGCGCAAGTAGGCATCAAGAAGAGATTTGTGGTGTTGAGAAATCAGGCTGCAAGCTATCTTTATCATGCCATGTTGTGGCTGACTGGGGAGAAGGACAGAGGCAGGTTTTTAAAGAGCTGATTAGAGTGGGTGAGAAGGAAGGTTCTCTCAGAATAGAAGAACTTGGGATGGTGGGGCAGGGGTTGGAGAATCTTGCAAAAAATCAAATCTGGGACAGATAAACCCATGAATGTGAAGGGCTGACTGTACTTTCTGGAACCCACTCTCTCAAAACCACTACATATCTGGCAGAGTTTGCGGGGAAGAAAAAGTTGGGTATAACTTTTAAACCAGATGGGGAGAGCAATTCAAAGAGAGAGAGAGAGAGAGATGAACCATCTCATTCCAAAGCTCCTTCAAAGCAAAGGCAGTGCAGGCAGAATTTTTTTAGGGGCAGGCGAGGTCTTGTCTTTTTCATCTTCTTAACTGCACTCAACAAGTGAGAAATG
Source organism: Cyclura pinguis (assembly GCA_030412105.1). Classification (NCBI taxonomy): domain Eukaryota; kingdom Metazoa; phylum Chordata; class Lepidosauria; order Squamata; family Iguanidae; genus Cyclura; species Cyclura pinguis. The sequence continues at coordinate 384,279,303 of CM059599.1, forward strand.
AGTAACACCAGCTTCAGAGCTGATGCAGTTCTTCCATGATGGGTGTGAGGTAGGGAGGAAAATAAGATGACTTCCTACCGGTTTGCCCCTAAATGCCTTTTCGGTCTCTGACAGGAGAAGAGTAGCAACTGTGGTAGACCCCACACAGCTGCTGCACAGTGGGAAGTTCCAACAGCAGGCCTCTTGTGACCCCATTACACTCTCCCAGAAAGCACAGAAGTACAGCCTCAGTGTAATTCTTTTCATTCCCATTTCATTTCATACTGTTGCTTAATGGAAAAACTAAGACACGCAATAGCACGGGAGCATATCATGATGTACTTGTCCGATGAAGTTAGGATCAGGCAAATGTTCTCAATTGTATTCCAATTTATTTGTTGCCACTGGTAATTGCCCTCAAGGCAGCTTTGCCATACGGCAATTCTATTAACAAGAGGCTGCCAAGTCTGTCATCAGCAGCCTTGCTTAGGTCTTGCAGGCTCAGGACTGTGGCTTTGTTGATTTGAGTCTATGCACCTGTAACACAGCCTTCCTCGTTTTCTACCACTTTCCACTTTACCAAGCATTCTGTTTAGGACACTAGAAATTCCAGATCAGTAACAGGTGAATCACAGACTCTTCCTCGTTTGGTGTGTTATCTGGCTGCTCCTTTGCTCTCTCTGTTCCACAGGGGTAGATATTGGCTGTGATATCAGGAGAGGCTATAGGTCAATACCTCTAAGGACACCACCCTGGGGAAGACTTGACAACATTATTCTTCCCCCAAAGAATGCTGCCACTACTACCCCTTGTTCTTCCCCCAAAAAACCTTCCCTTTGCTGCTGTCTCCTCCTATCACATTCCCCTGTTGTACTATACAATTTTCAAACACCTGGATCCCTCCCTCTCTGTCACTGATTATAGTCCCAATGACCAGAGACTGCTCACTGAACATGCACTGGGGGGTATTAACAGCAGTAATAAAATGAAGTGTTTTAACCACGATGGTGAGCATAAAAGCTATACCTACTGAACTTAACAGTGAGAAGTTTTCTCCATAAAAATTAAGCTTCCAGTTTTGGGGGGTTTTAAGACTAACAGCATACTACTTTTCATCAATTGCTACAAACTGCTTGTAATTTGGAAAGCTGTTGAGCTGGACAACTCACCGAAAAGTCATCAGCTGCTGACATTTTCCTGTAAAAAAGAAGAAAAAACGATTTAATACAAAGTGTCCACTACTACATGCAAGAAATCTAGAAAACATTTCTGATTATGATTCCAGTGCACAACGGCCAATGAATCACAAGCAATGATCCCACACTCTACCATTTGGAGACACTGACTCTACTATGTGTATTCTAAATTACAGGGTGTACATCACACCTGATGAACAGGGCAACATGCAAGGTTTTTAACAGAGCTGTTAATTTAATTTTTAAAGAACTTTTGTACCAAATAAAATTTTAGTCTACTTTGTTTTTAACTTGATGTGAGTTGCCTTGGGCCCTGTGCCAGGAGAAAAATGGAACATAGAAACAAATGAAAAAATAAGGGATTGGATGATGACGGTTATAATTCACACTCAGAACATGATATACCATATTTGCTGGCGTGTATAAGATGCACCCCATTTATACACGGGCAAATACTATTTGCCAGTGTATAAGACACACCAGGGTATAAGATGCACCCCATTTTCAAACAGGATTTTTCAGGAAAAAAAAGTGAGTCTTATATGCCAGCAAATACAGTACCTTTCCCCTTAGGACTAAGGATTCCAAACAAGGCCGTGAGACCAGGATGCTGTGCCCAAAGAACTGGGCAGAATCTAACAGAAGTCACAATAAACAAAGTCAAAGAAACAAATCCCCATTCACCAAAGGATCAAAAGTTACTCATGCATAATAGAGAGTTCAGCCTGTAGAGGCAGAAGAATGTGAGCTGATGTAGCATCAGATCTGTCAGACGTTCCATGAGGCAACATGTAATGGTACACTGACAATCTGAAGGAGCACTCCCCAACCTAGAATCTCCCTTGCTAAGCAACTATTGATACCGCGCTGCTATCGAAATTCTCTGCACTGTTTTCTTCTATCCCACTTCTCCATTAATCCAAACAGCTCACAGCATCCAGATACAACTGCCATGACCCATTCGTATGTTTAGATACATGTGAATAAAAATATACATGAATCGAAAACTGTGTCTGCTATCCAACAGCTAGCCCTCTCTGCCAACACATCAAAGGTTAAATATAGAACTGTTTCAGCAATAATTGCTACTTGGATGACCTGCATAACTATAGCACCACACCCAAGCAATGAAAATGAGCTAGGGAGAAGGGGGAAAATGAGCTGGAGGACCTTTGTGCCAGCTGCTGACTAAGCCTAGAATGGGCACAACTATGATGACAACGACCGAGTGGCAAAGGCCCCTGGTATCAATGACACAGCCCCACCCACCGGGAGAAGCCCAGAAGGCCATAACAATGAAACTCACATTATAAACAAGCACAAGCAATGACTGAAACCCATCGCATATTTTCCTAACTCAAACTGGACAGCCAGTTCCTTCACAACTTTTATATTTTATTCATCTATTATTCTTAACGCCTAACTTTTTTATTTTTCTGTTATTCTTGCCTCCTAACATACTTTGGACATGTTATGAGAAGAGATGTCTCACTAGAAAAGACAACAGTGCTTGGCAAGGTAGTAGGCAGCAGGAGAAGAGGAAGACCACATTACAGGTGGAAAGACTCAATGAAGGAAGCCACAGCCTTGAATCTGCAAGACCTGAGCAGGGCTATTGATGAAAGGGTGACTTGGAGATCCCTCATTTACAGAGTCACTCTAAGTCGAAGTCGACTTGATAGCAGTTAACAACAACCCTCTCTGAAGAATCCATAATGCCCAATTATGTCAATAAAAATCATTCTCAAACCATCTCGAACTACCAATTAACTTGACCATCAGTACAGTTAAGTCAATGCCTTCAACGCAAGCCTGTTTTAATACTTTTCACAGAGGCACTTAAAAACAGAGTGGGAGGCAGCAGGATCCCTACAGGTGGGAGGCCCATAAGTGAAGAGTCACCATCAAGAAGGCCTTGCTCTCCCTGTCAACCCCTCAAGCTACAACCAGGATAGCCTCAGCTTTGTTGCTGTTGGGTGCCTTCAAGTTGCTTCCGACTTATGGTGACCCTAAGATGAACCTATCATGGGGTTTCCTTGGCAAGATCAGAGGGGGTTTGTCACCATCATCTACCTCTGAAGCTGAGAGACAGTGACTTGCCCAGGGTCATCTAGTGGGTTTCCATGGGTAAGCAGAGATTCGAACCTCGGTCTTCAGAGTCACAGCCCAATGCTCATGCCACTACATTATGCTGGCTCTCATAGCTACTGTTATTATAGTCCAGCCAGCTGGTAATGAGCAGGAACAATCCTTCAAGTTCTTGGGTCATGAGCCATTTAAGGTTTAGTATGCTAGTACCAACGCCTTTAACCGGTCCCATTATTTCAATGGCAATCAGAATTTTTTAATGCAATGTAACTGCTGGGATTTAGAGAATTACTAAGAGACAATGTGTTTTCAGTTCTCCTCCTCTCATTAGCTAATTGGCCTCACTACTGAAATCGCACCAGACTCCATATACCAAGCAGCTAAATTGCTTTAACTCCCTTGTGGTCTAGTTTAAACTGTTTCAGGGTTGGCAGCCACTTAGTATCACTTTGCTAGTGGCAAAACAGCACTTATGCTCAACGAGCACCTTAACAGGAGGTGCAGATCCAGCTTTCAAATAATTTTTTTTTTAAATAAAAATTCAGTGAGAAGCAAAACTGGACAGGGAAATCCATTTAACTGGAAATGTTCAGAATGTGACAATATCCATGATTACTCACCTGTCTTTCTTCAATACAAGCCATGCCCACCTCTGTTGTTGCTTTCCTCCAACAGAAAACAGCATGACTGAAACAGTGAGGCTCCTCTTTGAATGGGGGTTATCTGTGCAAGGAAGATCCCTGATTTTCCAGAGTTCTTGCTTGCATGGACAGCACAAACAAGGATCTTGTTCAGGTAGCCAAAGAAGAGCAAAAGAAGAAATGTATGTGGCAAAAAAGCAAAAAGAAAGAGGGCAAGGCACCCTACTGCTTGTGTACTGAAGAAAGTGATAACATCAATGCAACTTCAGATTTCTCAGAAAACTGCACTGAACTGAGTTAGTGGTGTAAGCTAAGTTTCCAGTTTTACCAAGGAGATTCTAGGAGCAGAATTTTATCTATGCACAACTGAACCAATAGTTCAAATTTTTAAATCAGAACTGACACACACCTGAACTTCTCCTGCTGCTTTGGGATAGATAGCCCATTGTGTCTATCCAGTTTCTAAACCCACAACGTAAGCACTTTTGACTACAAGAACCTATCTTTTTGCTCACAGCTATGACATGTCATGTATATCAATGGTGCTATTGGTGACAGATAATATGTTGCATAGCTGTTCTAGCATCCTGTTAAGCTAAGAGATTCTTTCCTTAATTCAATTCCAGTTGGGAAATGTAATGATCTTTCTGTATTGATATTCTATACATGACCATGTATGTTGCTGCTTCTCTTTTTTTAAGTTCTGGTGTTTGATTAATATTTGCTAAGTGTTGTAAATTTTAAAATTGTTTCACCTGCCTTAAGCACAACTACAACAGAAGATAAAATATACACTAATAAAGTCACTTTGCACTTTACATCTGCCTTTAGGATTTTCATTGTCACAGAAAACCAAAAAAAAAGCTATGCCTCCTGCCACTGGTTCATTTTTCAGTTTTGCCTTTTCCTCAACTGCTGTGTCAGGGCTCCTGTGGTGCCTCATTGTCAGTGTGGGTCTACAAACAAGGGGATTATCAAGTGAAGCAAAGAGCCGCAACCGATTTCTGCTGCTCTATGAACTCAAAGCCTTTTCTAGGTTTCAGACAAAAGTCTTTCTTAGCCCTATCTGGAAAACCCTGGCTTTCCTTCCTGGTAGTCTCCCATCCAAGTTCTAACCAGACCCAATCCTGTGTAGCTGCCAAAATCAGACAACAGCAGGCATCCCTAAAATGGATCCATAACTAGAACACATAACTCACCTTATCCCAAGTCTACCCCTATGGCCCAGCACTGTCCACTCTGACTGGTAGCTATTTGTTTCCAGGGTTTCAGGTAGGATCCCTTCTCAGCTTTATCTGGAGATCTATGTTATTCTCTCCTGATGGATTTCCATCTAAGTAATAACAAGGCCCAATCTCATTTAGCTTTAAAAAGATCCGGTGGGATGCTTGAGCTATATAGGACTAGATTTGTCGTATTAAAGTTCTACAGAAGAGAACAATAAAAATATTCTGCTTGTGCCACATGCCAACAGCCCTAAGCATACTTTTGGAGCAACAGATCTCATTCGAGTACCATGAAAATCAAGTGATTTCTAAGAACATCCCTCTTGTCCTTTAGATTACAGAAAGATTTCTCAAACGCCCACTTGCAACAGGAACAACACCTACTTGAAAGTACTGTCCAGCTTTCTGACACAGGAAAGCACGCATTTCCCTGTCAACAGAAACTAGACACACCTGACTGTTACGCTCTCATCACAGAACAGACTGAGAACAGAGCTGTGCCGGCATTCTCTTTGTAAAACACCCCAGATAAGAGAAATAACAATATTCCCCCATACTGCAGATCAGGGACCGTGGGTTCTTTCAACATCAGTGCCCAGAGGCTTGTCTGCTTCTTAGTTTTACACCCAACTTTTTCACTAAGACACTTAAGTTGGCCTCTGCGTGCCCTCCACATTTCAATCCGTACATCATGTAGACTATAATGGGGGAGAAAGCCTGGCCAAAGTCACCCACTGAATCTTCTGGCTAAGTGGTGATATGAACTTAAGCCCACTAATCAAAGGCCAGTTCCACACTATTATTTCCACTTTCAACATCCTCTGGAATCCTGGGCTTTGCAGTTTAGGGAGGGGCCTTTAACCAGAGAGCTCTTTGGCCTCAGGAAACTACAAACCCCAGAATTCCATAGGACGTGGAAACATAACGATGTGTCCGACACTGCTAATCAGCCCCTCTTTTTTTAGCCACAAGATGTTGAGTAGATTTCCCGAATCCAGGGCCATTTCTACACCGTTATAGCGCTGTTATTCCACTTTCCACCTCCTGTGGAATTCCGGGGTTTGCAGTTTAGGGAGACCAAAGAGCTTTCTGGCTGGGAATTCTAAAGGCCCCTCCCTAAATGGCAAACCCCGGGATTATTCCACAGGATGCTGGAAGCGGAATCACAGCGCCGCAACGGTCTAGTGAGGAAACGGCCAAGGGCAACGCTCTCGCCACTACGCAACACCGCCGCTCCGAATCTCTGCAGGACTGAAACACGAGCAAGATCTGAGCCGGGGGACCTCCCGACCCTTCGCCCAGGCCTCCCCCACACAACCCCGCCGAGCGCAACTCCCCCGTGGCGGGCTTCCTCCCGCGCAGACCTGAGGCGCCGCCGCCGCCGCCGCCGCCACAGGCTCCCCTCCGCAGAGGGCGGCGGGACGGGGAGGACGAGACGGGCGCCGGGCCCCCGTCGCACCAGACCGCCCCCCTGCCGCCCGCCTCGGCCCGGCCAAGCGCTCTCCTTCCCCCCGCAGTCGCCCAGCCAGCCCGGACCCACCTGAGGCGCGCCGACGGAGTCCGACGACGACAACAAGGCCAGCCGCTCCCCCGCCTCCTCCTCCTTTCTCTTTCCTTCGCTCTCCACAGGCGGAAACGGAAATGAACCTCGCTCTCGCGCGTCCTCCGGAAGAGCGACTCTCCGATCACGTGACGCCCATCCACCGGCTCCTCCTCGCTGCGCTCTTGCCGGAAGGCCCCGAGCAGGCGCAGTAGCGAACGGAGTAAAGGACGGGGGTGTGTCACATGACCTAAGCTCCGCCCTCCTTCCTTCGGGTTCCGCCTTGTCGTACGTAAGAGACAGCAGCCAATGGCACGGTCGTCAACGTCGACGACGTTCCTTTTCATAGAGACGATGATCACTGTGGCGACGGCGGCCCCTGCTGGTGGGAGGGAAAAACTTCATCTGTAAGAGAGGCTGCTGGAAAGAGGCTTGGAAACTGTGCTTTTGGAGGGATGCTCCCAAATTTGAGTTCAGTCTCTCTGTAGAAGGCCGACGCCAGGAACTTAAAAAAAAAAAAATACTAATGCAAAGTCAGGAGCTGGCACTGCAAAATTCTGCACATTTTAAAAAATCCTACCTTGCTTCCTTGTGCAAGTTTCTCTCCCTTGTGGATGTCAGAAGGGATTAAGGTCAGGAAGGGTGGGCTCAACACTTTACTCCTCTGTTTGGTCCCTTCCTCCTCTTCATCGCCAGTAGGAACAGAATAAAGCTATGCAAAATAAGGGGGCCCTTTCTCAATCCACCGTTGTGTTTTCAACAGGACAATTTCAACAGGAAAGAAGAAACTCGGAAAGTAAACAAGATTTGGCTACCAGTACTGAAGAACGCTAAAATCAAGACTCAAAAACATGCCAGTGAACTCCACCCAGACTCTGGAGGTCCCCCTACAGGGAACAATACAATGGGCTGCTAATGTACTTAGCGCACTGTTATGCGTAGCCCCTGACGAACAATGCAACCCTGGGGGGCATCCCATTTAACCACAGGCCATCACACAGGCCAACTGGAACACATGCAAATTGCTCCCTCCCACCCGGGGACTACACAAGTATATATATACTCTGTCTCACTTCCATGCCACCAGATCCTCTGGAGAGGCCAGCCACAGATGCAGGCAAAACGTCGGGAGAAAATACTAATAGAACACGGCCTCAAAGCCCGGAAAACCCACAACAACCCACCGTTGAATTTACTTGTTTCTTGAATTTATACCCCACCTGTCTCCAGAGCTGGGAAGATTCAAGGCGGCTTACCAAAATATAAAACAGCATTAGATTAAAAACCCTGTTCCAGAAAAGGTAAAAAAGAATTAAATAGCAATGTTATTAAAACCATGGTTAAAACAGTTAAAAGCACAATGTGGAGCTATAATTCTACTTTAGGAGGGCCAGCGTGGTGTAGAGTTTTGAGTGTTGGATTACGAGTCTGGAGATCAGGGTCTGAATCCCCACTTGACTACGGAAAGTCACTGGGTGACCTTGGGCAAGTCACACTCTCTCAGCCTCAGAGGAAGGCAAAGGCAAACCGTCTCTGAACAAACATTGCCAAGATAAACCCCTGATGGGTTTGCCTTAGGATGACCATAAGTCTGAAACAACAATGCCGTTTTAGCTTCTATCCTGTGAAATCCTGGAATCTTTAATCTGGAGAGGCACCAGGACTCCCTGGCTGAGAACTCTAAATGCCTCTCCCTGAACTGCAAATCCCCGGGATTTGGAGGAGGTAACTATGGGGCAGTTCAAGTGGAATCCCAGTGCTACAGTTGTATCTTGTCACAGGGCCTTTAAGGTCCTGGATGCCAATTTTGGAGATTGCATTGTCTGTTGTACTTTGAGAGCATCCCATGGGTAATTAAAGCTCTGCAGTCTTATTTCCTAGCACCTTAAGATAAGATCAAAATAAAGCAGAGACAAAACAAAGCAAGATGAAATAGGAGAAAGTAAAATCAGCTGGGGATGAAAAACAGGGCAAAACTCATAGCAAAACCAAGGCCATTTCCGCCCTAGACTGTTATAGCGCTACGATTCCACTTTCAACATCCTATGGAATCCTGGGGTTTGCAGTTTCGGGAGGGGCCAATTGGCCCCTCCCGAAACTGCAAACCCCAGGATTCCATAGGAAGTTGAAAGTGGAATCGTAGCGCTATAATAGCCTAGTGCGGAAATGCCCCAAGAATAGCAAAGCTGAGAACTCTAAAAAACTGAAATAGTTCTTAAAATGCTCAAGAGAATTTTAAAAAAGCATTCATTTGGTCCTGATAAGAGTATAACATAAGGTCCAAGGAAGGATGCGGGATTTCTTAGGGGTCGTCCCGAGGGAGTGATTGCTGGAGCTTGTTTCATTCTCAGAGTTTTTAAAATATCCAAAGGACATTTGTATAATCTATTTTGAGCTCCAGAACATTTTGTCCCCCCGCCTCCCATGGATTTCTATTTAATCCTGAGATCTGTTGGAGCGATATGCTCCTTTCTTTTCTTTTAATTTTTTTCCCCCAAGAGCCAGCATGGTACAGAGGTTTGAGTGTGTTGGACTATGGCCCTGGCAACCAGAGTTCAATTCCCGCCTTGGCCGTGGCAACCCATTGGGTCACCGTGGGCGTCTCACACTCTCTCAGCCCCAGAAAACCCAGTGATGGGTTTGCTTTAGGGTGGCCATAAGTCAGAAATGACTTGAAGGCACATAACACCTGATGCATCTGTAAAACGATACTTCAGGACTATAACTTTTTTTTTTTTAATTCAGAGAGAACATTTGCTCTTCAAACTGCAAGACCGCCTCAGCAAATCACACCCATTTTACTTACTTTTTTAATCTTTGGAAGAGTCTTAGGTCATTTCTACACTAGATTGTTATAGCGCTATGATTCCACTTGCAACATCCTATGGAATCCTGGGGTTTGCAGTTTCGGGAGGGGCCGGCCGGCCCCTCCCGAAACTGCAAACCCCAGGATTCCATAGGATGTTGCAAGTGGAATCATAGCGCTATAACAGTCTAGTGCAGAAATGGCCTAAGTGCAGATCCAAGAGATGGTTATGGACAGCTCCCTCCAATAATAGAATTAATAGAACCAGTAATACCCAAAGAACTGTATCACAAGAAGTCAAGGTTCTTCCAACCAGCCTAGAAAAGTCTTTTGTGGAGAATCTGGATTACTTGAGTGCAAAAGTAAGTGCGGCTGTGGGGGGGTGATGCATCTACTTTTACGATCTCAATCTGTTTCCATAATCCGTTTCCATAATCTGTTTCCAGAACCCCCGGCTCCTTGTCTGGGAGTCCCTACCTTGACACTAGGGGGCAGGCGGAATGCGTTCACAAGCCCGCAACCTGGACCCTGTCTGGAGCCAGTGCCCTAAATCTGAGTCCTGGTTCCTTCCGTGAAACAACTAATGGCTCAAAACGCGACCCTCAAAATCAAAAATTTACATGGAAATCAAAAATATATATGTAAACAGAATTCAGAGTTCAAATATACTGAATTTCATTTCTGGTGCTCCTAAGATACTTCTTAGGCAGTTATATACAACAAAATACAAAAATCCTCAAAGCATGGATTGGGCCAACGGAAAAGTGCAAAGTACGTCATACAAAATGTAGACCTGTGACTCAAAGTAATAATGTAAATTTTGACTCAAAGTAATAATGTAAATTTTGAAATGAAGCCAGAATTTTATCTGTTAAGTATGCTTGGGCAACAAAGAGAAATACGATGTCATCAGAAGACGCTGTTATATCCGATAACTGCTGCGAGGCTGATCTATGTGCAGTATTGGAAAGAAAGGAAATACGATGCTATAGAAGAATGGAAATTAAAAGTCCTAGGTATGGTAGAGACAGAAAAGTTAACATTTCCTTTGAGAAATAAACCTGTCCAGAACTTTGAAAGCGAATGGAGAGAAGTTGTGGATTGGATAAAGACATAAAATAAGAATAAAGCGAGATTGTAAGTAATGCAATGTAATAATGTAGCAAGGTAAAATAATAATGTAACAAAGTAGTAAGGTAACCAAGCAATTGTCTAACAATGTAAGATGTAACAGATCCCTTGAGTAAGCAACAATTATGTACGAATGGAGTGGAACTCGCAGATTCAACTGGAAAACAAGCTTGGAAGTGGGAAGGTTTTTTTTAACTAAATTAATTTTAATTACTTAAATTATTAAATTTTAATAATAATTATTATTTTAATAATTTTAATAATTTTTATATTTTAATTTTAATAATTAATTTAATTTTAATAATTATTAAATAATGATTAAATAATTATTAAATTATATTAAATTATATTAAATTACTTAATTATTAAATTAATTGATTAATTAAAATCTTTAATGAAAATATTTAAAAAACAAACAAAAAACAAAATGTAGGCCTGTGACTCTAGCATCCACACTTTTCTTCTCCTGTATGATTTTTTAACAGCTTTGCCTGACGAGGGAGCCAGTGAAACTTTGAAAGTTTGCATGATGTATGTTGTCCTTTTTAGTTGGCCCAATAAGAGTATCACTGCTTTCATTGCATTTTTTTGCATGGCCAACATGGCTGCCCCTGAATATGTTTCCTGATGCAGTAAGTTCCACATGCCAGTGTGACCTTCCCAGTGTGCCAATTTCCTTGTTCTCACAAGGTACAGATTAGGTGGTACGCCTCTATCTGGACTGTACCATTTCATACTGTAGGTAGGGGCTTACATGACTGGCTGCATGTCCATACCAAAAAAAAAAGTAAATGTCCCTGCACATAGAAAGCTGCCCTGTCAGGGAGAAAGTGTTCATTGTAGCTTAGCCTTCTGTTGAAATGCCATTTGTTTATATGCAGGGATTTTAACAAAATAGAGCAAAACATTTGTGTGTTGTTTGTGACTGAGGCTCGCCTTACAGTCTCCATATCATGTGGTTTTCTTGGCAAGATTTTTTCAGAAGAGGTTTGCCCCTGCCTTCCTCTGAGGCTGAGAGAGTGTGGGTTTCCAACAGGTTCCTCTGGCCGAGTGGGGATTTGAACCCGGATCTCCCAGAGTCGTAGTGCAACATTTGAACTGCCACACCACGTTAGCTCTCTTTTCCACGGATGGTGCTCAATCCCAAAACTCCTACGGACTTCACTGAAAGACCTCCTGTATATATTAAATACCATGGGGGAGAAGGTGGAGCCCTGAGCTAAATAGCCAGGCGATTAATAGGTGTGGAACTGAACAGGAATCCAAGACCGATCTCTGGAACTGGGCCTGTAGATAGAAGCAGGAGCTCAGCAACTTTTTACACTCCTCACACAGAGCAGGTCCGATAAGGGACCATGAGCAATGGTTGGGAGTGGCTCCTCTGAAGGGTTCCTGACCAAGGAAGACCAGGCTGGTTCTCTCCTGTCATGTACCGGCTAACTCCTAATTCCAGTAATTAGGCTCAGAGGTTTTCAAAAGTTTTATTCAGGAACAGCAAAGTAACAGCGGCTAAGACTAAAGCATATTGGATTTGCAGTATTTTATAAGCTGTAACATTACAAGTTTGCTATTCCCTCTTATCAAAGTTCATTAAAACAACATTCCCACATTCCCAGCACATGGTTTCTCATTCCATCATCCGTCCCCCTTCTGACCTTTTCCAAACCTCAAGACACCACATGGTGCTGCATGGCATGGCATGGCATCACATTGCATGGACAGAGAGGAAAGCTGACCCAACATCTCCCTGTTGTGCTTCCACCAGCAGTCAAAGACCTTTTCATTGCCTTTTCCAGTGAAGTGGTGCCGCTGAAGAAGTGGCTTTCAACCGGATAGATCTTCCTCCCCGCTTTTATGGATGTATTTGAAATGGCATCTTTAATCTCTTCTGTTTGATCTGTTTTTGCTTTAAATGGTAACTGTCTTATTTGATTTTTATCAGCCACTTTGTGTGCCATTCTTTAGGAGAAAGACACAGTAGGAATCCAACAAATAGATGATGAGATAAATAAATAAAGAGGAAGTGAATAATATACGCACTCCTGAATTCTTTGCTCATAGGACGAGATATTAATTTTAGATTTTGGGTGGCAGAAATCTGTTAGCTCCATGATTTGTAAAGTGTCTTTTAGGTTTAGGCACTGCCATGTAAGTACTATATATATATATTATTATGTGCTCTTTGAATTATTCTGAAGGTGCTACATGCATTGTTTTATCATGATGATTATATACTGTGTCCAGTTCTGGGCACCACAAATTAAGAAGGATATTGACGAGCTGGAATGTGTCCAGAGAAGGGCAATAAAGGTGATCAAAGGTCTGGAAACCAAGCCTTTATAAGGAACGATTTAGGGAGTTGGGGATGTTCAGCCTGGAGAAGAGAAGACTGAGAGATGACAAGATAGCTGTCTTTAAATATCAAGGATGTCACATAGAGGATGGAGCAGACTTGTTTCCTGCTGCTCCAGGGACCAAAACATGACTAATGGATTCAAATTAACTTTCACAAGGGTTTGGGGTACAAAACCCTCATAAAAGTGGAAGAATTGTGAATAATTCCCTCCGGCACGCCCCCTCTCATTCCCTTCTGGGGGTCCCCGCCCAGTCCCTTCCCTTTTGCCTGGGTGTGCATTCTCGATGCTAGGGCAAAAGGCAAGGGAATGGGAGGGGGAAGGGAGGCGCGTATGTGCCTTTTGCCTTGGTGCTCTTTCCTTCCTTCTCTGCACCCAGCAAAATGCAAAAGAATGGGAATAGGAGTGTATGGGGGCGGGGCAGGCACCCAAGCACCTTGCAAACAATCAAATTTGCAAAGTCAAACTTGCAAATGTGGAGGGAGGACTGTACAGGAAAAGAAATTCCACCTAAACATTAGGAAGGACTTCTTGGTTGTGAGAGACATTCCACAGTGGAATACCCTGCCTCAGAGGGTTGTAGATTTTCCATTTTTGAAGATCTTTAAACAGAGGTTAGATGGGTATCGTTCAGACCTGCTTTAGTTGTGCGCTCCTGCAGAGAAGGGGGTTGGACCAATGGCCCCTGTGGTCCCTTCTAATTCTTAAGATTCTGTTATTCTACATATATTTCTATATATATTGTTAGGTGCCATATGTATTATTATCATTATGTTTATAACATGAGAGTTGTGTCCTGTTAATTTCCACGTATGGAGTTGTGCGTTAATTCTGCCACACAACACTTCTGTTGAATGGCAGTGTTGTGCAACTGAATGAAAACACCAAATGTGAAATCACATGCATGGATGATTGTGGGCATCCATGTGCAATGCACAATGAATGCCCATGCACATTGTATTATGTACATCTGTGCACAGAGTGCATTGATGCATGATGCGCAGATGCATCCAAGCACAATGGCACCGCAATATGAGCAATTCTGTTTCCAGGAACTGGAATGCAGATATTCTGCACTGGATAAAAGTGTTTGGTCACTTCCATAGGGGAGCTTAATGCATGTGTAATGCACTAACAGAATTAACCAACTGAATGTACCTTCAAGTTGCCTGTTGATTTACAGTGATCCCATGCCTTTTGTACAGTTTTCTTAGGGCAAGGAACACTCAAAGGTGGTTTACCATTGTGTTCCTCTGAATATAGCTTACAGCACCTGGTATTACCGTATTTCTTATTAAGTGCTAGATACACAGTATTATTACACTCATTATTATGACTTTATAATTTCTGTGCAAAGACCTTTAAAACAGGCACCATCATGCCAACCTTTATAATGCTTTTGCTGTAAACCCTCCTTCATTCTCCTCTGTGCGTCTTCCAAATATGGCTTTGCAAATATTATATAAATAACTGGAAATGTCCTCCAGCCCTTCCCACCCCCATGCTTCTGTCCTTAGGGATATTTATGATGACAGTAACAAATCCAGTGAATTCCATGGCAGTCACCTAATTCTTCTGACTCCCAGGGCTATTAATGTAATACTTTACAGTTCCTCATTTAGGAACAGAGGAAGAAGAGATTATGCTGAAGAAACAGCATTTGGGAAATAGCAGCCGGTTTCCCTTGGGGAATTTTATAGACATTTCAGTGATAAATTAAAAAGGCAGAGTTCTCAGACGTTCTGCACGCAAGCCTTGCTGTCAGCATTGCCAGGGGCAGAGTGGTTTGATGGACCGGCTGTTATTTTGGTGTGGGTCTCTCTCCAAGGGTTGTTTGCTGGAGAGGTGGACTGGGATGGTAGAAGCAGGTTTACTGAGCTCCGAGCTTTCACAGGAAAACAATACAATGGGTTGCTAATGTACTGAATGCACTGTTATGCATATCCCCTGACTAATAATACAACCCTGGGGGGCATCCCATTTAACCATAGGCTAACACAGGCCAACTTAACATATGCAAATTGCTTCCTCTCACCCAGAGACTACACAAGTATATATACTCTGACTCACTTCCATGCCACCAGATCCCCTGAAGATGCCAGCCACAGATGCAGGCAAAACATTGGGAGAAAATACTAATAGAACATGGCCTCAAAGCCTGGAAAACCCACAACAAGGATTCTGGCCGTGAAAGCCTTCGACTTTACATTCCACAGGAAGCTACCTTATTCTGAGTCAGTCTACTGTCATAAAATAGATTTATAGAATCATAGGGTTAGAAGGCATCTCACGGACCATCGAGTTCAACCTCCTGCTCCACGGATGATCCCCAGCTAAAACATCCCCAGCAGGTAGCTGTCCAGCCTCTTTTGGAGGAGACCCCGTAACAACTCTAGGGAATGAGTTCCAGTCATCACCAAACCACTCTTACTGTCACAAAGTTCCTTCTAATGTTCAATCAAAATCTACCCTCCTGTAACTTAAAACTCCTGTAACTTAAAACTATTAGACCTGGTCCTACCCTCTGGGGCAGCAGAGAACAAACCCATACCCACTCTGTGACAGCTCTTTAAGTATTTAAAGAACGCCTTCATCTCAACCCTCAGTCTTCTCTTCACCAAGCTAAGCATGCCCAGCTCCTTCAACCTTTCCTTATGTGTGTGTGTGTGTGTATTATTTTATTTTATTATTATTTTATATTTTATCTTATTATTGTTGCTCTACTCTGAACCCGCTCCACTCATCTCTATCCTTCTTAAGATGAGGCGCTAAGAACTGAATGCAGTACTCCGGATGAAGCCTGACCAGCACCTCATATAGCGGGACTGTTACTTCCCTTTACTTGGAAAATACAGTTCTACTAATACAGGCTAAAATAGTATTCACCTTCTTTACTGCCGCACCACACTTCTGGGGCAGGATTTTTCTCCTGGCCCTACTGGCTGTTGTTCATTGCCTTCAGGCTGGCTTCTACTTAGCGTGACCCCATCAGTGTGAGACCTCCAGGAGTCCCAGTCCTGCTCAGGTCTTGCAGATTGAGAGCCGTGGCTTCTATAATGGAACCACTCTACCCGTATTGTGATCTTCCTCTTTTCCTTCTGCCTTCCAGTTTACTGAGCCTTATTGTCTGTACCAAGGAGTCGTGTCATTTCACTTTAGTCGTTCTTCTGTCTAGTGAGAGTTCCAGGCTTGACTCATTCATTTGTCTTTTTGGTAGTGCATGGTATCCACAGAATTCTCCTGCAGCACTGCTTTTCAAGTATGTTGATTCTCTTCCTATCAGTTTTCCTCACTGTCCAGCTTTCTCAGCTCTACAAAGAAACTGGAAATATTATGACCTGGGTGATTTTCACCTTGGTATTTAAACATACATTTTTACACTTGAGGATCTTATCTAGTTCCTTCATAGTTGTCTTCCAAGCCCTAGCTGGAGACCCTTGGCATTCCCTCCTGGTGGTCTTCCATCCAACTACTAACCAGGCCCAATTCTGCTTCCCACCCAAAATCAGGCAAGAGCTTGTGATTAAAATGGAATCTATCTTCTTCTGAGTCAAGCCAATGGCCCGTCTATCTCAGTATGGCCAGCTCTGACAGGCTGCAAGGGCTCTCCAGGGCTTCAGGCAACATTCTTCCAGTTCTACTGGAGACTCCTGGTATCCCCTGTGTGGTGGTCTCCCATCCAAGTGCTAACCGGACCTGAGCCTTCTCATTTGATGAACGTGCATCCCTCTATTCCAACTGCCACTACCTGGCCTTTGGGGGAGAGAAGAGCAGCCAGCTGCAGTTCCATCGTGCCGTGGTGCCAGAGGCTGGTGATGGCACCTCCCTCCATGTTCCAGCTGCCCTTCCTCTGGCCTCTCAGAGAGGGAAGAGCATCCAGGTACAGGCTCCTTTTTGCCTTGTGTTACCGTGATCAATGGCTCTCTCTCTCCCGGGGTCTACAGTTTATTAATTCACCACATCAAACTGATATCTCCATGTGGCTAATATTAAAAATCATTCTGTGTGTCTTACAGGGTCACTGTACAAGCACATAGGCAGGAACGGCCGAGTGGCCGATGTCAGGAAAATTCCGGTCTGGCCAGTGACTTTATCCGTCATGTAGCCCCAAGGAGCCCTCCAGACAGTCCAACCATCAAGCACACAAAGGGGTTCCCTGCCCCGAAATGGTAGCTCATAGAATCACAATCAGTTTGCCAAGTGAGGGCAATTTCCACTCTGCCGATGCCTTTGTTCTACTCCAGCAGAGACATTCACAAACCATCGTGAACCATCAAGCCGGAGACGTCCATTGTTGAGGGCTTTGATCTAGCCCTTCTCTCTATTGTTCTCCCGGGGAAAGAACTAGCCCTTCAGGCACATTTTTCCCTATAAAAACCCCCTGTTTTAAGCGGTTTGCGGGATCGCTCTCACTTGCCTCCCAGCTTGCTGTCACTCTGTTTGCCGATCATCCCTGTCAGCCCCCTCCCACGTGCTGAGTTTCACCGCTCTTCACTCTCCGTCCTAATTCGGCCTTCCCGGACGTCTGGATCAGGTGGAGTATTACCCTGAAACCCTCTCTAAAATCCCCTGTCAATTTTCCTCCCTTTTTATTTTCTTTTAGGCTCTGTGTGTGTGAGTGCAAACGTGAGTAAGTGCGCAGTGACTTTTTAATAAAAATAAAATAAAAATCATTTATTAGACCTTTTGTTTGGATTTTGGTCTGGCCGACCTGGTGTACACTGGGTTTTAAGATCCTGCAGAGTTACCCTGCCTCTCGCTTTGCCAACTTGTGCTCAACTAATTTTCCATTGCCCATATTACATTTTGAGCACAGTGACAGGGACCCCCCCGGACTCAAACTAACTGACTCAGTGACCGAGACCCCCAGGACCCCCAGAAATCAGGGTAACACTTGGGCCAACAGCCAGTGAGAGGCCCTCTCTCCATACTCCAACTGCCTTTGCTCCAGCCTCTGAGGGAGAGAAGAGCAGCCGGGCACAGCTCCATCATGCCTTAGGCCAGGCGATAACCCTTCCCTCCATGTTCCAGCCGCCTTTCCTCTGGCCCGTAAGGGGAAGAAGAACAGCCAGCATTGCCTAGGCTTAATCTCCTTTCTCATTGTCATCCCCTTTTCCTTACATATCATGTCTTATTGTCCTGCCCCGGCAGCCAGCCAATGTTCACAGCTCTCCAATAGAGTCTTTAGCAGTAGCCATAGGCAAAGTTTACAACCGTTTATCAGCCAGTTACTGGTTGTTGTTTCAGCAGTCCAAGTCAGTAATAAATTCTAACTGTCAGTCCCAAGGACCATCTACCGCAGTAATCAGCACACAAAGTGAGGGTCAAGGTTTCCAGGAACACAAGTCAGGGATCCAAACATAGGATGCATTGCTTCCACCGGTGACACCAGTTGTCTGCAACAGATTTCTCCCCATCTCCTCCCTTGCATTTATGGCTGACAGCCTCCCCCAGCTGTTTGCCTAATTAATGCACCTTCTCTATATAAATGCTCTGAGTCTCATGAGCTCTCCCTTTCTCATCTGGGCTGGGCTGCCGTAAGTATTGTCCTGTTCGTGCCTCTGTTTTGTGGCTCTTGAGGAGGGGCCTGTCTGTGTTTGTACCTGAGTTTTGGGGCTGGGGCATGACAATTATTTGGATTATATGGCCTGAGGACAGGGAACTGTCAAATTAGCCATTTGTAAGCTGCTACGGGAAACTTTTTGGCTGAAGAACAGTATCGTATGAATACTATAAATAAATAAATATTTTTTCTGAAGTCAGACTGAGAGTGTTGAGAGTAGCATGGTCATATAACTGAAATTACAATTTTGTCTGAGCAGCTGAAATGCCCCGTTCCCCAAACCTTACTTTTTCATTCTGCCTTGGTCTCAGATGCTGCCTGTAAAAAAGAGGTTTTGCCAGCGTGCAGAAGAGATGAGCTGAGGAAACGCTTGGGTGGCCTGGAGCGACACTTGAGGAAGTCAGATGGTATAATTGAAGCAATCAATCTCTTCTTCAGCTCTGTAGGAGAGCTGACGGTACGGTTAAATTCATTTCCATCACCATCCTTATCTGCCCGGTTTGCCCATTTGATGATGGATGGAGGACACCATGTTCTTCTATGACACCCCCTGGTGTCTTTCCCTCACTTCTCTCTGTAATACGAGTAGAAATTTATTTCCCTGTGTATCTGATTAAATAAAATTAAGGCTGAGATCCTACATCAAGTTCACCGAGCTTAACTTTACACTGATTAGCAAAGCTCCTGTTTGACTCCTGCCTAGAGCAGACTGACCGAATCAATTCAGTTTGTCTACATGTTGACTTACTATTCAACCATTGAATGTGTCTATCCAGCCACAGTTTCATGATTGCTGTCTGAGGCCTCCTCATTTGTGAATTAGTATGGCGTTGCACAACTGAATGTGAAACCAAAGGCACATTATATATTGCACTGTGCAATGCCCATCTACATGCAGAACTCCACTTCTGCAACCTTCATAGAATCATAGAAATGTAGAGTTGGAAGAGGCCCCAGGGGCCATCCAGTCCAACCCCCTGCCATGCAGGAACACCCTCAAAGCACTCCCGACAGATGGCCCTCCAGCCTCTGCTTAAAAACCTCCAAAGAAGGAGACTCCGCCACACTCCATGGAGGCAGCCTATTCCACTGCTGGACAGCCCTGACCGTGAGGAAGTTCTTCCTGAGGTTCAGGTGGAATCTCCTTTCCTGCAGCTTGAATCCATTGCTCCTTGTCCTGGTCTCTGGAGCAGCAGAAAACAAGCCCACTCCCTCCTCTAAATGGCATCCCTTCAAATATTTAAACATGGCTATCGTGTCCCCTCTTATCCTTTTCTTCTGCAGACTAAACATACCCAGCTCTCTAAGTCTATCCTCATAGGGCATGGTGTTACTGTAGTTTCTAGTCCGGACTTGTGGTATATTAGATATCATTTGATATCAAGAATTTGGCCTTCACTACCCATTCCTCTCCATGTGCTTGCAAGGCCCCCGGATGAGCACGCACACGGGCACAGCCAAAAATAGCTGAACCATTTAAAACCAGTCCAGGCAGGCCAGTATTTGCCAGACTGCAGCTTCAGAAGACCTCCAGGCAAGTACCCTCTTAAGATCACATTACGTATGCACGCTGTTTACAAAAGATCCCCTGCCCCGAGCAGGCAGCTTGACGAGCCGAATACCCAACTCTCAAGCACTCCGCGTTTGCATACCGGCCACCCTATTGACAACGCTGTCATAACTCAATCATGCAAAATACTGACCTTTCGGAGGCTTTGTCTCCAGCCCGAAACCCATTGTACTCCCCAGGAACAGACTAGCCTACAGGCACATTTTCCCCTATAAGATCCCCTGATTTCGAGCGCTTCCTCGGATCGCTCTGACTTCCATCCTGCCTTGCTGTCGCTCCGTTCGACGAGCCTTCCCCTCAGCTCCACATGCTGAGAATCTCCACTTCTACGGACTTTTCTTCGGACTTTCCGGGCTTCAGGACAGGTATAGTATTTCCCATGCAAAACCTCCTCTTAAAACCCTCTATCCAACTCTTACCTTTCTTCCAATAGGTCTGTGTGAGAGTGCTGCATACATACGTTTTGACTGTGTTTATCAAAATAAAGGAAAACAATGTAATTTTACTTCTGTTTGCTCATTGACTCGGCCTGACCCCGTAGACATTGGGTTCAAGATCTCGCTAGGTTGCCCTGCCTCTTGTATTGCTTAGCTTGTGCTCTGCTAATTCCCATTCCCCATTGTGAGCACATTGAGGCGTCCCTCCCGGGACCCCAGAAATTAGGGTAACAATGGCTTCCAGGCCCCTCACCATTTTGGTTGCCCTCCTCTGGACTTGCTCCAGCTTGACCATGTCCTTCTTGAATTGGGGTGCCCAGAACTGGACACAGGATTCAAGATGAGGTCTAACCAAAGCAGAGTAGAGTGGTACCAGTACCTCCCTCGATCTAGACACCATACTCCTATTGATGCAACCAAAAATTGCATTGGCTTTCTTGGCTGCCGCATCACACTGCTGACTCCTGTTCAGCTTGTGGTCTATTAAGGCTCCTAGATCCCTTTCACACGTACTGCCATCCAACCATATTCAATTGAATATGGACATTTTACATTTGAAAAAAATGTCCCATTGTTTTTATGAGGTGCTTGCATAAGACATCAACAGGACTTGATTTTTTTAAAAAAGCTGCATAAACATACTGTTCTTTTCTCAGCAATTTTCTACTTGTTTGGCTTTCCTGAAGGGTTACAGCTGTACAAAGAAGAGCAGGAAACCTCCTCCAGAAAATCATGGAAGCTAAGTGTGAAATAATTGTCCCTTCTTCTCCTGTTGACTTCCTTCCTCTTTCTCGGTTGTTTTCTGGTGTTGACATTTAGAATGTAAGATCAGTAGGGGCCAACTATAGCACCCAATTATAGTACCGCATTCCACTTTAACTATCATGACCGTGTCCTGTGGAATCGTGAGGTTTGTAGCTTACTGAGGCCAAAGAGCTCTCCGGCTGAGAACTCCAAATGCCTCTCCCTAAACTCCACATCCCGGGATTCCATAGGACTAAAGTGGACTCCTAGCCCTATAATTGTGTGGTGTGAGTGGGCCCCTGGCCTCTTGTGTATTGGAAAGTGCTGTGCGCACTGATAAGACAACAAAGATACGTCCACCGAAGTGGGATGTAGTCCATAAATTCTGGGCCAAATAAAACGTATAGTATCAACTTCTAAAGTGTCACAACACTCTTTATTGTTTTTGCTGCAATGGACTAACACGATTCACCCTGGAAATGTACACAGACGGTGCTGTAGAAGTAGTGAGATAGTTTCTATTTATTTATTCCATTTAAAAAAAAAAAACCTGCCCCACAGATGAAATTAGCCGGGGAGGTTTAAAAATAAATTTGAAAGAATGACAATGAAGAAGCTCAAGTTAAGGGATGATAAAACCTGACGTAAAAGCAGTTGCAGTCGTAAAGGAGTGCAAAGAATTCAGTGCATTAACACCAGTTCCTGAAACACCTGGGGAAATTAAATGAGACGAAGAGACCGTAGTGCAGGTCCGTCAGACTATTGCTATGACTCCTAATGTGCTACTTCAGAATTACCTGTCCTGTGCCAGCAGCCAGCCAAGGCTTACAGCCGTCTGATTAGAGCCTCTTAGCAGCAGCCGCATGCAGAGTTTGTTTTAGTTTGTTTTAGCCCGTTAGCAAATTACCGGCTGTCGTTTCGTAGTCCGAGTTCACGGTAAATCCAGAGCAACAATCCAGTGGCAAAGTCTGTATACAAGGCGAAGGTCAAGGATTCTATGCGCATGAACAAGGAATCGGGATAGAAGCCTGGTTGCTTCCACTGCTAGGAACGGTTGGCTGCAATAGCTTCCTCCCATTCTGGTCCCTCTTTATATAGGCTTAGAGTCTGTCACAACTGTGTGCCTAATTAATGAGCCCTTATTATATTAAACAGTCTGAGACGCCTAGGTTCTCCCTTTTCCACACACACTGGATGCTGTAAGTGTTGTCCCTCTTATGTCTCTGTGGCCTTTTCCGCACGAGACTGTTATAGCGCTATGATTCCACTTTCAACATCCTATGGAATCCTGGGGTTTGCAGTTTCGGGAGGGGCCGGATGGCACCTCCCGAAACTGCAAACCTCAGGATTCCATAGGATGTTGAAAGTGGAATCATAGCGCTATAACAGTCTCGTGTGGAAATGGCTTGTATTATGGCTGTTGGAACGGTCCCTGTCTGGGTCCTGGGATGGGGGCATGACGCTACGCAAACTTTGGGCAGTCTACTTTCTTTCCCTAGACTAACCATTTTGCTTATCACAGTTGACATGAATGGGTTGCCACAGTAAAAACTGGAGAGGGTTCCTGTCCACAATTTTAATAATTGTAGAGAATTTCAGCAGGTGTTGCTTCTTGTTGTCATTCATGGAATCCTAGAGCTGCCAGAGACCACGAGGGCCATCGAGCCCAATCCCCTGCCATTCAGGAAAACCATCCTCAAAGCATTCCCAACAGATGGCCATGCAACCTCTGTTTAAAAACTTCTGAAGCAGGAGATTCCACCACGCTCTTAGGCGGCAAATTCCACTGTTGAACTGCTCTTACTGTCAAAAAGTTCTTCCTAACGTTCAGGTGGAATCTGTTTTCCTGAAATGTGAAGCCATTGCTCCATATCCTAGGCTCGGAGCAGAAGAAAACAGATTTGCTCCATCCTCGATATGGCCTCCCTTCCAATATTTAAACATAGCTATCATGTTGCCTCTTAACTTTCTTATCTCTGGGCTAAACACCCCCAGCTCCCTGAGCCTCTTCTGTTTTCCAGGCCTTCTACCATTTTGTTCACACGTTCCAGCTTGTCAATATCCTGCCTGAACTGTGGTGCCCGGAACTGGACTCAGTGTTCCAGAGGGATCTGAACAAAGCAGAATGAAGAGGTACTATCATTTCCCTTGACTGAGACACTACACTCCCATTGGTGTAGCCCAGAATCACAGGTCATTTCCAATTTATGAGACCCTAAGGCAAACCTGTACCAGGGTTTTCTCGGCCTGAGAGTATGGGATGTGCCCAAGGTGACCCAATGGATTTCCATGCACAAGTGGGAAATCGAACCCTTGTTTTCAGGGTTGTAGACCAATGATCTAACCACTACACTGTGCTATTACCTGGGGCCCTTTCACAGTACACAATTACAGCACTACGATTCCACTTTTAATTGTCATGGTTCCATCCTATGGAATCCTGAGTTCTAAATACCTCTCCTAATGCTGCAAATCCCAGCATTGCATAGGATGCAGCCATGGCAGTTACAGTGGAATCATGGCACTTGTTATCCTGATTTCTGGGGTCCCGTGAGGGACACCTCAATGGGCTCCAAATAATGGGGACTGGGAATTAGCAGGAGCACAAGCTATAGCAATGCAAGAGGCAGGGCAACCTAGCGAGATCTTGGACCCAATGTTTACGGGGTCAGGCTGAGTCAATAATCAAGCAGAAGTAAATAATAATTGTTTTCTTTATTAAAAGACAATCAACACGCACGTATGCAATCGCTCACACAGACCTAAGAAGAGAAAGGTAGGAGATTCGATAGAGGATTTTGAGAGGGATTTTTCAGGGGAAATACTGCACCTGATCCTGTAGCCCGGGTGGTCAGAAGAGAAGTCAGTTGGAGCGGAGATTCTCAGCACATGGAAGCTGAGGGGAAGGCTCGGCAGTGGAGCAGCAGCAAGGTGGGATGGAAGCCAGGAGCGATCCAAAGAAGCGCTCAAAACCAGGGGTTCTTATAGGGGAAAATGTGCCTGTAGGCTAGTCCGTTCCCAGGGAAAACAAGGGGTTTGGGTCGGAGACAAAGCCTCCGAAAGCTCAGTACTTAGCATGATTGAATTTTGACGGAGTTGTCGATAGCACAGACAGTACGCAAATGGAGAGTGCTTGAGAGCTGGCTATTCGTAAGCGCTAATCTCGTCGAGCTGGCGGTTCGGGGCAGAGAATCTTTCGTATGCTGCGTGCATATGTAATGTAGTTTCAAAAGGTACCTGCCTGGAGGTCTCCTGAAGCTGCATGCCGGCAAATTACGGGCCTGCCTGGATTTACCTTGTATTGTTCAGCTATTTTGGCCGTGTCCGTGTGCGTGCTTGTCCGGGGGCCTCGCAAGCACGTGGAGAAGAACAGTTTGGGCTGGTCAATCTCTTGATATCAAATCATATTTAGTAAGCCCTGGGCTCGGACTATAAACTACAGTAACACACTATAATTCTGTAGTGTGAATGGGGCCCTGGCTGCATGCCATACAACCCCTGCCAAAATTCACTCTTCTACCCACCATTAAAGGTACAGAAGCCCTCTCAAGTCTTCACCCTGTGTAACACCTGATCCTCTGAAGAGCCCGGTCCCCTGATTTCTGCACGAGTCTGTGTCCTACGCCTATGTGAATGAAGGCATCCCGGGAGCTGGTTTTGTGCAGAGAAGTGGCAGGAAACCTCTTTAGAAGGAAGATAATGTCTTTGTTTGAAGAGCATTGGTCCATTCACACCTAATGCAGAGATGTGTAACCTGATGGGAAGCGCCAAGGGCAGAACAACAACTCATGACGAGCTGCAACAGGCACCCTCTTTTCACAAGGGGCTCATGGGAGGCTTTCATTCTTTAATCATTTTGAGAATGACTGAGCTAATTCTTTGAAACTCAGGCAACTGAGCTGAGTTGCGTGTGTGTGTAAAACTCAGTTGCAGTACAGGAAATAGCCTAACCTAATTTTGTTTCCAGCTGAGAAAAAACAATTGGATTAGCTGGTGGGCTGAGATTTTTTTTTTTTTCCTGTCATTTTAGGTCTGCTGCTAACAAACCCCCTGAAAACAGACTGGTGTAAAAGAACCTCTCGGAACTGGGGCTGCTGGGTTGATCAGAAGAATACATTAACAGAAGATCAAACGAGGGTAATAAATCTCCTGCAACAGCCTCCTCATTATGCTAGATAATTTGAAACTGCCTCTTGGGCATTAAACAGTTCATTATTTTTGTGTGTGCGAGGGAGGGGCCAGAATGTGAAAGCAAACACAGGCGGGGTGGGAAGGAGAGTGGCTCCTTTATATTTTATACCCTGACAAATTGAAGCAAGATGCTGCAGCCAAGTTTGCGAAAATAAAACAGGCTTCCCGGGCAAGTGACACTTGCATAAAGTTGAGGCAAAAGAACGGGTGCTGCTAAACGTTCACAAACTCATTTCGTTCATGAGGGCGAGTAGCTCGGCTGGCTCCAAGATAGTAGTGTGGGGTTTGAAAAGCTCTTTTTATTTTATGCTAATCCAGCCAACAATAAACACAAACTGACAACACTGCAAAAACAAAAACCGACAACGATGAAGGCGAGTCAAAATATTAGAGCATCGATTCTTTACGTCCAGAGTACCAATTGTTATAGTTAATCGGTCCTTGCCTTTTTCAGATCTAGTTTCTTCTCTAGATCCCGTTCTTACTACAGATAAATCGGTATCAAAAAATATCTCACGGAAGATGAGTAGCTTGACCTAATGGTCCTATGATTTCTATATTTGTATCTGCACACACACAGACAGAGCGTATGGGAGAAAAGTGGGATAGAAATCAAATAAATGAATGAATGAATGAATAAATGAATGAATGAATGAATAAATAAATATTGAATAGATCAATTCCATGTTGCCCAAAAATTGTCTTCTGTTCTGCTTTGTCTTATTGATTTAACAGTGAATGTTAGCTTGTCCCTTAAAACAACATGCCAAATACTACATAACCACGTTTGTAAGATTTACATAGAGCGAGTACACTCTCCTCCATCTGAGTAGGAGCCATTTGTGGCATCTACTAACTCAAAATCTGCTAACTCAGAGGCCTGGAAACCGGACCCTCTGACAAGCGGCTTAAGGAGCTGGGTATGTTTAGTCTGCAGAAGAGAAGGTTAAGAGGGGACAAGGTAGCCATGGGAGCGCAGAACTTCTCCTGAATTATGGAGAGAAAGAAAAGCAAAATAAATCCAGGCTTTACATAGCAGCCATTTTAATCTAGGCTATTTGTATACCCCAGCTCCACAAGAATACAGAAATGGGGGGAAATGACATGCTCGATAAAAGGAGAAGTTTTCAGGTGTCATGGTTTCAGAAATCTGATGGCAAAAATATCAAAGAATGGGAAATAAGGAAAGGAGTCAAAAGATTATATTAACAAGGTCGAGGGAAGTAATAGTACCATTCTATACTGCTTTTGTCAGAACTCACCTGGAATACTGTGTCCGGTTTTGGGCACCACAGTTCAGGAAGGACATTGAAAAAGGTGCAATCTGTCCAGAGGAAGGCAACCCAGATGGTAGCAAGCCTGGAAATCATGAAGCCCTAAGAGGAGTGGCTTAGGGAGCTGGGTATGTTTAGCCTGGAGAAGAGAAAGTTCTTCTCTTGAAGGCCATATTTAAATATTTGAAGGGATGTCATCTGTAGGACGGAGCAAGCTTGTTTTCTGCTGCTCCAGAGACCGGGACATGGAGCAATGGCTTCAAACTTCAGCCTAAATATTATGATCCCACCTAAACGTTAGGAAGAACTTTCTGACAGTAAGAGCAGTTCAACAGTGGAATATGCTACCTGGGAGTGTCGTGGAGTTTCCTCTTTTGAAGTTTTTTAAACATAGATGGCCATCTGGTTAAACAGAGTGTTTTGATCGTGTATTCCTGCATGGAAGAGCTGGGTTGAAACGGATGGCAACTGTGCTCTCTTCTAACTCTGTGATTCTATGAAGTAGAGAAAGATCATAGCCTGATATTGTAGCTATGGGTGTGTGTGTGTGGAATAGGGTCACTGCTCTCCAAATAAGATTTCTACCCTCCTCTGTGACATTTCCCTTTAGTCCCCAGATTTCTAGTACGGCAGACATTTAAAATTTCAGTTGACCATTTAGAAAGACAGGTTGGACATCCAAAGAAAAGAGGCACGCAAAGTGACCACGCAAAGGTGAACACAGCCAAACAAAAGAGTTCAAGGTAGGGCTGCGGGTGAAATAAAGAACAGGGCTGCTTTCCCTTCGTCATTGGCATACAGGCAACACATGCTGAAATGTCCTCTTCTGCATAAGGATTAAAGGGAGAGTAGCCTGCTCCCTTATTTCACCTGCAAACTCTAGTTCTAGGTGTGAGTAATTTTCAGTATCGCACTCTGCAATGCTGAAGTAAAATTTCAGTGTCGGGGGTGGCGAGCAGAATTTTTATTTTGCTGTCAGGCAGAGAGCTTTCAGGCTTTCCTCAACTGAGTACAAAAATTCCAAGGTTTCTCTGTTTAAAACAGCATTTTTGTGTGTTCTTCCTCATTCTGTTCTCTTGTTGCCCGGCCACACACTCTTGATCATACTCTGATGTTGTTCAGCCACATTCTATTTATGCACTTATTTATTTAATTTAGTTATATCCTGCTTTTCTCCCACGAGGGATGCAGAGTGGCTCACACTGTACAGGAAAAACAAGATAGCTAAAACAATCTGTAATATAGAATCATAGAAATGTAGAGTTGGAAGAGACCACACGGACCATCCAGTTTTTTAATATGAACATTAAAAAAAAAATTAAACAACAATCCACTCAAAAACATTCATTTAAAACAGTTAAAACACATTAAAATCTATTGGATATTAGGAATCATCACCCTCAGTGCACTACTCCAACCAGTTAAAAGCTGAAAGATCTGTTTAAATAAGAAGGTCTTTGCCTGCTGGCAAAAAGAGAGAGCAGAGAGCAGGCCAACTGAGGCCATTTCCACATTGCACTGTTATAGTGCCATTATTCCACTTTCAACCTCCTATGGAAGCTTGCAGTTCAGAGAGGGGCATTGAGAATTCTCAGCCAGAGAGCTCTTTGCCCCAGTCAACTATAAAACCCAGAATTCCGCAGGATGTTGAAAGTGGAATAATAGCACTATAACAGTGTAGTGCAGAAACGCCTTCTATCATCTGCCCTGCAACACTTCTGGCCTGAGCCTGCCTTGGAAAAGAGTTCCATAGCCTGGGAACAGCCACCGAAAAGGTTCTCCAAGTCTTGGTTTTCAACTATGAAACGCTGGAGGGTGTGTCATGCTGTTTCAGTGCTAGCACAGCTCGAGTGATGTTGTTTCTTTTCAGGAGCAACGTGCAGCAATAGATGTAGTCAAACAGGTGGTAGCCCTTTAGGGCAGTAATTCTACTGATCACATATTTTTGTGTGTACAAAACAAGCCATTGGCCTTACTGACCCTGCACAGGAGGGCGACCAAAATGGTGAAGGGTCTGGAAGCCATGCCTTATGGAGCTGGGTATGTTTAGCCTGCAGAAGAGAAGGTTGAGAGGGGACATGATGGCCATGTTTAAATATTTGAAGGGATGCCATGTAGAGGAGAGAGCAGGCTTGTTTTCTGCTGCTCCAGAGACTAGGACAAGGAGCAATGGATTCAAGCTTCAGGAAAGGAGATTCCACCTGAACCCCAGGAAGAACTTCCTGACGGTCAGGGCTGTCCGGCAATGGAATCTGCTGCCTCCATGGAGTGTGGTGGAGTCTCCTTCTTTGGAGGTTTTTAAGCAGCGGCTGGATGGCCATCTGTGGGGAATGCTTTGATGGGTGTTCCTGCATAGCAGGGGGTTGGACTGGATGGCCCCTGGGATCTCTTTCAGCTCTATGATTCTATGATTCCATCACCATGGCTGTAGGACTGGGAAGCCCACCGTTACCGCAATGACTCATCCTGTGGAAATGTCAAGGCTAAGACAATCTAGAACTAATGCTTGTTTTACATCTACTATCTGTCTGTTTGAGAGCCAGCATGGTATAGTAGTTCCAACATTGGACTAACGCAAACAGATAGGTTCACATATTCAGACAGAAACAACAGGCCCTTTCCACACGTGGTTATTAAGGGGGGCCAATGCGTCTTGCCACGAAGGTCTTCTGCACCTTGGAGCGGACTAGGTTCAGTTTATTTACCTTTGTTCCGCACGTAATTCCAACTAAATGCACCCCCACGTGGTGATAAAGCGCGCTATTTAAAAACCAGAAGAAATCGGTTTTCCAATTTTCGTACTTTCACAGCGGTGCAGACATGTACATTTGCACCAATGCGAATTGGTGGTCAGGGGAGAGCTCATGGGAGGGGCCGGGGGGTAGTAGGGACTTTCGCACATACGCAATGACATACTAAACCATGCAAGAAAAAAAAAGAAAAGAAAAGAAAAGAAAAAAAGGGGGGCAATCACAGCCGACGGGACAGGGCGAGGGGAGTAGCGGGAGTGGCCACGGCGGAGGCAGTGTGGATTCATGAACTCGCACTCCTCCGAATCAGAGTGGAACCTACGCAGTAGCCGTGTGGAAGGAAATGAGGGAAAGTCCGCCTTGTTTCGAGCCCAGAAAATCCGGTAAGAGATGGCACGCACCGGTTCACCAGCCTCGTGCGGAAAGGGCCACAGTGTCCAGAGAACGTTATCCTCATGTATTCTATATTTAGTGCAAATACATCTGCAAACTGTCAGTGTTTTAGGCTCGTTTTAGTCGAAAGCGATATTTTTAAAGAAACCTCACCACATGTAGCTTGAGTAATGTGACGAACAGCGCTCCCGGTCTCTGGAGAGCCAGCATGGTACAGTTTGAGCGTTGGACTGCGATTCACAAAACCAGAGTTCAAAACACTACTCAGTTGTGGATACTCATTGAGAGACCTTGGGCAATTCACTTTCTCTCTCAGCCTCAGAGGAAGGCAAAGGCAACGGCAACCCCCTTCTGAACAAATCTTGCCAAGAAAGGTAGGTCTGCCGTAGTTGCCGTAAATTGGAAATGTTGGCACACGACAACAATCTGTCTATCTATCGCCAAGGTCGTACATCAATAAGATGAAATGTAACTTTACGCTCTCAGAGTTATATGAAGATTGGGTAAGGCTGCCTCATGGGTGAATTCTGATGTTTCACAACCCAGTGTGCATCTGTAAGTGCAATATACATAAATGCGCAATGGCACGACATGCCCAACTCTGCATCTGCAACTTGGGACTGAATGTGGGCAGTGTGCCTTGGACAAAATGGTTGAGTTCTTTTGTAGGGAAACTTACATATAGGGTACGATACCCACAGGACTCCAACCTTTATCTTCTCTCTCGCTCTCAGTGCAGGATTCTAACAAGAACAACAACAGCAGCAATAGTTATTGTTATTGTTATTTTTCCCAACCTTGAGACTCAAGGGGGCTTATGCATGAAAGAGGTTATAATTAAAAACATACAAAAAGTGAACATTAAACCAAATTAAACTAGTAACCATATTAAAAACATAAACAGTTAAACCATATAGGATAGAATCATAGAATCATAGAAATGCAGAGTTGGAAGAGACTCCAGAGGCCATCCAGTCCAACCCCTTACCATGCAGGGACACCCTCAAAGCACTCCCACCAGATGGCCCTCCAGCCTCTGCTTAAACACCTCCAAGGAAGGAGACTCCACTACACTCCGAGGCAGCCGATTCCACTGCTGGACAGCCCTGACTGTCAGGAAGTTCTTCCTGAGTTTCAAGTGGAATCTCCTTTCCTGCAGCTTGAATCCCTTGCTCCTTGTCCTGGTCTCTGGAGCAGCAGAAAACAAGCCCACTCCCTCCTCTACATGGCATCCCTTCAAATATTTAAACATGGCTCTCATGTCCCCTCTCAACCTTCTCTTCTGCAGACTAAACATACCCGGCTCTCTAAGTCTATCCTCATAGGGTACGGCTTCCAGGCCGCCCACCATTCTGGTCGCCCTCCACGGGACTTGCTCCAGCTTGGATAAAACAATGCAGCTCTTAACAGCCTTTTCTTAAAAGCCTTCGGTTCTAAAAGCCTTTCTGAATAAGATGGTCATCACCTGCTGACAGAAGGACAGCAAGGAGGGAGCCGTTCTAGCCTCCTTCGGAAAGGAGTTGCAGAGCCTGGGGGCAGCCACTGAGAAGGCCCCCTCTTGCGTTCCCACCCGCCATACTTATGAAAGCGGTGGGACGGAGAGAAGGGCCTCGCTTGAGGATCTCAGGGCCTGGGCAGGCTCACATCGGGAGGTTTGGTCTGTCATATAGCCTAAACCTAGGCTGTATAGAGCTTTATATATCAAAATCAACACTTTATATTGTGCCATGAAATAGAATGTCTGGCAATGGAGTTGCTGGAGCAGGGGAGTTGTATGAGATCCCCCAAAAATAGAAAGACCACCACCTTCTAAGGCAGTGGTTCTTAACCTCAGGTCCATGGACACCCCCCCCCAGGGGGCTGTTATGTCCTCACAGGGGGTCTGTGAAGGCTTGAGGAGATGTTATGAGCTTCTACAGTTAAAATGGGAAGGAAGGAAGACAGACAAGCAGGTCATACATTGATCTCAACGAGCAGGGGTCTTTTGCCGATGGCAGACATCATTTGTACAAAGTTTCATTACAATATCTCAAACTGTTCAAAAGTTATGAAAATGTTAACAGCAACAGCAAAAAAAGGTACTGAGCCCTTGCCACTTCTACATGCAGCGAGAACATGCAGGTGAATTACACCGAGGCCGTTTCCACACTACACTGTTATAGTGCTATTATTCCACTTTCAATATCCTATGGAATCCTGGGGTTTGCAGTTCAGCCAGAGAGCTCTTCGAGCTCAGCACACCTCAAACCCCTGAATTCCACAGGATGTTGAAAGTGGAATAATAACACTATAACAGCGTAGTGTGGAAATGGCCTGAGTGGCTAAGAGAAAGCATGAGACATTTTTTTGCTACCTCACATACAGCCGGAAGCCACCTTGAGTTAAGTCTTGATGGTCCATGGCAACAAAATATATTTAGAGAGGATCCAAGGTAAAGAAAAGGTTAGGAACCACTGTTCTAAGGCGATCCATTCCACTGTCAAGCAGCTCTTATGCTTAAAAAAAAAGCTTTTAAAGTTTATCTGGAGTCTCTTCTTTTTGTAATTTGAATCCATGACTTCGTGTTTTAGTCTCTGAAGCAGCAGAAAACAAGCTCGCTCTATCTTCAACATGACATCCCTTCAAATATTTAAACATGGCTATCGTGTCCCCCCTCAGTCTCCTCTTCTCCATACTAGACATATCCATCTCTCTAAGTTGTTTCTGACAAGGTTTGGCTTCCAAATCCTTTCTAAAGCCATAAACATCGGTGGCCAGCACTGTTCTTGTGGGAATGAATGTCATAGTTTCACTATGCACTATGCACTACTCCATGTTTCCAACCATTGGACTTAACCGGATGACTTGGGGACTCATTATTTATTTTTGTTCCTCTGAGTCAAAAGAAAAGTAGGATTATTTATTGAGGAGTATTAAGCTAAAGGAAGAAGAGTATTAATTGTTAAAAATAGCCGAGGCTATATTAACCATTAGCCACAGTTATTTATGTATTTTAAAATTTATTTAGAGTAGAACAATTAATAAACCACCCTTCTACACAAGACTTCCTGCACAGCATACCGACTAAAAATAACAAATACAATAAAACTCATAAAAACAATAAAAGTGACAGAGTGGGACCATAAAATCAATGAAATCCACTGGAGACGTAAAAACAACACAAGGAAAACAGCGATAAAACTTGCTGAAATGTCTCAGCAAATAAGAAATCATTCACCAACACTACAACACAGTTGGCGTCATAAATAACCCAGTGAGGAATGCAACTGGAGTGAGTTTAAACGGCCCAGAAGTGCAAAAGCCAATAAAATCAGTCTGAGTAAAACAAGCTAGGTGGAACCCAAGGAGACTCTGGAAAAGCTGTTGCCGGAAGTTAACAAGCCTGAAGGCCAAGGTATCAAAGGTGGGGAGATGACTTCCATGAGTGGTGTCCAACATTGCTTCCAGCAATGGCCCTCTGCTGTAGCATGCCTTCTTTACAAAGAGCTAGATGATGGAGCAGGAACAGTTTGGGTTGCTCTGATGGTTATACAGCTTCTTGTGCGGGCCCCTTCCCAAACGCTCCTGCATGAGGCTTGACTGTGCTCAGTGCCCCGTCAGAGAGAGTCACAACACAGATATAGAGAAGTGGAGAGATCCAGTATGGTATAGTGATTTGACTCCTGGATTACAACTGGAGACCAGGGTTTGATTCCCCACTCAGCCATGGAAACCGACTGGGTGAAGTTGGGCACATCACCCACTCAGCCCCAGAAAACACCATGATAGCTTCACCTTACGACTGCTGTAAGTTGGAAACAAGTTGAAGGCATGCAACAGCAATGGCAGACAAGTTGGAGCAGGTTCAGAGAAGAGGAACAAGGATGATAAGAGGTGGGGAGGACAAAAGAGATAAGGAAAGGTTGAGGGAGTTGGGTCTACTCAGCCTGGTGACGAGAAGACCGAGAGGTGACACGATGGCACCCTTTAAATACCTCAAGGGTTGTCACAGAGAAGAGGATGCTGGTTAGTTCTTTGCCGCCCCAGAGGGTAGGATCAGGTCTCACGGTTTTAAGTTACAAGAGGACAGATTGGCTCGAACGTTAGAAGGAACTTCTTACAATAAGAGTGGCGGGGCAATGGAACCAGTTACCTAGCAAGGTGGTGGAGTCTCTGTCTCTGGACATCTTCAAAATGAGGCTGGACAGCTGCCTGCTGTGAATGCTTTAGTTGGAGATCCTTCATTGAGCAGGGGGTCGGACTTGATGGCCCATGAGGCCCCTTCCAACTCTACAGTTCTATGAGAGATTCTCTAAAGGATGATGGCTGGATTTCTACTGGTGTCTGTATGCCCTTTATGGAAGCAGTTGGACACTTTTGTGTTATGGAAACAAAGTTCAACTATGGCCGCACATTGTGCAAGGACGCTCATGTGCATCGGGCACAGTTCTGCATGTTTGTGCATGTGCATCGCACATGGATGTGCCTCGTGTAGGTGCACACGAACACTGGATTGTACAATATTGCCGTTCCGTAACGAGACGTCGCTATGCAGTTACTGCACATCTCTGCCAGCAAAAGTTATGCTCCTTGATGTAGGATATCACTTTCTGTTCACATCTTCCACCACACCCTCAGGTTACCATCAGGAAGTTCTTCCTAAGGTTTAGGTGGAATCTCTTTTCCTGAAGTTTGAAGCCACTACTCCATGCCCTAGGCCTTTTCCGCACTAGGCTGTTACAGCGCGATGATTCCACTTTCAACATCCTATGGAATCCTGGGGTTTGCAGTTTCGGGAGGGGCCAGCTGGGCCCTCCCGAAACTGCAAACCCCAGGATTCCATAGGATGTTGAAAGTGGAATCATCGCGCTGTAACAGCCTAGTGCGGAAAAGGCCCTAGTCTCCGGAGCAGCAGAAAACAAGTTTTCCCCAGCTTCCATATGAAATTCTTTCAAATATTTAAACATGGCTATCAGGTCACCTCTTAAGCCTCTGTTGAATACAGTAGAAGTAATTTATTCATTTTATATATTTGAAAGGTGAAAGAGCCCACCGGTTTCATGGGTAATTTTGCTCCATTGAATCAATGTTCAAGTTCCTTATTGGATTTTTATTACAGCTAGAATTGACAGAGAAAACGACTAGGATAGACTTAAGAATGGGAAGGAAATGCAGGTTCATAATAAATAGGTCATCAGAGGTCTCCTGTTTCATAGGAAGGAAGCTGTCTTTGTATTACGCCAGCTATAAAAAATGATTAAAACTGGAGAGAGACAGGAAACTGATAATTTGATTTATTGCCTTAATGGCTACGATTCATGAATAAATAATAGGATGGGTTATGTTATCTCTTGTAAAATAAAAAAAGGGGGGGGTAGATCTGAAGAGATGCCATTTTTCTACTGAATGGGAACACAAATGACATTCTGAGTCCAGTTTGCCACATTTTGTAGGTTTAAAAAGGTTATGGGAATGGCTTGTTTCTTATTATTTAGTGGTTCGTGTCTCCATTTTATTTCCAAGAGTCCAAGCAGCTTAACTAAAAGCCATTCACCTCCCATTAGCATTACATCCAGGAAAGAACGGAGAATTGATCACTAGCCCATCAATAAACCTGGCCAAAGAGATGACTAAAAGCTTCCTTGATCCTCCTCCTTATCCGCCTGGGCCTCCACCCTCAGGGCACGTTTTTCAAAACGGAGTCACTCCTTCCCCCGCTCCCCATTTTTAATTATTTAAGAGCATCTCAGCTTTACAATAAGGGCATGTATGAATCCATCATACGAGGACGACTTCCTCGAGCTGGAAGAAAGGACCATTTGCTTAAAAATGGAACACCACCGATTTGCTCCGAGCAGCAGTCTCTGAAATGTGATCTCTAACAGACGGGGCAGGAGCCGTCCTCTTGGGAGAGCTTACAAAAGCCTTTGCGTTATTATTCCTCAACCACCCCCAGAAAAGAAAAGGGGGGGGACACTCTCTTTCCTCAGCTTGCCAAGGGAGGGGTGCCTCCTGGACGTGATGGGCTGGGGACGACGGGACCTGACCCTAAGCTTTGGAGCTCCCTCACAAAAGAGATTCGGTCTGCCTGCTCTCTGCTGTCTTTTTGCTGACAGGCAAACGTCTTCTCATGTTTAAACCGGCCTTCAGCCTCAACTGATCAGGCTGGAGTGATGTGCAATTGCGTGTCCTGTTTTCAAATACGTACAGTCGGCCCTGCACATTTACAGGTTTAATTCTCACAGATTTGATTATTTGTGAGTTTCTCCAACCGCTCTCCTCCCCGCACCTGAAACACTTCTTCTCTGGGGCCACCTTCCCCGTCAGAGGCTCAATCAGTCCATGCAGCCCTTTCAAAATTCACCTCTGGTCCTCCTCCTCCTCCTCCTGCTCCATCGGCCACTGCCTGGCCAGCTACGGGGAGCTCACAGCCTGATTTCCCAGCACCGCAAACCCTATCGGGCTCCCATGCCAGCCCACCCCTTTCCCTCTCCTTTCCCTGACCTGGTTTGCACTGTGAGGGCCCACTCTTCCCACCATGCCTTAGCCCCTTCCCACAGACACACACACACACACACACACACACTTTGATATTAGTGGTTTCTCCACTTTTGCAGGGGTCCTGCACCCCTAACCCTAGTGAATGTGGAAGGCTGACTGTAATGGGTACTGTAAGTGTTTTAATTCTTAACGTCTTCAAAAAGTAGTGCTTTACTTGCGTGTATAGTTCAATGCTCTTTTCACTTTTCTGCTCCCTATTGTTCTAGATGTTATGTTGGGTCCCATATGGGAGAAAACTGGGACGCAAGTCAAATAAATAAATAAAATAGATACAGCTGTAGTCCAAGACAATGGCAGCTAGCAGCTTCCATGTCAGTGGGGCAGGGAATCTACTCCAGGCTTTAGACCAAACTTTAAAGGAGCTTGTCAAGGTGTTGAAACTTATAGCTGGAACAGTTTCAGTGTCTTGGATATTGCTCCTTTAAAATTTGGACTAAAACTCAGAGCAGATTCACTGCCTGGTTGATATGGGAGCAATCAGACACTACTAGTCCAGGAAAGCTGCAGGACACATGGCACGGAGATGTCCGGCAAGGAAATTCACACAGGCTGACAACTCTCCTCTCTGGCACCCAAGCCATGACCAAAGAGAAACAGGCTGGCAGAGGACAGAAGGGGAGGGACCTTGGTCGCAGGAGGCCGCTTCCTTCCTCTGTAGGAATCCTCCTCCGTTGGTTTAGCCTTTAGAAACCCAAGTGGTGAAAATCTCCCCCTGAAGGGGAGGGGAGCCAATGCTGCTGTCTTCAAGGCACTTTTAAAGTAACAGGGCTGGATTCAAAGTCACCCCAAGGCCCGGCTTATGGTCACCCAATTGACACCTTAAATGGGCAATAGTGTCATGCCCTGCTTCCAGAACAGGGACTCTGACGAGTCTGAGACAGGGGGCATGCCAGGACCTGCTGTACCGGAAGAGGTTACAGTGCCACAATCAGAACAGGGAGTAATGTCAGCTCCAGCAGAGAGTCCTGCCTCTTCAGACATGGAAGAGCACTTACCTGTACCCAGCTTTGCAGAGTTCAGACAGCAAAGAGAGATCCGGCGTCACTCTCAGAATTTATAACCGGCAACAATTAATCAAGCCACAGGTACACTAGGCTTCAGACCTATATAACTGACGTCCTTCCCCTCCAGGAGTTGTCAGAGATTTTCTGACCTTCTACCCTGCTGGATACCTTGATGAATACTCCGACTGATATTGGATACTCCCTTGCCTTGGCACCTTGTTGGACTTTATGACTCTGAGCTTACTGCCTGGAAGTAAGTTATGAGCTGAGAGTTATTTAGTTTGAGTTGTTTGTTTTATCAGCTGTGCCAGGACTGAGATAGGACAGATAGTATGTAAATGAGCTATCTTCCTTATCCAAAAAGGTTAAGGACGCTCTTTCCACCACTCCATCCTTTTGCCTTTTGTATGGGCCCAGGATATTCTAATGCCTGACAAGGAATACAGAGTTTTGCTGCCTTGGCATTTTAACTTATTTTCCTTCCTTCCTTCCTTCCTTCCTTCCTTCCTTCCTTCCTTCCTTCCTTCCTTCCTTCCTTCCTTCCTTCCCTCCTTCCTTCCTTCCTTCCTTCCTTCCTTGTGTCACCTGGTGTTGACTTTGGCCTTCGCCTTGGCCCTGGTCTTCCTCTTCAGCCTGTTCTTTGTGCCGAAAGAGCAGGGCCAGCGGAGGGATGTAGCAGCAGTCCTCATACACTTCCTCCTTTTTCTTGTTGGTTCTTCATCCCCATGATCCTCTGGGGGAATTGTTTTTGGGAGGGAGGTCCAATTGCCCATGTTTTTTTTTTTCCTTCTCTGGTAATCTGTAACAGAGAAGAAAGTTGGTTAATATGCTGCAGACACGTTCCCAAAAGGGCCAACCCCTCTCCCCCACTGGGGCTGCCCGGGTCCCAGCGTCTCACCGACCAGATTTGAACAATCCGCTTCATTCTTCCCTTCCCTTTTCCAAAGACAACGGGCTGACCTTTGGCTGGCAGTCACCTGAAATCAGACGCTTCTGTTATAGATAGGTTAATAGCAACAATGGCCCTTTGGCTGATGTAGCCTCCGTCCCCCTGCAGTCACTCTGTCAATCTGTCGAAATCCCTCCAGCTTCAGCGGCAGCGAAAGGAAAAGGGGCGCTGCTCTGCACAGGGGGACTGAGGTGAGCTGGAGGAGGAGGCAGCGGTGGGTGCAGTGAGTGCTGACGGGGAGGGCGAGCCTGAGGCCTGGTGTCCGCTGCCACGCACCTCTGTCCTCATCCTGCAGCGGCGCTTTTCCTCCTTCGTTGCCTCCACCATCACCTTCGCCTCTTCTTCCTCCTCCACCCCCTCCTGCACCGCCACGGCTAAGTCTTCGGCAGGGCTTTTTTGCACCCCCTGCCATTGGCGCCTGGGGCAGGTATCCCTTCTTCTCCCATCCCAGATACACCTCTGGACACCACACTGGGGGAGCCTGGTTTGCTCCTCTCTAGGTCTGAGGCAGAAGTCTTCTCTATTTGTATTTTTTCTTGTTGTCTAATTTTTTTCTTCTTCTCTTCCAATATGTGCATATGAGAATGAACATGACACCTTCTCCAGCAGGGGTACATTAATAATGGATTTCTGCATTGATGGGGGGGTAGACTAAATGGCCTTCCAGTGGATGTCCCTTCCAGTTCTACGATTCTGTGTGTTCCATCAGTGAACCATGGCCCCTAAGTAAGGCCTGAAGGAAACAGCCCATCTCTGTTTGTCAGTGTGTGTGTGTGTGTACATGTGCCTTCAAGTTGCTCGTCGACTTATGGTGATCTCATTAATTTCATAGAGTTTTCTTGGCAAGGAGTACTCAGAGGTGGTTTTCCCAGTGCCTTCCCCTGAAACATAGCCTACAGCACTTGGCATTCTGGGGATTCTATTTAGTAATCGAAGCCAGAGTTTGGAAAAGTTACTGTTTGGGACTGTAACTCCCAGAACCTCCCAACCAAGCTGCAGGACTCTGGGAGTGGAGTCACAGAATCACAGAGCTGGAAGGGTCCCCAAAAGCCATCTAGTTCAACCCCACTTGGCTAAGCAGGAAGACATCATCAAAGCACTCCTGACAAATGGCCATCCAGTCTCTGTTTAAAACCCCCAAAGAAGGAGGCCATTTCCGCACTACACTCCTATAGCACGATGATTCCACTTTCAACATCCTATGGAATCCTGGGGTTTGCAGTTTTGGGAGGGGCCGGCTGGTACTCAGTACCTAGTACTGAGTCAGACTATTTTGGAAGAGTTGTAGCTCAGTGTAAATGCTTTGAATGTAGACAGTCCCATGTTAAATCCCCAGCATCTCAAGGCAGTGTTAGGAAAGAATCTTGCCTGAAACATGGAGAGAGCAATGGTTTCTAGTCCTTGTTGACAATCCTGGATGGATCAAGGATCTGAATGAGAATAATTCAGCCTCCAATATCCCATTTTTAGGCAAGGTTCTGGAGTATGTGGTGGCCTCCCAGCTCCAGGGGTTTCTGGATGAAACGGATTATCTAGATCCATTTCAATCTAGTTATGGGATGGAGACAGCTTTGGTCACCTTGGTGGGTGACCTACACTGGCAACTAGATATAGAGAGTGTGTTCCTGTTGGTTCTGCTGGACCTCTCAGCGGCTTTTGATACCATTGACCATGGTATCCTTCTGGGCTGACTCTCTGGGATGGGATTTGGGGGCACTGTTATGCGGTGGTTCTAGTCATACCTGGAGGGACGAACTCAGAAGGTGGTGCTGGGGAACTTCTGTTCAACTCCCTGGCCATTCGCCTGTGGGGTCCCTCAGGGTTCTGCTTTGTTCCTCATGCTGTTTAACATCTACATGAAACTGCTGGGAGAGGTCATCTGACGTTCTGGGGTTTGGTGTCACCCATACGCCCAATTCTATTTCTCCTTTCTATCAGATTCCAAGGAAGCTGTCTCAGTCCTGAACCAATGTCTCCTGTCAGTAATGGACTGACGGCAAACAAATTGAAGCTTAATCCGGACAAGATAGAGATGCTGTTACCCCAAAATATAGGTGCCACAAGGGGCACCCTGTGATGCCAGTGCCTCCTTGCAAAAGTGGGGAAAGAATTAGCTCAAAGAGGAGGCTCGCGAGAGGAGGGCAACTTAGCAAGATCTTTCCTACCAGCGTTTACGGGCACATGCAGGAAAAGAACCAGCCAAAGATTAAAAAGTAAGCTAAAAATGTGTTTTTATTGGGGGGGGATTCGGTCACGGATGCACACAAGATACACACAATCACACATTCACACAAGAGCTAACTGAAAGAAAGGGAGGAACGCAGATAGAGACTGTGAAAAGCGTGGCGATATTTACCAGATCCGATGAGAAGCAGAGAAGCGGGACGAAGTGACTCAGGTACTGGACCCAAAGGCAGTTCTCAGTTCAGGAATCAAAGGGACAGAAAGACAAGAGACTGCACTGGGCATCCTGAAATCAGGGGTATTTGTACTCTGAATATAGCCTGTGGCAGTGAAGTTTACAGATGCAAGACAAAGGGAACCTGTTGTGGACAATGGGTCTTTCGCCTGTTGATGGGCTTAGTGCGTGATTGACAAAGACATGATGGATGTTGTAATAGCTGTCTATTGTGGGTGCTACAAAGAAAGAGGAAGGAGTCCAGGTGTACAAGGGATGGATATCTGTCAATCAGGTGGGCTCCTCGCATTTGGGTTCTCTGGAAAAGTCCAGCTTCTATTTAAGCCTATTATCCACAGGAATGGTGTGTATTTGCCTGACAAATCACTCAGTTTTACCTGGAGGAAGTTTCGAGTTGGCCTATCCTTCTCACATTTATAGTCAAATTCTTTCCCTTGCTCGTTTTTACCTCTCCATCACCTCTGAGGCTTGAATTTGATATCAGAGCCAATAAAATGTGTTACCAATTACATATGATGCCAGTTAGGTATGGTGCCCATCCAAACCATAATGATATCGGGAGCCCCCAAAGCGGGGCCTTACAATGCTCCTCGTCAGTTGAAAGACAGATCAGGGAATAGGGACTGGACAGGGTTACACTCCCCCTGAAATCTCAGGTTCTCAGTCTTGGGGTTCTCCTGGATTCAACTCTGAGCCTGGATGCCCAGGTCTCAGCAGTGGGTAAAAGTGCACTTGCACAATTAAGACTTGTGCACCAGCTGTGCCCGTTCCTTGAGACCTCAGATCTTGATTATATCTCAGTTGGACTACTATAACGTGCTCTACATGGGGCTGCCTTGAAACTTCAGCGGGTACAAAATGCGGCAGCCAGAAGGCTGACTGAGGCCAATTACAGGGAGCATAGAATCATAGAATCATAGAATCATAGAACTGGAAGAGACCCCAGGGGCCATCGAGTCCAAGCCCCTGCTATGCAGGAACACCCATCAAAGCATTCCCAACAGATGGCCAGCCAGCCTCTGCTTAAAAACCTCCAAAGAAGGAGACTCCACCACACCCCATGGAGGCAGCAGATTCCACTGCCGGACAGCCCTGACCATCGGGAAGTTCTTCCTGAGGTTCAAGTGGAATCGCCTTTCCTGCAGCTTGAGTCCATTGCTCCTTGTCCTAGTCTCTGGAGTGGTAGAGAACAAGCCTGCTCCCTCCTGGACATGACATCCCTTCAAATATTTAAACATGGCTATCATGTCCCCTCTTAACGTTCTCTTCTGCAGACTAAACATACCCAGCTCTTCATAGGGCTTCATGGCTTCCAGACCCTTCACTATTTTGGTCGCCCTCCTCTGGACACGTTCTAGCACGTAACTCCCTTGTTAAAACAGCTCCACCGGCTACCTGTTTGTTTCTGAGCACAATTCAAAGCGCTGGCTATGACCTACAAAGCCCTATATGACTTAGGTCCAGGCTATCCGAAAGAC
Source organism: Cyclura pinguis (assembly GCA_030412105.1). NCBI lineage: Eukaryota > Metazoa > Chordata > Lepidosauria > Squamata > Iguanidae > Cyclura > Cyclura pinguis. The sequence continues at coordinate 384,321,576 of CM059599.1, forward strand.
TGTATCTCCCCGTACAAACTGGCTAGAGCCTTAAGATCTGCTGGGGAAGGCTTTCTCTCAGTCCTGCCACCATCCCAGGCTCGCCTGACGAGGACACGGGACAGAGCCTTCTTGGTGGCTGCTCCCACCCTGTGGAACACTCCTCCGCAGGAGGCTGGGTGGGCCACCTCCCTACTCTCCTTTTGCTGGCAGGCCAAAAGCTTAATATAACATAATATATAAATAAATAAAGGGATAAGATAGTTTCCTCCATTTCTAACAGTCACTTTGCTTTGTCATCACCTGTCTTCCAACATGAAATGAGCGGAAATCCACCCATTAATTCATTGGTGCCTCTTGAAATAAGATTCCAGTTTGCTCCAATCTGTAGATTTCAGTTGTTCTACACTGAATTTTCAGTTGTCCTTATAACATTCCTTGAGTGTATTATAGACCAGGTAGAAATGAAAGCTACGGCAGTATAAAGCTACCTTGTAGCCTTAAATATTACGGATAGTTTTACGGAAATACCGTGCACAGTTGTGTTCTTTCATTTGCCATTCCTGTTCTGAAAGCTGCAACAGCTGCCTGGAACAATGATTAGCTCTAATGATCATTAGGCATTAGTGACCTGTTTTCCAACTCTGCACAGTAATTAAAATGAAATGATCTTACTAGATGATGGCAATTATGTGTGGTTGCAGTAAGCCCATTGATATTCTGCTTCTTTTGCAGCACTGACCAACAGAATGGTTCAAGTGCCCATGACTTGCCAGGCTGAAAATCAGAAGCCTGATTTTGCCTGTAGTAATCTCCACCTAAATTCTAAAGCAGGGGGCGGCCAAAGGGAAATCATTCAGATTCTGACCTTTCGGAGGCTTTGTCTCCAACTCCAAAGGAAAAGAGGGAGACTGCATTACAATTGGATTGACTCAGTCAAGGAAGCCACGGTTGCCTTGTGTTTGCAAGACTTGAACAGGGCAGTTGACGACTAGAGAACTTCTCATTCGTAGAATCACCATAAGTCAAAATTGATGACAAACAGCAACAAAAATTCTCTATTTTCTGAGAGTCTGATGATACCTACATAGCAAGAATTAAATACTTTGCGGTATGTTTCTTTCTTCTCAAATTCCATGCTGTATTTATAGAGTCATGCTGCCCTTTGCTTAAAATATTTGCTTATTTTTGCCCCCCCCCCACCAAACATTTCAATTAATTGCAACAAGAGAGCAAGCTTATATAATCCCATATGAGTTTGCTTCTCTTGTACTGCATGTAGCTCTTTGTCTACATGCAAACTTGCTCAGGGGAAAACTGTCTCTCGTGTGAATGAGCACCCCTAGCTTTCCTTGTTTGCTCAAAATGCCCTGTTTTAACACCTCCAGAATGACGATGTTCTTGGCAATGGAACTGGTTGCTCTTTTAGAGGCAAAAATGGAGATCTGGAGCTCCATTTCTAAAAATATGAGGGATAATCCATGTACTAAGTCATAGCAATTAATCGAGGTGGTTACAAAAATGCTTGAAAGAAATACAATCCTTGGAATCACGAGCTGGGAGGAAAGCAAAAAGTAACTGATCCAAGCCCTAGACTAGTAATTGCACTTGTCCCAATTTTTCTGCTGTTTTTCTCCACACCAAAATTCCATTCTGGATTTTAAAAACAATATGATAGTTCAACCAGACTGTTTTTCCTGTGTGATTCTAGGGCATTGATCTTTGTGATGGAACTGTAACATCTATTATCTGTCTCTGATGTTATAATTCCAATAGTAACATACTAGTCAAAATCCCTCAGAAGTGTGAACTGGTAGTGTGGCCCACTATTTAATGCTTTTTGGTCTGTTTCTCTAAAACTAGGCAAGTGTTCAGCAAGTATCAATGCTGAAAAATCACTGTTTCTTTTTTGCCCATTGTACCACGTTATTTAAAACCAAAGTTACCAGACACGAAGAACGCATCCAGCTACCAAGATTTTGGAGTGACCGATACTCCTTAGTCATTGTTGTGTTTACCAGTTAAAACGTACTTGGAGACTAGGTTGATTCTTGAAATTCAAGATGAGCTAACAGGGGCTAGCATACTGTTACTGGAATATGCACACATAAGTTAACCTTATGCCCACACATATTTATTTTTGGTTGCTGAGGAAGCTGGCATTCCTCTCCTCTCTCTGCAGTGACCAAAGTCCCCTCTGGACCTAACACAGAGCCGCTGAAATCTCCCATTGGTGGCCATCATGTGCCCGGAGGAGAGCGGGGGAACAGAAGTGGCTGGCTATGTCCCTGTAGCCAGACGCAAAATGATTACGTCAGATGCTCAGAATTCTAAAAGAGCTGGCAGACCTCAGTGGACGATGTCACAATTTTCGGTCTGGATACAGGGACCAGCTCTCCACCAGCCACAGATCGGCCGTGGGAGGGGGAGGCTGCAGTATAGTACACGGTGCAGGGACAATATCTTTTTTTTTCTTACAGTACACCACCCCCACCTCTTATTCTTTCTTCCTTATCACACATTCTCACTAAGTCGTACACTCATTTATAATCTTCTTATCAAAACCTACTTTTTTTTCTTTTGACTATTTTCTTTTCCTATCCTTATATCCAACTTAACTTACATATATGTAAATAAGTCTCTATCTTTTTATATTCCCTTTTTAAATATCCTATTTACACTTTAGGCCATTTCTGCCCTATGTCGTTATAGTGCTATTGTTCCACTTTCAATGTCCTGTGGAATTCTGGGGTTTGTAGTTTCCTGAGGCCCAAGAGCTCTCTGGCCGAGAATTCTAAAGTCCCCTCCCTAAACTGCAAACCCCAGGATTCCATGGGAGGTTGAAAGTGGAATAATAGCACTATAACAAGGTAGGGCAGAAACGGTCATCATATCTGTCCTTACTTTTAACAAAATCCAAAACTGGTTTCCATTGTCTTTCAAAGTGTTGAATTTAATTCCCTTTTATTGAATCCAACACTTTTTCTATTTCCATTATTTCAATTTTCCATCCCTCCATTTATTTTTCCAATAATAGCAGGCACAATATCGAGGGGTAGTGAATGGCCTTGTGTAGAGTAGCCCTACATGCAGAATCATTGCGCTATGCTGAGCCATACAGGAGTGGAGTGTTAAGAGGTACCTGTTCGAATATTAATCCCACTAATTCAGCGTATTGATCCTGTTTGGCTTTCTAATGTCTCCTCTGGTCTGAGCAGAATCTCACAGGCAGTGGCCCTTTCCGCACTACATTGTTATAGTGCTATTATTCCACTTTCAACCTGGTATGGAATCCTGGGCTTTGCAGTTTAGGGAGGGGCATTTAGAATCCTCAGCCAGAGAGCTCTTTGGCGTTCCTAAACCATAAACCCCATAATTCCACAGGATGTTGAAAGTGGAATAATAGCGCTATAACAGTGTAGGGCGGACACAGGCTGTGCCTTACAGGGCACACGTTTCCCTGAGCCCTACTTCCTGCAGCTCTTAAAACCGTTCCTCCCAACAACACCCAAAGTTCCCCAAGGCTTTAAAGTTTTTTTCCCCCGTAGAATTTTTGGGCCAGATCAATAAAAATAATAGAGAACTCATCACAAATACAGATTTCCTTCTCCCATACTCCCTGGCACCCCCGATCCCTTGAAAATTAAAAGCAAGAAATTGCCCCAAATGGAAGTTGAAAGGGATGCCAATTCACTTGCAGGGGGTGCCAAATGCAATGGGGAGACCGCGGGGAGAGAGGACTGACCTCTTGGCTCCTTCACAAATGTTCAGCCCCTGGGGTGGGCAATCACAGCAGCTCTAGGAGACAGTTCTCTGTCCTTGCAGACTTAGAGGGGGAAACTGCACGATAAGCCAAAAATAGCAAAGTCCAGAAGTGAAGAGGAGGAGGAGGAGAAAGAAAAGGAACATGGCAACACCTTAGAATCATAGAGTAGAATCCCGGACCTGGAAGAGACTCCAAGGGCCATCTAGTCCAACCCCGTTCTGCCATGCACGGAGACACTATCAAAGCACTCCCTTTGACAGATGGCCATCTAGCATCTGTTTAAAAACTTCGAAAGAAGGAGACTCCACCACACTTCCAGGCAGCAGTTGAACAGCTCTTACCACCAGGAAGTTCTTCCTCACGTTTAAATGGAATCTCTTTTAATGTAGTCTGAAGCCATTTCTCCCTGTCCTAGTCTCTGCAGCAGCAGAAAACAAGCTTGCTCCACCTTCCATTTACTTCCTTGAAGACAAACTGGTTTTTATTAGTGTGAGCTTAGCTCAGAAGCGTATTTTAGGTCATGCTAAAATAAAAACCAGTTAGTCTTAAAGGTGCTGCCAAATTCCTTTTGTTCCTCCTCCTCCTTTCCTCCTTTTTTATGGGGCAAGAGACTAACATGGCTATTTTGAAAAATCCAGACATTATCTTCCAGTATTGAAAAATGTTTGTTTGTTTGTTTTCAAAGGTTTTAACGGTGCAGGGAGAGGCCTGCAATGTATTAAAAGATGAATTGGCATTCCTTGGGGCTCCCAGAAGAAGAAATTCATTTTCTTTTTTGGTCCAGAAAAGGGGCAATCCATGGAATCTGAAGGTGTTGAGGACTATCATTTTCCCACCCCAAGAAGGTCCCTTTCTGTGATTTATTATGACTGAACAAAGCTGGGAAGAGGGCAGAGAAGGGCTGGACAACCACTGTTTTTACCAACACAACTGCTGATCTGATGAGCTGTTTTGTCCACTGAAATGAGAAAGCGTGACCGAGAAATTCCCGGTGTCAGTTGCTGTTGTGGAAACAGATGCTGCAGTAAGAAACATCACATAAAAACAACATAAATATTGTAGCAAGTTGTAAGATTATCGCTTGACCTTCTGCTCTGAACCAAACAAGCCTCTTTTATTTCTGCTATTGAAAATAAGGGTAGCCATTTTCGCTAGAGCTGCCATTCTTGGTACAGACCCAATCCAGATAATATTTGTTGCTGAAGTATTGCAATCCAGTGTTTCTTTGCTTGTTTCTCTTGTATGGTTGCCATCCGATCTTTATGAAGACTTGGTTTTTAGATATGTTTTTGGGTGGATTTATTAAAACCCAGTTTGGTCAGTGTCAATCCGTTTGGGCAAGAAACACTCCATTCTGTTTTCAAAACAGCTTCCCCACTTTGATACAGAGTCTGTTGCAAGCCTGAATGGATATGGGTATCAGTCTAGGAAACCAGTGCCCCGCTGCAAAAGGCACAGGTCTTTGAACAAAGATTCTGTCCTATTTATCTTAATAAACCATTTACAATCCTTTTACTTGGCTTTCCCATAAGTACACCATGACTGCAGGCTGAGAATGTTTCAGACAAGACAGTGTGATAGATGACAGCTCAGAGGTCGATGAGCAATTGACTGTGCCAGAAATAGAGACAGTGATAGACCAGACTACCTTGCCAACACACCCACCAGCTGAAAGACAAGCTGAGAAGGAGTTTTTGCAACTGGTGCCAGCGGGAGAGGGGACCAGCAATGATTTGGAGGAATTAGATCCACCTTTGCCCCCGAACCTTCAATCACGGAGGAGACAAAAATGGGCAGCTCAGAGGAAAGCCGTTTTGGTGAGATTGAGAAAACAGAACAATGACGAGTAACACCTGTTTCTGTCGGCTATATAAGTCTCCCAGCGTGGCTTGCTGTTTGCTTGTAGCAAATCACTACTCAAGCTCCCCCGACCCTTGTGTTCCAGCTGTCTTGACCCTTTTGAATGGACCTTTGGCATTTTGGATCCTTTGGATTTGACCTTGACTTTGGCTCAGCCCAGCGTTTCTCCTTGATTATTTGTATTGGACACTCCCCACTGCCTCCTCCTCTTGGGCACGTACTATCGCCTTCCTTCCTTTGCTGGCAGAAAGGGACGGGCTGGGAGTTGAACTCTGACAGACAGTGTCAGTATAAAGCTGTACATAGTCATCACTGTTAACTGCCTTCAAGTCACATTTCTCCTGTGATGACCCTATAAATGAGAAACCTCCAAGTGTTACAGTCATCAACAGTCCAGCTCAGGACTTTGCACATTTAGGGTTGCAACCTGTTTAGGGTTGCAATCCACCTACAGTGTGGTCTTCCTCTTTTCTTACTGCCTTCCACTCTACCAAGCATTGCCATCTTTTCTAATGAGCCATATTGTTCCATGATAAGTCCAAAGTTTCATGATATGTCCAAAGTACAAAAGATGGCCATCTTGGCTTCAAGAGTTCTCGCTTGATTTGCTCTTGGACCCATTTGTCTTTTTTGCAGTTCAAGGTATCCACAGAACTCTCCTCCATCACCAAATTTCAAACGAGTTAACTCTCTTCCAGTTATCTTTCTTTACTGTTCAGCTTTCACGACCATAATAAACATCAGAAACATTGTGGCAAGGATGATTCTGACTTTTTGGTATTTAATGATAAGCTGTATGCAGACTGTATGTGCAAAATTATATGATGTGTTTGATATTTTGGTGCTCTTCTCACAGCCAAAATCTCTTCTACCTTTAAAACCCTAAAGGGACTAGGGTCAAGCTAACTGAAGGTTCACCCGTTCCCATAGGCACGACTGTCACTCCACTCGACATTAGCAGTTCTGCTCTGTGTTCTTCCACTCTCTAAACTGAAGGTGGAGAACCTATTGAATTCAATTTTTTGGATGTTCTCAGAAAAGAAAAGGTTAAATTAAATGTTTAAGTTTATGATTCTGCTATCTTTTCTACCAATATATGTTTTTATTGTCCCATTTTATATTTTATAATGGATATTTTATAAATGATATTTTATATATTTATGGTTTACATTTTTACTTACATATTGTATTTGAACTTCTAACTTACACTTCACTTTTTATGTAATGTCGCTGAATAATGTATAATCTACCTGTGTTTGTTGCTGTTATTATTATTGTTATTGTTATTATTATCATCTTTGGATATGGCCAGCGGCTGCAACAAACTCTATTGTATTGTATTGTATTGTACTGTATTGTATTGTATTGATGTTCTCAGAGGTGTCCGTCCAGTGGTGATCAGGGTCAAAGGAAGAAGGTAGAATTAAGAATATCAACTTATTTTAGTTGAAAGCTCTTATTGCTGATAACTAACTGTTACTGCCCTGGCTAGTCCGAGCTTTGGGGATATTAAAGGATATCCTCTTGATATCACAATTCGGCTGCACTTCTCTATTCCCCTCCACGCGCTTGTGAGGCCACCGGACAAGCACGCAAACAAGCTCGGCCGTTAATTCCCATAATATTCAAACAACAATACAGGCAGGCCAGAAAACAGCCGACTCGCTGCTTTAGGAGACCTCCAGGCAAGTACTCTAATTAGGTACGCACGCAACTTACAAAAGAGCCCCTGCCCCGCGCTGGCAGCTGGATGGGGAAACTATGCAATACCCAAGTACTCTGCGTTTGCATACTGGCTACTCTACTGAGAACCCCTGCGATAACTCAATCATTCAGATTCTGACCTTTTGGAGGCTTTGTCTCCAACTCCAAATCTATCATTTTCCCCCAAGTACGGCATAGCCTGCAGTCACAACTCTCCTTATAAAAACCCTTGATTCCGAGACCTTCCTCGGATCGCTCCCGAGTCTCATTCCGCCTCGCTGCTGCTTTGCTTGGCGAGCCTCCCCTCAGCTCCACGTGCTGAGCTACATCGCACCCCAGCCTCGTTCTCTATTTTTCCGGGCTTCAGGACAGGTGAAGTATCACCCAAACCAGCAATCGCTCCAAAAATCCCTCTATACCACTCCAACCTTTATTTTCTTTAGTTATCTTGTGTGAGTGTGTCGCATACACTGTTTTGCTTGTGTATTTAATAAAACATCATTTATGGTTTCAACTTCTGTGTGCTCCTTGACTCGGCCCGACCCCGTAGACGTAGGGTTCAAGATCTCGCTACATTACCCTGCCTCTCGTAACGCTAGGCGGTGCTCTGAGCTAATTTTCCCCACCTTGAGTTGAGCACGTTTTGGTGTCCCTCCCGGGACCCCCAGTACACAGGGTAACATAACCCTTATAAGAGGCATTTTAACCTTTGAGAATATGGGGAAAAAAACATACAAGAAATGAAAAACCACTCTATGATAGTTTAATGGGGAAAGGACCACAAGGCCAGGCTGGATTCTGGGATCTGAGGTTTTCAACCCCGGCTGTAAAGATTGGTGAGGACATAGGAGGGACAAAGCCTTCTTGATCATGGCACCCTTTCGAAGGAGAGCTCACCTGGCTTCATCCTTGTTCAGTTTTCATAATTTCATTCTAGCAAGACTTGAAATAGCCATGTATAGAAAGCAGCAGGCAGGAAAAGGAAGCAGGTTACTAAGGCAAGAAAAACAAAAATAATAACAACTTTGGAGTTGTGTGATGGAGCTGGTGAAGAGCTTGCCTGGGACAGATATGGCTGAGGGGAAAATTGAAGAAATTCTAGGAGCTTACGCACTTTTTGAAATAAGTATAGATTCCAAATCTCCTGCTTGGTCTGTGTGTAAAGATAATGGAGCGCCATGGCAACGTACAAATCTTTCTTCAAACATTGCACAAACATCACGCTAATATACCAAACAGGATGAACCTCACAAATCTGCCAAAACAATATCCAGGAGTCTTTGAAAAGTACAGGGAGTATTGCACAGGCCAAGTTCAAAGAGTCTTTTCTTTTTCTCCATACAAAAATGTATCTTAGCTGTATGCTGAGGATGCATCTCAAGGTGCCAGCACCCCGTGGACAAAGCAAGAGGGCAAGGCCATTGTGTTTTGAAAAAAGATTCTGAAGTGTCATCAACCCAAGATAAGAAGTAGGCATCTTTCACCGTAACACTTTTCTTAAGAGAACAATAGCCGTCGTAAACCTTCATCTCATCTTCTTTTTTCCGGACTAGAACTACAAGAAACTGGCCGTGGATTCCTTGATGGGTGACTTACTCCTCTCTCCTTCCTGTCTTGTTGCTGTTGCTCAAATGTCAGCATCTCTAGTAGTTTTTGTGTTAATGTGGCCTGTGTGATGGTCATGGTCAAAAATGAGCATTGTACATCTAGTTCCACACAATTTCATAAACTGCCTTTATTTGGTCCTGTTCTATTTCTCAGGGTTTCTAAATCGGTAATTTTCCATTGATTGGCAGACTTCATATTCCTCAACAGGTTAATGTTTGTGGAGTTCTTCTAAGTATGAATCCTCCTATCAGAGAGATATTTTGGATTCCAAAGTTCCAGTTATGATCCCACCATACCATGTCTGAAGCTCTGTCAATATACTGGTCATACTCCTGCTTAGCCCTATCCATCACTGATCCTATAAAGCATGCTAACTTACTTGAAAGATTGGGTTCAAACCACCCTGATCCTTCCAGTTTCTGCTTCTGAGTTGTCCTGAAATAACCATCTTGCTTCAAAGTTGTATAACATTTCCCTTTAGTTCATCCTGACACACATCTATCTAGCCATTTATGATATGCAAAAGAAACTGTCTTCCAACCAAACGACAAGTCAGTCTCCAAAATTTAAGGTAACCTGGCATTTCTTAGAAAGCCCAATGATAATTAAGACACGGTGAATGACTTCTATCATCACTAGAAATTCCAGGGCAGAGGCACTAGTGGAGACTGAGCATGGCATGCCGCACAACTACAGTGGAAAACTTTGCTGCATGATCTGCTAAACCTGTAAAAAAAATCCAAAAACACAGGTCTCGAGAAGCTTTTCTTTTTAGTTGCTCCCACAATTGACCATTCACGGTTTAGGTCTACATACCCAAATCCAGAAAGCCAGCAGAGATTTGGACTAGGACTCTGGTAGCCCAGGTTTTGAATCCCTGCGTGGCCATGGAAATCCCGGGGGGGGCCCCGATCTTGGACAGGTCACACTCTCTCAGCCTCAGAGAAAGGCAAGGGCAACCCCCTTCTGAACAAATATTGCAAAAAAAAAAAAACCCTGTGATAGGCTTGCCATAAGTCAGACATGCTTTGAAAGCACACAACAACATACTAAAATGCAGCAGAAGTTGGCTTAGGGCATCTTGTTTATATTAGCCTTTCACACATAGAGGACGCAAGCTGAGCTGTCTAAAGACAGTAGCACCTCTCTGTATGCCAAGCCATTTGGTAGATATGACTGTGCTCCGGAACAGAAAGCTGGCAACAGTGACTTTATCTAACACAATATTTCTCCTTTCTCATTGCAAGGGAATACGAGGCGAATTTTCAGTTTCCATTTTAGACCCAACAGCAAGGAAGACGCAAATGCAATTTGGAGAGCAGGAGTAACCACAGTATCTTGATGAAATAAAATGAAAGAGACAACAGCCATTGGAAGAGAACCAGGTATATATTGCCTTGATAACTTCTAAAGTTGAAAAGAGATATTAAAAAGATTGAGAAAGTCATTTTTAAAAATCCCACTGAAGGGAAAAGGTAAGCGTAAGGTGAAAAATTAGATATACCATTAGCTGAGTTGGATTTTAAAAAAAACCCACTTCTTACTGCTTTTCAGAAATAGGTAGGTCTATGAATAAAAATATATATTTATGAATAAAACACAGGGACTGAAATAAATTGATCAATGGGGAACGAATAATAAAATAATATGCATTAGAGACAGATAGTTCACCACAGACTTATTCATAAATGGCTATGCACAAAGAACTGTGACTCATAAATAAGACCCGTGATCTCCTAATCTATTCAGAGAGGCTTCTGAAATTCTACAGCAATTTTAAAATAGCCACAGATTTTTTTTAAAAAAAAGTTTAATAATCTTCTTCTTAGTCTTGAGGAAACACAGTGCTGCCCTTGCAAGGAGGACAAAGTGCATACATAGTTCAACTTATCTAGCCCAGTTTTATACCTCCCCCTGCCTCCTTCAAGAGAGTGTCTTTTCCTATAACCTTCAACCGAAAGATAGAGCTTTCTCTGTACTGATGCAGAACCTTGTTATTTGCAATGAACATAAGAAAAGCTCTGAGGCTGAATCAGAGCAGATGCCTATCTGCTCCAACATCCTGTTCACAGAGTAGCCAACCGGTTGCCCGGGGGAAGCCCTCCAACAGGACATGAACCCAACTGTACCTTCTGTCTCACGTTCCCCAGCAAAACAACAGCAGACTGTCCTCTTGACAGCAGCTATGATGACCCCATTCGCCACGAATCTATAGTGTTCTTTTTCAACCGTCCCGATCAGCAGCCATAACGACGTCTTGTGGCAGTGAGTTCCACCGTTGGACAGCACACTGTTTTTTTCTGTCCTGAATCTCCTACTATTCAGCTTCAGTGGATGAGCCCAGGTTCTAATATTATGAGAGATTTTTAAAAACCCTTTTCCTGTCTACTTTCTCAACATGATTAATACTTCCATAAAACTCTTTCTTGTCTTTCATTACCTTTCTTCTAAGGTAAATATCCTCAAATATTTCACCTTTCCTCATCGGGCTCCATGTTAATTTCAGTTGTATTTCTCTGTATTTTTTCCAGCTTTATGACAACCCTTTTTTATAGGCAGTGGGCAGAACTGTAATGCAGTATTCCAGATGTCATCAAACGGTGGCTTTGTACAAGAGTGGTTTTTTTCCCCTCCCATCTTGGCTTCATCCCTTCTTTCTTGCTGCTCCATATTTTTGGAGCATCTTCCTGGACTGATTGCTTGCTTATTCATTTATTTCAATTACTTTTTCAAAATCTCAGTCAAAAATGTTTTCTTAGGTTTCTGGAACTCTGATTTAATTTTATCCTTAGCATTTTGTGCATTCAATGTTTCTTTCTCTGGACTATTTATCCCTCTCCCTTCTTGTCTTAGTCCCTTTCTAGACCCCATATTCCCTTGTACACATGTGGAAGGATATGTGTTCCTGCTGTTTTATATTTATTAGCCACCATGTATATTGATGATGAGAGCCAGCACAGTGTAGTGGTTTGAGCATTGAACTACAGCTCTGAAGACCAAGGTTCAAATTCCTGCTCAGCGATGAAAACCCAGAGGGTGACCTTGGGCAAGTCACATTCTCACAGCCTCAGAGGAAGGCAATGGCAAACCCCCTCTGAATACATCTTGCCAAGAAAACCTCGTGATGGGTTCACTTTAGGGTTGCCGTAAATCAAAAATGACTTGAAGGCACAAAGCAACAACACTGATGATGCTATGTAAATAGATACAGCAACAGCAATATGAAATTAGCAGTTTTATCATCAACTCCTTTTCAAATTACGATCAGCATTAAATTCAGATTTTTTTAAAAAACGACTGCCAACATCTTAATCAAATTACCTACCACAACCTCAGAATCCAAATCTGGGCTAGCTACTGCCAGCTCTGACTCTATCAGTGTATAGGATCAATTTTATTCTTTTGTCTCTGGGTCTCAACACCTTGGAGCTACCAGATCTGATCTGACCTTGGAAGGTAAGCAGGGTCACCCTGGTTAGTACTCAGATGGAAGACCACCAAGGAATATCAGGCACTGTAGGGTATATTTCAGTGTAAGGCAATGGCTCACTCTCTCCGTGTGTTCCTTGCCTAAGAAAACCCTATGAAATTAACGCGGTCACTGTAAGTCAACAGGTACACTGAAGGTACATACATATATTTATCACTTTTAACCAGCTTGTACTGAATCTCATTTGACATTTTACTGCCCATCCTCCCCATTTGGTGAGATTCTTTTGGTACTCTTCACAATCTGTTTTTATTCTCACCACCCAAAATAATTTAGTGTCACCAGCAAACTTGGCTACCTCTTTACTTAGCCCAAAGTCTAAACAGGCAATGTCTGTTGAATCACTCTTGCCCACGTGTTTCCAAACACTTTTGAAGTTATCTAAAAGATGAGTCAGGGCTTACCTTGCCAAGCTATCTTGATTCTTTTTTCAGTAGAGCTTGCCACATGCTTAATGATTTTATCCATCATAGCAGTTTCCACCATTTTGCCTGGAACAGATGTTAAACAAACCGGCCTATATTTTCCCGATCACCCTGAACAACCTTTTTTGGGGGGGGGAATTGGTCACAATGGCCATCGTTCAATCCTCTGGTACAGATGTTGATCTTAGGGCTTAGAAGACCAGGACTTGGTCTTTCCATTTATGATCCCCTGGGCAGATATAATCTGGACTTGGTGATATGTTTGTGATTTGTCAGTGAGGTCTAGAACATCCTCTTCTGTCACTGTTGTTTGTCTCAGCTCCTCACTGTTCCCTCCTTGAAATGTTAGTCCAGGCATGGTCGCTTCCCTATCTTTCCAGCCATGCAGAAAGAATTCACTGAGCTGCTCTGCAGTCTCCTTATCCTCCTTCAGAACACCTTTAATGTTGTTGTTATACAACTGTTGGTCTTGACTCTGTTTGTATTATGCTCCCCAAAATCCTTTTCTGCATCACATATTTTCTGCTTGCATTCCCTAGGTGCACATTTGTGTTAAGGTTGTCTGATTTGGACAAAACATTGTTTTGGAATGAAGCCTTTCTTACCTCTAATGAAGTGTAACCTCCATATATGCAGCGGTTCCATTCTAGCAAACCCCATGTAAAACAAAAAAAGTTGTGTTGCATCCTATTGTAATGACTGGACGTAATGTGCGTATGCCCACACCCGTGCAGGCACGTGGTTATCACGTCCATTAATTATAACAAGAGCAATACTTCACAGGACCTCGCATTTGTGTATGCAGAGATCATGCCACAGGACGGTATACTGTAGTTTCCTTCTCATTTGTTAGCTATGCTGATGACCTCTTGGACTTTATACTTCATTTACAACCTATGCTTAGCTGATTTTGGGTAGGCCCCAACACCATGGAAAGATCTGAAACTTTTGACTTTTCCTTTCAACTTTCTCTTCTACAGTCCCCTCATTTTTGAGAAATCCCTTTTTGGAGTCAAACAGAACTGTGTTGGAGTTCTCTAGCATCTCCCTACTCATGTACAAATTCTCAGCAGGAGCACAATGGAAATACTCTCTGGAGAAATTTATTGTAGGTACATAGGACTGGGACTTAGTACATTTCTTATTCCAGGCACTATCCACACTTTCTGGGGAATGGGAACATTTGCAATCGTAAATGGTGGACAAGTGTGGAAGGTAGTATATTAAGAGAAAGTTATAATGTACAGGGCAGTAGCATAGTAGTATGTTAAGGAGTGGAGTGGGAAGGGAAATAACAGAAAAGTTAGAGAATGGGATCCATAGAAGGAGGTTAAAGATTGTTTTAATTATATGCATATGTGGCAATAGCTTGTGTCGTCTGCATTCAACCTAAAGCGCTTTTGTGACTAGTGATCCAAAACTTTGTTCCTTGTACCCTAGGCACTAATGTCACACTCACACCCCTTCAAATGATTGGTGATCTTAGTATACAGTCCTGAACTACACATACGCTCACTGGATGGACCTATGGATTGTAATAAATAAATGACTGACTGATCTATGCTCACAATTTGTAAAAGTGGTAAACAAACACACACAAAGAAAGTTGTGTCAACTACCAGATCATTGTAATTTGGGATCTCAAAAGACAGAAAACTTTAGTTAAAAAACCCACGCAGTAGCAGCACCAGCATTATAAACAGAAATATTAATTTTACTTTTTATGGAAAGGACAAAGTACTGATTTTTAAATAAACGTATAAAATACAAATTAGTCACTCTGGAGAAACCATTGCATACAGTGTTTTTAACATGCCTGTACTGCATATAAATCACAGTTTAAAAAAGGCAAGTCAAATTCAATTTTGACTCAGCTTCAAAGCTAAAACCTTAGGCTTGAGTGAAAACTTAACAAAAACAAAAAACTACTTAAGGTTCCATAAAACCCTATTACAACCAGTAAAACAGATTGTGTATCTTCACAAAAAACTTGCCCACTGGGGCTAGGGAATAAAAATCTATTTGGACCATAATGGGGGCGACACCAACTAGGCCCCCCCTCCACATCCTCCCAAAGCTTTTAACAACCAAAAAGCATCCCTAAATGTCTTCTAGACTTGTTGTTCCGGTACATCAATCCTGAGGACTCTAACTTTTGACTTATAATGATATTCTTTCAAATACAACTTCACAGATGGAGGAATAGGAAGGGCATCTATGCCGTCGTATGTTGTACAGTTACAAATAACTGTCCTGCATATATGTTGGAGAGAAAAGGGGAAAGTCCTGTTCAATGGAGTAGAGAGAAGTGGCTCAAAGAACATACAAGAGCTTGGATCTTTGTAATGCTCTAAGAGCCCAGTAATGTCAGGAGAATGGAAGACACACGGGTCATGAGCATCAAAGCTGAAGTTGTGGTTCCACTGCTCAATCCTGGCATGCAGGGAACGACTGTAGCGCCTAAAACTAACAGAGAACAAATAGTCCTCTTGAGCAGAGTCTCGTAACAAAAACGTCCCTTCTGGCTTTCCATCCAGAAGTGCTTCTGCAGCATATTTATCCATCACTCCCCAGTAGCATGGGTTATTATTGATCTGAAGGAGGTCAGGAACAAGACAATGAACGTAATCGATCTGGGTGTGATACTTTGGTGGTGTTTCCAATTGGAGTAGCTCGTCATCTGTTTCCCATCGTGGCTTATTCCTTTTCCTCGAGCTGGTGCAAAGCATCATCATTTCATCATCAGAGTCCATGTCGCTTTCCTCTCTGCTGGTCTTTAGCTGCCTACACGTGGTGGACTCGGCCTGAGCATCACATCTACAAGAAGCGTTGTCACTAACATTACAGGCCTGCAAAATGGTTGACCCTCCTCCATCAGTACTCTCAACATCTCCCAGTTCCCCATCCCTTCTTTCCCCTGGTAATGACTCCATAGTCAGGCAGCTTTCAGATTTTTGCTTGACAGGGGCAGTATGACGTTTAATTAAATGCCAGCGAAAGGCCAGTTCAGATCGCGGTGGAAAAGGACACTTGTCCAGCATGAGCTCACTGATATGTATTTTTCTCTTTGATGGAAGCACTGAAGAATGCCGAGCGCTACAATTCCTTATAGGAAAACACTGTCCCATAGCATCCTGAAGTTTCTGTTTAAGGGAACGGCCTAAGAATCTGTGGCCACATGAACGCTCCAAGTCCAGCTCAGTTGAGGAACAACTATGTTTTCTTTCCTGGTTCCTTAAACCACATGAGGATTTTCCTGTGGTACTTGCTGTTTCAGCATCAGAACTACTCTCACTCCTTTTTGACCAGGAAAGTTTCTTTCCACTCCACACGTATCCATCTTTTCTGTCTGCGCTTCTGCTCCGGCTGGTTTTAGGTCTAACGTCGGTATTTTTTGAGTTCTTTTCTTTCTTTTCTGCCATTTTTGTTGTTGTCACTGTTGTGGCAGACTTCACAGAAGTTCTAAGACTGCCGTTGCCAAATCCTTCTGTTCCAGTTTCTATCACAGAAAGCATCCATCAGGTACTTCTTGGGTGGATCTTTGGAAACAGAAAAGAGAGCACTCAGCTTATGTGACAAATACACGTATGAGAGTCTAAGCCCTGCTTCTCACACATGCAAAGTCTAGTAAGCATCACAGAATCACAACCCTTCCACAATGAATGTATTAAAACACAAAGGAAGAGGAATGCATCACGTGAGAATCCAAAATAGAGACCATGTTTCAATATGCTGAAAAAGTATACAGTGCACTTCCGCCTATGTAAAACAAAAAAATGCAAGTGTCACATCCCATTGTAGTCAATGGCTGCAACAGGAGTGCACCCATTACACCCATTGACTATAATGGCATACAACGCTTTGCATGACCTCGCATTCATGCATGCAGAGCTTGTGCCAAAAGAAGGTGCACTGTATTTGTCTTATTCCAAAATAAATACAATGCATTTTGGCCCACTTCATTTTAGGCCTTCCTCAGTGGTTATTAAAACAAACAGAACATAAAATTAGTGTTATATATTGAAGAAGAAGAAGATGACAATAAATATACTAATACAAATATTAAAGCCTATAATTCTTGATTATCTGTGAATGGTCATTAGGGGTCTCTGAAAGAGGTAGCTCCTTAACCCTAATGCATGGAGAGTATTGGTGGGAACAGAGACAATGCTGTATTTGCAGGTGTTGCCAATGTCACAGAGATGAAATTACCAGTGATTCTTGTGCACTGATTAACTTCACATAAAGAATCAAATGAGTAAAATATTTTAAAAAATAAATAAAAATCTATTCCAATTATGCACCTGGCCTTGTAAAAAAAGAGGGGATGGAAGAATTGTCTACTTAGTCTTTCTTGGTCTCTCATAATTCTTCACTAAGCCCTTGTGGGACTGAAGTCTTCATCCTTAAAATTCACTTTGTTTCCTTTCTAAGCAAGATCTTATCATCATCCGTGTTTAGTTTGTCAACTGCCCAGAATATTACATTCAGTACAGTCTGGTTTAATGGGGTACCTCATTTTTTTTCTTGTTTCTGCCTTAGCAAAGATATTCCCTAATTCAATGTTTCCCCTTTGAGTACGCTTGATATTTTTCCAGTGTAATTTTTCTATTTGTTTTTTGTTGTGTGCCTTCAAATCATTACCAACTTATGGTGACCCTAAGGCAAATGTACCACAGGGTTTTTTTGGCAAGAATAATCAGAAGAGGTTTGCCTTTGTCCCCCCTCTGTGGCTGAGATGGTATCACTTGCCCATGGTTTCCAAGGCTAAGTGGGGATTTTGACTAAAATGGGCCTAAAACGCTGTCATTTTACCGATGTATATCCAATAAACATAAAATACATAAGGATAACGTTCTCTGGATATTCTAGTTTCTGGCTGAGTCCGTGAACATTACTGTTTATTTGTGCTGAAATAACTCATGACCAATATATCTCTCATATCCTTCAAAAAACATAA
Source organism: Cyclura pinguis (assembly GCA_030412105.1). NCBI lineage: Eukaryota > Metazoa > Chordata > Lepidosauria > Squamata > Iguanidae > Cyclura > Cyclura pinguis. The sequence continues at coordinate 384,339,368 of CM059599.1, forward strand.
AAATGCTAGTGTCCAGACATTTCCTGTAAGATGTGCCAATATTTTTAAATATTTCTTTGTAAACTGTAACTTCACTGGATATTAAACTACAGTTCAGACAGCTAGACACTACCCTATTCAGTTTTTTTTTCCAAAATATTCAGTTCAACAAAGTATCTAAGTATTAAGAGAAAACCATCTGACAGAAATAATGTATTTAAATCTGACAGCTCATTCCAAGTCTTGGAGATACAATCTGCTATACAGTCAGTTATTAAAATTAAAACACAATTGTGGAACAGAAAGTATCTTTTGTATGGGTCACAAACATTAAACAAACAGCTTTTCGACAGAAGATATCCAAGAAGAGCAACGGCTAGCACTTTAGATATGGCTCCATGGGCAGTATGGGTTATGCATTAGGTTCAGGTTTGAATAAAATGAATATAATTTTTTAGCATCTTTTAGAAGAGTTGTCCCTTTGTTTTGCAATCCATCTCTTCCCCAAGGACACCTGATAGCTTGTCCTTTCAAACTACTCCCAGAAAAGCAGATCAGAGCCAGCAACAAAGGTAGCTGGGATAGTACAACCTGCAGGGTCTTCCTAGGAGATATTTTAAAAGGAGTCCTGGAGTGAACAACCTGATTGCAATACTGTGTGCCCAGTAAAACAGTAGCAGCTGCCTTGGAAGGGAAATACTAATATGTTGGGATTTGTGTGGGGCAAACAGGATTGCACATGACCAACGAAAAGCAAACTGAAAAATTAAAGATAATCTCTCCTTTCTCTTTTATTTATTATCTTACTCCTTGTTTAGTACTACAAGGTAGCATATATTCCCAGCCTCTGCCCTTTTTTATTCTCACAAAATTTGAAAGAAAATTTTGTTTGGGGTTCTTCAGCCATCATATACAACAACATTGTCCCACTTAAGTAAATATGTACGCTGGCAAAAGTAGCCACCCATTAATCCCTGTATAATTTAGATTATTTTAAAATAATTCACTCTACAATTATACCATCTCCTTCAGAGTGTGGCCCCTTACGTAGCAAATACAGTTCTCTGTGAGAAATAAATAAATAAGAAACTACCTGAATTAAAATGAGGCTTACAGTCCAATCTTATGCATGCTAACTGAGAAATTCATGTGAACTCAACTGTCTCTCAAGTAAACTATACATAAGACTGTGTAGGTGTGTCTTCGAGTCATCTGTAGCCTTGGAACATTTAGATATGGTGAAGTTCTGAATGCTAAGATTTAACACCAGTGTACATTCTTCTAGAGCAAAAACTATAATACCTTGGAAATAGGAACATTTTTGGTGTCCAAAGCTGATTCAATCTCCATGACGACTGGTTTACACCCGGATGGGCCAAGTAAGGCCTTTTTTACGGCTCCCATATCTTGCAAAAAACAAATTGTTTTTGCCACCAAAATAACAACAACATTTATAATTATTTACATCCTGGTTTGGGCTTCAAGTTGGCTTGTAACTGATTGAAAAACCAACAACCTCACAGTTAAAATTCACAAAATACCAAAATTGAAAGATGATTAAACTATCCGAAAAATTCAAACCAGTTTGAAAAAAGAAGTAATTTAAAAAACAAAACAAAAACAACACAACAAAAGAGCAGATACAAACTCCAGCATTTTGTTTAGGTACGATTAGCCTTGTATGCTCAGTCCTCCAAGGCTTGTGTGCAGAACAAGAATAGGGAGGGTGCCAGTCTGATGGGGGGGGGCATTTTATCCACATTTTTCAGACTCCCTGCTCCATTTTAAGCCCAGAAGAAGTCTTTGTTTAAAACAGGTGGTGAAAGGGAATTAACTTCTACTCTTTGAAGTTAGCAGTGGCCTTTCTGGGGGCCAAAAAGGCCCAGGGAGAGGTGAAAAACATGATATCCGCAGAGAGTATGGGGGGGACGGACGGACAATTTTTTTATTGTAAGGTCAAAGGCTTTCACGGTCGGAATCCACAGGTTGTTGTGGGTTTCCCGGGCTGTGAGGCCGTGTTCTATTAGTATTTTCTCCTGACGTTTCACCTGCATCCGTGGCTGGCATCTTCAGAGGATGCCACCATGCCACCAGATCCTCTGAAGACGCCAGCCACAGATGCTGGCGAAACGTCAGGAGAAAATACTAATAGAACACGGCCTCAAAGCCTGGAAAACCCCCAACAACCTATAGTTTTTTTATTATTTTTTTTGACGGGGTACAGCAGGAGTTTGCAGCCCTCCAAGGTCTCCTGAGGGCTTAATGTGGCCTCCCAGCCTCCCACAGTTGCCCATCCCTGGTTTACGTAGTCAGCACAGTCATAAAAGCTCCTTTTTTCTTTGGAACTGTAAATGATAGCATTCTTATAAGCTGCATACAGCAACAGCCATAGTTGCTACTTCTCTCTCCCTCTCTCTCTTTAAAAAAAAAAGGCACTGATAGACCTCTGGAGCCGCTCCTCGTCTTATAGTGCTTCCAGACAAATGGATCCGTGGGCGACGGTGGTCTGAATCACACCAGACACAACTCTAACCCAATTATTCTTCAAGGGCTGCCAGTATTATCAGGTTAAGACAAACAAACTGCAGATTGGATTTAATGCCGTTCTGGGAGAAGGGATATTTCTTCATCCCCCTTTTTTGTTTTGCCTGTCGTTTGGACAAACGCTGCATTCATGCCACCGAACCATTCAAGAGCAAAAAACCCCAGAAGAGAAACAAAGTAGGTCAAGAAGTATAACATACTCAAAGATTCATGTTACGCTTGTTCAATATTAGTTCACATAAGCATGATGTTAAGAGATGCTATTCTGTAGTGACACTTTCAGGTCACTCTCAAGACAGAAATTAATTAAAAATACATAAGTCACAGACTGGGAATCTCTTGTCACTTGCTTTTCAAAATGAATTTTATTTTTAACGATGTCCTTGAGGCGCCTGAACTATCTAGGCTTTACATATTGAAGAAGATTATATAAAATCCAGTTCCTTTAGTGAAAGCAATTTTGAAATATCATGATGGGTGGATATGCTTTGTAGGTACCGTGGAAAGAAAGAAATGACATTACCAAAATTAAGCCTTCCCCAGGAATTAACTTGTGCATGATAACATGCTTTTGTGTGCCTTAGTTTTTATTCAGAACTGAGTTTTTATTCAGGGAATAAAAAGGCAGACAATTGGCAATGTAATATTTTTTCCTCAAGTGTATTTGAACCTTTGAGGCATTTTTCTGAGCATTTTAATATAATTATTAAATTATTTATAAGTTAGATTTAAGGCAAGGTGTCTTACAAAAAAAAATAAAACGCAGTACTAAAAGTGAAGAGTATATCCTGTCTCACCTCCTCTAAAGTTGGGATGGAAACACCATCAAACCAATTTTCAGGCACAACATCGTAAAACTATAAGATTATAAAACTTGCTTAAAAGACAGCAACACCACGATCAATCAAAGGAAAGTTCTGATGAAAAAGTCCATACTCCTGCCTTGAGGATGACACAGATCCTCCTCAGATCTAAAGAGATGGAGAGAAACTGCAAAACAGGCATACCTCAGTTAACAAAGCCTCTGATAAAGAAGCCCCTTTTAATGAAATCTTTTTAGGCCCCCATCCACCCTTTTTCAACCTCAACCTCTGTCTAACTGGACTTTTTTGGCAGCATCAGCATTAGGACAATGGTGAAAGAGGGCTAAAGAAATACAGACTTTCAGTACAGGAAGCCTCCACCTTTTGATGCTCTGTTACCTGATGACTGACTCTTTTGACATGTCCAAATTAAGGAGAAGTTCCATTAATTCAATGGGGGTTCTACTCTTTCATCAGTTCTTCTTGCCTACAGGCCTTGCCTGGAACCTCTTGCATGCACCCAGTGCTTGCAAAGCAAGCTGGGGAGTGGGAAGGTGCTAAGTTGTTTGAGAGACTTTGCAAGCAGCACATGCATGGTCAGTCCCAAGTGAGCCTCCATAAGTCCTTCATGCTCCCTACTGTATACCACATGGGGTCCTCTTTTCAACCAATTCTGTTTTCTGACAGTGCTCTGGTCCCTAACCTGTCAGATAAGTGGAGGAAGCCTGTACTGGGTTGCAGCAGGGTATCTGTAATAAAGCTTGAGCTATGCTAGAAAGGTGTACTCCTCTAGCCAATCTTATGTAGCTGTGTGTATCTGCCTACAGCAGGCAAGCTGCCTCCAGAATCTCTTACTGAGCACATGTGAGCAGTAGAACAGGGGGAAAAAACAAGGAAAGTAGATAGATCTGCCTCACTAGCCTCATCCAGCGTGTTAAAATACATAGATTTATAACTCTCGCCCAAAAATGGAAATCTCAAGGAAAGCAGATGCTGGTGAAAGGGGGAAAAATCTCTGGATGCATTTTGGAAGAAGTTGTCAAGTGGTCTCTAGAAGGTTCAAAATGTTTTAATTTACTTATGGAAGATCTACCTGATCTGGTCATTATATGTCTCAGGACTCAAAACTGTTAGTTTGGAGTAAAAAGTTTGCTAAAACATGTTGAATTCCTTTTCTTTTTTGTAGTGTTGGGAACTATTATTCTTTCAATGGTATTTTTGCCTCTAGTACCAACTTTATGTTAAAAAATAATGCCCAGGAACACATCTGCTTAGTTAACTGAGGTATATCTGTGGACCTAACAGTGTAAAGTGCTTTAAAAATCAGTAGACTCTATCCATTTCTTGCCATGGTATGTTGCCCTTCTCTCTCCTTCTTGATCCAGATCTTTGAACCTTCCAGTGTAGTCCTGTGAATGTGTGTGTGTGTGTGTGTGCGCGCGTGTGCCTGTGTGTATACAGGAGAGGGTATACTTTCTATCAGTTGTACTAGTAAACAAAATCTGGTAGAACCCAAAACTAGCACTTTGAGTAGGATATGGAATCTCCAAAAGTAGCCCGCATAGTTAAGGATAAGAGGGGTGTCACATGATCATCGTTTATGACATGGTACCCCACAAGAAGCCAGGCTTTTTGAAGCTTTCCAAATTCTTTCACATCCTTCTCTACCCCGGTAGAGTACAGCAAGAGTCTCTATCCTAAAAACATTGTTAACCTTTTATATCATACTGCATACCAGGAAAAAAACAACAGAAAGACATTGGTGGAACTTCCTCCTAACAATGCTGCCACCTGTCTTTGTGATAAAGACCCAGCTCCTGGAGCTCCAAAAATCAGTGAACTTGGCTTACCAAAAAGAAACCCTATGAATCATCAAATCAAAATTGAAAAAGATCACCAGCTAGCATCAATTCCATCCTGTATATATCCACCTAATCACGACACCCCGAACCTGGAATTCCATCTCTTTACCATATAACTAGCAACATTTTGTATAGGGTTTCGGTGCCCGTTAAAAATTTACCCATTTAACCAAATATTTAATGATTTTAATAACTAGCAGAATGAAACTTGGTAACTCCTAAAATTTTCACACTAAGATCCTCTGTAGTACCACAGGGGTGTTGCTGAGGGTTGTAGGGGAAATGGTGAATTTCTCTAGAATAGGAGCTACTTAAATGGGGGAACCCCTCCAACTGAAGAAGAGCAAGTGTGTAGCTCTAAACCAAAGACACTGTTTACTGCAATTAAAAGCAAACAACTTCCAGAAGCTGGTGTATTCTCATTTCTCGTAACGATCTTGAAAATCATACTCTTTCTATCCCAAAAGCTTTTTACCTCAAGAGAATCCTTTTTGTATTTGCATTTTTAATGTGCTTTGATATTTAATTAATTTTGTACCCTGCCAGGGAATTTTGTTAATGAATAGCAAGATATAAATATTTTAAATTATAATTATAATTTTAAAACGGAAGCTGCTGATTTTCAATAGTGTCAGCTTGTGTATGCTGCTTTTCCATTTTAAATGAAAAATGGAACTGGCTGTCATCTGCATTATACTCATCACAGTGCATACCAAAGGATTTCACTCACTATTTTTCATATCAACACTAAATAATAGAACAGGGTTAGAATGGAACCTTGGGGGGAAAAAAACAGAATGGAAACCTTATCAGTGTTGACCATAGTTTGTTGTGAACTCTTCTGCAAAATGCATTCCCACCCCTGTCAATTTTGCTGGAATATACACCAATTTATATAGCAGGATTAAGTTAGAAGAAGTTTCTTTATCTGCATGCAGAAAGCTATTCTTGCACACAGAAAGCTAGCGTGTCAAAAAAAGATTCCCAACCTTGCTTTCTGCCACATGTTCTACTTTTCTATGAATAGGGATATGTGCTCATTTGAATGCATTCAAATGGGTGAGCCACTAATGCAATCCAAATTTCACACAGTGCATAATTAATTCATGAATGGGATTGCAAATAATTCAGATGGCTTTAAAAATGGATAAGGCAGATTCATGAGAGGCTAGTAAGTCTGTCAATGACTGCTAACTGTGATTCTAACCAAAGCCTTCACTGATTGCTTACTCTCATCTAAGTCACCATACCGCCACAGCCAGCACACTTTCAGCTCTTTCTGTCATGAAAGCATCATCTTCATAAAGCTGTCTTTGAAGTGTCTTCAGGATTTTCAGCTTGCTCAGAATTTGGCGGCTAGATTGTTGACTGGAACCTGCCATAGTCAACATACTTTACTGATGCTCTAAGATCTTCACTGGCTGCTAATGTATTTCTGGGCGCAATTCGAACTGAACAATCCTATGAATGTGTACTGGAAAAAAACTCCCACCCTCCTCAGTGGTATGCTAACTGTGCATAGCCGGTAGTGGCTGGGGGAACATCAGCCCAGTAGAAACTGGGAAGCTACTGCTTCCATCCTACATTTGCACTGGCCAGGCTTAGCAGGTTCTGTGTTCAACAATATCTACAGAGCCACAAATGTACAGGATTGAGCCAAAGCTCTGATTTCAATATACCATTGTTACTGCTGTAGTTGTTGCTATTCCACCCGCTTCCTAGTTCAGGATTCAAGGCAGCTTGCAACAGTTAAATATAGTTAAAAATTCATAGCAAATAAAAGTTAAATTATCAAAAAGTTAAAGCTAGTTAACACATAAACTATTAAAACATCAAAAACAAGTAAAAGTCCAGCACATTATACAAGGCCCATTTCCTTAAAAAATCAATTATCAAAGTCCCTGCCAGAATAAAAAGGTCATTACCTGTCTGTGGAAAGATAGTAAGGAGGGTGCAAGTCTAGCCTCTCTAAAGAAGGGAGTTCCAGAACCCGAGGACAGGCACCAAGAAGGCCCTGCCCCATGTTCCCACAAGTTGTACCTGTGAGTGTGGTGGGACAAAGAGAACGGTCTCCCCAGATGATCTCAAAACACAGACAGGTTCGTAACAGAGAATACAGTTTTTCAAATAAACTGGATCTGAGCCATTAAGGGGTTTACAGGTCATAACCAGAACTACGAATTTTACTTAGAAATGGACAGGCAGCTAGTAGAGCTGTTGCAACAAGGGAGCTGTATGCTCCCTATAGTCATCCCCAGTGAGTAATCTGGCTGCAGCAGTTTGGGCTGGTTGAAGTTTCCAAACACTCTTCAAAGGCAGCCCTGTGTAGAATACGTCACAGTAATCCAAAGTGGATGTAACGAAGGACCATGTCACCATGGCTATGTTTGGTGTCTTACAAGGGCCATTTCTGCACTACACTGTTACGGTGCTATTATTCTACTTTCAACATCTGTGGAATTCTGGGGTTTGCAGTTTAGGGAGGCCAAAGAGCTCTCTGTCTGAGAATTCCAAATGCCCCTCCCTAAACTGCAAACCCCAGGATTCCACAGGAGGTTGAAAGTGGAATAATAGCACTATAACAGTGTAGTGCAGAAATGGCCAATGTGCGGAAGGAATACTTAAGGATTCTATCCATCTGTATAGACCTGCCCAACAGCCAAGAAAGTCTTTGGAGGCCCTTGTGAGTAGAAAAGCACAGAGGATTCCTGGGGTGCAAGACAGGCAGGCAGGACCTGAGGACTTCTGGGCCAGAAGCTTCACCTCATCGTTTCTTTCAAGCTCTGTTAAGTGGAGAGGGAAAAGGGGAGAGATTGCTTTTTTTTAAATGATAACTTCTGATAGGATTGGCTCCTTTTCCTTCAAATGAAAAGTGGCAGTGTTATGTACGCTTTTTTCTTCAAATACATATTTCATATCATGTTTAGTTAGGCCTTCAGAAAACACAAGCATACCTGAAAATCAGAAATTTCTCCTTTCTCTCAGATAAGGAGAAAAGACCTCATCTATATTTTAGATAACAGAGAGAGAACAGAGGTCGAAAGAAGGCTTTCCATCTGACCTTCAGAGCAACAATTTCACATTAAAACTGCACATTTCCTTCCTCCCTGAGCCCCACTTTCCACTTCTCCCTTGTTAAGCAGATTGAGATGATAAAAGAACAAAGCTCTCAGTTCTTCTCTCCATCTAATTAATCCATTCCTATTATTATATTTGCCATCATAATATTGCTACAGAGAGACACCCAGTCTCCCTGCTCTGTTCCCTCAGGGTACGTATACTGATTTCTCAAACATACTTTTTTATCTTTTCAGTCAGTGAATGATTAAGAAAGAAAGAGACTATTTACTACACAATTATAGCACAATTTTGAAGACTATAGGAATCTAAGAGTACATATTTTAAAAAAAACCCTCTACAATGTAGAGTAAATACCTGTAAACACATCAGAAATGCTACAAGTACAGTATTACTTGTGTAACCTCAAGAAATAAAAGCACTTACATTGTAACCGCACAGTTAGATGACAGAGAATTTCTGATCATGCTTGCTATATTGTAGAGGAACACTCATATGAACTAGATTCATGTCAGCTCAATACCATGCCTTGTCTCGTTCTCCTTTTCATGCAGTTATCTCTCTCTTCACAACCCAAGGATATTTTAATTAAATAAATGTACATAGCTTTAGGTCCACTAATGCCCAGTGATAGAGATAAAAATTAAAGGCAGCAGAGATATTAAGTAAATTTTCACCCCAAGGGCAATGTTAATGGAGTGAGCCATTCAGGAAGGCAAGTTCTGAACATCTGCTTTTTAGCCTTTATTTTCACAAACCTGAGCAGATGTGACATATTGCCAGAGTGCCTCAGCAGAAAGGATCTTCACATCCTCCATGTCCAGCTTATTTATCAGTGAGCACAATGAAAGCATTTTAAAAGCACTGACAAAACACCTGAACATGCAGCTAGCTACCACATACAGACAATAAAATGAAAGGTTCCTTTTAGACCATATGATTCTGCCACAAGGGAAGTCATCAAAGCGTGAAAAAGAAAGTGGAGGAGTTTGATCCATTATTCCTTGACACAGGGCTGCCTCTTTTGCTTGCCACAATTTCACTGAACTGTTATCTTAGAGAAGGCACCAACATTGTTCCTTTTCACTCCTCATAAAGCTACAGACTTCTGATTTGCTTCCACAGAAGATTGCAGGATATCCTGATCGTGTCTGAACAGAGCTAAGGGGCCCACACTGGCACTCCTTTTCTGAGGCTAAGTGACCGAGAGTTAAAGACCAGGAACCAACCAGTCTCTGCTTTCCTGATGAAAGAAGTGCTACCTCCAGTGATATGTCCAATGTTAACCACATAGATGTAGGCTACAAATAAATGGCATTTACTGTCCCAGACTAATTTAATCACAAACCAAAACCCAAATAGATACCAAGAGCACTCTCCTTTTGGGTAGTTGCTTGTTCCTTCACAGCCAAGATTCTCATTCTCTCTCATTAATTTACAAACAGGTATCAGAAAGCAATCTATTAAAGACCAACTATTGATCAATAAAGATTTTCAAGGATGCCAGTTGCATTAAAGGTACCATATGCCGTTGAATATACTATATACAAAGGCTTTGTGAAAACGTTTTTGTTTTTAGAAAGAGAGGCTTCTATCTCAGACTTTTTTCTTTTGTCTAATAATGTTAAAAAACTAGGCTGAAGTACAAAAATGATAAAACTTTTTTCCGCTAAAGTATTTGTATCTTCAAGTTGGGAGAGTCAGATTCTCTGCTGACCATGAAATTCTTTCTTTCAGCTTGACCTGAGGGAGAACAATACGTATGAGATAAGGTTGAGGGAGTTGGGCATTTTCAACCTGGCGAAGGGAAGGCTGAGGGGTGGCCTGGTTGTACTCTTTAAACATTTTTAACTTTAAACTCTTTAAACTTAAAAATAAAGGGCTGTCACAGAGAAGTTAGGGCAGGTTTGTTCTCGTCATCCCAGAGGGTAAGACCTGGTCTAATGATTTGAATTTATAGGACGTATATTCTGATTGAACATTACAAGGAACTTCTTGATGGTGATTGCTGTTCAGCAATGGAGCCAGTTCCCTAGAGAAATGGGGGGGGTTTCTTTCTCTGGGCATCTTCAAAAAGAGGCTAGACAGCCACCTGCTGGATACGTCTAGCTGGAGTTCCTGTACTGAGCAGGAGCAGGGGACCCCTTCTCTCTCTGATTCTATGAGCGATCTACCTCATAGAGCTGTTGTGAAGATAATTGGGGAGCAGAACCATATATGCTATCTTGAGCTCATTGGAGCAGCATAAAATGTAACTAATATAACTGTAACTAATTAGTGCTACAATTGTGTGATGATGAAATTACATCATTCGAAAAAACTAGGCTCTGATTCCTTAGTACATATGCATAAGGTATTTGGTGCACAGGCAGGAAATCCAAATGGTATCCCACAATATAGTAATCAATATGGAGTGCATTGTACTGGGAAGCCCTGTGCGAGCCCCAAGGGAGATTGTTGTTGTTAATTGCTGTCAAGTCAACTTTGACTTATGGTGACCCTGAAAATGAGAAACCACCAAGTCAGCCTTTTATCAACAGCCCTGCTCAGGTCTTCCAGACTCAGTGCAGTGACTTCCTTGATTGAGTCTAAGAGGACAATATATTTTTATGCAGCTCCTATTTATTTTATTCTGATCTCCACAGAGAGAACTTCCCAATATGTCTCCTACCCAAAATCCACTGATGATACTAGATCAGAGGTGGAGAAGGGGTTATATTGTACACCATCCTGGGAGAGCCACATGGACTAATGGTTTAAGCATTGGGCTACGGCTCTGGACACTGTGATTCAATTCCCTGCTTGGCCATGGAAACCCATGGGGGACACTCTCAGCTCCAGAAAGGCCCATGATAATTCACCTTAGGGTCACCATAAGTTGGAAACGACTTGAAGGCACACATCAACAAGTGCTTTAAGAAAATAAAATAAATCAAATAATCTCCAGTCTGTTTTTGTTGTTCCAAGATCCTCACAGGGTCCATTTGAACAATTTCTTTTTTTACCTCAAATGATGCCAGAGGATGTGGAGGAAGTTTCTCAACATTTTCCTCCCGACCCATTTTAGGCCAAGGAGAGGCCTTTTTTCTAACAGGAAGTGATCTTGGAGCTGATTTCCAGGCCACTTCTAGTTAGGAAAAAAAAGGCCTCTCTTGACCCAAAATAGCACAGAGAGGACCAAACAAATAAAAAATAAAAAAATAAAAAATGGCAGAATGTCCACATCCCTAGGAAACATTGAGTGAGAAAAAAAAATCAACTTTTTTTCAAAGGGTGTGGCTCTGTCAAATCCCATGGGGGAACAGAACCCTCCACAGTCATCAGGAGTTGCTCAGCACTGCATTAAATACATAAATCCACAAGTATTTCATCCTGAAAAGCCAATGGCAACAGAGATGAGGCCAGTGACAGACATGGCATACAGATGGGCTCCTTCTCAACTGTTACTTGGAAATTCGAGCTCTAGCAAAAGTATCTTCAGAACAGGATGAATAAGAATGGGAAAAACTGAAAAGAAAATATATGAAGACAACACACTGAACAAAAACAGGAAAGCAGAGTGGCCAGTTTGGTGCTAACAAAAGTGAATTAAAGTTCTCATTTTCCTAGAAGTAGAATGAGGCAGCAGGTTTTTATTTTTCAAAAGCATATCAATGTATCCTGAGACACCTTGCCACAGTAACACACACATCACATAAATCAACATGAGACCTGAAACACTTTCCTGTGTACTGTAAATAGGATTAAATGAGCCACCCAGAAACATGTTATCAGCCTAGGCATCAACAGAAACCAAACTAATATTAAAACACAAGACAAAGGCAAAAATCCTCCTTCGTTGCTGTTTCTTACCATGCATTTTTACACATGTTAAGACCTAATTTTAAACTTAATGGCTCCTAGAATATTTTCACATGCACACTGAAGGAGTAAAATAAGACACATATTTCAATCATGCTTCAGTGGCATACCCATTTATATCTTTTAGGATATAAAACTTAAAAGAGTATGCATGTAAGAAATAGTAACAGCAACAGGCACAGCTGGAAATGACCAACTTAGAAGAGAAGGAAATCTTATTTTTAACTTTGTAGAGGAAGAAAGGGCAAATAAAAGTTAAAAACAACAAGCTCCGGGCTTGGTTAGGAATAGGAACAGTTGCTGCAAGATAGGAATTGCAAGATAAATGCCAATCCATTAAAGTTAAGGCTGACCTGTCTGTAAATCTTACAAGAATTCCATTTTCTACTGGCCAGATGTAAGTGACCGCTGTGGCCAGAACAGAGCAAAACGCTGGATTGGTAGTCTCTGATGCATGCCGTCCACTAAAACTCACACTCACATGCTTCAGCAATATATTAAAATATAAAATATAGTAAAATATAAAATATACCTCTCTGGAACATGCTATAAAAAATCAGCAGTGATCGTTTCCTGAATAAAGTTTTACGCTGGAGCACCGATTTCAAAATTTAACATACAGACTCCTAAAAAGGAAAGTTTTGCCATCAGTTAATTTTTTTTTAAAAAAAAAAGTTATACTGCTGGCTGTGAAAGTGACAATGATTTTGTTAGTGAATATCCATCCTTGGAAGAAAGACAAATGATGGATATCTAACTCCAAGAACCCCCGTTTCTTCTTCTTCTTCTTCCTCCCCAAAATTTTAAGAAACATACCACCACAAGAAATGAAGCGACAGAAGTTAAACCACACGGTGGGGAATCGATTGTCATAATAAGAGGGTGTCACCTCCAACAGGACACATACTCACCCACTGCTTAACAGGAGGGGTACTTTGGGGGGCACACCCCAAAGAGGGGACCCCTGGGAGACGTCACCCCTCGTGACGGAGGGATTGCGGGCGCATCTGCTCCTTGTCAGACACAAAGGCTCGGCTGCACAGCTGGAGAGGGAGGGCGGTGGGCTGGGCTGCGGAGGCATGAGCCGATTACAGGGGTGGGGGGTGAAAGGAAATGGAGAAAAGAAAATCTCACAATAGAAGAGAAAGGGGATTTTACAAGGCGGGGGGCAAAAGGAGGAGAAGAGGAAAGGACTGGTGGGTGAGGCGAGAGAGAAGTGGTGGAAAGGGAAGAGGAGTTAAGCTCTTGCAGGGCTGCAAAAGGAGGGTCGGGGCCCACAAAAAAGGGGATCAGGGGCCACACAGAGGAGGGGTCGAGGGCCACAGAGGAAATCGGGAGCCACAAAGAGGGGGTCAAGGTCCACAAAAAGGGGGGCAGGGTCCACAAAGAGGGGATCAAGGTCCACAAAAAGGGGGCCAGGGTCCACAAAGAGGGGATCGGGGCCACGAAGAGGGGGTCAAGGTCCACAAAAAGGGGGCCAGGGTCCACAAAGAGGGGATCGGGGCCACAAAGAGGGGCTCAAGGTCCACAAACAGGGGATCAGGGCCACGAAGAGGAGACCAGGAACCACACAAAGGGGACCGGGGGCCGCACAAGGGGGACCGGGGGCCACACTTTCCCCTCCCCCGATTTAAGGCAGCACGAACGCTAGAAGGGGGCTGAGGATGAAGCGACCGAAGGAAGAGGGGACTGAATTTGGGTGGAAAGGCTGTCTAGGAGATGGAAACACTAGTCCTAAACCTACAAGAGTGATCAGAACAGCCCCAGCCAAGAGCAGTGGAGGTAAACTCTGGTTCGACCGGGTTGAGCTCCGGCTAGAGAAGCAAAGGAAGAAGAAACAAAAAGTATTCAGTGGACCAGGGGAAGAGGCGTGAGACGCGAACGACGGGGAGGCCAAAGCCCCACGAAGGAGGGATCAGCAGGAAAGGTTCGACATGGGGCGGCGGGGGGGCGATGAAGAGTTATTTTTGCGTGGGAAGTAATTCGCGTGAGCGCGCGTCAAGCGGGAACTGGCGGAAGAAAGGGAGCGCGTGGAAGAGGGAGGAGGCCAAAGGCGGCTCCGGCCACGGGCTGGGCGCGCGGTGAGGCAGGAAGCCCAGCAAAGCAGCAGCAGCAGCGGCGAGTGGCGAGGGCTGAGAGGGCGAGGAAAGACTTCGAGGAAAAGAGGGCCGGGGAGGAGGCCCGGCTCGCCCTCCGCCCTCGTTCCCCGAGCCAAGTCCAGTCGGGGCTGGCCGGCTTCCTCCGCCTCCTCCGCCTCCGCCTCGGCCTCCTCGACGCCCCCGTCGCCAGGCGGCCCGAGTCACCTCAGCTGCCGCCGCCGCCTCGCCCCCATCCTCGGTGGCGGTGACAGGATGCAGCCGGCCCGGGAAGGAGGGACTGAACCAGGCGGAGGAGGAGGAGGAGGAGGGGACTCCATTTTCGAGGCCGGCCCCCAGCGCCAGGCCCGGCCCGGCCCAGCCTCTGACGCGGCCCGCCCGGCCCCGCCTCAGCCCGAGAGCGCGGGAAGCCTCGAAGCCGGGAGGGAGGGAGGCCCGGAAGGAAGGCAAGGGAAGAAGCGGCGGGGAAAGAAGAGCCCAGGCCGGCCTCCCTCGTCGCCCTCCAGCCGGTGAGGGGCGGTTTGAGTCGGGGGGAGGGATGTGTGAGGCGGGCAGGGTTGGGGGGGCGCCCCGTTATTCTCCTCGGCCGAGGCCGCCTTACTCCCTGCTGTGCAGGGGGGCAGGAGCTGCGGGGGGGGGCGGCGACATGAGGGCGTTGGCTCCCCAAATAGGAGTTCCGACCTCCCACACGTGAAGTTTTCCTTCGTTCCTCAAATGTCTAGCCCTGCGTTGAATTAAAGATCCGACTGGAAAGAGGTAATCGGAGGTAAAGGGGCAGGCCACATGGCGGGACCAGGCTCAATCCTCGGCCGTCCCGCTTTTTTGTGTTTTGTTTTGACCCTAATTCCTTTTGAGTGTTGTGAGTCTGGGGCCGTTTCCGCACTAGAGTGTTATAGCGCTACTGTTCCACTTTCGACATCCTATGGAATCCTGGGGTTTGCAGTTTAGGGAGGGGCCTTTGAGGCCCCTCCCTAAACTGCAAACCCCAGGATTCCATAGGATGTCGAAAGTGGAATAGTAGCGCTATAACAGTCTAGTGCAGAAATGGCCAGTCTTTATAGTATATGTGTGTGCGTGTGCGCGTGCATTCATGTATAGTACCAGTAGTACCCTCATGGTCATCATCCCAGGTAAATAACCCGCCCCACAAATTTGGCAGGGACCGTTCAAGTTGATCCTCTGTTGTCCCACTTTTTCCGCTGCCTTTAAAAATGTCCTTGTTCCCCTCTCCTCTCCCCGCTTCCCTCCGTCCGTCGCTGCTTAATTTAGTTTGCTGCAAACTGAGTCCAAGGTGCAAAAACTGTTTTCGCTCCATTACACTGGGGCCTCCGTGGATGCAGCCTCGGGATCTGTGATTTCCAGCAATCGCGGAGCATCGCATCCTATACCTAAAACGGTGGCAACGTGAAACTGAAGCGTCCGCATGCGTGTCGCTGCTGTTTAGTCGCATGGGACGCAAGCATTAATGTTTTCTCTGTTGGGGAATAGAACCCCCACAGATACAGGGGAGAGTAGAAGAGGACTGTACTCTTGCCTTTCCCTGCAGGCTCAGGCAAAAGCAATCCGCTGCAGTCTCTCCCCATTAATATCTTTCAACATCTTAATGTATGCATGTCCCAGTTTTGATCTATGAAGCGTTGAAGGTTATGCAAGTGACCAAGGGAATGTGGACACAGCAAAAAAGGAGAGTTCGAGATGTGAACAATTTTCAGTGTCTCGTTTGCTGCAATGCTACAGATGTGTAGGTTGAAGTAAAATTTCATCTGAGGGGACAGAAATCTTGTTTGGGAAGGTAATGCCTTCATTTTGCCTTTACCCTCTGTAGCCGCATCTCTGGTTTTGCCCCATGTTTTTGCTGCCTGGGGCAAAGTATGCAGTGGTGCCCCTTTGCAACATGTCAAGGAACACAGTTTAAACTTTCAGCTTGGGAACTGATGTTGTACCTCATGCCTAGAGAACTATCAGTTACCAGGCATAAGCAGTATGGAGACTTTTTTGGAAATCTGTGTAGTTTAAGGTTCCCAGATGTCAAAACCTGGCCCAGAGTCACAGAACTGTGACCCTCTTCTCCCCCAGTATTCCAGTGAGAAGAAGGGAGAAGAGCACTGCCTTGAAAGTATATATACTCATATTTTCCTCAGTTATTTGAAGAGCATATTTTGTGCAGCTCTGGCTCATTAAGGTTTACACTGCTTAATAACATTGTTGGGGCTACTCCTTGTAACATCTCCAGATCCCACCTCCTGTGGCATCAGAAGGAGGCATTTCTAGATCTGTTTTTGGTCCCAAAATATCTGGGCTCATCTGGCAGTCCTACGGCAGGTCAGTTTTAAAACTGTTTTTCCCTGAAGAAGGCCGTAGAAATAATTCCTGGCCAAAGCATGTTGGGCTAATTTGAGAAATGAAATCTGCTTTTATACATCCTGAGACTGGCCACATCTAGTTTTGTTTTTCACCATGATTTTACGGTTTCTATGGGATCACTATGGTCTGTTGTGGTTCCCAGAGATGGTAAATTGGCCCCCGAATCCTCCCCATGTATATGATTATTTTTGACATAATACCTGGGACTGTTCAACACAATTGCAGATTTCTAATTTTCTCATTTCCTCCTTTTTATTTCCACCTTTCTTGTTACAGTTGTTGAAGGATGAAGTATGTATCTCTACAATAAATAAACGTTGCTTTTTGCTGTAATTTATCTCTTCACTTAACATTTGTTTGTTAAATAGCATTTGTTAGGTAAAGAAAATGCCTTCATCACAAAAACCTATGAGATATGGTCACACAGAAGGTCATACAGATGTCTGCTTTGATGACACTGGGAGGTAAGTGAGCCCAAAATCCTGTTACATGTAAGGAGGAGCAAGTAGAAATTCAGAGTTGTGTTATGATAGCCTCTAATTCCAAGACAAAGTTCTGAAATGGTGGATGTTTCTGTGTTTTTAAAACTGTTGCATGAACTTTGCTTATGCCTTTTCACCTATGACTAATGCCTAAATGGTAGAAGTCATTGTTGGTGATGGGTAGTGTTTGTCTCTTGTGGATTAAAAAACAAGGAATTTATGCAGCTTCCTACATATATGAAGTGCCTATGCTACAGTTCACACTAGTGTAGTGCTAGTTTTCCAGGCTTTTATTGCCTTTAGATCTGAATATCTAAAAGCTCTTGAACACTTTGAGTACCACTTTTGGAGGGGAAAGGCAGAATGTAAATAAGATTAATAACAACCATCACAACAATAAAGGACAAAATTTCCCCACGTCAACAAAAAGTGCCCCCTGAGCATTTTTTGACCTGGCTGATTATTGGTCACTCTCATATCCTTTTGATGATGGTGATGATGATGATGATGATGATGATGATAATAATAATGATTTTCTTTTAAAATGTTATTGCAGATCTCACTGGTATATTATTTCCACTATAATTTTACTTATTTGTTGTTTTTATAGTTTTATAGTTTTTAGAATTGTTTTATGTTGCTGTGTTTCCTCGTTGCTTTGGCTATCATTTGTGGAAATTCAGGATTTGAATTTATATAATAAATGAGGTATTAGTGGATTTGAGGAGATTTGAAATACAGAATAGTATATATAGGTATAGGTACACAATCATTCTCAGCAGAAGGTAGCTTTTCAGGTGTCCAGTGCAACTGTTAAAAACCATAGAACGCTGATGAGAAAATTATCATGGGATCCGTGACTGAAAAATACAGAGTGAGAGTCCTGGAATATCCACCATGTTCTAAAGTGACAGATCTCTTACTCTTTAAAATAGATTTCAGTAGTGTGAAAATCACTGTGTAATTGGAATAACAGATTTAGACAACTCCAATACATACAGTGCTTTTCTTTGTATTTAAAAGTTCTGTCTGTGGCTTGGATACAACATGTCCTGCAAATATTTTCCTTTTTCCTGGTTTTGATCTCCATGGTCTGCAAGTCTGAGATTAAGGTAGTCACCTAAATCCCAGATTCGGATATTTCAGCCCTACAAAATGTTAACTGTTGTGGCTGTTGACACCAGAGACCAGCTGCTTTTGCTGTTGCTCAGTGTTCAGTGATATTTCAATAATTATTACATTTAAATAGAATGCTCTGTTAATGTTTACTTTAATTGAAACTTTGTAAGTAACTCATATAAAGTCCTGGCATAGTTTCTTTTTGTTTTGTTTTGTTTAATGCTGATTTTGTTTCTTTGAATAGCTGCATTGTAACCTGTGGCAGCGATGGAGATGTCAGGATTTGGGAAAGCCTAGATGATGATGATCCCAAGTCAATTAATGTAGGAGAAAAGGCCTATTCGTTTGCTCTCAAGGTAACGTGGGTAAAATATTACTATGAACTGTGTTGTGGTAGCTTGGAGGGTTACCCTGGTTCTTTCAGTTTTTGTATCTTCCTTTTTTGTAAAAGTAGGTTTACTGAATAGTTTTGTGTATTAAAAAAAATACGTCAGCATGAGTTTTTTGCTGGTACAGCTATTTGTATGGCAGGATTTTGAACAATGTTTATGCTTTTCTATGTTGTTGTCTCAGACCTGAAGGCATTCACTTGTTTGTTCACCTGTGGCAACTAAAAATATGATCAGGCAATAGAAGTTTTGTAAACTGAAAGAGGTGGGTTTCTTGCTTTTCTCCCTCTCAATCTTTTATCCCCTTTAGCCCACAAAAGATTAACATGGTCGTATGAACAGCTGGTCTAGATTCACTACTAATGTAGCAACTTTTTTGTGGATTTCCCAGTAAATGAGATATGAACATTATAAACGGATTATCTTGCTTTCCATTAATTTTACATTAAGATCTTGTTACAAAGCTTAAAAAGCTGTTATTGTTCAAAACTTTTTTTTTTGTAAAGTTTGATGCTCAGACTGGAGTTTTTCAGAATGGCATATTATCTATGAAACTTAGACCAACTCTGCCCCCTTGTGAATATGACAAGTTAAAGCAATCCCACTAATATTCACTTGTTTTCTATAGAAATACTGGCCCCTAAATTTGCCAGTTACTTGCCTTTTACTAAGGCCAATGTTTTATATTGAGCTTGTGAATTTCTCTGAAAAGTTTTAACACTGTAAATGCACATATATTTTCATTGTGCACTTATTTGGATTATGGAATGTTCGTTACAATAACTACAGTTTTTCTCTGAGGGTACATCCAGACACATTAAAAGTCCCAGATATTTTTCCTGCTGTTTTTGATTTTATACTGGATTAAAATAAACTGACCCAGGGAGCTAGTAGAGAAAGTCTCTGATCATACCAAGAGCTGACAGAAAATATTCTGGGATAAACAAAATGGGCATTGGTCTCCAAAATAAAATTAGAAAGAGAATGAACAAAAGCTGGGACTTTCTGGACTTTTAAACCAGTCTCAGTTCACCCTTAAGCTCATACATTGTCATTTGCCCCCAAGATACCCCCACTAAATCTATGATCAATGCCTAATCTTGTTAGTACAATGACATATATAGCTAGCTTGTTTACGGTATTCTTATGTGAAAAATAGTTGCAAGAGGTAATTGTTCAGTTGTTGTGTGTATAAATATTAACCAAGCTATGGATTTTTATGGAAGTAGATTTCACTGTGATTTATAAACTGAAATATCAGTCCAGGGCATTTCCAAAACTATATTGTCTAGGGAGGGCAGAATGCAGGACAGGTGATGTTTATAAAAGTTGATTATGTGGGAAAGGAGGGTGATTAACCTTCTAGATACCTGCTGATTCACCTCTGGAAATGTTCCTCTGCTGCTAATCTTCTTTCCCAGTCACACTGTCACTTTTGCAGTCCAGCTGGGAAAGGATTGGCTTAAAACTTTTCGAAGAGAGGTACTTCCAGGGGAAAATAGCAGGTTGGGAAAGGGTTAAGCACGCCTCTTCTTTTGTGTCTGTCTTAGTGCTGTGAGACAAACTAAAGACTATCAATAAGTTATCAATATACCAGGCAATAATGTAGCTCTATCTTAAGATTTCCTGGTATGTTGATAACTTACTGACAATGATGTTGGAGTGGATAGCAATTTTTTTTTCTAGTTCTGCTTCTTCATTACAGGGGTTAGAATCATGGAGCTCTCCAGTTATTGTTGGACTGCAGTTCCCAGTGTTCCTCACCATTATCTGTCTTGGTTAGGGCTGCTGGGAATTGGTCTAACAAAAACTAGGTGGTTGTATGATATGTTAGACTGCATTAAAGATTAGAATGAACTTGTTTCCCTCGTGTTAATGGATGATATCATCTAATGCTGGTATTACCTTATTTGTAGAATGGAAGATTGATTACAGCAGTGTCTAACAACACCGTCCAGATCCATACATTCCCAGAAGGTCTTCCAGATGGGATCCTGACACGGTTCACCATGAATGCCAATCATGTGGTTTTCAGTGCTGATGGGAGTAAAGTTGCTGCTGGATCCAGGTAATTTGAGGAATGTAGGGAAATTTAGGTTTATGCTTGGACTAAGACCCTCCATATGCAGAGGACAGCTCTTGTTTCAGACAGTCTTTCGTTAGAACAAAGTGATGCTGGAAGGCATGGGGCTGGTGTATTCCCCTCCTCACATGTTTAGACAACATGCTTCAGGACTGCCTGATGTATTGGGCATATTGTGGGAACAGAATAGCTCTGTATGAAATTGACAGGTCCCTTGAGAGATGTATGGGTGAGATATGCAAAGCTGCCTTGATCATAGGAAGCTGTTTCTGTAGTCTTGTAACAAATGGCTGTTCTGTAGAAGTGCAGAAGTGAATCTGGCCTCATGTGGTTTTGTATATGCATCAGGAGAGTATTATGCCAGTGATAATCAAAGTATACTGTTCCAGATTTTGATGAGGGATTCTGAGAGCCATAGTCCAACAACATCCATGATATATTCAGTATAATACTTCAGTTGCTTGTCTTGTATTAGTTGTAACCGATATTTGTAGGTTTTTAAGGGAAGAGCTGTTAAGAAGGTGCTGTAATGTTTTAATTTTACTGTCTTTTAAATAATTTTTCAGTGTATGCTTTAAACTGTTCTAATATTGTTAATAGTTTAATTCTATCTTAATATTGTAATTTGAGATTGCATATTTTAGCTGTATTGTACATATTCAGTTGGAAAGCTGCCTTAATATTGGATTCATCATCATTTTGAATATCCAAGTCAGTAGAGCAATTTAATCCCCAATTAAATACCTGTTGCAGTGATTTAATTCTAAAATGTTAGGTAACATGAGTGAGTCTGGGAATCTCAGCAGAGATTAATTTTATTGCAGTTAATTATTACAATAAAATTTATTACAAACTACTTATACTTACCTAACCTTAATACTACAGAATTGTAGTTAAAGGGCAGGAACTTGTCATGGAATTCCCCTAGCATTTCCGTGAGATCCAGTTACATAGAGGAGATTATTATTCTCTTCTCTGATCACTCCAGATCCCTATAGTTCCTCAAAAGTGGCTCTGGAGGTCTGGGAAACATTCAAAGTTGGTTTTAGGTGATGGGGAGAGAAACAGCATTCTGTTGTGATTGTTGTGAAACATTGGGTTGAACCCAAAATGTTTTTAAATGGAGGAAATACTGTGTTCATTTGTTTCCTGAAGCAGTGTTTCAACATTTAATAGTATAAATACATTTGTCAACATATTATGTGATCATCTCCAGTGACTTTGTGGTGAAAATTGTGGAGGTAGCTGACAGCAGCCAGCAGAAGACGTTTCGAGGACATGAAGCCCCTGTTTTAAGTGTTTCGTTTGATCCAAAGGACACTTTTCTGGTAAAACGTTTTTCTGTGGCCTTTCTTTCCTTGCTCTCTTAGTAGCGTACAGTGAGCCCTCAGTATCCTCCGGAGTTTAGTTCCAGGATCTCCCATGGAAACCAAAATCTGTGGATGTTCAAGAACCATTATATAAATTGGTGTAGTAAAATTGCGTCCCTTACATAAAACAACTCAAAGGCTTCCTTTTTGGAATTTTTTTTTAATATTTTCAAGATGCTCTAATTCTAAGAGTTTCCATTGCAGTCCTGCAAGACCAAAGTGCAGTACATTCCAGCCTATTAACGAAGGGTGTGAAGACTTGATCTTATTTTTAATACATGAGGGAAATTATTTATTTATTTTATATGCCATTCCTTGTTTCAAAAAAAGCAAGTTTATGAAGAGTAATAAACTAAAATAATAAACATTGAAGCAAATCAAAATAATATACTTTACGTCAAATCAAATAGGCCTAAATTCTGTTAGTCCTGAATAAGCCCATTGAATCAATGGAATTTACCTACATGTTAACTCACCAGTCAACAGTGAATTGAATGGGTCTATTCCAGTTAGGAATACCCAACAGGATGCCAGACTTATTGTACAATTCTGTGTACGCTTAGCTGAGGGCAAATCTATTGAAATTAGTAGGGCTTCTGAGTAAAGATGCATGGGATCTCCCTGTCAAAGTAATTTAATAGCTGTTTCTCTTCTTGAAACTGTAGTTATGATATTAGGCCTGAGGATCTCAACAGAATTCCTACCAGTTCACCAAAATACAGCCCCCAAGATTGGGGTGGGGTGGAGAAACATGATAGTTAAAGTGCTATAATCTTCGAAAATGGGATTTTGTTCTGGCTTGATAAATACTAGGTCTGTCCATATGAAAATGCAGTCTAATGAAATATTCATCACATGTAGTTGATATAGCAAAATAATTCAGTGAAATAACAACCATGTTAAGAAATTCAAAAGAATCAGATTCATCGCTGATGTGCTAAACCATTTATTTGAACATATGATAGAGATTCATGTGAAATGGAATTGATTTTTGGTTTCAGCATCCATTCACCTGTTCAGATAACATCTACCCAGCAAAATTTGAGAATATGGACTAATGGGTGTACTCTTAATGCACTTGCAAAACTGATTTTCTCATGAGGAGTGAGTGTGTAAAGGAAGCTTTTTTATTACTGCAGTTTTTATTGACTTTATTGACTTGGGATTCCGTTCTGGTGGGAGGCTATCCACAGAAGCAGAATCACCAGCCTCTCTTTTTGTCACCCTCCCTCCCCCTTGCAGCCCTCAGAGCCTCCTACAAATCTTACCTATAGTGGGATGGGAGAGCTGAGTTCTAACACAGGGGCCTAACGGGGAGGTGAGAGCTTCCCACAGATGAGGTTGAGTTGCCTTCCATCAAGGACTGTTTCAGTTAGCTCTTGGACTTTGCCCATAAATACGGAATAACTTCATATTTTTTTCCCGTGTGCTTATTTATGGGGAAAGAGAGTTCTGCTTTATTTCTCAGTTTTTGTTCTCCATACTTTAAAAACCAGGTCTTTATGCACTAACATATTTTTTTTTTGCAAAAAAGAACGTTAAAGTGTGTAGTATTGCGGTATTACAGCATCAGTGTTGAACAAAAGAAATACAATGCAGTGTGTGTCTGAGCATCATAGTTTCCAGATTAAAGATGACTGTACTTTATACTTCTGATATTCCCTATGATAGCTCATAGGGCTATCGTATCTATAATTTCCCAGCTTTCAAAAGCACAGTATAAAACTGCTAGGAGAGTATGGTTCTATCTCATATATTAGTTTTATGAGGATAGCTCTCTTGCAGATGTCACAGGCTATTATTGATAGCAGTGTCATCCCTGAGAGGAAAGTCACAAGCTTCTTCTCTGATTACTTGTGCCTTTTTGTTTTTCTTATAACTTCGGAAAATATACATCCTACTGTATTGTTTTTAATATGTATTCTAGTATGTTAATTTTAAAGGGGTCTATGCACTTCTCTTTTCTGGTGCTAGACCGCATGTCTTCCGCATTCTGGAGAAAAACAGGTTGCTCTTGCAGTGCCAGAATTACCCCCATTTCTCTTTGGTATGCAACAACAGGGAAACAGAGCTAGAGGGATTGTTTGTAATTCGCCCTTAGTGAAAAGTTAAAGTCTTGTGGCACCTTAAATACATTAAGAAATATATTGTAGCATAAGCTTTTGTAGAAAATGTGTATTTTATTAGACCAAGTACTAGTTTTAAAAGGCCAGAGTTTTTAAACTTCACTGAGTTTTCTTTAAGTGAACTCAGTATTCAGAACCATATCCATTTCATGTCAGCTGATTTTTTTATAAGAGAGCAAGCAAGCCTGGCTTGGCTGATTGGGTTTCCTATTGGATAGCGGGGCCCCATATTTCAGGACCACTGTGTCCACTGACGTTTGGCCCATTAACATAATATAGTTATGATATCCAATCACTGTGCTGTTTTAAAGATAAATTTTAATGTGGCAGTAATTTGTTGGACCAGTACTAATGATGCTTCAAAAACATTCCCTTCTACAGACCTCAGCAAGTTGTGATGGATCTGTCCGAGTGTGGAAAATTTCAGAACAGGTAAAATATTGCTTCTAGAATTTGACTGCAAGAGATGCTTAAATGGTGTTTTGAATTTCTCTCATTGCTACATTGACTTATACCAACTTGTACTGTCCATGTTCAAATATTAGCATTTTTGTGTGGGCAGAGATGCCAGTCCCTACTGAGAGGCTTTGAGAGTTGGTGAGAACAATGTATTGTAGTTCTATTTTTTCGTAACAAATAATGCGGAAAACTCCAAAAAGAACTCCTCTTCCCTTTCTACAAAAGTAAGTCACTAAATGAATGTAAGTACAGTTAGTCTTCACAGAAATCTATTGTATTTTGGTTCAGTTAGTATTAAAAATTCAAAGAGAAATAAATACCTTCTGTGGCTATTACTATTGTTGTTGTATTTGTATCCCACTTTGCTACCGAAATTGGGACGTAAGGGTGCTTACAGTTTAAAAAGGAACAATACTCAAATCACTAGTAGGAGACTCACACTCTCAGCCCTGGAAGACCCCATGATAGGTTCGCTGTAAGTTGGAAGAGACTTGAAAGCACACAGCAAAGCATGCATTTAGTTCATAACAACAGAATGGGAGTTGGTGCTGTGTTTTTAAGTTAGTAAACAATTTGAGGGGTCACCTTTGAAATTCTTGTAAATGCAGTTTAATGACAGATGTAACTAGTGGCATACGCAGGGTATGATTAGTTCATCTGAGCATTTTTGCCAACCAGCCCACGAAATGACGAGACCACACAAAAACATGGGCAATTTATTAAACTATTTATTAAGCAATTTATTAAACTATTGCCTATTCAAACTTGGGTTCTAAACCTATGCAAAATTGAGCGGGGGGTTAAACCTACTGTGGGAACTGCTGGGGCAAGGGGTCTCCCCATGACCTCTCCCCCAGCTTCCCTTGGGCGAGATACCAGGTCCCGAGGCGAATCTGTGAGGCTGGATTGCAACCTCAGCTGGCCCTTTTCTGGAAGGCAGGCCCAAAGGTACGGCCCACCTTGTTGCAAGACCCGAAGTGAGGGCAGAACCACATGGACCTGCCTCAGAGACCTCAAGGCCAGGGCAAAGGGTGGCAAGGCCTAAATAGGCTCACTTGCTCCGCCCTTCCCCCACCCCCTGTGTGTCAGTGTGACGTGCAGTAAAGTGATGTGACCTTGCCAGATGTGGGGCCAGCAAAGACACTCCCCCTGGAGCTGCCATGTGGCCCTGTGGCAGAGGGGAAGCAAAGAATGCCTGCAGATAGAGGCCAAATTCCAAATTCGATCAAGTGGAGTGTTAACTGGTCTTAGGCTGAGGGAAGAAGAAATAAAGATGCGCTCACAGTTGGAGTGCACCCTCCTTTCCCTTCCTCTGGGAGCCCAGAACAGCCTCACTGTCATAATCTGAATTGCCTCCCTACTCCCTCCCTTCTTTACTGGTAAGCAGCAACGTCACCTTTTGGGGCTTGATAGTTGCTAGGACACTGGGAGACTAGGGTTTAAATTCCTGCTCAGCTGTAGAAACCTTTTGGGTGACCTTGGGCAAGTCACACTTTCTCAGCCTTGGAGGAAGGCAATGGCAAACCCCTTCTGAACAAACCTTGCCAAGAAAACCCTGTGATAGGCTTGCCTTAGGGTCACTGTAAGTTGGAAATGACTTGAAGACAAACAGAACACACATACCCTGTCCAGAAAAAGACGTAAGTGCGCATGAGCCACATCTGTGTGCCACTCATAGCTTTGCATTGAAATCTGATATTGCAGCTTTCAGTCTGAGAACTGTATAATAAACATAAAATATTGAGGCTGTAGTTTCTATGTATAGCTGGGAGTAAGCCCCATGGACTCAGGGGACCCAAGTCTGATTAACAGGATTTTGCTGTTTTTTAATGCTTTGGTAAGTAGCAGTGGAAAATCTGAACTCTTGTCTTCCATTGCTGGTCTTGTTAAGGAACTGCTGAAAAGCTTCCTAAGAACCCCAGGACAATTTGAAAATCATTATATGAGAAAAAACAGCAGTTAATAATATTTATAATTTCTGTGGTACGTGTACCATCAGGTAAGGTAATTACTGGCAGAAGAGAACTGTTATGTCGGTTAGGTTGAGAGAATGAGATTTTAACTGCATTGTGCTAATTTCTGTGCTAAAAATTTATTTAGTTGTGGGATATGCTACACTGCCCTCACTCCTTCCATGTTGAATTCCAGTTGAGTTCATGTTTAATTGAATAACCACTATGAATATATTTTGTGTCTAGACTTGTGAAACAAGTTGGCCATTGCTGCAGAAGTGTAATGATGTGGTAAATGCAAAATCAATATGTCGACTCTCCTGGCAACCAAAGACAGGAAAGGTAATAATTCTCTTTCTCTCTGAGCTCTAAATTGTGAATGTGCACATAAAGATTTGGATTTTTTAATTTTTTTTATTTATTTGTTGTATTTCTAGGCCACCTTTCTCCCAGAATTGGGAAAGGTAAATGGATGGGGACAGATTGAGAACCCCTCCTGTCTTTTGGTATTATTGCTCCTTTTCAGATTAATCTGTTGCGACTTTGCTACTGGCTGTTTGGAAATGTGAATTGGCCGCTATGGTTTAAGGTTAATGGCAATTGGACGTTGGTGAAGTTACAGTTACAGTTTGCCTCAACATTGTATTTTCTGAATCAGGAGTGGGGAGAAGGTGGGTCTCCAGATATTTTGGACTTTGCTTTCTGACAACTCCTGCCAGAATGGCCAATGGTCAAGTGTTATTTTAGACTCTTATGACACCTGAATGTTGGCCATATGCTGATCTGTAGATCCATGTTCTGCCCACTCCTGTATTAACTCTGCAGATTCTGAGAGGAAAAAAAAATGAAATTACTTAAGAATGTCTTCCTGTTGCTTGCCACCCTTTTGTGCTGAACCTGGAACTGTGCTAGAGTTTTCACAAATTCCATATGCCTTAAAACAGGAGTTGTCAAAGCACATGTGGCCCCTCAGGACCATTTAAAAAAATTGTTCCCAAAACCCTCTAGGGGTCATGGGGGCATTTTCACCATGTTGGAGTAGGGCTGGTGCATTTTAGAGCCAGGAAAGGCCTTTTTCTTTAAACCAAAAGTGACTTCTGGTCACTTAGTGTTTTGAAGGACATTTCTTGGGCCTAAAATGGCACTGGGAACCCTAAAAACATGGCAAAAAGGCCATTAGGGAGCATTTGGGAGCAAAAATATATTTTTAGATGATAGAGAGGTGTTGTGGGGTGTGTGACTCCCTCCCCTATCTTAAGCAATAATCTTGATGCAGGCAAGACGTCTCACAGAGTTGGGGAAGCAGGACTTGGATTCAGGTGCTCCAGGAAAGCTCACACAGAGGAAGAGGACGGGGGGGGGAACACCTTGTCCTTCCCCTGAGGCTGTGGGTCCATAGTGCTGAAGCAAGCAACCCAAATCCACAGCTTCAGTGCGTTGCCATTTGCTCAGATCCCCTCATTCCCTGATAAGCTACTGCCAGAGCACACTGGAAGTGTAGCAAGAGTTTTGATCTTTTTACTTTCTTGGATCTGAGTTGGAGACTGAGGATTCATAAGTTCTTTAGTTTTTTGTTGTCACTCCTAGCCCAGTGAAATATTGTGGTTGTCTGTCTTTCTCTCTAAGCAAGCTCTGCTTCCGTAGATCTTTCCCAAGGGAAAGCAGAACATGCCAAGTTTGGTTTTGCTCTTTGTAGACACCCTTAGCAAAGCGTCAGCAGGGAAGACTGGTCAGTTGGGCTGCATTGCTTGAAGATGTCTAATTCCTGCTCCCATCCCCAGTTTCCAACACCAGTTTTACCGCTCTGAAGATGGAAAAACCAGTGTAGTGGGTTGTTTTACCGGCTTAGTTATATGTAACCAAGTCTCTCCAAACATCAGCCACGCAGCTGTTAAACAAGCCCCCCCCCCATGTTCCCCCAACAGTGCAGCTGGGGGTGGTGTGGTGGGGATTGTTACGTAACTACTAAGACAGTTTTGACTCACCTCTGCACTTTCAAAGTTGTGAGAAAGGCGAAGTTCACTAGAGGGCATTTTCATATTCATCAGGCTAAGTGTTGGGAGCAGAATTGTTGAAGCTTGGCACTCAGTAGGTCTACTGTGCAATTTAGGTGCTTGAATGGAACTTGGACATTTGCTGGGGAAGCTTTGGGTGCTGTTGATTACTAGCTGTGAGAGCTACTGCAGGCTGTGATACAATCCATCTGACCCAGACTGACCAGTTCTTACCTGCCTGAAACCTTGATGCTTGTTTCCTGTTGCCACAGGCAGTAGTCTGTTGTAGATTTGTTCAACATTTCACAGCAAGTTAAAGCTTGGCTGTTTCCCCAAACATTTGAGACCAAGTGACCATGAACTGGTTTTGAATCTATTGGATTCTTTCTGTGTTGTCCTATGGATTGTACCTCTCCTTGAGATCTTTGGATATAAGGCGTGATGCATGTTACACACACATACATACACACAAATAGAATAGAACAGCTTATTGTCTGTGGCTTTTATGGAATAAGACAGAACCTATGTAATGCCAGCTGTGTTTCAGATTTCTGTATCTTGCGAGGTCTTGGTTGAGTAATAGGTAATATCAATTTTTGTTTATTAAGAAAACCAGAACTCATTTTTAAAATGAGATTCACACACTTACTAACAATATCTCTCTCACCTTGCCCTGTTAGCTGCTAGCCATTCCAGTAGAGAAAGTCGTTAAACTGTACAGAAGAGAAACCTGGCACCATCAACTGGATCTGACGGATGATTTCATTACACAGGTTGGTATCCTTTAAAAGGCTGTTGTTTAATTTGAATATTATAAGGAGAATGCTGCTTATTCATTATTTAATCTTCATGGAATATAATAGGCCATGTTTTGTTGTGGAATCTACCTAGGACTAGAGCTAAAATGTAGCTGTTCTACACTCTCATCACCTGAACAGCTGTAAACTGTTTCCCCCAATTTCAACCACTTAGTGTGAATGAGAGAAATTGAGAGGGAGAGAGAAAGAGAGTATAGACAAAATCTGGCTGGGACAGAAACCATCCCAACAATGGCTGTTGTTGCTGTTTGCCATTGGAGTACTTTTTGCCCTGATCAGTATAATGTATTGAGGAAAAAAAAAATCTGATGCCATTTTTTTTTTTGCCGATCATGATACACTGAAGCGGAAATGATGCTTTCTGGTTATCAGGAGGGTGGCCCCATTTGGGAAGATGACGGATCATCAGGGAGTATAAGTTTGCATTGTTGCTGTTCTTGTTGTGTGTTTGAATCGTTTCCAACTTCTTGGGACCCTAAGGAAGACACATCCCTGAATCTGCAAGACCTGAGCAGGGCCATTGGTGACTGGGTGACTTGGACATCTCTCATTCATAGGGTTGCCTTAAGTCGATGCTGACAGCAATTAACAACAAAAGGGAAACCTGTCACAGGGTTTTCTTGGCAAATTCTTTTCAGAGAGAATTTGCCTTTGTCTTCCTCTGATTCTGAGAGAGTGTGACTTGTCCAAAGTCACACATTGGGTTTCCAAGGCCAAGGAGGGATTTGAACTTTGGTCTCCAGAGTAGTGGTGCAGTGCTCAAACCACTACACCATGCTGGCTATCCTTGTGCATTATTTGTTGTTGTGTGCCTTCAAGTCATTTCTGATTTATGGCAACCCTAAGGCGAACATATCATGGTGTTTTCTTGACAAAATTTGTTCAGAGAGGATTTTCCCTTGTCTTCCTCTGAGGCTGAGAAGGTATGACCTTGCCCAAGGTTACCCAGTAGGTTACCATGGCTGGGTGGGGAGTTGAATGTTGGTCTTTCATATGCTAATCCAAAACTCAAACCACTTTACCATGCTGGTTAGCCTTAGCCTTACCTTTAATACACTGGAATTCTGTATGGTGTCAGAAAAACAACTGATTCAGTGCAAGGTTGTTTTTTTTAATCCTAATTTAGAGAGTTAAGCCAATTGCTTCTTAATGGTTAGAAATGTTTTCCTAAGTGTATAGTTCATCACGTGTGGTGTGTGAGAGATAGAGAGACGTTGAAGAGAGAGAAAATGAGAGTTTGAATGTAGAAATCTGTGATTTATACTCATGCTCATGGTCCATTTGCTGTCTGGGGATCTGATTGCCACTAACATTCTCTGTTTGTATATATTGTAAATAAATAATTACAATGATACTATAAGTTTCAGCTGCAAGAGTTGTCCTGACAGGTAAATTCAGCCCAGTGGTTTGACCTCGAGATGTCTCATTGCTTAAGGGGAGGAAATGACAGCATAATGAAATAGGTTGCCTGTGGGATATTAATATTCATTCAAATGGTGAACTGGAATCTGTTTGAATGTATAGCTGCGTGGTGACAGGAAATAACTTCTGAACTTTCCAACAGATATATAGTATTTTAAAGTATAATTTTTCTCATCCTTCACAAAGAAAATAAAAGAAAGCTAATGGAAGTGCCCAGGGACTTCTTATATTTCTTCTTCCAGGTTACCCAGAAAATCCCACAAAGCACTGATAATCATCACAGTAGTTTCATACCAGAACAGCAGGTAAGATGATCCTGCAGCTAACAATGCATATTTTCCTTCTCTGTGCTAGACTCTCAACGTTGTTGCTTGGTCTCTATGTGGAAAGTATTTGGCGGCTGGAAGTGTTGATGGCCGTATAGTCATTTGGAACATGGACACCCAGGAGTGCCTAGAGAGGTATTTGTTTATTTTCACGATGTTTCTTGTAAAAATGGATACTTGGTTCTCTTGACAGCTTTTGCATACCGTTGGATTAGTTTGGAGGTGAAACACCTTGTGATGGGACAGTCTTTCTTTCCTTTTCTGTTGATAGAGAGACCTTGGCCCACTTCGTACATTAAATCAGAAGGATCATCCCAAAGTCTGTTGCAGACTCTGTCTTTTTATGTTTAATTAGAATATATAAATAAGATCAGAGCCCCCCTTTAACAGAAACTGGAACAACATCTTCAGCTGGGCTTGGTGAAGTCTTGTTTGGTTTTAATGTTGTGTAGTGGTTAACATGCTGGAAGAACCAGAAGAAACGAGCTGAAATCCCTCCTCAGCAAGTTAGAGCCATTCACTAGCTCTTATTTAAACCTACTGCACAGAATTTGCAGTGGGGAGGGGGATAAAATAGCCTAATTAAGCAAAAATAAGTGTAACTAAAATTATCACGTATTGTTCCTCTCCAGCAATGCATCTATTGCAGCCCACTCTTTGGCCAGTACAAATTCTGTGAACCAAGGGCATTTTCTGTATAGTCAGCCCTCCACATTTGCAGGTTTAACTTTCACGGATTTGATTATTTGTGAGTTTCTCCAACCCCTGCCCCCCCCTACCTCAAGCACTTCGTTTCCAGCGGAACTTTCCCTTCTCAGCAGCTCTGATCAGGCTGCACAGCCCTCTAAAAACCCACCTCTGCTCTTCCTCCACCAGCCAGTGACGGGCCAGCTAAGGATGGATCACAATTCAATTTCTCAGTCTAGGGTCACCATGCCGACCCAGCCCCTTTTCTTCTCCTTTCCCTGACCTGGTTTGGACCCTGGGTGCCTGCTGTCCCCACCATGCCTTTGCTCCCTTACGCCCACACATAGTTTGATATTTGTGGGTTTTCCACTTTTGTGGGACGTCCTGTGCCATATGGAGGGCCTATGATACTTGCAACCATTGTAGTGCAGTGTAGTTTTTAAACCACAGTCTCCTGTGCAGCCCCAATATGTTCATTATTTATTCTTCCTTTTTTCCCTCCCTAGGGTGAAACATGAAAAGGGTTATACTATCTGTGGTCTGGCATGGCACCCAAAGGGAGGTCAGATTGCTTATACAGACATGGAAGGCAATCTAGGACTGATTGAGAATGTCTGTGATGGGGATGGAAAGAAATCAGGCCAAACGGTAATACAAATCACAGTCTTTTTTGTTTTTGTTTTTTTTCGGGTTGGGCAGCTGATGTAAAATTTACTTGTGCAAATCTGGAGTACTGCAAGACTTGAGGATAAAGTTACATGTTTTCTTGATATTGACCTTGGCATATATGTTCAAGATTGTTAACTATTAAATTTTGGCTTCAGGCGTCAGCTCCTGCTACCAGAGACTATGATGGTCTTTTTGATGAGGATGATAACGAGGACTTTCTGAAGGGAGACTTGACTGGGGATGACTGGGGTTCAAAAGCAGGAAGAAATGATGAAGATGAAGACGATGACCTTATGATGGCATCAGGACGACCCAGAAACAAAGGAGCAGTCATAGAGGATGATGAGAACTCCTTAGGTTAGAATTTCTGTAAAATGACAGTGGAAGGGGTTAGAGGAGGCATGAAGATTGGGGGCTAGCTACTAGCACATAATTTTGTAGTGGCGTGGTCGCTTTAGCTACCAACATCCTCTGGGAGCTACAGAAAGACTTGCCTTTGTTAAACTTTCATAGTAAGCTTATCTGTCTTTCATAGATATTGGATTGCTGAAAGCTAATTCTACCCATGAGAAAGAGGATGATGAGGAAAGCCTTGCTCCAGTCCAGCCACTCTCATCAACCCAGAGACCTTTCTATGAGGGACCAATGCCAACTCCTCAGCAAAAGCCATTCCAGGCTGGGTCCACCCCAGAGCATCTCACACATCGCTTCATGGTAAGTTTCAGTGTTTCATTGACTGTGGTCACAAGCAAATGGCTTATATAGTAAAGTTACAAACAAATGAATTCTTACTGTGCAGAAGGAAGCTCTGCTTCTCCTTCTTGAAGCTTTAGAAACACGGAAAAATCAAACAGGCAGCTACTTCCTCCAGGCTTCTTACAGCTAAGACCGAATATCCTCACAGGAAAGGTAATGAGTTCATGTTCTTATCTTCAAAATGCCAGGCTGAACAAATAATGATATGAGGTCTCCTGTCTATGCCAAGGGGAGTTCTCACCCCTTAGCTACTTAGAGCTGTGAAATAGTATTTGGTGAAACAGGTGGTTATTTCAAACCATCATTGCTGGTGACTGATATATTGTGCATCACAGCACCTCTATGCATAGCACATTACATACAGTAAGATAGATTGCGCAGATAGATATGTTGTGAAGTTAGGTTGGTAGGTACATGTAACAGTGTATGTGTGTGAAAGGATCTGGGAGTCTTATGAGATTACAAGCTGAACACGAGTCAGCATTGTGATGCTGCAGCTTAAAAAGCTAATGTGATTCTGGAGAATGGAGCAAGCCTGTTTTCTGGTGCTCCAGAGAACAGGACATGGAGCAGTGGCTTCAAACTACAGGAAAATAGATTCCACCTAAACATTATGAAGAAATTCCTGATAATAAGAGCAGTTCAGCACTGGAATACACTGCTTCAATGTATGGTGGAGTCTCCTTCTTTGGAGGCTTTTAAACAGCGGGTGGATAGCCATCTGTTGGGAATGCTTTGATGGTATATTCCTGCATGGTAGCTTGTTGGACTGCATAGCCCTCGTGGTCTCTTCCAGCTTTATGATTTTATGTTTTCTCAGTAGTAGTGCCTCAACTGCAGAACTTCCTACCCAAAGAAGTTGGCTGGTCCATTTCCTTTAAGCTTCCAGCAGGCAGCCAAAACAGTGCTGTTTCTCATGGCATTCAGTGCTTGAAATTGCTGTTCTAACTGTTTTAAAACTAGATTGTGGGATTGTTTTCAGACTGATGCTTTTAGGAGTTTTTAAAGAATTAGATTCACTTCATGCCTTAGGGTTCACTGGGTCTGTCCTTAGTTGGTTTTCATCCTATCTTTCTGGCCGCTCATTTAATGTAAAAGTTGGCAACCATAAATCCGCTTCCTTTCCTCTTTCTGTGGGTGTCGCTCAAGGGTCTGTTCTGAGCCCTCTTTTATTTTCTCTTTATACTCTCTCCCTGGGTAATCTTATTAGTTCCTTTGGGTTTCAATATCACCTTTATGCTGATGATATTCAACTATACCTTTTTTTGAATTTTCTATGGATATTGAAGATCGCATTACAGATTGTCTTTCTGATATTTCTTCATCACCGTCTCAAACTTAACATGGCGAAAACAGAATTACTCGTTTTCCCCCCTAAACCTTCTGTACCTTCCACTTTTTCCATCACTGTCAACAACACACTTATCCATTTGGTGATGGAAGCTCGCAGTCTTGGATTCATTTTTGGCTCCTCTTTGTCTTTTGCTTCCTGTATTGAGACTGTTGCTAGGCCGTGTTGCTTCTTTCTTTATAACTTCTCTAAAATCCGACCCTTCCTTTCTCCCTCTTCTGCCAAGACTTTAATCCATGCTCTCGTTATTTCTCGTCTCGATTACTGTAATCTTTTACTCACTGATCTTCCTCGATCTCATCTTTCCCCTCTGGTCTCTGTTTTTCATTCTGCTGCTAAAATCGTCTTCTTAGCCCGCCATTTCGATCACATTACCCCTCTCCTGATTTCTCTTCATTGGTTACCTATCGCTTGTAAGATCCTTTAAAAGCTTTTTGTTTTGACTTTTAAGTCTTACATAATTTAGCTCCCCCTTATCTTGCTGCTCTTACCTCTCCTTACCAGCCAGCTGGAAACCTACGCTCCGTGAATACTGGCCTTCTTACCCAGCCTAGAGTCTCCTCCTCTTTAGCTCGGTTACACTCTTTTTCTCTCGCTGTCCCTTATGCGTGGAATTGCCTTCCGGTGACCTTGTGAACTGCCCCTTCTCTTACTGTTTTTAAATCTAAACTGAAAACTTTCTTGTTTTCCGAAATCTTTGGAACGTTGGATTCGTTTTATTGTTATTTAGATATTGTATTTTATTGGCACTATAGTAATGTTTATTGGCATTACAGTAATGTTATGTTGTACTGGTTGTAATTCCATATACCCTGGATCCTTTTCATTGTTTATCTTCATTTTATTATGTATTTATTTAGGGTAACTAAAATACAACTAATTTGTATTTTTAAATTTGTAAAGCACCTTGTACATGGATGGAGCTATATAAAGGATAATAATAATTAAAGAATATGTTAATGTGTTTTTAAGATGTTTTTATCTCTGTATTGTTTTAATTGGGTGTTGCTTGTTCCTTGCCTCTGTAGCCCTTGTGGGCTGGGAGGCGATACAGAAAGACTTCAAATAAACGAATCTAGTCTTGAGCAGATTGGGCATTATTTATTTTAAATACTTATACCTTGCCTTTTCACCATAAGTCTTGACATGTCATTTGTAGGCGTGGAACTCTATTGGAATTATTCGCTGCTATAATGATGAGCAAGATAATGCTATTGATGTTGAATTCCACGACACTGCCATACATCATGCAATGCACTTGCCAAATTCTTTGAATCACACAATGGCTGACCTTTCCAGTGAAGCTATTTTACTAGCCTGTGAGAGCACAGAGGAGCTAGCAAGGTAAACCAGTTTTTTTCTTACACTTCTGTGTGTGGTGCAAAATTAGCATTGACCTGGTTACTGGCAAGGGATGGTGGTCAGATTGGAATACATCTCACAGCTGTTTTGGGGCATACGCCAACTCTTGAGATAGTTGTTTCTTGCAAAACTGCGAGGGGACAGCAGAAGGATGAAGCAAAGTTGTAGCTAATGAGAGCAAAAAACCTTATTAATACCTGATTTTCAGATTTCTTGATGTGTTTTGAACACATGTGTTCTTCAAGGAAACTGCTTAAATACAAAATTAAGGTTCTGGTCCCTGGACATCCCTTAATTCATGGTGTTTTGCATGCCACCATTCCCCCCATTTCATTTCTAGCAAGCTTCACTGTATCCATTTTAACTCCTGGGATTCCAACAAAGAATGGACTGTTGACATGCTGCAGGATGAAGAGGTTGAAGCCATTTGTCTGGGCCATGGCTGGGCCGCCTGTGCCACTAGCACCGGTCTGCTTCGTGTGTTCACGATTGGGGGAGTTCAGAAAGAGATTTTCAGCCTCCCTGGCCCTGTGGTGTCAATGGCAGGTCACGGAGAGCAGCTGCTGGTGATTTTTCACAAAGGTGATTCCCTTATCTCATTTCTTTTACCTGTTATTTAAATATGTACTATGATAAGTTATTAAAACATTTGTAAGTTGCTAATAAAGTCCCACCCACTTGCTTCCTTTTATAACTACCACGCTGCTGACTTAAACTATCTTTTCCTCAAAACTGTGATTGCCCCATCTTTCCAGCTGCAGCATCCTCTCTGTTGCCTGAAAGGTCTCAGGCTATAAAGTGGCCTTGTAGTGAGTACAACCACTTGTCTATCTGTTCTGAGGGTGGGTGTTTTTGGTGGGCTTGAGGGGCCAGTTTTCTGCCCTGGGACCTTCAGAGGCCGCGTATGTTACCAGCAGTGCCACAGAGGGGAGTGGGAGTGGCTGCAGAGGAGAGTGGGAGTGGTTTTGAGAAACAGGCGTTTCTAATATTAAACTGTTCTGGACCCTCCTGGATGTATTTTAAATGTGAATTGCTGCTCAGGGAGGCTGCTAGGAGAAGCAGTTCACATTTTTTTTCGCCTTTTGTCTGCTGCAAGAAAAAGGAGAGCCTGCTAGGTTGAAGGCCAGAGAAACAACCAGTACTATCTGTTTTTATTAGCAATAATTTCCAAGGTACAAGGGAATGAAAGTTCTTTCTCAGTCCTGCCATTTTAAGGGAAGCTGCTGAGGAAGGAACATGGGAGTTTTCCACATGCCAAATATGTGCTTTTCTGTGGCTCCTTCTGGCCTTCTTTTTTCTGTTTGCCTTTTTATGATGATTTTAAGATGGCTTGAAGATAGAACAACAGAGGTTCCTAAAGTTAAGGTTTCCAAAAGGCAGCTGAAGTCTTTTCTCAGTCTCGTAAATCATGGCTTTAAAAACAAAACCGTAGAAATGGCTGAACATTACAACTAGATGCAGGTTTCATTTGGAGAAATGGTACTTCAGACGTCACATCATGGATGTAATTTTATTTTCCTAAAATAAGTCTTTTATTTTAGTATCCATATATTTTATGAATCAAATTTATCCAGGCAATAGAAATCCAACAGAGTCTTTTAGGTATTCAAATAAGTACATGTAGAATGAAACTTTCAGTGCCCCGCCCCCAATATTCTTTATATAGTTTCCTTCTGACTCACATTAATAGTTACCTCTTTATTACTCTTTTGTAGGTACTGGTTTTGAAGGGGATCAGAATCTTGGGGTACAGCTGATTGAACTCGGAAAAAAGAAGAGACAAATTTTACACGGTGACCCACTTCCACTCTGTAGGAAATCCTACCTAACATGGGTAGGATTTTCAGCAGAAGGTAAGATGATTGATCCCCTCCCCGTGATTATTCAGAAGTGTCTGTATTTGATTTGACTTCCAGTTGCTTCTGCATGTGCAGGGAACGGGGAGGCAGTCTCTGTCTACATCTGTGTAGACAGATGTGGGGATGAAAAGATTCATAAGGGCTGCAAAAGAATCTTGTGGCATGCTTAACATAAAGACTGGGTTGTGCTGGGACTTTAAAACTTGCTCTTTAGGTTTATATTCTGAAGTGCACTCCAATGCTTCACAAGTGTCAATGTGTAAGAAGAGTTCTGTGTATACAGGCAGCTCACACATTCTTTTTTTGTAGTATTGAAATGTACTTTTCTAAACCCATATGCATTGCCTGACTGTGCTGTTAGGTTTGTTGTGGGAACTGTTAAAGAGTGAAAAAGGAAGCTGAGAGAAAATGACCTGCCCCAGGAAACCCAGAGAGTATTTTGTCTTAATCTGTTGTGAGCCACCTGGAGCCCGTATTGGGAGGAAAATGGGATAGAAATAAAGTAAAACAAAATATCATTAGCAATACTTCTACATGTTTTGCTGGATGTGAGGGCACCTTTGGCTACTCTTGAAAATTACGAAAGAGGTTTAGTAATTGTCATTTGAGCATTCAACCGGGACCCTAGGAGTTGTTGTTTGTTGTTGTGTGCCTTCAAGTCATTTCTGACTTATGGTGACCCTAAGGCAACCCTATCATGGGGTTTTCTTGGGCTGAGAGTGTGTGACATACTCAAGGTCTCCCCATGGGTTTCCATGGCCAAGTGGGGAATCAAACCCTGGTCTCCAGGGTTGTAGTCCAATGTAGTCCATGTTACATGCATCAAACCACTACTCTGCACTGGTTCTCAGGACCCTAGGAGACCAGAGTTCAAATCCTGCTCAGCCATGGAAATCCACTGGATGACCATAGGTAAGTCACGTTCTCTCACTCTCAGAAGAAAGCAATGGCAAATCTCTTCTGAATAAACCTTGCC
The DNA here is from genome assembly GCA_030412105.1 of Cyclura pinguis. Taxonomy (NCBI): domain Eukaryota; kingdom Metazoa; phylum Chordata; class Lepidosauria; order Squamata; family Iguanidae; genus Cyclura; species Cyclura pinguis. Next base: position 384,378,155 of record CM059599.1, read on the forward strand.
TAGAAAACTCTAGGTTCTGGTCAACATACATCAGAATTGACTCGAAGGCACTTAGCAACCATAACATAGGAAAGAAGACTAATTTTTAAGCTAGCCCTTTCCCAGTCTGGCACGCCTCCTTTCCCCCTGCTGTGCGGTGTTCTTCAAATGCCATCCTCCAAGTTAGCAGAAGATGTTGGAGGTTGTAGTCCAACACATTGGCAAGATACTAGTGTGGGAAAAGCTGCTCTGAGATATGTTGTGTCTGGTTGTTTAAACTGAATGATGATGATTCCATTACCACAGACTACCAGAAGGTGGTGATATTTCCAAAATTATCAGCAGATAAAGGTATTCTCTTCCAAATGTTTCACATTTTTTTAATTTTCAAAGACAACAGAGAGATGTTTCTGGACTCTGCATCATTTCAGCTCCTGAATCAATATAATTGCCTTAAGAAAAACTGACTGTATGTGTCTGTGTATGTTGCTGATGAACAGGCACCCCTTGTTATGCGGACTCAGAGGGCATTGTGCGCATGCTGAACAGAGGACTTGGTAATACCTGGTCTCCTATCTGTGACACAAGGGAACACTGTAAAGGAAAGTCAGATCACTACTGGATTGTGGGCATTCATGAAAACCCTCAACAACTCAGGTAGAAAAATAACTCGGTATTGGTCATTCTTATCTTCTGGTACCATAGAAATTGAAAAAGGCAGTGTTGTTCAGGATGGCAATGTTCAGACAGATCTATCGCAACATCACCTGCTCAATAACTCTTTGCTGCTCTCTGCCTGCTGTTTTCGTTTCCTCATCATGAGTTGAGTAGCCACACCTCTCCAGCTTTAATTTTTCGCTAGAAAGTGGCTTATGGAGATGGCCTTAGCATCTTGTCTTTCCTTTTAAAGCTGAAGCAGCAGTGCTCTTGCCTCTGTTAATGGCCTGCCACCAACATAATCACTTAAAGAGTGCTGTGGGTCACTTTATTGCAACCAGTGCCCTGTGCTGTCTTTCCTGACAACGAAGAATAACCACATCTTACTAAAGTTTTCTTTTATTTCCATTGATAAAATTAAGTTGGAGCACAGTGCAATTCAACAAAGAGTCATTTTGCTGTTATCTGTGCACTTTACCAACTGTGTTCCTGTGTTTCCTCTTTCAAGTCACTCATTTCTAGGAAATTCATTAAAAGCTCAAGGGCATATCAGACTCAGAGGATGAATTTGAATGACAGTCATTGTGGTTTTCCCATCCCTTCCAAGAAAACTAAAGAGAACGTTATTTAAATATAGCGAAAAACCGTTCCCTGTTAGAATGAGAAAATTCTCCTGTGGTGAAGTCTGATCATTAGAGTAATTAACAGGGCAAACATTTAAGATCTTGTAAACTCTGTTCAGATCATTGTCCCTGTAATATCTTTTTAATTACTTGACTGAATACTGATGATTTGCCTCATGTATTTTCTGCATTTTTTTTTGTTATTCCTAAACACACTTTGATCATACATTGTATTAAAATCTTAATGCACAGACATCTGTGAGTTACTGTGGCATCAAAAGATTTTTATACTCTTTCCTGTTGTTTGGTATGCTGATTTAAAAACAGCTTTGTGGAAGAAATATTCCAGTAGCCACTCCCTGATCTGAAGTAGCAAAATTGCTGAAAAAAGCTATACTATATTTGTGTGTTTTTATTTGTGTGTATGAGAGAGGGAGACTTCACATCACCTGTCAACCTATGGCAACCTCATGAATTTCATAGGGTTTTCTTAGGCAAGAAATAGTCAGAGGTGGTCTTGCAAGTTCCTTCCTCTGAAATATAGTCTGCAGCACCTAGTATTTGTTTACAGTCTCCCATCCAAGTATTAATAAGATGTGATCCTGCTTAGCTTCCAAGATCAGATGGGAACTAGTGATTTTAGGGTATTTAGGCCCAAGTAACTTGTACTACTGCATTATACATAAATTGCTCCTTTCTGTTGAGTGAAAAGAAGGGGGACACTACTATGAGTCATATGTCTTGATTTCTGTCTTCCTCCTATGCAGGTGCATTCCTTGTAAAGGAGCCCGTTTCCCTCCGACCCTTCCCCGTCCTGCAGTAGCTGTGCTGCCATTTAAACTTCCTTTCTGTCAGACGGCAACAGATAAGGGACAAATGGAGGTGGGTAAACGTTGACGTCAGTCCTGTTTGCTGACCTTTTTAAAAAAAAAAATTGGCATGTTTATTAAAACGATTCTTATAACATGGTTCTAATCAGAACTTATCCTTTGGTCTCCTCCATCCCTTTTGAGAAAGGATATAAGGGTTTGCAGTTGACTTTCATTCCTCACATTCACTTTGTATTTTTTTAATTTTTTTAAATTTAATTACATGAAAGTAGCCCACATGAGTCTCTGAACAGGAGCTGGGAGCTCAAGGAGTTCTGCCACCAAGTAAGGGAGCATATGTTGTTCTGTGCTGGAACTAGGTTTAGTTCCAGACCTTCTCAAACCTTTGTTTGATGCCAAACACTGGCAAACGTTACTGCTATAAGGGAAGCTTTACTGGCAACAAATGGTGCAACAGATGATATACATCAGAGAAGCATTCCAGCCTGTTTGCTGAGGGAGTCCAGCATCCCCTCACAGCGGGTGGTAGAACTGGGTCCTTAAACAACCAATTTTACCCAGTCTGTCCATGGTCAGCCATTTAATCCCACATACCTAGCTATAGGGCCCCTGGGCAGGGGTACACCCTCCTGCTGGGCAAGGCCTATGGAAGATGGAAAATGGAGTCCCAAGGGTGCAGATATAAGCGAAGAAAATCAAAGCGTGCTAGCATGATCCATCTCCCAGCACCACCACCTCATTAGCTTTGAGAACTATGCAATCTGCTTAGTAACAAAGGAGCATCCACTTACCCAGTCTGTACTCAGCCTTCATCTCTTTTTCCAGCTTCAGATTGTAAAAGCGTATGAAACAAAGTCACTAATAGACATTAATCCTTTATGTACCACTGAGCAGCTGTTAATATTTGGTGATGATGTTGACAAGAGTGCCCAAACCCATCTGCCTAATGGTGGAGGCCAGACTCAGTACACATGCACAGCTGTCGCACCTCCTGACACACATCCTTAGCTCCTCTTCTTTACTCTACCAGTGTACCCTGCCCTGCTGTCATGGAACATTAATGGGCTCTAAAGGGCTGTGCCAACTGCTTTCCGTACAATCACTGAACAGCTCTTTAGAGTCTGCCAGGCTCCTCAGAGGTCCTCAGAACAAGCTTTTGTCAATAGGGTGGCCTTGTGGGCTACCTGTGATGCTACAGCCGAAGAACAGCAGATGTGGGCCATCATCATGCTCTGGAGAGACAGAGTGGCTCTGTGGCATTTGCCATAGTTGAAGAATACCAGCAAGGCTCCCCAGATAATTTGGGGGCGGTTTCCCGAAGAGGTTAGGGTACATCAGCTCTTGTAGTTTACCATCTGAGGTGAGCATTTCATCCTGCCTCATCTAAGGGCCAGCCCTCTTCGTGAGAGATTTTATTTAGTCTTTTAATTGAATACTAATAGATAAATGTTAAGGGTGCAACTGTTTCTCCGATATGAACTTGTTTGCTCATCTCTATAGCAGGAAGCTGGGGTTGCTTGTGGACTTGCCTACAATCTCATGCATCAGTGAAAATCTATGGAAACTTTGGCTTTAGTTGTGCATGAGTTACTCCACACCATATAGAAAGTATGGATATTTATGGATGTGTTATAAACAACACATCATTTCTGGGGAGACTTAGGACTTGCTTTAGATCTTTCTTTCAGGAGAACTCCCTCCCCACAAAAGCCAGATTTTCTCATGGGACTTACTAAGGTACAACAGACAATGAAACAAGTTTTTAGTCTTTATGTCTGCTTGAAACTTCATAGGGAATCCCAGGTGAATATCAGAAGCAAAAGGGGGTGGTAAAGATAACATTTCCAGTAGTTAAGGACCATGGTTTAGTTTTGGATACCTAACAATATTGTTGTGGAAAAGATCCATAGTTCAACATTATCCTGATTCTGAATTTTCTTTCCGTGTAAATTCAGAATCCAACCAAGCTGAAAAATGGAGTTAATATAGTCTTTTGACTCCTTTCCTTAATTCCAGTACTTTGGTATTTTTGCCATCACATTTCTAAACCCATGGAACTGAAATATTTGCTTTTGGCTAGTAAATAATTTTGACCCATTTCTGTGTTCTTGTTGAGTTTAAGCATACAAATGGCTTAGATAACTGCCTACATATAAAGCCTGGATTTCTTTTGCTTTTCTTTCTTTCCATGATTTAGGAACAGTTCTGGCGCTCTGTCTTGTTTCACAATTACCTGGATTATCTATCCCAAAAGGGATACGAACATGATGAAAGTGCCAAAGGCCGTGCAGTTCAAGACCAGCAGAATCTCTTGATGAAAATGTTTGCAGTAAGTAGGAAAAAGATGGATTATAAGTCCAATAAATATATAAATAAAGTAATGGGAGTTCTCTGAGCATTTTGTTCTTTAATTGTGTTCATTTTAGAAACAGAATACTATCTTTCCACATTTTCTTCCTCCCATTCTGGGAGTTTGACTCTTCCTCATTGCTTTTAACTTCATATCATTTGTTAATCATACCCTTTCTTAACCTTGAGCCAGACAAGGAAATGTCTGGATTTAAGCCTACACTGTAACCAAAGCATGAAAAAGTCATGTTTTTGAACCACAGCTCCCATCATTTCCCATCCAGCGTGGCCAGTGGGGGATTCTGGGGGTTGCAGTCCAATAAACTAACTTTTTCAGGCTCGACTATGATAAAGTCAAGGTTCAAGGTCTGCTGGAGGCGGCTTTCTTTGTGTAACAACAGTCAGGGCAATACACTATGTAACTGAATGTCTGAAGTGAAAAGCCAAACTAAACTAAAATAAAGACTTTCCATACGTTATCTTTTTTAAAAATAAAAGACCACTGCACGGATATTTTATTGCTCTTTTAATGGAAATACAGTCTTCCTACTGTGCCTGTTGCGCATCCAGTTGCTGACTTTAATTGGAGGGCCATGATGCCACTGCTGTGATTGTTTTCATATCTGCGAAATGATTCTGTGTTGCAAGGTGGCTGGAGTTTTCTTGGCTAGTGCGCACACAGGAGTCGGCAGACACCTTCCTGCCTATGTTGCTATCATTTTTAATGAACGGATGCAGACAGGGTGGGGATGGTTGTCAGTGTCCTTCCCTGTGAGGAGAAGGAGATGATAATCTCTCTTCTGTTTGGATTTTTCAAGATAACTTCTCATCTTCTTTTTCAAGCTTTCCTGCACACTGGAACGTGAAGTTCGCTGTATGGAGCTGGCTGAGCTCATGACGCAAAATGCCACCAGCTTAGCTATCAAGTATGCCTCGCGCTCTCGGAGACTGGTTCTTGCCCAGCGGCTCAGTGAACTGGCAGCAGAGAGAGCAGCAGATCTGGCAGCTGCTGAAGAGTCTGGCAGGGAGGAGGAGGAGCAGCAGCAGGATTTCAGAAACCATCTAAATGCCGGGTAATAGGGAATTCCAAAGAGACACAGCAGTTAGCAGACATCTGTAGTGAATTTCATAGGATAATAGATTCATAGAACCATAGAGTTGGAATGGACTCCCAAGGGCCATCTGGTCCAGCCCTTTTCCAATGCAGAAATGCACAGCTGAAGCACCGCAGAGGGATGACCATCCAGTGTCTATTTCAAGACCTCCATAGAACGAGAGTCCACTACCTTGCAAGGCAGTCTATACCACTCTTGAACATATTTTACTGTTAGGAGGTTCTTCCTAAAGTTTGCATGGAATCCTTTCCTGTAGGTTGAATCAGTTGGGTCATGTAGGGAAGCATGACATTCCCTCCAAGCCAAACATACCGAGCTGTCTCAGCTTCTCCTCACAGGGCTTGGCTTCCACCCCTTTTACTATCTTTTTGCTTTTCTCTGGATGTGTTCCAGCTTGTCCATATCCTTCCTGAATTGTGATGCCCAGCAACTGGACATAGTATTCCAGTCAAAGTCCGACCAAAGCAGAGTAAAGTGGTACTATAATTTCCTTTAATCTGAATACTCTATTCCTGTGAATGCAATCTAGTTCCAAATGTTATTCTAGTTCCAGATGTTATTCATAATATGTACATATTTGTATCTTTTATCTTCCCACAATAGCTAGTTCAGAATTTTGTATGGCCTGCTCTCTCATTCTTCCCCTGTCAAGATTTGTATTTCTGTGGGGTCCTCTGTTTCAGAGGAACGGGATCCCTGAGCCCTTACACTTGGGTGTATCTTCCAGCCACTGGATTTAGAAATATACAGAAAGTGGGATGGTCAGCAATCATGTTAAGAACAGATATGCTGGACTTTTAAGCTTACCAGAAATCAGGCCAGCTGCTGCTGATTGGGAGGGTGAGGGGAAGAAAAAGAACCATTTAAATGGCTTGTGGAGGACAGAGAGGGACTGAAGAAGGAAAGGAGACAGGTGAAGAAGAAAAGTGGAAGAGAAGGTGGATGGTAAAAGGAGGTGGAGAAAAAGTTTGAAACTGAGCTAAGAATGAGGGGAGAAAGCTAAGGAAACATGGGGTGCTTTCACACAGGACAATTATAGCACTGTTATTCAACTTAACAGCGATGGTCCCATCCTGTGGAACCCTGGGGTTTGTAGTTTGGTGAGTCACTAGAGCTCTCTGGCTGAGAATCGTAAATATCTCTCCCTAAACTGCAAATGCCAGGATTCCATAGTCATCCTCCATGGCAATTATAGTAGAGACACAGCCCTATAATTGTGTAATATGAAAGAGCCGCTGCTGATGGATGCTGCCAGCAGAGGACGGAAGAATAGTAGAGAACACAAAAGAGGAGGAAAGAGGTCTTCATGCTAATTTCCCAGCTGATGGACAGAACGCCATGACCAACAATAAGGAACATCAGCTTTTATTTTTAAAAGGGAAAGAGAGAGGGTTAGTGAAAACTAGTGGGTTTTGCCAGAGCAGCAGAGTTTGCAGTTCATCAATATGCTCTTGGAACAAAAGATAAGCTTTCTTTTCTTTCCCTTAAGTCCAAAATAATACCTTCATTTGTGAAAAGAGATTAAAACAACCAGTTTAAAAGAGGTTACATACAGATGCTCACATAGGTCGTGTGCAGACATAACACTCCTGATTTTTTAAGGGTAGCTAAGGAATTAAAGTATTTTCTTGTCTTCATGCCTGAATTTCCCCCCACTTCTCCCTGTTGGTTTTAAGGTCATGTTCTCAGTGACCTTAACCAGGGTTTACTCTTAACCAGGGATTTTGAGCTAGTTTCAAGGCCAACCTTGGAAGATGCTGTGCAGAATGTCAGATCTTATTTTTTCTGTTTGTATCCTGCACTTCCTTTTTAGAACACTGAGAGCAAAGTGCATTGGGAGAGCTGTTCAGGACATTGATCAGGTGTACGCTCATTGAGTTTCAGGAATGGTACATGGAGTTTCAGGAATGGTGTTCTATACTGCTCACTGGGTTTAAGAAACGTGACTTGTTTAGGTTACTTATTTTAGAGCCAAGTGTGTAGTTGTTGTCATTTTATCCCTAGATACATAGATTGGACACAGATCTAAAATCCTTGTGTCCTTGAGAATTTTTGAACTTGCAGAAGAGGGGCTCACCCTTTTCTATCAGAATATGTTGGAGTAATTTGCATGAAAAGATTAGGGGAAATAAGATCGAAGTCAGATGTGTACTCTTCCACCTCATCTTGCTCCCTCTGTGTGGGAGGAAGAAAGAGAAAAAAAGAGCTTTCAAAACAATTCAGAGCACTAAAAAATGTTAAGTTGAGGAGATTGCCACCATCTTGCTATGGCCTTCTTTTCAGTATTTAATCTGAGTAAAAAGGGAGTATTGTGCTAGTTTTTTTATTTTTGTGCTGTTAACTTTAGCTAGGATTAATGTTAGAACACTTGTTTTCTAGAAGTAGCTCAGGGATTACAGACTGCATCAAGCACAGTTACTAATCCAGTGACAGTAACATTTCTCCGTTTGCAGTCTCTTGCCATCAGCCTCATAGCAGTGCACGCAGTCTTTAAGGAAGGCTTATCACAGTAAAAGAAAGCATCCAAAATGAGAAACTGAAATACCAGGTGTCTTTCTGTGTGAACTTTTTGTTTTGCAGTATGAAGAAATACTTCATCTGCTACATCCACCTGAAGCTCTGAGGTGTAAATACTTTGGCTTTCTTGGAAGCTCTTGTCACCTGAGCATGATAATCTCTGTAATGATCCAAAGGGAGGACTGTCCCCAAGGTGCTGTGTGCGGTGTTTTGAGGGTAGCATAGTTTCATATTTGCTTCTGGAAGAGCAGCTAAAGCAAGTTAGGGATGTTACATTGGGTAGGAAGCACATGCATCCCAGATGCAGGAAGACTGGCAGCAAATCTTGTATGAATTTCTGTAAATGCAATATATAATATGCTAACATGTCTTAAAACATACACAGTATTACACTGCCATATGCCTGGAATCTTCCTTGTAGGCCTACCGTGTGCTTCTGCTGTCAGAAATACTGATTAGCAACGCAGAACAAGACCTTATTTGCAATGGTACAACAGGTGTAGCTCTTTTTCTTTAGTAAAGTTAATTTTGGTCATTTTTATACTGGCTTTCAGAGGTGAAGCCAAAAGGTTCCCACTTCTGATGGGCTTTGGGTGTTACTGATTAACGTCATGATAGCTGTGCATTTCTACTGCTGTGAGTAATGTTGCCACTAGTCATTATCAACTGGATGTTTTTGTAGCAATTTTTGGCATGTTTTGCATAACATACCAATTTGTATTGTTTGGTCTTTGTCGTCTTTGGCTTTGTTTGTCATCTTCAAGGCATTTGGTCAAAGCACAGCTTATAAAGATTATAGTAAAATAGAAACAAGTCTTGCGAAGCTCAGTGTCCTAAAAGGCACGTTTAGAGTTGTGACCACAATCTGTTGTTTTATCAGCGACCCAACCTCTCCTGTGTTGGATGTGTGGAAGCTTTCTTTTTTTCCTCTTCTCTCTTATCTTTGGTAAAGGATTGCTAGCCATGTCTTGAATGCATTTTTATGCTTTAGTTACAGTAACACTCCCACAGAATGGAGTCAGGCTCGTGTCAGAAACCTTCAGCGCCAGCAAAGCATGGAGAAGAATGAGGAAACTACAGACCAGGCCAAGGAGGACACACCTGTCATGACAAAACCTAGTAAGGCATACAGCAATACCCAGGGCATAGTCATGTAGTTCTCAGACCTAAAAGAATGGACTGTTTAGTCGATTCCTTTCTATCAGACTGGGGTAAGCAGAGCACATCCTATGAGCAGCATGCAGCCTCTAGACCCAACTTTTGTAGCCTCTGAAGTTCCCCCAATTTTTTTTAAAAAAGTATAATTTTGGGGGGCAATTTTTTTCCAGGCAGAAAGCCCCAGATATGTGAAAACATGCAAAAATACCTTTCACAAGCACCCGAGAACCAGGTACCATTCCCCCAAGTACAGGTTGAGAATCCCTTATCTGGAATTCCAAAATCTGAAATGCTCCAAAATCCAAAATTTTTGAAGCTACAATATGTACATACCTGTCCTGTATTTACAAAGATGGATAGAGATGCATCTGGAGAGAGTCACAAGGATCTGTAAAATAGCAGGAATGCATGCCTCCCACCAATCATAGATCCTTGCATTTCTTTCTCTCCAGCTGAATGAACAAGCGGGAGTGCTGAAAGTACTACCACAAAGGAAGAAGCACTGCTGCCTCTGTTGGAGGTGGCTGTAGTTATTGGATACTCTTCTGCATAAGACTCGGATAGGAAAGACACTGACTAGGATCTGGCCTCCAGTGGTGGAAGCAGGAGAAAGAGGAGAGGGGAGCTGTGTTGTTTTTGTTTTTTTGCATCGGGCTGTCCTCAAAGCCAAGGCTAGAGATGGTTGCCAGCTGCTGCTGCTGCTGCATCTTGTTATAAACCTAATTTCAGCAGTTGGGTGGCAGCAGAGGAGCAGCAGTCACTGCTGTTACCCTGCCTGCTGGGGGTCCCTTAGGGGGATTCCCAGTGCTTGTCAAAATTGTCACTTGTGGGGAAAATGAGCTATGAACACTTGCTGTAGCAATGCAAAGAGGTCAGGGTAATTAAGGATCTTGAGCCCAGCATTTACGGAGTTGGATCACAGAGAATCAGGCTAATTGTTCAAATTTAAGTATTTTATTGAAATAGATGTTAAAATCCATACAATCACTCAGCTGCACTCACTCACACAATCGTACAAGATGCTATAGAAATTAGAAAGAGTTGAAAATTAAGAGAGAGAGAGACATAGGGGTTTGAGTAATACTGTACCAATCCGGAAGTCTTCGGCTGGGAAAAGACAAGCGAAGAGCCCAACTCAGCCTCAGGGGGTGGGGCTGAGGGGAGCTTTCCACTGGCAGAGGCATTGTTTGCGAGTCTGGGAGAACTCCCAAATGGAGGAGAAAAAGGGGTTCTAGTTATAGGCTGAATGCATCCTGGGGACCAGATGGCTGCATTTTTATGAAGATGGATCTCAGCTTTGTAGTTCAAAGAAAACACTGCCAGCCATCCTTGTAGTTTCCTGCAAAATGACTATCTCATCTGCATACCTCCAAGGTGTCACATTCCTGGCTGTTTGAAATGTTAATTTGATCCCAGAGACCTCTTGTCTCCGGTTGGCGCTATCATTGCTGAAAATCCATTCAAATGGTCTATGTGAACCATTTTGAGATTCACCTAGGATGTGTGACAGGAAACAGGGCTACCCTTTGATATGTATCCATAGCTCTACTGCCTACGTGTCCTTCCAGTAGATCTCTATGGCTCACTATGTTTGATATAAAATAATTATGATCCTCAGGACATAGTGCATAGGTGGGCTAACACTGCGACTGCGACCATCACTTGTGCAAAGTTTGGCTGTGAACTTGGCTGCACCGTCTCCCTCCCTCCTGCTCCACTGCTCTCCCTGGAGGCATGAGAGCCCAAAGAATGTGTGGCTGGTGGCCAGGGCTTAGCACCACCTCTGCTGCTACCGTACACCATTTTATATACAGGTACCTGTACTGTATTCCAAAATCTGAAAAAATACAGAACACTTCTGGTCCCAAGCATTTTGGATAGCGGATACTCAATTGTACTTTTGTTTTCTTCTGCAGTTCCTCTCAAAATGGTGACAAGAAATGATATGACGAAAGTGGAGGTGTTGGGGCTTGCTGTGGGAAGGTGTGGCCCGTGAGGGTCTTGGGGGAAATTGACCCCTGGGCCTTACATAGTTGCTCGCCCTTGTCATCGGAGGAGATATAATAGCTAATAGTCTCAGACAGTGGGGAGCCATTTCTTGACTCTTTTCTTATGAAGGGAGAGCAGGTTGCTCCCTTCTCTCTTTAATAGCTGGAGTAGCAAGTAGGGGCTGTGCTTTTCTACTTTTTGATGCGTATCTAATTCTCTTATCCACTCTGGTATTATCTCAGTGCCAAAATGTGGTCTTTAATGTAACAACCAAGAAGATGCTTAAAATGTTGTCTTTCTGTGTTGGCATTCAAATATTTATGATATTTGTCTCCTTCTGAAGGATCTCCCATGCTGTGTGAAAGTGCATCTACTCCCAAATCTGGTGAGTAAAACTGAACGTATTCTGAACAAAACAAAACACACCCTTAATTGTTGGACACACTTGTCCAAATCTGCTACCCAAATCTCTTTCCTTCCAGTTAGTTAACCAACCTGTGGAGAGCCTGCAGGTTCTCTTTAAGGAAACATTTAAATGTTATGAACTCTAACTCTTGTCCTGCCTTCCAAATTCTGTGTGCTGACTTTTGGTGAACAGATTTATTGCTTTGATATATCAGCAGTAACTGACCACTGTAAAGATCTGAAAGATCTGTATTAGCTTGTCCAGCCCTTTGAAAATTTAGGGCAAGGGTCACAGTTGGCATCTTTCAGGATCCTATTACATTCCATCCCACTCACACTCCCACAACTACGTAAACTGTTCTTTATATCCTGAGGCCTGGATATCACTGTGTACTGCATCTGAAGATGTTGGTTTATATCCATGAAAGCTCATGCTGAAAATAAAAAAAACAGTCTTAAAGGTGCTTCTACATTCATTCTTTTTTTCCCCTTGCCTCCTTTCCTCATTTTTACGACCCAAATAAACTGTACAATAAACGAGGAAATTGCAACTCATGGACCACACACAGCCCATCCTGAGAAATTCAAGGGACAGACCTTGATCTTTTTTATGTGTATGTGCCTTCAAGTCATCTGTCAACTTACAATGACCGCATTAATTTCATAGAGTTCTTCTTCGTGGTCTCTGTGCCTCACACGCTAGGAGCTTTCGCGCATGCGCGGTAGCGTTCGGAAGATTCTAGAGCTTAGTAGCTTGGCGGGAACCCGTCCCCCATGCCCGTACCGAGCATGCTCAGCCCGCCAAGCCAACGGTCTCTCCTCAGTTCTTTTTCGTCCGTCTGAGGGCACAGATGACCACTCGAAGAACCGCAGTTACAGGTAAGCAGCCTGTTCTTTTCTTACACAAGGAATACTCAGAGGCGGTCTTGCCAGTCCTTCCTCTGAAATACAGCCGACAGAACCCGGTATTCATTGGTGGTCTCCAGTCCAAGTACTAGCTGGGGTTGCCCCTTCTTAGCCTCCACTCTGCCACACCTGATTTTAAAAAGCATTTTTTTTTCAAAAACTTTCTGGCCCCAAATGCCACCTACCACACTCCTAGGGTGCATATGGATGATTTTGGCACATCTCCCCTTTCTCCAAAGGTTTTAGGCTCTGTAGAGGCCTTCTTCAAAAAAGAAAATCAGCTTCTGTTTTATTTCTTTCCTTTTTCTTCTTCGTTTTTTTAAAGATATCCCTAAAACAGTCTGGGAGTATACAGAAACGCTGGAATGGGTTCCTAAGCTTTCTAGTGGGAGTGGGGAATATGTTGGGTTAATTATCTTTTAAGTCAGATATATATACAGTGCCCCCCCCCCACTTTTGCAAGGGTTCAGGGCACAGAGTCCTCGCAAAAGTGGAAAACCTGCAGTTAACTGACCCTTGCTGCGATTCCCCTCCCATTCCCTTCTGGGGCTCCCCCTCCCATTCTCTTGCTTTTTGTGTGCCAGGGCCAGAAGCAAGGGAATGGGAGGGAGAGCTCCGGAGAAGAGAAGGAAGGTACATGTGTGCCCCCCATTCCCTTGCCTTCTGTCTGGGCACTCACCGTCTCCACACCGGGCAAAACACAAGGGAATGGGAGGAGGAGAATGGTGGGGGGAAGGCATATGCATGCCTTGCAGATAATCAGATTCATGAAGGTTAAACCCATAAATGTGGAGGGAGGACTGTGTGTGTGTGTGCGTGTGGATATATATATATATGTATATTCCCTGTGCTTCAGGATGCGGTGCAGCCTTCTAAGCTCCTGTGGAATTGCAGTGTGACTCCCACAAGCCTTGGTGGTCGCTCACACCGCTATACTGTACTATACTTGACTGTAACTAGTGGATTCAGACTTTGAGCAAATACTGACCACGTGCTGGCATTTTGCTGTGCCAGACAAGTAGAGAGGTGCCAGAGACAGGTCAAGGGCAGCTTGCCCAGTTCAGTATCATGAGCAAAGACATTATGGCTCACTCAGTGACACACACCATTCCCATCCATGTTAAAGAAAGAAATCAAAAGATTTTATAGCAAGTATGGAAAACATCAGTGACAATCAAAATTACTTATTATCATCATCAAAACAATTAATACTCTGCTTTGCACAGATTGCTGGGCCATCAGAGACTGCTTGATAAAGCAGAAACATTGTACAAGTTTTGGAAAGCTCAGCTGTCAGATTTCCTCTGCAAAAATTGCTAAGCTGGGGTTGCCGGGATGTTAAGAGGCTGAAAGCGTGGTTCTGTCCATATCTAAGGGACTAAAGGGCATGGGGGATTTATAGCTTACAGGAAGTCCCAACCTTTTGATGCCCTATTATCTGGCTACTCACTCTTTTTGACACTTCCAAATTAAGGAGAAATTCCTTTACTTTGACAAAGATCCTGCTCTTTCATCAGTTCTTCTTGCCTACAGAGGATCACTTGGAACCGCCTGTGTGCATACACTGCTTGCAAAGCAAGCTGAGAAGGGGGGAAAAGGCACTAAGCTGGCTGAGAGACATTGCAAGCAGCACATGTATGGTCAGTCCCAAGTGAGCCTCCATAAGTCCTGCATGCTCCCTATGGTATAGTACATGGGTGCCACTTTTCAACCAATTTCATTTTCTGACAGTGCTCTGATCCTTAACCTGTCAGATAAGAGGGGGAACCTGGTATAAATTTCTGCTGTGGATGAAAAGTATTCAGTGTTTCTTTTCAAAAGGTACATTAAAAGTGTTTTCAGAGTTTTTTAAACTTGATGTTGTTCTCTCTCCCTTCCCTTTCATATAACAAAAGCTGGAGCTGTACCTGGAAACCAGGGGCGAGTCAATCCTTTCAAAGTAAGTATTTTATTATTTCAATTGACCTTGAAAGAAATGGGAAATTCTTGATGGTGAAGACAGAATATTTTCACAAATATTTTGCTCCTCTAGGTTTCCAGTAGCCAAAAGGATTCACTGGGTCATTCGGCTAACATTTTAGACAACATGACCAAACTGTCTAAGAAAAGTACTACACCAACTGGCCGAGCTGCTCCAAGCAAAGAGAAGGGTCCAGTTATAAAGCCGTTGACGCTGAAGCCCAAGTTGAAGCAGGTGATGATCTTGAATGTTGTGCTGGTTTACTACAGGAGTGCTCAGCTTTCATTGTTTCCAGCCTGTTGTCAAATAGAACCTAATTAATTGTTGTAGGGCCAAACATGGAGATTCATTTATGGGTAGGGGCCAAACAGTAGACTCTTCTGCGCCATCCCGTTGTTTTTTTTTTTTATTTTAAGTTAATTTAGAGCTACTCTTCAGTTGCCCAGTCAGGGTATTTGAAAAGTGGAAACATTGATTATCCCTTTCCGACATTTCTTTCATGATGTGTAGAGTACCACAGCAAAATAAAGTTATAGGGTAGTGTAATTTTTTGGTTATGAAGGCTGACTTCATAGCATTTTTGGTGTGTTGTTAAATGCTAGAAAGGAATAACACAGGCTTGTTACTGAAGGGCTTTTTGCTATACTGAGCAAGCCAAATAAATATAATGCATTATTATACAATAGTTTTTTATTATCTGAATAGTCTTTAAGGTTTACAGCCTTCTATTTCAGGAGCAGCACATTAGCAATTTAGTCTTGATTATTGGATTATATACATATATTGCAACACATTATTCTGTTTTATTTTAATAGCATATGTTAACATTTCTTCTTCGGAATTCCTGTTTGTTTTGCTTGTTGTAGCTGACAAAAGGTTTCGTAGCTGAAACATATTGACTTAAATATTATTTTTAGCCCCAACGAATCACTGAAATTTACCTCTGTATTGACTCATGATTTTCAGTTGATTCAATGGGTCTACTCTAGTTGGGAATAACCAGTAGGGTTCAGACCACTGAATGTACCACAATAAATTGTTCTCTTGGCACATTGAGATTTCAGGTTATAGTTCTGATGCATCAGTCTTAAATATGTGAAGTATATACTTGAGAGCAGGGAGAGAAATCATCTTCCATCCTTTTAATGAATTAGTAGTGCAATAAAACTGTTGGCTGAGTGGATAAAATATCTGTTGAGACAACATCCCTTTGGAGAGGTGACAACTTACGTGAGATGAAAGGTCTCTACCCTGAGGAGATTACAGTCTAAAAATCATGGTATAAATAATAAATTGACTGTGATTTTCAGAAATGTGTCTTTTATTTTGTAGGCTGCAGCAGCTGCATTTTTCCAGCCCCGGACACCTAGCGCTGAAAAAAAGCCTGTGGAAGAGAAAGAAAAGAAAAATGGAACAAAAGAGCCTGAATCCCGAACTTTAACTGAGGATAATGACAGTAAAAGGTAATGTGCTGAGGACTCTTTCTCCATTGCCATTGTCTCTGTTGCCCCAGTACCTCTTCATGAAAAAATCCAAATGTGAGAACAGAAAAATTGTCCAGTAGTGCAAAGTCTTCACTTTAGAGTATTTTCCTAAACAGGAATCTTTTTCTATTCTTTTTAGGCCTAAGACTGGATTCCAGATGTGGCTGGAAGAGAACAGAAGCAGTATTTTGACAGAAAATCCTCATTTTGAAGAAACAGAAATCATAAAAGAAGGCATGAGTCGGTTCAGAGGTTTGTCTGCTGAAGAAAGGATGGTAATGGATTCCTCTTGTGGAGGATTTCATCTTTTTTTACCCTTGTTTACCCTGTAGAAATCCTATTTTTCCCCCGTAGCCTTGGATTCTGTTGCTCTCCATTGACTCGACAAATATGTTTTTGTGTTTTCTTTCATTGTAGTCCTTAGGCTACAAGTCCCATCATCCTTGGCCATTGGCCATGCTGATTGTGGCTGTTGGGAATTGGGGTCCAGCCATCCCTTCGAGGGCCAAAGGTTCCCTCGGTTAAAAGTACTGCAGGAACTCTCTCTGGATTTGTGGCTGAAAAGCAGGCTATGTTGGTTTCTTTTTTAATAAGATGCATGTTTTTTGTCTAAATTAAATTATTGTAGGCTATTGCACATTGGACATACCATGTGACTTTATGACTCACTGGAGAAGACAATGCTCAGTAAGGCGGAAGGCAATAGGGAAAAAAAAGAAGAGAAAAACCATGGCCCCAAGTTTGCAAACATGAGCAAGGCTATTATTAATGCCCAGGGCTCGTGGAGGTTTCCCATTCATAGGTCAGCATAAGTCAAAGCTAACTTGACGGCAAAACAATAACAGGGAGAATGTGGATCTGAGGTTACATGCTGTTCTCCAAGGCTGTTCTTAATGGTAAATTAAAAAATTAAAACACAACACTGTTTTGCTGAATACTGCGAAAATGCTCCTAGTGTAAGCACATCCATGGCAAAGTGTTGTAACTTCTCGGCTATTCCCAGAGTACACAAATGCTTTATTAGTCTGTCCCTGAAAAAGGGAATATGAATCTTTCTGAAATGTGATAGGCATTATAATAAATAAAGCCACTTTGAGAACTTTCTATTTTGTTTTGTTTCCAGGATCCCTTCTCCCTGTCCCGCTGCTTTTCCTTCCTGTTTTCTATAGTTCTTAGTTACCTACAGGTGCCTGTCCCCACTTCTATAGATTCACAGCCTGTTCCAGTTCACATTGCAGTAGGGTTTATTGTGTGTTGCTTTTTCTCTTAATTCAAGGCTTGGACTGAGAAAGCCAAAGGAAAAGAAGCCAGTGAGCCAGCTGAAGGAAGAAAACGGAAGCGCCTGGAAGATGTTAATGGTGGTGGGCGAGAAGGCCAAGTACAAAAATCAAACAATGACTCGAGCTCAGTGAAAAAATCGAAATCCTTTCAAGAGTCTACCATCACAAAACTATCAGCGTTTGCATACAAGCCAAGTTAAACCGAGGCCTCTTCTTTACTAACCTGCTGTGTGAATCTACCTGCCAACAGCTATTGAAAGACAGTGCTCCAAAGGAGTATTGGTTCTCTGTTGAGCATCCGTGCAAAGATGCTGCGCCTGGAAAGATGGTTACACACCTGATGTGTGTAGCTTCATCATTTTTGCACAGGATAATTATAAATTTAGTTATTTTCCATTGCAGGTAATAAGGAGTTTCCATTTTATGCCATGCCATGTGTAGGGTTGGCCCCAGTGAGCCAAGATTCAATAGTCCCTGAATAGGATTTGTTTTGAATAGCATACCACACCAGGAGAATACTAGGTATGATCCAGGATAAACGGCAAAATGTGAGTTGTGAGATTACTTGCATGATGGGTTGACACTGAGTTACTCTTCCAAATTAGGATTTCTTGCTTTAAAATAAATAAGTAAATAAAGTTGCAGAGCTTTTCACAGGGGCTGTCATTTGCTTTGTTCATCCAGCAAACCTTCTGGTGAAAGTTTTCTGTATGTAGGTGAGCTGAATGAGTGATGAGGCCACTTTGTGATCCAGGTTCAGTAGGATTCTCTCAAACCCTATACAGGGTTTGAATAAAGAAGAGATTTTTCACTACAGGCATATCACATGTAACTGATCATTCCTGCATTGAGAGCCGCAAATGTTCAGCCCTGGCTCATATTGCAGCGCAACCATGTTTTTCTTTTTAGATCTCAGAATATTGTATTTTTACATATCAGTGGTGAATAAATATAGCAATTACCTTTTTTTTGTGTCTTGGCTGTTGGATGTTTCTTTTTAATTTTCAGCACCTCTTGCTGTTGTTGTTCAAGACTCTGGTTTAAATAGCGATAGCAGCATTGATCCCAGAATAATGATGTTCTACAGTAAATGAGGAAAGAGATGCAAAGTCACAGCTGTTTTTCAGTGCCCCAGACCACACATGAAAAGCTAGCCTTGCCTGCCACTTTAATTTATAGACTGACCACATTTCTAAGAAGCAAAGAATGGTTTGTTAATCTAATGGAATGGGTGGTATAGGCACTGAGTCAGAAATACTCAATTCAGGTCTCACATGTTCTCCGTATAGCTTTGTCTACAGCCACCATCCCTACAATCTCAACTCTAGTTTTAATACTGATTTGGACTTACAGAGCTGCCATATTGCGATGATGTATACGAACCTTCACTTAAGTTACCGCTTAAAGCTACCTGAGTTAGGGGTGGCCTATGGTGGTCCTCCAAGTGGTTTCTGCCCCCCTATCATCCTTCCTCACTACTTAAGCCAATAGGAAGTGCTGTCCAAAAACATCTAGAAGCCCAAAGTTGTCCACCCCATCTTAAAAAGAGAAGTAGCAAATATTGTTGTTAGGCTTGTCAAATGGACAATGTTCATAGCCAAAAAACTACTGATAATATGACAGCTTAAATGTGACTAGAATTCAGTTACTGGGAAAACCGGAGCAGTGGACGTGCATATTACTGTTCCTTTTTCTGTTGTCATATGAGGAAAGGCTTAGGGAGCTGGCGTACGCGTATCTTGGAGAAGAGAAAACAAAGAGGTAAGATTATAGGCATCTTTAAATATCTGAAGGGATATTATGTAGAAGATGGAGCCAACTTGTTTTCTGCTGCTCCAGAGACTAAGGTTAAAATTCACAGTCACATTTACGAATGTGTAATCTAGAGTTACGCATTCATAACTGATTTGTATTCACGATTTCTACGTTACTAGGAAATGTTACTAAGTATACTAATTTTAATCCATTGGTTCATGTTCTGGATCAGAATTCTAGATCAGCTACTTCGTTAAGCTTTCAGGCAGTCCCTCGAAAGTTCAACATCTACTAATATATAAAAGTCAAAGTTTGTTTGTTTGTTTGTTTGTCAGCGTCAGGAAGGCGAAGACCTTGTATAATTGCCTGCCTGAGAAGATTCTATGGAATCCTGGGGTTTGCAGTTTAGGGAAGGGCCTTTAGAATTCTCAGCCAGGGAGCTCTGAATAGGCCAGCGGCTATGAAGATGAGGCCTAGCAGTGAGGGGGAGGGCAGCATATTTCCCTCAAGTTCAAGTTTAAGTTTATTGCATTTTAGCAGCCAGCCATTGCACAAAAATGAAAAAAAAATAAAGATAAAATGAGAAAGGATAATCCAGCCAATTTACATGTAACACATAATCAACAATAAATGAATCACTTTCCATACTCCTCCTTGTTCTTTATAGCACATAATTGTAAGGCCCTAACAAGAAATTTAGATGTTCTGAAAGACACATATTTCACAGTATCAGATAGCAGAAAACAAACTTTCGCGAAGGAGGAATTTCCCTTAAAAGACTTCAATAAAGGAAAAATATACTTGCTCCTGAGATCATTATAAATAGGGCACTCAAGTAGAACATGAATATATAAAACTCAAAGTTTGTTTCTGTGTGTCAGGCGAAGACCTCATACGATTGGCTGCCTAAGAAGATTCTATGGAATCCTGGGATTTGCAGTTTAGGGAGGGACCTTTAGAATTCTCAACCAGAGAGCTCTTGGGCCTCAGTCAACTGTGTCTGTCTCACATAGGCCGGTTGCTATGGAGACGATGCCTAGCAGCAAGGAGGAGGGCAGTGTATTCCCTCAGGAACCCAACCTCTCTATGTTAATAACTCTGAATACAGATTGGATTGTGGAATATGGGGAAAAGTTACAGGTACTGGACAAGATAGTTTGGGGAATTAGAGACACAGGATCTCAAATCATTCTAACAAGCATTACCTATGAGAAAATAAAATCCCAGGCAACGCCAGGTATGTATGCTAGTGTTCTATATTTCTGTAAGGCTTGCGTTTGTGTCTTCAAGTCTCCAGTCAACTTACGGCGACCTCAGAAATTTCAGGGTTTTCATAGGCAAGGAATGCTCACAGTTGGTTTTGCTGCTTCTTTCCTCTGAACTATAGCTTACAGAATCATAGAATCCTAGAAATGTAGAGTTGGAAGAGACCACACGGGCCATCCAGTCCAACCCCCTGCCATGCAGGAATACCCTCAAAGCACCCCCGACAGATGGCCATCCATCCATACAGCACCAGGTATTTGTTGGTGGTCCCCCATCTAAGTACTAACCAGACCTGACCTTGCTTGACTTCCAAGATCAAATGAGCTCTGACCTCTTTAGGGTATTTAGGCTGTCTCAACATGTTTCAGCAACCTTTTTGTTCAAAGCTAACAATATGCACAGGTGAAATGGGGAGGGGGAAGTACAAGTATGCAAGGTTTACCTGAACCTTTTTGTACGTAACTTGTTCATATTGTGAGTTCTGAACAAAAAATTTCCTGAAGCATGTTGGAAATCCTCTTCTTTTACTAGTTGTAGGACCCTATCTCTATCCTTTTCATGTTATTTCTGGTTTTGAGATCGAACGTTACATTTTAAGAACTGCTTCCCAAGAACACATCTAAAAGGTTAACTGAGGTATACCTGTACTGTCTCTGTGAAGTGAGAGAGGGAAGAAATCAGTAATTAAAGCTCCTCCCACTGCCTGTGAGAATGGAAAGTTACACTGGGACAATTTCTTTCAAAATGAGCTGGAAGAGGCTTTAATCGACTTTTGAAAGAGATTAAAGGAGCTTGTCTGTGTGGAAGGACATGGCTGGTTAGCAAAGCATTATACTGAGTGCTGTGCAGAAACTTTCTTTTAATTCTGTTCCCAGCATATTGTGGAAAAGCACTGCCTCTTAGCAGCACTAACAAAATCCAGCAAAGCCTCGGAAACATTACTTTTTAGACTACAATTCCCAGGATCCTCCAGCTGAGAGTTATAGTCCAAAAAGTCGCTTTCTCGAGGTCTCGATGCTAGCGTAGAGAAAAGCTTAATGAGCTTTTGTTTAAGGAAAGCCCCGTGCCCGTTTTTATTTTAATTTATTTTCTGGTAAGATAAGCTTGGTCTTCAGCTTTGGAAAGTTTTGGCATTTGGGAAGTGGAGTTGTTCTGTTTATTGATTACACAAGATTAAATAGAATTTGACCTCCAGCAGCTTTAGCCTGGAGTCTAGGTTCAAACCTTTATCTTTTACAACATACCATCCTCACTACAGATCAACGAAGAGACATTAAGGCAAGCTAATTCACTCTATTCGCTGGGGGAAAAAAGTTGGAAGCAAAGAGTTTGGAGACTTGTGTTACCTCTTTTCGCTTACATACTCTTAATAAATGAAAGCTTTAGTGAATGGCCTGGGGATAATGCGTGCTGTGCCTTCACTGAAACATAGAAGCAATCTAGGAAGAGCAAGTAATAATTTTTATACACTATTTGTCTTTATATCTGTTTCATATTTGTATGCTGACAAAGCCTCAAGGTACC
The DNA here is from genome assembly GCA_030412105.1 of Cyclura pinguis. NCBI lineage: Eukaryota > Metazoa > Chordata > Lepidosauria > Squamata > Iguanidae > Cyclura > Cyclura pinguis. Next base: position 384,399,952 of record CM059599.1, read on the forward strand.
AACGGTAAATATAAAAACAGCAGCAACAAACTAATCCGGTCAATACTAATTCAAGGGCAAAAGCCAAACCCATAAAAGCAATCAAATTCGCTTTAAAACGTTCATGAGAACGATGGATTTCACCGCTGTATGTTATGGTTAACAAGGAGAACGCTAAGGGAAGGCAGCATTAATAATTTCTTCAGCAGTTACAGTTGTACCGCATTCTCCATCTGCCCAATAGTGAACCTGGAGGGAGGGTTAGATAACCACGTACTTCCCTGAATGCAGCAAGGTTGCTTTGAAGTCAATGAGCACAGAGTTATGCTGTTGGTAGACTTGGACAACTGAAGGGGACAACCGAAAGCTACAACAGAGAATCACAGCTAAACTATTGTCATATACTTGATAACCCACACTCCACAAAGTTCACTCTGAGGTAGACAGTACAGCCAGCCCTCCACATTTGTGGGTTTCGCTTTTGCAAATTTGGTTATTTGCAGATTATTTGCTGTCACCTCTGCTCCCTCGCTATGCCATTTTTAATAGGGACTGCAAGCCTCATGAGACAGAGAAACTGCAAATGAGGCTTGTAAGTCCCCACTAAAAATGAGGTGGGGCAGCCGTGGAGGTGGCGGTCAGCCCCACCAGCCCCCCGCTTCTGCCTTGTAAAGGAACCCTGGTGCCTCAGAGGAATCCACAGTGGGTTGAATATGGTGATCATACTTTTTTGTGTGTGTTAGATATGGCTTGGGAGGGTCTAAAGTTATTCATGGTTTTTCCACTTCCGTAGGGCTCCTGTGCCCCTGACTGTAGTGGGTGTGGAGGGACGACGGTAGGTCATTTTGAGTGAGAAGCACGAACAGCACAGCTAACCTCCACCGAAGTTGCTGACACGAAAGCATACATGCTGCTTACAGCTTTTATAGGTTAACATTACAAATCAAGTCAGGCAAAGTGATTGGTGAGAGTCGTAAATCCGTACACCACACTATCTCCCCAACGCTTTCCCAAGCCAGTGCCTGCCGCATATCCCCACTCCCAACCTTGACCTGCTTGCATATTTCCTAGTCTAGTCTCAAAATGAACCAGGTTCTCAAAACAACACGTCTCTCTCCTCTGCACTTTCATTTTCGCCCTTATCTGTTCTTCCCCCCTCTCACAATGGATACATTGTTGCAATAAGCAATAGATATGTTGCAACAGCAATTAACAAAGGATACTTTCTAACAATAATAAGCAATACCTAACAGCAATACATAGTAACTTCTATGCAATGGTTAAATACATTTGCCTCAATATACATCCAGTAGACCAGGCCTTTCCAAACAGTGTGCCGCGACGTGTTAGTGCGTCGCCTGAAGCACGTAGGCGTGTTGCCTGCAATCTTGGAAATGTATGTTATTATTTATAAATGATATATTTTTAAAAAAATATGAAAAGTTTTTTATGAAATATATTGTGTCCCCATACGTTTTGTTATTACAATTTATGTATATATCTATATCGCTTACAAAGGGTTAGCTTAACCTCCAGTTTCCTAAATCTGAAATTGCTGTGAAATGGTGCATCTCTAAAAAATACGTCACCAACATGAAAAGTTTGGAAAGCTCTGCAGTAGACCATACTCATTTCTCTACGGCAGGGCGCCTAACAACCTGGCAAGTATACATTTAGCCTCTTCAAGTGGTGAAAGATTCTGTCATAGCACGTGTTTTTCCTCCTCTCTGTACCTTTCACTCAGCATGCTTTGTTTAGTGACTGGTTACTGGAAGAGAAACGCAGGCTCACTTTTTACGTCTGGCCACTGAAGCTCCTGTGTCTGAGGAAGTCTTTGTGGGAGGTGAAATGGGTTTGAAACGAAGGAAACAACTGGTGTGGACCCAAAATTTTAGGGGGGAAATGATCAAACCAGAAAAGCTTAAAATTGGATTTTTTTTAAGTTGGAAAAAAAAAAAAAGACAGTGAGAAAATATATGAAATACCACAGATTAGTAAAACCTCCAACGGAGAAAGGGCAAGATGAAAACAAACTGTCTATTCTCTCTAAACACTAACTTTTGTTAATTTAAAAGCACAGAAGTGTCCCTGTTTGACCCAAGAAAATGGAACAATCCAGTGGGAAGTTGACTGACACCATATATCAATCCGCTTTTGCTGCCTTCCCAAAAAACTCAAACTGGAAACTTCTTTGTGGAAGCAAAATTTGGTTAATTCCTTGTGCGCGTCCGTTTGCCATTTGTTCCCCAAAAACTTCCTGCAGAACAGTTGATTGTGTAAAAAAAAGAAAGGCATTTATACAGTTTTTCTCTTTCTCTTTTCCGAAGATTCAAACGAAAGCGAGTATCACCATTTCAAAGATGGTCTTTATAGACATCTCCTGGACTAGAACTCTCGTTATTTGCAAGAAATACACACTGCTCAGGCTAAGCAAAGGCACTTTATCATGTGAGAGAAGTTGCACAGAAAACAGCAGGTTTGGTATAACAGGGTTTGGGAGCCATCTTCAGTGCAGATTACTCATACCAGTATCCACTAGTTCCCAAGACAAATCATGCCACTTTCCTGAACCATTGTGATTTTAATGCCATGTGTCGCACCTGTACATTTCTCAACTTTGCAAGTAGACTGCAACTTACAAGTGGATTGCAACTTATATGCCAGCAGTGCCAAAGAAGCTGGTTCATTAATGCCAAATTTTCCTGATCAATAATTCAGATACAAGACTTCTGTTTGTAAGGGCAGCTTGGGAAGGAAGAATTGCAAGTGGTGATAATGAGTGGTGGTGCTGAGAAAAGCAGTGAACTTGGATCTTCCCTTCTTGCCACAGACAGTTTCTATATTTAGATTTTCAAAGAAAAAGCTATATTAGTCTGTTACAACATAAAAAGGAAAGAGGAAAAGGAATTGGGCAGCAACTTTTAAGATTAAGTAGTTTCTTTCAGCATGAGCTTTCCTGGATTTTAATTTACTTCATCCGAAATAAATCACCTTAAAACTGCTGCTAGATTCCCTCTTCTACCTCTATTCCTTTTACTGTCTGGTTCGTATGATGTGGTTTTCATACAAATACCCGCACCCATAGTTTTTGTTTGTTTGATCATGCTAAAACGAATCAGTCTTTAAAGGCAAATGGATTGAAATCCACAAAAGCTCATGTCAAAATAAATCAATCTTAAAGGTGAGTTGAAATTCATACCGTTTTAAGCACCAAGCTTCCAATGCTGGGACCGGTAGTTTTGCAAAGTCAGCAGTGTGATGCGGTAGCCAAGAAAGCCAACGCGATTCTTGGTTGCATCAGTAGGAATATGGTGTCTAGATCAAGGGAGGTAATGGTACCACTCTATTCTGCTTTGATTAGGCCTCATTTGGAATACTGTGTCCGGTTCTGGGCACCTCAACTCAAGAAGGATATCAACGAGCTGGAGCGTGTCCAGAGGAGGGCGACCAAAATGGTAAAGGGCCTGGAAGCCATGAAGCCCTACAAGGAGCAGCTTAGGGAGCTGAGGATGTTTAGTCTGCAGAAGAGAAGGTTGAGAGGGGACAGGATAGCCATGTTTAAATATTTGAAGGGATGTCATGTCGAGGAGGGAGCAGGCTTGTTTTCCTCTGCTCCAGAGACTAGGACAAGGAGCAACGGATTCAAGCTGCAGGAAAGGAGATTGCACTTGAACCTCAAGAAGAACTTCCTGATGGTCAAAGCTGTCCGGCAGTGGAATATGCTGCCTCAGAGTGTGGTGGAGTCTCCTTCTTTGGAGGTTTTTACGCAGAGGCTGGATGGCCATCTGTTGGGAGTGCTTTGATGGGGGTTGGACTGGATGGCCCCGGGGTCTCTTCCAGTTCTAGCATTCTATGATTCTACTTATGATTTCCTGCCAGCAAGCACTAATATTCAGGGGAATGTCCTAGAGAACGTTTAAGCACCTCATCAGGCTGCACATCTTTGGATCCTGGAACCACAGGAATTAAACTGGTATAAAATTACTACAGTTGTGTGGTGGGGATACACCTCTGGTCACTCTTGGTTGGCAAGAGACAAGTCCATCTGTGTACCCTTCAACTGTCCCAGTTTGGCACAAAGAGTCCCAATTAATCCTCTATTGTCTCACTTTTTTCAGCTGCATTTAAAATGACTCACTTTCATCCCTCATCTTCCACTTTCCTCCTTTCTCCTCAGGTAACTTTAACTGATGCAAACATAAGCCTTTTCCGCACTACACTCTTATAGCACGAGGATTCCACTTTCAACATCCTATGGAATCCTGGGGTTTGCAGTTTCGGGACGGGCCGAAAAAATCAGCACCTGAAGGGCTGCAGGCTCCCTTCCGTATCCTAGATGGCAACCGCTTCAGGCTGCAAATGAAGGAGCAGCTGTCTGAACATTTTCCCAGGAAAACAATGGCCATTTCTGCCGTACCCTGTTACAGTGGTATTATTCCACTTTCAACCTCTTATGGAACCCTGGGGTTTGCAGTTTGGGGAGGGGCATTTAGAATTCTCAGCCAGAGAACTCTTTGGCCTCAGGAAACTACAAACCCCAGAATGCCATAGGATGTGGAAAGTAGAACAACAGCACTATAATAGTGTAGTGTGGAAATGACCAATGTCTGCCTTTTGTCCAAAGAATCAATAAGCACGGACACGGCCAGCCCTACCATTAGGCAGAGTGTGCTTGGTGCCTTTGCCACCTGATTTGGGATATCCACAAATCTTCTTCTTAACAAGGCCATTAGCTAGGTTGTCATGCAGATTCGGAGAGCTGTAGTCCAAAATAGTACCTTTTCTGAGCTTTGTTTCCTGTATTTATTTATTTATTTATTGTAGTTGTATGCTGCCTTTCTCCCAGTTAAAAATCAACCCCATGGAAACAACATAAAATCATTTTTTTAAACATACAAAAGTTTAAAAAGTAAAACATCCCAATAAAAAATAAAAACTTTCCTGCTCAAACATTAAAAGCCTGCTTCAACCAACACATTTGCATGGTATTTCTACCCAAGGAGAGAGGTGCAGGAATTTGCTGTCTCAGACTGGCAAAATAATTTGGCCAGTGTAAGGTACCACAACCGCTGGGAGTAGCTTATCTCACTTTAGCCCCCTTTGTCTCAGCCAGGTTTCTGTGAGGTTACAACGCTGCAGGCCCTCTTCTCTGAATGCCGAGCTGCCCGGTTGTGGCTATTTTCTCCTTCCTGTTAATGACATTAGGATCCAAGGGGTGGAGAGGAAATGAGTCACCAATGTGTGTATTCATGACATATTTCCCTTGCCTGGCATTGTCAGTGCAGTTTACTATTTCCTCCCTTCCATGTTGCGTACAGTAGAACGGACATTGGAGCTGAAAGGCAAATAAGCTGTTCGTTTCATAGAATCACAGAATCACAGAACTGGAAGAGACCCCGAGGATCCTCCAGTCCAGCTCCATTCTGCCATGCAGGAATAAGCAATCAAAACATTCTCAACACACAGCCATGCAGGTTCTCTTTAAAATGTTCCGAAGAAGGAGACCCACCACGCTCCTAAGCATCAGCCTATTCCACTATCAAACTGTTCTAACATCAAGAAGTTCTTCCTAATATTTAGGTGGAATTCCTTTCCCTGTAGTTTGCAGCCATTGCTCCATGTCCTAGGCCATTTCCGCACTAGAGCGTTATAGCGCTATGATTCCACTTTCAACCTCCTATGGAATCCTGGGGTTTGCAGTTTCGGGGGGGGCCGCCCGGCCCCTCCCGAAACTGCAAACCCCAGGATTCCATAGGAGGTTGAAAGTGGAATCATAGCGCTATAACGCTCTAGTGCAGAAATGGCTCTAGTCTCTGAAGCAGCCGAAAACAGGGAGCCCAGGTGGCGCAGTGGTTAAATGCCAATGTTGCAGCCACAACATTGTGAGTTCAATCCTGCAGGGCTCCAGGTTAACTCAGCCTTCCATCTTTATGTAGGTCAGTAAAATGAGTACCCAGCTTGTTGGGGGCAACTAGCTAAAATACACTGTAAACCGCTCAGGGAGCACTTTGCACTGATAAGCAGTGTAGAAATGTAACTGCTATTGCTCCATCCTCCGTCCCTTCAAATAGTTAAACACAGCTATCACGTTGCCTCTTAACCTTCTCTTCTCCAGGCTAAACATATTCAGCTCCCCGAGCCACTCCTCACAGGGCCTTCTACCATTTCGGTCAGCCCTCCTCTGGACGTGTTCCAGCTTGTCAATATCTTTCCTGAACCACGGTGCCCAGAACCGGACATCGTATTCCAGATGGGATCTGACCAAAGCAGAATAGACTGGTACCACCACTTCCCTTGACCTAGACACCATATTCCTATTGAAAAAGGGTTTAATGCTCACTCAGATTGCTAAAGCTTACAGAAGTGAAAAAGCTATGGGACCTCTAAGAGGAAATCCATACAAGAGGTAGGTAATGAAATGAAGGGTTACCATTAGAATTTGTGGGACTGATAATATTCAGATAAGTGTAGAAGCAACTTGGGGAAAGTGTCGCTGCTGCTTCTACTGATGTGTCATGAAGCCCACAGACAACCGACGGAAAAATATCTAAGCACTGTCTGGATAAAACTTGGCACTTGTAGTGGAAATGAAAGGGTTTTACCTCCGTTGGGGGAAAAACTGCAAAGAATTAAGTCATAGAATCATAGAATCCTAGAGTTGGAAGAGACCCCAGGGGCCATCGAGTCCAACCTCCTGCTATGCAGGAACACCCATCAAAGCATTCCCAACAGGTAGCCAGCCAGCCTCTGCTTAAAAACCTCCAAAGAAGGAGACAAAGAAGTCACGGTCCATTGACCCCTCTTGTTAAAGTTTCCCCTGTTGAGGCAAAATTTGATATCTTCAAATCCAGGAAACATATTCAGGGATGGCTGTGTTGGCCATGCTGCAAAATAGAACAAAATCCAAAATCCACAAAAGAGCGATACCTTCATTGACGAACTAAAATGCAGAGAATACATCATGCAAGTTTTCAAAGCTTCACTGACTCTCTTCATCAGGCAAAGATGTTAAAAATCACACCGGAGAAGAAAAGTGATGATGTCAGGCTCACAGGCCTATATTTTGTCTGAGATGTTAATATCTGTTGTCAGTTAGGACGGTCTGGAGCAATATCAGCGCAGGCAGAGGCCGCTCCCCTTCCCGGCCATGTGGGGACTGGGGACAAAGGCAAATGAAAAGACTTCCCAAAGGTCCTGCCATTAGCAGCCCTGCCCACTCTAGCTGTTAACCACTCTGCCCCATTGTGCAAAAAGTCTTGAAGAAATAAAGTAACAACAACAAAAGATAAAGCCTGCTGGATCATACCAAAGGTATCTTTAGTCCAAGTTTTGCTTTCCAACAATGGCTATCCAGATGGCTTTGGGAAGCCCACAAGCAAGGAATGGAAACTAGAGCACTTGCTCATGTTCGCTGGCAAACAGTATTCAGAGGCATGTTTCTTGCTCTGACCCTGGAAGGAGCACAGAGCTGGTGTAAACGCTAGCCTTGTCTGCCACACATTTGTTTCACTGGGGAGAACTTTGTTTCAGTCAGTAACCGCAGTCCAACATCCCCTCAGCACAGTCCCAAGATCCACACGTGGAGACACACCAGGCAAGTACTGCGCACGGAGAATAGCAATACCGGGCAACACATAACAATGAGTAGGTGCAATTATTCAATGTTACACAATGCACAACTGCAATGCACGATATGCGATGTGCAAGTGCAAGGCCCACGTAACATGCAAAGACAAGGAACTGGCAAGACCACCTCTGAATATTTCTTGCCTAAGAAAGCTCTATGAAATTTGTGGAGTCACCAAGTCAAGTGACTTCAAGGCATGTACACATATGAAGACAAGGCACAGAGAAACACACTATCTGTGCAGCCCTGCTTCTACTGCTATCAGCAGAATACAGTGGGCCCTCGATATCCACTAGAGTTTGGCTCTAACACCCCTGTAGTAAAATGGCATCCCTTATATAAAATGGCTAAACCAAATTTTGCTTTTTGGAATTTTGTTGAATATTTTCCAACTGTGATCGGTTGAATCTGTGAATACAGAATCTGTGGATATGGAGGACCGACTGTATATGTATTAAGCATCGGTGACTTTTTTGGCTTTGTGTGTATAGCGTAACTTATGCACATGTACGTCTCTGGATACCAGCCGTTGTTTTATAAGAATTCTCCAAAATCCTCAAATTTCTTCATACTCAGAACGGAAAGAACTTGGGAGTAAAATAAAACGTTCATGTGGGAGAAACAAAAACTGTCAGGTTTATCTATCCATCAACAACAAAGGCTTAGAGTTTTTAAACTCTTAAAAGTCAGGATTTCAATCGCGACGAATTCAACCATAGTAGTACCAAATTAGGGTTAATGCTATTTTTTTCACCAAAGGAGAAACTGAAATTGACAGATTCCTCCATCTCTTGTCTCTTGTCTAAACCAGGGGTAATTTCTGTGAATTATAGAACCAGACAGCCATGAAAGAAGGACCGCAATAAAAGCCTTACTCTTAAAATCTATTTCTTTGTTTGCTTATTGAATGTATATCCCAGCTTTCTCCCAAAACGGGATTCAAATGTAGAGAGAGTTAATTCTGCTTAAGCTCATCAAAATCAATGGGACAAGTTAATGACTAACTTTTGTCTCACTGATCGCAGCGGCAGTCTCTGAACCAAAGCCAATGTTTCCAGATAAATTCTGCGTCTGGATATCTCGGAAGAATGACTGAGCATTTTCCCATGGAATTCTCTTCTGCCAGAAGCAGCACCAACAACAACAACCAGCGGACGAAGGACTTGATCAAAACCGATGGAATGAATTTCAGCCGCGACGACGGTAAAGATCCGCCCGTAAGAACAGGTCTCCCCTGGCTTGACAGCAGCATGCGAACAAGTTACAGGTGTATGAATAGACCACAAGCGAAACATGACTCAATAGTGCGATGGGGCAGCTAAACCATCATGAGACGCCGTGACTTATTGGAAGAGATGATGTTACGGAAACTGGACGGCAGCGGGGAAGGAGGAAGACCGTATTACAAATGCAAAGGAATCCAGCAGCACCCAGTCAGTCAACTGGGAGAACCGAATCTGTTGCATACGGTTTTGTAGACTTGGTCTACCTCAGCTGCGAAACTGAGTCAACTAAGGCCATTTCCACACTACACAGTCACAGGTCATTTCCGCACTAGGCTGTTAGAGCGCTATGATTCCACTTTCAACCTCCTATGGAATCCTGGGGTTTGCAGTTTCGGGAGGGGCCAGTCGGCCCCTCCCGAAACTGCAAACCCCAGGATTCCATAGGAGGTTGAAAGTGGAATCATAGCGCTCTAACAGCCTAGTGCGGAAATGGCTATAGTGCTATTATTCCACTGTCAACATCCTTGGGGGAACTCTGGGGTACGTAGTTTACAGGGGCCAAAGAGCTCTCTGGCTGAGAATCCTAAGCACCCCTCCCCAAACTACAAACTAAACTACAGACTCTGACTCAGGGAGACCGTCTCCCGGAGTTCTCTTGGCAAGATTTTTAGAGGAGTTTGCCACTGCCTTCCCCTGAGACCTAGGCCATTTCCACACCGGACTGTTGTAGCGCTCTTATTCCACTTTCAACACCCTACCGACTCCTGGGGTTTGCAGTTTAGGGAGCGGCCTTTGAGGCCCCTCCCTAACCTGCAAACCCCAGGACTCCGTAGGGTGTTGAAAGTGGAATAATGGCGCTATAACAGTCCGGTGTGGAAATGGCTCTCCTTACAGCTGGACTAAAGTGCCTTTTTCTTTTTTTAGGGCTAGGGGCTTGCCTCAGAATTCCGAGCGGGGCCCCGAGGGTGAGTCGAAAGAGCCTCACTCCCGCTTCCCCCGGCCTCGCCTTTGCAGTCGCGGGCCAGGCCGGCTCCTCTCTCTCCCGCCCCGGGGAAATTCCCTCAGGCGAGGCGGGCGGCTTCCGCGTCCCCGAGGAGGCGCCGCCCGCGGCCCTGGCCGGCCGGCCGGCCTGCTGGGAGGCGGCCGGGCCCCGGTGACGCACGGGCAGGTGCGCCCAATGGGGAGCGGCGCCCAGTCCACGGCCCAAGCCCGGCGGGCTATAAAAACGGGAGCCGGCGAGCTCAATGGGAGAAAGCGGTCGGGGAAGCCGGGCAGCCGGGAGAGTCAGTGGAGCGGGGCCCGTCTCCTCCTCCTCCGGCGGCTGAGGGAGCGCGTCGCGCGTCGAACTCGCCTCTGTCCCGGAGTCCCTCGCCGGCGCTGAGGGCGCGGGGAGGGGGCCGCCCGCCGCGCGCCCCGGTGGCCCCACTGACCGCAAGGCGGGCCCCTCCGGCGCGCCCTTGGGCTCCCGGGGCTCGCCGCGGCGAGGCTCCTCTCCGGGGAAGTTGCTCAGCCTCGCGCGCAAAGTTGGCCCGCGCCCTCGGCGAGCGAGCGGGGAGCTCCTTGGGGCTGTCGCGGGGCCCGGACGCCGAGGGGTCCCGAGGAGCCCGGACGGAGGCGCCCCGCGGGACCCGGGTCTGGCGGCGCCCGAGCCGATGGAGAAAATGAAAGCGCGCGCCCCGCTCCGCGCCGCCGCCGCCGCCGCCGCCGCCAGCAGCTGCAACGGGTACGCCGCGCCGGCGGAGAAGCAGCCGCCGCCCGCGCCGCCGGCCACTCCGCCGCCGCCGGCGCCTCGCCCGGGGCGGCACCCGCTGGAGAGCTGGAAGGAAGAGCGGACGCGGAGCGAGGAGGACAACGAGCTGAACCTGCCCGGCCTGGCCGCCGCCTACACCACCATCCTGCGCGCCCTGGGCGAGGACCCGCAGCGGCAGGGGCTCCTCAAGACCCCCTGGAGGGCGGCCACCGCCATGCAGTTCTTCACCAAGGGCTACCAGGAGACCATCACAGGTAGCGGGGGCTGGGGGGCGCGCTCGGGGGGGGCTGCCCCTGAGGGGGCGGAACGAGCCTTCGTTCCAAATTTCGGAGAAGCGACACTGAGGGCTGCGCGTTCACAACGGCCCTGGGAGGTAGGCCGCCGTCTACAGCTAGGCAGCCCGGGCCGCTCCAGAGACACGCCCAGCGCCTTTTGAGCGGTGAAAGAAGAGCTCTGCGAGGTTGGCTGGCCTGATGGTTCCGGCGCCGTGTGAGCCGCGGGCGGGGAGAGACTGTTACCTCAGGCCGCTTCCGCACTAGACTGTTACAGCGCTGTTATTCCGCTTTGAACGTCCTACGGAATCCTGGGGTTTGCCGTTCAGGGAGGGGTCTTGAGCTGCGCCCAGTGGAGAGCGGGCGGAGGCGCCTGCCTCAGCTGCGAAGCCCACGATTCCGTAGGATGTTGAAAGTGGAATAATAGCGCTGTAACAGTCTAGGGCGGAAATGGTCTCGGACCCTGCCTCAGTCCCGTTGCCAAGCTTGCAGCTGAAGTGAGACCGGGACCGGGAAAAAGTTCCTTTGTTAGGCAACAACTCAGAGAGTCCCTCAGCCAGAGTGAGTTGGGCCGTTTCAGCACTACGCTGTCGTGGTGGTATTATTCCACTTTCGACATCCTGTGGAATCCCGGGGTTTGCAGTTTAGGGAGGGGTCCTTAGACTTCTCAGCCAGAGAGCTCTGTGGCCCCAGGAAACTGTAAACCCCAGGATTCCGCAGGAGGTTGAAAGCGTAGGGTGGAAATAGCCTCAGAAAGCTCACTTTTGGACTACTAAGGAACTCCCCTGTCGGCTGGGAGAATCTTGGATCTGTAATCCCTGCAGTAACGTTTTTCCTAGGCTTTTGGTGAGCTCTGGGACATCCTGGCCTGCTTTGAAGAAGAGCTGTAAGGTAATACAGTTAGACAGCAAAGCACATTTAATGACTGTTTGCCCTAAGCTTTCATGGACTGCAACTCACCTGTTGCCCAGACACATCATAAAACGTTCAGTGTTCAGGTTTCCATTTATTCTCTGGTCACTGCATGTACAACCGCGCTCAGAAACCCAGCAAGCACTAGGTGTTGTTATGGTTTATTTTTCCTCTATTCTTTACCATACTTCAAAATAATGTCACACCATTTTTACACCAAATTTTTAAACCAGTACAGTGTAATACCTTGAACGTTGGACCATGACTCTGGAGACGAGGTTTTGAATCCTCACTCAACCATGAAAACCCACTGGGTGACCTTGGGTGTGCCACACACTCTCAGCCTCAGAGAAAGGCAGCAAACCTTGCCCCTCTGAACAGATATTGCAAAGAATATTTGGTTTGCCTTAGGCTCACTATAAGTCAGACATAACTTGAAGGCACACGACAACAACAACGTTCAAAAATAGAGACTGGGTCTATGAAAAGTTACACTACAAAATTCTTTCAGACAATCTCAACGTTGCTACAAGATCCCATTGCAAATTTTCTTGAGTAAACTATTGGACCACTTTGTACAGCAATATCACAGCCAAGGAGTACCATTACAAATTTCCTTGTTTTCGTGAACTGTTTAGAGAAGCATGATTTCCATCCGGGAGTTCCTGGATGAGTTGATGAACGACATTTCCCAGAAGCTCTAGCTAGCTTTGGCAGTGGTCAGAGATTCTGGGAGTTGTAGTGTGGTGTCTTAGGTGATTGCAGGCAAGGAGCAGATTAGTCTTTGTTATTTGTCATCAAGTTGACTTCAGCTTACACCGTCCATTATTCAGTGCTTTAGCCATGCGAGAATGTATATTTTATAGACATCAATTTTGAGAAAATGTATTTTTTGGAATTGTTGCCACCTTTATATTAGCGTAGATGCCTAGTTCTTGTTTGCGTCTTTTGGTGTTGTGGTTAACTGCCATTGAGCTGAACCCTATAGGCTGTACAGTGGGGTACCGCTGTACCGAGTTTGGAAACTTCAGAAACGTGGCGGCTAGATTGGTTATTGGTACATCTGGGAGTGATCCTATCACGCCAATATTAAAATCACTCCACTGGCTGCCAGTTAGTTTCTGCACAAGGCACAAAGTGTTGCTTGTTACCTTTAAAGCCCTACATGGCTTGGGTCCAGTTTACCTACAGGGTTGCCTTATCCCATAAAATCCATCCCGTACACTCAAGTTCTCTGGGAGTCAAACTAGGCTGACTGTTACCCGTTGGACATTTTCTTTGGCTGCGCCCGGACTGTGGAATGACCTGCCAAAAGAGATCTCTCAGGCTGAGACACTGTCTGTATTTAAATCAGCTTAAAGACCAGTCTGCCCAGATTATTTTTAAATTATGGTTTTTAAAGTATTTATTATTAGATTTTCATATATATTCTTTTAACTGATTTTATGTATTGTGTTATTTGTTGGTGTTCCTGCTATTAATCCACAGGGAGAGGCAGACAAGAAATAAATATCATGATGGTGGTGGTGATGATGATAAATGAGAGATCTCCAAGATACCTTCTCATCAACCGCCTTGCTCTGGTCTTGCAAATGCAGGGCTGTGGCTTCCTTGGCCAGTTCCACATTAGACTATTATAGCGCTGTTATTCCACTTTCAATATCCTGTGGAATCCTGGGGTCTGCAGTTTAAACTAAACTGAGAACCCCAGGATTCCATAGGATGTTGAAAGTGAAATAACAGCGCTGTTATACTATACTATTATATTATACTCTAGTGTGGAAATGGCCTTTGATTGAGTCTATCCATCCGTAATGGGGTCTTTCTCTTTTCCTGCTGCTCTTTACTTTTCCCAATATTGTCATCTTCTCCAGTGAATCACTTTGTTTCATGACACAGTCAGCCCCCCATATTTGCAGGTTTGACTTTCATGGATTTGATTATTTGTGAGTTTCTCCAACTCCAACACCCCACCTCAGGCATTTCTTTTCTGGAGGGAACCTTCCCCCTCAGTGGCTCTGATCAGGCCACCCAGCTCTTTAAAAAGCCACCTCTGGTCCTCCTCCTCCTCCAGCAGCTGCTGGCCAGCTGAGCACAGATCACGGCCCAGTTTCTCAGCATTACAAACCATCCCACACCCAAGGAATGAGATGTGTGAGAGAGAGGAAGTACCGTATAGGGCCACCATGCCAACTCACCCTTTCCTCACTCCTTTTCCTGCTCTGGTTTGGACCCTGGGTGCCCACTGTCCCCACCATGCCTCAGCCCCCTTCCGATCCCCACACTTTGAAATTTGCAATTTTTCTACTTTTGCAGGGGTCCTGAGGCCCTAACCCTACTGAATGTGGAGGGCGAACTATATATCCAAAATGCAACAGCCTCAGTTTAGCCCTATTTCCTTGTAGTGAGAGCTCAGGTTTGATTTACTCTCATTCATCCTTTTAGCAATCCATGGTATCTGCTAGAACTCTTCTCCAGCACCACATTTCAAAAGAGTTGATTCTTCCATGCCGTCTTTCTTCACTGTCCAGCTTTCACAACCACGCATAGAAATTCAAAACACAATGGCTGGAATGATTCTGACTTTGGTATTTAATGTCGTATCTTTAGACTTTACGGTCTTGTCTAGTTCCTTTGTGGATGCCCTTCTAAGTCCTAAGTACTTCTAAATCCTAAGCCATTTCCACACCAGACTGTTATAGCGCTAAGATTCTACTTTCAACATCCTATGGAATCCTGGCGTTTGCAGAGCCTCAGGCTCCTCCTTAAACTGCAAACCCCAGGATTCCATAGGATGTTGAAAGTGGAATCATAGCGCTATAACAGTCTGGTGTGGAAATGGCCCTAGTCTTCTGATTTCCATGTTGGTTAACAACTGAGCCAAAGTCAAAGAAATCTATACCAATTCCAAAGTCTTTGTTATTTATTTAAAAGTAATGTAAATCCTCTGTGGTTATTATCTTTGTCTTTTTAATACTCAACTGTTGCCCTGATTTTTTTACTCTCTTCCCTTACCTATTTGCAACATGACGGAGAAAAATGCTGCTGCTGCTGTTGGTGATGAGGATACTGATTTTATGGGACAGTTATTTAGGGGTTGTTTTCTTGCGACTACTCAAGAAATTACACTACCCATCTCATGTGCTTTTCATTTCCTCCTCTTTCTCTCCCCACTTTCTTGAAGCTATCTGCTGTTAAAGTATTCTCCCCTAAAAATCTAATACATTTCTAAGGCAGTGTAAGACCCTGTTCCTATTAACTGGGTTTTGTGAAAGCTGGACAGTGAAGAGAGCTGATAGGAATATAATCAGCTCATTTGAAATGTGGTGCTGGAGGAGAGTTTTGCTGCCAAAAAGACAAATAAATAGACCTTAGAGTAGTGGTTCTTAACCTGTAGTCCGTGGACCCCAAGGGATCTCAGTGTCTTCACAGAGGATCCACATAGCCTTGAAGAATTGTTATGAGTTTTTGAGCTTTTACAAAAAGAAAGAAAGAAAGAGAAATGTGTATGGAATTATTCCTATAAAAATATTTTAATAGGAGAATGTGCATTTACTTATTTCTCCCTTCTCATCTCATTTGAAGATGCTCGGTGAGCAACTTTAAATATTTGGTGCACTTTAAATCCTGAGTTTAGTGTTGGTGGTCTGTGACAACAAAAGATGTTTAAAGGGGGTCTGTGCTAAAGGAAAGATTAAGAATTGTTGCCCTAGAGCAACTCAAAAGGCCTAAATACTCTAAAGGCACCAGATCCCATCTGATCTTAGAAGCTAAGCAGAGTCAGTTGTAGCACTGGTTAATAATTGAATGGGAGACCATGAAGAAATATGAGGTGCTGTTGGTTATATGGTCAGCCCTTGATATCCATGGATTCTGTGTCCATAAATCCAACCAACCATGGATAGAAAATATTTGGAAAAAAACCCCAAACTTCCAAAAAGCAAACCTGATTTTGCCCTGTGCCAAGCACCACGCCGATGTGTAGAATACCCTTCTCTAGTCTTCCGCCATTTCACAGATCCTCAGGCTATCTCTCTTCCCTCTCTCTGGTATTCATTTGAATTGTTTACCCTTTCATATGAGGGACACCATTTTACTATGCCATTGTATATGATGGGACTTGAGCATCCATAGATTTTGGTATCCATGAGGGGACCTGGAGCCAAACCCGAGCAGATACCAAGAGCCTGTTGTATTTCAGAGGAAGGAACTGGCAAAACCACCTCTGAGTATTCCTTGCCTGAGAAAACCCTATGAAATTCATGGGGCCACCGTAAATCAACAGGTGCCATGAAGGCACACATATATATGTACACCGAGCAAATCAAGCCTGAACTCTCCTTAAAAGCCAGAATGGTTAGATGGAGGCTATAGCCCTTTGGTCATTTCATGAGATGACATCAGAAGCAACAGTAATGCTTGTAAAATA
Source organism: Cyclura pinguis (assembly GCA_030412105.1). Lineage (NCBI taxonomy): Eukaryota > Metazoa > Chordata > Lepidosauria > Squamata > Iguanidae > Cyclura > Cyclura pinguis. The sequence continues at coordinate 384,416,147 of CM059599.1, forward strand.
GAAGGCAGTAGGAAAAGAGGGAGACTGCATTACAGATGGATAGACTCAAGCGAGGAAGCCACGGCTGTCCCGAGTTTGCAAGATCTGAGCTGGGCAGGTGATATAACGGAGAGTCTTGGATGTCTCTGATATTCACAGGGTTGTCGTAAGTCGAAACTGACTTGGCAGGTAACGCCAAACAGCCTTAAAAGCAGCATTAGGATCTGGTGTTCCTTTAATATTTTTATGTAATGGTCAGATAGGGAATATTGTGTCCAATTCTGGGCACCACAGTTCAAGAAGGATATTGACAAGCTGGAATATTTTGCTTGGCTTAATAAAGGTAGCACTAATGTGTATTTTGAATTTTGTTTGACTATCATCACAGCTACTCCTAAATTTTTAGGATAGCTTACAGTTTCTTTCTGCTCTGAGAGGTGGATGAGGTAACAACGAGGCTTTCAAGTTTCACTGTTGTTTATGGCGGATTAGCTTGGAGGAAGTCAGAGATGGAAGGAAAAGATTAAGCAGAGGCTTGATACTTCTTACGTTTGCTGGGGCTCCTATTTCTCTAGCAGTTTAATTTTATTTATTTATTATATTTATATGCTGCCTTTCTCCCGGTGTAGTGGGACCCAAGGCAGCTTCCAAAAAAAGTTAAAGATAATAATACAACATTTCAAACAATTAAAAACATATAAGATTATAAAAACCTTCAAAAATTTTTTAAAAATATCTTGATAAATAAACGGCTCCCCTCCCTGCAAAAAAGCCACCACGTAGGACTGGTGAATTGCATGCTGTGTGGTAACTTGCAAAGTTTCCTGTGATAGAGAGTGCATGTCTGCAGCGGAGCATCTGTACTGATTAAGGGGCAAAGACACCAGTGGCTTAAGGAAACAAAGCAAAAGGCTTTATTATGGAAACTCCATTCTAAGAAAGAAAGAGGACAGGATCAAAATTCAAAATGACCTGGTCAGATTGGAGAGCTGGGCCAAGGCTAACAAAATGAAATTCAACAGAGAGAAGTGTAAGGTCCTACACTTAGGTAGAAAAAATGGAATGCAGAAATATAGGATGGGGGACACGTGTCTGGATAGCGGTACGTGTGAAAGGGATCTAAGAGTCTTAATAGACCACAAGCTGAACATGAGTCGGCAGTGTGATGCGGCAGCCAAGAAAGCCAATGCAATTATCGGCTGCATCAATAGGAGTATGGTGTCTAGATCGAGGGAGGCACTGGTACCACTCTACTCTGCTTTGGTTAGACCTCATCTTGAATCCTGTGTCCAGTTCTGGGCACCCCAATTCAAGAAGGACATGGTCAAGCTGGAGCAGGTCCAGAGGAGGGCGACCAAAATGGTGAAGGGCCTGGAAGCCAAGCCCTACGAGGACAGACTTAGAGAGCTGGGTATGTTCAGTCTGCAGAAGAGAAGGTTAAGAGGGGACATGATGGCCATGTTTAAATATTTGAAGGGATGCCATGTTGAGGAGGGAGCGGGCTTGTTTTCTGCCGCTCCAGAGACCAGGACAAGGAGCAATGGATTCAAGCTGCAGGAAAGGAGATTCCACCTGAACCTCAGGAAGAACTTCCTAATGGTCAGGGCTGTCAGGCAGTGGAATCTGCTGCCTCCATGGAGTGTGGTGGAGTCTCCTTCCTTGGAGGTTTTTAAGCAGAGGCTGGATGGCCATCTGTCGGGAGTGCTTTGAGGGTGTTCCTGCATGGCAGGGGGTTGGCCTGGATGGCCCGTGTGGTCTCTTCCAACTCTACATTTCTATGATTCTATGATTCTATGATTCTAAGTAACTCAGGGTGTTATCCTAATCTAGCTGCATTTTCAGGAAGAGCTGGGAAGAGAGAGAGGGTGTGGAGAAGAGGCAGAGAAACATCCCTAAGAGTATCAGTTTATATCACTGAGGGGTTAGAATAGGTAGAACCAAGAAGAAAAGACACTTCATGTCACTCAAACTAGCCAGCTATGTTACTGCTGCCCACTGTGAGGCATTTTGGTTTCTTCAGTGCAGTGATGTATTTAAGTCTTTTACTCCGAGTCTCAAGTCAAGTCTCAAGTCCTTGTGAGATACTTTCAAGTCAAGTCTGGGAGCCAACTTTGTACTCCAACCTGTATTCCAGAATCTCTGGACAGAGTCAAATAAAGTCAGTTTTAACAATTTAAGTAGAGTCAGCCCACCACTCTTGTGATTTTGCCATCTGCAGCTTCAGAAGTGGAGAATAGGATCCTTCTTACTTCTCATTTGTAAAGCTGGGGGCTTTTTCAGAAGTGGGAAATAGACTCCTTCTTATTCCCCATTACTGAAGTTTCAAGAGCTTTAGAAGGAAGGATCCTTTCTCCCCAAGCCCATTGCATAACACATTTTCTGTTCCCCTCTGAGATATGTGCCCGGCACTCTGGGCACGACTCTTGCCTTCTGGTCTTAGGAAAAGTTTTAGAAATCTCCTCCTGTATGTAGTGGGAACAGGTTGTTGAGCAGACCTCAACCCCACCTCAAGCCCATTTGCTATTCCCCTCTGAGAAATGTGTCCACACTTTGGGCTTGAGACAGCTCATCATGTGACCAGTAAGTTGTATGGTTTCTGCATGAATGTGTTATGTTACTGAACCAAGGGCAGCAAGTCAGTCACTAAAAATATACAACTCTCGAGTTGAGTCAGGTCAGTGTATAATTTTTACCGACTCACGTCCGAGTCGACTCACTGAAGTGACTTAAGTCTGAGTCGAGTCTGAGTCAGTCGACTCCAGTCTACATCACTGCTTCAGTGCTAAGCATTGTTGCACTTCCAACATCCTGGTGTGTTCTAACCTGTTGCACAACAACTGGTCTTGTACCAAAAACAGTGCATAAAAAAAAAATTCTCAAAACTTCTCAAAAGATTCTTCTCAAAAATGGCAGAATGAAGGCTGAGCTTTTCCTGGCTTCTGTTTCCAGTTTCCTGGTGCACCATAATGTGTGTCAAATTATCTTTTTTCTACTGCTGCTGTAAATAGAGGCACTAGCAGATGTTCTCCTAACAATTGAGTGCAAGTGGGGTTGCCTACATGGTTCCAGACCTCATTAGAGATGGTGATGACAGCACCCAGCTTGGTCAGCTGTTCTACGTCACCCTTCTTGTAAGTACCCTTTTGGCAGGAAAACAAAGCAGGAAGGCTGCAATTTGGACCACTTATCCCGTAAAGCCTTTTATTGCCTCTCTATGTACCCTGCCATCTGCCGCATTTTCATTTTTTTTTTTCCGTCACTGCTTAGAGAAAAGTGACTTCTACTGGCTCTTAATGCATGCTGTTTAATTTTGATCCTGAGTCCTCTCAAATATGACTGAGTTGAATTCTAGACATTGTTTTGGTGTGATTATATATTTATCCCCTGTCAGCTATGACTGTGTAAGTAAAATTTGCTGTATGTAATCATTAGATTATGTTGGGAGTTAGAGTTTCCCTGGGAGTTAGCTCTTTTGGGGAAAATTCTATGAAAGCTAAAACTGTTGGGAATCAGCCTTCTTTTAGCAGAGTTGCGGGGGAAAAATGTCCCAATCTCTGTTTGGCTTCCCTGAACTGAGACTGACTTAGAAAACAAAACAAGGCAGGCAGTTTCAGGTTCCAAGCTTAGAAAGGTTTACTAATAAATTTTACAATTGCATATGCATTGAAGAGACTAGAGCCTAACTAACTATCAAAATGATTAGGTAAGATAGTAGCTTCATTCTTAACTCACCATCTTCTTGGTGGAGAGGTGAAGCATAGTCGGAGAGGAGGAAGTTGAAGCAAAAATGGCAAGGAGAGCAAAGAGAGAGAAGCGTGGTCTTTTATGTAGGGCCAGTGACCCTAGGGTCTCTCCTGGATCACATGGTCTGGTCACCTGGGTACCATAGCGATGCACTTAAATAATACAAAGAGCAGCACTGAGGCTTTAGTTGAGAAAGCAAAAGGCTTTGATATGCAAAGCGAAAAGAAACTCAGCTAGCTTAGTCCCATGTGCCCTAGAACAAGAGGGGTGGGGAGAGAGAGAATGTCAGAATTTTCCAACACATTCTTATGTGAGATTCATGCAAGCTTAAGCCACATGGCTGCTGTCTGCCATGTCAGTGGGGTGGTGAATCCACTCTCAGTTTTACTTTAAACTTCAAAGGAGCTATCAAGGGTGCTTAACTTCCTTTAGAAATATTGCTCATCATCTTGGATAGTCCCTTTAAAGTCTGATAAAACACAGAATGGATCCAGTCCCTACTGACATGGAAGCCACTAATTTCAGCATAAGCTGTTTTCTAGATGTTTGGGTTCTTACAATCACCACAATTCTGCTATAGAAAATCAACACCGGGTAACAGTGTTGGGGCTGGCCTGAGTTACTTTCCGAGGGTGCCATACAATCCAGGACAGAGTGCAACTTACGATGGTTTCTGGGGTGGGAATCGGGCCCCTCGCTCCACCAGAATTACCCACTACATCTTAAATCTATCATTATATCTGGAGGCATATTTTTTCAACTTATGCTGATATATCACCTGTGACCCTACCTGGACAAAAAGACGCTTGTTGCAACAGTTGGTCATGATTTGGGTGTGTTGGATGTGAGGCTTCCCTTAAAATGGTCCAGAAACTTCATGAAGTCCAACATAGGGTAGCTAGATATCATCATTAAGGAATTAAGGAATTTGCCAACTGTGCTGACCCTCAGACTACGTCCAGGACATAGAGACAAATGCAAAATTCTACATTTATGCCAAGAGCCAGTGTGGTGTAGTGGTTTTGAGTGTTGGATTACAACTCTGGAGATCAGGATTTGAATCCCCACCTAGCTGTGGAAGGTCACCGGGTGACCTTGGGCAAGTCACACTCTCTCAGCTCAGAGGAAGGCAACCCCTCTCTGAGCAAATCTTGCCAAGGAGACCCTGTGATAGGGTTGCCTTAGGGTTGCCATAAAGTGGAAGCAACTTTGAAGAGACACAACAACAATAATAACAACATCATTTAGGCCCAAAAAAACCAAATGCACAGCTATAGGATGTGGGATAGATGGCTCATGACTGCTACATGTGACAAGGACCTTGGGATTGTTGTTGATCGTAAGTTGAACATGAGCCAGCAGCATGATGCTGCCACAAAGGAAGCAAACGCTATTTTAGCCTGTGTTAGTAGAAGCATAGTTTCCAAATCTGCTCTTGACAGGAAGAGCAGTTCATTAATGGAACCAGCTGCCTGGAAAGGTGGTGGTGGTGGGGGTCTCTTTCTCTGGAGGTCCTCAAAAAGTGTCTGGATGGCTACCTGCTGGGGATGCTTTAGTTGGAGACCCTGCACTGAGCAGGAGGTTGAACTTGACAGCCCTTGAGGCCCCTTCCAACTCTATGTTTCCAGGATGAATTCAGAACCCTGTTTGTAATCTTTAAAGCCCTAAGTGGCATTTAGGATCATTAAAGGATCATTTCCTCCCCTGTCTGTCTGTCTGTCTGTCTGTGCCTTCAGCTTGAGGTCTGAGTTCATAACACAGGCAAGATTCATACTGGGGATTTTTTGATATTTTTCTCCATCTTGCTAATTGCTGTTCTGCATCAGTTCGCTGCTTTTCAAGTTGGTGTCATCTATCAGAATGCTCGAACCTGCTTGAATTCTTAAGTGGTGCGCTCTCCTAGGAGCCTGTGCCATGTGGACTTCCTGAGTATGTAATTCCCGCTCTTGTTATTTGCTTGGGACTGCCTTATACTTCTTGTCTGACATTTAAGGGTGTAAAATTTTCACTGCTATATTTCGCATGTATATCTATAACTGTATCTCCAGTTACCTGGACATCCTGCATCGAACATGAAGTTCGTCCTGATGGCCCAGCTCTATAATTCTATGATATCAATAGTTGTCCGAGTTCTTGTTCTGCAATCGCGTCAGATAGCTAAATATAGAATATGAAGTTCTGGTAGTTATTCTTCTAAGAGGCATTGATAAACTGCAGTGGTCAGAGGACTAGACTAAGCTTGTTTCTATTTCACCAAATCTCTTCCTTTTCAATCAGTCACAAGTACAAGTAGTCAAGACAAATGTGATAAGTTGTCTGTGCGCACAGAATCACACTCCCTCCTTTAGTGAAATAAAACATTCAGTTAGTTGTGCTGAATCTGTTTTTTATCAGCTTGAAGTGGAACTGATAAGTAGTGCAGAGAATGAACAAGTAAAGCTGAAGGTGCTACAGTTATACCTCAGCAAAAGAATGTTAAATGTTGGTATAACATAGACCAGGTACAGCCCTCTTTAGAAATGTGACCTTAAAAAAAACAGTGTTTTTTCAGGTGTAGTCATTTTTTTTTGTTAAATATATACTGTTCTCTTTTTCCAATAAAATAACTTTGACATAAACATTTGAATGTGTTTGGATATAATATTTAAACCAAAGATGCTAAGTCAGATATTTATGTATCTTTTTCTGGAAAATTTTCCAGTTCTTGTTTCTGGAAAATCTATAGCACTGCGACAAATTCCTAATGAACATTGCTGCATGGAGCTTAGAGTTTGGAAAAGTTACATTTTTGCACAACAGTTCCCGAAATCTCCCAGCTAAGCATGTTGGTAAGGAATGCTGATGGATGTTTCAGCTTGAAAAAGTTACTTTTTTGGACTACAGCTCCCAACACCCTGCAGCCAAGCATAGGTCTAAGTCATGCTAACTGGAGCTCTTCTGGTTGATATTTCAGTTCCAACAGAGCGTGGAAAAGTTACTTTTTTGGATTGCAGTTTCCAGAATGCTCTGGCCAAAACATGGTCATGGACATGGCCAAGATGCCTGGAGATTTTTCTTAGGTCCGGAGTCCAAAAAGTAACTTTTTGAAGCTGTACTGGAGGTAAAACATCAGCACTGGGTCGACTTACTCAACTTTTCATGGCTCCATTTTTATAGCACTGGTTGGTGGATGGAAGCTCCTTCCGCAGGTTGCCTTGTGTGCCTTGTGTTGACCTGCCACTCGAGCTGCCAGGAGGATGACTTAAAAGTTGCCAGAGGTTGCGAGAGCAACATTAAAGCCATGCAAATAATTTCCATAGCAACAGGCACCCTTACCTCTGACGCAGTGTCTCAGAATCACTGGTGTCTGCCTCTCCCTTCCTCTCACATTCACATTTTTAATCTCTTCCTTTTTCTTTCTGTCTTGCCGCACGCCTTGTTTCCATTCAGTGTCACTTCTGCCGGCTGTGATTTTGCTCTTTCTGCAGCCAGCAATGTTCCAGACCTCTTTGTCTCAAGGAGCAACACCAGTTATTACCTTTCACTCTGCAGGAAAGGTCCTCAGCTTCTGAATTAGGGGACAAAGAGAGACTTTATCCCTCCAAGACAAAGATTTAACGTGTGAATCCAACCCAAGTTCCGTCCTTTTACACCCTGCTGGATTTAACGAGAGTTTTAACGGAGTTCTTGTACCATTTCAAAGATGGACAGCCTTATTCTGGCATAAGAACAAGAAATCAAACTAGGTACGAACTTAGCTTGTCAGATGCACGAAGTGTGATAAGCAAATATGAACACAAGCATTTAGAGGAAACAGTTAAATGAAATGGCCAGGAAATGCAAACAAACAAACAAAAAATTTACCTTGGGTAATTCTATTATGCCAAAATATTTAGAGCAACTTTGACAGGTTTCAGGGGCCAGTTTGTTTAAACTCTTGAACCTCCTGAGGGCCACAAGGACTATCAATAAATGTCAAAATGTGAAAAAACAAAAACAGTCCTAGTTTTGCAAGACTTTTAAAAATAATGTTAAGAAGTGTTGTGACTTATTTAAGAGGCAAATCTCCACTTCTGGAGACTTCTGTGAGAGGGAATTCACTCTTTTTGTCTTGAGGAGGTGTCAAAATCTACAAAAACGGTCTTGGGGGTCACATGTTGTCCAACCCTCGTCTAGAAGATGAGGTCGGTGTCCCTTTATGACAACAATAACAGTTGATCACAGAGCTATTCCAGTTTCACTGTGCCACTTTACCCAGGTGGTTGGGATTTCCATTGTTTAGGGCAGGGTAGGCAACTGTGCCAGGGGTGGGACCTATTTTTCCACCCTGTGCCCACCCAGTGGGCCCCCACAGGCACATTTTGGCATACCTGAAGTGATGCAACATCATTTCTGGCAGCCATTTTGGTCAATTTTTTGCCAATTTGTGCTTTTGTGGGCTTTGGAGTGTCAAGGAAAGCAAACTGTTGGGGTTTGCGCACATTTGGGGCAATTTGGGAGCAGAAAATTGCCCAAAAATCAGCCTCAATTTTTTTGAGTCTGGAGGATTTGGGAGGCTTCAGGGACCACACTTAGGGGCCCCAAGGGTTGCATGTGGCCCACAGGCTCTACTTTGCCTACTAGCGGTTTGGGGGAAAATGAGTCCATTTTAGGTTTTTATGGGAGCTACTCCGGACTTTATGGGAGATATCCATGGTTCTGATCTATTATGGGAATAGGGTTAAGCACTTTGGAAAGGTCTCATAGCTCCTGTAAAATCCAGCGTGTGGCTTCAGTGTCCTCAAACAACAGAGTCTTTTAGCCATGTCTGCTACTCTCACATCTCTAGGGAGTAAAGAAACTTGCAGATAGAAATAACTGAGCCTATGACTCTCAGGCACTGCTAAGCACTGATTTGAAGTCAGGATTCATAGAATCACAGAGTTGGAAGAGACCCCAGGGGCCATCCAGTCCAACCTCCTGCCATGCAGGAACCCACATCAAAGCACTCCTGACAGATGGCCATCCAGCCTCTGCTGAAAAACCTCCAAAGAAGGAGACTCCACCACACTCCATGGAGGCAGCATCTTCCACTGCCCGGCAGCAGTTCTTAGAATCATAGAATCATAGAAATGTAGAGTTGGAAGAGACCCCAGGGGCCATCCAGTCCAACCCCCTGCCGTGCAGGAACACCCTCAAAGCACTCCTGACAGATGGCCATCCAGCCTCTGCTTAAAAACCTCCAAAGAAGGAGACTCCACCACACTCCATGGAGGCAGCATCTTCCACTGCCGGACAGCCCTGACCGTCAGGAAGTTCTTCCTGAGGTTCAGGTGGAATCTCCTTTCCTGCAGCTTGAATCCATTGCTCCTTGTCCTGGTCTCTGGAGCGGCAGAAAACAAGCCCTCTCCTTCCTCTACATGGCATCCCTTCAAATATTTAAACATGGCTGTCATGTCCCCTCTTCACCTTCTCTTCTGCAGACTAAACATACCCAGCTCTCTAAGTCTATCCTCATAGCGCTTGGCTTCCAGGCCCCTCACCATTTTGGTCGCCCTCCTCTGGACCTGCTCCAGCCTGACCATGTCCTTCTTGAACTGGGGTGCCCAGAACTGGACACAGTATTCAAGATGAAGTCTAACCAAAGCAGAGTAGCAGAGTTCTTCCTGAGGTTCAGGTGGAATCTCTTCTCCTGTAGTTTGAATCCATTGCTCCTTGTCCTAGTCTCTGGAGCAGCGGAAAACAATGCTGTTCCCTCATTAATGTGACATCCTTTCTCTGCAGCAAGTTTACCTGTTTCCTCCCCATAAGAATGTGAATGCATATATAGCATGTAGTGATAATGTGTGCCAGGCACTGTTTATAAATTAGTAGCATGTTACGGTCTCTGCCCAGACAGTTTTTATTTATTGATTTGATCTGATTCATATCCTGCCTTTCTCCCACTCTGGGGCCCCAGACCCAAAGTATAGTCTATGTAAGACAGCCAAGGCAAAGATGGCAGCAGGAATAAAGGGAGTTGCTGTGTGTCTATGTGTGCATGTGTATGTATGTGTATGATGGAGGGAGGGAAGAAGCTGAAACCATTATCAGCAAGAATCAGGCCCTTGAGGGGAGGGTATGTTTGAATGGGAGTTGTACTCCAAAGAGTAATTTTCCTAGGGTTTGCTGTGCTGGACTGAGAGCAAAGATGGCTAGAATTGAGGATGACCTTGGCAGTTTGTTGGTGGCTCGTGGGAAGGGGTGTGAAGAGAGTCCCTCTTCATTATGGCTTCCCTTCTGAGACCTACTTGCTTGAATGTCGTAGCTACCAGTGGTTTCCATGTCAGTGGGGGCAATGACTGTGCTCTGGTTTTTCATCCAAACTGTAGAGGAGCTATTTAAGGTGCTGAACATATATGGAGAAGGGATGGGGCCAGCACCTTCGGTGACTCCCTTAAAGTTCAGACTGAAACCCAGAGCACATTCATTGCCCTGGTGACAGGGAAGAATGGTGTCCTCTCCGTGCCCATCCCACCCTTTTCAAGACCCTGCAGTGGACAAAGCACGACAAAACAAGCGGAGTTCCTCTAGTCCTGGTTGCCAGGGATACCTGCGTCAGTCGGTCTGAGTACAGGAAATTAAAACTGCACTTGATAACATATCACTATCAGTTCCAAATAGCAGCTCATAGGGATCTCTCTCTCTCTCTCTCTCTCTCTCTCTCTCTCTCTCTCTCTCTCTGCATGCCTGGTTTTTGTAAGAGTGTTGGATGCAGCTTTCTGTGTGTGTCAGAGGAAGCTATAAAAGAAAAGGCAGCTGGCACAGCTGCTGAATTTTTATATCGGCTTTTTAGTCACTGGGAGACGGCAATGAAGCTTTTGATGGCCCAGTCCCTTTTGTTCTTAACCAGAGAGGCTATTTTTGAGGTATCCAGGAACTGTGTGGAAAGTGTAAAATGAGGTCAAGCTATATCATAGATTTCGCCCTGCCGCCGACACCCCTTATTTATTCTGAGGGATTAGGGCAGAGATCCAAGATGGGATAAAACTTCCAGATCAAGGTGTGGAAAGTCAGACCATTTCAGAGCTCATGAGTGCATGTGCCCGGAAACCCCACTTTTGTGGGTCTTAAAGCTGCTGTAGGATACTTCTAACTCATTTCCAACTGTTGTTGTTTGTCTTCAAGGCATTTCCAACTTATGGAGACCCTAAGGTGAATTTATCACGGCGTTTTCTTGTCAAGATTTGCTCGGGGGGGGGTTGCCTTTACCTTCCTCTGAGGCTGAGAAAGTGTGGCTTGCCCAATGTCACCCCTGTGGGTTTTCAAAACTAGGTGAGGATCTGAACCCTGGTCTACTGGAATCTTAGTCCAGGACTCTAGCCACTGTACCATGCTGGCTAAGCCCACTGATTGCCCCCTAGACCAAATTTAGGGCAATTTTTCACATGAAAACAGCCTGAGAACATGGTGGTTTCACTCACCCATCCATCAGTGTTTCCTAGACACCTTTGAAATATTTCCCCAAGACATACACATTTGGCTTTACATGTAGTTTGACAGCACATTTGACCTGCTCATATAAATTCAAACATCTGGATGTTATGAAGTACGAATGCAGTAGATAATATGGTGAAATTTAGTCAGACAAAAAAGAAAAGTACTCATGTTTGCTGTAATTTTTAAAAAATCCATTTTAGGGCAAAAAGGGGGTAGAGAGGGAAAAATAACCAATTTTCAAGCCATAGAATCTGCATTAAGTTACGTAATAAGAGACTTCTATACTTGAGGAAGAGAACGTTGTACCACTTGGAGATGGACTTCAGAGGGTACGTTCCTTGGAACTACTAGTTAAATCTACCCAGGCCATTTCTGCACACTGTTAATAGTGCTATTATTCCACTTTCAACATCCTATGGAATCTTGGGCTTTGCAGTTTAGGGAAACCCCTAAAGTTGCAGTTAGGAGTTGCAGTTTGCAACTGTCAGCCAGCGAGCTCTTTGGCCTCAGGAAACTACAAACCCCAGAATTCCACAGGACGCGGAAAGTGGAAAAATAGCACTATAACAGTGTAGTACGGAAATGCCCTGGTTGGTTTCTGTTAATGGGAAGCAGATTCAGGATAAAGAAAAGAATACAGGCTTACTCCACTTAGCTGACGAGCAGGGACCAGAGCACTGTCAGAAAATGGAATTGTTTGGAAAGCAAACCCGTCTACTGCAGTGTAGGGAGCATGAAGGACTTACGGAGACTCACTTGGTACTGACCGCGTGCATGCTGCTTGCACAATCTCTCAGCCAGCTTAGCTCCTTTTTTCCCTCCCTCTCAGCTTGCTTTGCATGTATGTGTGAGTGCGCATGTGCACATGCCACAGGCAAGAAGAACTAATGGTTGAGCAGAATCCCCATAGAATTAACGGAACTTGTCTTTAATTTAGAAGTGCCGAAAGAGTGAGTTGTCAGATAACGAGATGTCAAAAGGTGGGGGCTTCCTGTTGACTCTCCCTATAAATGGGAAACAGACAACAGAACTTGAAGAAGAATAGGCTCCATTGCAAACTATACCAGAAAGAGTTGGGGGGTTTACACCTAATGATATAGTCTAAAATGTACTTTATCTCGTCCTTTTTCCAACTGCACTGGAGACAAAAAGAAACTTAAATAATGTATGATTTTTTTTAACCCCACCACGGAATGAACATATATAAATTTTAGATAAATTTTATATAACTGTATATAGACATGTAAACATTGAGATGTTAATTATGTGAAGAAGTTGGGATAGGTAGACAAACTGTGGATGAATTAAGCTAATTGAAGGACGAAAGGCAAATAAGGGAGTTTGAATAAGCCTGTGTAAATAATGTCCAAGGGAATGGGTAAGAGGGAGTTTTTTAAAAGGATGGAGACAAACCAAGATTGTAAACTATAACTTTGTCAATAATTATAAAAACTTGTCTCTGTTTTCTCTTAATGATTTAATTGTTTATTTGGTTTCTTTTTATGAAAAATAATAAACAAAGTGAAGGCTTCCTGTAGCATTGCATCAAATATATAAAACTCAAAGTTTGTTTCTCTGTGTCAGGCGAAGACCTCATACGATTGGCTGCCTAAGAAGATTCTATGGAATCCTGGGATTTGCAGTTTAGGGAGGGACCTTAAGAATTCTCAACCGGAGAGCTCTTGGGCCTCAGTCAACTGTGTCTGTCTCACATAGGCCGGTTGCTATGGAGACGATGCCTAGCAGCAAGGAGGAGGGCAGTGTATTCCCTCAGGAACCCAACCTCTGTATGTTAATAACTCTGAATACAGATTGGACTGGGTAATATGGGGAAAAGCTACTGGTACTGGACAAGACAGTTTGGAGAATTAGAGATACAGGATCTCAAATTTTTCTGACAAGTATTACCTATGAGAAGATAAAATCCCAGACAACGCCAGGTATATACGCTAGTAGAAACATAAAATTTTAGTGATGGAACAGGCCACAAGGGTCATCTAGTCCAACTAAAGCCCACCTAAAGGATGCTCATCAACCCTCTGTTTAAACAAGGAGACTCTACACCATTCCCCTCTCAAACACCTTTCCCTGTCAAGAAGTTTTTCCTAATGTTTGAGTAGAATCAGTTTTCTTGTAATTTGAATCCACTGGAGCAGCAGCAAACAAGCTGGCTCTGGCCATTTCTGCACTAGACTGTTATAGTGCTATTGCTCCACTTTCAACATCCTGTGGAATCCTGGGATTTGCAGTTTAGGGAGGGGCCTTTGGCCTCTATAACAGTCTAGTGCAGAAATGATCTCTGTCTTCTACATGAGATTGCCTGAGAAATTTTATTCCTCTTAGTTACATTTCTCATTGTTTAACTTTGCCCATTTTGATATTGTAGATTTTAGAGTTTTTTTAAACACATATTCTGAGATCCATTTTCTGTGGAGGGTAAAACTGCACTTTATACATTCTTGGAATAAATATGTCAAAACAAACTGGGAACCTATTACAGAAGGAGCCGGGCTTGAACATAAAGGTTAATAGGTTTTTATCTTGCTACTGATGTGGTTTCCTTAATTTCAGATGTACTCAATGATGCCATATTTGATGAAGACCATGATGAGATGGTGATTGTGAAGGACATAGACATGTTCTCAATGTGCGAGCATCATCTGGTTCCATTTGTTGGAAAGGTAATTCTTACTTACTTTTCTTCTGCCCCTTTCCCTGCTGAAACAGAATATATGGCCCAGCCTTTCTGACTTGCAAAATCCATTTGGGATTAACCAGCAAGTTCACCAGATGTGACTCTAGAGGCAAGCAGTCATTGACATGGGAAGAGAGCTTGAAAAAGCTACTTATTAGGACTAAAACTTCCAGAATCCCCCACGTAGCCTGGCGAAGCTGTTGATAAATGTGTTTCCACTTGACCCGAATCTTGGAGAGCGGGATGTTTAGAATGTTTTTCTTCAAGTTGGATGATGGTTGATCCATTTGCTGCATGTGGGATGACTACGGGACTAGTGTATCTGTCTGCATTCTGGGGATGGGATCATTAATCATTGTATATTATAAATCAGGGCGAAGGAAAATCCATTTTGAAGCCCCTGAAGTTTCTTAGAAGAGCTCACAGCACCCACACACACAAAATTAAAATTTGAATGCCCTTTTCATCCCCAAACTGTAAAAAAAAAAAAAGCTCAAAATGGGGCAGTTTTGTAGGCGGAACATTCACTTGCTCCAAACTCACAGGTAGCTTTATAATACCCCCATCCTTCCATGGCAGTCCACCAAAATCAGTCAAAACAAAACTAGAAGTGACTTTCTGTCACGTGCAGTCATGTCAAGGCTTCTGATTTATCTCTGGAGAGAGGAGTTACGGGGGTGGAAATGGTCCCTGCCACCTCCACAGTTGCTTACCTCAAGATAGAGTGAGGGTTTGTAAGTGTTATACCATAATCCTTTCTTTCCCTCTATGGAACAGTTATGCTCTCCTTTAATTCCAGACTTTTACCTGTAACATGAGTCACAAGTGTGATGCAGCAGCAAAAAAAGCCAATGCAACCCTAGGCTGTATTAACAGAATTATTGTGTCAGATCAAGGGAAATAATACCACTGCATTCTGCCTTGGTCAGATCTTACCTAGAAGACCGTCTCCAGTTTGGAGCACTAAGATTTAAAGAGGACATCGACAAGCTGGCACACATCCGAAGGAGATCAACATAGTGAAAGGTCTGGAAACCAAGCCCTATGAGGAACAGTTGGGGTGGCTTAGGGACCACAAGGGCCTTCTAATCCAACCTGCTGCCAATGCAGGAACCCACAGCTAAAACCTTCATGATGGATGGCCGTCCAACCTCTGTTTAGAAACTTCTAATAAAGGAGAATCTAGAGTAGTTTGTTCACTGTCAAACGGCTCTTTCCTTCAGACAATTCTTTCTAATATTTCTTGTAATTTGAATCCACTGGTTTGGGTACTACCCACCGGAGCACCAGAAAACAAGGTGGCTCCATCTTCTTCATGAGGTCCCTTCAGATATATGAGGATAGTTTTCATATCACTTCTCAGTCTGCTCTTCTTCCAGCTAAATATACTCAGCTCCCTAAGCTATTTCTCTTAGGGCCTGGTTTCCAGATCTGTGATCAGTTTGGTCATCCTCCTCTGCATACTTTCCAGCCAGTTAAAAACATTCTTAAACTGTGGTACCCAGTACTTTTCCTCTTTTGCTGAACAAACGTTTAGTTATAACAGGCTGAGTATCCTTTATCCAAAATATTTAGGATTTGGATTTTTTTTTTCAGATCTTTGATTACAGTGGGTCCTCATTACCTGCTAGGATTTGGTTCCAGGACCCCCTATGGATACCAAAATATATGGATGCTCAAGTCCCATTATGGACAATGATGTAGTAAAATGGTGTCTCTTATATAAAATGGAAAAATCAAAGTTTGCATTTTGGAATTTTTAAAAAAAATATTTTCAAGCACAGTTGGTTGAATCCATAGATACAGAATCTATAGAAATGGAGGGCTGACCGTAGCTGTATTTACATATACGTATATAATGAGATATTTTGGCAATGGGACCCAAATCTAAACAAGAAATTCATTTATGTTTCATATACGTTGTATACATATAATGTGAAGGGAATTTTATACAATATTTTTAATAATTTTGTGCACTGAGCTGTTGTCACTGTCTCAGCCACCCATGTGGACAATTTCGGATTTTGGAGTATTTTGGATTTCTGGATAAGGGATGTTCAACCTGTATTTAGGGAACATCAGTGCTATATGGAGAGGTTTTTGTACCTCTTTATTACATCTCTTCCCCATTCATGAAAAAGTACTTCTTGGACAAAAATTAAGAGTTCCAAACTGAGAGTCACGGAAAATATAAAGATTAAGAGGGTATGTGAAGCTAAATAGTAGTTCTGGAAAGAGAGAAAATTATCGTTGTTGCTTAATTTCAATTGGAGAGCCAGCATAGTGTAGTAGTTTGAGCACTGAACTATGACTAGAGATCAGGGTTCAAATCCTGCTCAGCTGTGAAAACCCACTGGATGACCTTGGGCAAGTCACATGCTCTCAGCCACAGAAGAAGACAAAGACAAATTTCCTCTGCAAAATTCTGCCAAGAAAACCCTATTACAGGTCTAAACACCCTAAAGGCACCAGATCCTGTTTGATCTTGGAAGCTAAACAGATTCAGCATTGGTTAATAATCAGATGAGAGACCAACAATAAATATCAGGTGCTGTAGGCTGTATCTCAGAGAAAATGGCAAAACCACCTCTGAGTGTCCCTTGCCTTAGACAACCCTATGAAAAATTCATGATGAAGGTATATATACACACACATACATTTCAGTTAGCTATCTCTGGTTCTAAATAAAGAGTTTTGAACTTCTCTGCTGAAGTATTCTTGCCTGACATTCACATGTTGGGTTGTCAACTTTTGAACTGGCTTTCATATCTGTCCCTCTAATTGGAGTTTGGTCTGCAGCAAATTTGGAAAACAGGCTGTGAGTCATTGGCAGAATCCTCACTTTGGCTGCAGAAAGTCTCAGGTTCAATTTTTTTGTAATGGCCAAGCTGTAGAAAGGGACACCTCAGGGAATCTGAGCAAAGGATCGTGGAATATATCAGCCCTCCAGGTGCTGTTTGACACAAATCCCAATAATTATAACCATGGTGAATGTGCAGTGTTGCAGTCAGACAGCACAGGAGAGGGCCTTCTTGGTGGCTGCTCTCAAACTCTGGGGCCATTTCCACACCAGCCTGTTATAGTGCTATTATTCCGCTTTCAACATCCTATGGAATCCTGGGGTTTGCAGTTGCTGCAAACCCCAGGATTCCATAGGATGTTGAAAGCGGAATAATAGCATTATAACAGGCTAGTGCGGAAATGGCCTGGGACTTGTCTCCTAGGGAGACTAGAATGGTTCTCTCTTAGCTGTCCTTTTGTCAGCAGGTGAAGATCTTTCTATTCAACTAGGCTTTTGAAAAATGATTGTTATCACTTTTATTCATTGCTTTAATATCAGTATTTTAGATGGTCTTGATTCCCTATACTTGATTCTCTATTCTTTATTCTTAACTTTTATATGGTTTTTAACTACATGTCTTTTTAATCTGTGCTTCTTTTTAACTCATGGATGTGCCTTGAGTTGCACTTTTGGGAAAAGACAGGTTGCAAAGAAGGTGATAGATAGATATCTACAGTGGTCAGTGGTGGCTCTCATGTCAGGGGAGCAATTTATCCCATTCAGGTTTTGGCTAGCTTTAAAGGAACTGTCTAAGGTGCTGGTTCTATTTAGAAATAGCATTCAGCACCTTGAAGAGCTCTCCCAAAGCCGAGTTCGAACTTGAAGCGGATTCCCTGCTCTGCTGATATGGGAGCCAACAGCCACCGTTGTATGGATGGATATGTGGATGGATGGATGAGTGGAAAGACAGACAGAACAGCATCTGGGAAGCTCTGTTTTGCCCCATTCCTGTTTTATGCCCTATTTTTTTCAGTAGGATCTCCACACAGGGTTTTCCAATTACTCTAGCATCTTCAGCGAATCCCAGCGCTGGTGTGAAGCTTTCCCAGTGCTGTCTTTCTTCTGCTTCTGTAAAAATCCAGATTAGGAGCCAGCAGCACCCTCCTTGAAATATAAGAGCAAATGACATGGATTGAAATTACATTTATTTACTTCGTGAGTGGGCAACTGCAGCAAGGCCAGCGACTACATTTATGCCCATGGGCCCCACGCTCTCCTGAAAAACTAAATGAAACAAAATTCAAAAGTGGCCAGAAATACAGTTCTAGTTCTTAAAAAAGGAATACTTACACAATATTAAACAGCACCAGGAAGCCTTGCGAGCTATCCAAAAGGTAAACTGTTGCTCTTGGAGGCCTCCAGGCACAGCAGTTCACCCTCTCATTTTGGCCAGGAAAAAAATGTCGGGCTGGGCATTCTGGAAGTGTTGAAGGCCATGGAAACATCCTTGGGGGGCACATGCATCCCCTATGATGCACTATGCCCAACTCTGGTTTGCTTGGCTTTCATGATCTATTTGGTGTGAACAATTTGAGATTTGCAAAAATACAGAATTTCATGGAATTCTAAGAATGGGTGACTTATGAGTCAAATGTGGCGGGAAAGTTAAGTGACTCAAATGGAAATTATAAATTATTTGGTACAGTTTAAGGATACAGAGTTTTACAAAAGGAGCAGGGTGTTGTTGTGGTGGGAGCATAAACTCTCTGATGTCCTTAGGTCCACTAGCAAATCTTCTGAGCATGATTTCCAGAGATCTTTTTGAATGTAAGTTTTCCATCAGCTTCCCTCTTGATGCACTCCTCTGCCCTCTCACTGTTTTGCTGTGACACTGTCTTGCTATGATGCGCTTTCACTGTTTTGGGGTTGCCTCTTGTGGTGATAGGTTCTGACATTTTGTTTCGACGCCCTTTGTGCGGAGGCACCCACTCCAAAGGAAGCTTCCAGGGCTGGCATCTGTGCGTTAAATCTGATCACCCTGGACGTAAGCTTTGATCTCCTCTTCCAGGTCACACGGCGCCTCCCGGCACAGTCCCTTCTATGAGCAATTTTCTGACAGGTTCACCTTATTTAATTCCCCCCACCTACCCACCTCTGTTTTTGAAACAGAACCTTACAAATTTTTGAGTACACTAAAAGCTATACATGTACAAGTAAATGAAGAAAGAAAGAAAGAAAGAAAGAAAGAAAGAAAGAAAGAAAGAAAGAAAGAAAGAAAGAAAGAAAGGGGAAAAAAAAGCAATGGAACACACAAAAAAGCTAGGAGCAGAAAAAAGGAATAACAATGATTTCCAGCTTTCCTATGGGTGACTATAAATCTAATTTAACCTTACTTCTCTAGCAAAATATTTCATGCGGTTCTTCTGATAACCCAATCCTACTAATCAGCAATGCCTGCAATTAATGTTGTTGTTTTGTTGTTATTTCTTACGTGCACCTACCCATGGAACAAGGCAGGGAACAACAACAGATGAACACACAACACACAACGTCAGTTAGAAACAGAACATCGGTTAAAAACAAATTATATAATAATACAAATACCTATTAAAACAGTCATGACATATTTAAAATTCATAGTTGAGATTCACAATTTAAAGTCATCGGGATAGGTCTACTGGAAGAGACTGGTCTTTAATGCTGTTTTAAATTTGAACAGCATGTTCAGCTGTCGGATCTCTTCCGGCGGGTCATTCCACAGTCTAGGGGCAGCTGAAAAAAAAGTGAGTGACCGTTGTCAGTCTAGTCCGGGCCAGTTGAAGTAAATGTCTCCCAGAGGACCTGAGTGTGCAGGGCAGATTATATGGGAGGAGGCAATCCTGTAGGTAACCTGGACCCAATCCATGTTGGGCTTTAAAGGTAATAACCAACGCTTTGTCCTTTGCCCCGAAAACTAATTGGCAACCAGTAGAGTGATTTTAGTATCAGTGTGATATGCTCACTCCTTGATGTACCTGTAACCAGTGTGGCTGCCATAGTTTGGACCAGTGGGAATTTCCAAACTTGGTACAGAGGTAGCCCAACGTACAGCAGCATTGCAGAAGTCCAGCCTTGAGGTTATCAGCACGTGTACTAACATCCAATTCTAGGAAGGAGTGCCGCTGGCATATCTGCCGAGGATGATGCTCAGCAATCTTGGCCATCACATCTGGGAGAAGCACTCCCAGGCTGTGAATACCCCTTCCAGGACTGGTTGACACACCTCCAACACAGGTTAAGACCCTTGACAGTAAGCATCTCCATTTTATCTGGATGCATTTTCTGTTTGTTTTTCCTCATCCAGCCCATTATCTCCTCCAGGCATTCATTCAGAGGAGACACACTGTTCTTAGCTGAGGCTGTTTTTGAAGGCATGGAGAAAGAACCTTTTTTTTGAAAATGTGCACTCTACCTCAGTGACATTCTGAATGGTAAAAGTTCACAGTCTCATCAGCTCACTTGTCCTTTCCTGCTTTTTTATAGGATAATCAGGAAAATGTGAAAGTGACGTTCCCTTTATATTGAGTCCTCCCAACATAATGGAGGCACGACTCTTGTCTCTCTCCTGTTGCCGGTGTGGAAGAGTCACTTTTTTGGACTATAACTTCCAGGATCCCCCAAGGCTGTTGGTCATACTGTTCGTGGATTCTGAGAACTGTAATCCAAAAATAAAAATAACAGCCATGACTTTATGTTGGGGAGATAGGATCATAGAGCTGGAAGAGACCACAGGGGCCATCCAGTCCGACCCTGTTCTGCCATGCAGGAACACCCATCAAAGCATTCCCAGTAGATGGCCATCCAGTCTCTGTTTAAAAGCCTGCAAAGAAGGAGGCTCCACAACACTTCCAGGCACATATTCCACTGCCGAACTGCTCTTACCTTTAAGAAGTTCTTGCTCATGTTTAGGTGGAATCTTTTTTCCTGTAATTTGAATCCATTGCTCTGTATCCTAGTTTCTGGAGAAGCAGAAAACAAGCTTTTTCTATCTTCCATATGAAATCTTTTCAAATATTTAAACATGGCTATGTCACCTCTTAAACTTCTTCTCTCCAGGCTAAATATACCCAGTGTTCCAACAAATGCATTTAGACATTTGCGTGCACAGTGCATATGTACAACTGCACACAGTGTGTTCTGTATTATACAAGTAGCTTTAAAAAATGGAAGTGAGCAGGCTTGGAAAAGTTACTTTTTTTGGACTGCAGCTCCCAGAATGTACCATCCAAAGATTCTGGCATCTGTGGTCCAAATAAGAACTTTCCTAAGCTCTGGTCTTTCAGGTACCTGACAGCAGCCATCTCTTGCTCTAGGAGGTAAGAAGAGGTTATTTTTTCCAAATTGGGTGCTCCCAAATCTAGCCCATTTCTGCACTAAGCTGTTATAGCGCGAAGATTCCACTTGCAACATCCTTTGGAATCCTGGGGTTTGCATCCCTCCCGAAACTGCAAACCCCAGGATTCCAGAGGATGTTGAAAGTGGAATCATCGCGCTATAACAGGCTAGTGCGGAAATGGTGCTAGTCTATGGAGTAGCAGTGACTCGTGGTTCTGATGCCATTGGGAAAATGAGTTAGGTCCAGGTTTTAGTTTGAAATGAAGCTCTTCAATGTGGTGAACCTGTTTGAACCCTCTAAAGTTCAGACAGAACCCCAGAGAGAGAGATAGGTAGAATACTTTGGAGCAGTGGTGGCTGGTGACACAAATGTGGGACAGTGAATCTACTTCAGGCTTTAATCCAGGCTTGAAAAGAGTTTATCTGAGTTGTTGGGCTGTATCCCCAAACTTTATTCAGCACTCTTTTGAAGCTATCCAAAACCCAGACTGGATTTACTGCCCCACTGACATGGGACCAGCCAGCAGCCACTGCTCCTGAACTCGGTTTTTGCTCTTCCCTCTTTCATAAGAAGGATTATGTTGGGTTTTTTCAGATGCCTGGAAGTTTCTTCTCTTCAGAGGAAGTACATTCTGTGGCTTTTCTAAGTATTTGTTTTGTTTTGTTTTTCTCACTAAGTCATTCCAGCTAACTAGAGATGGGACAATTTGTTCCCTGCCACACCAACTGAACAGCTTCCATGTTCTGCTCTGCTCATGTTGATCCTTTCATCTCCTCCCTCCCGCCCTCTTTCTCTCTCTTTTATGCACACATCATTGGAGAAAGGAGCCTTGGAAGTTACATTTGGTAATAAATGTGACCAGAGTCTAGCCTCATTCCTTATAAAATGCAAACCAGTTACAATAGGCTTGGATCCTACATCAAGGAAACAGAATTTTTGGAATTACATTGAAGGTTACACAACGCAGCTTCGTTAGTGAATTGCAGTTTACAGTCAAAAAAGTAAGAGGCATGTGTATGTGCAATGTGCTTGCTCACACATGTGTCATATCCCTGTGCATCATGCACATTGACACCGTATGTGCAATTCTACTTCCACACTGATAAAGACTTCTGCCTTGGGCACAGTTGTCTATCTGTTTCCATGGGGGAACTTTAGACACATCTAAGACACCAACGTTATTCCAGCTATAGTTGTGTTTCATTAAAAGCCTGTCAACTTCTGAGCTTTACAGATCTCTTAATCATAAATTGCCCGAAACAGAAAGTTTAACTCTAGCATCCTCTTCAAAGGCAGCCCCACGTAGAGTGTGTTACAGTAATCCAGTTGGGGATGTAGCAGATGTGTTGCTGTGGCCAAATCAGATGTCCCAAGGAACAGGTGCTGCTCACACACCAGCTTTAAATGAGCAGATGTACTCCTGCCTACTGCAGAAACCTGAGCATCCAAGGTCAAGGCTGAATCCAGGAGTTCACCCAAACTATAACTCCGTATCTTTCGGGGGAGTGTAACCCCATTCAGCACAGGCTGAATCCCCATTCTCTTATTTGCCTTTTGATTGACGAGGAGCACCTCTGCTTTGTCTGGGCTTGTTCAACTTGTTCCTTCTCATCCATCAGTGTTGACAGGCATTGGTTTAGCATGGAAAGAATTTCCTCAGTTTGAGGTGGAAAGGAGAGATAGAGCTGCATATCATCAACGTGCTGGTAACATCAGTATAGTACATCTATTCCAACCCTGCAAACATACCTATAAACCTGGAGTGGCCTGTACTTTTTGTCCTCTGGGAAAATTCTACGAAAGCTAAAACTGTTAGGAATCAGCATGTCCTAATCTCTGTGGGGCTTCCCTGAACTGAGACTGACTTAGGAAGCAGAACAAGGCAGGCAGTTTCAGGTTACAAACTTAGAAAAGTTTAGTAATACATTTTACAATCTCTTATGCATTGCAGAGCCTAGATCCTAACTAGCTAACAAAAAGTTTAGTAGCTTCATTCTTAACTCGCCATCTTCTTGGTGGAGAAGCAAAGCGTGGTCAGAGAGGAGGATGTTGAAGCAAAAATGGCAAAGACAGAGAGAAAAGTGTGGTCCTTTATGTAAGGTCAGTGATCCCAGGGTCTATCCTGGATCACATGGTCTGGGTACTATAGTCATTCATTTAAATAACACAAAGAGCAAGACTGAGACTTTAGGTGGGAAGCTTAGCTTTGATATGCTAAGGAGAATGAAACCCTTTGTTAGCTAAGCCCTAAAGCAAGAGAAGCGGGGAGAGAGAATGCCAGAATTTTCCAAGTGTTTCACATTTTTTCTAGGCTGCTGGCTTACATGTCCATATTTTAGTTATTTGTGTCTGTCTGTCATAAAACAGGAGGCATGGACCACACTTCTACTTACTCCAGGAAATTCTAGATAGTTCAAATTTCAAGTTACTATATCTCAATGAAGACCCCTCCCCTTTGCACTGTTTTCGTTGCACAAAAAAAAGGGGCAGAGGAATTTTAAAAAAGGAGTGTTGCATTATCTTTAAAACTTAACAAATTTATTATAGTATGAAAAATCTCAGTGGTGTGAAAAAACAAAGGGCCAGCTTTTATAGTGTTGCTCTGCCTACTCATCTGGAGGAATTCCTGCTTGCTACAGAGAAAGGGCTATCTGCAGACATAATTGTGAAGTGAGAAGTTAGGCAAGCTCTGGCTAAAGCCAGCCCGTCCCAGCTCATGAAATGCTGTGGGGAAGGGCCTTGTGGGGTACAAACGTGAAACCAGGGGCTTGTCTGATAGGACTAGTTGGAAATAGAGGTATAAGGGAATAAATCTTGAAGGGTTGGACAGATTCAGTTAGGAATTGGGGAATGGAGGAGATCTAAATAGGGTTTTAGGAACTGAGAATCTGTAAGGAGTTCAGAGAGTCCATGTTTAACTTACTTGTTAGATAATAATTCTTAGTAGTTTTATTTTCTGCAACTCTTGTGTGATGTTTTCATTTAAGAATTTATAAGGAGGATTTGGTCGTGTATTATTACGCTGAACCCACTAGTCGACACAACCACCTGTCCAGTATATAGTGGTCATCTTGTGCCCTGAGTTCCAGATACAGGGAGGGATCTTGAGGGTTAAAAGGCCAAGTGGCAGGAACCGAAGGGTTGTAACTGTGGGGCCGACCTGGAGGAGCGTGTGTCCGCAGTAAATCACCAATGCAAAGTTAAAATTGACCCAACTGGGATGTTGTTTCTCCAGGCAAGTGCAGTTTAGCAAAGAGATGAATTTCACAGAGAATTATTTGCACCTTCATCAAACTGCAAGTCTCAAGATTCTGTGCAGGAAGCTGACTGGTGTACCACATCCAAAATGAGCTGCGTTGTTTAACAGCCCCATGCTCCAGAGTGTTAAATTCTACATGGATTTGCGTAGCTGTTCTTTGGCTTTGAATTAAGCTTAATAAACCATGAAGTTTTAAAGATGTCTGATTGCTTCTTCCGTTCTTTGCAGGAAGGAAAGAAAATTGGGAAGTGAGTTCTCTGAGCATGTTGAATTTTCTGCTTGTTCCCTCCCTTGCGTGAATGCATGCCCATTTCCTCCTCTCACATATTAAAAACCACACTTCTGGGTCACATAAGATACGGCATGGATTCACATGCATGAATCTTTCAGGTCTTGTCAAATAGCATTGTGTATGATCTTTTTCATTGCTTTTTTCCCCTCTTTCTGTCCTAAGGTGCATATCGGTTACCTTCCTAACAAACAGGTGCTTGGGCTCAGCAAACTTGCAAGGTAAGAACCATCGCTTAATTAAACTAATGCGGATTAACTTGGATTCCCCAAATGAAGTATGTTAAACTGCATAATCCAATTCTTCTCTCAATTCTAGCACGCTCTGCTGTTGTCTGTAAGCATCCTGAGGTTGGAAAACAAAATACACCTTTGCTAAAATTGACATGCTGACAAGCCACTAAACGATAAATCTCTGTGCAGCCCATGCTACTTAAAACAGAGTAGGCGAAGTAATTATTACTACAATGACATAGTAGTCCATCTAGCCCAGTATCTTTAATGCTGCTGTGACTATATATTGTCATTTACTATCAAGTTGGCTTTAGTTCATGGAGACCCTACAAATGAGTGTAGTCCAATAGCCCTGGTCCTCAACAGCACTATTCAAGTCTTGCAAGCTCATGGCAATGACTTTCTTGATTGAGCCAATCCATCTTTAATGTGGTCTTCCTCTTTTGCTACTGTCTTCAACTTTACTGAGCGTTGTTGTCTTTTCCAGTCACCCATGTCATCTTCTGATGTGTCAGGAGCATCACAGAATCATAGAGTTGGAAGAGACTCCAAGGGCCATCCAGTCCAACCCCGTTCTGCCATGCAGGAAAACACAACCAAAGCACTCCCAACAGATGGCCACCCACTCTCTCTTTAAAAATCTCCAATGAAGGAGACTCCACCACACTCCCAAGCAGAGCATCCCACTGTCAAACAGCTCTTACCCTCAGGAAGTTCTTCCTAATGCTTAGATGGAATCTGTTTCCCTGTAGTTTGAAGCCATTGCTCTGTGTCCTAGTCTCCAGAACAGCAGAAAACAAGCTTGCTCCATCTTCCATATATTGTTGTTGTTGTTGTGTGCCTTCAAGTGATTTTTGATTTACAGCAACCCTAAGATGAACCTATCAGAGGGCTTTCTGAGGCTGGGAATGTAAGATATGCCCAAGGTCATCCAGTGGGTTTCCATGGTGGAGCGGGGAATTGACCCCTTGTTCCCAGGGTCAGCCCAATGCTCAAACCACTACATCACACTGGCTCTCATCTTCCATATGACATCGCTTCAAATATTGAAACATGGCTATCATGTTATGATAGCCTCAGTTTTAGTCATTTTGGCCTGTGCTGCAAGTTCAGACTTCACTTCTCTCAAAATGATTTTCTCGTCTTTTTGGTAGTCCATGGTATCTGTAGAACTTTCCTTCAGCACCACATTTCAAGTAATTGAAATTAACTTCTTCCTCTCTGCCTTCTTCACTGTCCAGCTTTTACATTCATACGGAGAAACTGGAAATACTACAGCAGGAATTATTCAGGGATACGTATGAATCTCATGATCACCTAGAAATCAGATAAATAAAACTATTGCAGCTCTAGAAACAGTATCAGAGGAGCATATATAAGGGAATGGAAGGGCTTTGGGTGGGAAAAAGGGCCAAAAAAAGAGGGAGATCATAAGAAAAGCATTCTTGGGGTACTGGCTTGGAGTATAATAACAAAGAAATGCCACTGGTTTGTGTTCATTATACTAAGTCTCCAATGACGTTCTGCTGTGTTCAGCATCTCAATTAAATCTGACTTTCTACATTTCTTTGTAACCTACAGGAATCAAATCCAACGTTTGAGCATCAGAGATGAATCTAAAGTAATTATGATTCACTTATTGGAAACTTTTTTCCAGTTTGTTTCACAAATACCACTTAGCCTGGAGGCAAAGCCCTGTTATAATCAGAAGTTATTAGATGTTCTGTCGGAAAGCTAACATTAAAAAAGAGACAAATAGATGTAAAAAACCATTCAGTCCACATTAATGGGACACAGTCTTTAAATACCAGATGAATCATGTAATTCTTGAATTGAGGAAGACTCCTGTGGTCAACTAGTCCAGACTTTTCATGATGCAAGTAATGCATAGCAAGAGCATCCTTGAAAAGTGCCCATCCATTCTCTGATTCCAGGCAGTTTGCTTCACTGTGAGATTGACTGGCTGCTGTACTATTTCTGGACATAGCTCAAAATGCTGGATATATCCTATAAATTCCTATATGGCATGGGTTCAAACTGTCTTTCTGTATGAGCCTGCTTGACACTTAAGATCATAGAATCATGGAGCTGGAAGAGACCTCAAAGACTGCCCAGTCTTACCTACCTGCGGAGCACAAATATCA
This sequence comes from Cyclura pinguis, assembly GCA_030412105.1. Taxonomy (NCBI): domain Eukaryota; kingdom Metazoa; phylum Chordata; class Lepidosauria; order Squamata; family Iguanidae; genus Cyclura; species Cyclura pinguis. Next base: position 384,443,084 of record CM059599.1, read on the forward strand.
AAGCCCTCCCGACAGATGGCCACCCAGCCTCTGTTTAAAAACCTCCAAAGAAGGAGACTCCACCAGACTCCCAGGCAGCATGTTCACTGTCAAACAGCTCTTACTGTCCGGAACTGCTTCCTAATGTTTAGGTGGAATCTCTTTTCCTCTAGTTTGAACCCATTGCTCTATGTCCTAGTCTCTGGAGCAGCAGAAAACAAGTTTGGCCCAGATGACATCCTTTCAAATATTTAAACATGGCTATCGTGTCAGCTCTTAACCTTCTCTTCTTCAGGATAAACATACTCAGCCCTTTAAGCTGCTCCTCATAGTGCGTGGTTTCCGGGCCTTTTATCATTTTGGTCACCCTCCTCTAGGCACGTTCTACCTTGTCAATATCCTTCTTGAACTGCAGTGCTCAGAATGGGAAATAGTATTCCAGGTGAGGTCCCACCAAAGCAGAATAGGTCTTTGCGGGAAGGCTTCCTCTCTGCCCACCGTCATCACAGGTTATTTGAGGAGGACAAGGGAGAGAGCCTTCTCGGCGGCTGATCTCAACTTGTGGAATTTCCTTTCACAGGAGACTCGGTTAGCCCCCTCTCTGTCTTCAGGGAGGCAAAGACCTTTTCATTTAGGCAAGCTTTTGGCTATTAACTGGGTATGTTGAGCTTGGAGAAGAGAAGACTGAGAGGTGATGTGAGAGCCATCTTCAAATATCTAATGGGATAAGCAAGCTTGTTTTCTGCTGCTCCAGCAACTGGAATATGAACCAGTGGATTCAAATTGCAAGAAAAGGGGTTCTACCTAAACATTAGAAAGAACTTCTTTACTGTAAGAACTGTTCAGTGGTGGAATGAATGGCCTCTTAGAGTGGAGATCTCTTCCGTCTTTGGAGGTCCACAGAGAGAGGTTGGGTGGGGGTCTTTCATGGCAGGGGCTTGGACTAGATAATGGCCCTTGTGGTGCATTCCAACTCTAAAATTCTGTGAGTCGGATAATGACCCTGTGGCTCAATGAAATGCTGAGTGCATTGAGTTGCAGTCTTAATAGTCTTTGGTTGATTAATCTACCAGTCAAGCAGATTTAAATCTCGCAGGCCTGAATTTTGCTAAACCAGTGGAGTTGTCGCTGAGGACAGCAGATTCTGAGCCAAACCTGATGAGATGCCTAGAAACTAGGTACATGGGGAGGGCAGCTCTCCCCAGAGCTGTTTCTTCCATATTGAAATTCTTCTCCCATTTTCTCCATGGACAAAAATATTCAGGCATAGATGTAGAGGGAAAAGAAGATTACTTTGGGTAAAAACTGCTGCGCTAAACAATTAAATATTCCCTTCACAAGTGCTGTTTTTCTCTGGTTTTACTCATTTTCCTCCATCTTTCCCTATTGCTTTGAATTTTAAAATTATGTAAATTTAAGCAATAAATGTTATTGTACTCGCTGAACCATAGCGCAAGATCTTTTTTAATAAAAACGTGGCTTGCAGTTCAGTCATAGGTTTTGTCTCTCAAAGAGTCTTGTGGCATTGTTAAACCTTTTATCTCAGCGTGAGTTTCTATGAATTATAGTCCACTTATGGATTAATTTATGAGTCGGATTGCTGAAGCACATTCCTCTGGATTTTTCTGGGAGAAGGAGAATATATTCATTGCGTAGAAATTATATTCTGCTTAATAGGTAGTTTGACACTGAATTTGTCATGCTGATATAAAATTTAAAAATCTGGTTGCCATGAAGTACAAACACTGTAGATAGGATGGCAAAATTTGGTCATGTTTTATCATAATTTAAAAAAAATAATAATCCATTTTAGGGCAAAAAAATAGATAGAGAGGGAGAAGTCACTGATTTTTGAGCTGTAGAATCTGCACTAGGTACTTAATAAGGTGATTTTCAAGCTGTAGAATCTGCATTAGTTACTTAATAAGAATCTTCTATACTCAAGAAAGAGAGCCAGCATGGGCCATTAAAAAGAGGCTGGATGGCCATCTGTCGGGAGTGCTTTGATGGGTCTTCCTGCATAGCAGGGGGTTGGACTGGATGGCCCCTGGGGTCTCTTCCAACTCTATGATTCTATGACTCTATGACTCATTTCCACACTAGACTGTTATAGCACTCTTATTCCACTTTCTTTTTTTTATATATATAATCATTTTATTCAAATTCAGATATAAAACAAACAATTATAACTGTCAACTTATTTGAAATATTTCTGATCTTCCACACTGATCTAGATTTCATTATCAATATTTCTTAACGTGCTTAAAATATTGTACTACATTTTAGTGCTATTATTACTTGTTGATTCTTGCATTTCCATCTCCATGTTCCCGCTTCATGATATATATCCTGTAGCCCCCTCATAATTTATCTTAAATCATGAATCACAGATTTCCATCTGATGGTACCCAGCAATTGCCCATTACAATTTGCCATTTTTTTTGTATCTCTTCGCCTGATTTCCCTTTTAATCTCTGAGAGACCATATCAGCATTTTTGTTTTCAATCAGTGTACCCCACCATTGTTCTAATGTGGGTATTTGCTGAGTTTTCCACATCTTTGCATATTGAATACGAGCTGTTGTTATCATGTACAGTAATATTCTCCAGTACTTCTTTATACCAGTACCTTCTAATACATCAGTCATATTTAACAAATACAATTCTGGTAACTTAGCAAACTGTACTTTCATTAATGCACATATTTTGTTATGTATTTCAGTCCAGTATTTCTTAGCTTTAGGACATGTCCACCACATATGATATATCGTACCGGCCTCATTCTGACATTTCCAACATTGTCTGGTACCTGTATTATAAATCTTTTTTAATTTATCTGGTGTCATGTACCATCTATGAAATAGCTTGTAATAGTTCTCTTTCAAATTCTGTGCTACTGTAAATTTCTGTGTTTTTTTCCAGCTCTGCTCTCAAGACTCTAATTGTATTGAATGTCCGATATTTTGTCCCCTGAAATCATTGTTGCCTTTACTGTTTCTTCTTGCCTCTCCTGATGTAGTATTTCTTGATATATTTGGGCAAGTAAATGAGGCGCATTTTCGAACAGCCATTTAATTACTCCAGTTTTCTCTTTAAGTTCAATTCCATATGTTTTTATATCCATCTGAAACCTTTCTGCTAACTGTCTGTAAGGAAACCAACTTAATGTTATTCCCTCTTGTTCTAGTTTTTCTCTTGTTTTAATCTTAAAGTTGTTGGATGTTGATCTCTCAATTATATCATCATATCGCAACCATTTATCTGTATCCGTCCATCTGCCAAAAAAAGCCTCCTGCGGTGAGACCCAGGTGGGGAGCTGCCGTATGTTTTTAGTTTTATAATCCTCCCATCTTATTCCACTTTCAACATCCTGTGGAATCCTGGGGCAGTTTAGGGAGGGGCCTCAAAGGTGGAATAATAGCACTATAACAGTCTAGTGTGGAAATGGCCATGGTGTAGTGGCTTGAATGTTGGATTATGACCCTCAAGGCCAAGGTTTGATTCCACTGCCATGGAAACCCACTGGTTGACCTTGGGTGTGTCACATACACTCCAGAAAACACTATGATGGGGCCACCTTAGGGTTGCCATAAGTTGGAAACAACGTGAAGGCACAGAACACAAGAATACTCAGGAATGAGAATTTTGCAGCACCAGCAGATCGACCTCTGGGATTACACTCTCTGGAACAACTAGTTAAAGCTACCCAGTTGACTTCTATTGATGGGCAACATTCAGAATGTACAAAAGAATATTGTCAGGAACTGAATTCACACACACAAATATAACAGTGCATAAACACTGTTTGTTAGGAGCGTGATACATAGTACAGGACTTCAGTGAGTGAACTGGAGGCAATTAGCAAAATTCAAAACATAAAAGGCAAAGAGTTTCTCATCCCGCCCGCAAGAGACCTTGAAGTTTTGGTTTAGCCTGGTAGCGCTTATCACTACATTCCTGTTTATCTAACAGTCTCTGGTTCTCATACCTTGTTACAAGCAAGCTGCTACTTAACTCTTACTGCATGTCCCATAACTGAAATATGGAGGGTTACCCAACATTTTCAGAGAAGCATAGAATCTTAGTGTTGGAAGTTGCCACAAGGGCCATCTAGCGCATCCCAGTTCTGCCAGGCAGGAATACACAACTGAGGCACTCCTGAAAGATGGTCATCCAACCTCTCTTTAAAGATCTCCAAAGAAGGAGACTCTACCACCCTCTGAGTCAAGTCAGTTCTCATAGTCAAGAAGCTCTTCTTAATGTTTGGGTGGGATCAGTTTTCGTGTAATTTGAATCCATTGGTTCTTGCTCTAGTCTCTGAAGCAGCAAAAAAAAAGTTGGCTCCATCTTCTACATGACATCTCTCCAGATATTTAATGATAATTATCATGTTGTCTCTTAGTCTCTTCTTCTCCAGGCTAAACACATCCGGTTCCCTAAGTTGTTCCTCCTGATCATTTTAGTTGTCTTTCTCTGGACTTAGGCCCTTTTCGCATGGGAGCATTGCGCGATTGCAAGGACCTTTCCACATGACGTCCTTGGAATTGCGCGATGCTCCCAAGGCCAGTAGGCGGCGATCATGCATTATATCATTTTCTACTTGTTGCCGAAAATGATGCACGATCGCGCGTCGCTCCTGGGCCCCACCCGCACTTACCTTGTATGCGGAGGCTCTGGACACACGGCCATCGCGCTTCCTCCTCCAGTGCAGCCTGGGAAAGTACCCAGCTGCGCTGCGGAAGGAAGGGGCAGAGCGCCTTCTGGACAGCACAGAGCTGGTGCAGAGGGGAAGCAGAGGGGACATGAATGCCTCCCGGATGAGGCTTTTGCTGCGATCCCTGCGCGATGCCAATGGCACCAAGTAAGGTGCGAAAAGGGTCTTAGTCCAGCTTGTCATTATGCTTCTTAAAATGTGGTGCCCAGAACTGGACACGGTATTCCAGGTGAGAATAGAATGGCACCGTTACTTCCCTCAGTCTGGACAATGTACTCCTATTGATGCAGCCTACAGTTGCATTGGCTTTTTGAGCTGTTGCATCACACTGTTGACTCATGTTTAGCCAGTGGTCTACTAAGACCCCCCAGGTCCGTTTCACAGGTACTGCTTTCAAGCCAGGTGTCACCCATCCTATATCTGTGCATTCCCATTTTTCCTTTCTACATGTACCTTTCATTTATCCCTGTTGAAATTCATTTTGTTAGTTCTGACCCAGATCTCCAATCTGTCAAGGTCATTTTGAATTCTGATCCTGACCTTTGGGGTATTAGCTGACTGTATTTGCTTTTTCACATAGCAAATAATGTATGTATGGAATTTGCTGCCCAAGGTAAAGACAAAGTGGTTACAAATATATGGAGAAGTCATGTGGGACCAGGCCAAAGTTCTGTCTATTCCAACATTCTGTTCATGTTGTGCAAACAAGTTGCCTATTGGATAAGTAGGGTGCAACAGCAGACTGCCTCTCGTGTTCCCCAACAACAGATATACGGAGGCACATGGCCTCTGATATTGCAGGCAGCAGCCAGAATCCTTTTGGATCGTCTTATGCATGCAAAAGTTCCCCCATGGATGTGGTTGGACATTTCTGGCCAGTGTGGAACAAATGCGTTTAGTTCAATGTTGCAGAAGCAGAACTACACATGTGGTACCGTTTCACATGGATGTGCTTTGTTCATGGATATGCACCAATGCATATTGTGCAGACAGTTATACATGCATATATGGCATTGCAGTTCAGGCCATTTCTGCACTACATTGTTATAGTGCTACATCCTGTGGAATTCTGGGGATTGTAGTTTCCTGAGGCCAAAGAGCTCTCTGGCTGAGACTTCTAAAGGCTCCTCCCTGAACTGGAAACCCTAGGATTCCACAAGATGTTGAAAGTGGAAGAATAGCACAATAATAGTGTAGTGCTGAAATGGCCTCATTAACAAGGTGGTGCTACATAATTCTGTGAACATAAAGTTATGCTTTATCTCCACAATGACTAATGTATATTTTGGCCACTGTGTAGCAATCTGGACTAGTAGCCACTGATGAACTGAGCCATCAGGAATTGATCCAGTCCCCCCTGTAAAACTGTCCATGTTGGCTTGTCGTCCTTTACTGTATCTTGTGGCAATGAGTTCCATCCATCCATCAATTTATTTAAATCCTGCTTTTCTTCCAGACAGAGACTCAAGGTAATTTACAAAAAGCAGAAAATTACAATTAAAACAGATAAAGTTAAAAACAAATACAGAAGTTAAGATTAAAACAGTATTAAACCAACAGCAGAATTAAAATAAAGGATTACTTTAGAACAAAGATTTTAAAAAGTACAGCACCATAAAACTTAACTTTTCTTGTTAACAGTTATTTCCCAAAACCTTGGAATAAAAGGTCTTAACCTGCCACCCAAAAGACAGCAAGGAACCTAACCTCTCCCGGGAGGGAGTTCCAAAAGTGTGGGAGCAGCCACAGAGAAGGCCTTCTTTCTCAGTTTAACTGTGTGTTGTATGAAGAAGTGCTTGCTGTTGTCTGTTTTGAATCTCCCGCCAAAGACCTACCAACGATAAGTAGATGCTCCATGTTCAAAGAGAGAATACCTCTAAATATCAGATGCTATGCAACAAAGGCCCTTTCCTCACTACAGTGTTGTAGTGCTATTATTCCACTTTCAACATCCTATGGAGTAATCCTGGGGTTTGCAGTTTAGAGAGGGGCATTTAGAATTATCGGCCAGAGAGCTCTTTGGTCTCAGCAAACTACAAACCCCAGTATTCCACAGGATGTTGAAAGTGGAATAATAGCACTATAACACTGTAGTATGGAAAGGCGCAAAGAGAGAGGAGAACTGTGGTCCTTCCCACACCACCTGTGGGCCTCCCATTGTGGCATTTAGTTGCCTGGTTTGGAAACAAGATGCTGGGGTATGTGACCCTCCAGTCAAGACGTGCTGCTTTTAGCTCCTGCAAACCTTGTAACATTCCACCTCTTCTGGGCTTTGACTTTTTCATCTCCTTGTTGCCACTTAAATCAGTGGCTGCTCTCTGGAGGTACGTGGCATTTGATGATTCACTTGCCTTACGAATATTGACTTTCCAGATTGCAGGGATGTCAAGGCCAGCCTCGAGTAATGCCACCTTTTTGTTTGTGTTTCTGTGTTAGCAAATGTTGAAGATGCTCTTTCCAGACTCTTTTGCTGCACATTGTGGTGTTTTTCATCCACAAGGAATTTGTTATTTCAGATCCCATTATCAGCCTGTTGACTCTGGGTCTTGCTGGTAGGGTCAATCGATGGTTTTGCATTACCGTACTTACCCCTCAATTATCTCCAAATTGCAGAGACGCAGGAAGGACTTTAAACTTAGAATTGTCACATGCATCTGATGATTGTCTTTGTCCCTGCCAATAATGCCAAGGGAAACATGTTGTTTTCTGTCTGCCTCTTCACCAATCGATATGTTCCTTAAGTTAAGTGATTGGACTGGGGACATTTCCACTCTAGACTGTTATAGCACTATGATTCCACTTTCAACATCCTATGGAATCCTGGGGTTTGCAGTTTCGGGAGGGGCCAGTTGGCCCCTCCCGAAACTGCAAACCCCAGGATTCCATAGGATGTTGAAAGTGGAATCATAGCGCTATAACAGTCTAGTGTGGAAATGGCCCAGGTTTGGCAGCTGAGCAACTGCTTCTGTCTGGTATGAGCAGAGAGATTCCTGTGAGTGCCAGAGGGAGATTGTGGCATTGGTTGTTGGGTGGCCACTTAGTTAGCACCAAGGGAGAGGAAATGCTGCAGTGAAATAAAAAGAAGAAGAAGAAGAAAGAAGACACTGATTTACATGTACCTGGCTAATCGGTGGAGAAGCAGAGCCTCACTAAAAAACAGCGGTAAATCTCCTCTGAATAGATCTTGCAAAAACAAAGCAAACCCAAGAGCGGCGTAGTCTAGTGGTTTGAGTGTTGGACTAGGATTCCAGGAGATCTGTGTTTGAATTTCTGTTCAGCCCCCAAAAAATGTACTGGGTGGCCTTGAGCAAGTCACATTCTCTGAACCTCAGAGGAAGGCTATGATAATACTCTGAATGAATCTTGCAAAGTGAACAAACCAATAAGCAGGCCTCAAGAGCCATAGTGGGTTCTCCACCCGCGGGCCTCTCGGAATGACGTCTTGTGGCTTGTACTTGTTGAAAAGGATGATATATTTTTGTAGCTGGTCAAGTGTCTTAAAGATGCTGATCAGTTTCCATTCCATCCAAATGAATGTAGGGTTTTTCACAGTGGTGGAATTCAAAGACATAGCCGTGTTAGCCTAGATCAGTACAGTAGGCCCTCCACATTCACGTGGGATACATGCAAAGAACCCGCACGAAAGTGAAATAACCGCGAATAATTCCCTCCCCCCCGCTGAGCACTCCTCCTTCCCTGCACTCTGCTGCAGACTGCTGCCCACTTGCCCATGCTGGCCATCACCGGCAGTGCGCAGGAGATAGGAGGGGGAGAAGAAAAATCTTTCCTCCCTTTCGCCCTCCTCCCCCCCACACACCGCTGGGACGATCACTCCTGGAGCTGTGGGCAGGGAGATGGCAAGTGGGAGGAAAAGATCTTTTTCTCCCTGTCGCCATCTCGCCCCTCCTGCTGCTGGGGTGATCGCTCCAGGAGCTGCAGGCGGGCTGATGGTGAGCGGGAGGAAAAGATCTTTCTTCCCCATCGCCATCTCCCTCCCACCATTGGGGCAACTGCACCCATAGTGGGGGGTGGGAGATGGCCACCGGGAGGAAAAGATCTGTCCTCCCTTTCACCCTCCCACACACCCCTGAACCCCGCTGGGGCAGTTGTGCCCACCGTGGCTGGTAGAGATTGCAAGTGTCCCATCTCAGTCCTGGCACAGCTGATAAGCAAAACAAACTAAATATCTCCCAGCTTGTTACTTACTTCCAGGCAGTAAACAAGGAGTCATAAATAAAGTCCAACATAAACAAAGTCCAGCAAGTGAGTGTTCAAGGTCAATCCGAGCATTTGTCAAGGCATCCAGCAAGGTAGCAGGTCAGATAAGCTCTGACAACTCCTGGAGGGAAAGGACACCAGCTAAATAGACCCAAAGCCTGGCACAGCTGTGCCTTGATTGATTGTTGCCAGTTATAAATTCTGAGAGAGCGATGCTGGGTCTCTCTTTGCTACCTGTGCTATGTGAAGCTGGGTCTAGGTAAGTTTTCTTCTATATCTGAAGAGGCAGGACTCTCTGTTGGAGCTGGCACTGTCCCCTGTTCTGTTTCTGGCACTGTAACCTCTCTCTGTACAGCAGGCCTGGCGTGCCTTCTGTTTCAGCATCTGGCATGCCCTCTGCTTCAGACTCTGACGCAGAGTCCATGCTCTGGAAGCAGGGCATGACAGCAAGGGGGAGGAGACTGTCTTTCCTCCCCTTGACTCTCCTGTACCCCCCTGCCACGGAGTGGGAGGGGGAGAATGGGGGGGAGGCAAGGCACCACGAATAATCAAAAGAGTGAAACCTGCAAATGTGGAGGGAGAACAATATACAAAGACTGAGAGGAAGAAGCTGGTCTAAAGATCCCACAGATGAATACCAGAAGGAATTAAAAAGATTACTTAGAGAATTTCCCATGGACATGTGGAACCAAACTGCCATTCCACGGCTAGTAGAGAACACAGGGGATCAAAGAAGTGCGTGGCTATGCCCCTGTAGCTGGACACAGAAGGGTTATATCATCAGTTGAGACCTCCCAAGGACTCCGGTTGACCTCAGTGGAAGATGCCATTGGTCTGAATATGGCTATGAGTCACAGCTGGGTGGTTCTCCAGTTCCCCCTCCCAGTATCACCCATCATGGAATGGCCGTTTGGGAGTGCTATCACAGCAAAACCACGGTAACCCTGAGAGTAGTGAGCAGGAAGCTGTAACAGAGTTCTGAAGAACTCTTACGCTACACTGGACATTGTAGGATGCCAGCCAGAATGTGTAAGTCCACATGGAGAGATTTCTGCGACAAAAACGTGAAGTAACATCTCAGCCGATTATGAGTTTTTTTATGTTGAAGGCATACAGCAACAAAGAGAGCCACTGTGGTGTAGTGCTTTGAGTATTGGACTGTGGCCGTTTCGGCACTAGCCTGTTATAGCGCTACGATTCCACTTTCAACATCCTATGGAATCCTGGGGTTTGCAGTTTAGGGAGGGGCTGGCTGGCCAGCCAGCCCCTCCCTAAACTGCAAACCCCAGGATTCCAGAGGATGTTGAAAGTGGAATCGTAGCGCTACAACAGGCTAGTACCGAAACGGCCTATGATCCTACAGTGCTGGAAACAGACCAGGGTTTGATTCCCTGCTCAGCCCTGGAAATCCCATGGGTGGTCTAGGGTGCATCACACACCCTCGGCCCCAGAAAACTCCATAACAGGTGTGCCTTAGGGTTGTCGTATGTGAGAAATGACTGGAAGGCACACAACAACAAAAAAGTAAACAAAAATATTTTGAACCTTCTAGGGACCACTTGAAAGCTTCTGCCAAAGTGCACCCAGGGAAGTCCTTCTATTTATTCATTGCTTTTACACCCAGACTTTCTCCCGGGATGGGATCCAAGGCAGCTTACAGGAATTTAAAATAAGATTAAGTTGGAATCTTATTACCTGAGCATTACTTCTTCAACAGACAATTTTGTACCAGGGGCAGAATTAACACTGAAAGAACAGGGATAGGTTGCTACACCATGAAAAAGAAAAAAAGAGCAATTCAGCAGGTTTCAGCTAATCCAAAACTGTGTCCCCGTGTGATATGAAACAACCAGGTCAGGTAAGCCTTGCCTACATAAACAAAAACATTTTGAATTGTCTAGAGACTGCTTGAAAGCTTCTTTCAAAATGCATCCAAGGATGACTTTTTCTTTCTCAGCCCCCATTTTTCTTAAGATTCCTATTTTGTAACCAAACTGATAGACCTATACTTTTTTAAAAAAAACATGCTAGGAAGAGCTGGTGAGGCAGGCTTGTTTTGTTGTTCTTAATTGCTGTCAAGTCCACTTTGACTTATGGTGACCCTACAAATGAGAGATCTCCAAGACAGCCTGTTACCAGCAACCCTGTTCATGTTCTGCAAACTCAGGGCTGTGGCTTTGTGCCAAAGTTGGAATTCTTTACGAAATGTGCAACAACCAGAATCCATTCCAAAGCCATAGGGTGAGCATCAGTCAGCACTCCGAAGCAGCAGCCAAAATGCTAATGCAGTTCTGGGAGTGCATGAACAGGAGTAGAGTGTCCAGATGGAAGGAAGCAGTAGTGCCACACTGTTTTGTTTTGGTCAAACCTCACCTGGAATACTCTGTCCAGTTCTGGACATCACAGTTCAAGAAGGATGTTGACAAACCAAGAGCAACCAAGATGACCAAAGGTCTGGAAACCTTATGAGGAATGACTGAGGGAGCTGGGTCTGTTTAGCTTGGAGGAGACAAGACTGAGAGGAGACATGATTTCTTGTTGTTGTTAATTGCTGTCAACTCACTTTTGACTTACGGACACCTATGAATGAGAGATGTCAAAGTCACTCTGTCAGCAGTAGCTCTGCTCAGGTCTTGCAAACTCCTTGACCGAGTCTATCCATCTGCAATGAGGCTTCCCCTTTTCCTACTGCCTTCTACTTTAGCAAACATCATTGCTTTTTCTAGTGAGTCATGTCTTCTCATGATATGTCCAAAATATGTCAGTCTCAGGCCATTTCTGCACGGCACTTTTATAGCGCGATGATTCCACTTTCAACCTCCTATGGAATCCTGGGGTTTCGGGAGGGGCCAGCCGGCCCCTCCCGGAACCGCAAACCCCAGGATTCCATAGGAGGTTGAAAGTGGAATCATCGCGCTATAAGAGTGTCGTGCAGAAATGTTCTCAGTTTAGTCAAATTGGCTTCTAGGGAATGTTCAGGCCTGCATCCATTCACTTGTCTTTTTGGCTGTCCGTGATCAGTTAAGAGTCAGTCTCCTCTGGCTTCACTTGCAAACAATTCCAAATCTGCCATGCCCCCCACCAAATAAAATATGAAAACAGAAGATAACACAAAAGGAAGAATTGTCCCAGCCCATCCCATTGGGAGAGGGAAGCTATTCCTAGTCTTGGTTAGTGCTAATGAACAGTGAACTGAATGGAAAACGGGTATAGGAAGTATGGCAACAGTAAAATTAATGGAATGATGACTGAAATTTTGCATTGGAGTTGCACAGCATAAAGATAACCCCTGTGTTGAATGGCAGCATTGTGAAGCTCATGATAAAAAAAGTTAAAATATAACTTAACAAGCAACATAGGTCTATGTGTATTAGTTTAGTTTAGTCAGGTTGGTTTAGGTTTGCCCTGTCTGTTACTCCACTATTTGTTTGTGTTTTCCTTATATATAGTTTTAGGTCACTTAAAAATGTGTTTAATAAAAATAATTTTTAATAAACACTATTGGCTGAGATGTTCCTTCAAGTTTTTTGTAAGGAGAAATCTCTCCATGTGGAGTTATACTTTCTGGCTGAGATTTCTGCATTGTCCAGTGTAGTGTAAAAGGGTCACAGCTCCCTGCTCACTACTTTCGGGGCTCACAGTTTTGCTGTGATAGCACGCCTGGAATGGCCATTCCGTGATGGATGGAGAATGGGAGGGAGAACTGGAGAACCACGTAGCTGTGGTTCATAGCTGTATGCAGACTGATGGCATTTTCTACTGCACATGTGTCAAACACAAGGCTTGTGGGACAAATCCAGCCCATCAGGCCATTTCATGTGGCCTTCGCGGCTCTCCTGCAGCTGCGGCACTGCCCCCGACCTGGCAAGCTCGATTCCCACATTGCGGGTCCCCGACAGCCAGTATTCTGAAGAGGGACCCAGCAGCCAGCGCTCATGATCTACTTCTATTTCTGACTGCTCCTCTGTCCAAGTCTCATCCTCAGAGTGTTGCTGCAGGTTACCATGGCAATGCTCTGCACAGCTCGCGAGAACTGCATAGAGGAACAGTCAGAAGTAGACGTAGATCACACGTGCTGGCTGCTGGGCCCCTCTTCAGAATAGCGGCAGCCAGGGGCCTGCAGTGTGGGGATTGGGCTCACCAGCTACAGAGAGGGGCCTCTTTCTGCCCCCAACCCCTCTCTGTGCCTCTTTCTAGGGGCTGAAAGAGGCACAGAGAGGGGCTGGGGGCAGACAGAGCCACAGGGGAGGAGGGAGCAGAAAGAGACACGGGTGATATTTGTCTGATGAATAAAAAATAACTTTGTTTTCAAAACTCATTTTTCAGTAAATTGTACAATAGTTGCACACTTGAATATCTGCTTGCCGTCATATAGAATCATAGAAATGTAGAGTTGGAAGAGACCCCAGGGGCCATCCAGTCCAACCCCCTTCTGCCATGCAGGAACACCCTCAAAGCACTCCCTTGGACAGATGGCCATCCAGCTTCTGCTTAAAAACCTCCAAAGAAAGAGACTCCACCACACTCCACGGAGGCAGCATATTCCACTGCCGGACAGCCCTGACTGTCAGGAAGTTCTTCCTGAGGTTCAGGTGGAATCTCCTTTCCTGCAGCTTGAATCCATTGCTCCGTGTCCTGGTCTCTGGAGCGGCAGAAAACAAGCCCTCTCCCTCCTCTACATGGCATCTCTTCAAATATTTAATTCAAATATTTTTCCTAGATTTCTACCTTCAGAGCTAGTTGTTACTAAAACCAGTAATAACTGAATGCAGAGGCAATTATTTGAAGATAAAAGAGTAGATACATGTATATAGTCTTGCAGATGCCACCAGCCCTTTGAGGGCAACCATAATGCTGATGTGGCCCAAGATGAAATTGAGTTTGACACCCCTGTTGAAATCCACTGGGGTCTTCGTGAGGCCTCTCAGCTGCTGGTGGAATCATTCTGCGTCCAGCCACAGGGGCAAAGCCAGACATTCTCCGATCCCCTGAGCTCACCAGTCACAGAATGGCAGTTGAGGGGGCTACTGCAGCAAAAATGTCAGTCCTTGGGGGACTTTGGTTGTTGTAGAGGGCAGTTGAAAATACCAGCCTCTGCAACAACCGAAGAAGACACCCACAGCCATAAGGTGGGTGTACACCTGTGTATGTCATTAACAGGATGCTAACTTTATTTTGTCAAGTGATGCGTGTATCGAATGGTAGCATTTTGCAACTGAATGCACAACCAGTGAGCAATGGCGCCCCATGTGCAAACTCCTGTTTTGCAATCTCAAGCTGAATGAGGATATTCTGCATGGGATGGGATTGTTCAGCCACTTCCATAGGCGATTTCGGTCATATTTTTTTTTTCCAAAATCAGATATGGCCTTTGGGTCAAAACTGTTTTCATTTTTGGCCGTCTCTGGCATGTTTTGGGGCAGAACATTGGCCTCTAGAACTTCAGAAGTTGCCCACCCTAAAGCACTGACAGTTCAGATTCAGGTTAATAAAGCTGTTGGTATACGAGGACAATAATCTCTCTAATAGGATTTCTGTAATGTGTTTGGGTTTATACACTCGGGGCATGACCCCTGTACAGTAAACAAACACTTCTGTCTCTGGATTTTCCTCTGGGTACACTTCAAAGCCTTAATTAGATCAATGCACAGTTTTGCAAATGCTGTACCTGATTCTCTCCAGTGCCACACACTATCAATATCTGCTGCAATAGGATTTTCTGGAAAGAAAAAAAAATGTGTGTGTTAGAGGGTTTGCCCCTCCACCAAGCAACTTAATCCAGGTTGGAGCAAAGGGTGCAAACATGATTCAGGCTAGAGCAAAATGTAACCAAGTGTTCCAAATCATGAAATCACTGTCTGATCACGAAAAGTGAGCCTTGTTAAGAAATCAGACTAGAATGTTCCTAGTGAGCTTCATCTCCCTAGGCTAGCAAAAAGACTAGACAAGATTGCTCCAGTAACTTTTTGACCCTGCCAGTTGGTGATCCTTCCTTATTATGCATCTGACTCTTTGCAGAGCTCCTCCTCTGAGCAATCTCATTTCGTTGTCTTTCTCTGGTTAGCATGGCATGAGTGAAGATACAATTTACTACACACCAACTACTTTTAAAACCCTGTTCGTTTCAGTGAGAAAGATTGGAAGCAGCAAAAATGACAGCAAAATGTTAATTGATTTTGTTGTTATTGTCCAGGATCCCATGTCAGGACTGCATAGCATAAATCTCCACATGTGGAGTTACGCACTGATTGTGCTCCGTAGACCTTGGGTTGAATGGCAACATTATACAACTGAACGCTGGCAAAATTGACTCTGAAAATCAAACAGTCTTTGAAACAAGCATTCACCTTTATGAGATGCATGTACAAGGAGAAGGAGTTCTAACCATCAGATTGAACATTTTCTTTTTATAATTTTAATAGTGAAGCTTCAAGAGTTTCCCCAAATCCTTTTTGACCGGTAATATTTATTGAGGGAATAATCATCTGTTTAACAATGCCCTTTCAACTTTTCTTCCACAGGCTCATAGAATCCCAGAGTTGGAAGAGACCACAAGGGCCATCTGCTCCAACCCCTTTCTGCCACGCAGGAAGACACAATCTAAGCACTCCCTTGGACAGATGGCCATCCAGCCTCTCTTTAGAAACCTCCAAAAAAAGGGGAGTCCACCACACCCCTAGGCAGCATATTCCACTGTCAAACTGCTGTTACCAACAGGAAGTTCTTCCCAATGTTTAGGTGGAATCTCTTTTCCTGTGTTTGAACCCATTGATTCTAAGGCCGTTTCCGCACTAGACTGTTACAGCGCCATTGTTCCACTTGCAACATCCTATGGAATCCTGGGGTTTGCAGGTTAGGGAGGGGCGGCTGGTCCCTCCCAAAACTGCAAACTCCAGGATTCCATAGGATGTTGCAAGTGGAATAATAGCGCTGTAACAGTCTAGTGCGGAAATGGCCTAAGTTTGCAAGGCAGATCAGAGGGACGATTAGGGCCAGCTGGTGACTGCCATGCCAGCAGTGTGTTGAATCCAGGTTGTAATCTGCATTTTAAATGAGCTGCCCAAGGTGGTTAGCCCTGTTACCAAATAGGCTCAGCACCTTAGTTGTTACTTGCCATCAGGTTGACTTCAATGTATAGCAACCCTATGAATGGGAGATCTCCAAGAGGCATGATTAACAACTGGTACACTCAGGTTTTGCAGATTCAAGACAGCTGCAGTCTCCCTCTTTTCCTGCTGCTTTCCACTTCTATCATCTTTTCCAGTAAGTCATGTTCTCACCTTCATTATCTTCGCTTCTAAGGAGATGTGAGAGTTGGTTTGTCTTGGACCCATTTGTTGGCTGTTGTAGCAGCGCATGGCATCTCCTCCTGCCTCAGATTTCAAATGGAGTTGGTTCTCTTCCAACTAACTCCACCTGAGCCTCAGGAAGAATCTCAGGTGATCCCACCTGAACCTCTGGAAGAACTTCCTGGCAGTCAGAGCTGTCCAGCAATGGAATCTGCTGCCTCCATGGAGTGTGGTGGAGTCTCCTTTGGAGGTTTTTAAGCAGAGGCTGGACGGCCATCTGTTGGGAGTGCTTTAAGGTGAGTTCCTGCACGACAGAATGGGGTTGGACTGGATGGCCCCTGGGGTCTCTTCCAACTCTAGGATTCCATGATTCTATGATTCTACGTTCAACTATTTGAAAGGGTCTCATATGGCCGATGGAGCAAGCCTGTTTTCTGCTGCTCAAGAGACTAGGTCATGGGGCAATGGCTTCACACTTCAGGAAAAGAGATTCCACCTAAACGTTAAGAAAAACTTCTTAAAAGTAAGAGGTGCTTGACAGTGGAATACTTTGCTGCCTCGGAGTATGGTGGAGTCTACTTCTTTGGAGGCTTTTAAGCAGAGGCTGGATGGCCATCTGTCGGGAGTGCTTTGATGTGTGTTCCCGCATGGCAGAATGGGGTTGGACTGGATGGCCCCTGGGGTCTCTTCCAACTCTGTGGTACTATGATTCTGCCTGTCCTGCACTTCGCTGGCAGTATCACCTCAGCACCTAGCACAGCTTCTTGATGGCTGGAACAACGTCTGGTGTGAATTCAGTGCCCCCCGACACGGAAGCCACTGGGACAGATGCAGTGGAGCTTTGTTGTAGAGGGATTTGTTGAAAGTCAGATCACATTTGTTGGTCTAACTAGAAACTGGCCACAGAATGGCTCCCTTTGCTGTGGAATCCCTAAAGACAGGTGTGCTGTTCCCTTATGTTTCAATTAATTGCCTCTCATTTTGCCATTTTGGGATAGATTTTCATATATTTTTATCTGTCTTTTTTTTTCTTTTCTTTTTACAAATGTGAACTACTTTCTCTTTGTTTTTAAAAAATCTTTTCAAGTAATTGCAGATAACACAATGCCTTCTTGTTCTCTTCCATCTCCTTCTCTACCACCTCCTTCTCTTTAGGATCGTGGAAATATATAGCAGAAGATTACAGGGTAAGTAATGCACTTAGTGTATATGTGTGTGTCCTCAAGTCACCTGTTGACTTTTGGTGACCCCATGAATTTCACAGGGTTTTCTTAAGCAAGGAATTACTCAGAGGTGGTTTTACCAGTTCCTTCCACTGAAATATGGCCTACAGCATCTGGGACTCATTGTCAGTCTCCCATCCAAGTACTAACCAGGGTTGACCCTGCTTAGCTTCCAAGTTCAGATGGGATCTTGTGCCTTTAGGGTATTTAGGCTGGCTCAGTTAGTGCTCTGCTTGGTGAAATTTGGTCTAGGATGTCACATGGACACTTGCCTTGCAACCTAGCTGTGACAGTAGAACAGAGCCCATTAGTAAGATGAGAACCTATTATGCAGTATATTCGACTTATCTTCCAAGTTACTTGTGGCTTAATTCTTATTGAGGAAGTCCAACCTGCATGTGGGCTGCACTCCTATTTCATACTTACAAGATGGGGTCTCTAATTATGGAATGCTCCTCCGTATCAAACTTTCCTGATACATAGAAAATAGCATGTCAAAGAAAAGACTTTTAGACTACTGCATTCCCTGACCCCCTCATTTTTTTACAGGGAAAGTTTTTTTAAGTATCCAGAAATACCTAGTCATGTGTGCTGGCCTTTGTGAGTGTGAGCGGGGAATGAGAGAGCAGCTCATCTCATTTTTCTCAGTGTAACGAGGCAAGACTCTCCAGTTCTATGTGTAAAAATCCTGACTGGCCTCAGAACTGATTTGGTAGACCCTTCCCTAAGCATTAAGACCTTACTGTTTTAAGATTTAGGATCATTTTAAAGACTGGTCATCGGGGTTTAGTTTTTTGTTCTCATCAGGGGTTAATTGTTTGTTGTGAGGAGGAGTTGGAGTTGCTGCTGCTGCTGCTGCTGCTGCTGCTGCTGCTACTATTATTATTATTATTATTATTATTAATAATAATAATAATAATAATAATAATAATATTGTTAAATAGTTGGTGCCACCATCTCAGTGAGGACTGGTCAATCTGCTCTGGGTTTAAGTCTGAACTTTAACAGTGTTATCCATGATAATGAAATTATTTTGGTGATAGAGTTCAGCACCATGTTCCAGTTCAGGCTATGAACTAGAGCTGATTTACTGACTTGCTGACGTGGAATCTACCAGCTACCCCTGGCTTTATTGCTATTTTTTTAAATTAGATTTCTGCTGTGCTAGATGTTTAATGAAAATTCAGTGTTGAAACTGTACATATATGTTATTACACACACACACACACACACACACACACACACATATATATATATATAAAAATGAACAAAAATTGGAGATGGTTTCAGTAAGTATGTGGCCAAGATGCTCAAAGAGCTTTTGTGTCCATGGTGGAAAAAAGGCGGGGTATTTAATTAATTAAATAAATAGTTAAATTGTTTTGGCTGCAAAGGGGAAAACCTGCTCTCCTCCCTAGCCTTTCCTGTGATAGATCAGGAAAGGTGATAGGGTTGTATCTGAAGCTGACATCTCAAGGCAGCGGTTGCTGGCTGCTCCCCTATCAACAGGGCAGTGGGCCGTGGGCTGAATGGTAAAGGAACTGTCCAAAGTGCTAAACCCATTTGGAAGATAGGGCTTGGTACCTTGGATAGCTCCTTATAGTTCAGGATGTGGAGTG
Source organism: Cyclura pinguis (assembly GCA_030412105.1). Taxonomy (NCBI): domain Eukaryota; kingdom Metazoa; phylum Chordata; class Lepidosauria; order Squamata; family Iguanidae; genus Cyclura; species Cyclura pinguis. The sequence continues at coordinate 384,462,126 of CM059599.1, forward strand.
TATCTAGAGGTGCTCTGGAACAATGGCAGTGCTGTATATAGATATGAATGACAATCGGTGATATAAGAAGGCCCAGGGATTACTGCAGGGGTGGGCAGCAGTCAGGGGGATATACTGGGGTTCTTGGACAGCCACCCCTACAGTGGGCCCTTGGTATCCACTAGGGTTTGGTTCCAAGGCCTCCTGTGGACACCAGAACTCATGGATGCTCAAGTCCCATTATGTACAATGATGTAGTAAGATGGTGTCCCTTATATAAAATGGCAAAATCAGAGTTTGCTATTTGAATTTTTTTTTGGGGGGGGGATATTTTCAAGCTGCAGTTGGTTGAATTTGTGGATACAGAATCTGCAGATATGGAGGGTTGACTGTAAAAAAAATGTTTCCTCCTAAATGCAGTATGCCCCAAAACTGCCTGGGGGTGTTGGAGGCAACTACACCACGTTTTGGTAATTCTGTGGACTGTTTTGGACTTAAGAGAGGCATTTTTTACCCTTTAGTTGGCCATTACCTGGAGACCAGCTTCTGGGTCACTTTTTGGTCTTTTTTTAAGGTATCTTCTGTGCCTAAAATGATTGGGGGAGGGCGCAGGGGGATGGCAAACTTGTCTTGCCAACCAAAATTCATATTTGTTCCCTCCCCCCCCCAAAAAAAATTCTTTGGGAAATACTGGGGAACCTGTGGGTCACAAAGCACAGCCCCAAAAGGCCACACTGTCCCCATCCCTGATTTACAAGTCAGAGCAATGGCACAGAGCAATTGTGGTTAGCAGAGATGACAACATCATCAGCCAGCACCTTCAGGTCTTCCCAAAGTGTGTCTGGCAGCTTTCAGAGGGGAATTTATACATGTTCCAGAAATCCAACTGGATTTGGCCACAATTGACAGATGCTCCATGACAATCACTGATTTTCGCCCTTGCGTTCCACTTCTTCCTACAGTTCAGGAGCGCCTAACAAAGCAGATTGCCGTGGCCATCACAGAAGCCTTGAAGCCTGCTGGGGTTGGTGTGGTTATTGAAGCGACGTAAGTTCACACAAGCTCTGTTGAGCTTCCAGAACTGGAGAAGGTGCATCGTTTGGGTCGTCGATGCCTTCTGCTCTGATTTATGGTGACCCTAGTTAGAGTTTTCTTGCCGAGATGTGTTCAAAGGAGGTTTGCTAGCTTTGTCTGAGAGAGTGTGACTTGCCCAAGGTCACCCAGTGGGTTTCCATGGCTGAGTGGGGATTGAGGCTGTCACTCAAACTGTGACGGCTTTGATGGTGCATTCCTGCATGGCAGAATGGGGTTGGACTCGATGGCCCTTGTGGTCTCTTCCAACTCTATGATATTCTATGATTCTATGAATTCTAATTCCTGCAGATGGAATTCCACTTAGAAAATCATACATCCCCAACAGGATTCTGCCCTATAACAGTGGTGGTGGTGATGATGATGATGGCAGCTTCAGGGATCTCCTGGGGGACTTAAGTGTCTGCAAGAAAAGGATATTTGAAGCCCAGGACTGCGTTTTCCTCACCCGTCTTGCAGCCTCCTGAAAAGCAGGAGCAATGATAGAATCATAGAGTTGGCAAAGACGCACAGGGCCATCCAGTCCAACCCCTGTCGTGCGGGAATACACCATCAAAGCACTCCTGACAGATAGCCATCAATCTCTGTTTAAAAACTTCCAAAGAAGGAGACTCCACCACATCCTGAGGCAAGAGTGTATCCCTTTGTCAAACTGCTCTTACCTTCAGGAAGTTCTTCCTAATGCTTAGAATCTCTTTCCCTGAAGTTTGAAGCCATTACTCCATGTCCTCGTCTCTGGAGGAGCAGAAAACAAGCTTGCCCCATCTTCCACCTGATGTCCTTTCAGATATTTAAACATGGTTCCATATCAGCTCTAAACCTTCTCTTCTCCAGGCTGAACAAGATGGTGGTGTCTTTGCCTGGTTGAACCTCTCTTCTCCCATTTTTTTCCCCCACAGACACATGTGCATGGTGATGCGGGGAGTTCAGAAAATGAACAGTAAAACTGTGACCAGCACGATGCTCGGAGTATTCCGGGAAGACCCAAAGACGCGGGAAGAGTTTTTGACGCTCATCCGGAGCTAAACGCTGCCACCCCTTCCATGGACTCCCTCTCTGGACTTGTCTTGTCTTAGCATCGTTGTCGGCCGTTCTGCTGCTCATTCCTGTCTCTCTTTTTAAAAACGTCGGTCACTTTAATTTTGTTCTGTTTAGTTGTTATCGGTTCCAGAAAAGGCTCCTTGTAGTGAGACCAACATGTACTTTTTGTTTATCAAAAAGTTCCCAATGTTGGAGGTTCGTAACAGTCCTAAAAATGTTCTCTCAATCAGCATTGTCATGTGAACATTTTCAAGCAAATTCTTAGAGAGTGGGCATTTTTTTTTTGGTCTGTGTGGGTTGAATAAGATTTTATAAACCGAGCTTTTTAAGGTGCTTTAAGGAAAGGTTGCCAACAGAGAGGGAAAGGGAAACACCTTTCCCCAAATGCCCCTCCCAAACCACCCTGCCCTTTTGGCTGGAGAAAAAGATGGGACAGGAAGGTTGGGCACCCCCCAGACGGAGATTGTCAAAGTAAGCATCCTTAAGGAAGCACTGTTGGGCCCTAGGACCTGAATCCTGGTGTCTTAGGTGTGCATTAAGGTCCCTTGCAGAAGCAACTGGACATTTTCGTCCACTGTGGAACAGCTGGATTAAGGAAGTGTAGTTCCACATGTGGTGCCATGGACTGCCTGGTCGCACATGGCAAACAATTGCTTCTACTATGTTTTGTAAACTGCTGCACATGGGTGCACGTGCACACTGATGCACTTGAAGCACTGCATAAAACACATGCAGGTTTGTTTATACCGTGTCACAAGCCGCTAAAGAGATGGTGCTGTGCAACTGTTGCCTCGCTGTGTGGCGGCAGCACCATGTCCCCTCCACGTAGCATAAATGTCTGCATGTGGAGATATACTGCACCAGCGGTATGCAACCCCCATGCAGAATAGTGACATTATCCAACACATGTCAGTGACTAGGTGCCATTCCATAGTATGCAGCGGACCATGCGCAATCACAATTTGCAGTGCGCAACCGCAGTGTGCAAAGCACTTCCACTGCTATCCACAGAATACAGCTGGTATTCTGTGTCAAATACTTAATTAATTATACTTAACTTAAGAGTTAAGTCTACTTAACTTAGAGTCTATTTAAGTATACTAAGGCCATTTCCACACTACGCTGTTATAGTGCTATTATTCCACTTTCAACATCCTGTGGAATCCTGAGGTTTGCAGCTTTAGAATTCTCAGCCAGAGAGTTCTTTCGCCTCAGAAACTACAAATCCCAGAATTCCACAGGAGGTTGAAAGTGGAATAATAGCACCATAATGGCCTAAGTTAAGTGTACTTAAGTAAATAACCTCTCCTGGCCTGACTCCCCACTTCCCCAAATCTGATAGAAATGTCATTCACCCATGCCGCAATAATTTCCAGAATGAATCTCCTTCTCCCCATGCAGCTGATTTCCAGTAAAGTAGGCTTTGGGAGTTACGATTATGGCAACAGTCTCACAGTCACGACTTAACTCTTATGTAAAAAGGAACCATCACCTTATCTGGGTAGAGTGGAGAAAGATGAAAGCTTCGTCCATCCCAGAACCCAAAAGAACCACTGACTCCCTCTACTTTCTCCACTGTGGTGCCTTTTTTGAGTGACTGGCTGGGGAAAAGGCCGGCAGCCTCTGGGGTACTTGGCCCCTCTCAGTGGAATGACTCTCAACTTATCCACAGCTCATCTCAAAATCCATAATTTTGGCCCCAAAACCTGCCTTCAACGTATAAATGAGATTGACATACATGAATATGTATGGGAACAAAGGCCATTTCCGCACTAGCCTGTTATAGCGCGACGATTCCACTTTCAACATCCTCTGGAATCCTGGGGTTTGCAGTTTCGGGAGGGGCCAGCCGGCCCCTCCCGAAACTGCAAACCCCAGGATTCCAGAGGATGTTGAAAGTGGAATCGTCGCGCTATAACAGGCTAGTGCGGAAATGGCCTAAGTAGCTGATACAGAATACTGTCCCAGGCCTGTTGCGCCATGCCAAATAATTCTCTTGTCTTGATGGTCAGGATCCTTTTTGGTGTTTTATCTACTTAATTTCTTTAATTTATATTCTGCCTTTCTCCCAGCTGCCACATGAGTTAAGAGCGAAAGGCCTGTCTAAATAAGAAGGTCTTTTCCTATTGACAAAAAAGGGGCAAGAGAGAGAGCATAAATTCTCCTACAGAAGTGATTGAACATTTTTCTCTGTTGCAGAACAGATGGATTTAGTTCTAGGTTGTGGAAGTGGACAGGCCATGTTGTTGCGCATGGATTCACATTGTGCATTGTTGAGTGTGGATGCACATGGCATATGCACATCCATACCTGTTAGTTGCACAGTGTCACAGATTTCCCAGTGAGTTGGCTTTGCAGAACTATCTCGTGACTCCATGAGCGTAAAGCTGTGCTCATCCTCCTCAGTGTAATATTTTTGCCTCTGTCTCATTTCAACCTGAAAATTGTTTTTGGCTGCCTCTCTGTCCCTCTTCTTAGCTGGAAGAACTTCACATTCTCTGTGCTCAGATATGGATCTTGCCATACAGGGAAGGAATTTCTGGCTATTAGAAGACTGTTCTTCTGTTGATAGACTGTATCAGCCAATTGTCAGCCTAAAACTGGGCACGGTCACCTGTAAGATTCTCTATTGTATGCAAGGAATACCTGTGATAATCATATGTCCTTGATATAATAAAAAAGAGTTTGGGGGCTGATGGGCCAAAGAGTTGCTTTAAGACAACCTATTTTTTAAATATCCATTCTGCAGGAGATGATTTCTCTTGGGAAGGAGTTATTCAAACAAGGGACACATAGCAAGAAATCCATTGTTTTAGGAGACAAAAATCAATCCACAGTTTGCCTGGAGGTGACTTGACTGTGAAGGAATATATTATGCAATGTTCAGCTTCCTTTCAGGAATGTTTACTCCCTTTTGGGGGAGTAATATAAGCGAGGAAGGTGTACAACAACACCTGAAGTTTGGGGTTTACATCTGACAATATTTCAGCACTCTGTTTTCTTTGGGATCAAAGGCCATTTCCGCACTGGACTGTCATAACGCTGTTATTCCACTTTCAACATCCTATGGAATCCTGGGGTTTGCAGCTTAGAGAGGGCCCTTTGAGGCCGCCCCTCCCTAAGCTGCAAACCCCAAGATTCCATAGGATGTTGAAGGTGGAATAATAGCACTATGACAGTCTAGTGTAGAAATGGCCAAATTGTTATAGGTAATGCATTGTTAGCATCTAAGAGCACGTTAACATTCCATCCTATCAGAACTTTGTGCCTGAGCAATCAGACTTGCAAATTAAGTTCATGTTTACCTCCCAATGACCATTCACAAAACAAAGCAAGCTAATTTACAAACTGCAGGAGGCATAAGCAGCTTGTGCTGTGACTATCAGACATCTTTCAGCACTTAAGGAATTCCTGCTGCCAACTATATGCTATCTGTACCATACAGACTGACCCTAACTTGGAGTTCCTTTAGGTGTTGCTCTTCTTGTGAGTGAGCTGTAGGGCGAGTAACCCTTAAAACATCACATATTCTGGTCCAACGCACACAACAACTGTACAATTATACCAAAAACAGACCACCCTTGCTAGGCTGTCTTAGTTCTGTGCTGGGCCTTTTCAAGGCAGACGGATGCATAATGCACCTCTTGGGTTTCTCCACTGCACTGTCTACAATTGGTGCCAATTTCAGCTTACATCCAGCCTGTGAGTTCTGTATCTTAATGCATACATAAACTGTTACCCACATTACCATCTGAAATATAATTGGCTATAATACAAACATTTTGACATACCAATTTTCTGTTTCTTAAAACTAAGTTACATTCTACCAAATCATGATTCCATAACCCAAAACAACGGAGTTTGTATGGTGTCCCAGCCATGAAAAGGAGCTGTGCAGGGTGCTGGGGGTGGAAAACCCTTTTCCCCATAGGATGTGTTCAGGCTGCTCTTTGGCTTCCTCAGATTTCACCAGTTATTCCCCAGCTTTCAGTCTATTCTTTATGGTCTTAATCGAGATTCTCCTGAATGGTCTTTCCCCTTACGAACTGGCAGCAAATCCAAATTTGTAATGGGATGATTAGGCTGGAGGGCATTCCAGCCAGAGTAGGCTCTGTACATCAATCACCCTGAAAGCAAGATTGGGCAAACCTCAAGCTAGCAGGATCTAGCGAGTGAATCTGTGTGCTTACCGGAAGGAACAACCAAGATCTGGTGCGTAAGAAATTCTCGTAGTGTTAATTTGGAGTCCAGGAATTTGTTCCTGAGTTATTTGCTGCCAAGTTGACTTATGGCAACCCTATGAATGAGAGAGATCCAAGACACCTTGCATTAGCATTCCTGCTGAGGTCCGGAAGATTCAGGGCTGTGACTTCTTTGGTTTCAGTCTATGCCCATGTTTTTTCCTACTGACTTGCACTTGACCTATCTTAGTCATGCTATCACGTGAAGTATCCAAAGTAGGATAGCCACGGTTTAGTCATTTTCGGTTCTAGGGAGGAGAGCTGATGCTTGATTAGCTTCGTGTGTCTTTTGAGAGGTACTCGGTATCTGCAGAACTCCCCTCTATGAGTTTGTTTTCTTCTGTCAGCTTTCTTTGCTTTCCAATTTTCACGACCACATAGAGCAACTAGAAATACTATGACATGGCTGATTCTGGCCGTTTCCGCCCTACACTGTTAATAGTGCTATGATTCTACTTTTAACATCCTGTGGAATCCTAGGGAGGGGCATCCAGAATTCTCGGCCAGAGAGCTCTTTGGCCTCAGTAAACTACAAACCCCAGAATTCCACGGGATGTTGAAAGTGGAATAAGAGCACTGTAACAGTGTAGTGTGGAACTGGCCTCTGACTTTGGTGTTTAATGATATCTCTTTACACTTGATTGTTCTTAGTATAGAAGTGAATGAAGCTCACCGCCCTTTCCATACAAAGATCTGCTCCAGGTTTTCTGTGGATTTCTTCATTTCAGGAGTATAATGTAAGTGGAATTGAGGGAGGCTTTATTTTGTTATTGCTGTTGTACAGTAATAACTGGGAGTTAGACATCCTGCAGAAGATCATCCAGAGATCTACCAGGAGACTGTGATCTACCTTTTAAGGCATCTAAGGAGAAATTTGTCTCACTTTTCATGGGAAGTGTCTTACTGAAGCTGACCCAAATAACTGTACTTTGAGCAAAATAAAATAATACTAAGGGAAGTTTTATAACCTTCTTTAATTAGAGAAAGATGGCCCAATAATTGGAGCCAGCTCTCTGGAGCAGAATCACATGCTTTGAGCTTATGCCCATTTGCTTTAGTCTATTGTGAAGTAGATAATTTGCCAGGATTTAAATGGCTCAAGTCATAGAATCATAGAATCGTAGAGTTGGAAGAGACCCCAGGGGCCATCGAGTCCAAGCCCCTGCTATGCAGGAACACCCATCAAAGCATTCCCAACAGATGGCCATCCCGCCTCTGCTTAAAAACATCCAGAGAAGGAGACTCCACCACACTCCATGGAGGCAGCAACATATTCCACTGCCGGACAGCTCTGACCGTCAGGAAGTTCTTCCTGAGGTTCAGGTGGAATCTCCTCTCCTGCAGCTTGAATCCATTGCTCCTTGTCCTAGTCTCTGGAGCGGTAGAGAACAAGCCTGCTCCCTCCTCAACATGACATCCCAACAGCAGTCAAGAGTCAACAGCAGACAAGAGATTTTTGTTTCATATGGAGCTTCTAAACGTGCTGTGTGGAGGCAATTCCTAGAGAACAACTCTAGCAAGACCCTCTGCCGTTAAGCTCTGTGCACTGGTTGTTTGGTGACACAGAGTTGGCCACTATAGGAAAAGGACACCAGACGGGACAGACATTTTGGCAGATCCTGGAAAAGTTATTTTGGGGTGACCACAAATGCCACAATCCCCACAGTCCTCAAAGTTGGGAATTCTAGCATTACAGTCCTCAAAAAAAGCAATGGCTAGAATCCTGTTGGAGATTTTGTACGTGGACCTTAGGTACGTGCAAATTAGGTTTACACAGTTGTGTTACATCCATGTCCAGTGGAGGGCTGCTGTTACACTACTACACAGCAAAGCCAGCAAAGTGGCCAATGCACATTTGGTGCCGGATGCACGTCTGGACCAGTGCAAACTGGTCTTGATGTTCATTGCATGGGTCCTGATGTGCCTTGGGTGGCAGTGCACATTGGGCAGTCTTGCTGGGCTTTGCAATTCAGCAAAGGGGTTTCTTAGCATCTCTGCTATTTAGGTATGCAAGTCATATAGGATTCCAGTGACAATTTCCAAGCATGCAGCAGGGCCTCCCTTAAAAGTTCTTATGGGCCATTCATGGGACTTATCATATGGAAAACAGCAAGGGCCAATATTCTGTACCAGCTAATAGGTAACTTCTCCTGGCCCGACCCTACCAAACCTGCTGTGGTAACATGGATCAACCAATTGCTGAGAGAATGGACCCCCTTCTCATGCAGCTGGTGCCCAGGAAAGTAGGTTGTGGGGAGAGTTACAACTGTGGCATAGTCATGACTAAGTAGCAGCTGTGAAGAAGGGACAGTTATGTCTGAGTGTACTTAACTGAGTAGCTGATACAGGATACTGGCCAAAGTCCTTAATTTGCTTTCTCTGTCTCCATCCACATCTGTATCTTGTCCTTTCTCCAAGCCTTGAAGCATTTCAGCTGAAATTTGGCAAGGACTAGCAGAGAGAAGAAAAAGAAGACAAAGTAGGAAGACTTCCAGAAGTTTCAGGCATTTCTTTGAGCATAGAACTGTGATACCCTGCCCAGCTCAAGGGCAAAGGCGGTAGCGGAGGCTTATTCAAGACAGAGTTTGCACCCTCCCTGGCTAATCTTTCTTTCTTCACTGTTTTGCCATGTTGTCCTTCAGACGTACCTCTTAACTTGTACTTGGGTACAACCTCCTGGCAACTCCAGCTGTGCATGCTCCATAGAAGGAATGGGGGTGCGCTTTTGTAGCCCCTGTGTTTGCATGGAAATTGAGCAAAGGGACATTCAGGGAGGTTGTGCCCTTTTGTGGCCTTAGGACTTGTTGAGATAACCTTGTATGTCTTGGTGAATATTATTGCTTATGATTCTCCTTTTGTGAACACCGTGTAACTTGAACGATAATGACCTTTGTTTTGCTCGGTGAATGCGTACATGTTTGTGTGTATAAACTTTACACAGCCTGTTAATGTGTTCTTCCTGTGTCAAATTCTGTTCTACTTAAAGTATTAAAGTACAGTATTGGTCCATTCTGGAGCTTTTCCTCTGTGTGATCTGTGAGTTCAGCAGCTGGACCGGTGAATGATCTAATTTTAATGGCTAGCATCCTCTCAATGGCATATGCAGGCACAAGTCCACCTTCGTGCGCATAGAATCGTAGAATCACAGAGTTGGAAGAGACCACGGGGTGATCCAGTCCAACCCCATTTGGCCCTGCAGGAACTCCCATCAAAGCACTCCCAACAGATGGCCATCCAGACTCTGCTTAAAAACCGCCAAAGGAGGAGGAGACTCCGCCACACTCCCAGGCAGCCGAGTCCGCTGCCGGACAGCTCTGACCATCAAGAAGTTCTTCCTGAGGTTGAGGTGGAATCTCTCGTCCTGAAGCTTGAATCCATTGCTCCTTGTCTTAGTTTCTGGAACCGCAGAAAATGAGCCCGTTCGCTCTTCAATATGACAGCCTTGCAAATACAAATGCTATCACGTCCCCTCTTAACCTTCACTAAACATACTCAGCTCCCTAAGTCACTCCTCATAGAGTTTCATGGCTTCCAGACCCTTCACCGTTTTGGTCACCCTCCTCTGGACACGTTCCAGCTTGTCAGTATCCTTCTTGAAAGGAGATGCTCAGAACTGGACACAGTATTCCAAATGAGGTCTGACCAAAGCAGAATAGAGCAATACTTTTCATATGCATATGTCTTTTATTGGGGGGTCTTTACAGAAGTTGGTAATGCTTTCCTCCCTCCATAGTGGCCAACTCCCTGACTCAGTGTTGAGCCACTGCAGCACTCCCCAGAGCCCTTTCATAGCTGATGGAGAGTGGGAGAGAAATTGGAGAGGGGCCTGGCTATGTCCCTACAACCAGATGCAAAACAAGGACAAGGAGCAATGGATTCAAGCTGCAGGAAAGGAGATTCCACCTGAACCTCAGGGAGAACTTCCTGACAGTCAGGGCTGTCCGGCAGTGGAATCGGCTGCCTCGGAGTGTGGTGGAGTCTCCTTCCTTGGAGGTTTTTAAGCAGAGGCTGGATGGCCATCTGTCCAAGGGAGTGCTTTGAGGGTGTTCCTGCATGGCAGGGGGTTGGACTGGATGGCCCCTGGGGTCTCTTCCAACTCTACATTTCTATGATTCTATGAAAACGTGTCCCCTGCTGAGACATTTAGAAGATCCCAACAGACCTCAGTAGATGATGAGATTATTTCATGTCTGGTTAGGAGGACATAACCAGATGCTTCTCTGATTCCCCTACTTTCAACTAGAGGTGGAATGGCCGTGGGAGGGGGACGGCAACAGCTCAGTGGGGGCAGGCGCCCTTGTTAAACTACCACACCACACTGTGCCATACACAATTCCAGCCAATGTCTGTCACTGGCTTTGGAAGGCAGCACAACGGCTTCTGTGTGGCTTTTTACTTGCACCGTGGGTGTGTATTCCCCCTTCCCTGTTTCACTGGGTACTTTCGCCCAACGTCGTGTGCAACCGTTTATACATGTTCATGCAGGTGTGTGTGAGAGAGCCTGTTTTAATCTTTCCTCCAAACCGGATCATCATCCCTTTTAATTTATTTGGAATGAAGAAAGCCTCAAGAGGCAAAAATGTGGATGTTTTGTTCGACCAAGAACAGCACTACATTAAAAAAAAATTAATAAAAGTCAGAGGTCTGAAAATAACAGGCACTCTGTCAATATTGGGTAGCTCAAACAGTAGTGCCTGGCCTAGCTTGAGGCCTCTAATATTCTTGAAAATACCCTTTTCTTCTTTGCTCAGCTTTGCAGAATCTGTAGACTAAACTGCAGTGTTGACCTTTTAATTCCTAGAAGAGCCTGTATTTTCTAGCAGATTTAATAAAAGACGGGTGGCTATTTTATCAGCACAAGAACATCAACATTTAGGTTTCCCCTCACTATTTGTATTTTGGCATTTCTCTGTGGACCTCGTGCCAGCAAACATGAAGCTTAGGATTTCCACGTATTTATTTTTACAACAACATTGTGAGGGAGGACAAGAGGGGCCGGGGCCCACATACTGAGCTCGTTGGCTGGGTTTGAACTCAGGGGTCCTCAGTCTGAGGCCCTTTCTGCACCGGGCTATTAAAACGGCGCAGAGCGACCTCCGACGGAGGTCTCCTGCACCGGGGAGTGGACTGGGTCGGACTACTTTTCGTAGTTCCGCACCTCAGTCCGCCCCGGAGCGACCGGAACTGGCCGCGCAGCGTGCTTTTTAAAAACCTCTTTTAATAGGTTTTTCAAAAGCACGGAGCGCCCAACTCCGTGTCGCTCCGGCGCAGATTTGCAGGCGTGCGCTAGTGCGTGCCTGCAGATCTGCCGGGGGCGGGCTTTAGGCTGGCGAGCTTCTCCGGTTGGTGGAGAGCCTCCACCGACGGGAAGCCGCCATTTTGGACGCCGGAGCAGCGCGGAGAGACGAGCTCGCACTGCTCCTCCTCCCGACGGACTCGATCGGACGGAGAAGAAATCCGGTGAGTCCCGTTTCTGCCCAATTCACGCCCCACGTGTGGAAAGGGCCTGAGTCTTCCATTCCACAGTAGGACTGTAAAATACTCTCCGACATCTCACAAAGCAACATCAGAGTGTGGCCAAGATGGCAAAAGTTATTAATGAAGAAGAACACACAAGCTAGGAGAAGTTGCAGCAGTTTGCTTTTTCCTGAGCCTACTGAGAAGGGTAAAATTCTGTTCCCCTCCCCTCCCGTCCCCTCCCCTCCCCTCCTCTCCTCTCCTCTCCTCTCCTCCCCTCCATGTTCAGTTGAATCATAGAATCATAGAAACATAGAGTCAGAAGAGACCACGCAATGGCCTTCGAGTCCAACCCCCTGCCATGCAGGAACAAACACTCAAAGCACCCCCAGCAAATGGCCATCCAGTCTCTGCTTAAAAACCTCCAAAGAAGGCGACTCTACCACACTCCCAGGCAGCAGATTCCACTGTCAAATGGCTCTGACTGTCAGGAAGTTTTTCCTGACGTTTAGGTGAAATCTCTTTTCCTGTAGTTTGAATCCATTGCTCCGTGTACTAGTTTCTAGAGCAGCAGAAAACAAGCTTGCTCCGTCTTCAACATGACCTCCCTTCAAATATTTAAACATGGCTATAATGTTTCCTCTTAACCTTCTTTTTGTCAATATCCTTCCTGAACTGTGGTACCCAGAACTGGGCACAGTTTTCCAGGCGAGGTCTAACCAAAGCAGAATAAAGTGGTACTATTACTTCCCTTGATCTCAACACTATACTCCTGTTGATGCAGCCCAGAATTGCATTGGCTTTTTTATTCGCTGCATCCCCTGGTTGACTCATGTTCAGGTTGTGGTCCACTAAGACTCCTGGATCCCTAGATCTGAGTGAAAACTACTTTTGCACTTTGAACTTTGAACTCGGTTTACAGCGATGGAAGTAGCCTGAGGACAAAGGAGGGAAGTAGAAGGAGGAAAAGAAAGAAATGGGGGTATTTTAAAAGCAGCTGAAAAAGTGAAATGGCAGAGGGTTAATTGGGACTGTCCCGGCCAAATCGAGACAGTCAGAGAGTGTGCTGTGAGGCAAATTCCTTGCTCACAGGACATCATCAAACGACGTATGGCTGAGAAACAATTATTGGGCATTTTCAAATGGCTAGTTGACTGACGGTGGTACTGGACACATCCTGGGAGAAAAGTGCTAGGAAGGCGTTGCTGGTCGCGGGTCCAACTGAACTCGTGAAGACCTGCTTAAGATGTGCTTTAAAGGGACGGGAACCACGGAGCAGCGGAATCAATTAAGGGGTAGTTCTCTTGTCTTTGGGGGATGTAATTAGAGGTGACAACCACAGTTCTGCAATTAGAATCTCCTGAATTTAACGAAGTAAAAATCGAAAACAGCTTCCATAGAGTTACCAACTCAGGATGACCCAAGGCCCTGAGGATTCCAGGCCAAAACCAAAAACTGAGACCTAGGGACAGCCCCTTGAGATGTCATTAAGCATTTTTGAGTATTAGTGTATATACCCAGCATTGCCCGGGATTTTATTTTCTCATAGGTGATACTTGTTAGAAAGATTTGAGATCCTGTGTCTCTAATTCCCCAGTCTTGTCCAGTACCTGTAACTTTTCCCCAAATTCCCCAAATCCCATCTGTATTCAGAGTTATTAACAAAGAGAGGTTAGGTTCCTGAGAGAATACACTGCCCTCCTCCTTGCTGCTAGGCCTCATCTCCACAGCAGCCGGCCAGGCCCGAGACCTCTCTGGCTGAGAATTCTAAAGGCCCCTCCCTAAACTACAAACCCCAGGATTCCATAGAATTTTCTTAGGCAGCCGATCATATGAGGTTTTCGTCTGACACAGCCACGCATATGATGTCTTCACCAGACACAGACAAATTCTGACTTTTATATATTAGATCAACAGCAGGTGCTCGCAGCTTGTCATTCAAAGACACGTGCACATACACACAGCATTATTTTCCCCTTTGGACATTAAGACTGAAATCTTAGCTAAAGGGGCTGCTCCCGGATCAAGGCGAAATGAAGGAGTTGTTCCTTCTCATTTATTTAGAAGCCAGATGGCGGGTGCAGAGCGGAGCAGAGGGTGAGCCCTGGCACCCCAATGACTGGCAGGGAAGGAGGAAGCTAACTAAGTAAATATATAGACTTCCCCTACATCCACACCCCACAGTCTTTGCAAACTCTAGCAACTAACCAATTAAGCCTTGAAAATTGCAGCAAGCTGCTGCTCTGCTAGCTGAGCCGGAGATTTTCACAGAGCTCTTTCCTAGAATCATAGAATAGGAAGAGACTCAAAGAGACATGAAGTCCCACCCCATTCTGCCACGCGGGAAGACACAATCGAAGTACTCCCTTTGACAGATGACCATCCAGTTTAAAACCTCCAAAGGAGACTCCACCACACTCCATTGAGGCAGCAGCATATTCCACTGTTAAACTGCTCTTCCCATCAGGAAGTTCTTCCTAACATTCATACGGAATCTCTTTTCCTGTAGTTTGAAGCCGCTGCTCCATGTCTTAGAGCCTTTCTGCACTACACTGTTATAATGCTATTGTTCCATTTTCAACGTTCTGTGGAATTCCGGGGTTTGCAGTTTACGGAGGCCAAAGGGTTCTCTGGCTAAATATTCTAAATGCCGCTCCCTAAACTGCAAACCCCAGGATTCCATAGGATGTGGAAAGTGGAATAATAGCACTATAACAGTGTAGTGCGGAAAGGCCCTTAGTCTCCTATTCTACGAAGCAGCAGAAAACAAGCTTATTGCATCTTCTATATGACATCCCTTCAAACATTTAAACACGGCTATCATGTCGTCTCTTAACTTTCTCTTTTCCAAGCTAAACCTTCTCTTCTCATGGCCCCTTACCATTTTGGTCACCCTCCTCTGGGTACATTCTACTTGTCAATATCCTTCTTGAATCGTGCTGCCCAGAACTGGACACAACTCTTAAAACACCATTGAACTGATTTTAGAACACATCTGTTATTTTTTCAAATAAGCATGGCACCAACAGGAAGAGCCCTTCCTTCGACAACCAGTCTGTGCTTAGAATAAGAACAAAAAGAACGGAAGGGTATTCTGCTGGCAGAAAGGCAAGAGGGAAAGAACCAGTCTAGATTCCTGTGGAAAGGAGTTCCAGAAACTGGGAGCAGCCACAACTGAGGCCATTTCTGCACTAGACTGTTACAGCGCTATGATGCCACTTGTAACATCCTGTGGAATCCTTGGGTTTGCAGTTTCGGGAGGGGATGTTGCAAGCGGAATCATAGCGCTATAACAGTCTAGTGCGGAAATGGCCTGAATCTGCATTGCATGTCCGGTGTGTAAATGCACATCCATGTACCAGTGATGTAGACTCTAGTCGATTGACTCGAACTCAATGCTGTAATCACTAAAAGTCAACATGGCTTTCTCAGAAATAAGTCGTGCCAGACTAATCTTATCTCTTTTTACGATAGAGTTACAACCTTGATAGATGAAGAGAATGCTGTGGACATAGCATATCTTGATTTAATTAAGGCCTTTGACAAAGTTCCCCATAACATTCTTGCAAAGAAGCTAGTAAAATGTGGGCTGGACAGGGCTACTGTTAGTTGGATTTGTAATTGGTTGACCGACCGAACCCAAAGGGTGCTCACCCATGGCTGCTTTTCATCCTGGAGAGAAGGGACTGGCGGGGTGCCACAGGGTTCTGTCCTGGGCCCAGGGCTGTCCAATATCTTCATCAATTACTTGGATGAGGGACTAGACGCATGCTGATCAAATTTGCAGATGACACCAAATTGGGAGGGTTTGCTAATACATCAGAGGAAAGGATCAAAACTCAAAATGACCTTGACAGATTGGAGAGCTGAGCCAAAGCTAACAAAATGAATTTCAACAGAGAGAAATGGAAGGTCCTACACTTAGGCAGAAAAAATGGAATGTGCAAATATAGAATGGGGGATGCGTGGCTGGGTAGCAGTACATGTGAATGGGATCTAGGAGTCTTGGAAAAGTTGCAGGAAAGGAGATTCCACTTGAACCTCAGGAGGAACTTCCTGACGGTCAGAGCTGTCCGGCAGTGGAATCGGCTGCCTCAATGGAGTGTGGTGGAGTCTCCTTCCTTGGAGGTTTTTAAGGAGAGGCTGGATGGCCATCTGTCGGGAATGCTTTGATGGGTGTTCCTGCATGGCAGAAGGGGGTTGGACTGGATGGCCCCTGGGGTCTTTTCCAACTCTATGATTCTATGATTCTATGAAGGGTATCAGGAAAGTTCAGTCTAAAAGCCAGAGTAGGTTTACTCCCCACTGACACAAAGCTACCATGGTTCACCCTCCAAAGGTTTCAGGCATGTGTCTACGTTGAAGCAACCTGGACGAAGGCAGAAGAGGAAAGAGAAACTGGGACATTTTTAAGAAGCTGAGAAAGTGGGATGGCACTGGATTCACGGGGGCTACTCCTGCCCTGGATGGAGGGTGGGTGAGGATGCTGTTACCCTGACTTCTAGGGGTCCCTGGGGGACACCTGGATTTGCTCCAAAAATACAAAGATTTGGGGAAATTAGTGGAGCACTCCTTAGCAAAGCAGAGGGCAGGGCAATCCTGCGAGATCTTTAACCCTATGTTTACGGAGTCAGACCACACAAGAACCAGGTCAAATGTCCAATTATCAGTAGTTTATTTAGCAGAATTGGCAAAACACACACACACACACACACACACACACACACCGAAGCAATCACTCACACAAGCGCGCAAGGACTAATGAGCTGGAAAGATATGATTGGGAAAAGCAGAGGGAAAGAGAACGGTTTATATCATACTTGATCCTGTAGTCTTCGGTTTGGGGGGGGGGGACAAAAAAACAAGGCAGACGTGGTCCAGCAGCGGAAGAATGCTGAGGGGAGCTCTCGACTAGCCAAATGCAAATACACTAGTCAAGAGTGGGGGTTCTCTGAAGAGAGTTCCAAAAAGGGGCTCAATTATAGGGCAAAACATGTGGGGGGGCAGACTCTTTCTGGAAAAGGACAAATGGCTGAATCAGGCAGACGAGGCAAAAGATTTTTATGGCAGTGTGATCAGGGATCAGGAAAAGGATAGGTGTGAGGATGGATTTGTTTGCAATCTTCCTGTTTTCCTGACTCAGAGTTATCAATCAACCAAATAGGATATGCAAACCACAGAAGTTTTTGCTCGTCTGCAGAGATGTCTTTTGTTCTCCTTGCAAGATCCATTAAGTTGAACTCAGCCATGCTCAGGGATCATCTCTGACCTGTTCTTCCACACAGCCCCATCCAGTCATTGTATATGATTTCTATTTTATGCCAGTTAAACCTATCTGCCTATATATATATTGCCAGTTAGACTATCAGAACAGTGGAGTTACAACGCGAGAACCTCTCAGAGCAAGGGATATGGGTGGAATGGGGAAGAAAATTAGGAAGGGAAACAGCGCTGGCCCACGGCCTTCCTCCTCAGGTAACAGGATGCATTACGCTCAAGGAACGGGGGGCTTACAGAGGTTGGAGGCCAACAGGGTGGGGGGGTCTGGCCTGCCCCATCCGTCTCAATGTTTTGTGCCAGAATTGGCCAGTCACAGTTCAGGAAACTTCTAAGTAGGGCCAACCGAATCCTCGAATCCTGGGTAGGGATTCGAGATTCCCGAATCCGAATCCGTGTGCCAAAATAGGCAAACTGAATATTTTGAATTGGCCAACCACAGAGATTGTTGGAGGCCGGGGTGCCTGAAAACCTGGGAGATCAGACATACAAGGGAAGGTAGTAAGTAGGTGGGTCTTTCCCTTGGAGTAATAATGGCCTTTGCTAACAATTTCACAAATTACATCTGGGCTTCTAAGATATTTAAATTGAACATTTCATATTTAAGTTTAGTACTTGACTGGAAGCTACAGGCTTGAGATTTCAAGGACAGCTGAAACATTCCTTTGCACAGCTCCCTTGCAAAGCTCTTTCAGACGCAATTCTGGGGTTTGGAGTTTTACCAGGCGTCACAGCCTCCTCTGCCAAAGTGTGCTGGTGCATCATCAAACTACAAACCCCAGGATGCCAGAAGGAGCTATGCAAACAAAAGCCAGGTTTGACCTGGATTATCTCTCTACTGTAATATGTGGCCCTGTTTACACAGGCAGGAAAATGTGGGATTAAGCCACATTTTCCTGCCTATGTAGAAAGGGCCTTCATGTCATTTTCAATCTGGGGAGATCCTAAGGCAAAACTAGGACAATTGTCTTGGCCAGATCTCTTCAGAGGGAGGTTTGCCTTTGCCTAGGCTTTTGCTAAGGCTGAGAGAGTGTGTCTTGCCCAAGATTATCCTTCTTTCCCTTGCTTTTTAAACTCTTTTTTTTAAAAAGAATTCGAAAGATCTGAGATTCGTGGATTCCCAGAACCTTCCAGGGATCCGGATCTGGATCCAGATTTGGAAAAGTCTGGATTCGTCCCATCGCTAGAAGAGAGCCCTCCTTGATTCCGGGTACGGAGGAGAACTATCTCTCCCATCATGCAAGGGTGAGCAAAGTACAACCTGTGGGTTCCATGAGGCCCCTGGGCTGTTTTTCTGGTCCCTGAGACACCTCCTGGGTCATTTGGATATTTTTTTTAAACCTCAAATGCTCTCTACAGAGTGTGGGAAACATTTCTGCCACATTTTGAGAGCCCTGGACCATTTTAGACCCAAGAGAGGCCATTAAAAAAAAAAGGAAGGGCTTCTCCTGGGCCTAACTTAATGGGGGGAAATGCCCCCAGCAGGTTTGGGGGACATTAAGGGGGGATTTTTCTTCTGGGGGTGTGTTCCTGGGGGGCTAAGGTGGCCCTCAAGCCTTCTGCCCCACTGTAACGATTCTTTTCACTGGTGATGCTGGTGGGGAATGAACCCCTGGGACCTTCTGCAAAGAGAATATTTGCTCTACCAACAAACCAACAGACCTCCCTGCAGGGTGTGTGGTTTTACCACAAGAAGCTAATCACTAATTCAGGGGGAGAAATCAGGTGGCCTTCCAGATGATATTGGACTGGAACTCCCAGCATTCCTCATCGTTGGTTACACTGGCTGGGGCTGATGGGACTTGCATTCCAGCCACATCTGGACAGCTATACCCTACTGTAGGCCAGAGGGTCGGTCTGACCCCTGAGCCTGTTAGCTGCTAGGCCTGGCCCCTACGTGTTCTTTTGAGGGTTCGGGGGCAACTCTAACAAGGCCAAATGCACACCTTCCAAACGGCCCTTCTAGCCTTCCTCAGATTAGCACCCTCTGGGATGCTGTTGTTTCGCCACTTCTAAAAGGTGGAAATCCATCTCCAAGGGCTTAGTGTTGGAACAGCCTAAATACGCAGTCCCATCTGACCTTGGAAGCTAAGTGGAGTCCACTCTGGTTAGTACTTGGATGGGAGACCGTCAAGGAGTGCCAGGTGCTGCAGTAGGCTCTATTGCAGAGGAAGGAGCTGGCCAAACCACCGCTGAGGATTGCTGGCCTAAGAAAACTCCATGAAGAAATTAATGAGTCACCATTAAGTCCACCGGCCACTCGAAGGCACATCCAGACACTTCTAGCCCATCTTAGTGATGGGCTAGAAGCGCCGGACGACAAATGCACAGCTGACAAGTTTGGGTCCTCCTCTTTGAGGTTTAGCTCCAGCGACACCGAGACGGTGGCTCTGAGAACTTCTCTGAAATGGAGCTGAGCCCTCAAAGAGGTTGCCCACCCACCCCCTGGGAGCGTGGCTCCTCACCTTCGAGCCGCTGGCACCGAAGGTTTTGCCGGCATCCCCGAGGGTCCAAGGGTGCTCCCCCATCCCTGGCAAACTGGCTGTTAGCAATGGGAGGCGAAAGGAAGAAAGTGAGCCGGGGACAAACGAGGAGACAAATTTAGGTTGGATTTTCCAAAGTCTACATTGGTTGTTGATGAAGAGGGGGGTGCAGCCCCAAACCCCCGGGGAGTACCGAGCTGGAGTCACCCTACCGAAGGAGGCCGGATTGCCCCTGCTATCTATCACAGAAGCAACAGGCACAGAGCGCAGGTCGTTGGCACTCGACCTCCTTCCTCCCTTTGGGTCTCTGCCCCAGGGACTTACCAAGCCTGGCGGCTCTTCCCCAATAGGTCCTCTTTGGGCCCTTTCTGAAAGCTGGGACTTGAGTTCAACCAATCAGAGCCTGTGGGCCTGTCACGGTCATCGGTTGCCGGGCAGAGGAAGGAAGGCGTGGGAGCCACCAGGTTAGATACGCTGTATTCACTTCAAGTTTAAACTCTTAAAGGAAATTTTGGAGTCTGTCTGAAGCATTGCTGAGGCAAGGTGGGGAAGGGAGTGACAGGATGTGGGCTTTGATTTTCTAGTTATTGACAGTGATGTATTTCTTTTACTCCAAGTCTCTACCTTCAAGGCTCAAGTCAAGCCAAGTGTCCTTGAAGACCCTTTCAAGTCAAGTCTCAAGTCTGGGGGCCAGCTTCGTACCCCAACCTATGTTCCAGAATTTCTGGACAGAGTTGAATAAAGGCAGTTTAAACAGTTTAAGCAGAGTCAGCCCTCCACATCTGCGATTTTGCCATCCGCAGCTTCAGAAGTGGGGAAGAGGATTCTTCTTACTCCCCTTCCTCAGCTGGAGGCTTTTATGCCAACAGACGTAAAAGACTCTGCAGCTTTGGAAGTGGGAAATAGGATCCTTCTTACTTCCCACTTCTGAAGCTGGAGGATTTTTCAGAGGCGGGGAATAGCATTCTTCTTACTGCCCATTACCGAAGCTTCAAAAGCTTGAGAAGGAAGGATCCTTCCTCCTCAAGCCCCTTGCCTAGTCCATTTGCTGTTCCCCTCTGAGAAATGCACCCGGCACTCTGGGGGCAAGTCTTGCCTTCTGCTTTTAGGAAACATTTTAGAAGGCTCCTCCAATATGCAGAAGGGACAGGCTGCTGAGCAGACCTCAACCCTGCCTCCAGCCCCTTGCCTACCCCTTTTGCTGTTCCCCTCCGAGAGATGAGCCCACCCTTTGGGCTGAGACAGATCCTCACGTGAACAGCAGGTAAAAAGAGACGGAAGCACTGTTCAAAGTCGGGAGGTTTCTGGATGGGTGTGTTCTGTTACTGAACGAAGGGCAGCAGGTCAGTCACTAAAAATATGCAAGTCGTGAGTCAAGTCGAGTCGGTGCATCGTTTATGGCCGAGTCGAGCCGGAGTCGAGTCACTGAAGCAACTTCAGTCCGACTTCAGTCCGAGTCAGTCAACTCGAATCTACACCGTTGGTTATTGAAACTTAAACCGGACCCCGACCTCCTTTTTTTCTGTTCAGTTTGGCTCTCAGACTTGAGACTCAACTTGAGACTTAGAATCATAGAATCATAGAAATGTAGAGTTGGAAGAGACCCCAGGGGCCATTCAGTCCAACCCCCTGCCATGCAGGAATACCCTCAAAGCACCCCCGACAGATGGCCATCCAGCCTCTGCTTAAAAACCTCCAAGGAAGGAGACTCCACCACACTCCATGGAGGCAGCAGATTCCACTGCCGGACAGCCCTGACCGTCAGGAAGTTCTTCCTGAGGTTCAGGTGGAATCTCCTTTCCTGCCGCTTGACTCCATTGCTCCTTGTCCTGGTCTCTGGAGCAGCAGAAAACAAGCCTGCTCCCTCCTCTACATGGCATCCCTTCAAAGATTTAAACATAGCTATCATGTCCCCTCTTCACCTTCTCTTCTGCAGACTGAACATACCCAGCTCTCTAAGTCTATCCTCATAGGGCACGGCTTCCAGGCCCCTCACCATTTTGGCTGCCCTCCTCTGGACCTGCTCCAGCCTGACCATGTCCTTCTTGAATTGGGGTGCCCAGAACAGGACACAGGATTCAAGATGAGGTCTAACCAAAGCAGAGTAGAGTGGTACCAGTACCTCCCTCGATCTAGACACCATACTCCTATTAATGCAGCCGAGAATGGCATTGGCTTTCTTGGCTGCTGCATCACACTGCTGACTCATGTTCAGCCTGTGGTCTATTAAGACTCCTAGATCCCTTTCACACGTACTGCCATCCAGCCACGTGTCCCCCATCCTCTATTTCTGCATTCCATTTTTTCTACCTAAGTGTAGGACCTTACACTCTCTCTGTTGAATTTCATTTTGTTAGCCTTGGCCCAGCTCTCCAATCTGTCCAGGTCATTTTGAATTTTGATCCTGTCCTCTGGCGTATTAGCAGCCCCTCCCAATTTGGTGTCATCTGACTTGACTTGAATTATCTTGCAAAGACTTGAGACTCGACTTGGGACTGGAAGGTAGGGACTTGAGACTTGACTTGAGACTTGGAGTAAAAGACTTAACTACATCTCTGCCATGTACAGTAGGTTCACATGGGCAACTCTCCTGCTTCAACCTTGAATGGAATATAGATGTTCCACATGGGACAAAAACGTCCATCCACTTCCATAGCGGAACTTGCGGACAGGATTCTGACGATTAATTCCTCCTTTAAGAGGAATCAGGTGTGCAGTTTGGTTGGGAGAATAAACGGAAAAAAATTGGTGCATGACAGGGATGAAAATAAAGTCAAATTGCTTTATTTTATTTCGGAGCAGTGACTTTGTGTTCCATAGGCAGGATAGGTATGAATTCCAACTTTAAAAAAAATTACCCAGAGAGAGAAAGAAACTGCTCTATTAAAAACGGCCTCATGAGCTGTTGTGTATTTTTTGCAAAGTCCTTGAATGAGTCTGTCGATCAGCAACACCCCTTCCCAGTAAAGGAAAGTGGTTGGTTTGTAAGGGGGTGGGTCCAGCGAGGTGATAACCTTGTATTGATTTTAGGAACATTTGCACATGCCTCTCTTTATGTCCACGACAAAGAGAAAGCACAGGTTTCAGCACAAATTCAGAGTTTTCTTTGGCCATTTCCGTACTAGACTGTTATAGTGCTATTATTCTACTTTCAACATCCTATGGAATCCTGGGGTTTGCAATTTAGGGAGGGGCCTCAAAGGCCCCTCCCTAAACTGCAAACCCCAGGATTCCATAGGATGTTGAAAGTGGAATTATAGAATTCTAACAGTCTAGTGTAAAAATGGCCTATGGTCCTTGTGAAGGTAGATAGTTATAATATATTTAAGAGAACTTGGGGGAAGACATGCGACACGGGGTTTTGAATAAAAAGTTATCAGAGTTATTACCGCAGAACATTATTTTGAATCTGTAAGAGTATCCTGCATTTAATGTAAATAGTAAAGCGTTTTCGTACGTATAAATATAGTTAAAATTTTATACATAGATCATCAAGATGCTCATTTAAGTAGGGATATTGATCGAATTTAGAGGATGTCTAACAACCTTTTACTCATTTCCATTCTCTAAGGAGTTGGAAGTCAAGAGTGTGTGAACTTATTATTCCTTTTTGGGTTGTTAGTTTAGTTAGGTGACATGTTATTGTCAGGGTGTGTTTTTCCCCTATCTGTTGTTTTATCTTAATGAAACGTGTCTCCAGTAAAAGTATTTCTTTAAAAGGATTACTGTAATTTGTATGCTACTTCTTTTCTCCCAAATTAAAACACTCTATTTAAAAGGTGAATTGCCACCTTGGAAACTTCTAGGAAAGGCAATTTCTCTGGTTTTGGCCAAAAAATAAAAAATAAATACGAGGGGGATCAATGGCCACAAATGCAGATGCGTCCTTTGACCGTCCCTGCATTAGACCTGGAATGCAAAAAGAATTCTGCTGTTGTCCTCGCAACCGGCTAACCAGCCATCCACGAATTTTGGTTTCTAGCCTGCTAAGATGGCAACTGGTGGGCGCTGATGCTTATTTGCTGTCCAATATGAATGCAAGGCCGCTTCCACACTATCCTGTTATAGTGCTGTTATTGCACTTTAAGCGTCCTGTGGAATTCCGGGGTTTGTTGCTCACCGAGGCCAAAGAGCTCTCTGAGTGAGAATGCTAAATGCCCCTCACTAAGTTGCAGACCCCAGGATTCCACAGGAGGTTGAAAGAGGAATAATAGCACTAGAACAGTATGGGACGGAAATGGCTAAAGAGTCACAGGTAGTGCCAGAAACGTCAATTGCACCTTCAGCAGGGTATTTTCCTTTACTCAGGCACCACACTTAAAGTGGTTTCTCTTCTAATGGACGTAAGGGTCACGAACGCTTAGGCCCTTTTCGCGCCTTAACTGGCGGGGATCGCGTGAAAAGCCTCGTCCGGGAGGCGCTCGCGTCCCCTCTGCTTCCTCTCCGCGCCAGCTCCGTGCCGGCCGGAAGGAACCGTGAGCGCTGCCCGCCTTCCTTCCTTCCGCAGCACAGCTGGCTACTTTGCCAGGCTGCACTGGGGGAGGAAGCGCGACGGAAACCTTCCAACTTGTCAATATCCTTCTTGAGTTTTGGGACCCAGAACTGGACATGGATGCTGAAAGCTTCCTACCTGCCAGGACACCTTGCTGCTATGCCATACCGTCCAACATCGATAGAGGAAAACTGGGGCACTCTCCAGATCCCCATGGACCACACCACGACCTAAACATGTCAAAAGATCTCCTTTTCCCTTCCATTTTGCTTTGAAAAATGCAACAGGAAGCGATTTCATGCCATTTCTTGTCACTATTTTAAATGGGAAAGGAGGGCAAAGAAGGTACTTGAACGTGAGTGGGAAGGGTGTCAAAGGGTGTTTTGAGGGATTGGGGAGGTGCATATGGAGTGATTTGGGTGTGATTTCTAGACAGATTTCACTCCAAAATCAAACTGAATTTTAAAAAATGGGAATTTTCAGGAAGCTTGGGGGACTCATGGAGTGGTCCAGGTACTGCAAAAGTGTGGCACAGAGGCTGGATGTATCCCACAGGCCACACTTTTCCCACCCCTGTCTTAGATGCTGCACTGATGTTCTTTTGTGCATAACCATGCATGCGGAACACATTCCCTGTGTCCTGTAGTGTGCAAAGTTATGGAGCACATACAGCCAGTGCGTATCCTCCAGCATTTCACAGACGAAAACCAGGACATGCATAGCCAAGCAACATCAGAATGTGGCCAAGATAGCAAAAGTTATTAATGAAGAAAAATACACAAGCTGGGAGAAGCTGCAGCACTTTGCTTTTGCCTCAGACTACAGGGAAGGGCAGGATTCCCTCTGTCAAAACTGGGAAGATCTGGACCAAGCCAGGGCTATGACACTCAGGTCTGCTTTAAATTCTCCCTCCCCAGAGAAGCAGCAGCCTTCTAAATTTTTGTTCCCCACTGGCTTTCTCTCCCAGTTTGTCTCCCTCTATCGTTTTTCCTACCTAAATCCACACCCTTGCAGATATAGGGCAAAGCATGGATTAGCTTATCCAAATGACTGTATCAGTGGTGGTAGCATGTCCAATTGATCCAGATCCAGATCTATTGAGACTGCTCTTTACAAAATTATAACAAAATCTTTATTGAACAAACTGTCAAGGGAAAAGGTAGTTGGCAAATTAAAGATAAGCACAAATCAAAACATTTTCTCTAACCCAGCAAATGCGCTCTCTCTCCCTCTCCCTCAGCCTCTCAGATGGATCTCTCTCTCATTCTCTCTCTCTCTCTCTCTCTCAGCTCCAAACTCTCTGTCCAGAACTCTGTTTCTGTTAAATTTCAGTTTTCACTCCCCCATCTAGCCCTTCCCTCTGGCTAGCCTGTATTCCATATTTCACAGCCAATCAATTTTAAATTCTCTTGGTTGCTTGGTGGCTCTGTTGCTAACCCCCCCACCCCGGATTCGTTACACCATCCTCTCCTCTCCTTCTGCTGAATTAATGAGGTGCAATCTACTTTTGCATGCTGAACGCAGTTTGGAGCCGTTGAAGTAACCTGAAGATGAAGGGGGAAGGTGGGAGGAGGAGAAAGAAGCTGGGACATTTTAAAAGCTGCTGAAAATGTGGGACAATAGGATTAATTTGGACTGTTCCTCTCAAATCCAGACAGTTGGCGGGTCTGCTACACCGTAATAATAATACATTTATTCATAACGCCTTTTTCACCAAGGTGCAGAACATCAACATACGCAATCAGGGACAAAAGCAATAAAATGTAACACCACCACAATACGTGGCATGGAATCTCCAACACTGCACCAGTTGTTACCCATCTCAGCACCTTAAACACATCTCAGTGACTTGAGGGGTTGTTAATACGCCAGAGGACAGGATCAAAATTCAAAATGACCTGGACAGATTGGAGAGCTGGGCCAAGGCTAACAAAATGAAATTCAACAGAGAGAAGTGTAAGGTCCTACACTTAGGTAGAAAAAATGGAATGCAGAAATATAGGATGGGGGACACGTGGCTGGATGGCAGTACGTGTGAAAGGGATCTAGGAGTCTTAACAGACCACAAGCTGAACATGAGTCAGCAGTGTGATGCGGCAGTCAAGAAAGCCAACGCAATTCTCAGCTGCATCAATAGGAGTCTGGTGTCTAGATCGAGGGAGGTACTGGTACCACTCTGCTCTGCTTTGGTTAGGCCTCATCTTGAATACTGTGTCCAGTTCTGGGCACCCCAATTCAAGAAGGACATGGTCAGGCTGGAGCAGGTCCAGAGGAGGGCGACCAAAATGGTGAGGGGCCTGGAAGCCAAGCCCTATGAGGATAGACTTAGAGAGCTGGGTATGTTCAGTCTGCAGAAGAGAAGGTTAAGAGGGGACGTGATAGCCATGTTTAAATATTTGAAGGGATGCCATGTAGAGGAGGGAGAGGGCTTGTGGACAAGGAGCAATGGATTCAAGCTGCAGAAAAGGAGATTTCACCGGAACCTCAGGAAGAACTTCCTGACGGTCAGGGCTGTCCGGCAGTGGAATATGCTGCCTCGGAGTGTAGTGGGGTCTCCTTCCTTGGAGGTTTTTAAGCAGAGGCTGGATGGCCATCTGTCGGGAGTGCTTTGAGGGTGTTCCTGCATGGTAGGGGGTTGGACTGGATGGCCCCTGGGGTCTCTTCCAACTCTACATTTCTATGATTCTATGAGATGGAGAGTCAAAGAGAAAGGTCTTCAATTGTTCATGAAAACCGGTGAGATCCTCCTCCATCTGGAGGCCCCAAGGAAGACCATTCCACAAATGCAGAGCCAGATCTTGAAAGGCTCACAGCCTTGACAGAGCTGTGCGTGTTGGTGGAATAATCCTTTGCCACTAGATCTTAAGTTCCTGGGCGGAACATACCATACAAGCCAAGCTGGAAGGTACTGAGGGAGGTTAGAATGCAAAGCCTTAAATACCAGGAGCAAAGGTTTGAAACATGTCCTGGCCTGAACTGGTAGCCAGTGAAGAGATCTATGGGGAGATGACCCTATGACCCTATTAAAGTGGTATTAATACACAGAAGTCAAGTACATTATTCTGTTTTATTGTTTACTTACTAATTGCAATTGCTTTTTGAAGCTTCTTTTACTACTAGATTTTTAAAGTGTGATTACAAAAGAGAGAGACAAAAGTAAAGAGGGCAAGAAAGAGAGAGAAAAAGGAGGAAGGGGGAATACAGATGAAAATAGCTTTAACACGGCTGTCAAAGACACTGAAACAATTAAAATTTTTCTAGATCTAGGCTCAGTTGTTAGCCAAAATGGAGACTGCAGTCAAGAAATCAGAAGAAGACCCGGACGGTTAGCCATGAAAGAATTAGATAAAATTTTCAAGCGTAAAGACGGTGGTGGCGGTGTCGAGTGCCTTGGGTGCCCATCACAGGGTTTTCCGGGGCTGAGAGTGTGTGACACAGCCAAGGTCACCCAGTCGGTTTCCATCACTGAGCAGAGAATCCAACCCTGGTCTCCAGGGTCGTAGACCAATGCTCAAACCAGTCAGAAACCATCCATGCCGTAGTATTTCCAGTTTCTAAGTAGGGTTGTGAAAGTTGGACAGTGAGGAAAGCTGTCAGGAAGGGAATCAACTCATTTGAAATGTGGTGCTGGAGGAGAATGGGGAAGGATGGACGGATGGACGGACAGGCGGACAGACAGGCGGACAGACAGGACTACAGTTCCCAGAATTCCTAAGCTAGCATGACCTCCAGCTTAGCTGCACCGTAACGTCTGCAGGGAGTGGAAGTTGTCTTTCCAGCAAACATTACGGAGGGCAGGAATTGTGGCATCCTGTTACAATTAAATACCGTGTGCATGTACTTGTCTTTTACGTGTTCTCCTAGCTACAGTTCTGGGAAACCCCGGACGCTTCGTTCTTTTAAAGTGGGAATGGCATCGCCGGATAAACTGCTGAGCAATCCTTCAACCCGGCTGGCATAAATGAGTCTGTGCTGCCCTCGCCTGGCCTTTTTTACCGAGAGGTGGCAATTGCGGGATTAATTGTTCAGCGACGGAAGTAAAACGCTCCCTGCTTCACCGAAAAGCTTCTCAGGGCAAGAAGGCACAGAGAGCCCGGTCGTTGCTGTTTCTTCATCTGGTGTCACAGGGTGCCTCTTCGGTGCCCGTGAAACTAGATGATGAGTGCAGGTCTCTGCCCTGATAGAAAAGACTGCTTTGGTCAGACCTCACCCTGTCCAAGGGCTCCTTCACACTACGCAGGCCATTTCCACACTAGCCTGTTATAGCGCGATGATTCCACTTTCAACATCCTCTGGAATCCTGGGGTTTGCAGTTTCGGGAGGGGCCGGCCGGCCCCTCCCGAAACTGCAAACCCCAGGATTCCAGAGGATGTTGAAAGTGGAATCATCGCGCTATAACAAGCTAGTGCGGAAATGGCCACAGTCGTAGCAGTTTGATACCGCTTTAACTACGATGGCTATACCCTATGAGATCCTGGGGTTTGTAGTTTGGTGAGATACTATTGCTCTCTGGCTGAGGATCCTAAACACCTGCTCCTAAACTGCCATGCCATAGGATGGAACCACGGCAGTTAAGGTGGCATCAGACTGGTATAACTGTATAGTGTGGATGGGCCCCAGTTCTGGGCACCACATTTCATGAAGGCTATTGACAGGCTGGAATGTGTTCAGAGAAGGGAAACCAAGATGATCAAAGGTCTGAAAATCAACCCTTATGAGCTTAAGAGAGCTAGGTGTGTTTAGGCTGGAGAAGAGAAGGTTAAGAGGTGACATGATAGCTGTGTTTCAATATTTGAAGGGATGTCGTATGGAGGATGGAGCAAGCCTGTTTTCTGCGGCTCCAGAGACCAGGACACAGAGCAATGGCTTCAAACTACAGGAAAAAAGATTCCACCTATTAGGAAGAACCGTTGGAACCCTATATCACCATCTACATTAGGTAACTTTACATATACATAGCTGGGTAGTAGAGATGCTAAGGAACTCTGTTAGTGAATGGCAAACATGTGTAATGACATTGGTAAGAGTGCTTGATGTGTATCAGGACTGATGCAATGCACATCCTGTTGTTTGTTGGTCCCACTGTGCATGACGGTCACTTTGCCACCTCTGTTACAGCAGCCGTCTGCTGGATATGGCATTCTGGATATCATATGGAAGATGGAGCAAGCTTGTTCTCTGCTGCTCCAGAGATTAGGATGTGGAACAATGGAGCCAAACTACAGGAAAAGAGATTCCAACTAAACATGAGGAAGAACGTCCTGACAGTAAGAGCAGTTCAGCAGTGGAATGTGCTACCTGGGAGTATGGCAGAGTCTCTTCCTTTGGAAATTATTCAACAGAGGCCGGATGGCCACCTGTTGGGAATGCTTTGATGGTGTATTTCTACAGGGCAGAATGGGGTTGGACTGGATGGCCCTTGGAGTCTCTTGCAATTGTAGGATTCTAGGATTCTATGAACTGCCCAGATCTAATTCCCACAGATGTAAGTCCACTTAGAAAGATGTGATTCCCGAACAGGATTCCTACCTGTTTTTTTTCAAAAAGCTTTTTGACAGTCGAGTAGGCGAGTGCTCATTGGTGAGTGCTGTACTTTCTTCGATGAGGCACTTTTAAATTGCCTGTCACTCAGTTGTGTTTCGATATTATAATTTCTTTAAGTGTATTTTTTCGTGCTTTTAATCTGGTTTTTCTGCTTTTACTTAGGCATTTCCGCACTAGACTGTTCGACTGCTCTGATTCCACTTTCAACATCCTATGGAATCCTGGAGTTTGCCGTTTCGGGAGGGGCCGGCTGGTTCCGTAGGATGTTGAAAGTGGAATCAGAGCGCTATAACAGTCTAGTGCGGAAAACAGCTTAGTCTTGAGATTAGCCCCGTTCAGTCCCGGTTTTGGAAGAATGGTGGATTATTAAAGAAACAAACATATTAAAAAGAACTGCAGTCGGATCTTAATACTAAAATAAAATAAAAAATAACTAAAATAAAAATAACAGAAAGGGTTGACTGCCAATGGAATTGTGAACAGTTGTGTTCAAGTAAAGTTGTCTAAGGGAAACTGAAATGGGGTCTTTTCCTATTGGGTTGTTATCCTGTTAAAAGTAGCAACTTTCGCATGCCTGTACACCTGGGGCCATTTCCGCACTAGGCTGTTATAGCGCTATGATTCCAC
Source organism: Cyclura pinguis (assembly GCA_030412105.1). Lineage (NCBI taxonomy): Eukaryota > Metazoa > Chordata > Lepidosauria > Squamata > Iguanidae > Cyclura > Cyclura pinguis. The sequence continues at coordinate 384,492,359 of CM059599.1, forward strand.
TTGCAACATCGTATGGAATCCTGAGGTTTGCAGTTTCGGGAGGGGCCGGCCGGCCCCTCCCGAAACTGCAAACCTCAGGATTCCATACGATGTTGCAAGTGGAATCATAGCGCTATAACAGCCTAGTGCGGAAATGGCCATAGTTGCTAGTTTGTGCGCTTCAATTTAGGCATAGCATGTATCCATGTAATTTCCTGCCACAGCTTCTCTCTTCCCGGCAAAAGGACCGCATGGAACATATCCAGAGGAGGGCGGCCAAAATGGTAGGTTTGGAAAGCATGAAGCCGTCTGAGGAGCTTTATGGTGACCCTGGCCACTTCCGCACTAGCCTGTTATAGTGCTACTATTCCACTTCCAACATCCTATGGAATCCTGGGGTTTGCAGTTTAGGGAGGGGCCTTTGCGGGTAAGAGCCTTTGAGGCCCCTCCCTAAACTGCAAACCCCAAGATTCCATAGGATGTTGGAAGTGGAATAATAGCACTACAACAGACTGGTGCAGAAATGGCCCCCGTTATGGTGTTTTCATGCCAATTATTTGTTCAGAAGGGTTTTGCCTTTGCCTTTTGCTTTCCTCTGAGGTTGAGATAGCATGACTTTGAAGGGATGTTATATGGCCCTTGTGTTCTCTTCCAGCTCTGTGATTCTAGGGTTATATTGGTCCGAAAACAGATGACACCGGAACACTCAGGGCCCTATTACACTAACAGTTATAGCACAATGATTCCATTTTAACAGCCATCATGTCTCCATCCTGTGGAATCCTGGGATATGTAGTTTAGGGAGGGATATTTAGAATTCTCAGCCAGAGAGCTCTAATGCCTCAACCAAACTACAAATGCCAGAATTTCACAGGATGAAACCATAGCAGTTAAAGTGGAACCAGAACATTCTATAACTGTCTAGTATAAAAGCACCTGGAGATTTTAAGTTTAAATTGTTCTCAGATCCATTTATTTGTCTTTTTGGCAGTCCACGGTATCTGTAAAAATCTCCTCCAGCACCATATTTCAAATGAGTTGATTTTCGTCACTGTCCAGGTTTCTCCACCATACCTAGAAATTAGGTATATTATGGCATAGGTGATTCTGACTTCAGCATTTCGCACTTTCTGTTGTAACACGAGCAGTGGTACTTGCTATTTATAATCACAATGGCTGATAGTCTGTTAGTGAGATACACGCGTAAACTGCACTTTGTATGCATAAATTGCACAAAGCATGCATGGTGAACTATCTGCTGTAGCGTCACAGACATATTTTGCTGACGACAGTAGAAATAGTAGGTGTGGTTACAGCAACAGTGTGCACATTGCACAGTGGCACTCTGTAAATGACATATTTCGTGTGACGTTGCTGTGCTGCATGGGAGTTGTGTACTGAAGGGGATGTTGGATCGCGCCAAGAAGTGTGAACTCTCTCCCAAAGTATTATCTGAAAGTTCTCTTTTCCTGTAGGTTAAAGCCATCGCTCCATGCCCTAGTCTCTGGAGCAGCAGCAAACAAGCTTGCCCCATCTTCCATATGACATCTTTTCAAATATTTAAACATGGCTATCAGGTCACCTCCTAACCTTCTCTGCTCCAGGCTAAACATATCCAGCTCCCTAAGCCACTCGTCACAGGGCTTCTTGGTTTCCAGGCTGCTAACCATTTTGTTTCCACCTAAACAGTAGGAAGAGCTTCCTGACTATCAGAGCACTTTGACGGTGGAATATGCTGCCTAGGAATGTAGTTCTGCATGGCAGAATGGGTTGGACTCGATGGCCAACCATCAGGGCCCGTGGGGTCCCTTCCAACTCTATGACTCTATGGCTCTGTGAAATCATCTGCTATTGTACTTTTATTAACTCAGAAAGTGGTGTCTCTGTGTCTTCTATTTGCTTTAGGAATCTCACAAAATGCAAAACAAGCCAAGTGATTTAATTAATTTACTAGACATGCTTCTGTTTCTCATTTGTGGTATTTTAACATTAGGTTCAATAGCCAAGATCTTGCACCACAGCCTACATTTTATCTCCTTCTGAATTCATAACTATGTTGCAGAAATGCACTGAAAACTTGTTTGGGAATTGCAAAGTTGCGCTCTGTGGCTTTAATAAGCTGCAGTCTTGGGCATCCATGGTTCAGCTGCAGAATAAGTATCTACGCAAGGAGATACACAGAGTTGTTGTTGTCATTGTTTTTAAACTGCTGTGGAACAGACAAGTTTCAGCTTTAAAAAATACCTAAGGAGTTATTTGTGTAAACATGTCCAGGATTGCAATGCCCAAATAACAGGAGAAATTATTTGATGTGCAATGGAATAAAGATCCAGTTGAAGACAAGGAAATGACCTAACCTCTTAGCCTTACTGACTCAGTCAATAAATATTTTTTTGTGGGGTTCCAGCTGGAAACTGACTGAGCCAGCACTCTTTCCATGGCAGGATCCCCCTTGAAGATGGAGGTCTCCTTCATCACCTTTGGAATGCTTGGCTCCTGCATTCCGTTGAAGTAATGAAAACACACACATAGTTCCTTTGAAAGCAATATCCATAGAAAGACGTGTTTTTGGAAAGAAAATAGTATTTCTCTTGAGTCCGAGAAGGCCGGTTGCCTTGCAGGCCACGAAGTGAATGAGCAGCAGCCAGTAAAGCCAGAGGAAGAGTTGGAATTTTGTGGCCATCCTGATCTTTTTTGTGCTACGATTCCGGGCACCCTTCAACATTGGCAATGCTGGCTATGCTTGATGGGAGTTGCAGTCTTAAGAATATCTGGACGGCCATTTCCACTGTTAGGTGTCCACACAGCCCCCACGTTTGGTATGATTTAATTGATATCGATCGCTAGCATATATATCCGACATTGTTTTCTCATCGGTAATACTTGTTAGAAAGATTTGAGATCCTGGCCATTTCCACACTAGACTGTTATAGTGCTATTATTCCGCTTTCAACATCCTGCGGAATCCTGCGGTTTGCAGTTTAGGGAGGGGCCTCTGAGGCCCCTCCCTAAACTGCAAACCGCAGGATTCCGCAGGATGTTGAAAGCGGAATAATAGCACTATAACAAGTCTAGTGTGGAAATGGCCCCTGTGTCTCTAATTCCTCAAACTGTCTTGTCCAGTACCTGTAACTTTTCCCCATATTCCCCAATCCAATCTGTATTCAGTTATTAACATACAGTGGTTGGGTTCCCGAGGGAATATACTCTCCTCCTCCTTGCTGCTAGGCCTTGTCTCCATAGCAATGAGCTTATTCCAGACAGACCCAGTTGACTGAGGCCCAAGAGCTCCCTGGTTGGGAATTCTAAAGGCAAACCCCAGGATTCCATGGGATGTTGAAAGTGGAGTAATAGCACTCTAACAGTCTAGTGTGGAAATGGCCATGGTTTTGGAGTTGACAGAGTGAGGGTGTGGATTCCAGAGAGACAGGACAATGGTACTCAGGGAGTGTCCTAAGAATAGAGTATACAAGAGTTCATTTGTTCTATTACTGAGTTTTAATAAATCTACAGTTATTATTTTTTTTTCAGACTGTTTCTGGCTGTCTCTATCAAGCCTAAGGATTCAGGTCACACTTGCCATAAAAAAGCCACATAACAACACAGCCATAAGCCTATTTTTACGGGGTCCCCATAAGGCCCAAGAACCCAATTCAAGAAGGGATTGTGTGAGGGAACTAGGGCAGGGTGGGTCGCAAGATTCCAAGGGTTGGGACTGCAAGGCCAGCCTGGGTAAAGGGATCTGTCACACTGGAATAGGTAATTTGGGGAGACATGATGTTCTCTGGGAGAGCCAGCACGGTGCAGCGGTTTGAGCATTGGTACTGTGACCCCGGAGAACAGGGTTTGGTTCCCCATTCAGCCATGGAAACCCTCTGGGTGGTCATGGGTGCGTCACACACACTCAGCCCTTAGAAGACCTCTTGAGAGGTTCACCCTAAGTTGGAAATGTCTTGCAAGTGTTGGAAAATTCTGGCATTCTCTCTTCACCACCTCTTGTTCTAGGACAAATGGGGCTTAGCTAGCATAGGGCTAATTTTCCTTTGCATGTAAAAGCCCTCTGGCCTCTCACCTAGTCTCAACTGTTGCTCTGTGTTATTTAAAATGACTGGTTATGATATCAAGATCATGTGACCCAGGATACCCCTGGAATCAGTCATTGGCCTTACATCTCTTTCCCCTTTGCAATCTTGCTTCTAGGACCTTCTCTCTGCTGTGCTTGCCTCTCCACTAAGAAGCTGGTGAGTTAAGAATGAAGCTACTATCTTCCCATCCTTTTATTAGTTAGTTCGTCTAGTTTCTCCGATGCATATGTAATTGTAAAGTTTATTAGCAAATTTTTAAAGTTTAGAACCTGAAACTGCCTGCCTTACTTTGCTTTCAAGTCAGCCTCCAGTTCAAGGAAGCCACACAGAGACTGGGACGTGCTTTTTCTGCAACTCTGCTAAAAGAAGGCTAATTCCCAACAGCTTTAGCTTTCATAGAATTTCCTCAAACGGCTAACACCCTGGGAAACTCTTAACTCCCAACAGAAGGCTGGATGGCAGTACGTGTGAAAGGATCTAGGAGTCTTAATAGACCACAAGCTGAACATGAGTCAGCAATGTGATGCGGCAGCCAAGAAAGCCAACGCAATTCTCGGCTGCATCAATAGGAGTCTGGTGTCTAGATCGAGGGAGGTACTGGTACCACTCTACTCTGCTTTGGTTAGGCCTCATCTTGAATCCTGTGTCCAGTTCTGGGCACCCCAATTCAAGAAGGACATGGTCAAGCTGGAGCAGGTCCAGAGGAGGGCGACCAAAATGGTGAGGGGCCTGGAAGCCATACGCTATGAGGATAGACTTAGAGAGCTGGGTATGTTCAGTCTGCAGAAGAGAAGGTTAAGAGGGGACATGATAGCTATGTTTAAATATTTGAAGGGATGCCATGTAGAGGAGGGAGCGGGCTTCTTTTCTGCTGCTCCAGAGACTGGGACAAGGAGCAATGGATTCAAGCTGCAGGAAAGGAGATTCCACCTGAACCTCGGGAAGAACTTCCTGACGGTCAGGGCTGTCCGGCAATGGAATAGGCTGCCTCCATGGAGTGTGGTGGAGTCTCCTTCTTTGGAGGTTTTTAAGCAGAGGCTGGATGGCCATCTGTCGGGAGTGCTTTGAGGGTGTTCCTGCATGGCAGGGGGTTGGACTAGATGGCCCCTGGAGTCTCTTCCAACTCTACATTTCTATGATTCTAAGGCACACAACAACAATGCTCTCTGGCTAACGATTCTAAATATCGCCAGGTCAGGTTACAGAAGAGGAGTTGCACACGCACACTCGACCTGGCTGCTCATTATTCATGCAGGTTGCATTGTTGCTCTTTGCCGTGAAGTCGGCTTCAACCTACAGCAACCCTATGGAGGAAGCGAGTCCCCAAAGCCCTGGTCATCAAGCCCTCCGGCCGGGCCTTGCAAACTCAGGGCGGCTGTGGGCTTCCTCGCTTGAACCAATCCCCCTGTAATGCCGCCTTCCCCTTTTCCTACTGCCTTCCGGTTTACGAACCATTAGGCGCCCGCGAGCAAAGACCGTTGCTTTGCTTTCAGAGCAAGCCCCTTCTCCACCGCTGTGGAAGCTGATTCAGAGGGAAACAACGGGGGAAATATATATTCAGATGTCATAGATGTCAATGTAATAAGCATTCTTAACATTATTAGTATAAACTCTTTTGTTTTTCTTTAAAAGAAGAAAGAAAATTTTCTTTCTTTCTTTTTGTATTTTTTCTGTTCTTTCCCCTTTCTATTCAAAGAAGGTTGATTTTCTACCTGAATTACTCAACCCACCAACTGATCGCATGGGGAAGTTCATATTTCTTTTCTCTTTAACATTTTTCTTTTTCTTCTTTTTTCTCTTTCTCCCTTCTCTTTTTTCCCCCCTCCATCATTTCTCTCCTTTTACCTTTCCTCTCCTTTTTTCTTTTTTACATTTTCTATATTCTTTATTTTGCTTGTTTCCTAGTGGATCAACTCCATGGCATAAATAAATGTTTTTTTCCCCCCTTTCCTTGTTCAATGTATAGTGTATATTCTTATTGTAACACCTGTTTCAGTTACGTACTATGTTATATTTGGAAAAGTGCTAATGTCAATTTCTTAAGAACTGACTTGTAATAAAAATAATTTTTTTAAAAAAACCCTTCTCAAAAATCAAAACCAAGAAGTCCAAATAAAGAGCCCGCAGTCGCCAGTGTTACAAAATCTTGTATTAATCATCTCCCTTCACTTTCAATATAACGTTGATATGAAACATAGGCATGATTCCTAGTTACATGGGAGGAGAACGAATAATAAATATATGTTGTAGCAAGTTGAAATCACAAGGGTGTTTCACCAGTAAGAACAACAAATTGAAAACTGTACACTTGCAAAAGAAATTACAGTATCCTCGAACGTTAAAGCGTTCTCTTTTTGCATCCAACTCCTCCGTCTGTATACTCAGGAAGCCGATACATGTAAACAAACATGCTATTTTTCCATATATGACAAATTTTCTTTTAAAAAATATGCATTGCTTAGCAACAATAACTAGGCAAAAATATTTCTTTGTGCACTAATTTTATACAGGGGAAAATACACCCTCCCCATCCCCAACTGAAAAGAAAAAAAAAAGGGGGGGAAGAAGAGTCAAGGCTAACATGCATGCACGTACAACAGAGGGCTCTTTTGCTGATAGCTGGCATGCAACAGAATGGAAATCCAAGCTTTTTCATTTGCTTACAGTAGGCATAAATACATAAGGGTTATATATTAATAAGGGAAGAAGTATTCTGGGCTGTTTTTTGTTTGTTTGTTTGCTTTTAAACATTTATTAACATTCCTATTTTCTTGCAATTCCTCCCAGAGGAATACACATTCACCTTTTTTTTTTTTTAAGTAAAGAGTAAAGGAATACAAAAAAATAAAACTCACTTTGCAAACTCTTGATGACTTGTATAAAATCAACTTCTAGTGTTTATCATAGCTGTGTGCAAATTATACTTTCTACGAGATCTCTACTCTTCCTACTTCTTGACAATCAGGCACATCCAGAAAAAAAAACCTCTTAGACTGTGGGAGGACGCGCTTACGGGCATCACGATACAGAGCCGCTAAGGTTCCGGAAATCTCTTATTCCCTCCGCTTCTTCCTACCGCTTAGGGGAAACAGTGTGACTCCACCTTGCCTTGCTGCTTAGGTCATTTCCGCACTAGACCGTTATAGTGCTATGATTCCACTTCCAACATCCTATGGAATCCTGGGGTTTGTAGTTTAGGGAGGGGCCTCAAAACTAAACTGCAAAGGCCTCTCCCTAAACTGCAGACCCCAGGATTCCGTAGGGTGTTGGAAGTGGAATCATAGCGCTATAACGGTTTAGTGCGGAAATGGCCTTAGAGCTAACATGCAGTAACGTGAGCCGTCCTAAGGCGTGGCGCAAGGATGTCACATCATGTTTACCTTTATGACAGGAAGAAGAGGACTATCAAACGATCTAGCCCCGTGGAAACCCATGGAGAGAGCTGACAAGCAAAATACCGAAGGCATAACTGAAAGGCGAGTCCCAGGAGGGTTACCTAATTCTGCAGGTAGCCACAGTTCGCACCATCTATGGATCGGTATGCCCGACGCAGCTTCTTCATTCGAGGAGGAGGACAAGAGAAGGCCAAGGAGTAACTTTCTCCCCTCCGTGCTCTCAGAACGAGAGAGAGAAATGCCTTGCTGTCACATCTTGGCTTCCGGTTGGAATTAGCAGCTAGTTTGGGCCAAAGGAATGACACCTCAAAAGAAAGGCTCATTTTCCTCAGTATCATTCTCTCTTGGCCCTACCCAGGGAAGGGAGAGAGAAAAGGCACTGCCAGAGCCCGGGAGAGGGAGAGCTTAAGGAGGTTGTGTGTCGCTGAGAGCAAAACAAACCATCAGATGGCAGGCAGACTGTGGGCATCTTGACATCTTTAGAAACTACTGACTTACTTGCAAGGACTTTGACTAAACCCTCGAAGCCAGCCAGGGAAATAAAGCTGTATTCTGGGCTTTCTTTGCCATGGGTCGTTTCTCCAAATCCCGCTGAACCTTCTGTCTAACCCCAAGTCTTGAGCGTTCCAAGGAGTGACCACCTTTCCAGGTTGCCAGGTTGAACACGGGACCAGCTTCCCCTAGCTTAGAAACATAGCGTGGGAAGAGACTGCAAGGGCCATCTTGCACAGCCCCGAGCCACGCAGGAATACCCATGTAAAGGACCTCTGAAAAATGCCCATTAAAGACTCCCAAAGCGGGAGCTCGCCACTCGGTCTGTTCTACTGTCAAGCCGCTCCAAAGCGGTTCTTCCAAACGTTTAGGTGCAATCTCTCTTCTTGTTAAGTGGAACCTACCGGCCCGTGTTTGGGTATCTAGAACAGCAGCAGCGAACAAGTTCTTTCCATTTCCTTCTTGATATCCCTTCAGATAAAGACGACTGTCTTTAAACTTTGAAAGGCAGAAGGCCCTGGATCAGAAAGGCGGGCTGTGAAGTCGTGTCAAGTGAAACCGGGGCTTGTCTCCTCCTTCGTGTCCCCAAACCCACCTTTTAGCTGAGGCTGGTGGAAAATGGGAAGGTGCGCCATAGTTCCACTTGAGGGGACTTCGGGGTGGGTCTCTCCCATCCAGGATCTGCTAACCTTTCGAGCTATCGGTGCCCTGTCCCGTACTCAGCCTGGCAACCCCGTCACGGAGAGGGTGTGCGAAACCCCTGCCTGCACCGCAGGCCTGCTGGATCGGCCCACGAGCATTGCTGAACAAAAGCGGATTCAAGTAAAGATGTTCAGAAACCAGGCCTCTCATCTCGAAGGATGCTGACTCTGTAGCCCCGCCATCCTTTTCACGGCCCAAGTCCGGGTGGCCCTGGTAGGTCTCAAACGTCCCATGTTCTTGTGCAGCAAGGACCAGACACAGCTATTTCGGGGGACACCCCAGCGTCGACCCGATTAATCAACCCTGCTCACAAGCCGGCAGGCATCTCCCCCGGATGAACTTCACGAGAGCGTCCAAATACTGCTCGAGAGTCCCAAACGGCAATTGCTTCGCATCCCTTTGAGGCCGGACCGCTTTCTCTACGCAATCAGTTTCAGTTCCACCCGTGGAAATGGTGCTCAGGCTTGTAGTCAATACAGTTTGTTTCTGCAATGTGGAAACACAGCCAAGGCCACTTGGAAATACCAGACTGGTTCATGTTGCAGTGTAGACGGTATCACAGTGCAGGAAGTTAAGAGCGAAAAAAAAAATACCCCCCTCCCCCAAAAAAACTGCTATGATGTTGTTCCCTCCCCTCCCCTCGTCAACTACAGTCCCCAAACGAAATCTACAAAGAAACATTAAAGCTACAATTCTTCCCCTCCCTCCCCGCCACAGCCTCATTCCAGTTCGATGTTATCTGTTTGCATTTTCCCTTCCAACAATTGTCATAAACCACTAAAAAAAAAAAAGCACCAATATAAATTTCCTACATGATAATCGCATAGAAAAAGTTGTCTCTGGCAGAGCAGGCCTGAGATAACCAGCTTAACACACTCTGGTAATGACAGCAAGAAAAAAAAATAGAACTCCACACATTTCTATGTAGTGAAATATTTAGCAATTTCTGACACTATCATATAATTGCTTATTATAAAACAGTTGCATTTGGCGATAAATGGGTAAATACAAAAACGAAAGGCACTGCCACTTTTTGTTTTTAAAATACTAAACATTTGACTTCCATGGCCTTTTGCATGCAACATCTTTTGTACTTTTTTTTAATAAATAGATTTACTTTTATTTTTAGATTATTTCTGGTGTTATTTTTCTTCTTAAATCTGTGTTCTCTACCTGCAGTCAATACAGGATTTAAGAGGGAATTTAAGTGGGCTCCTAAAAACATACGGGAAGCCCCTTTTGCTTACACACAAAACAGAAAACACACACACACACATGCGCACCCACACAACGTAAGACAACAATGTACCTACACAGTGTCAATGGAAAAGAAGCATATTCAAAGAGAGGAAAAGAAGAGAAAGAAAAAGAAATAAAATGGTTGTTAATATCAGGGTTTTTATCATGGTTACCAGCCATAGCAAGTTATAGGTCATATATTTATCCAAAATAATATATTTTAATAATCAGATAAACTCTGTTTTCTATACTCAGCAAAGGAATAAATAAGAGTTTCAGACTTGTAATTACTTTGAGAAACACTTTCCTTTTCTATCCCCCCCCACTTCCCCAAGATTCCTGCACAATTAACACTGCATAGTTCAGCGTCCCCAAACCTGGTGCCCTCCAGATGTGTCAGGCTGCAACTCCCATACTCCCCCTACCAGCTATGCTGGCTGAAGAGTGATGGGAACTGTAGTTCCAAACACCTGAAGGGTGCCAAGGTCAGGAAGTCTGGGTAAGCTTCCTACAAAACATTCACACTGCCATTTTCTTGGCTTCTGTGTCCAATCCACGTCCTACACTCTCGGATTAACCACCAGATTCCTCCATGGATAACACTGGCCTCTCCAGGCCGGTCTCTGAAACGAACAGGATGCCAATCCTATTCGGAGCAAGGCAACCTACAGAGGAGACCAGCCTGGCGGATTTGGGTGCTTTCTTCTCAAGTGCCTTAAAAATCACCTTCCCAAACCTTTCCCTCTACTATTATATTCCTTCTTCGCTAAAAACAAGACACGTGTTCCCTTTTTCTGTTAACCATGCATTCTTGTAAACACAGAACCGGAAAGAAAGAAGCAAACAAACAATGCTTATTTTGGCACTCTTCGTGTTTTTTTTTTGTTAAAAAATAAAGATAAATTTTAAGTCCTTAAAATACTGCGTCTTGAACACATGTTAACATAGATCTCTCTTCTATACAGGCTCAAAAATATGGTTGCAGATTCTGAGGGGCAGCCCTTTCCTCCGTGTACCACCCCAGTTTTCACAGCAAATGTTTGGCACTAAGTTACTGCTGATGAGGTACAAAGAATTCTCATTCTCCCTGGATTAAAACTGGGCCATTTCCGCACTAGACAGTTGCAGTGCTATTACTCCACTTCCAATATCCTATGGAATCCTGGGGTTTGCAGTTTAGGGAGGCGCCTTTGAGGCCCCTCCGTAAACTGCAAACCCCAGGATTCCATAGGATGTTTGAAGTGGAATAATAGCACTATAACCGTCTAGTGTGGAAATGGCCCTGGTTTGTGGTGGACTGGCAACGTCGGGGGGTGGTGGTGGGAAGGGGAAGAATAACTTGCAATACAGGGTTATCCAGATGGGCATTTCGCACCACTCCTTTGGCACGTCTACACTTCACAATTAAAATCACTTTCTCGTGTTGGTTTAACTGGCATGGCTTCCAACCTGTGGGCCCTGCAGTTCTCTGATAGCATTGAGGAGAAGTGGCAATGGATGCTTCGGATCTTCACAAGACCAAGAAGGGAGCCGAGGAACGCACGCCCATTTAAAACTGGTCTCACATCAATTTTAACCAGTAAGTGTAGACACCACTACAACAAATCCTCAGTACCCCTGCACAATATTGAAGTTCTATGAAGGAAACCATGACAAAAAAACAGGTTTGTAGCCGTATTCATTGCTTGGCACCTTAGGACGCAACTGAGGAAATTTCCCTGAAGGTATTTTTCTTAAGACGGTGTCCACCACAGAAAGAAACAAGAAATATATAATGCCACTTCTACTGGATGCTTAATATACTGGCGAGTACCAACCAGTACGGCTGTTGCACAGTGCATTCTTCTACCACTATGCTCAGAAATGGAGAGCAGCTCTCCAACCTGAATGCTTCTGAGATAAGCCCTTGTAACCAGCTACTACTTCTATGACATGATGTGCCAAAACGTCATAGCTCCCAGCTATAAATTTTCTTTTAAAGCTATATCCCTGTAGGTGGCAATGGCACATAATTCCACAGCCGAGAGACAAACCTTGGCGCACAGTCTGGAGTTTTTGAGGCCTGTAACCATACGTGTGTGTGTACGACAGAGATGTTCTCTGCCTGCTGCCCCCTCTCTCTAAATGACTCCGGGTAGCCACAGATAATAAACGTGTCTGCCTTAGACACCGCAGCTCTCATTTACCGTGAGCAAATGAATTCCAGGCTGGGTCTCCTATGTGGCTCCACATCTCCTCCAGGTTTAGACAGCCAGCCTTCCAAGGGGCATTCGGGGCTTGCATATGACAACTTGGCCAAGCCCAGCCACCACAGAGTGGAAAGCACACCATGCAAAACAGCAGCAGTGTCGAGACAGTCTGCCTGTAACCTGAACCGTTCTCATTTGGTCCCTTTTTTCCCTGACCCACCTGTGTGCTGACCTTGCCTGGGCTCCGAAAAGAGCCAGGTCTGCTTACTTACTTCCCCTCCTGGCCTCCAGCACAACCCTGGCCTGCCAGGTCCAGAAAAAGGCGGCAGTGTCTGCCTTCCAGCACAAACACGTCTCGGAACAAACCCCCATTTAGAAAGAGAGCGGCTGTCTCACACTGCTTTGTTTATCCTTCCCTCCTGCGTGGCTCTTCGGCACAGGAAGGCCACGTTCCACCCTCCCAAAACTACGCATCCTCCAATTACCTCATGGGGCAGGAAGAGAGATGGAATCTTTGACTCCCCAAACCTTCCCGTGTACTTTTGCCGTGATCATCCGCAGTCCAACCCGAAACACACTAACACAGACATTTTAGTTTACGCTGATGTCCTAGCGAGACTACCTGGGGACTGCTTAGTTCTCAATTATGCTTACTTGGAAATAAGGGTCTCTTTCCAAAATTACCCTCAGAGGAAGAGGAGCTAGGGCAGGGTGGCTGCACTTTTGGCAACGCAGGGAGCCAGAAGTCACAAAGGGAGGCACCAACGATGTGGCTAATCTAGTGGAAGCTGTAGAGGCCTCTATGCTGCTCTGGCCATACAGGAATTAGCCCTGAGTTCCCTAGGAATTAAGAGGCTGAAAACATGGTTTTTGCAGGAATCTCTGGGGAAGAGACCTGAGGTGCTGATCCAACGAAGCCAATCCCTGCGATCCACATGGCCCCTGTACTCCACTCTTGAGGGGGTGCAAGAATAGATCAAGGAACAACATACGGTTGGGCTCAGGTATCTGAAGCCAAGGTGGGCTGCTCCACAATCTCAGATCCACACTCCTGGGTTCCAGTGGCATGAGATCACTGGAATTTCTGCAAGTGTTCCTTGGTTGACCAAGCTGGTAACAGGCAACACCTCTGGAAATTCCTTCTGCATTTTGAACCCAAGGTTCTGCATTCTGCACAACCATGAAAGGTGCAAGAGCTCTTCCAGTTTGCTGTCAGTTGTCATGAAGCTCCTCCAACAGAGTGGTTTTCCCTTTGATATAGGAGGTGCAGGTAATGTGTTTCCCTAGTCCAAAGATAGGAATTACATAGCCCTCCAGATGGTGTGAGATTGCAAGTCACGGCATCCCTCACCCTTGGCCACGCTGGCTAGGGCTGTTGGGTTTTGCAGCCCAACATCTGGAAGGTTGCGTACTTCCCATCTCTGCTCTGCTTGAGTCTTTTCTGCTGGCTACCTGAAAAGCACACAAGGGGAAACTTAGAGCTAAATGGCCCTTCCTGGAGTGGGGTTGCCCGAGTGTTTCCTGACACTTCTGGCTTTGCACTACAGTGCCAAACAGAGAGGAGGAAAACTGCCCCTGAGGGGCACATGTCTCCGCTCCCCCAGACCCACCACTTTAGGATGTTCCCTTCTTCCCAGAATATGGGACCAGCAGGGCCAAGTCCCCAATGCAAGATTTTATTTTTTAAAAAAAGAATCTCCCGCTCTTCCCCTTGCCATCCCTTCACACGTACATACATCCCACACACACAATCCAAGGAACAGAACCTCTACTGCAACTTCTCCTCAGTCTGCTCTGCAACATTTCATACTCCTTTCTTTAGCACCCAGCTCCAGCCCAGCTTGAAAAGTCAAGGGAAAAAAAAAAGTCACAAGTGCCCGAGGCCCTCTTCAAGAAGCAATAGCTTGGCAGTTATTATTTTTAATAGGCAAAACTTGCGGCTACAATGCTAACAGAACGAAACAGAGAGAAAAAATAAAAGAAGAAAAAGCAGGGGACAAAGGGTGTCAGGAGGAAGAGGGAGAAAAGATAACACACTCAAACAGATAACATGCAAAAGACCCTTTACGACAGTGAGAGGAGCAAAGACCTCAAAGATCCTCACAGCTGGCAGCCAACTCCTGCCCGGAGGCCAGAGGGTTTTGAACGATTCCTCCCCTGCATTTTGCAGCACCTGGTTCGCCCCCTGCCTCCGTCCCACTCAGCCTGCCTCTCCGGGATATTTCAGCCATACGCACATTTACAGTTTTCTATAAGAACACAGCAGATGGGAACTCAGACACAATGACCCAGAGCAGCAGGGGATGGGTTTGGGGTTTTTTTGGGGGGCGGGGGGGAGGCATCTACTGCAGCTCCCAGGTGGCAGGTTGCAAGGTACTGGCCCCATGCCCACCCCACGTCAACGCACTAGCTAGCGCTGCACGAAGAGAAGGCAGGCGGAGTGCGCAGCACACCCAGGGTTGTCTTTTTTTTATTATTATTATTTTAAACCCACCATCAATGTAAACAGTGCACAAAATTCAAAGCCACTCATGGGAGGGAAAGGACTTCTCTCGTTGTTTTTGTTCTTTGCTTTTCCACCTCTCCCTCCCTCCAATAAAAAGCACAGCTCCCATTGTGAGGCTGAATGTCAATGAAATGTAGTGCATATTTACAGACAACCGATGCGTTCCTCCCTTCTTCTTGAACATACTTGGCAATATTAAGTTTCTTCCTTATATAAAAAAAAAGAGAGAGAGAGAGAAAGACAGAGAGAGAGAGAGAGAGAGAAAGGCTTTCATCTTGCTTCCCACTCTCCGTGCCCTCGGAAGGCTTGCTTGCCTATTCTCTTGCTCCTAAGATGCCTGCCCTTAGACGCTCTTAGTATAGACACCACTGGGGCACTTGGCCTTAGATGAAGCCGTCCAATTTCTGCGCCTTCCCACCCACCCACCCCCCAGCAGACCCCAGTTCTTGTTTCAGACGTCATAACAGTTAAAATAAGCAACCTTTTCACAAAATGAAAACAGAGATGGAGAAGAGAAGGGAGAAAGAGAGAAGGAAAGAAGGAAACGGAAAGGCGGCAAGACATCTCCAGGGGTCCTCAGCACGTCCGAGGACTCGTCATCAGAATTCCCCACTGGTCCAGCAGCCACGTCCTTCTCACGGCCAGCGCTGTCAAACCTCCACCTTCTAGATTGTCGAGGTCCTGTCCACGCCATCTGAAACGACATTCTCATTATTAGGTGGCGTCGGACATTATTCTTTCTCTTTATTTTTCTGCCATTTACTCATAAGGGATGGGGGGGGGGGGAAGTCTTCAGCATTTGTGTGGTTGCATTCCACTGACTCCACTTTCTGGCTCCAAAATTTCTGCCGTTTTGATTAGGTAAAGGCTATAGGCAATGCAAGGCCATTTCCACACTAGACTGTTATAGTGCTACTATTCCACTTTCAACATCCTACGGAATCCTGGGGTTTGCAGTTTAGGGAGGAGCCTCAAAGGCCCCTCCCTAAACTGCAAACCCCAAGGTTCCATAAGGTTCCCCATAAGGCAAACCCCAAGGTTCCATAAGATGTTGAAAGTGGCATAATAGCATTGTAATAATCTAGTGCGGAAATGGCCAAAAAGAGCCGGTGTGGGTATGGGGGTTTCAGTCATGGACTACAACTCTGGAGACCAGGGTTTGAATTCCTGCTTGGCCGTGGAAACCACTCAGGTGACCGTGGGCATGTCATATACTCTCAGCCTCAAAGAGAGGCAAAGGCAAACCTCTTCTGAACAAATCTTGCCAAGAAAACCCCATGACAGCTTTGCCTTTGAGTTCCTGGAAGTCGGAAACAACTTGAAGGCACAGATCAAGAAGCAATGCGCGAATATAAAAATGATTTTATGCAATTTATGTGTCGTCCTTCTGTGATTTCATGTAGCCCCTGAAGAAGTCCTTCAGATTACCCATAGGCCAAAACACATCAGGCTGTTCAGCTACTAAAAAAAAGACATTCTTTTAGCATCTTGAGATGCACTGCCTGTTTCTCTTGCAGATTTTGTTGGATGCACTCCAGATTTTTGCTTTTTGGTGGCCAGATCAGCCATGGCATATCAGAAACTGAGGGCTGGCTGAGAAAACTCCTACATGGGAGTAATTTTAATAGCAGGGAGGATGACAGCACGCAAAAGTCCTCTATTGTGAGGCAGGTTATCTGTCCTCCCTCTCCCCCAGCTTCACCAAATAAACCTGGCAATGTGGATCACTTAATGAAAACCACAGTCCATTTGGTGCGCCCCTCTACAGCACAGCCCTTACTGAGGCTTACTGAGACGAACGGGGGCTCTGTGAAGGCACTGCATAGGGGAACGGGGGAAGAGCTGCGCAATGCCAGCTTGCTTTGGCTCCTCTTGGAACCAAGTGCAACAAGGTGACACCACTCCTGTCTTCATCAGCCTAGATGCTCTGGATCCCTGGCGCCATTCTGAAGGCCTCTCTGACCCCAGCAGGGAAGCACGACAACATCGGTGAGAGTATGGTGAAATGAGTGTTGGACAGGGAGGTGAAACAAGAGATGGGCAACACAGGATTCTGCAGAAATGGGACTCATCATCATCATCATCATCATCATAACCACCATCATCGTTGTTGGTGTTTATTTATACAGTGCCATCAATACACATGGTGCTTTACAAGTGCAGTCCTTCCTCCACATTCGTGGGTTTGACCTTCGTGAATTATTTGCAAGGCAGATGCTTGCCTCCCCCCACAATTTTCCTCTTCCCATCCCTCACCCCAGGCTTGCCAGGCTTGTGTTTAAAATGGATGTTTTTTCCTTTTGAGCGAGCAAAGCTCCCTCCCACTGCTGGAGGCATGGCCTCTCTCCCATGTGCCCATACATTCTGTTCTGTATTGGCAACTGATTGGTCAGATGCTCACTTTGCTCCTGCCCCTCCTTTCTCAAGATGGCCACTGGAAGTAATTAGAACCCCAAAACTCCCCTCTTCTCTGTCTGAGGGGAAAGTACCAGCGAGCCTTTTAGGTTGTCTTTTCTCTCCCCCCAACTCCAACGCCAGGGCCAGATGCAAAGGAATGTGAGGGGGGAGGCTCTGGAGGGGAATCGTGGGGGGCGGCGGAGTTATTTGCGGTTTTTCCACTTTTGGAAGGGTTCTGTGCCTCGACCCCTTGCGAATGTGGAGGGACTACTGTGAAACAACAACATAACCATCCAGCCCAACCAAAGGTGTGCAATCTAAAACCTATAGACTTTTGGACTATAATTTCTAGAATTCCACAGCCAGCATGGGTAGTGGCTACAATGGACAAAGCATTCTGAGACCTGTAGTCCACAACATTTCCAAACTCTGCAATTATGTGTGTCAGCCGGATCTCTCAGCAGCCCAAATCTGCTGTCTCATGAAGGCGAAGGGAGGAATCCTTGTCCCAAAACAGCAGCTGGTCATCTCAGGTCACAAGCAAAACAGAGCACCCAAGCCAATACAGAAGAAAATTTTCAAAGAGATAGCTATGTTGCTCAGTTTCTATGTACAATGTACAAAAGGAAGGAAAAGAAGTCTTGTGGCATTTTTTTTAAGAGTTACTGTTTTATTTTAACACAAATTTGAGAGGAGATTCTCGATGAGAAACTCTCCTAAGAATTGCTGTTGAGACAAAGCACACTCTCTTCCCCCTCCACAAAATGCACACATCTGCAGCACTTGTATGTGCTACGGAGAAGTGAGATATGCACAAAAGCACAAATTACAAGCTTAAAAACAGCATAATCAATATGTGCATTTAGGGAAAATGTGTACTAATAATGTGTACACTGGGTAAGAAGAAAATGGGAAATAGATACAAATTTCATTGAGGAAGCAATAGAAGGAAGTGTCACAGCCTGTTACCAATGATGGGGCTGGGAACCATGCCCTATAAGAAGAGGCTTAGGGAGCTGGGTATGTTTTATTGTTCTGGAGAAGGGGAAGGGAAGAGGCGATGTGAAAGTTATGTTTAAATATCTGAAGGAGTGTCATATGGAGGATGGAGCAAGCCTGTTTTTTGCTGCTCCGGAGACTAGGACACAGAGCAACAGCTTCAAACTTCAGGAAAAGAGATTGCATCTAAACATTAGGAAGAACTTCCTGATGCTAAGAGCGGGGTGGAGTCTCCTTCTCTGGAGAAGTTGTTAAATAGAGGCTAGATGGCCATCTGTCGGGAATGCTTTGATGGCGTATTCCTGCATGCCAAAACGGGGTTTGACTCGATGGCCCTTGTGGTCTCTTCCGACTCTTCTATGATTCTATGGGTCAAGAGCACAGGCAGGATTCAGAGAGACGGAATGAAACTGAAACCAAGAATTTGGACCAGAGTACCATATCCACCCACATACACTGTTCACCTTCAGCACCAAAAACATCTTGACATTTGCTCTTGCTTGTGAGCAGATCTATTTATCTCCCAAAGAATACTGAAACTGCCTAAATACCAGGCCAGGCCAAACACAGATGCTCTGCTCTGACCAGGAATGACTTTCTTGGAAGTCTCAAGCAGTGATGTGTTTCCCTCTGTTTTCTTTTTACAAATTATTTTTATGGAACATTCTCCACGGATTTCCTTGAAGAAGCTGCTGTGTTTCTGTGTCTTTTGAGATGAGCAATCCAGCAAGCAACGGAGATTTCTATTTGACAGCTTCTCTGTTCCCACTGAATATAGGGTTCTAAAGCTGGCACAACGTCCCTCAAAAACTCATCCAGAGACTGGGGGATGGATGGATGGATGGATGGATGGATGGATGGATGGATGGATGGATAACACGCACACATAATACACACATAATACACACACATACATACATACACAGGATCCAGAATCTCCCCTAGCTAGCACAGCTAGGCCTCTGCGAGTTAAAAGTCCAAAAATTAACATTTCCAAGTATTTCCCTAAGTTTATTGCGAACATTTTCCCTCCTTTCAAACTACAACAGCGGAGAACCATCCCAAACCTAGCAGGTTTTTATTGATCTCAAACTCTGCCATCACAGCCTCTATACTTTCTTCACCTGAATCCCTGGCACAAGTAGACAACCCACTGAGACCTCTGGAGACGAAGTTAGGAGACACAAGAGAAGAAAGCAGGGTGAGGAACTGCTGTCCTTTTAATCCCAGCCTCATCCAAAAAGGACCTGCAGAATGTTTTTCGTTTACTGCACAACCGAAACAGAGAAAATATCTCTGCGGGATGCTAGCATTGCTGTGGCTTTTAAGTCATAGAGACACCAAAGGCACAAAGCCACAGAGCCCTATCACACTGCC
Source organism: Cyclura pinguis (assembly GCA_030412105.1). Classification (NCBI taxonomy): domain Eukaryota; kingdom Metazoa; phylum Chordata; class Lepidosauria; order Squamata; family Iguanidae; genus Cyclura; species Cyclura pinguis. Next base: position 384,511,719 of record CM059599.1, read on the forward strand.
CTGTTATAGTGCTTTAACTACCATGGCAACATCATTACAGAATTCTTGGATTTGCAGTTTAGGGAGGTGTATCTAGAATTTTCAGCCAAGAGAGCTCTTGGGGATCCACTCGACTACAACCCCCAAAATTCCAGAGGATGTTGCCGTGGCTCTTAAGGAGGAACGCAGTGTTATATCAGTGTGGTGTGACAGGGCAGATAGTAGTTTTGTTCAAGAAGGAGGTAACGTACCCCACAACTGTCTTTGACCTTCTCAAAGCCAGTTATTACAGCTGTCCATTCTGGTAGTCAAATAATCACAGCACCAGTGTGGGAGGGGGCCGTTCAGACATAAAGAAACAAGGAAAGAACCTTGCGAAGAGCAGACGTGAAATAAAAAAATAAGCCAGAACTTGAGAGATCCAGTTTCCATCTCTTTAAAATGTTATTTACATCAGACCTCAAGTGGGAATATCTGGTCATGCGAATGAAAACAACCGACAGGCAACAACAGTCTGTTGGGGTATGTCTCAGCAAGACGTGTTTTAAAGGCACTGCCAAGGAAAGAGTTCCTACCCCTCGCACCCTCATCCCCACACTGCTAATGTGTGGTTCCTTCCCAGCCTGATTCAGGGCCCAATTTCAGTTCCGTGATTCTACCCGGGAAACAAGGGCGGTCTGGTATTTCAAGAGTAGGAGAAGCCAGAAAAATCTCCTGGCACATGTGAGGCTTTTGTAGGGGAAAATTAACCTTTTAAGGCTCATGCATGAAGATTCTTAGTAGACTGTACACAGCTATTTACTTAGACACACTGCTGAGCAGAATCTGGCTTAGATGCTCAGATTCTACTGGCTACCGGGCCGTACAATGAACTTTGACAAAAGTCTTATAAAAACCATGCAGCAGCAGCAATTGAATAATGATGAAAGGCTACAAGAGTCCTACAAACTCACCAATAAGGAACAAGCACTATTTCACACTATGCCTGCTGCACTTGTCCCCTGTATCTCTCACTGGCATTCTAGCTGGCACCTTAGCGTAAGCTTTTGTGGACACGGATACAAGATGATGTGAGGAGGTGGACTGTGTCCGCAAAAACTTATTTCTTCCCCTTGCTTTGTCTCAAATCACCTGTATGTTGCCCACGACTGAAATGAAGGAATTACATCTAGGCACTTCTTAGTCCTCTCTAAACTAAGTCTTACCATATAGTTTTTTGCATGTTTACTGAGAAGGATGCCCCAATGTGTTTAATGGGGCTTACTTCAAATAAGGGGGGTAACACCGTAGCCTAAGGATGTATAAATCCATTTGCCCATCTTCAAATGTTTGGTTGCCTGGTCGATTATCCCTCCACCTTTTCATTTGCTGGGAGAGTCCAGATTTTTACTACCTTATTTAATAGAATGTGTCACAAGGTTCTGAGATGCTGGTACTGATGAAAATCGTTGTTGCTGTTGTGTCTTCACGTTATTTCCAACTTATGGTGACCTTAAGGTGAACCTATCACAGGATGTTCTCGGCAAGATTTGGTCAGAGGGGTTCTGTGATTCTACCCGGGAAACAAGGGTGGTCTTTGCCTACATTTGAGGCTGAGAGAGTGGGTTTCTATGGCTGAGTGGAGATTTGAATCCTGATCTTCGCGATGCTTAAATCACTACACAGTTCTAGCTCAAATGATGAACATAGGAGAGGGGCAAATAAGAGCAGTACCTACCTCCAAGGGCATGTTCAGTCATACTGAGGCACAAAGACTCTAGCCTGTTATTGATATCAGGTTCTGTCACTGGTACCTGGAACTCTGCAGAGGTAATGGGAAGAACATTTAAGGCAACAGCAAACCATTTCCAGTGCCACTGAAAGTATTTTCTATAATTAGAAGGAACTTCAGGCTGTGGCAGAAAGCAGATATGGTTGGCATCCTCCTAGGCCAGAGCTTTCCAAACTTTTCACGCTGATGACACACTCTTCAGACATGCAGGATTTCGCAACACAGCAATTCAGTTTTACGTATCACCAATCAATCAGTCATAAAGCAAAAATCATATATTCTTAAAAATATGAAAGGTTTTCATGAGATATGTTGTGTCCCCATGCATTTTGTTATTACAATGTATGTGTCTGTAGTTACTAGCAAACCAGAGGTTAAACTAACTAACTGCCGCCTTCACCAGGGCCCTTGTCTGCCCGGGGTGGTAGCGACACACCTACGCACTGCAGCCGACACACTAATGTGTCACGACACACAGTTTGGAAAGCTCTGCACTGGCCAGTTACGAGGCCATAAGCTAGGGACGTGATCTCACCGCTGTTTGGCATTCTCCTTAACAACCGTGGTACCATTACCATGACTGCTGGCATCTCCAAAACCAACCTTAAAATCCAGGCAGCTACACCAAGGGACAGGGTTCTGCCATGCTGGTGAGCTGCAGGGCACTGAAAGACGATATGTAGTCCCTCCCCACCAGCAAGCAGCAGTGCAAAGAGAAGAAGGAACTATGGGGTCTTGTTGCAACTCCTCGCCACACCACGACTCACCGGATACCTTATTCTTTAGTGCCCCTCCACCAGCACCACAAGAACCTTGTCCCGGAGGGAAATAAACCTCCAACAACATTTAAAAACAATTTATACTTTATTTTATTTATTTGTTGGATTTCTATGCCACCTTATCTCCCAAGATGGGACCCAAGGTGGCTTCCAAAAGGTTAAAAAAACATTAGAAGCATAAAAGCAATTAAAATATTACAAAACATACAAAATTATAAAACTAACCATAGATTTTTTTTTAAAATCACACAGTAACAATGGTTAAGAAGCAGTTCGATTAACACAATGCTTCTTTTTTTATCATTTTAACTGTATATTTGATAGTTAAATGTACAGTTTCGTTAAGTCCTTTCTTTAAAGGCCTTCAGTTCTCAAAACCCTATTGGAATTACAAAAAAATGCCTGCTGATAGAATGACTGCAATACATATATATAATAAAGTAAAACTGTTGTAGGTTTTTATCATTTTATACAGTTTTAATGTTTTTCATTGTTTCAAACGTTCTGACTTTTTTTGGAAGCTGCCTTTGGTCCCACTCTGGGAGAAAGGTGGTATATAAATAATACAAAATAAAATAAAAGGGGCCATTTTAGTCTCCCCAGGAAAGACGTTCTAAACCCGAAACAGCCACTAAAAATGCCCTATCTTGTTTCCCCACCAACTGTGCCTATGAGATTCCTAGGATCTATGGAGATACGGCTGCAGTCCAACATCCCCCTGACGTTGTGTAAGTTCTTGCATTCAGAAATACACTATGTGAACACTATGAAACTTCCATGCAGAACAACATTTGCACAACACATATCAATAACTAGGTGCTGTTGTGCAATATGCAATGCACAATACACGATATGCAACCACAATGCGCATCTATATGCTGCATGAACCACAATGTGCAACTGCAACACACAATGCATAACTCTAATACACCACCCGCAACAGCAACTTGCAAAGACAAGGCACAGAGGAAGATGCTGTCTGCGCAACTCCACTTCCAACATTATTTGCAGAACATGTCTGTTGAGCAATGCCGGCTTTTCGGCCCCACAGGCCTCATGTGACATTATGCATGCACTATGTCCCATTATGCGTGCATATACAAAGTCCCTAGCTGGATGCCAGCCACAGTCTGTCAGATAATTTTAAAAGAAGCATCACACTGTTCCAATGTCAGTTTTCCACTGAGGGTAGAGAGATCATTATGGTGAAGAACGGTTTTGGCCTACCTGGCTGCTGGAACATAAGCATCGTCTGAGGAGAGGTGTGGACCGGCAAGGAGCGTGTCCGCTGGACCGAGCTGTGACTCCGGCTAGGCATGCTGTTACTTCCTCCAGGATTTGCAAACCAAAGGTTCTATGGGGAGAAGATGGTGCATCGTGAAGCAAAACACGGAAGGCAGAGAGGGAGGGGAAGTCATGTGGCACTTTCCCCACTGGCACAACTCTCCAAACGACCTCATTTGGCAGGGACAGTCCCTATGAATCCTCTGCTGTCCCACTGGCTTTTAAAATGTCCCGGTTTCTCTTTCCTCCTCCCACTTTGTCCTCCACTGTGAAGTGCAGCGCAGCAGAAAAAGAGGAATACCCCATTACAGGTGAATAGATTCAAATCAAGGCAGACAGGGCTGCCCTGAACTTGCATGACCTGAGCAGCTCTGTTAATAACAGGGTATCTTGGGAAGTCTCTCATTCACAGAGTTGCCACTACTTGAGACCAACTCGACAGTAATTAACCGCTGCAAATCCAAGCATTCCACAGAATGCACCCACGGCAGTTAAAGTTGAATCACAGTGTTATAACCAAGTAGCATGAAGAGTCCCAAAACTCACTTGCATTGCACAAACACACTGGTTGTATGCGGAGATCCTGCATGCTCCTCAGAGCAATTTTGCCATGTTTTGGGCCACCTTTGCTGTTTTGGAGCCCTCAGATATGGCCTGGAGGGGTTTCAACATGCAGGTTGTGGGCTGCATCTCCCTCACTTCTGAACTTAACTTCAGCTACCTGTTATCCGTGAGGACAGAAGTTAAGATTAACTACAGTCAAGGAAACAAGTAAAGGTAATTAACCACCGTCTGAAGTTGGCTTGTTTCCTTAATCCATGGTAGCACTGGCCACATAACAGGGGAGCCATGGTTAGTTGTAAAATGGAAACTAAGGCCATTTCCGTACTAGACTGTTATAGTGCTATTATTCTACTTTCGACATCCTCTGGAATCCTGGGGTTTGCGGTTTAAGGAAGGCCCCTCCCTAAACTGCAAACCCCAGGATTCCATAGGATGTCGAAAGTAGAATAATAGCACTATAACGGTCTAGTGCAGAAAAGGCCAAGACTTCTGATCTCCTCATAGCCAGCAAGAGAGGAAAGGAGAGCATAAACCTGGGAGTTCTTTGTAATTTTGCATTTTGAATGAGCCAGTGACCAGGCAAATCAGAAGTCAGCAAGTTTCATTCACACCTTTGCTTCTTTTGTACAAAGTTTCATCTTAACTCCCTAAGTGCCATGTGTGTTTCTAACTATAGCAGCATCTAAGCCTTCCCATTCTCTCTCTCTCTTCCCTTCCTTTTTCTCCAAAACATTAATTTCCATGTCATTCCATTCCTGCCTCCTTTCTTCTCTCAGCTCTCCTTTGCGGGACCTCTTTACAGCACCAAAGAGAGTGAAAACAGGAAATGCCTGCAGAGTTTTCTGGCTGACTCCATATTCTCTCCTCCCCCATCCCTCTCAAAATTAAAAATTAAGAAGGATCCAGTGGAGCCTGAGAAAAAGAACCAGAAAGAGGATGTCAAAGTAGCCTTCAAAGAAACTTTCTCTCTTCGATGAGGAGGAAAGAGCTGTCCTGAATTTGGTCCTGCCACGCAGAGATCTGGGCTCTCTCTGGAGAAACAAATGTCATGATGGCTGGCATATATGCATGTGTCTGTGTGTGCGCGTGCACACATACATGGATGGACATGTTTTTCCTTCCCTCTTCTACTCCTGTTTCAATTAATGTACATTTCAATAGGCCTTCTTTCCCCTAGGCCAGTGGGAGCTATCTGATGTGGGGGACTGACAAATTTCCCCCAATATTTCGCAGACATGATCTTTGTACCCACTGACAATTCTTTCTTTTTTTCCTGGAAACTCTCCCAGGACCAGTGTACATTGATTATATATCCTTCTACATCCAGGCATCCCTTCCACTGATTTAGGCAGAAGTGCAAAACCGTCAGCAACAACATGGGAAGGGGGCAGTTGTGTCACTGAGAAAAAAAAAGCAGTCCTACATTTTTACTATGAGTCTGGTTTTCTCAGTGTCACAGCTGCCTCGCTCAACCCTCTACAATGCTGGTTCACTGTCTGTGTCTTATTATGCTTTTGCGTGCCTCCCGTCAACCGTGACTTATAGCAGCTATTTCCTGGGGTTTTATGGCAACATTTATTCAGGGGAGGACCGCCAAAGTCTTCCTCTGAGGCCAAGAGGGTGGGACTTGCCCAGTGTCACCCAGTGGCTTTCCATAACTGAGCAGAGATTGGAACTCTGGTCACCTGGAGTCTTGGATCAACGTCCAGAACCAGTACACCATACTGTTTCTCAATGGCGTCTTGCCTCTGCATACATTCTCCTATGGCCGCACCTGGAAATTTTTGTCCAACGCGGAATGTCCATATTTAGCTCAAGGTTGTGAGAGCTGCGCATGTGGTAGCATTGTGCCTCCAGGTGCGCATGGATGAGCATGCACATGCATGCACGTGTGCATTCAGTTGTGCATCTGGCCGCACAACGCGGCCATTCAACAGAATAGCAGTTAGCAATAGCACGTACATTTCTATACAACTTATCGGTACAAAGCACTCCCTAAACGGTTTACAACGGGTTTAGCTAATTGCCCCCAACAAGCTGGGTACTCATTTTACCAACCTGTGGACGGATGGAAGGCTGAGTCAACCTGGAGCCTGGCAGGATCAAGCTCACAACATTGTGGTTGCAGTATCAGTATTTAACCACTGTGCCACCGGGATCCTAGGACCGCAGAAGGACTACACAAAACAATACATAACACTTGGAGATTTACACTATGCAACCCTAGTGTGGGATCTTGGCCCATAACTCACTGTCTTTCCTCTGATGATCCCAGATTTCCTGCCTCCTTTTGCTTGAAGGAACTGGCTGCCTGTCCCCACCGGATAACGTACCTGTCTTCCTTGTTTCAGGATGGTGGGGTTGGCAGCTGCGTTGCGCTGGGTGGCTCCCAAGAGGCCAGTGGGGCCCAGAAGGCCTAGCCGTGAGGTGGGGAGATTCCGGGAGGGGATTTGGAACTGGCGTGGGTTCCGTCGACCCATTCCTGCACCTACAGATCCAGCTGTCGGTAAGGAGTTCGATTGGCCAAAGCCTCGGCTGGAAAACAAACATGTATAGTCAGCCCTCCACATTTGCAGGTTTCACTTTTGCAGACTTGATTATTCATGGATTATTCGCTGTCACGTCTGCTGGCTCCCTAGGCCATTTTCAATGGGGACTGCCTCATGAGACTGAGAAACTGCAAACGAGGCTTGTAAGTCCCTATTAAAAACGGTGTGGGGCAGCAGTGGAGGTGGCCATAAGCCCCACCAGCCCCCCACTTCTGCCTTGTGAAGGAACCCTGATGGCTCAAAGGAATCCACGGTGCGTTGAATATGGTGATCACACCTTTTTGTGTGTTACATATGGTTCGGGAGGACCTAGAGTTATTCACATTTTTTTCACTTTCACGGGGATCCTGTGCCCCTAACCCTAGTGAATGTGGAGGGATGACTGTACATACACACAACACACGTATACACTTCCATTAGGAAGCACATTAAAAATGCAAAATCTATTGCTTGTGTTTAGAATTATACTCTCGCAAGACTGTTAATAACCAGGCCTCTTGGAGCAAGGGGGTCTTTCATTCGTAATGTTCATCGTAAGTTGAAGCCGACCTGACAGCAGAGAACAACTGGAGTACTGTCACACCTGGAGTACTGTCACACACTAACTTTTATGGAGCTAGACGGTAAGATTTGGTTGGCTAGCACAGCTACTTAAAATTCAGAATAATGCAAATTCGATATAAACAATGACAATGCATTAGAATGATGCTTCTCTTATTGCCTTAAACTGGCCACTCTATAAAAAGGGTTGCAAAGCTATTTAAAATTGGCATCGGCTCTTATTTATTTAATGTTGCTATTTATACCTTGCCATTTTTAACAAAGTAGGGCACACCATGGCTATAAATGCAGCATGTGAATATTTTTTTTTAAAATGGAAATTAATTAATTCGTATGCCTCCCAGCTGCTGCCAATACACAACTCACTTGGGATTGTAGACTATGGCTGAAAGGATTCACCTAAGCAAGGAGTAGGAATTCCTAGTTCTGTCCTGTGTTTCTCATTATAAAGACAGAAAAAGTTACTTTCCTGGACTACAACTCCTGAGGTAGTACAGAAAAGCAATACTTCCCCATTTCTGTCAGACTATCAGTTGGGATTGTAGACTGATGGGTTCCCTAGACAAAGATCTCCTTCCACCTGTTGGGTGACTCTGTCCCGCTAGGTAGCCAACTGCTTCCTCGCAACTAGCAGACCTATCAAAAATTTTTGATTAGAGCCTGGCCTATATTATCGGTATCATCATGGGACTCAAAGTGACACACAACAATTAAAACAAGCATGGTCTGAACAATGCATATCACACAAATGCTAAAAACTATCAAAAAAAATTAAAACTAGTTAAAAATATAAACCATAAAAAAGAATTTTAAAAATGGGAAAAGGAAACCGAGCATATTAAGCAACGCCTGTTTCCCTTCAGCCATCGCTCCTCCAAAGGTCTGGTGAAAACAAAAAGGTTTTCAGGGCCTGCAGAAAAAATATTGAGGAAGATGCCACTCTGGCCTCTCTGGGAAGAGAGTTTCAGAGCTTTGGGCCATTTCCGCACTGCACTCTCATAGCGCGATTATTCCACTTGCAACATCCTATGGAATCCTGGGGTTTGCGGTTCAGGGAGGGGCCGGCCGGCCCCTCCCTGAACCGCAAACCCCAGGATTCCATAGGATGTTGCAAGTGGAATAATCGCGCTATGAGAGTGCAGTGTGGAAATGGCCTTGGACAGTCGCTGAGAAGGCTACTGACCACCCTCCCACCAGATGTACCTCTAAGATAGTGGGACAGAGACAAGAGATTCCCCAATAGACCTTAAAACATGGGCAGGCTTGTACGGGAGAATGCAATCTGGGCAGCACCGCAGGCTGGGCAAAATTCAGTCTCGACCTTGTCTCTTGCCAAGGCTTGCGTCCTGGGTCCCCGGCATCTCGCCCTGCTGGCCACACAGTCCTTGACATCCCAAGAACTTCATATGCCATGCTCCAAACCCTACCAAAATCTTCCCTCTAGTGGCTACTCGTGGCTCGAGCAACGAGCGGAGGGTAGGTGTCCCGTCCAGAAATAAAGATGAGGGGGCTTTCCGTCCCTTTGCTCCCCAAGCCTCCTGTCCTCCAAACCGGGGAGGCGAACTTACGTTCTTTGCTGCCGATATCCCGAGAGGTCCAGGATGGATTTCCGAGGGAAAGACCTGAAGAGTTTTTGTACCTGCTGTTTCCATGACAACAGTCTTTTCTTCTGCGTCTCTGTAAATGCCTGCCCAAGAGAGGAGGGGAATGTCAGAAATAAAGCAAATTTTTCTTAGGAAAACAAAGCGGTAGGTAACGATGATGATGCATCTGGGTAATTAACAACACACCTCAATAAATCAATAAAAACAAGGAGAAATCACATATTGTCCAAAGCCAATGAAGCTGTAACCAAGCAGCAAGTTATGAGTGTGAACAAGGTTTTCTGGCAGCCTTGTCCCAGCCGATTGCCCTTCGGAGAAAGACAAATTGAACCACGCATAGCTTCTGGTGTGGTGGCCATTCAGAGCAACCCTTACAACCCAAGGTCTTGAATTGCACAGACACAGTGCCCTTGTGAGAGCAGGACACGGACAAGGAACAGCTTCCCTTGAGCAATTAACACCAATTATGGCTTCTGCAAACAGCCAGCCGGTCTCCCCACTCATATTTTATGGGCGTTTGGCAGCGGCAAGACTCTTCAGTGGAGAACCTGTTTGGGGCTGGTGGAGCGTGAGTACTTACGTTAAGAGATGGTTATTATTACAGTATTCTTTTCATGCATTTAAATCCCACCTTTCTACTGGGAATGGGACTTAAGGCAGCTAATGTATTTAAAACAATACAAGTTAAAAAGGATACAAAGCATTCCGAACAGTATAAATGCGATCTAAGAAAAACAATCAACAGAATCTTAAAAAGTAGAACTGGACAGCACTAAAAGCCCAACCCCAGTCGGACGCAGGAGGAAGACGGTTGGTGTTGGCACAAGGGAGCTCTCACACCACACCCCCTGATCAGTCAGTGGTCACTTGAGTTGGGGAATTATAGAATCATAGAAATGTAGAGTTGGAAGAGACCCCCGGGGCCATCCAGTCCAACCCCCTGCCAGGCAGGAACACCCTCAAAGCATTCCTGACAGAGAACCATCCAGCCTCTGCTTAAAAACCTCCAAGGAAGGAGACTCCGCCACACTCCATTGAGGCAGCCTATTCCACTGCCAGACAGCCCTGACTGTCAGGAAGTTCTTCCTGAGGTTCAGGTGGAATCTCCTTTCCTGCAGCTTGAATCCATTGCTCCTTGTCCTGGTCTCTGGAGCGGCAGAAAACAAGCCCTCTCCCTCCTCTACATGGCATCCCTTCAAATATTTAAACACGGCTATCATGTCCCCTCTTAACCTTCTCTTCTGCAGACTGAACATACCCAGCTCTCTAAGTCTATCCTCATAGGGCATGGCTTCCAGGCCCCTCACCATTTTGGTCGCCCTCCTCTGGACCTGCTCCAGCTTGACCACGTCCTTCTTGAACTGGGGTGCCCAGAACTGGACACAGGATTCAAGATGAGGTCTAACCAAAGCAGAGTAGAGTGGTACCAGTACTTCCCTCGATCTAGACACCATACTCCTATTGATGCAGCCGAGAATTGCATTGGCTTTCTTGGCTGCCGCATCACACTGCTGACTCATGTTCAGCTTGTGGTCTATTAGGACTCCTAGATCCCTTTCACACGTACTGCCATCCAGCCACGTGTCCCCCATCCTGTATTTCTGCATTCCATTTTTTCTACCTAAGTGTAGGACCTTACACTTTTCTCTGTTGAATTTCATTTTGTTAGCCTTGGCCCAGCTCTCCAATCTGTCCAGGTCATTTTGAATGTTGATTCCGTCCTCTGGCGTATTAGCAACCCCTCCCAATTTGGTGTCATCTGCAAATTTGATGAGCATGCCCTCTGTTCCTTCATCCAAGTCGTTGATGAAGGTGTTGAAGAGCACTGGGCCCAGGACAGAACCCTGTGGCACCCCGCTAGTCCCTTCTCTCCAGGATGAAAAGCAGCCATGGGTGAGCACCCTTTGGGAACAGTCAGTCAACCAGTTACAGATCCACCTGACAGTAGCTCTGTCCAGCCCGCATTTTACTAGCTTCTAGCTTCTTTGCTAGCTTTCTAGCTCCCTTCTTTGGGAGGCCAAGCTGTGCCCGGTTGCCATCTGGCTGGCACGAAGCAGCCTGATAAACAGCATTGCGTAAAGAGGCACTGGATGCCTCTTTGCACAGCACCCAAAAAAATACAGTCAGCCCTCCACATTTGCGGGTTTCACTTTTGCGGATTTGATTATTCAGGGATTATTTGCTGTCACCTCTGCTGCTGCCCTGGGCCATTTTTCATAGGGACTGCAAACCTCACGAGACTGTGAAACTGCAAAAGAGGCTCACAAGTCCCTCTTAAAAGTTGTGTGGGGCAGCCGTGGAGGAGGCCGTCAGCCCCACCAGCCGCCCACTTCTGCCTTGGGAAGGAACCCTGGTGCCTCAAAGGAATCCACAGCGGGTTGAACATGGTGATCAAATTTTTTTGTGTGTTAAATATGGTTTGGGAGGGCCAAGAGTTATTCACGGTTTTTCCACTTTCACTCCCAACATTCTTTTTTCCACCCCTTTACCTTATTACATCTACTACACTTTCATACACAACTATATTACCTTAGTTTATTTAATACTAGTGCATACCTGGTGTTGCCGGGGATTTTATTTTCTCATAGGTAACACTTGTTTAGAAATACCTTAGGAATTACCTTATCTTACTTTAGGAATTAGACGCGGTTGAAATACACAGATTTGAGATCCTGTGTCTCTAATTCCCCAAACTGTATGGTCCAGTACCTGTAACTTTTCCCCTTTTCCCCAATCCAATCTGTATTCAGAGCAGTTAACATACAGAGGTTCCGTTTCTGAGGGAATACACTGGTGTTCTCCTTGCTGCTAGGCCTCGTCTCCACAGCAACCAGCCAGGCCCAAGAGCTCTCTGGCTGAGAATTCTAAGGGCCCCTCCCTAAACCGCAAACCCCAAGATTCCACGGAATCTTTACAAGCGGCCAATCATACGAGGTCTTCTCGCCTGACACAGCCAATCATATGAGGTCTTCGCCCGCTTGACACAGACAAACTCACAAACTGATTTTTATATATTAGATATGCAACAATATTCCCCCACAACCACCACCACAAAGGTCCATATCATTGTGGTTCCCACTCCATGTACAACTACAGAATGACTGACTGCTCAGAATATCTGAGCAGCCACCCCCACCAAAGATATTTCAGGGAAATCTGCATATGCTAAGCTTCAGCTGTATTTAAACTTTGCTCCTGGTAAAGATAAAAGCAGGAAAGTGCCAAATGGAAGCCGATCTGAGCCGCTTGCAGGTATTCAATCCAGTGTGCAACCTGGACAGTGGCAACCTACCCAAGACAGCCCCTAATGCAATGTCCGTCCAGCAAATTGAGAAGGCCCTCAAGACTTTTAAGGGTCAGAAATCAATGTGAGGTTAATTCTGTGGATGCAATTAACGCGCAGCTCAAGCAGCTTTGAGACCGTGGGAGATGGAGGAAGAACAAAACCAGCTGCTCCAAAGGCAGCTTCTTCCGTCTTGCTGCTCTTCCAAAGTCTGGCAAAGAGCACGGGGTGGAAATGGTGGGACTACAACTCCCAATGGCCACGTCGCTAGGAGGACTTTGATAGGGTCTTCCTGCATGGCAAAATGGGGTTGAAACTGATGGCTCTTGTGGCCTCTTTGAACTCTATCATTCTATGGAACTATGGTGCAAAAAAGCAATTTTTAGCAACAGCGAGCCCTCCGCTTTTGCAGGGGTTAGAGGTGCAAGACCCCTGCAAAAACAGAAAAAATGCAAATAAGAATAAAATAAAAATAACAAACACTATTTTTGTTACCTGAGAACACTTCTCTAGGAATCTCTAGGTCCTTCAGCATGATTCTATGGCCAGAAGTGAACACAGAGTTGAGCTGGAGAACCTAACAAGACCTACAGAAGTGTTCTCTCTGGGAGTCAGCTTCCTCTAGAAGTGGTGATGAAAGTCTTGCTGAAGGACTTAAAGGCCATTTCCACACTAGGCTGTTATAGCACAATGATTCCACTTTCAACCTCCTATGGAATCCTGGGGTTTGCAGTTTAGGGAGGGGCCAGCCGGCCCCTCCCTAAACTGCAAACCCCAGGATTCCATAAGAGGTTGAAAGTGGAATCATCGCGCTATAACAGCCTAGTGCAGAAATGGTGAAAGATTTTCATCACCACCTCTGGAGGAAGCTGACCATAGAATCACGCTGCAGGACTTAGAGGACATTTTTTTCCCCCACAGCAGGATCAAATAGAGTAAAATTTTTAATAAATACATTAAATAAACCCATGAATAATCAAATCTGTGCGTGCTGAATCTGCGAAAGGGGAGGGCCAAATGTATGTTGTTTTAACTTGCACTGTAGTAGTCATGGTGTTGCTGGATGCCTTTAAGTCATTTCAGACTATGGCGATCCAAAGGCAAACCTATTGCAGGGTTTTCTTGCCAAGATACGGTCAGAGGTGGTTTGCCATTGCCTTCATCTGAGGCTGAGAGTGTGTGATTTGCCCAAGGGCACCCAGTGGGTTTCCACAGCCAGGTGGGGATTCAAACTCACATCTTCAGAGTCTCAATCCAACACTCAAAACTACTACAGTGGTTTTTTAGATGGTATAGTTTTAAATTTTTGTGAGGGTTGTTACATTGAATTTTGATGTCATCGTATGTGCCTTCGAGACATTTCTGAATTATGGCAACCCCAAGGTAAACCTATCACGGGGGTTGGAAATGACTTGAAGGGACACAACAACAAATATCTATGTCTATACACCAAAACTCAGGCTAGGTTTGGGGATGTCTTGAAAGCAACTGAAGAGCTAAAAAATGCCTGATTTACATCTTTCAAAGAAGTCGGCTGGTTGGGAGAAGCAACACTACAGCAGAGATAAACCCGGGACTGCTCCAACATGTGCATTTGAGGAGGGGTGGCAACAAGCGTCAGAACCAGGCTAATACTGTATCTTAAAATCAGAGCTTGGAAATATTAAACTGATTTTGGAGAACAAATTACAGGAATGTCTAGCCAGAATACAGGATTGCTAAAGCTATTCCAAGCTCGGCTTTACCAACAAGCTTTTTCCAAAGTCTAACAACAAACTTTCCCAAACTCTGCTTTGAACAACTAGTTTTCCCCAAGCTCTGCTTCAAACAACAAAAACCCACAGAATTACTATATGTGGAAGCAGGGATCATAGTAGATTGCACTGTTTCCCACTAAACAAGGGCCTGGATGTACAAAATTATTACAAATTGGCAGCACTCAACGTCTGAGTTTCCTCTTATTAGTCTCTAGCTAGTATATTTCAAAGCCTTCTAAAAGCACATTCTGTGTTCATTCAAAAGTTCTTGTTTTCTAACACTTGGACTGTGAATTATAATTATCTACAGAGACTAATCCAAGACAATCTTGTTCCTGTGGAAACAGAAATTTTGTCTGTACTGGTGAATTCCCTTCCTGAGCAGGGAGGGGGTGTGTGGAAAAAGGAACTAGCTAGTAAATTTCTCCCCAGAAATCTCGCCCCGTGCACCCATTCAGCAATATTTGCCCTACAAAATGTCATATTTACACACCCAGAAAATTCACAGGTGGTCTCTTAGCAGTGGGAAAAGAACTACTGCAGAGTTTTGTAAACATGCACTAGAAGTTACTCACCTCATGAATTAGGCATTTGTCAATGAGCTGTAGATAGGAACTTATATTCTCCTCATCTGGTCTGGAGACAAGAAGCTGGGTACACACTGCAAAAAGAACAGCAACCACAAGTGTGGTGAGGAGAGAGGGAAAAAAGGAAACTTTTCACTGGGGAAATCTGCACTCAGGCCAAGCCTCTTTAGAACGGACAGTAACGACCTAAAGAGAGTCACTACCAATGCAACAGCCCATCACAACGAATGTGCACGCATGCAGAGCCTAGATTCCATTCATGCCTTCCTGTGTTCAGTCCTGTCTTTTGGTCTCTGTTACTGTGTGGCGTCAAGCTAGAATTACTCCACTTGTCTATTTATAAAAAGGAAGCAGCTGGGTGCCCCCGCACTCTCCTCCACTCAAGGGCCATTTCCGCACGAGTCTGTTATAGCGCGATGATTCCACTTTCAACCTCCTATGGGATCCTGGGATTTGCAGTTTAGGGAGAGGCCTTTATAATTCTCAGCCGGAGAACTCTTGGACCTCATTCAACTGTGTCTATCTGGAACAGGCCGGCTGCTATAGAGATGAGGCCTAGCAGCAAGGAGGAGGGCAGTGCATTCCCTCAGGAACCCAACCTCTCTACGTTAATAATTCTGAATACAAATTGGATTGAGGAATATGGGGAAAAGATACAGGTACTGGACAACAAATATTACCTATGAGAAAATAAAATCCCAGGCAACACCAGATATATACGCTAGTAAATAGATAAAATAGGAATGTGCATTCTCGATAATATGCCCAGCTCATATTAATAAATATGCCTATCCCAGCCTTCTTCCTTCCCCTTCCTGTTTCTTCTACACTCTTCTTCGTAACCATTCTTTTATACTTTAAAATCCATTTTAAAAAAAAGTTGGTCCAGTATTTTTCACTAAGTCTACAACAAAATAATTCTCGTCAAGTTCAAACAATCGGTTCTTTGAATGGATGTTAACCACTCACTCTTTGCCCCGATCAGTTTGGCTGGCCAATGCAAAAAGGAAGCCTAGCATTCTTCAAGGCTGAGAATGGAGAGGATATCTGGCTGCTCACCTTTCCCCATCACCTTTGTGAACTGTCCCGGGAGATCCCCTTCCGGCAGAGGGGCGCCTCCAGATTCTCCCTCGCAGCCTGGCAAGTGGGGGTGATGACGCATCCCCCCGGAGGCAGAGTCCTTGCAGTCGGACCCTTGGCTGTCGGAGCCGATCAGAGAAGTCGGGCGGTGGGGCTCCGAATCCCGGCTGTGCTCCTCCCCCGGCAAGCTCCGAGAAGAGTAGGCTTTTATCGGGGTGAGGATCATTTGGTGAAGCTCCTGCAGCGGGATACGGAGATTGCCCCCTTCTAGGATATCCTGGAGGTGGGAAAAACACACACAGTTCAGACTATAAATCTCTGGCTTCCAACCACAAGATCCCAAGCACTAGTTTATCCATACGGCTTCCATGTCATTGGGGCAGGTAATCTGGGTTTAGATCTCTCCCACTTCACATAATAATCATGGTACCTAGATGCAATTTTAACTGTCATGGCGGCAACCTATGGAATTCTGGCATTTGTAGTTTGGGAAGGCACTTAAGGAAGGTGTGTGTATATACCTTCAAGTTGCCTGTTAACTTATGGAAACCCCTGAATT
Organism: Cyclura pinguis; assembly: GCA_030412105.1. NCBI lineage: Eukaryota > Metazoa > Chordata > Lepidosauria > Squamata > Iguanidae > Cyclura > Cyclura pinguis. Next base: position 384,528,076 of record CM059599.1, read on the forward strand.
TCCTAGGGATTTCTTAGGCAAGGAATACTCAGAGGTGGTTTTGTCAGTTCCTTCCTCTGAAAGGTAGCCTACAGCACCTGGTATTTGTCAGGCGGTCTCCCATCCAAGTACGAATCAGGGCAGACCTTGCTTAGCTTCCAAGAGCAGATAGGGTCTGGTGGCTGTAGGGTATTTAGGCCTGCAAAATTCTAAATGCCATTCCCTAAACTGAAAACCCCACGATTCCACTGGATGGAACTGCAGCAGCTGAAGTGGAATCATAGCACTATAATTGTGCAATGTGAAAGAATTGCTGCTGTTGTTGCATATTTTCAAGGTATTTCTGATTTATGAGCAAATCTAAGGTGAATCTATCAAGGAGTTCAGAGTGCTCACATGGCGTATCTCCACATGTAGATATTTACACTATTCTAAGAGAGTGTTGGATTTGTGTCTTTATCCCTTCTTTGCTAACAGGTCTCTTTCCAAAATCAGGCAGCACTTGAGATGTTCCTAAGCTTTCTGCATCTAACGGCTATGGAAGTTTGCTTTGGGGAAAAAAAAATGAAGTCAGAAGAAAGAACACATCAAGGATTGCAGCTGGCATTCACGTAATAGTTTCTGTTGTTAGTTTTCTCTGATTCTTAAATACAAGCTAAAGCTGCTGGGTTTTCCTTAACAAATCCATGTACACTGTGTTCTCATTTTGCATCAAATTTGTCTCCCAGCAACACCTTAGCAAATGTCTCAAAATAGTTTTCTAACTTTACCTTTGACTTCATATACCGATCTATCTTGGGAAACTTACTTTCTGGCACTACAGATTCTAAGATTCTGTGATCTGTAGTCGCAAATGCTAATGTTTCTAAGCTCTGGTATATAAAACTGAGTTTTTAGGATGAACCCTGCTAAGGCAGAGTCTATGGTGATTTTTTTCCTCCCTTTCTGGACACTCCTGATTTACAGTAAAATCCTACGTATGTTCAATCAAAAGTAAATCTCCAAGTATTTGCTAGAGCCTTTAGTTTGTTTGAGAATGGTAGCATTAGAAAGAAAAATGTCAACAAACAAAGCTTGGTCTACTTCACCTTTTGTTTTACAATGCACACTCCAGCCACCACATAGCAGAAAGGAGAGAGAGGGTGTATAATCGCTCAGAAATCATATACAAAGCCTGCAGGTTGTTCCTCGGCCTTCGAGAGCTAATATTAACACCGAGAGAGATCTATTACAGCTTCATTACCCCCAGCAGGTTTTCTAAACACAGCTTTGTATTACAAATGAAGAGAAGCTAACTAAACGCACAGGTGACCTGCAGAGTGACCGAAGCGGCCCAAACAAGGTTGGGTGGGTAGATGCCGGTACACGAATCATCCGCTTCAACATCATTCATGTAATACTTACATGTACAAAATGGCTCATGAGCCTTCCTAACGATTCAAAATCAAACTACGGGCCACTGCAATCACCTTTCTTGAATTCTCTTTTTATTCTTCCACATCACTCTCTCGCTCATCCTCATCCTTCTGTCCTCTAAGGCCTTCGCTTAACCATCCTACGGCCAGGATTCTGTCCAAAGCCAGTGGAGTGGAAAGGACTAAAGGCGTACTCACATGGGATGGTTGGCTGTTGGGAAAGGAGGACGGAGGCAGGCACGCCGGAAAGCAGTGAGCTGACCAGGCTCCTCCAAGTGCCATTTCAATATCTGGCTGGGAGCTTCTGGGCACACCAATCATGAGATGTGGGAGCAAGATGCAGCTTTGCCCTGAGGATGGCTGGACCAGCGTGTGAGCTGGCTGTTGCACTGTCCGGTGAGCAGAGCAAAACACTGTAGAAAGTAGAACTACTAGCACAATCCTGCACTTGCAAAGTACCCCAACAGGATTCTAATCCTTCATTTGTGACTTCCTCTTTGACCCACTTCTCTCCATCCCCTTCCTGTTCCTTTGAAAGACAGAATATACTGTGATATCAGAGAAGTGCAGCCGACAGAAACACAGGTCTAAGAGAGAGACACAAAAGATCGCTCGTAACAAGTGATCTCCCTAAAAGGCAAAGAGAGTGAGAGAAGGCCAAAAAAGGAAGAGGAAAAATTAAGAATTAATAATATATCTAACCGAAGCAACAGCTTAAAGCTCATCAGTTTTGAAAGAAAAGCTGAGTTAACTCACCCTTTCCAGGGACTTGAGAAGGTTCTGCCTCTCTTTTAGCTTTTGGATGCTGATCACAATTTTGTGCCTTGCGCCTTTGGTAACATTCTGCAATGGCGACACAAAATTAAAACGTTAATGCACGTGCACAGCGACGTCAACACCACAAGGACAATGCACTCCATCGTTCGGGAAGGAGCTCAGCATTACGCAGAAGGCCCCAAGAGGGTTGCAAGATTTAGCCAATTAAGTTATTAGACCGAAAAACTTTTCTTCAGTTAAAAAAGATCCACTAGGCAGGCAGCGATCAGCAAAAGAAAACAAAACTACACCAGAATCCGAGTTCTCAGAAAAGATGGACTTCTAATTCAATGGAGGAATCTTCCATGGTGGAAGAGGAAATCTTCATTGTTCACCTCCTCCCGCTCCCTCCCTTATTCTCCCCCCCTTGAAAATTTGCCCCGGAGGATTTAAGGGTCCTTTGGAACTGTTAGGAGGGAAGCACTGGGAATTGCAAAAGGAGGTGGGATCTGGGGAAGATGCCGTGGGAAGACTCTGAAGGGAACTCCGTGGGCTCCAACAAGCGCGATATCAGGTCAAAACGAAGAAAGCATGTAGATGTTAACTTTTTTAACTATATTTTACGATAGGTTTAAAACTCTTCGTTTTGAATGCGTTTTTAACATTTTTAATCTTCATGCTGCTTAATTGTTTTTATTTGCTCTGTGTGACCCTGGGAGCCCTTATGGGCTGGAAAGTGATATAGAAATACTGTAAATCAACCAACCAACCAACCAACCAGCCAACCAATAAAATTTCCCCTTCAGAGGAAAATTTACAGATAATTAATCACATAATCAGTAAAAACCTGTTTCCAGTAATCAACCCAAGTCTTCAACAAATGGGTGATCCTAGCTTTTTGACAACTGGTTTGTGTTATGGAAAAATTACTTTTTTGGCATACCACGGGACCATGTCAGTTGGGGGATTCTGGGAATTGCTGTCCAAAAGAATGACTTTTCTGGGGACACACCAAGAATGTGCACAGCAGAAGAATTAAAGGCTGAAGGAGACGAGCTAAACTGGTTCCCATGGAGACAACTTAGAGAAAGATTTAGAACGGACCAAAAATTATATGGATTCAAGAGAAAAGAGAATGAGTTAGATTTATTGATGAAAGGAAACCAAAAGAAAAGAATTTCCAAATTTTACAAATTATTGTTGAAAAGAGAAACGGAATCAGAAGTAGTTAAAGATACAATGGTTAGATGGGCACAGAACTTGGGACATTCAATTGAATTAGAAACCTGGGAAAGTGTGTGGAAAATGGACATAAAATTTACATTAAACTTAAATTTAAGAGAAAATTTTTACAAAATGCTTCACAGATGGTATATGACCCCAGAAAGATTACAAAAAATAACCAAAACTGGGAATGCAAAGTGTTGGAAATGTGATGAAAAGACGGGGTCTTTTTTCCATTTGTGGTGGACATGTAAGATAGCTAAAAATTTTTGGAAGGGGGTACACGATGAAATTCAAAAAATTTGTAACCTGAACTTTTAAATGAAACCGGACCTTTATTTGTTAAACATGCTAGGGCAACAAAAGGAGATAAGGAGCCATCAGAAGATATTATTATATTTAATAACTGCGGCAAAGTTGACATATGTGCAATACTGGAAAGAAAAGAAATACATTGATATAGAAGAGCGGAAGTTAAAAAGTTCTGGATATGGTAGAGATGGAAAAATTAGCATTTTCTTTGAAGAATAAACCTATCCAGAACGTTGAAAGAGAATGGAAAGGAGTAATGGATTGGGTAAAGATATCAATGTCTAAGAAATGAAAGAAAGAAATAATGTAATCGTTCTTTTCTCTGTAACATGGAAATTATGTTTGTATGTAATGGAAATAAGCAGATTCAGCTGGAAGACTGACGCTTGGAAGTGCGTGGGGGGGTTATTTTTGAAATTAAACATGTCAAAAAATAAAAAAAATAAAATAACAAAAAACAAAAACATTTCAAAAAAAAAAAGAAAACGAAAGAATGACTTTTCCAAACTCTTTCTATGGCCAAACCCACCCAGTGGAAATACCTTACTAGGGCCGTTTCCGCACTAGACTGTTATAGCGCTATGATTCCACTTTCAACATGCTATGGAATCCTGGGGTTTGCAGTTTCGGGAGGGGCCGGTGGGCCCCTCCCGAAACTGCAAACCCCAGGATTCCATAGCATGTTGAAAGTGGAATCATAGCGCTATAACAGTCTAGTGCGGAAACGGCCTAGGTGCTGCAACTTACTTGAGCCTCAAGCTGACACTCAGTTAGGGCCATCATTTCATCGTACGTCATCTGGGAGAAAAGGGCAGCGTATTTGTGGAGGCGCAGACTTTTGAGCCAGGCAGGAACATCTGCAAATTAAAGCAACAAAAGTGACAATTAAACATTAACTGGTAGCTGTAATATTAGTAGTTGAACTTTATTTATATCCTGCCCTTTCCACAAGACTGGGAACCAAGGCAGCTTTACAAATGAAAATGACTACAGCATAATTAAAAACACAGAGAAGGTGATACGATTTGCAAAGCAGAAGGCGGAAGGAGACTGCGTCAGAATCCTCCAGGTCGTGGTGCTTCCCGTATCTACAAATGGTTGTGAAATCCAGACAGCAAAGAAAACTGACAGGAAGAAAATCAGTTCATCTGAAATGTGGCGCTGAAGTTCTATGGATGGTGTGGACTGCCAAAAAGACAAATGAATGGGTCCAAGAATAAATCAAGCCTGAACTCTCCCTAGAAGCCAAGATGACCAAACTGAGGCTGTTGTACTTTGGCCATATCATGAGAAGACAGGACTCACGAGAAGACACAACAACGCTTGGGGAAGTAGAAGGCAGCAGGAAAGGAGGAAGGCTGCATTACAGATGGATAGACTCAGTCAAAGAAGATACACTCATGAATCCGCAAGACCTACGCAGGGTGGCTGAGGACAGAGAGACTAGGTGGGCTCCCATTTAGTCAATGCAGGATCTCCAGCTAAAGCACCCCCACGGGTGGCTGTCCAGCCTTTCTTTGAAGGTATCCAGAGAAGCAGACCCCACAACTTCTCTATGCAATTGGTTACCAAACCACTGCAACTGCCCAGAAGTTCCTTTCTCAGGAATGCCTTGACTGCACTGAAAGATGGGCATCTTGTTCCAATTGTTGGCTCTGCTGATTTCCACGGCTGGCTTTATTGAGACCATACGGGAATGCGGGGAGAGCCAGAATAGAGCCAGCGTGGTCTAGTGGCTTGAGCGTTTTGTTGGACTAGGACTCTGGGAGACTGTGAATTAAATCCCCGCTCAGCCACAGAAACCCACAGAAACCCAAGCCACCCTCTCCCAGTCTTAGAGGATGGCAATGATAAATTGGCTCTGGAAATCCTGCCATTCTAGAGCCAGTACCATCTAGTGTTTTTTTGAGCCTGGTTGACCAGGGCTCGAATCTCTGCTCGGCGATGGAAACCCACTGGTTGACCCTGGGCAAGTCACGCACTCTCGGCCTGAGAACAAGGCAATGACAAATCCGCTCTGAACAAACCTTGCCAAGAAAACCCCAAGATAGGTTTGCCTTAGGGTGCTCGTAAGACAAAAACAACTTGATAGCTCACCACAACAAATGAGAATGGGACAACAATCTGTAATTTTGTATTACATCACCTGTTAGGTGGCTTTTTTAAAATATGGTGAACCATGTCGGAAAGCAAGGCAAAAATGAAGCATGGCGACGTATTAGCTTTAAGCCACTTTGAGAATCATATGGAAGAAAAGCAGGATATAAATTAGATAAATAATTAACTCACCAGTACATTGAGCAAAAAAAAAAATAATAATTAAAATACGATCAATGCAACTAGATTATCTGTACTTGCTGCCGGGAACTGAAAGGCAACAAGCTCCGCATACGGCACACTTGAATAACACAGCATGGGAGGATACTACACAAAGGGGTGCTTAGGAATGCTTGTTGCACAGTGTGCAGCTGAGAGCCCCTGGTCTTCCTCTTCGCCAGAAAGCCTGTCCCAGTTTCTGAGGGAAACCCACGTAAGGCAGAGGGCAATACGAAGCAGCACCACCGAGGAATTAGGAAGAGGAGGTCCTATCCGTTGCCAGGAAGGTGCTTCAGCACCACAGACAGCTCCCAAGCACAAACAATTGCCGGGAGGTGGAAATTTTTCCACGCAAAACTTTCCAAAAACGGGGAAAAAGACTCTGGAAAATTTTCCACTGCTGTATTTTTCCATACACACACCATCTCCCCCAACTTTCTCTTCATTTATTCGTAATTAGATAGCCCGCCGTCCTGCATTAAATCCTTAGGTGAAACCGATCATTCAATTAGTTGTGATGAATCAAATTTTTCTCACCTTGAAATGGAACCGATAAATAGTGCAAAGCATGAATGAGTGACGCTGAAGGCCCAACAGTTATACCCCAGCAAAAGGAAGTTAAATTCCTGGTATTAAGAGAGCAGTGGGCAACTGTGGAAGACTAGGGGGCTTTGTTAGCCCTCCGGAAGGACTCGGAGGGCAATGTTTGGGCCCTCCTGGGCCCCTACAGGGCATTCGGAGGCAATATTTGGAAAAAAAAAATAACAAAAAATTCATTCTGACCCTGGGAGGTCTCGGGGGCTCTAAACACGTGGAAATGCCCTCTACACCCCCTAGAGATCATTTTGATGCCTTTGGTGGGATAAACCCTGGGGGCCCCAAAAATGGCCCCAGTGCAACATGCAGTCCCTGGTTTCTACTTTAAAGATATCAAGATATATCAAGTACAGTTCTCTCTGTGTCCTCAAAAAGTATTATTCTCACAGCTGCACTCATTTTATGATTTTTACGTTATTCCAAATACCATTTACAAATTGTTACAAATATTATTTACATCACTGCAGATACTTCTATTAAATAATTTCCACATAACACTGTGTGTGTGTGTGTGTGTGTGTGTGTGTGTGTGTGAGTGAGAGAGATATGCAATATTTAAACCATACGTGTTAAATGTTTAGAGCCACACTGGAAAATTTTCCAGTTCCTCTTTTTCTGGAAACCCATCACCAATGCAGACAAGGCAGGAGTTAGTTGACCCGAAAAGGCCAAGGGGATCTTCCCGGAAACTCCAACAGCGTGACCTCCCAAGCTCCGCTACGGAAAATTATGCTCCGAGCACCCGTGACACTGCGGTGAGTGTGGGAAAACCTGTGGGCAATGTGCGGTTTATGACTCCCAAATCTGTTATGCTCTTCCTCAAATTGCACAACTGAACCTCTGTGAGCAGGTGACAGAGATGGGGTGCGTGCAATGGATCCTAGGGGGCAAAACTGGCCCTAGAGCTGCTGAGGTTGTGCGCTCCTGTACTATGAAGCGACCCTGAATTTTCCCTGGGAATAGTTTTGACCCACGTCAGCCCAGAAGTCAGCCCAGACTATTAGTCACTCTGACAGCAACAGTATCTCAGACTTGTTATCTGAGATCCTTTCAAGAAGATCACAGTGTACTTAACTACTGAGCCATGGCTTCTGCCCTGTACATTCCTCACAATGAACATATGAAGCCAACCTTATGCAGAGTTACACCCTTTGGCCATTTCTGCACTACACTGTGATAGTGCAATTATTCTGCTTTCAACATCCTGTGGAATTCTGGGATTTGTAGTTTACTGAGGCCAAAGAGCTCTTTGGCTGAGAATTCTAAAGGCCCCTCCTTCCCTAAATTGCACACCCCAGGATTCCACAGGATGTTGAAAGTGGAATAATAGCACTATAAACAGTGTAGTGTGGAAATGGCCTTAGTCTTGCTCCACAGTACTGCCTACTGGTGAGTAGAATAGCTCTCTATGATTATAGCAGAAAAGTTGTTCCCACCATCTCCCCTTGAAGCTTCTACGGGAGACACTAGGAACTGAAATCTTCCACTCACCAAGGATGGACACTTTCTACCCAGTACTAATTTTTCTTTTAGTGGCACAGAAAATATTGCTTGGCTGTCTCAAATAGCTTAAGCTGACAAGTTAAAAGTCTGTGAAGTCCTCCTCTTAGGAAGCCACTTTATGCCAAGTCAGACCACTGGTCTACCCTGAACATTCTGTCACTACATTAAACACACCGGCGCAGGAACTATGTAACCCTCCAGATGTTGCTGCACTGCAACTTCCAGTATTTACCACTGGCTATGGCAGCTACGACTGATGGACCCTGTTGTTCAACAACATCTGCAAAACTGTCTATTAAACTACCCACCATGACCAACATGGAGGACGTTGAGGAAGGGGGAAGAGGAGAATCAAGATAACAGGTTCTGGAGCAGGCAGGCAGTCCTTTTCCAGGGCTGTTGGAAGCAGAGCCTATGAAGTTCCTAAAACTCCACAAGAACAGGACTTGGGCACTGAGCAGCTTCACCACTCTCAACATCACAGAATAAATACCAGCTGCAGAAGAGCAGAAAAAGCCTGGGCCAGCCTTAAAAAGAACACACTGAGGAAATTAGGCCAATCATGTTGATCTACAACCGGCTATACATTAGCACAGGGGAAAGTCGTTTCTTTGCTGCAAGCAATAGTTCCAACATCTCTGTGCACTCTGTCTGAGGGTCCTTCCTCTGCTGCTTTCTGGACTCTGGCTTCCTCCTTGGATTACTCTATCTGGTGACTCCTTGAGAAGCACTGGCTCCTGCTGGTACTGCCTTTTGTGCTTAGAACCAAGACTGCTTTGGCCACACTCCTGTTCTCCCCATACATGACCCTGAACTGCCTTGGTTCCTCCTCTGTCTATTCACTGTCTGGGCACTTGCCATCCTTACACAGGGCATCACCCCTGGTCAGCTCTAAGTGATGTACAAGAGAGGGCCTTCTCAGAAGCCACTCCTCGGCTCTGGAACTGCCTTTCTAGGGATGGTTCCCTCCTTGCTCTCCTGGCCACCAACAGGTGAAGGCTCTCCTTTTCTGTCAGGCTTTTATGGATGCTTTTATGTTTCTAATATTTTAATAATTTGTAAGTCATCAGGAGTTCCATCATGGGGAAAAAGGTGGAACATATATTAATACAGTAATGACAACAACAGCTGGTGGCTTTTGATATATGTAACTATTAGAAGCAGAGCCTGCACCATCCCACGCAATTCCTAAACTCCTCAAGAGCAGGAGTTAAGTGTGGAGCAGTTTCACTACTCTGAACATTACAGACTGAAACACCAGCTGCAGAACAGCAGGAAAAGCCAGGGCCACCCTTAGAAAAAAACGACAGGGGTGACTGAGCATCTCTCAAACAATGATACCTTTCTTTATCACATAGGCAGGTGAGTTCCCCTCCTTGGACATTATTCATAGAATCATAGAGTTGGAAGAGACTTCAGGGGCCATCCACTCCAGCCCCTTCCTGCCATGCAGGAACCCACATCAAAGCACTCCCGAGAGATGGCCATCCAGCCTCTGCTTAAAAACTTCCAAAGGAGGAGACTCCACCACACTCTAAGGCAGCATCTTCCACTGCCGGACAGCTCTGACTGTCAGGAAGTTCTTCCTGACGTTCAGCTGGAATCTCCTTTCCTGCTGTTTGAATCCATTGTCCTAGTTTCTGGAGCAGCAGAAAACAAGCCCACTCCCTCCTCAACATGACATCCCTTCAAATATTTAAGCATGGCTCTTAACCTTCTCTTCTGCAGCCTAAGCATCCCCAGCTCCCTAAGCCGCTCCTCATTGGGCTTCATGAGTTCCAGACCCTTCACCATTTTGGTCTCCCTCCTCTGGACACGCTCCAGCTTGTCGATATCCTTTTTGAAATGAGGTGCCCAGAACTGGACACAGGATTCCAGCTGAGGTCTGACCAAAGCAGAATAGGGTGGTACCATTCCTGGCTGTTTTGTGGTCTATGAAGCTGGCTGGTCAGATGAACCTGGCCCGGGGCTCCCCTTCCTTTGGGGAATCTCAGAAGCTTTGGGGAAAACACATGCAAATCTGCCCTCCCATGTTCATTTAGCCCTTTCCCAGTCCTGCCAGTTTCATTCATAATTGTGCACATTCCTTGCCTCCACCCTGTTGCCATTTCTTGCTTTACACATCTTCCTTCCATGCTTATCCATGTTTATGCCACAAGAGAAGCATGTCTCAAGATGCTGACTGTGCAATGTGAATCAATGGCTCTTAAGGATAGATTTGCACCATACCTCTCCATACTAACATCAAATCCCAACCTTTTTCTTTTAAATTTTGGTTCCTGCTTGATTTCCTTAACCCAATCAAATTACAAACAGCAAGCCCAGTTTCCTAAGCATCACCTGGAGGTTGTTTAAAATGGTGATAGAACAAAAAGCTCAAATTAAAAAGTCAGTTCTCTTGTAAAGCAGAAGGAATGGTCACATCACTCAGACTAGAAGTGTTTGGGATGTTAAGAAGAGCTGGTAGATGGGAATGTGAGAACTTTCCGCCAATGTGGCACTAAAAAGCACATAGAAACTATGGCAACCATGTCAGTAGGAAAGCGAATCAGTTCCAGGTTTTGGTCCAAACTTCATAAAGTTATCCAAGGTATAGATTTCTATATCTCAAAGATGTTCAGCACTTTGGATAGTTCTTTGAAAGTGGGATTTTGATGCGGACTAATGGCTCCTGATGTATTTATTCTTCCTGAATTTGTCTTATCCCTCTTTTTCCTATTACAATTAAAATTCATTTTACAATATAATCCAAAGTGGCAAACACCAAATGTTCATTTCTGAACAGTGCATTGAAAAACAGTCAGTTAACTCTGTAGCTGGGATCCTATTTTGGGTTTGCATCGCATAAATCTTCACGTGCGGAGTTGTCCATTGATTTTGCTTTGTGATCCTTATGTTGAACAGCAATCTTGTGCAACTGAATGCACCACCAAAAGGAGTCCTACGCACCAATTTCAGCAGAGCCAGATGGATGTGCAGGAGCTAAGAATGCACACTGATTTGTACACGCAATAACACCACATGTTCTACTCTGCTTCTGTAACACTGAACTGAATGTGGACATTGCACCAAGTGCACAACTGAAGATGCACATCTGCATGCACAAAGGTATGCACAACAGCACCTCATGTGCAACTCTGTTTCCACAACCTTGGAATAAATGGTCAAGGCCACGAAACCATGACGTATGTTTAGCCTGAAGAAGAGAAGGTTAGGAGGTAACACGATAGACATGTTTCAACATTAGAAAGAATAACATACGGAAGATGGAGCAAGCTTGTTTTCTGCTGTTGCAGAGACTAGGACACAGAGCAGTGGATTCAAACTACTGGAAAAGAGATTCCACCTAAACGTGAGGAAGAACTTCCTGATGGTAGGCGCTGTTTGACGGTGGAATACACTGCTGCCTGGGAGTGTCGTGGGGTCTCTTTCTTTGGAGTTTTTTTAAACAGAGGCTGGATGGCCATCTGTCAGGAGTGCTTTGACAGTGTATTCCCGCATGGCGGAATGGGGTTGGACAGGGTGGCCCTCGGGGTCTTTTCCCACTCTATCATTCTGTGATTCTAAATGCAGATGTTCTGCCCCATTCAAAATGTCTAACTACTTCCGTTGGGAAACTTATGCCTGCCTGAGACGTCCACAGCATTCCAGCGTCTGTATGTGCGTGCAGGTATACTAGTGAACCAGGAGGAGGAGGAGGGGGAACAGAAATCTTGGCACATCTATCCACTCACCTTTCATACCACTCCCTTCTTCCTGGAATGTGTTACGAGCAGAAGTCTGATCTTCTAAGTGTTCGCTCCCGCCACTTCCCGAAGAGGCTACACTGCTCTGAGGAGACAGGGGGGCATGGTCGGAAGGGAGGCCCGGTGGTCCTCTAGCTCGCAAATCCTCATGAGACATCCATCCATGTCCTAGAGGCTGGTTGGGTACAGTCATGGGTGGGGTGAGGGACACAGACCGTTTCAAAGGGCTGTGGTGGGTCTGGCTTGAGAGAACTGAAACAAAAAGGTGGAAACAAAATTAAAAACAAAGTATTTTCTCACCCTCTCCTTCCCAAAGACTCTTGCATTTACATCCCACTTCTCTTTGACTTTGCACTTTGATACCCCTTTAACAGTGGCGGCTGCATCTTAGGGAAGCCTGGGGTTTTCAGTTTGGTGAGGTCCTTAGAATTATCTGACAAAGAACTAGAGCTCTCTGGCTGAGAATTCTAAGTATATCATCATACTACAAGCCCTAGAGTTCCCCAGGATGCAACTGTGGTGTTTAAACCGGTATCAAACTTTTTTAACAATGCAGCTGAAACATCTGTTTGAAATCAATATGTGGCAGGGAAAGACCCTAGGATTTCAAAGATTTGAGATACCCGTGAGCCTCCCTTATCTGGAAATCCAAAAGCACCCGAAACCAGAAACTTTTTGCTGTCAGCCACCCACTTCTGCCTTTGAGGCGGCTGCTGCAGTGCTCCTTAGGTCTGAGAGATCAACGAGCAGCACTTCAGCCACTGCCTCGAAGGCAGACGTGGGCGACTGGCAGCGAACAGTTTTAATTTTTGAAGGTTTTTGGATTTCTGGAAAGGGGAGGCTTCACCTGTACTATACTAACATATAATACAATCTCATATATAGACACGCACACATAATATTATCTGGGTTTCATATCCCACATCAGGATTGGGTACAATGATTCACAGCATAAGGAGAAATGCACTGATTGTCCAACTCTTGAGTTGCAAGCCAACACTGCACAACCGAATGCACAGAAATAATGGTGCTGCATACGGTCCTACACTTAGGAGAAAAAATGGAAGGCACAAATATAGGATTTGGGACATATGGTTGGATAACAGTACATGTGAAAGAGATCTAGGAGTCTTGATGGGCCACAAGCTGAACATGAGTCGGCAGTGTGATGCGGCAGCCAAGAAAGCCAATGCGATTCTTGGTTGCATCAATAGGAGTATGGTGTCCAGATCAAGGGAGGGAATGGTACCACTCTATTTTGCATTGGTTAGACCTCACTTGGAATATTGTGTCCAGTTTTGGGCACCTCATTTCAAGAAGGATATTGACAAGCTGGAGCATGCCCAGAGGAGGGTGACCAAAAGGGTGAAGGGTCTGGAAGCCATGAAGCCCTATGAGGAGCAGCTTAGGGAGCTGGGTCTGTTTAGCCTGGAGAAGAGAAAGTGAAGAGGGGACGTGAGAGCCATGTTTTAAATATTTGAAGGGATGTCATGTTGAGGAGGGAGTGGGCTTGTTTTCTGCTTCTCCAGAGACTAGGACAAGGAGCAATGGATTCAAGCTGCAGGAAAGGAGATTCCACTTAAACCTCAGGCAGAACTTCCTGACGGTCAGGGCTGTCCGGCAGTGGAATCTGCTGCCTCCATGGAGTGTGGTGGAGTCTCCTCCTTTGGAGGTTTTTAAGCAGAGGCTGGATGGCCGTCTGTCGAGAGTTCTCTGATGTTCCTGCATGGCAGGAAGGGGTTGGACTGGATGGCACCTGGGGTCTCTTCCAACGCTAGGATTCTATGCACAGCTCTGCTTCTGCAAACCTGAATGGAATGCAGACCTTCTGCATCAGATGGCAAATGTCCAATTCTTTTGATAGGCAACTGTGGGAGGCTCGGGGGGCATATTAGCCGTCTAAGAGACCTTGAAGGGCCTCTGGCCTCACTCCTACTGCAAAACTAAAATAAAATAAAATTGGCCCAAATGGCCTCTAGGGGGCGTGGAAGACATTTTGCTCTAGTTTTTGGCTCCTCTGGGCTATTTGCCACTTTGAGACCCATTCAGGAGCAAATGGGATATAATCAAATAAATAAATACCTTTTAAGCCCAGGAGAAGCCTAAAGTGATGGGGAGTGACTTCCAGTTTGTTATATTTTTTGAAAAAGGTCTCTCCTGGACCTGAAAATGGCCGGGCGAGGGCCAAAACACAGCAAAAACGTCACCCATATCCCCTAGACGATGCCGCGGAGGAGGCATCTGGAGGCAAAAATGGCCTTGTCGGCCACATGCAGCAAGTAGGGCGCAGTTTACACAGTTTGGGGAATTTGGCACGGGTCAGACACCAACAGGATTCCAACTCAAATTCTTTGCTCAAATTGTACACGCAGCGTGCCTTCTAACAATAATCACCAGCATCCCCCATAAGAGAAATCTAGTGTGTGTGCACATATATCAGAAGAGGCACTCTCAGATTTTGTGTGAGCCCATTCCGGGTTGCCCAGCAAGGCGGGTTGTTTCCTCGTTGGCAGCCAGGAAACTCACAAATGTCCTCCTGCGATTCTTATCCCTGCCTCCTGCATTTTAAACTCCTTGTTTTGGCTGATATTAAATCAGCAAATTCCAGCCTCTCCAAATTATACATGCCAACAGTAGGAAGTGTGCGTGCGCTCCAGGGGTATTATTGCGGGTGTGAGAGGCTGTGATTACTCAGCTGAAATTATCATTCTGCAGCTGCGTACTCTAAAAAGGGAAAGCAAGTAATATCAAAAGGACAACATTGTTTTGGAACTGAGTAATCGGGGAGGAAACGCTGACTGATGAGAAAGCATGGCAAGCAAATCTAAAAACTTTCTGTTTTTTTACAAAAAAGACCAAGGATTTTCCTGAGCAGATGGTTGCAATAGTCCCCACCCCCAGGCTGGTGCGGGCCCGCTGCAGCAATTTACAAAGAGTACAAAAGCTAGTTAATTCAAGCAAGACTTTCCATGCAGGGCGAGAGCTTAGTGCTGGCTGAAGGATGCTGGGACAGGTAATAAACAAAAAGTAACCGCACCAAACTCTGCTTCTGCAATTGCCCACCCTCCAGTTTATCTATAGACTGAATCTACCATTTCATGTGCAAACAGTATTTTCCCGGTGCAGAATCTAAAGACTCCTGAACTTCTTTGACTGAAGTAAAATTTGAGTCCTTACTGCTTTATATGTACTTTTAAGAGTGTGTGTATTCTCTGGGGAAAGAGTTTCTATGCCTTACCATGCATTCCCCCATAATCTATACCAGTATTCCCCTATACCTATTGGGAGTGTGCCAATACTGCCTGTTAGCTACCTCTGTCGCTTTCCCATTAAAGTTGTGGGTGTGCCACAAACTTTGATTGTCCTAACGTGTAAACTGTATGCAAAACCAGAGGCTACTGTCAGGACAGAATATGGAGAAATGAAGTGGTTTCCAACTGGCAAGGGGGACAGGCAAAGCCGCATTTCATTACTCCATCTGTTTAACTTGTATGCTGAACATTATCATACGTAAAGCAGGATCAAATTTGGAAGGAGGAAGGAAAACTGGAGGAAGGGACATCAACAATTTAGGATATTCAGATGACACTGCATTACTAGCAGAAAACAGCAACGACTTGGAACATTTACTGAAGAAAGTCAAGGAAGAAAGTACAAAGGCTGATTTGTAGCTGAACATGAAAAAAAAAGAAGTATGACTACAGATGATTTACAGAAGTTTAAAGCAGACAATGAAGACATTTGAGATAGCAAAAGATTTCCTATACCTTGGCTCAGTCATTAATCAAAATGGAGACTGCAGTCAAGAAATCAGAAGACTAGGACTAGGAAGGGCAGTTATGAAGGAACCAGAAAAGATCCTGAAGTGTAAAAATATTATCATTGAACAACAAGGTCTGGATTCTCCATGCCATTTTATTTTCAGTTTCTATGTGTGTCTGTGAAAACTGGGCAGTGAAGAAAGCTGATAGGAAGAAAACCAACTCATTCGAAATGTGGTGCTCGAGAAGAGTTCTATGGATACCCTGGACAGCTAAAAAGACCAATGAAGGGGTCCAAGAGCAAGTCAAGCCTGAACTCTCCCTAGAAGCCAAGACACTGAGTCTGTCGTACTTTGGCCATATCATGAGAAGACATGACTCACTAGAGAAGACAACGATGCTTGATAAAGTGGAAAGCAGGAGGAAAAGAAAAAGACCGCATTACAGATGGATAGACTCAATCAAGGAAGCTGCGGCTGTCCCGAGTCTGCAAGACCTGAGTAGGACTATTGATGAGAGTGGAATGTGACTGCTTTAAACAGAGGTTGAATGCCCATCTCTCAAGACTGATGTAGTTGCGAATTCCTGCACTGGTGGAGAATTAGACTCAATGACTCACTGTGGTTCTAATTCTAAGTGCAGCATATGAGTAAAAGCAGCATAAGACACCAAAGAACCACCGCCTCCATCTTCTGGGAAAGCATCTTTGGGCTCTTCCAGATGGTGGGCCTGTAGTGCCACACTTCAAAAAAACCTGCATGGTGGAGCTCTTCCATCTTTTCCTCCTCAATTCACTTCTTTTTGGGGTCAAATTAAGAAAAGGTGGAAGAAAACATCAGTGGTTTCAAGGCGAATATGATAGCAATAGCAATAGCATGTGTATTTCTATACTGCTTATCAGCTAAGTGCTCTCTGAGCGGTTTACAATGGGTTTAGCTAATTGCCCCCAACAAGCTGGGTACTCATTTTATCGACCTGCGGAAGGATGGAAGGCTGAGTCAACCTGGAGCCCGGCAGGATCGAACTCACAACCTTGTGGCCGCAGTACCAGCATTTAACCACTGTGCCACCCAGTAACTTCCCATGAACTTCCCATGAATTAAGGCAGCAAAGGAATTGCACAGCGAGAGGGAGAGGGGACACGATAGCCATTTTTCAATACCTGAAGGGATGTCACGCCGAGACAACGGAGCTTGTTTTCTGCTGCTCCAGAGATTGAGACATGAACCAAAGGATTGAAATGACAAAAAAAACAGACCCCATTGAAACGTTAGAAAGAGCTTCCCGATGGCAAGAGCTGCTGAACGTCAGAACAGTCATCTTTGGAAGGTGGTTGGTTCTCCATTAGAAGCAGAGTCTAGAAACCGCCTGTCAGGGATGCTCTGGCTGTGAATTCCTGCACTGTCAAGTTAGATGATTAGAGGCGGAAATCCTTCACCTCGAGTCTGCATACATCCCTGACTTCCCCTATTAAAAAATGAGCCGCTAAGGAGAAATGTGAAACTATAGACTTCTCCCCTATAAAAAATGCATTGTGCAAGATTTCCCTTCCGACTCAAAGGCTCGGCCCGTGCCAGGCAGCTCCAGCTGCTGTGTAAAAGATGCCTCTGTGATACATGCCCTTCCATGCTTCCCCCACCCCACCCCGACCTGGCCAAATTAAATAATTTAAGAATGATGCCCCACTGAGCACATTCCAAGTGCTGGTGCTGGCAAGAACCTTGTTGTTGGTGAATAAGCAGCAGGGCTGATTTTGACAGAATTAGGCAAGTACCACTATCGATAACAACAGCCCTGAAAGCCCCGCCATCGGTACAGCATTTTAGCTGCCAACCGGTGAGAAGCTTAAGACTGCTCAGTTTCTTTCTGTTTTCCTAGCAGCTCTCCTTAGGATGCGCTATAAAGGACAGCAGCTACCCACGTGAGAAGAGACTGTTTTCTGCGGCAATCTGCTTACCACTCTCCACAGGAGACAAGTGGATATCGAAACAGGAGGCTTTTTCTGGGGGGAGGGGGCTGCTAAAATCTTACCCAAAACACCAAATGGACAGTCTGTCTCTCTCCTCGTATGCGTGTAAAGCCGGAACGTTTACTCCACCAACCGGTTACCCGATTAAAATATTCAGACTGACTAAAAAGCTGCTGCCAATTTTAATTGGGCAGATTACTGTTTTCAATAGCTAAAAATAATTAAGAGTGGTAATGTGTTTAAAAACTGCAGATGGTTAAGTGCCATGTTGGAAAGCCATGTGTGAGAGAAGTGTGAATGCTATGTTGATGCATGCATGTCTGAAAATATGAGAGATACAAAGGTAGCCAAGCTGGTTCATCAATTAAAACAAAGTCCACCATTGATGAATTTCCATGTTATTCTGGGCTTCAGTTTTGTGCACGGTCAGGAACGCATACGTTTCACCCTAGGCGACGTATTCCAGTCATCCTCTTGTCTTCAGAAATCAGGAGCACAACAGTTTCCCTCCCAGTGTGAGCAACTGGCTCTGATGTCCATGGGGCAGTTAATTTAGAGTTTCAGTCTAAACTTTAAAAGAGCTGAAGGTGCTAGACTATATTTGGGAAAAGGAACAGGTTCCAGAACTTCTAGAACTATTTATTCATTTACTTAATACCCTGTTTTTCTTCCGATATGGGGACCAAGGTGATAATATTAAAAACAAAGACCATTTCTGCACTACCCTGTTATAGTGCTATCATTCCGCTTTCATTTTTGTCTGGAATTCTGGGATTTGTAGTTTAGAGAGGCCAAATTTTGGACCAGATTTCTGGTTCAGAAATCTAAAGGCCCCTCCCTAAACTGCAGACCCCAGGATTCCATAGGATGTGGAAAGTGGAATAACACCACTATAACAGTGTAGGGGAGAAATGCCCTAAGTTGCATCTTATCCTTTCCCTTTCGGATTTCTCTTTATTGGGACCAACTAGTGGTGGTCGGTGGTTTCCATGTCAGTGGGGTGCTGAATCTACTCTAGGTTTTAGCCTCACCTTTCAAGGAATTGTCCAAAGTGCTGAATTGTGTTGCGGAGAATAAGTTCCAGCACCACGCGTAGCTTCTTAATGTTCTAAGATCTTGTTTTGCTGCATTTTGGTTGGCTCTAGTGGAGACTGCTGGACTCCATGTCAGTGGAGAGGTCAATCGGCTCTAGGTTCTCACTGAAACTTTAAAGGAGCTATTCAAGCTTGTTAATTGTTGTCAAGTGTTGACTACGGCTTGTGGTGACTGTATGAACGACAGCAATCCAGAGCCTTGCACAGGTCTTGCAAACTCAATGCAGCCACGCTTCCTGCATTGAATATCCACTTACAATGTGTTCTTCCTCAATTCCTACTGCCTTTAACAAGCATTATTGTCTCTTCTAATGAGTCATGGAAACTCCCATGGCTGGCTGAGTTTCCAAGGCCTGTTGATTACTGGATCCATGGAAGTCTCTCGTTCATAAGGTTTCCAGAATTTTGACGGCAAATAACAAGAGCTATTCCAAATATTTTGATTGTTGGGGTAGAGAACTGCAGTTTTGGTAGGATCCCCCTTTTTTTTTCCTTATTGCTTTCACTGCTATATTTTTTTTCCTTCTTAGCTGATGCTGCTTCCATTACTTTTCACAAAGCAAAAATGAACTATACTAAAGTGGATCTGCTTTTTCTTTCTGAAGGTGCTACAGGGGACAAATTAAAGTGATTGTACTCCCATGTCAATACCTCTGGAGTAAGCGATATGGCGATCTCAGCCAATCAGGGATCATACAGTGAACAGGGCAGCCTGACAATAGAAGGTAGCCAGTTAGACTTAGCTATATAATGAAGCTACCATGGTGAGATCCTTTGAGAATGAGAGCAAGAGAGGGCATCGTTAAGAAAAAGAGCGACCAACCATCTTTGCAAAAACAGTGGAAAAATAAGCATCAATAAGAAGGATTTTTTTTCTTTTTGGACACTGCTGGAAATGGTTATGAAACACTGTCCATAGTTTTGTCTCCGCCAGAATCAATCAACTCACCCTAGTAACATATTCTCTGTAGCTAGGTTTCTTGGCATAAAATGAAGTGTCTTGTTTTCTATTTCTTCACACACAGTGTGTGAGAGAAAACCTGTTCTCCCCGGAGCTATGTCCCAGGGGCCCATTCACAGTACAGAATTATAGCACTATCATTCCACCTCAACTGGTGTAGCTCCATGCTATGAAATCCTGGAATCTGCGGTGCCATAGAGAGCCAGAGTGATGTAGTGGTTTGGGCACTGGATTACAACCCTGAAGACCAGGATCTGATTCTCTGTTCAGCCACAGAAACCCACTGGGAGACCTTAGGCGTGTCACACATTCTCAGCCCCCAGAAAACCCCATGATAGGTTCACCTTAGGGTTGCCGTAAGTCAAAAATGACTTGAAGGCACACATCCTTTACAATTCTCCGCCTGTGATCATCAATGCTTCAACAACCTACAATCCTCAGCATTCAGTAGGATGGAACCACGGCAGTTAAAATGGAATCACAGCGTGATAAATATGTGGGTGTGATGGGCCCCAGGTTTCTGAACCTGTTCCTCATCTATGTTGTTGTTTCACTTTAAAAGCCCTATATTTCACGAGGCGATGATTGGGAAGACCTTCCCACCAGATTTCGTACCTTCTCGTCGGCCGCCCCTAGACTGCGGAATGACCTGCCGGAAGAGATTCGACAGCAAAATACGTTGTCCAAATTCAATAAAGTGCTAAGGACCCATCTCTTCTGGCAGGTCTACTCAGTCTAATTATGATATACTTTTAATCACGATGTTTTTGTATTTTGACTGGTTTTGTGTTTTTAGCATATTTTAACAATAATATGTTTTCAATTCTATTTTTACCTGCGTTGTACCCCTCCTCGAGCTTTGGGGAGAGGTGGGTAACAAATAAAAAATTGTTGTTGTTGTTGTTATAATATTGCTGGAGCACAGGAGGGTTGGGGGGAGGAGGTTAGAGTTATTTTGGGATAGCATTGTATGTACGTGCCTTCAAGTAGCCTCTCAATTTACGGCAGCTCCATGAATTTCTCAGGTTTTCTCAGGCAAGGAATGCTCAGCGATAGGTCCTTTCCGCACGAGGGAACCAGAACGTGCCAGTGTGTCCTATCACGGAGGTCCTATCATGGAGCGGACTAGGTCCGGACTATTTACCTTAGTTCTGCACCTCAGTCCGCTCTGAAACGCCCCCGAATGGTCCTCCAGCGCACTTTTTGAAGAACGGAAGAAAACCGGTCTTATTTTTCGGAGCGTGCCATTGCGTTCCTTACTTGCGCAGATGCGCTGGTTCGCACCAATGCGAGCCTGCGATCCGCGGAGGGCGGGCTGTAGACGTGGCGCGCTTCAGCGGTTGGTCCGGACCCGGAAACAACCGGAAGCCGCGGACTTAAGACCTGGCACTGCTCCGATTCACCGTGGACCAAACGGAGGAGCCCTGCGGAAGGGCTTAAGGGAGAGTCCGCGTTACCGCAGACCCAGAAGAAGCGGTAACTAACGGCACGGAGCGATTCCCTCGCCTCGTGCGGAAATGGCCATAGTCTGCATTGCCTTCCTTTGAGATATAGCACCTGTATTCCTTGACGGTCCACCATCCAAGGGCTGACCTTGTCTGTTTAGACAGGTGGGATCTGGTACCTTCAGAGTATTTACTTAAACACGCAAAACAGAACAGTAATTAGAGATCACACAGAACTGTGTGTCCAGCCTCAGGAAAGGTTGACAATTAATTTAGAATGCCAAGTTGGAATTCTAACCCCAAAGAGAAAAGATAGAATAGAAACACTGATTCCAAGGGAAAGAGAAACGCATTGCCAAGAGCAGGGTTGCCAAGACCTCGGGGCCTGATCCCGCTTCTCCAGTCCCACAGGGCACAGGGGGAGGAATCTCAGGGCAAGAGCACCACCTTGAAAAGCATGTGAACTATATCTCTTCCTCACTTTTTAACTGATTTTTTAAATCGGTGCACCCTGTGCAATTGTATTCCCTTGGTGAGATCATCAAGGGGCTGCCTCCTATCACATCACAATCAGCACTCCCCAGTTCTGAGGTTTTGGCTCTTAACGTTTTAGGGCCCGGGATATGCCTGACCTGGCTGTGAGGTTCCAAAATCTGTTCATTGACTTGAAAGGGTAGACAGTGCCTTGCAACCAGAAAACACAAAATACCCCTGTATGCGCACACACAGCCACTGGCTTTGATGCACTGAAAGTCTTTGCCACTGTTGCATCATTCCGTCTGTCTGGCATCTCACACACACAAATAGGAACTGGGCTTCTGCCCAACCTGTTTCTCCCAACAAATGCACTTATTCGGGAACAAGAGAAAGATCAAAAATCATTACTAAGGAGCAGAGGTGAGTTTATTTTTCAGAGAGAACATCAGCTGTCTGTTGTGATCTGTGGCCAGATCTTGGCCACAGGAATTTTTTCTATCCGTATTGTAAACCATCTTTGTCTGCTGTGCTATACAAATCCATACGATTGCAGAAAGTCATCAAAAGCTTTGTACTGTCTAATGGAATCAAAACAAGGAAGGCTATGAAAATAAGCTGTTAATTATTTTGAGTATCTTCTGAAAGAGTATGTTAGATTTCTGTACTATTTCCTCTAGTAAAGAACATTTAAGGGAGCCAGTATGGTGTAGCAGTTTGAATGTTTCGGATACTTCCCGGGCCGTGAAAACCCACTGGACGTCCTTCAGCGAGTCACACTCTCTCAGACTCAGAGGAGGGCAACGGCAAGCCCCCTATGAACAAATTCTGACAAGAAACTGCTGTGACAGGTTCACTTTAGGGTCACCCTAAAATGACTTGAAGGCACACAATAAAAACATGGAACATTTAGGAGCCGATTTTGACCAAGTCTGAAATTTATACTTCAGCTGACATCCCAAATATTCTTCTCTATATTTATGCCTGATTTTAAAAAAATACCTTACCTTTCCTCCTCAGAGAAAACTAACGCTATTAGTCCATTCTGTATGCAAGTTACTACGAACAAATTTCACAACCAGACATGCTACTGCTCAAAATTTTCACTTCGCTCAACTCATAACAACATTTATCAACACAAACTGGCAACGATGTGTGTGTTTTCCCATACGAAATAAACCGTGTATGCATAAAAAGTACTATGGAAGAAAATTGGAAGGCCAGTGCTGCATGTTTTGAAAATAATAAATTCACCTTTGCGGTGTATTTATTTTCTGACAAAGCTGTGTTAATCTACTTTCATTTTAAAAAGAAGGAAGAAGCAGGGAGGAGGAAGAGAAAAACAAAATGAAGAAAGAATCTGGTGGCATCTTTAAGACTGCTTGATTTTAGCATGAGCTTCCACGGATTACAAAGCAGAAGGCATTACTTTCACACTTCAGGGAAAACAACCTAGCAGACCTGGATATTAGCTTGACATTTCCAGAATGTTTATGAGTAATCAGCCCTTTGAAAGTATATTGACTAAGTGTTATAAAAAAGAGGACTGAAATCCAGGAAGGCTCATGCTAAAACTAATCAGTTAACCTTAAAGATGATGACAAAATTCCCCCTTCCCTTTTTAATTCTCCTCTTGTGATTCCACCCCACACAGCTATGTCACCGAATGCCGTCCTCCTCCGGAGCATCTGAGCCAGAAGACTATCGAAAAATAAGAATAAATCTATTAGTCTTTTTTTCTTACTACAACCACCAACCACGTGGCCCTTGCTGGCTAAGGAATTCTGAGAGCTTTAGTCCAAAAACAGAGGTAAGGATCAGCAGATCTTTCAGTCTGTGAGACCACGGGCGGGCCACACTTTCTCAGCCTAACGGGAATGCAGATTGAAAAAAAAAATCTTGCCAAGAAAACTCTAGGAGAGGGTTGCCAAGTCTGAGGGCACGGTTAAAGGGAATTTCTAGCTTTGCATGAGAGTTTCATCAATCATCATCATCATCATCATCATCATCATTTTTAACCACAGCCTTCTCCTTCCTCTCCTCAGCTTGTAAATGACAGCAGCGGTGCCCTCTCGCCAAAGCTTGCCAACTGCCCGAGCGGGGCAAAAGGACCGTCCTGTGCGTTTGGTCCAGAATCACGTGTGCACGTGTTGCAACAAGTTTCTGACCGGGATGCTTTTTGGGCAAGGAAACTGGGGGTGGGGAAGGGGATTCGCACCCCAACAATCGTCATTCTTTGAGCTCTGCTACTTCGTTATCTAATACACAGAAGTCAAAGCTGCCTGTTTGTCTGTGTCGGGCAAAGACCTCATAGGACTGGCTGCCTAAGAAGATTCTATGGAATCCTTGGGTTTACGGTTCAGGGAGGGGCCTTTAGAATTCTCAGCCACAGAGCTCAGGCTGGTCGCTATGGAGATGAGGCCTAGCAGCAAGGAGGAGGGCACCGTGTTCCCTCAGAAACCCAGCCTCTGTATGTTAATAACTCTGAATACAGATTGGATTGGGATACATGGGCAAAAGTTACAGGTAGTGGACAAGACAGTGTGGGGAATTAGAGACACAGGATCTCAAATCTTTCTAACCTATCACCTATGAGAAAATAAAATCCCGGGCAATGCCAAGTATATATGCTAGTCATTTATATCACAAAGGCGGTTTCTTGTTAACAGAGTCACTTGTGTGTGTTTTCATACGTGACCAGCCTGAAGTCTCACTTGCCCACCAAAAAATGCTTTCTTTTAAAAACTTGAGTATGCCTCGATACATGTATTAATCTAACCTCAATAATCTGAACAGTTTGATTGCTACACACTCACAAATTCCAGCCCTACATACCTCAATACTCAACGCCTCACAGTCATGCTCTCACGGCACCTGAGACATCTGGGTCCAGTATTCGGATGCTCCCATTTACATCCTCAGAAAAGTTTCTCCATCCCAAGGAGTGTATTTTCTTTAGCATTGTTTCCACGCTTTCTTCTGACATTGGCCATTTCTGCACTAGACTGTGATAGTGCTATTATTCCATTTTCAACATCCTACGGAATCCTGGGGTTTGCAATTTAGGGAGGGGACTTCGAGGCCTTTAAACCCCAGGATTCCATAGGATGTTGAAAGTGGAATTATGGCACTATAACGGCCTAGTGTGGAAATGGCCAGTGCCTCAGGTACCGCTTAAGCAGCCTTCATTATTCCTTTAAGTTCTGACTTCCTTAGATTTCTTTTTTTAAGTGTTGCTTGGCAGATCTGTGTCATCTCACAAAACTCTTGGAAGATTTATGACCTGGGTCACAACATGCATCCTTATACAACAGAGCCCAGCAACTCTATTATACCTCTGGCTATCCCGTCACCTCCTCCATGCATCTGAAAAAAGCGCATCGAGAGCTTCAAAAGCACTTGTTAACTAGTCACTTGGCCTCAACTGTGTTGGCTAATTTTCCCCCCTCTCTTCTATTCCGTTTTGTGGTTGCCTACCCGCTGCTACTCATGTTGACCTTATCCTGCAGTTTTCTTGGCAAGATTTAATCATCAGAAGTTTGCCATTGTCTTTCTCTGAGGCTGAGAGAGCGTGACATGCCCAAGGCCACCCAAGGGGCTTTCCACGGCTGAACAGGAATTCAAACTCTTGTCTTCCGGAATCCTTGTCCAACATTCAGATCACTACACTATGCTGGCTCTTTACGAATTGGGTACTGATGTCCTTTTTATGGGGGTGATACTGGATTTTTAACTTTTTTGTCGTGTTTTTAAATGATTTTATACTTTAATAAATGCTTTAATGTCAACATCTTTGTTTTAATTGTGTTCTAATTCTTTTATTGCCAGTTTTTAAGCCTTTTCTCTTCGTAGTGCCAACTTGAGTCTCAAGCTGGTAGAAGGATGGTATATGAAATACATAAATACTTTGAAAAATGGGAAAGGGATGTACAGCACCCCAAGGCCCTGGCGGCGGAGGGGGGGGGCAAGGCAGCCCTGTAACCCCCTCCTCCAATCTGGTCCGTGTGTGTACATGTGCCTTCACGATGGCAACCCCATGAATTTCAAAGGCTTTTTTCTTAGGCAAGGAATACTCAGAGGTGGTTTTGCCAGTTCCTTCCTCTGAAATATAGCCTTCAGTCCCTGGTGTCCACTGGTTGTCCCCCACTGAAGTACTAACCAGGGCTGACCTTGCTTAGCTTTCAAGATCAGACAAGATCTGGTACCTTTAGGGTATTTGGGCATTGTCCGGTCTACAGCATACAAAAAAACTTCTTCCGCACCTTGCGAGTTCGGAAGCTCCAAGACATCTGGGTCAGTCCGTCCACAGCTGGTCTTAAGCACTGCTCGTCCAAGTGCCCGGCAATTCCTTTTCACAGAATCTGTAGCGATCCAAGTGCTAGATGAGGACTCTTGAGGGTTCGAATCCCTCCTCATACACAGAAACTCACAGGGTACCCTTGGGCAAGTCACACTCTCTCAGCCTCAAAGGAAAGCACTGCCAAACCCTCTCTGAACAAACGCTGCCAAGAACACCCCACGATCGGTTTGCCTTAGGATCACGAGCTGGAAACAACTTTGAGGGCACACAACACTCCAACCCGGCTCCCTTAAACTGCTTGCTAAATTTCTTTCTTTTTTAAAACATCTCTTTTTAAATTTACTTACATTCAAGAAGGATCTCCAAACTGTTTGCTAATTTCTTACAGAGTTGCTCAAAATTATCTCAAGACTTTCACCAGCTTTCTCATAAAAACCCCATGCTGCGTTTTGATGCCCCGGAAATCACTGTACAAAATCAGCACGGCCCGGTTGGAGCACCGTAATGACGACTGCATTGATCACAGAACCAGGTTTGAGAAACTTCTGCCATGATAAATCTTGTCCATTTTTTTTAGGGCGCTACATTTTGTTTTGTTTTACCGTCAAGAAGACTAACTAAAAAGCTGTACAAAATCAGTTTTTCTTTAAATAATGGTGTGATGGCAAACTTTATTGTGAAGATGGTAGTCTCCAGGGCCTCCATGCAATTGCCCACCTCTAACCTACTCCAACTAACCACCTGTAGCTATCTTTAACTCTATCCAGAGCAGGTCTTTTGTAAAACTAATGGGTCTTAATTGTCCACTCCTCCATTCAAAACACAGAGAAGTAGTCATGTTGACAATAAAGCAAAATACTAAATGCAAAATACCATTATATCAGATACCAAATATCATGATGGTGATACCTTTATTAGGCCAACCAAAAGCTGCAAAATACACCATGCTCATTTCACAAGCCCACTGGCTTCTTGATCAGGCAAAGATGGCAAAAAAAGGCATGCAGGGGAAGTGACACTATTAGAGTCAGAGATCTGCTCTGGGCTTGCAGACACTGAAAATCCAGTCTCTTTTAACTGCTCCAATGACATCACTTTTGTCTCCCCTTTTAAACTATATTTGCCTGATGAATAAACTAGTGAGCTTTAAAAGCTAGTGTATTTTTGTGTGTGTGTATGTCTTCTGGTTGGCCCAAAAAGAGCATAATGAATCTGTATTTTGTAGAAGGGTCAAGATAGATGGCTACACCTGCATTTTCTGGATTTAAAGAGTGGAGGAGGGACAGATCGATAAAGCACAGTAAAAGTCAACTTGATTCAAATGTTTTTTTTAAAAAAATAATTAAATCAACAGTTCTGGTAAAAATACAGTCAGCCCTCCACATTTGCAGGTTTCACTTTTGCAGATTTGATTATTCACGGATTACTTGCTGTCACCTCTGTTGCCTCCCTAGGCCACTTTTAAGAGGGACCGCAAGCCTCATGAGACTGAGAAATTGTGAACGAGGCTTATGGGTCCCTCTTAAAAACGGTGTGGGGTAGCCTTGGAGGTGGCAGTCAACCCCACCAGCCCCCCACTTCTGCCTTGTGAAGGAACCCCGACGCCCCAAAGAGTCCACAGTGGGTTGGATATGATGATCATACTTTTTCCTGTGTTAAACACAGTTTGGGACGGCCCAGAGTCATCCATGGTTTTTTCAATTTCATGAGGGTCCTGTGCCCCTAACCCTCGCAAATGTGAAGGATGACTGCACTAAATTACATTTTTAAGGATAAAAGCATAACACACCCATTAAAAGATCCTTCTGCCACAGTAACTTAACCAAAGACGCAACGCTAGACTCATTTCTTGGACTGCAACTTCCAGAACCCAGTGGCCGTTCTGGGTGTGGAATTCCGGGAACTGCAGTCCAAAAAACCAGGAGGGATTTCCCTGAGCTTTGGCGGCGCCGCTGTTTCCTTGATCTGCATCTGTTACCGACGGGAGCCGCTCTGACCACGTGCGGACATCACCAACTTACTTGTGCCGGTCCCGGTTCCGATTGTGTTGATGGTGGCGGGGACGGAAGAGGAGGAATAGAGCGGGAGGTGGCCGTTCTCACACCCCAGGTTTTTATCCTGCCAGTTGGAGGCGTTCACGCAGATCCCAGAGTCCCGGGAGCTCTGCCAGCCGTTCAGCTTGTCGTCCGAGTTCTGTCTTTGGTGATAGTAATGCGACTGCCCGTAATCCACCGAATCGGAGCGGCCTCTGGTCTGGCTGCCGAAGGTGCCCGACGAGGTCCGGTCCTCCAAGTGGTTCAGCCACATGGCCAAGGCGCTCCTGTCCTCCAGAGAGGTGGCGGGGTGGATCAAGGCATAGGACAAGAGCTGCCGGCTCTCCTCTATGTGTTGGTTGTGTTCGATCGAGTGAGCCAGGATTTTGGGGAGCAGCTTCATGTACTCCCCTTTGGCTTCCGCGTTCCCAGGCTTCAGCAAAGGCAAGTGAGTTAACAACAAAGAAATCACTTTGTCCTTTGATTCCTGTTGCCACTGGTTAATGATTCCTGCAGTGGTGGAGGGAAAGGAAATTTGGGGCGGGGTGGGGTGGTGGGAGGAAGAGAGAACAAGAGAGTTGTGAAATCAGCAAACAGTCCCAGGAACTAAATAAAAGAGATCTAGAAAAACATTCCGCATCCGAGCCGGCTTTGCAACACTGATCCTACAGAACAAGCAATGCAGTTTTCCCCCTCCCTTAAGAAGGAAAAAAAGTTAATAAACAAAAACAGAATTAAAAAAAAAACCCTAAAGCAAAATGGGAGAGTCAATCTCTCTGTGGGAATATGCAGACTTCTGAGTTACACAGGACCTCCAGGTACGAAGCACGCAACCCTCCAACATTACAACTCCTCCTCCTCTTTCAAAAACACACCCCCTGTATTCAATTCCATATTAATCAGCAGCAGCCCCTTTTTTCGCAAGACACTGATGTTGTGAAATACGTGTGAGATTAAAAGAAAGCACTCCGCTCGGGTGTAGAATAAAGAAGGGACACTGCAGAATAGAAAGCCAGCAACGTGCAACTGTCTCTGACCAGGGTTCGAATTTGTTTTCATCAGACCCCCACGTAGAATACTGTGTCCAGGTCTGGGCACCACAATTCAGGAAGGATACTGACATGCTAGATCATGTCCAGAGGAGGGCAACCAAAACGGCAGAAGGCCTGGAAACTATGAGGAGAGGCTTGGAAAGCTGGGTATGCTTAGCCTAGAGAAGAGAAGAAGCAACATGATAATTGTGTTTAAATATTTGAAGAGGTGTCCTATGGGGGATGGAGCAAGCCTATTTTCTGTGGCTCCAGAGACCAGGACATGGAGCAACGAGTTCAAAAAAAGTTTCCATCTAAACATTAGGAAAAACTTCCTGACAATAAGAGCCGTTCAAGAGCAGAATCCACCGCGTGGGAGTGTGGTGGAGTCTTCTTCTTTAAACAGAGAATGGATGGCCATCTGTTGGGAATGCTTTGATGGTGTCTTCCTGCAAGGCAGGGGGTTAGACTCAATGTCCCTTGTGGCCCTGTAGTCTGGCAGGTAGGAAAGGCACTTGGCAACCAGCCTTTACACAAGTCTGCTTTTAAGCACCAACGGCTGTGGAGCATGATCCCACCATGACGCAAGATCCCTCTGTCTCACTGATAGGGAAGGGGGCAGAAAAACATACAACTTCACATCAATTTCTTAACACTTTAAAGTTGGAATAGCAGGGGGAAAGCAAGAATCTTTCTTTGCAAGGTATTAGTAGTTGGGCACCTAGTCCTGGCTTTTCGACACCCAGAGCAAACAAATGGACATGTACAATTGCAACAGTCAACCACGTGATTGCCACCTGTTTCAATTCCTTTTGCAAGTTGCTGCACACCAAAAATAAAAATAATCCCCAAATCTTGTCTCTTGTGAAATCACAAATGAAAAGTTTTTTTGTAAAAAAAAAACAAAACAGTTCTCAAAGCTTTGAGAAGAGTTCTAGCAATTTTTCCTCTTTTTATTTCAAGCATCTTCTGATAGCATACAAGACAATAAAAAAAAACCCCAGATATTCATTTGTTTAAATGCATCTGCAGCTCTAGGAAACAGGAATTTTCATATATTTCCCATATCCTTTCCCATAAGCACTACCACAAAAAAGGGTGAGCAAAAATTAAAGACATTCCCATTTAAAAAGAGAAACAATTTATGAAAAAAATTGCAGGCTTTTTAAATAGTTGTTTTGTTCTGTGCCTTCCAATCATTTGCAACTTATAGTGACTCTACGGTGAACTTACCAAGGGCTTTTTTGTGCAAGATTTGTTCAGAGCGAGTTTGCCTTTGCCTTCCTCTGAGCCTGAGGAATTAATTTTTTTTTATTGTTCTAAAGTGCTGAAAGTTTTTTTCCCCTCAAATTGCATGTTTTTAAATGGCTGGGGATAATGGGATGTGTATCCCAGCATATCAGGAGGCCACTAAAGGTTCCATCTTATGGCATTCTGAGATTTGTAAGTGCGGAAGTATATAGATCTGTCTCCTAGAAAGCTGGAGGGCAGTAAAGTGCTTTTTGTTTTGTTTTTTTAAAAAGAGGCCTTACACCATTGTAAAACAACGAGCTTTAACAATTGCATTTGCAGCCCCACGTACATGCAGGTAGGACAAAACTGGAAGTCAGCATAGTGTAGTGGTTTGACCATTCGACTGTGAGTCTGGGGAACACGCTTTAAATTTCTGCACGGTCGTGGAAACCCACTGGACGACCTTGGGCATGCCACACTCTCTCAGCCTCAGAGGAAGGCCACGGCAAACTCCCTCTGAACAAATCTTGCCCAACAAACCCCATGATAAGTTCACTCTACGGTTGCCACAATTTGGAAACAAGCTGAAGGCACGCAACAACGACGGAGACAAAATCAGAATTTCACGATAAAACATGCATAGTGCCTGGTCTAGGTGTCTGAGAGAATAAAGCCTGGGCCCAGACTGGAGTCTCCAAGTCCCTGTTCAACCATGTCAGCTTGCTGGGCGACCCTGGGCAGGTCACACTCTCTCAGCCTCAAAGCAAGGCAACAGGAAACCTCTAAATAAATCTTGCCGTTACTGAGCCAGCATGGTATAACAGTTTAAAGGGTCCGAATCTTTGCACGGTACAAACAGTCCTAATCTTTGCTTAGCCAGGGAAGCCCACTGTGTGCTCTTGGGCAAGTCACATTCTCTCAGCTTCAGAGGAACCCTCTCTGAATAAGAATCCATATTGGATCCAAGGAGGAATAACGATGCGAACCTAGGCACCTTCCTGCTTTTGCAGAATCATTCCCCGTTCTAGCTGCTGCTACGCTGATTCCTTATTCCTCTTCTGCACTTACAGCATTTTGAATGCAAAATAATCCATCACCGCCTTGTGCTAACATTGTGCAAATTCCACTCCGACACCGAGGTCAGAGCAGCTGAATAGGAGCCAAATACCTCCGTGGGTGGGTTACGGCCGGGTCACAGATGAGACGGAGGGGACTCCCGGGCAGCGGCAGCTAGAGGCGGAAGGAAGTGGAAGGCCCGCACGGGAGGAGAGAATGACAAGCGCCCTGTTGCACGGGCTTGTCTGTGCCCGAGCTCCAGAGACCCATCTTGCAGCTGACACGCAACCAGTTTCCCCAAAAAAAGCATGAGCCAAACCCACAGAATTCTCCCTAGTTCCACAGACGCTTAACGCAACTAGCTGAAAACCAAGCTGACTGTTGCTATTTCCTACCTTTTCTCCGAAACTGGGACTTTTAAAAGCACCTTACAAAATGAAAACCATTACGCAGTTGGCCCCCCACATTCACTAGGGTTAGGGGAAGAGGACCTCATAAAAGCGGAAACATCGCAAATATCAAAATGCATGTGCGTGTCTGTGGCAAGGGGGCTGAGGCACAGCAGGGAGAATGGGCACGCAGGGTCCAAACCAGGCCAGGGAAAGCAGAGGGGAAGGGGGTGGCTCCGCGTGGTGGCCCCATACTTCCTCTCTCTTGCCCATTTCCTTCCTTAGGTGTGGGGTGGCATTAGGAGGATACTGTGGTGTTCTGGAGGACCAGAGGCAGGTTGCTGAGAGGTAAGGTTCCCCTAGAAAACAAGCATCTCAAGTTGGGTGGGTGTGTGTGAAAAAATTTGCAAATAATCAACTCCGTGGAAGTCAAACCCGAAAATGTGGAGGGCTGACTGCACAGTTGGAAGCACCTGTCCATATTTTGGTGGTCTCACTTGGCAAACGCATGTCCTAGTTTTCAACTGTGAAAGGCTGAGGGGTGTGTAGTAGGGGAAGACCTTGGGGCACCACTGGACGCTTCTCTTTCTGCTAATCTAGGGATAGCAACACGGCCCCAATGAGGGCCTCGCACGCAGAAAGTCTCAAATCCAATCCCTGAGATCTCCGACAAAGAAGATCACGCAACAGGAAAGATTTCTGAGAGTGACAAGATAGTCTGACATGGTAAATGGTGATTTCCCCCAAGTACCAGGATTTTCCAAGAATGCCATTCTATCGCTGGTAACCACAAAGGAAATTTCAGTAGCGTCACTACTGCCAGAAACTGCGAGGCAAGAGAAAATGATTTCCCAGGCAACAACAGCATTATTTGGGCCATCCGACCGTTTTACTTCTTAATCATTTATTAAAAGTATTTGTTAATTGCTTCTCTGCCCATTAGAGGTCCGAAGCAATGTGCAACAAGAGATATGAAAGCATTCTTTCGAAGCATATTCAAAACCGATTTCAAAAACATAACTTTGCTTTCATTAACTGTTGCAGGGAAGATGTTTGGCCAATATTCTGGAAGCAGAATGATGTAACGCTCCTCTGTCCTTTTTGGTTGTAGAATGAGAATCCAGAAAAATCACTGCACCCTCTAAAAACAAGGTGAGGATCACAGGACCAGGACAAGGAGCAATGGATTCAAGCTGCAGGAAAGGAGATTCCACCTGAACCTCAGGAAGAACTTCCTGACGGTCAGAGCTGTCCGGCAGTGGAATGGGCTGCCTCGGAGTCTCCTTCCTTGGAGGTTTTTCAGCAGAGGCTGGATGGCCACCGGTTGGGAATGCTTTGATGGGTGTTCCTGCATAGCAGGGGGTTGGACTGGATGGCCCCTGGGGTCTCTTCCAACTCTAGGATTCTATGATTCTATGACCACCCAGTCATCTTGCAGCTCTAATTGTCTCTGTTCCCCAAAACTAGAAGCCTCGCAAAGGGCACTTTGGCTCTGCACATCCCACACAGTGCAGTTGGCTCTAG
The DNA here is from genome assembly GCA_030412105.1 of Cyclura pinguis. Classification (NCBI taxonomy): domain Eukaryota; kingdom Metazoa; phylum Chordata; class Lepidosauria; order Squamata; family Iguanidae; genus Cyclura; species Cyclura pinguis. The sequence continues at coordinate 384,561,194 of CM059599.1, forward strand.
CCTCTCCAGCACAGGATGGCTTTCATGAACCCCACCAATGCTCAAATAAGTGGTTATCATGCAGCCTTCCAGATGTTGTTGGACTGGGGTTCCCAGCAGCCCTAGCCAGGAATACTGGGAGCTGCAGTCCAACGACACTGCCCCTTTGCCAGCCACAGGAACTCTGATCTAAAAGACATCAAAACACCAGATGAGGTGTCCTTAACACAGCCAGTCAAGAGTAAGTCTGCTGTTAACAAAAACTGGTTGTCCTCCAGAAGCCTGTACAGTTTTGTCAGAATGCGCACGAGATATGAATACAAATGTGTCAGCTGGGAATTTCCACACAGACACACAAACATGAAAAAAAAAAAAATCCTGCAGTGATTTCCTCTCCTTACAATGTATAAACAAGACAGCAATTTCTAACAAGCCCTGTGGACTATAATTAGAGAACCGCAAGGATTAAATCAAAAGAAGCAGAAAACAGGTATGCTACCCTAGAAATCCCCAGAGTGACATGGCAACAAACAGGTGTATTAATACAGTTACATTTCTATACTGCCTTTTGCTTTTTTTTTTTTAAGGCATAATGCCATGGTGATGCATTTAAGGACTCCAGCAGTTGCTAGCAAATTGCCCTTAAATTGCTGTTTTACTACATCCTTGTTTTCAGTTTTACAGCACACACTGTAAAACACTCCTTTTGTCTCCTAAGCACATTCGGATAATTTCCCCAGGCAAGGAAAACAGCTGAAAATTAGACATGCGCGTCTGGAAAGGTATTCAAAAGATATATGCATTAACAGAAGAATTTCAGGGCTATTAAGATGGCACTATTCCAACAGAAGATTGTTGGGAGAAAGTTCAATTGTACTCAAAAAAAGAAGAAACAGTCAAGCCACTAGAAATTGCTGGATGGTCCAGGTAGCCTTTTTTTAATCCGGTAAAAGGCATCCAGGAGATAGAAAGAGAGATGACCCCAATGATTTATCTAGAAATATATTAAAAACACTTCTTCAAAATGTTTCTCTAATGAATATTAGAGGGGATGTCATATGGAAGATGGGGCAGGGTTGTTTTCTGCTGCTCCAGAGACTAGGACATGGAACAACAGCTTCAAACTATAGGAAAAGAGATTCCGCCTAAGCATTAGGAAGAACTTCCCGATGGTAAATGTCGTCCAACAGTGGAATATGCCGCCAGGGAGTGTGGTGGAGTCTCCTTCTTTGGAGGTTTTTAAACAGAGGGTGGATGGCCATCCACTGGGACTGCTTCGACAGGATATTCCTGCATGGCAGAATGGGGCTGGACTGGATGGAATTTGGGGTCTCTATGAGTCTATGCTGGTAGTGATAATCACAGCAAAGGTTGTCCTGGGGCCAAAAATCCTGCAAATCAGACCTTGCCTTTACTGACTTGCCTTTACTGACTATATCTACCAACCATGCTGGCTGAGAGATTCTGGGAAATGAAGTCCAAAACCAAGCAGCTAAATCTTTCCAAGCTTTCCAGTCTGATCTGCTAAAAACTGATCATGTTTATTGGCACGGCATCCACCTTTCTGCAGCGGGGGAATTGTGCGCGCTGTCGGAAAAAACGGCAGTGGCAGCATGGCTGACACTTGTTAGGAGGTACAGTAAATCTGCAATCGAATATCTTTTGCCACAAAAAGCCTATGCAAAAGATAGGGCTGTTCATGATAATCGGGTGCCTTGGAGATCTTTCATTTATACGGTCGCCATAGACCAAAGTTAACAGCAACAGAGGTGCCGCGGTGCCAGTGCGATGCAATGGTCTGTAGGACCACAACCACAATTCAAATCTTTGCTCAGCCACAGAAACCCACCAGGTGACCTTTGGCAAGTCACAATCTCTCAGCCTCAGAGGAAGGCAAGGGCGAGCTTCCTCAAAACAAATCTGGCCAAGTAAACCATAGGAAAGAGTTGCCATAAGTCAGAGTGGACTTCAAAGCAACAACGTTTTTCATGAAATATAAAGAACAGTAGGAACCAATATTTTACAGGCATACCTCAGTTAACACGTTGGTGTGTTGCTGCGCATTATTTCTTTAGCAGGAAATTTGGTACCAGAGGCAGAAATACCATAGAAAGAAAAGGGACAAATTCCTACAGAGAGCCTGCCTGGAGTAGTGCGGTTTGAGCACTGAACTACGACCTGGAGACCAGGATTCAATCCCTGCTCAGCCACAGAAACCCACTGGGTAACTCTGGGTGAATCACACACTCTCAGCCCCAGACAACCCTGTGATGTAGCCTCAGGAACACTATAAATAGAATTGACTTGAAGGCACACAACTACAACAACACAAATTTTTTTAGCCATGTTGTTGTCAATTGTTGTAAGGTGCAGATTGTTAAGTCCCAGACTGGAAAAAAGTGGGCTAATAATAATAATAATAATAATAATAATAATAATAATAATAATAAAAAAAAATAATGGCCAATGTTCTATATCAACTGCTACACTAAGTGACCTCTTGCGTCCTGTCCCCTGCACCAAACCTGACAGAACTGTCATCCATCCATGCTTTGATAGCGAGTGGAACGGACTTCCTTCTCACCATGCGGCAAAATAAGTTGGCGAGAGGAGTTACAATCACAGCAATACAGTCGCAATTGTGACTTAAGTAGACTTGAAGGCACACAGAAACAACAACAGGTAAGTACACCACAAAGAAGAACTCTTTCAGAAAACGGTCCGCCAGCTCGCCTGGACCAAAGCCAAGCTTCTATAATTTTTGGTGCCTCTTCGTTATGCCAAATAAGAGTAATTGCCACAACATGGATTCCAGCACCTGGTTTTACAGCTAGCATGGATACCCCTGCACTTTGTCTATTGTCCCCAAAAAAGGAGGGAGGGAGGGAGAGAGAAAGAGAGAGAAAAATGCCCAAATACCCTAAAGGCACCAGATCGCAGCTGATCTTGGAAGCTAAGCAGGGTCAGCCCTGGCTAGTACTTGGATGGGAGACCGTCAATGAATACCAGGTGCTGTCAATTGTGGACATTTGTTAAGCTGCGCATATTTAGAGGATTGAATACTGAGGCATATTACGCTACCTACTGAATCTAAATGTGTTAGACATAGTCTGTGAGAGGTCAAAAACGATATTTTTTTTATTGTGCACAAATCCTATAGATAGCATTTGCCCCCATTTCATATTGTATTTACTGTTATGGAGTACATATCACAGGATAAAAAGTGGAACACCTTTTTTCCCCCTTTGTCTCT